>OZ012737.1:541404652-542732152 GCA_963859935.3 Lathyrus sativus
AAACAAATCATTGTTCTATCAAGCTCGAGTGGAGGATTCTCAAGTAATACGGTGGATATTCACAAGAATGAATCGTGCAAGGTTGTGGACACAAGTCTTGAGGTAACTGTTGATAAAGGTAACAATGAAATAATGGAAGAGGTGCTAAGGGGCAAGGATAATGAACCTCAAGGTGACCAAGAAGAGAAAGGAGTCACCGTTGACCAGTTAATAGACAAAAACTCTCCTTGGAGAAGGAAAAAGAAGCAAATTCTTAATGAACCAAATCCTCCACTACCTTATTACATTAAGGCACCATATCCTATAATTAATAAAAAAAAAAACCCTTCATGAAGATGAGGCCGAAACGTTTCCCAAGTTTAAGGAGATGCTCAAGACATTGCAGGTAAGTATCTCTTTTTACGAGGTTCTAGAATTTATGCCTAAATTTGCTAAATTTATGAAGGCCCTACTAAAGGGTACCAAGAAAAAGGTGGAAAAGTCACAAGTCAATATGAATAAAAAAAATGACAAGCCCTTTTCTAAAACATTGCCACCAAAGCTAAAGGATCCAGGTAAGTTCTCTATATCTTGTAAAATTGGCGGGTGGAAATCCCACATGCCTTATCTGATTTAGGCTCGAGTATTAATGTGATTCCACTAGATAAAGGTAAAGAATGTGTCTTAGGGGAGATCATACCGAGCAATATAACTCTTGCTTTAGCTGACCCATCTGTTACCCACCTGGTTGGTATTGTACAAGATGTGTTAGTACATGTCGATGGTTTAACTTTTCCTGCATATTTTAGAGTATTGGACATGAAAATAAATTCATAAGGCTCGGTGATTCTCGAGCGTTCATTCTTAGCAACTGGGAAAGCAAATATCAATGTGGAAACATGTGAATTTATTTTGAAATTCAATAAAGAGAAAGTGGTTTTCAAGGTGTATGACTGAACACTATATATGGACGACTTGAACATATGATACCACATGGAAGAAAATGGTAGCAAGGTTGGTACAGGAATCAAAACAACCAAATTGACCGGCATAAGGATTCCCTTTGCGCCTGACGTGACTTAGGCATGGATCGTCAAGCTAGTGACAGAAAAGAAGTGCTTGATGGAAGGCAACCCATCAGTAAGAAGTTAAATTTTAATTTTTGCTTTCTATTTTAATTTTAACATGTCATGTTTGCATGTGTCATAGTGGCAAAAAGAAAATAGAGGAAACGAAGGAAATAAAAAGAAAAAAAAGAGAGAGAAAAAGAAGCAGAGGAAGAAAAAGTTATGCATCACGCACGCGATGTGTATTGTGTGCGCAGTATAGAAGTTGGAGATCACCTATACCATTGTCATCGTGTGCACGATGACTTCATAATGCACGCGATATGACCGCTTGAAAGAGATGTTACACATGAGCCATTGTTGTCGTGTGCACGGCGCATCTGTAATGCGTTTGATGAGCAACAATCAGAAGTGCTATAAATAGGAGTCTGCTTCATTTTTTTCTCACAACTTTCTCTCTGCACTCTCTAATTTCTGATATTATTTTGTTAGCAATTTATGAAATTTTGTCCTTCTTTTTTCTCTGCACGTGTTGTGTCTGTGTTATTTGTGTAGGTATTAGGGCACCCAAAAAAACAAGAGTTGTACGTGGATCTTCTTCTAGGAATGCACCCACTCCAAATGCTCCCGCCTGCCCCAATCACAAGTTCTTATGCAAGTTTAATGCTTAAAAGTAACTCAAGATGTTGAATTACCACATTATGAGATAAAGGGCTATTGCGTATAAAGACTTGCAAGGTTGTGAGGGAATGATAGAGGTACTCCAACAAAGACGATGAGTAAGTTTTAACAATTTGATCCATGAAACCAACAAAACCATCAGGCTAGAATTTTATGCCAATGTTGCTTATGGCGCAATAGGCACTTATCAATCCTACATGCGAGGTAAGTATATTGACTACTCTCCTACTTCTATTAATCTTCTTTTTAATTTAGAATCTCCTCTTGTATGCGATCTTAGGAACTATAGGCAAGAACTTAAGGTGATGAATGAGGCATTAGGCCAAGGAATAGTTGAACTATTTTGTATGCCTGAAGTGGAATGGACAGTGGAGTGTGGTTTAATACCGCGTCTCAAAATCGTCGACTTCCGCCAAATTCCTAGGGCACGGACATCGTATTTTATTCAAACTCTTGAAGCCGCATCTAATTAATCACAATTTATTGTGAAGCAGTGCTTAGGCCTTTTAGCTCTTTTAATGGGTTAACCAATTGATTTGGGGCACCTAATTGTTGATAAAATTAAATATATGGTTAATACTGCACAACGAGCTTGTGGCATTTTTGTTTTATCAACGAATTATGCAGAAGAACAGGTGTACCCAAGTACCCCGAAGACGAGACTATCCTTCTGAAGGCACCCCTCAACGCGTCGGCTATAAGGAGCCTGGAAAACATGCATCAAGGAGAGGTTGCTTAGCAGGATGAAGATGACAACCAAGAAGGCAATGCTGGAGAGTTAAACTAACCACCCATGTAAAATCATCCAATAGAAATTCAAGGCCAAGTGACGTCAGAATTTTAAAAAGGGATGGAAACTCATGCAGTAGGAGTTACGAGGTGGATTGAAGAGGTTTCACCAACATTGTATGCTAATCCTCCAAGAATCGCTCTAGCATTCTGAGACTTCTACAACCAACTAGAAGACTATATGCCGACTTAAAGCTTAAAAGCTCGATTTTTATCAGCTGAAGACATGGAGAACTACTTCATTAACCAAGATCAGGAGCAAGCAAGAATGAGAGACCATATGCGAGCCGAATGGACCAGGAAGAACAATGACTTCAACAACACCATGAACAACGTGCATGCTCTTTTACGCAATGATGATATGTGAAAAGACATGTAGTTTATTTTATATTTTAGAAAAATTTTAATTTTAATTTTATTTTCCATGGATTTACCTAGAGAGGAGCCATAGTGTTGCAAGTGCTCTTCTCTTTCCATCGTATTATAAAAAATATTGTTCTTGATAAATTTGTTTGTGGCTATTTTTTTTCTTTCCAGATTAGAAAGTTCTAACTTTAGCATTGAACACATGATCAAAGAAAAGAAAAAACAAAGAGAAGTACTTGATCATAACGAAAGCAACTGACAACTTAAAGGAAAAGGAAGAGAAAATAATTAGCGGTCTTGTACTCAACCTTCAGATACCTCGTCTGATAAGGTTTGAGCCTAAATAATTTTCATTGTTTACTTTTCTTCCTTAGAGTGTATCCATGCACTTTTATTTTATTCGGTTTGATGTATTTTCTATTAAGTTTTCTAGTTTGATCGATACACACTAAGGCAAGTTCCTTATTTATAACTTTAAGCCTTTGTAGCTAACCCGTCGTGTTAGGAACATCATTTACTAGCCATTTTGAGTCTAAGTCTTTCTTTCGGTGACGTAGTCTATAACTCTTAACCATTTGACTTGAAAGCTTCTTTCTTTCCACCATCTCTTTGGAGTTAGGTAGAATTTAAGTTCTTAAAGTGAACGAAAAAGATTAAATTTAGGGTCACTCTTGGAAGTGAGCAACGTCCTAAGTTTAGAGTTGAGGTACTAGAGATTAGCGGTCAAAATTTAAAAAATATTGAGAAAATAAGAAGTGGAAAAAGTCACTTCAAACAAAATTGAGAAATAATAAAAAAGAATGACTGAATCTCTAGTACCATTAAGAAGGAACAAATAGGTATGAGAATAGAAAGAGAACTATGCACCTAACTCTAAAGGTTTAAACCTACTTTTCTAAAAAATATCCTACCCGAATATAAGCCAAGTTACAACCCAAAAAGACCTTGTACGTGTGTGTTATGATTTCTATGATAAAATTTATTAGAACATGATCAAGCTAAGTATAATTTTTTTGCATGTTGATTGAGTGATAACTGTTGTACCCCAAAATTTGCCCAACCTTTTCTTTACTTGGTTTATGTTTCATTTCATTGTTCTAGCATATTGCATTGCATATCATTTTGCATTTTTACAGGGGATTAAGAGATGTGTGTGCAACAAGAGGAATGCACCAAGGGTTCTATACCTAATCAAGAGGTTGTATTCAAGTCAACAAGGGGTTTATCATCATCAGAGACAAGCCAAAGCCCTTTGGATAAGCAGATAAGTGTGTGTGGTACACCTCCTGTCTAGGAGGCCATTTGAAGGTAATCTGAGGATAAAAAGCCCATGGTTATGGAGGGAGATTATCATTTAAGCTCATTGGAGGTCTTGTAGGTTATTGTGGAGTTCATTCAAGTGTTTATACCAAGTGTGAAGAGTTACAGTTGAAGATGGTGCAATTAAGGTTTTCGTCTGGTCAACCCTGAGTCAATTGTGAAATTGAAGGAGATTAAGACTCAATTCCAAATCTTTAAGGTCATGAAATGTTGTATTAATATACATGGGATATCATTTCAAGATCAATTCATCAAGAATCAAGAGTGTGAGGAGTGACTGAATTAGGGTTCTCAGTGTAAAATCCCCTGTTCAGTGCCTAACTTTAAGACCACCTATCTCAAGATACAAGTCTCGTCTCAATTTTGGATCAACGTGAAACTTGTAGAGCATGTTCTTAGCTTTCTTTTGAGTACTATAAGTCATTCATCTGATTTATAGAACTCAAGTTATGATGCAGACAAGTTACAGGTCCTTAGATGAATGTGATTTTGGTCAATAAAAGTCAACCAACTTCCAAGTCATTTTTGACCTAGAAGTATGTTTCTCCTCAACTTTTGATGAACATGAAAGTTGTTCCTCATGATCTTAGCTTTCCAAAGAGTACTAGAAGTCCTTCATCGGATTTGTAGAACTCAAGTTATGAGGCTTGCAAGGTAGGGGTATTTTGGGAAAGCAGGATTACAAGTCATTTTCACCACTTTGCACACTTCAAATGGAAATCTTTCCAAAATCAAACTTGCTCCAAATGGGGTCATTTGCTCAACCAAACATCAAGGCATCAAAGATTTGGCTTGGATTGAAGGATCCCTAATGAAATTTTCATGAAAAAGGGCTTAAAAGGGAAAAATCAAATTTAATTCATTTGAAAACATTTTGTACCAACTTTGTGCATATTTTGAGTGTCAAACACATTTGAAACACAGTACCATCTTTGGATTTGGTATTTGAGTGCATTTTGGTGGCCATTTTCATGGTTTCTTCAAGATTAAGCAACACATCAAAAACATGCCATAAGACCAAACCAAGGAGTCATTCTCAGCCCTTTGATCCACCTACTTCAGATGCAAGCTAAAGGAGCCATTTTTACAGCTAATCAAAGTGAATTTCGTGCACTATTCAAATGGCCACAAGGTAAAAAGTGAAAATCCAATTGGGCTTAAAGAGAACAGAATTGGGCCTTATTTCAATCTGAATCCAAAGCATTTAATCCCAGAGTTCTTCACAAATCCTCAGAAGTGGTTTTTGTGAGAGATTAAGCAAGAACAGATTGAGAGAAAACAAGAAAAAAAGTCAAAAATCGTTTTCCAGTTTTATTGAGTTTCAATCAACACAAAGCATCCCAAAACATTCCTTAAGCTTCATTGAACGATTCTAGGCAACTTATTGCAAGCTTTGATAACACACTGAGCTCTGAGGAAGCTTATTTTCTATGTTTCTTTTCTTTCAAATATCTCTCTGTTCAAGCACTTTTAACATGTCATTTTCATGTCTTTTTAATCTTTGCACATCATAGTTGGATTCTGGATTGATTTGGTAGCTGTTTGCAAATTTTTTCATTTGAGCTTTTTTCTATTTCTTTTCGTTTTGGCCTTTTAAGGCATGACCAATGAAAATGGCTAGTGGATTCATGATCCATGTAACCTGGAGATCATTTCTGGCTTTTGTTTTGTTCATTTTGATGAAGTTTTGAGGATTCTGGGTTTTTGGCCGTGGCTTGTTCTTGATGGCTCGCCGGAGAAGATGACCGGAACAGTGGTTCCGACCGTCTGGTTCTCCCTCCCTTTTTTAAAACCCAGCCAGTCCCACGTGTTTCATTGTTGTCCATGTGATTTGCTTACTTTTCAGTTTAACGTCCCAGATTAAGACCTATGGTGGGATCACTTTGACTAAACGCACCAAATCATGTTGAAAATTCATTAAATGAGTTGGCACAACGTGAGCCTCTTGATCTGATTACCATTTGATCTAACGCGCCTGGTTGATTTTCACCGTATGCCTTGGTTGACCATGCTACACAGAACACACACGTTTTTGTTTTATTTTGTTTTTCTGATGGGCTAGGTGTGCTATTGGCACCCCCCTCTTGTGGGCCTTTGCATTTTGAACGTTTATGGGCTGCTATTTGCACCCCTAGCCCCTTTGTTTTATTTTATTTCTTTTTTGTTTTCTATTTTATTTCTGTCTAGATTTAATTTATTTTAAAATACTTCCAAGTGTGGTAAAATTCCAAAAAATATGTTTTAGAATCTTTGAGGTGTCCTCTTATTTTTAGAGATTTTTATTTTATTTTATGATTTATTTTTCAATTAAAAAAGGGATTTAACTTTGGAAGTGTTTTATTTAACTTAAATCTTGACATGTTTTGTTCTTGAATTTGTTTCTCTCATTTCCTTTTGATCCAATGAATAAAATTTAGTCCTCATATCAATGACGAGTTAAAGAATTTTTGAGTACCATTTTGCCCCTGGTTGGTTGACTTTTGAGTTGACTTTTGATGCGTTTCATTTGACTCTAAACAATCCTCCTTCACAATGGAGCACCGTTGTGAATCAATTTCTATGGTGATGTTGTGAAGTGATTTTGATTGCAATATTTTGGCCTCTTGTTGCCAACATATTTATGAGCCTCTTGCATTTTATTTGATAATTTTTGAATCATTTTCCTATTTTTAGAATAACTTGCAAGTCAAGCTACCCAAAGGGAAGTTCATACATACCTCTTGACCTAGTTTGACTTGAATATGACATTTTTGGATCTTTTGAGCTCTCAATGCCTATTGTTTCATGTTGTTAACACGTTAAGGATGATGCTTGCTAATTTTTAGGTCATTACATTGTATTTTGCTCGTTCATTTGGTTGTTGACTTTTGAGTTGCCAATTAGGGTTTCATTGTGAAACAAGCTTGCTTTCCTTTGGGAATTTGCTTGCATTTCCTTGTGGCTTACTTTCTTTTTATTTTGAGAACTTTTATTTCATGTCCCTTGCTGTCGAATGACTTTGGAATCTCAATTGAGGTAGCTTGGTCCCTCCTTTGGAGGTACTTGAAGCATGCTTAGGAATGATGAGTCCATGAGGACTTCTTTGTGCTTTCTTATGCACTTTTCTTGTGATGCTTATGGTTGAGTGCCATTATGGGTTCCTCATTGTCCTCATATTTCCTCCCATCCTCACTTTGATTTAGGTTTTACTTGCCTTTCATTTGTATTTATTTTGGCATTATGGTTGATGTTGTTTGGTTTAGGCCATTTCATCCCATTTTTTATACACTTATGTGTTTCTTTTGATGCATTTCTTGTTCTTTTCATTTCTTGCATTTGTCACATTGTTGCTTGAGGTTGAGATGAGCTTGTGGAGGCTACTGCCCTACACCAATTTCCTCCCTCATTTGCATTCCATGTTTGCATTCTTGTATGTTTATGTTGTTTCCTGTTGTTTCTTGTTCCTTTGTTGCTTCTTTCCCTTAGGACCTCTAGTCTCTTTTGTTCAAGAGAGATTATGATAGACATTAGGATCTTAACCATGTATGATAATATTAGGTAGCACTCCTTTATCTCAACCTTAGGATCACCATTGCATGACAACTTTAGGTTTGGGTTTAGTCCCCCTTTAGTGTCCTTTCTCTTCTCATCTCAAAACAACCATAAAACACTTACTAAAGGTTAATGAGTATTATACGTTACGAGCCATAAGCACTTGGGAAAGGGTTGTTGAGGAGTTTCTCTTCAATGGCTTGAATGTTTAGTATAACACCCTTTGGGTGATATGTGTTGCACCCCAAAATTTGACCAACATTAATTTATCCATCTAGTGTTTGAAAGTTGATACCTTCACCAAACAGTTCAAGAGATCCTCAGAAGAATTGGTTGGAACCAAGGTTGTGTGCTTCATAGCTTGAGAGTTGTGGGTGCTCCTCAGATGATTCTGAGACTTGGAGAATGAACTTGATGTTTTTGAGAAAGATTATGAGATGTCTTGATAGCCATCATGAAGCCCAGAGAGGTCATTAGGCAAGAATTCAGAAGATTCAACCATGATTGGTAGAATTAGGGTTTTGACTGGGTCAACCCTAGGATCACTGAAGATTTGGAGAAGGTTGAGACCTAATCCAAGGGCCATGAGATCATGGAATGATGTATGGAGATGTTATAAAGATGATTCCTAGACCAACTCATCATGATTAAGGAGTTTGAGAAGTTTCAAGTCAGGGTTTCCAAGGATTGTCAGTGAAAAAAACCCTAATTTGATCCCTACCTTCCAGGCAGTTTTAGCTCTAGATGTGATTGATATCTCATCTTCCCCACAAAATGAATGTTGTAGAGCTTGTTCTTAGCTTTAATTTGAGTGGTGGAAGTCCTTGATAGGAGCTACAGAGCTCAAGTTATGGTTTTGACAAATTACAGGTCAGCTGAGGTGTGTGAATCTGGGTCCTTGAAAGTCACCCAACTTGCAGATAACTTTTGCCCTAGTAGTATGATTCCTATGATCTCTTGGTCAACATGAATGTTGGAGGGCATCTTCTTAGCTTTAATTTGAGTGGTAGAAGTCCTTGATAGGATTTGTGGAACTCAACTTATGGTTTGAACAAGACAGGGGTATTTTGGTCATTTGTCAGTTATAGGTCATTTTAGCCAATGCCCAAAACTCCTACTTCCAAGCCTCAAATGGGAAAACTCAAAACATGAAAGTTGTTCAAAATGTGATTTTAAGTCTAGAAAGAAGGTCACAAATTGTTGGAAAAGCTCATAGCATGAAGTTGCATGATTGGTCAAAAAATGAACTAAAAATGGCATATAAGTTTGAAAAGTTGAATTTGAAAATTGGTTTGGAAGATCTAGGAATCCAAAATAGGTCATCCAATATATCATTTTGATTGGAAACATCATTTTGAGAACATTGGTTTAGATAGAATTTTTATTTGAGGCTTTAAAATGGGACATGCTTTGGAAAATTGAAACTTGCATATTAAGGCACCTTTGAAAATCATAACACAAGGCAAGGAAAGGCAGGATTTTCACTCATTCCTTCTCAATATCTCACATAAGGAGAATTTCACACCAACATTGCAAGGTTTAAGGCATGATGCATGAGATTTCCAACTTACCATCACATGAGATTCCAAGACTTTTCTAGATGATTCTAGAATGATCTAGTTGTTTCCATCCATCATTATAAAAAGAGTGAATCACAAGGAGGAAAGGGTTGGTGAAAAGTTGCTGAGTTTAGTGGAGAGAGTGAGAGAGAAAGTGCCATTGTTGGATTTCTTCAAGATCAAGTAAGGTGCAATTCCTTCTTCTACAAGCTTCATCCACATCAACTCTTGCAAACAGAAAGGTGTTCATTATTGGAGGAAGATTTGGAGAAGGTTTCAAGTGCTGAATCAAGTCCTAACTCCCCTCACCATTGAAGCTTAACAGGTTGGTATCTTGATCTAGAAGTCCTTAATTATGAGCATTCTGTTAGAATCTTAGGTGTAAGATCAACATGCTAGGTTAGAGGGATGTTTTCTGAGAATTAGAGGAAGATCCATGAGGTTTCGTGGCAGGGCACCATTTTTTGCAAGATTGATAGCAAGCTGGTTAGTGTGTATTAATGGATATGATGTGGTTTAGAATGGCTAGGGTAACATGTGGAACAGATTTATATCATTAGATTGAAGTTTGGTTAAGGTTGATGGCAGAGAATCATGGTGGAACCCAAGCATTCGTGTGTTCTGTTAGGGTGATTCAAGAGGTTTCATGGACAAATATTGATATCATTGTGTTCAGGGTAATTAGTAGAGCAAGATTGCTTTTGGAATTTCTTGATTTCACCCAGCTATCAGTGAGAATGATCGAGTGGAAGTTCTGGTTCGAAATTAGGGTTTTCTGAAAACCCTAGGGTTTGTTTGGAGAAGATGAACTCCAGCCGTCAGATGGTTCCAAATCCTTGACTTATTCTCGTAATCCAACGGCCGTGGTTTGAACTCAAAATGGAGGGAAGTCTGAAGCCTGCGAAACGCAGCGTATCACTTAGCCAAACGCATTCGTTTGGTTTAGTGACTGATTCTGGGCCTATCTGTTCTATTCACACCCCCCACGCGCGTGGGCCCAATAAAATGAACTATCTGTCTCTGCTATTTTCACCCCCCTCCCTTTTTATATTATTTTGAATTCTTTTAAATTCTTTTAATATTTTAGCCACCTTATAAAATTCATTAAAAATTGATAAATGATGATTTTTTACTTATTCTTTTTTCTATGATTAGATAATTTTGTGTAGAAAAATATAAAAATAAAAATGAAATTTTATTTTTAATGTGGAATTAATGGTGGCATTTTCTTTTAAATAGGGTATTTTCTTTCCTTTAGGTTATACCTTATCTTGCAAGAATTGTTTTAGGACCTTCCCTTAGGTTTTTTAATTCATTCTTTTTTGTGTGATTAGATATTGAACCCTAGTTTCATGTAGGATTTATCTCTTGATTTTAGAAATTAAATTTGATGTAGTTTGATCATTAGACATTTAGGTGCTCTAATTAGGGTTTTAAGTAGTATACTTGAACTTCAACATTTTATTTTTGGGGTTTTTAGGACAAGTTAGCCTATGGGGAATATATGGGACTTAAGGGTAGTTAAATAGGATCCCCTAGAATTTTACTAGAATATTGCATGGTGTTTTAGTATTTTTCATTGATTTTTGAATGTATGGATAGTATGTGTGTTGCTTAAAGGCATAAGTTGTATTGTTGTGTTTTCTTTCCTTCTCTGTTGAGTGTGTGAGCTTTGAAGATTGAGTTGAAGACCTTGTGGATCATCATGGAAGCTTTGAAGACCTTGCAGAGGAGTTTAGCATAGCTTTTGTTGTTTTGTTTATAGGTTTATAGGTTTATAGGTGCATAGGCAGAGCCCTAGATAGAATACTTTGTTCAATAAACAAGGAGTGTTTTGTTCACCTCCTTCCTTTTCTATGACACAGAGTCCCTTAAGGGTATTCACCTCTCTCCTTTGGAGGGATTAGTGACCTTGCCCTATAAGGTAGAACTTTGAGAGAGCCTTTCCTTTGATGTTAAGTTCTCAATGGCATCCTTTGGAAGTCAGTGAGTACTGTAACATTCCCCACCTCATCTTGTTAACTGAATCTTGTTTGCTGGAGCATTTGAGCCCTTGAAGATAGAAGCTGAAGCTTTGAAGAGGATGATTCCTTGAAGATTGTTGAAGTCTGAAGACTCCGTGAAGATCAAGTTGATGCCTGAAGATCCCTGGAGATAGTGAAGCCTGAAGATAGAGCTGATCAAAGGAGCTGAAGCTCAAAGGGAGAAGATGAGTTGATACTCATGTTGTAGGGTTGATACCTGGAAAGCAAGTGATCTCTGAAGTCTGAAGACTGGGTTGCTGCTGGAGGAGCTGAGGCTTTCTTCTGTTTTCTTTGATGTATTGTGTGTTTTGTCTGATTTGTCTACTGCATTAGATTAAGCACATTTAGAATAAGTTCAGTCTAAGAGCATGAGTGCATCTGATTGTATTGTTATTGCTTGGCTTTGCTTGCGGGTATTTGGTAGAGCCCAGCTCCCTTGCCCATGTGTTTATTTTGCTTGATAGCATTTCATTTCTTTTGTCTGTATGATTACAGTTTACTGTTTTTGCTTGATAGCATGTTGTTTATTTCAATGTGACTACTGTTATTCCATGACTGGCTTGAGGTCGAGACGAGCTTGTGGAGGCTGAAGCCCCACACACATTTCCTCCCTCACTTGCATTGCATGCATTTTACTGTTAAAGCTGATGCTTTTGTCTGTTTTGGCGTATCATTGACATGATCCCTTAGGACTCTCATTTCCTCTGATGAGGATTTGATGATAGACTTTTAGGTTGAAACCTATGCATGACAACATCTAGGAGTTCCCTGTTCAAACCTCAACCATAGGATGAATCCATGGCATGACAACAGTAGGACTTGATAGTCTCCCTCCTAGTTGAGCCTGTTCTCTTCTCATCTCGAAGCAGTTTAAGACACATTAATCATGAATGATTTCTTTCGTACGTTACGAGCCTTAAGCTATCTGAGAAAGGATTGTGGGAGAGTTTCTTTTCCACAGTCTGGATGTTTAGTATGGTACCCTTTGGGTGACATGCGACGCATTCACTCTCAGGTCATAGTCTCTAGTGCGGTTGAAATCGCAAACACAATAAAAAACACTTCTTGTAGGAGATAACCCGTAGTTTCCCGAACTACGTTTGCTCTGATCTTTCATGCCAGATGAAAGTACGTAGGCATAGGATGCGACATCCTAGCGAGCAACCTTCAACCTTCAACCTTCACCCGTAGTTAGCCGAACTACGTTGACTCTGATTTCTCGTTCCAAACGGGAATACGTAGGCATAAAGCGCGACGCTTTGCCGAGTCATTTTTCTTTTCTTTTTCAGCCAGCCTTGATAGGTAGATAGATTATAACCAACCCGTCCAAGTAAACACAACAAGCGAGGATCCCGTCGAGTACGACGGACGTGAGGGGTGCTAATACCTTCCCCTTGCGTAACCGACTCCCGAACCCAGACAATGGTTGCGACGACCTTGTCTTACCCTCATTCGTCAGGTTTTTCTGATCGTTTCCTTTCCCGCTCTGAGGGATAAATAACGAAAGGTGGCGACTCTTCTGTTTTGCCGGCACCTTATTTTCGCGCAAGCGACAGCTGGCGACTCTGCTGGGGACTCCAACGGTTCCCTGCGAGTCAATCCTATCGTTTGTGTGTTTGCTTGTTGAGTTGCGTTTATTTATCGCATTTTTACTTCTCGCACTTTATTTCCTGCATTTTATGTTCCAGTATAATATGATTATTTGTGCTGTTGTGGGATGGGAGTTCTGATTGAGTGAGAAGCCAGACCCAGGCTTGAGTGCACCATAGACTTAGAGTGGAAATTAGTGGGCGCGTGCTTGCTTTGCAGGCACTAGTGTCTCATGAAATCCACGCTCAGACGAGGTTCATCCGGTTGGCTTCACTTTCAACCCTTTGGGTTGAGACGGTTGCTGGTTTGGTGGATTGTCGACTCTGGGGACCGATCATTTGTGATTCAGCTAAGTGAGGCCTCTTCAGGACTTGATGATGCCACTCCTTCTGGGAATCGTATCATCAGTTTTGAAAGTCTGTGACGCTGATGAACGCATAGGATGCCGTACCTTGAGTCAGTCTAGGTTCATACCTGTGAGTGGGACTGGGTTTATTGCAGGAAACTTAGACCTTCAGACTACCTGGTTTTCTTGACAGTGAATCAGTTATGTTGGGTTCTCAGTTGCAGACATGTTCTTGATAGAGCAAGAGGTTTGGTCAGAGGATCTTATCATCGGGTGTTCGTCTGTTCTTGATAGAGCAGGCTTTGATCAGTATGTTATCATCAGTGGTTTGTTCTGGATGGAGCAGATTTTGAGTGAGGTCTGAAGGCCTCATCGGCAGATGTTATTTGTTCTTGATAGGACAGATTTTGAGTGAGGTTTGAAGATCTCATCAGCAGCTGTGTGTTTGTTCTTGATAGGGCAGATTGTGATTTTGGGGTCTGAAGACTTCAACAGATGTTCCTTGATCTTGCGCCCGGGGTCCTTATTATCATGCACTTACTCTTGACAGAGCAGAATTTTGATCTCGATCCTATCAGATGGTTATTCTCAGCAGATCAGATCAGTGGTTTTACACCGGGGTTTCGTCCTCATCAGTGACTGCTGATACCGAATCTCCACAGCAGCCACCTAGATATATTATTGCATACCTGCATTTTGCATTAGTTTACGCATTCATCTGCATTCCATTAACGTGTGTCTGTGTTGCAGGTACCGTTTCCCCGATCCAGGATTTCCCGTCTCCTACTGTTGTTATGGCTTCTCTCAGGAAGACTGTTGCGTACAAGTTCCTGACCCCCGATGTGTCGAAGCTGACTGGTTTGATAGCCCTGGCAGGGGATTCTGTGAAGGACAGGTTCAGGAAGTCTTATGGCAAGTTGCTTAGTCTGGTCTACAAACCTTCTACGTCTGAGTTGAATGGGTTACATGCTCTTCTGCAGTTTTATGATCCCCCTTGAGGTGTTTCACTTTTCATGACTTCGTTCTCGCGCCGACATTGGAAGAGTATGCTGATATGTTGGGTGTGCCTATCAAAAGGCAGATGCCTTTTGTCCACATGGATGCTGAACCTGATCTGGTTAGCTTGGCTTCCTCACTCCATTTGAGCGCTTCTGAGTTAGTGGTGACGAGTTGGAACAAGGTCCCAGGGTTCTCTCTGCAGTTTCTGATAGCTAAGGCTCAGCAGTGTGCTAAGGACAAATGTTGGGACGCCTTCGGCGCCATCCTTGCTTTATGCATATATGGCATCATCCTATTTCCCAGCATGCCTGATTTCGTAGATTTTGATGCATTCCATATCTTTGCCTCAGGGAATCCAGTCCCTACTCTGATCGGAGACGTTTACCATTCAGTGCATTACAAGAATGAGAACCGGAGAGGGAAGAATGTTTCATGCTGCGTACCGTTGTTGTACAAGTGGTTTGATAGTCATTTGCCCAAGAGGGGTTCTTCTGCCTTGTCTGCAGCCACAGTTGAGTGGCCTGAGCGTCTGATGAGCTTGTCGGTAGAAGACATTGTTTGGTTCGTTGACAGAAGCAGGTTAGGCACCGAGATGATCTTCAGTTGTAGTGGGTTTCCTAACGTACCTCTGATAGGTAGGAAGGGTTGCATCAACTACAACCCATCATTGCTAGTTCGTCAGTTTGCATATGCTTTGAGGAATCCACCGAAGGAAGAAGAGGTACGGGAATCTCTGTACCTCACGGGTATTCTAGAGGGGGAGTTGTTGGCCAAGCTTCAGTATGCGTGGAACAATATCAGCACGAGAGGAAAGTCTTTGTTGGGGAAGAGCGACAACCAAGCTTACCCTCCTTATTCAGATTGGATCAGAGCCAGAGCCAGCGCTATAGGGATGCCATTCCCTCATGTCAGACCAGAGAGTCCTCCACCAGTCGAAGAGCCTACCACTGTGTCCATTCATCAGCACAACCAGGTATTAGCTGAGCGTGATGAACTGAAGAGGGCAAATGCAGAATTAGAGAAGGAGTTAGCTCAGCTTCGAAATGAGAGGAACGAAGCCGTGCATGCTCTCAAAAAGCAAACAGAGTCGGTGAGCCAGCTGAGTGCAGACTTGGCAAAGCAGATTGCTGATCGGGAACGCTTAGGTCAAGACTTCAGAGCTGCTAATGATGTGCTA
This sequence comes from Lathyrus sativus, assembly GCA_963859935.3. Lineage (NCBI taxonomy): Eukaryota > Viridiplantae > Streptophyta > Magnoliopsida > Fabales > Fabaceae > Lathyrus > Lathyrus sativus. The sequence continues at coordinate 541,420,081 of OZ012737.1, forward strand.
GCTACGAAGAAGCAGCATTTGGAGGAAGCATACCGGAGAATATCTAAGTTCGACCAGCATTGGAAGACCTCCATGGCTACCAGGAAGGAGCGAGAAGACAAGCTGATGCTGCGGATTTCTAAGCTAGAGACCGAAGTGAAGGATAGTGAGCGGAGGTTTGATGAAGAGACCGCCCGCAGGTACTCCGCTGAAGCCCGTCTCAACAAAGCCATTGCTAGCCTGAAGGAGCATAAGCTGATGTTTGAGTCTAAGAAGCGGAAGCTGGAAGATTTCTTTGGCGAAGGCGCTTGGGAGAGTTCAGTTCAGGGGCTTCAGCATACTATCAGGCAGAGGGAACTACTCGTCGAAGGGTTGCTCACTTCGCCAGATCATTCAGAGACAAAGGAGTTATTAGCAGAGTATCGCGCCCGTGGCCGTACTTGACTAGTTATATCCCCGTTGTTTTTGATCTTTGATGTATGCTGACCATCACCAGATTTGTTGGCTGAGGTCATGCTGTTGATTTGTACTTGCTGATACTGTGTACAGCCTTGACAGGCCTTTCCATATATATATGAGATTGATGTTTCCATGATTGGGCTCGGATTTCTTCTTCCTCTTGTTATTATCAGCACCGTCACTAAGGCACTAGGATCGGGGAAAAATCTCCCACGCACACAGACACACGCATGCATCTGCATGAAGCATATTTGCATGGTGTATATCTTATTGCTTTTCCTAACCTTTATTCTTAACAGGTTTTTCAGGTTCCGCGCTGCTTCTGATCTCCAGGATTGATCAAAGACTCATCCACCGCTACTCAACTCGCGCTAATCAGACAAGAATCATGGACCAGGTACAGTCAGATGTTCAAGAGCTCCGTGAGCGGATGGATCGTTTTATGGAGCTGATGCAGGTAGTCGCGAATGGTCAAGATCAGCTTCGTACTCTGGTTCAACCTCTGATCTCCAGGGTTGACAGTAATGGCATACTTCATGGAGGGGCCGTGCCTACTCCTCCTCAAGGGGATACTCCACAGAACGTTGTTCCTGCTGTCGGGGGCAACGGCAGTGCTAACGGCAATCTGATGACTAATCTCGGACTCAACGCGGCTGGCGCCGTCAATGGTGGTTTGGGAGCCAACGTTAACATGGGGCCGGTCAACGGCAATGCTGGTGCAGGAAATCTGGTGGTGCCTCAGCCATGGCTGGAGGACCATCAGGATGATATATTCTCTCAGAGAGGTATAGAGGCAGAGTTGAATGCCGAGGCTCGACTCAGGTTCAAGGCGCTGGAAGACAAGATGAGAAGCATAGAAAATCAGAACACATTGGGCGTTGACATGTCCAACCTCGGGTTGATTGCTGACTTTAAAGTACCTCACAAGTTCAAGGTGCCTACCTTTGAGAAATATAAGGGCACCACTTGCCCCCGGGTCCACCTCCGATCTTATTATAGAAAGATGTCCGCTTATTCTGACGATGAGAAGCTACTGATGCACTTCTTTCAGGATAGTCTTTCTGGGCCATCGCTCGAATGGTATATGGGCTTGGAGCCCGCTGCTGTGCGCACCTGGAAAGAGCTTGCAGAAGCGTTTGTTCTCCACTATCAATATAACAGCGACTTGGCTCCCAACCGAGTTCAGCTCCAGAATCTCTCACAGCGGAGCAATGAAAGCTTCAAAGAATACGCCCAGCGGTGGCGTGAATTGGCTGCTCGGGTTCAACCGCCGATGGTTGAGCGTGAGTTGGTACAAATGTTCGTGGCTACCCTTCCTGGAATCTACTATGAAAAGCTGGTCAGTGGCATGTCTGGAACATTCTCGGCTCTCATCACTTTGGGCGAGCATGTTGAGAACGGTATAAAGATCGGAAAAATTCAGGGAGAATCATCCTCAACTGGAGGAGGTAGCAAGAAACCCTATACTGGCAAGCGTCGAGAGGGAGATGCCAGTGCTGTCACTAATGCTAGGAGAAAGGGCAAGGGCCCTCAGCCTCAGGTTGCTAGCATAAACATTCCAGCTGCTCCGCCGCAGCCGCAACAGCAGCAGCCTCAGCAGCAGAATCAGCAGGGGTATAAAAGATATCAGAATCGGGCTCCTATGGCAAACCGTCATTTTGAAACTCCACCTATGTCATATGCGCAGCTTCTGCAAACTTTGCTGCAGCTTCAGCTAGTTCAAAAGAGGACGTTGGCTCCCTTAACAGGGGCGCCACCACCGGGGTATGATGCCAGTGCTACTTGTGAATTCCATACTGGGGCACCTGGCCATACGATTGAGAATTGTAAAGCTTTCAAGCACAAAGTCCAGGACTTGGTGGACGCCAAGGTTATCAACTTTTCTGACAACGTGCCCAACGTCACCAAAAACCCGATGCCTCATCATAAGGGGGGCGGAGTGAATGCTGTTATCACTGAAGAGAGTGCGGACTTACTGACTGATGTCAAAGATTTGAAAACTCCACTTAGTTTTGTCAAGGCTAAGTTGCTGAAGAGAGGCTTCTTCCCTGGATGTGGAGAGTTATGTATGGCTTGTGCTACACTTCCTGACGGATGTGAGCAGCTGATCGAAGGTATCCAGAGTCTGATGTCCGAGGGTATTTTGCAATTCAGCCGGAGCGTTGAGAATGCATCAGGGGAAGTTGTGCTGAAACAGGCAGACGAAGTTGCTACCATTACCATTCCTCGCCACCCTATTACTATTTCTGCGCCTCGTCCGCCTACTATTACCATCACCAGGGCCGGACCAATCCCATTCGAGAGCACCAATGCCGTTCCATGGCATTATGGCGCCGAAGTTTATTGTAATGGTCGGAAGATAGAGCTTGAGCCGTTCGGGTCAACTGTGCAGAATCTTACTGAAGTCAGTGGTATCACTAGAAGCGGTAGAGTGTTCGCACCAGCAGAGGTTGCAGCAGAGAAAGTGGTCTGGGCTGACGCCGTGGATAAGGGTAAAGGTAAAGCTGTTGAGGAGGTCCCTGCAGGGGCAGAGAAGGACTTGCTGGTTAAAGATGCTGAAGAGTTCATGCGACTAATCAAGAAGAGTGACTACAAAATCGTAGATCATCTTCATCAGACTCCGTCAAAGATCTCGATTCTTAACTTGTTGCTGTGCTCTGAGGCGCACCGCAATGCATTGCTGAAGGTATTGAATGCTGCATACGTGCCGCAGGAGATATCAGTAAATCAACTCGAGGAAGTAGTAGCCCATGTCAATGCTGGTAATGGGCTGGGATTTACAGATCTGGAGCTGACTCCTAAGGGAAGAGATCACAACAGCGCCTTACACGTCTCGATAGAGTGCAGAGGCACGATTATGTCGCATGTCCTGGTGGATACGGGTTCCTCGCTTAATGTGCTTCCGAAGAAGGCACTGATGAAGTTGGATACCCGTGGACTGCTGTGCACGCCCAGTGATCTGGTCGTGAAAGCCTTTGATGGAACCAAGCGCCACGTCTTCGGAGAATTGACCCTGCCAATTCAGGTTGGTCCAGAGACGTTCAATGCAGTTTTCTATATCATGGATATCATGCCCGCCTATAGTTGCCTCTTAGGCCGGCCATGGATCCATTCTGCTGGTGCCGTGACGTCTACGCTGCATCAGAAGCTTAAATATGCTGTCGGGGGCAGCATAGTGACCGTCTGTGGTGAGGAGGACATTATGGTGAGCCATTTGTCATCCTTTAAATACGTTGAAATGGATGGTGAGATCCATGAGACCCTTTGCCAGGCATTTGAAACCGTCAGGGTGAAGGAGGTGGCTCCTGTCGTCGCAGAGAGGCAAGAGTTGAACCTCTCCTCGTTTAAGGAAGCTAGGGCCGTTGTCGAAGCCGGTTCCACCCCAGGCTGGGGGCATGTCTTGGATATACCAATCAAGCAGGATAAGTTTGGATTGGGATATTCTCCTGAAGCTGAAGCTTCGTCTTCTTCTGGCAGCTCGTCTCGTGGGAAAGGGCCAATCCTATTCACCAAGGGGGGAGTAATTTTCGAAAGCATCAACGCTGCGTCGGAGGACAGCGGAGACAGTGATTGCGATCTTGACGCCTGGATTCAACCGAGCAAACCAGGCGAGCGCCTCCACAATTGGACCATCAAGGAGATTATCAAGCTGACAAGTGAAGAGTAATGATTTGCTTTTTACAATCTTTGTACAACCCTGTGTCCTGCCCGGGGCATAGTGGTTTTACTGTCAGGGCCTTGTTGGATTATGTGTATGCATTTTGTTAATAAATAAAAGGCGTTTTCTTCGTAATCAAATATTGTGTTCTTTGTTATTCCTATTTTATGTTTATTTCGAAAAAACAGCAAAATGGCAACGAGGTTCGTGCTAACCTGCATATTCCTGCTTTAAACTTAACCCTTGTTATTGCAGGATCCACGTAACAGACGACATCGACTCTGGACCCTCTACGGCTCACTACGACTTTGATTGCCCGATCTATCAAGCCGAGGATGAGATTGATGAAGACGAAGACCTTCCGGAAGAATTGGCCCGCTTGTTGAGACAAGAGGAGAAGGTTATTCTGCCTCACGAGGAGGATATTGAGATTGTAAATCTGGGTTCTGAGGAGCTCGTCAGAAATGTCAGGGTTGGGGCTGCGCTGCAGAATGATGTCAAGCATAGGCTGGTCGAGATGCTTCGAGAGTATAGTGACGTCTTTGCTTGGTCATATGAGGATATGCCCGGACTCGACACTGATATCGTGGTTCATCGCTTGCCGTTGCGAGAAGATTGCCCTCCAGTCAAGCAAAAGCTCAGGAGGACGAGACCAGACATGGCTGTAAAAATCAAAGAAGAGGTCCAGAAGCAGTTGGACGCAGGATTTCTAGCCGTTACCACTTACCCTCCGTGGGTCGCCAACATAGTGCCTGTACCGAAGAAGGATGGTAAGGTACGCATGTGCGTCGATTATCGGGATTTGAACAGGGCGAGCCCTAAGGATGATTTCCCGTTGCCTCATATCGATGTGTTGGTCGACAATACAGCCCAGTTTTCCGTGTTTTCGTTCATGGATGGCTTCTCCGGTTACAATCAGATTAAGATGGCACCGGAGGACATGGAGAAAACGACGTTCATCACCCCCTGGGGAACATTTTGCTATAAGGTAATGCCCTTCGGTCTGAAGAACGCAGGGGCCACTTACCAGCGGGCGATGGTAACTTTGTTTCATGATATGATTCATCATGAGATCGAGGTCTATGTTGATGACATGATTGCAAAGTCCCAAACGGAGGAAGAGCATCTGGTCAACTTATTGAAGCTTTTTGAGAGGCTTAGGAAATTCAGGCTGAGGCTGAATCCTAACAAATGCACTTTCGGAGTGCGGTCCGGAAAGTTATTGGGGTTTATCGTCAGTGAACGAGGTATTGAAGTCGATCCTGCAAAAATAAAAGCTATCCAAGAGATGCCAGCGCCGAAAACAGAAAAAGAAGTTCGTGGTTTCCTGGGCCGAATAAACTACATTGCAAGGTTTATCTCTCAGCTCACGGCCACGTGTGAACCGATGTTCAAGCTTTTAAAGAAAGATCAGGCGATTACTTGGAATGAGGATTGCCAGAAGGCATTCGACAAAATAAAGCAGTATCTTCAAGAACCTCCAATCTTGATACCCCCAGTGGCTGGACGACCATTAATCATGTACCTGACGGTTCTGGAGAACAGTCTGGGGTGTGTTCTCGGTCAGCACGACGAGACGGGCAGAAGGGAGCATGCCATTTATTATTTGAGTAAAAAGTTCACTGAGTGTGAGTCTCGATACTCGATGCTGGAGAAGACGTGTTGTGCACTAGCTTGGGCTGCCAAACGCCTACGACAGTATATGCTCAATCACACCACTATGCTAATTTCGAAGATGGATCCGATCAAGTACGTCTTCGAGAAGCAGGCGCTTTCGGGCAGGATTGCCAGATGGCAAATGGTGTTAACAGAATATGATATTCAGTACGTCTCTCAGAAAGCCATTAAGGGGAGCGTATTGTCTGATTACCTTGCCGAACAGCCAATCGAAGACTACCAGCCAATGAAGTTCGAGTTCCCTGACGAGGACATTATGTTTCTCAAAGCAAAGGACTGCGATGAGCCATTGCCCGATGAAGGGCCAGATAGGAAATCTCAGTGGAAGTTGATATTCGACGGAGCGGTTAATTCCTATGGAAGTGGTATCGGGGCTATCATCACGACTCCTCACGGATCCCACATCCCGTTTACTGCGAGACTGACGTTTCTAGTTACCAACAATGAAGCAGAGTATGAAGCATGTATTATGGGTCTAGAAGAGGCAATTGATTTGAGAATCAAGAATCTAGACATATATGGTGACTCAGCGCTTGTAATCAATCAGATTAAAGGGGAGTGGGAAACTCGTCAAGCAAATTTAGTGCCGTACATGAATTATGCCAGGAGGCTGCTTCCGTTCTTTGACCGAGTGGAACTTCATCATGTACTCCGGGCTGAAAATCAGATGGTTGATGCCTTAGCCACGTTGGCTTCAATGTATAAAGTCAATTATTGGAATGAGGCTCCAAGAATTATACTTTCGCGTCTCGATAGACCGGCATTTGTGTTTGCAATCGAGGATGCCAATGACGGCAAGCCATGTTTCCACGATATCCAGACCTTCCTTAGGACTAAGGAGTATCCTGCGGGTGCGTCCACCCAGGATAAGAAGACTCTGAGGAGGCTATCTGGAAACTTTTATCTCACTCCTGACGGAGTGCTGTATAAGAGGAACCACGATCTCGTGCTACTCAGATGTGTGGATGAAAAAGAGGCGAGTATGCTCATGGAGGAAGTCCATGAGGGCACATTTGGTACGCACGCCGGCGGGCATGCCATGACGAGAAAGATCCTGAGAGCAGGGTATTACTGGCTGACTATGGAGTCGGATTGCTTCAGATTCGCGAGGAAATGTCACAAATGCCAGATTTATGCTGATAAAGTTCATGTGCCGCCGTGCCCATTGAATGTCATGTCCTCCCCTTGGCCGTTCTCCATGTGGGGCATCGACATGATAGGCAAGATCGAGCCCACTGCATCCAATGGTCATCGTTTCATTCTGGTAGCTATCGACTACTTCACCAAGTGGGTGGAGGCAGCCTCGTACGCCAATGTGACCAAGCAGGTGGTAGCTAAGTTCATAAAGAGGGACATCATCTGTCGCTATGGAATTCCCGAGCGGATCATTACTGATAATGGTTCGAATTTGAATAACAAGATGATGAAGGAGCTGTGCCAGAGCTTCAAGATTGAACACCACAACTCATCTCCTTACCGGCCGAAGATGAATGGCGCTGTTGAAGCGGCCAACAAGAACATCAAGAAGATTGTTCAGAAGATGGTTGTGACGTACAAAGATTGGCACGAGATGCTGCCGTTTGCCTTGCACGGTTATCGTACGACGGTGCGTACGTCGACCGGGGCAACTCCTTTCTCCTTGGTGTATGGTATGGAAGCTGTCCTACCGTTAGAAGTGGAGATTCCCTCTTTGCGAGTTTTGGTTGATGTAAAACTCGATGAGGCAGAATGGATAACGAATCGCTTGAACCAGCTCAGCCTGATGGACGAGAAAAGGTTAGCATCGATTGCATTTGGTCGTCTGTACCAAAGCCGAATGAAGAAAGCTTACGATAAGAAGGTGCGTCCCAGAAGCTTTCAGACGGGTGATCTCGTCCTGAAGAAAATTCTTCCGCCACACTCCGATCACCGGGGCAAGTGGACTCCGAATTACGAAGGGCCGTATGTCGTCAGCAAGGTCTTCTCGGGAGGAGCTTTGTTGTTATCCACGATGGATGGTGAAGATTTTGCATCCCCGGTGAACGCGGACGCAGTTAAAAAATACTTTGCTTGAAAGAGACCCGCTGAACAAAAAAGAAAGAGTCCAGGCAAAAAAGGGGCATCCCGGCGAACCAAAAACAGAATAAAAGGTTCGGGCAAAAATTAGGGATATATTGAAAAAGGTACACCCGCGAAGTCGAAAACCTACACTGGGAGGCTTCGGCAAAAAAGGGTATCCCGGTGAACTGAAAACCCGAAAGGGCGGTTCACGCAAAAGTTAGGGATTGGAATAAGCAAATGACTGCGTTCCGCGTGTGGACTTTCATTGTTCAGTGGTTCGGAGGACCTGAGGGTCGTTCATCTGAATCAATCTCTTCCGAAGCTGAAGCATCGGAGAAGTATCAAAGTCGAGTGGGTCTTAGAGGGATCAACTCATGGTGTTCGTCTACGCCTCGATTGCCAACATTTGTATATACTGATGTATATTTATGTTTTCTTTTTCGTGCGGCTTCCTCATTCCAGGAGTTTGCCTCTGTTGTAAAACATTTTTGCCCATTCAGGGGTTCATCATCAATAAAATGCACATTATTCAGCAATTTTACTTGTCTGTTTAGCATTTATCTGTTTTGTTTACGAATGAAAACGCCGATGTTTTTTGATAAAATGCGCATACATAAACTTGCGGGCCTAGGCCCATTGATTGTTGAAACAATTGATTAACCGAATATTGTCACGAGATAATAACCTGGATAGGACCCTTTGAGGAGGGAGTCTTATCTTGTTTGTTTGTGTTGTTGCAGGTGTAGCACCTTCCGGAAGATGTGCAGAGCGCACCCCCGGAGCAGGATTCTTCCCCAGCACCGGGTCACAAGTGCAGATTTCGTAGAAATGGTCGGGTGCCGAAGCTCGTGCTTTCCCCAGTGAAGTCGCCGAAGTAGGTGCCTCCCCAGCACCTGGTCGCAAGTGCAGGTTTCGTAGGGAATTGGTCGTACGCCGAAATATGCAGTAACTAATGGTGTCAGACTGAAGTCTCCAGTGGAATTGAGATTCCCCACCAGAGTCATGTTCTCTCCTGAAGTTGGATGATTCCCTCTTCCCCAGTAGAATGTTGGTGCAGCTGATGTTGTATTCCCCTGCAGAGTTGTACTCTCCCCCGAAGTCAGATGATTCTTTCTTCCCCGGCGAAATTGAAATTCCGCACCAGAGTCGTACTCTCCAGTGAAGTAGAATGATTTCTCTCCCCGGCTGAGTCCGCAGAAAAGCAGAATCCTTGGAAGCAGTTGGGACCTTGAGTGGATGTTCCCTAGCAGAGCGTGGGGCAGCTGATGCTGTATCTCCCCAGAATCGCACTCTCTCCAGCGAAGCAGAATGACTTCTCCTTCCTCAGCCGAGTTTGCAGATGTCCAAGAGAGCCGAGTCCTTGGAAGTTGATCAAACCATGTTTTCCCCAGTGGAGTGTGGAGCAGCTGAAGTTGTTTCCCCACAGAGTGGTTATCCCCAGAAAAGTAGCCGAGACGGCCACGCAGTCTATTCTTGCGATGGATATCAGCAGGTCCAAGTTCTCGTAGAGCTTCGGTCCCCCGCAGCTGATCAACCGAAGTTGTTTTCCATGCAGCAGTCCGCGGAAGATCAGTTCCCCAGACAGAGCCTGATTGATATTGGCATGCCCACGTTCTCCTCAGCAGGATGATTCCTCTACCTGAGTAGTTCTTGTCTCCTTGACAAAAGGGTTTCCTCCCCCCAGCATTCAGTTTGCTGACGGGATCGCATCATATTGCATGAGTACATAGCATTGTGCATGATTGCATGACATAGTGCATGACTGCACAGCATTTAGCATAAACGCATAGCATTTCCACCGTGTGGAGCATGGCGCAGAAACATACGCATCATAAACATGATCTAGGTCATTATCATTCTTGCCTTACAGGTGTTCGGCCGAAGGATCAGTTGCTCAGGACGATTCCTGATATGCTCCCCAACGAGGGTGTTTCCTAAGATGATTCTTAAGACCCTGGTGTAATTCCCACAGTCGCTCGCTCAAGATGATTTTTGAGATCCCCAGCGAAGTCTTCAGTTCGAGGCGATTCTTGAATTCCTCAGCAGGGTCGTATGCTTAAGGTGATTCTTAAGACCTCTGCGTAAATTTCCGAGTTGTTTGCTTAGGATGATTCTTGGGCTCCCCGGTAGCATCCCCAGCAAAAGTTGCCCAGGAAGATTCCTGGAATACCCGGCAGAATAAAAGTCGCCAGAAAGGTTATCAGTCCAGGATGATTCTTGAAGGTGCCCGACGGAGTTGTTTGTTCAAGATGATTCTTGAAGTCCTTAGCAGCGTGATATGTCTGCTCCAACAGTGATGTCTAATCTGAAGATTGATTTCGTAAACGCCTGGAGGTGGTATCAGAAGGTTCCTGTGAGCTCAGATGTCCTTGTTGATGAATCAACGTGTGGCTGAAGACAAGGTTCCAAAGTTTGTAGATATACCAAGATGATCCGTGTTGGGCTGAAGACCGAGTCAGTTATCCTGAGGCGATGATTGATTGCGATCGAATGAATAGTTTTCTTCTGACTGAAGTCGAAGATGTTTCTCCAGCTGAAGCGGAGTGTTGCCTAAAGGCAAAGTGTTTGAATCCCCGAAGAGTCATGAATGGCTCAGGATACCACTTCTCTGACTGAAGTCACAGATTTCCCAAGCTGAAGCGAAGGTGCCTGAAGGCAAGGTTATCCCCTAAGGTCACGAATGACCTAGGATTCATTTTTCGGACTGAAGGCCGAAGTATTTCCCTGACTGAAGTCACGGATACCCTATAGCAGAGGCGGAGTTGCCTGAAGGCAGATCCATGTATCCTTGAAGGACAAGGACCATTTCTTCAGACTGAGGTCGAAGATACCTCCTGCAGAGTTGCCGACGGGCAAAGTTTACCTCCTTGAAGGTCAAGGATGTTTATCTTCAGAAGTACTTGAAGATCTTTTTCTAGCTGAAGCTGGAATAGCCGACGGGCAGGGTTTCATCTTTCTTCAGAAGAACTTGAGGATTCTCCAGCGGATCTGGAGTGGCCAGGGGCCAGGGTTTCATCTATCTTCAGAAATACTTGAAGATTCTCCAGCGGATCTGGAGTGGCCAGGGGCCAGGGTTCCATCTATATTCAGAAGTACTTGAAGATCTTTTTCTAGCTGAAGCTGGAATAGCCGACGGGCAGGGTTTCATCTTTCTTCAGAAGAACTTGAGGATTCTCCAGCGGATCTGGAGTGGCCAGGGGCCAGGGTTTCATCTATCTTCAGAAATACTTGAAGATTCTCCAGCGGATCTGGAGTGGCCAGGGGCCAGGGTTCCATCTATATTCAGAAGTACTTGAAGATCTTTTCTAGCTGAAGCTGGAAGTGGCCAGGGGCCAGGGTTTCATATATCTTTGATGTTGAAGTTCTACGGCGGGCAGTGTGCAGTAGTATTCCGATGTTCGTTATGGTTCTGAGGGTGAACCCCAAATCAGAGTGTGCTCGGTTAAGTCTCTCAGTCCCAGCGGAGTAGTTTCAAATACGCAAGTGTACCTTTTGTTCCATTTACCAGGGGTGAACCCCAGGTTAGATTTGTTCAGATCATTTGTCCAGCGGCGAGGTTGGATGTTTGTTCGATGGCGAGGTTGAACGTTTGGATTTGGCGGCGAGGTCAGATCATCATTTGTCCAGCGGCGAGGTTGGATGTTTGTTCGATGGCGAGGTTGAACGTTTGGATTTGGCGGCGAGGTCAGATTATCATTTGTCCAGCGACGAGGTTGGATGTTTGTTCGACGACGAGGTTGAACGTTTGGATTTGGCGGCGAGGTCAGATCATCATTTGTCCAGCGGCGAGGTTGGATGTTTGTTCGACGGCGAGGTTGAACGTTTGGATTTGGCGGCGAGGTCAGATCATCATTTGTCCAGCGGCGAGGTTGGATGTTTGTTCGACGGCGAGGTTGAACGTTTGGATTTGGCGGCGAGGTCAGATCATCATTTGTCCAGCGGCGAGGTTGGATGTTTGTTCGACGGCGAGGTTGAACGTTTGGATTTGGCGGCGAGGTCAGATCATCATTTGTCCAGCGGCGAGGTTGGATGTTTGTGCGACGGCGAGGTTGAACGTTTGGATTTGGCGGCGAGGTCAGATCATCAGTTGTCCGGCGGCGAGGTTGGATGTTTGTTTGACGGCGAGGTCAGACTCTTTAAATCCCCAGTAAAGACATTTGTTTCCGACGGCGATGTCAGATTCAGTTTTCCAGCGGCGATGTTGGGCGTGTCAAGGTGATCCAGCCTTCAGACGGCGATGTTAGGTGACGCAGACCCTTTGTTTCTCCAGCGGCGATGCAGGGTATTCTGTCAGATGTATTTTCTCCAGCGGCGATGCAGGGTATTCTGTCAGATGTGTTTCTCCAGAGGCGATGCGGGGTACTTTGTTTAGAGATGTATTTTCTCCAGCGGCGATGCGGGGTATTTTGTTCATTGTTGTATTTTCTCCAGCGGCGATGTTGGATACTTTGGTGATTCAGGTTTAGGTCTCCGGCGGCGATGTTGGACGCTTATTTCCCCGAGTTATGGTTGTTCTTGGCGGCGATGTCAGGTGATTTAGTCTCCCAGCGGCGATGTTGGGTGTTGTGGTTGTCTGAAGGCAATATCATAAGAAGGTAACGTGGATAACTGACGGCGATGTCAGATCGATATTTCTCCAGCTGGTTGCCGTGCAGCTAGCATTGCAATATTCGAAGATTTGTTCCCCGCAGATTACCGTGTGCTCGTGCAGTTGGCAAATTTTCGGGTTTACCGGTATTCAATCGTCTCGCACCTTGATTGGTTGAGAGCCGTTCGTTCCTCACCCAGTCAGGTTCAAGCCGTTTGAATAGGGGCAGCTGTTGCACCCCAAAATTTGACCAACATTAATTTATCCATCTAGTGTTTGAAAGTTGATACCTTCACCAAACAGTTCAAGAGATCCTCAGAAGAATTGGTTGGAACCAAGGTTGTGTGCTTCATAGCTTGAGAGTTGTGGGTGCTCCTCAGATGATTCTGAGACTTGGAGAATGAACTTGATGTTTTTGAGAAAGATTATGAGATGTCTTGATAGCCATCATGAAGCCCAGAGAGGTCATTAGGCAAGAATTCAGAAGATTCAACCATGATTGGTAGAATTAGGGTTTTGACTGGGTCAACCCTAGGATCACTGAAGATTTGGAGAAGGTTGAGACCTAATCCAAGGGCCATGAGATCATGGAATGATGTATGGAGATGTTATAAAGATGATTCCTAGACCAACTCATCATGATTAAGGAGTTTGAGAAGTTTCAAGTCAGGGTTTCCAAGGATTGTCAGTGAAAAAAACCCTAATTTGATCCCTACCTTCCAGGCAGTTTTAGCTCTAGATGTGATTGATATCTCATCTTCCCCACAACATGAATGTTGTATAGCTTGTTCTTAGCTTTAATTTGAGTGGTGGAAGTCCTTGATAGGAGCTACAGAGCTCAAGTTATGGTTTTGACAAATTACAGGTCAGCTGAGGTGTGTGAATCTGGGTCCTTGAAAGTCACCCAACTTGCAGATAACTTTTGCCCTAGTAGGATGATTCCTATGATCTCTTGGTCAACATGAATGTTGGAGGGCATCTTCTTAGATTTAATTTGAGTGGTAGAAGTCCTTGATAGGATTTGTGGAACTCAACTTATGGTTTGAACAAGACAGGGGTATTTTGGTCATTTGTCAGTTATAGGTCATTTTAGCCAATGCCCAAAACTCCTACTTCCAAGCCTCAAATGGGAAAACTCAAAACATGAAAGTTGTTCAAAATGTGATTTTAAGTCTAGAAAGAAGGTCACAAATTGTTGGAAAAGCTCATAGCATGAAGTTGCATGATTGGTCAAAAAATGAACTAAAAATGGCATATAAGTTTGAAAAGTTGAATTTGAAAATTGGTTTGGAAGATCTAGGAATCCAAAATAGGTCATCCAATATATCATTTTGATTGGAAACATCATTTTGAGAACATTGGTTTAGATAGAATTTTGATTTGAGGCTTTAAAATGGGACATGCTTTGGAAAATTGAAACTTGCATATTAAGGCACCTTTGAAAATCATAACACAAGGCAAGGAAAGGCAGGATTTTCACTCATTCCTTCTCAATATCTCACATAAGGAGAATTTCACACCAACATTGCAAGGTTTAAGGCATGATGCATGAGATTTCCAACTTACCATCACATGAGATTCCAAGACTTTTCTAGATGATTCTAGAATGATCTAGTTGTTTCCATCCATCATTATAAAAAGAGTGAATCACAAGGAGGAAAGGGTTGGTGAAAAGTTGCTGAGTTTAGTGGAGAGAGTGAGAGAGAAAGTGCCATTGTTGGATTTCTTCAAGATCAAGTAAGGTGCAATTCCTTCTTCTACAAGCTTCATCCACCTCAACTCTTGCAAACAGAAAGGTGTTCATTATTGGAGGAAGATTTGGAGAAGGTTTCAAGTGCTGAATCAAGTCCTAACTCCCCTCACCATTGAAGCTTAACAGGTTGGTATCTTGATCTAGAAGTCCTTAATTATGAGCATTCTGTTAGAATCTTAGGTGTAAGATCAACATGCTAGGTTAGAGGGATGTTTTCTGAGAATTAGAGGAAGATCCATGAGGTTTCGTGGCAGGGCACCATTTTTTGCAAGATTGATAGCAAGCTGGTTAGTGTGTATTAATGGATATGATGTGGTTTAGAATGGCTAGGGTAACATGTGGAACAGATTTATATCATTAGATTGAAGTTTAGTTAAGGTTGATGGCAGAGAATCATGGTGGAACCCAAGCATTCGTGTGTTCTGTTAGGGTGATTCAAGAGGTTTCATGGACAAATATTGATATCATTGTGTTCAGGGTAATTAGTAGAGCAAGATTGCTTTTGGAATTTCTTGATTTCACCCAGCTATCAGTGAGAATGATCGAGTGGAAGTTCTGGTTCGAAATTAGGGTTTTCTGAAAACCCTAGGGTTTGTTTGGAGAAGATGAACTCCAGCCGTCAGATGGTTCCAAATCCTTGACTTATTCTCGTAATCCAACGGCCGTGGTTTGAACTCAAAATGGAGGGAAGTCTGAAGCCTGCGAAACGCAGCGTATCACTTAGCCAAACGCAGTCGTTTGGTTTAGTGACTGATTCTGGGCCTATCTGTTCTATTCACACCCCCCACGCGCGTGGGCCCAATAAAATGAACTATCTGTCTCTGCTATTTTCACCCCCTCCCTTTTTATATTATTTTGAATTCTTTTAAATTCTTTTAATATTTTAGCCACCTTATAAAATTCATTAAAAATTGATAAATGATGATTTTTTACTCATTCTTTTTTCTATGATTAGATAATTTTGTGTAGAAAAATATAAAAATAAAAATGAAATTTTATTTTTAATGTGGAATTAATGGTGGCATTTTCTTTTAAATAGGGTATTTTCTTTCCTTTAGGTTATACCTTATCTTGCAAGAATTGTTTTAGGACCTTCCCTTAGGTTTTTTAATTCATTCTTTTTTGTGTGATTAGATATTGAACCCTAGTTTCATGTAGGATTTATCTCTTGATTTTAGAAATTAAATTTGATGTAGTTTGATCATTAGACATTTAGGTGCTCTAATTAGGGTTTTAAGTAGTATACTTGAACTTCAACATTTTATTTTTGGGGTTTTTAGGACAAGTTAGCCTATGGGGAATATATGGGACTTAAGGGTAGTTAAATAGGATCCCCTAGAATTTTACTAGAATATTGCATGGTGTTTTAGTATTTTTCATTGATTTTTGAATGTATGGATAGTATGTGTGTTGCTTAAAGGCATAAGTTGTATTGTTGTGTTTTCTTTCCTTCTCTGTTGAGTGTGTGAGCTTTGAAGATTGAGTTGAAGACCTTGTGGATCATCATGGAAGCTTTGAAGACCTTGCAGAGGAGTTTAGCATAGCTTTTGTTGTTTTGTTTATAGGTTTATAGGTGCATAGGCAGAGCCCTAGATAGAATACTTTGTTCAATAAACAAGGAGTGTTTTGTTCACCTCCTTCCTTTTCTATGACACAGAGTCCCTTAAGGGTATTCACCTCTCTCCTTTGGAGGGATTAGTGACCTTGCCCTATAAGGTAGAACTTTGAGAGAGCCTTTCCTTTGATGTTAAGTTCTCAATGGCATCCTTTGGAAGTCAGTGAGTACTGTAACATTCCCCACCTCATCTTGTTAACTGAATCTTGTTTGCTGGAGCATTTGAGCCCTTGAAGATAGAAGCTGAAGCTTTGAAGAGGATGATTCCTTGAAGATTGTTGAAGTCTGAAGACTCCGTGAAGATCAAGTTGATGCCTGAAGATCCCTGGAGATAGTGAAGCCTGAAGGTAGAGCTGATCAAAGGAGCTGAAGCTCAAAGGGAGAAGATGAGTTGATACTCATGTTGTAGGGTTGATACCTGGAAAGCAAGTGATCTTTGAAGTCTGAAGACTGGGTTGCTGCTGGAGGAGCTGAGGCTTTCTTCTGTTTTCTTTGATGTATTGTGTGTTTTGTCTGATTTGTCTGCTGCATTAGATTAAGCACATTTAGAATAAGTTCAGTCTAAGAGCATGAGTGCATCTGATTGTATTGTTATTGCTTGGCTTTGCTTGCGGGTATTCGGTAGAGCCCAGCTCCCTTGCCCATGTGTTTATTTTGCTTGATAGCATTTCATTTCTTTTGTCTGTATGATTACAGTTTACTGTTTTTGCTTGTTAGCATGTTGTTTATTTCAATGTGACTACTGTTATTCCATGACTCGCTTGAGGTCGAGACGAGCTTGTGGAGGCTGAAGCCCCACACACATTTCCTCCCTCACTTGCATTGCATGCATTTTACTGTTAAAGCTGATGCTTTTGTCTGTTTTGGCGTATCATTGACATGATCCCTTAGGACTCTCATTTCCTCTGATGAGGATTTGATGATAGACTTTTAGGTTGAAACCTATGCATGACAACATCTAGGAGTTCCCTGTTCAAACCTCAACCATAGGATGAATCCATGGCATGACAACAGTAGGACTTGATAGTCTCCCTCCTAGTTGAGCCTGTTCTCTTCTCATCTCGAAGCAGTTTAAGACACATTAATCATGAATGATTTCTTTCGTACGTTACGAGCCTTAAGCTATCTGAGAAAGGATTGTGGGAGAGTTTCTTTTCCACAGTCTGGATGTTTAGTATGGTACCCTTTGGGTGACATGCGACGCATTCACTCTCAGGTCATAGTCTCTAGTGCGGTTGAAATCGCAAACACAATAAAAAACACTTCTTGTAGGAGATAACCCGTAGTTTCCCGAACTACGTTTGCTCTGATCTTTCATGCCAGATGAAAGTACGTAGGCATAGGATGCGACATCCTAGCGAGCAACCTTCAACCTTCAACCTTCACCCGTAGTTAGCCGAACTACGTTGACTCTGATTTCTCGTTCCAAACGGGAATACGTAGGCATAAAGCGCGACGCTTTGCCGAGTCATTTTTCTTTTCTTTTTCAGCCAGCCTTGATAGGTAGATAGATTATAACCAACCCGTCCAAGTAAACACAACAAGCGAGGATCCCGTCGAGTACGACGGACGTGAGGGGTGCTAATACCTTCCCCTTGCGTAACCGACTCCCGAACCCAGACAATGGTTGCGACGACCTTGTCTTACCCTCATTCGTCAGGTTTTTCCGATCGTTTCCTTTCCCGCTCTGAGGGATAAATAACGAAAGGTGGCGACTCTTCTGTTTTGCCGGCACCTTATTTTCGCGCAAGCGACAATATGCGACACATTCACTCCTAATTCATAGTCTTTAGTGCGATATGAATTGCAAACCATTCAAAAATACTTCTTCTCTAAAAAACACAAAAACAAATCATTCAAACTTCTCTTTGCCCTTTGGGGCCTTTAATCTTGGAAAATCATTTTCATAAGCAAAAGTGTTGTTAACTCTTAGTTCTATCGCAAACGGTAACGCCTAAGTCTCCAATGGTCGAGCTGCATACACCAAACTGCTAGAACTGATTGTTAACCCTACTCGGGTAAAATAGTTGAACAAACTTGTGTTCCCTTTTAGCCCGAACTACGTTTGCTCTGATCTTTCATACTAGATGAAAGTACGTAGGCACAAGACGTGATGTCTTGGCGAGCAACCTTCCCCTTTTTCACCCGTAGTTAGCCGAACTACGTTGACTATGACTTCTCACTTCAGATGAGATACGTAGGCACAAAGCGTTGTTGCTTTGCCAAGTCACTTCTTTTTCTTTTTTCCTCCAGCCTGTAGTTAGATAGATTTACACCCTTTTAGACTAGACAACAAGCGTGGATCCCGTCGAGTACGACGGACGTGAGGGGTGCTAATACCTTCCCCCTGCGTAACCGACTCCCGAACCCGAGATTTGGTTACGATGACCGATCTTATCCCTCTCTTTGTTAGGTTTTCTTTAAGCGTTTCCTTTCCCTCTCTTGGGATAAATAACGCACGGTGACGAATCTTCTGTCATCGCCGGCCTCGATTTTCGCAGTAGCGATAATAACCCGATCCATTAAGTGAGATACAGTGAGCTGAGAGATAGCTTGAGTATGCGTCAATGTTGAGGACATTTTCCAATTTTTTCGGATAGAAGTTGGAAGCTGAAACAATGGTCAGGTAACAAAAAAAATGCTAATGTTTAATTGTTATTGTACGATTTGTTGTCTGTTGATATGTGCAGTTGTAGGCGAGTTGCTTGAGGACGAGCAAAGACTCAAGTTTGGGGTTGTGATGATAGTCCGTCATTGCATCTAATTAGTCAAAGAATCAGGGAAAAACAAGCAAAAAAGGAGCCAAAATGATGAAGAAAGACCCAAGAATAAGTGAAAAATACGTCAAGTATGGGAAAATGGGACTTTGTGGAAATTCTGGTGCAAAAAGGGCGAATTTCACGCAGCTATTGGAATAATCACACGCGCCATCGCATGCGCGATAGAAGAGAAGAAGATGCATCACGCGCGATGCTTATATAATGTGCATGATGGGTGCTTTTTTGGGCTTTTACTAACGCGTTCTGACCTGTTTTCAATGCTTTTTAAGGGGATTTTCACCAGTTTGACAAGGGTTGCAAATTTTGGAGACTGAAGCATGAGTTTGAGAGTACAAGTGGTGGTTTTGAGAGTATTTGAAGCCATAGGAGACCATCTCTTCAAGGGACTTATTATGTTATTTTTGTCTATTAATTGAGGTATTTTAATTGCACTATGAGTAACTAAATTCTCCTAGGTTAGGTTGTGTTATGATGAATCTATTTCTACATTGTTGGATTCTATGTTAATTTAACTGTTGTATGAACCTATTGATCTATAATTATATTCAGTTGTTTCTTAGTCTTAATGCTTTTTATTTGAGATACTCTGTTAATATGATTTTGGATACATATATATTACTGGCTCTTAGCCTATGTGTTGGAGATATGACAATTGTTCTACTTACGCTAGTCGAATACGAATATGAGACCCCGAGTTGTAGCATAGAGAATCAACACGCAATACATCGCCTAACCCTGCTTACGCTGGCGAACTAGGGATAGAAAGATATGAGTAATGGTTAGTGAGTTATTTCGTGAGGGATCATCTATAATATTTTGTTAATTCAACGGGGTTATAGTGATTAGATCATTCATATAAGGCATCAAACATCAACAATAGAGGAATATGGGATTCTACAACACAGCCTGACCGCTTTTGTGACATTGATTATTCTTTCTTTACTTTTTCACTGAAACTTGCAAACCCCCTTATGTACTGTTTTCCTTTAAATTTCAAAATCATTGTCTTGTTTGAACACAATCCTTGTGAGTTCGATCATTTTATTACTGCAACACTATCTATACACTTGTCAAAAAGTCATCAGATTTCGAATTAAAATAATGAAATAACAATGCGATTTAAAAACAAATAATTGGGGGGGGGGGGGTTTCAATATCATCTTGGTGCAAAAATAGGAATGAGAAAATTAACGGAACAAAGTATTGGTGTAAGTCCTAGAGGCCATTACTCTTGGTACTTGTATCGAATTATTTATTAATAATAAAAAAACATTTCTTTATTATGTTTGTTTTTCTAGAATAATAAAGTCCCTAGAATAGCTAGTTCGTTTAATGAAATATTAAGTATGACTTAATCATGAGATCTCATTAAACATAAAGACACTATTCTTAAAGTATTTGTAGTCGAGCTTCACTGATGATCGCATCTCATGGATATAAGGAATTATCAAGTCTTAACATATGTATGAATATTAGGAGTAATATTTATTTTGGGTTGACCCGCTATGAGAGTACTACATAGAATGCTATGAGAGTACTACATAGAATCGTGATAGTGGTGTATACCACCTTTCGACCTGAAACCACTATAGACCCTAGATGTAGAGTCGAGTACTTTATTACTGATCTAACATTGTCCGTAACTGGATGACCATAAAGACAATTGATGGGTACTCCACAAAGTATGCTGAGGGACATGAGTGACCTAGATGAAATTTTCTCATCCTGCATAATAAGATAAATGTCTAAGGGTCCAATATTGAACTTGACAAGGATAACACTGTATATGCCTTTTGTTCAATATAGACATAAAGGAAAAAAGGTAATTATATACACAAGTACTATCACAAAAGGTTTTGCTAGATCACATGACATTTTCATGACTTGGGTAGCAGTGATGTGTTGCTAGATACCACTCACTGTTTATTATATTAAATATATGATTTAATATAATAGTCAACGTCACAAGAACCTACAGGGTCACAAACATAAGAACAGATTGATGAGAGATAGAATAAATAAGAAACTCTGTAAGGTACAGTGTACTTGAGAGAATTATGGAACACCGTAAGATATAATGTACTTAAGTGAAATATGGAACATCGTATAATATAATAATAAGAGTTATTATTATTATTATTATTATAGTTATTATAATATAATAATAAAAAATATGTTATTATAATAATAATAATAATAATAATAATAATAATAATAATAATAATAATAATAATTATTATTATTATTATTATTATTATTATTATTATTATTATTATTATTATTATTATTATTATTATATGGTGTACTTAAGTTGAGTTTTTTAGCTTGTAGCCCACACAAGTGGTTCTATAAATACAACCATTGTGTAGAAGTTTTAGAACTTGATGAAATTCAATTGGTGAAATCCTGACCGTATTTCTCTCTCTCTCATCTCTCTCATCTCTCTCCGTCTCTCTCTCTCTCTCTCTCTCTCTCTCTCTCTCTCTCTCTCTCTCTTTCTCTCTCTCTCTCTCTCTCTCTCTCTCTCTCTCTTTCTCTCTCTCTCTCTCTCTCTCTCTCTCTCTCTCTCTCTCTCTCTCTCTCTCTCTCTCTCTCTCTCTCTCTCTCACTCAAAGTCTTCATTCGTAGTAGCTAACACTGAGATTGAAGACATTCGGTTTGTATGGACTGAGTATATGTGTTGTTCTTCATTCAACGCTCGTGATCATCGTCCGGATCTGCATCAAAATTGTTAATCACCACAAGAGGTAACCGTTTCTATCATTGATCACGCCCATTCATAAGATCACTAAAAAGAAAATTTTAATTTCTGCTGCATTTTGGATTGCGATTTCCTTTCATAAAGTTTAATATAAAAAGTTGATTAGATCCTTTTATTGAATCCCTTAATTATACCTATTGATGAATTGTGTATCAAATGGATTACAATCACGCTATAATCTCATGACGAATTACTAAGACCACTGCACTCAGTTCCTTGGTGTACAACTCATTAGTTTACAGAGTAATTCTCTAATTCCTTAGGTCAATTCAGATTTAAATTAGGTGTTACTGAGTTCTTTAATTCAAAAGTCATAACTTATAATTACATATTCCTGGTTAATTACTAAGTTAAATAATTGTCCTAATTCATATTGGTAACCTTACGGTCAATAATCTTTACTCATCTGATATTAATTTACACGCTCATAAACACAAACAAAGTTAAGCACAAGAATAACTAGATAACGATTATAACATAAAGGAATTCAAATAATATCAAACAATTATATGATCCAACAAAGTACAATTAGGTTAATCTCAAAAAGACCTAATCTAAAATAACTCCGCTACTCGTAGTGACAATAACAATTATAATGAGTTGGTAAAATTCATAATTGAAATCAATGGAAAATATGATTTCCAATGCCTCTAATGCTATTTGAATTCGTGCTTCAAAGATCCTGACCAACACTTTCTATCTCAAATTTGGAACCTTAAAAAAGTAGAAAAAAACTCTATAAATAGTTGTTGGTGTGTGTTAATAAGCACAATATTGCGCCCATGTTGGTATCCATCATGACCACGATGTAACACCATCGTGCCCACAATGTCAGCATCGCAGTCACGAGAAAAACAATGGGAAAATCATCTACTTTCTTCCTTTTCTTTAAATTTCCACTAAGTCCCAACTTTCTTCCTTTTGGTTATTTTTGCTCACTTTTTCACATTTTAGCATGGCTTTTTCTTCTAATTCCACTGATTTTATTCGAAATCTCTCATAAATATTAGGTAATGGCCGAGTGTGATCACAACTCCAAACTTACTCTGTTGCTTGTCCTCATGTAACCTATCTGGACACTGAAAATTTCATCAGAAATAAAATGCTTACCCTTACCAATGAATGCCACCTTTTTTTTCCTGATCAACATGTCCATTTTCTGCATCAATCCAATTAACTCAGAAAAGTTTTTCTAACACATAAGTACTCAACATGTCTCTCATCTCACATGTATTCACTCATTTTGCTTAAGTAATCACATAATCAATGTACAAAAGTATTTAACAATAAGTTTGCAAAATTTCTATCAAAATCAATCAAAATCATATTTGAACATACACTTTTGAGTTAATGGGATTGATGCAGAGAATGGAGTAAGTTGCAAAACTTTTGAGTTAATTGGATTGATGCAGAGACCTCAAAATGTTCAAAAACTTTTCTGAGTTAATTGAATTATAGACTAGATACATTAATTATTCAATGTATCTAAAACGTAAAATTTACTTATAATATGGGACGGAGGGAGTAAGTTGAATAATTGTCCTAGTTCGGATCGGTAGACTTACAATCAATAGTTCCTACTCATTTGATATAAATTTGTGCGCTCGTCAACAAACAAACAATATTAAGCACAAGAATGATTAAATACTTATTACAACATAAAGGAATTCAAATAATATCAAACAATCATATGATCCAACAAAGTACAATTAAGTTCATCTCAAAAAGGCCTAATGTAAAATAACTTAACTACTCATAGTGATAGTAAAAATTACCATGAGTTGATAAGAGTTCATCATTGAAATCAATGAAAAATATAATCTCGAATGGCTCTTATGCTCTCCAAATTTGTGCTTCAAAGCTCTTGGTTGTCACTTTCTATATCAAATTCAGAACCCTAAAAAAAGTAGAAAAAGTCCTATAAATAGCAGCTGATGTGTGTCAGTAAAGCGTAGTATCGCATCCATGTAGGTATCCGTCGCGACAAAGATGTGACATCATCACGGACCCGAGAAAAATTATTGGCAAAATCCTCTATTTTCTTCATTTCTTCAAATTTCCACTATGTCCCAACTTTCCTCCTCTTGGTTATTTTTGCTCACGTTTTTACATTTTAACATGACTTTTACTCCTAATTTCACTGATTTTATTCAAAATTTCTTGTAAATATTATGTAATGTCTGAATGTCATCAGATTACAAGCAAGAAATAATGGGATCTAAAAGATAAAAAGAAAACAAATTTATCACACGCACTGAAAGTAATGTGATGATGTCAAACGATTAATGTTTTCAGATGTCCTTCAAAAATTGAAAACTCGGTCGAAAGAATGTCCAAAATTGATTAATGAAGTTAACTTGAATAAATATATATGTTCCACAAAAAATTCCTCTTTTTTTTTCAAGCTTAGAGAATGGGAGAGGGAAAATAGGAGATGGTTTATATTAAGGGTGTGTCTGAATAACAATATCTGAATGGAGTGTGAAAAAGTAAATTTTTCTATAAAAATGAATTAAGGTGAATCCGAATTGTATTACCCAAACGAAGTAAGAAGGATAATTTCAAAAACTCATAGTATATGGAAGAATCATTAAAAGTAGAGAATTTATTTTTCCACCTTAGATGTTTCTTATGCACTATATGAATTTTCACATATGCCCCCTGATTTCAAAGGTACATCTCTGGACGCACCCTATTTCTAAGTAAACATTGACATATCCCAGAGATATATCTCTAGAACAATTTTAAACTTTAAACATTCAAAACTTGTCACCCATATCCCATTTACATTTGAATTGTTTCGAAGATGCATCTCCGATAATATTTTGGAGATACATCTCGGAAGTGTATCAAAACATGTTTTTTTAATGATGAGCTTTGTATTTATTTTCAGATGAAAAAATAGACGTGCAAATTAATAAAAGAATACTGTTGTGTATGTTGAAAATAATATAGCAATACAATAGTAAGATGTTGTACAACATGAGATCCAAAATGTAGTAACAATGTCAGGAATAAAGTACAAACTATAATACAACATCAAAATAATAATAGACAACTACAGAATGTGCCTGACAACCTCTTCTATACCT
Organism: Lathyrus sativus; assembly: GCA_963859935.3. Taxonomy (NCBI): domain Eukaryota; kingdom Viridiplantae; phylum Streptophyta; class Magnoliopsida; order Fabales; family Fabaceae; genus Lathyrus; species Lathyrus sativus. Next base: position 541,444,483 of record OZ012737.1, read on the forward strand.
CCTCAGCCTCCTCTTCCATCAACCACACCCGGTCCTCCAACGATGTCTACGGTTTAACAGTGCCCCATGTGCCTTTGCTACAATGGCATCTAGGACTCTCCTGATAGCAGAACTCTCAGGGATGATACTCTCGCCAATGCCTGCCCACAAAATCTCCACTCTAAGACGAAAATGTGGCAAGACATCCTCAGTATGATCAAGCTGAGTCTGCTGCTCCTCTAGAAGTAGTCGACACCATGTATCAATGTGAGACCCTAAAGAACCACCTGATGTATTCATCGACGTAGCTCCAATCATTTGGCGTTATGGTAGCCCGAGCCTTCTTTAGTACCAAGTGACTCTCATAATCAACAAACATCTCCACTATCTATCTACGAGACAAGGCAGGAGGAGTAGAGACAACAGGGTGTCTGGGGATGATCTGGGTGTACCCAAATTGACGCATGATATGCTTGGGCAGATGAGGAGCAGTGATATGTGATCCGTTGGCTAGCCATTCGGAGTATACGAATATGTCGTCAAATGGTCGCGTTAGATGGTGGTCCACATAGCTGTTGAAGTGGATGTACTTAACAACCAAACGATCAAGGTAAACTCTAAAAGGCTCGACCACCTGGTTCCCTCTAAGCGGGATAAAAGCACAGGCACAAGGCATGTCCTTAGTGTAGTCATCCATACTCACCCAGTCAGCGATGCGCGGGAAGTGCTGAAGGATCCAAGCCTAAAATGAAAATATAAATGAAAAGCATTCGGGGATCAAGAATTATCGACAATGGTTTCGCAAATATGAAATGTAAAAGATAAAAAATATTCAAGGATAAAAAATTATTACCACCAATAGGGTCGTGCTTCCTGAGACTTGCTTTGTCCTCCACCGACATCCATCTCTCAACTTCGAATACAGATATGCCAAACAAGCCGCCCCCCAATTGTACTCATGGATCCGAGTGAGATTCAAGAAGTACCGGAGGTATGCAACGTTAGTATAGGTGGCACTCGTGTCCACAAAAATGCAAGTGCCAACCAAAAAACGAAAATATGCCCTAAAAACACGGGCCCTGTGTACCACCACCTTATCAGGATCACCATCATCCACCTCTTCAACAATGATCTCCTTATCATATCTCTCCTTCAGGAACTCAAACCTAGCATGAGCACCCATGGTCCTATCCACCTCCTCAATCGCCTTCCCTGGATCAGCCCCTAGATGCTCTACCATCATCTCGACTACCTCGTCTTTGGTCATCCTACCATGATCGAGGAATATCCCCATAATTGAATGATGTAACAAATATGAGACATCATCCAATGTGATAAACATCTCACCATGCGGGAGATGAAAAGAAGATGTCTCATAATGCCATCTTTCCACGAATGCATTAAGCATCCCGTGGTTGACCAAAGTGTAACTGGTCATGCACATGTCACTCAACCCAGATAAGGTCAGAACCGACTAAAACCACTCCTCATTCGGCTAAGGAAAGCCTACAATCTTCCTCCTATGGTCCGGAAACTTCTGGGTATCACGCACCTGCGATTTTTTCAGAAATAACCAATGTTATAAATAATCAATATCAGTAATTTAAATTAACGTAAAAAATAAATCAAAAATCACCCTCTCTTTCCCAAATATATTTGGCAGTGTGATCTGGATATAGAGGAAGTAGGGACATATCAGATGGACCTCCTTTGAATCCTTCTGGCACAACATTCTCAGTAACCTCACCCTTCGGAGGTGGCACTAGATCAGCAGGATCATCAGCGGGAGGTGGCACCGAATCAGCAGGAGGTGGCACTGGTGCATCTTTATGCCTGCGAGAGGATGGTGGAAGTGATGCGTCAGCTGGGGAATGCCGTCTCATATAGGAAGAAGAAGAAGAAGAAGAAGAAGAAGAAGAATAAGAAGGGGGAGTGGTCTGAGATGAAGGTGGAGTGGCCTGAGGTGAAGGCCGAGCCCCAAGAGTAGACTGCGCCCCTGAAGTCAACGCCTCTGTCTGACTAGATGTTTCTGCTGCCTTCGGAACCTGCTGGCTCTGCTCCCGCTGAATGGATGTGTGCTGGTCAACCCGACTATGTCTCAGTCTGTTGACTCTGTCAGGCATAATACCTTTTGCACCCTAATTTTTGACCATAAGATCCCACCTCCTTGTGTGTTTCCTTACATTTTATCTTTATACTTTTATGTGCGACTAACGAGTGTGTGCAGGGTATTTTGCTTTAAAGACGTCTCTGGAGGAGTTTTTATGATTAGATCCCTTTAAATCAGGATTTTGGCCCCTTTCAAGTTTTTCTCTCTTTGTCAATGAAGATTTGTCGAGACAAGATTTGTACAGGAATTGTGATCATGGGCCCTTGGTAATTGAGGCATTTGTAGCGCAAGATATTTCAGATTCAAGGTTTGAGAATCGTTCACATCCAGCGGTTGTAATTTAACCAGGTGGGGTTATTTGGTTTGTGGTGGGGAAACTTAACTCGTATCATATTAGAATTGATTTGGTGCACTACATGTGGATTTAATCAGTGAACATAATAAGATTGTCGCATCCGAGTACGGGAAATCTTTAAAGTCATATTCATATGGATTGCAGTTATTATCGACATATATCCCATTACCCATCTTGTGTTGGTTGTATTAACTTCAAGACTTTCGTTCTTCAACAAGCTCAGATTAGAACTCAAATCCAAGTCTCCATGTTGGTCTAATTGCTCAAATCTTAAGAATTTATAATTTAAGGCTTCGTTTTGAGTTGCAAGTTTATTTCCAAAGCATTATAATTACAGCTCAAGCTTATTTCAGAGGTATTATGATTACAGCTCAGTTCAACCGCTATCTAAGAGCGCATATTTCGAACATTACGAGATTAAATATGAACTACATTTAACTTTGATCAGAAAATCCCAACATTTGATCATTTGCATTTGTGGACAATTATATCAGTTCACACGTTGGGCATATGGAAAAGAAATACAACTTTGATTACTTCTAATCAAATTAATTACATAAAGCTAGAGACATTGCACTATAACTAAAGTGCCATGTGGTTTAGTAATACACAGTAAGAACAACCCCAGCGAGACTCTCACCCAATCTCCAAGCATTGGTATCAGGTGCATTGTGGATGACGCCTCCCATCCTTTTGTAGTAACAAGCACGGTGGGAACTTTTGTTCCAATTATGTTAGGCATGGTTATCTCCCTCAAGACGGATAACCCTCTCCTGCAGAACAACAAAAATCAATCGGCTACATTCGAAAGCAGGAACTCATTAAAAACCCATTAAAGCCTCTTCACCACCTGGTTAGCCATCAAGAACCGCACTCCATCTGCGATGAAGAACCGCCATTTCCTGCAAACTGAAACACAGACACGGTTAATTGACCTCCAATGCAATCACACTCAAATAGAACCCATTCACGGCTATTACTGTTACCAACATCCGTGCGCCGTCAAAACGTGTTCAGGAGAAGATGAAAAAACACATGTGAACCAAGGAAGCACGAGGAGAAGACGAGAAATAATAACATGAACAAAATCAGACTTACAACATTGCATTGGTTTTGCAGAAGGTTGAATAATCCCGAGTCCACGCTCTAAATTCACGTTAGAACCGCGTCTAGCCAAGTTACCAACATAAAGATCCTGAAATGAACAGAGAAATGTCACTCTACCATCCAAAGCTAGTTTACTGCACGTAAAGAGAAGACAGTTAGAGATATTGCAATTTAGAGTATACAAATTCTCATGGTGTAACAGGCTGCAACACCATTTCCTCTTGTTATGTATTTGTCTTCCGGATTTTGATCTTGACACAGACTGCGAACCAAAGCCTACCGTCATTGGGCCTGTTCTGGGCGAGGTCGAAAGTTAGCAAGAACCGTATCATCACATAGAATTGGAATAATCAGTAGTTTGAAATGTGATAACTCTGTTAGAAACTTAGTTGAGAAGAAGAGACTAGCTTCAAGGCCACTCCACATGTCTATCAATCTCTTCTGGTGTACACAAGATAAAACACAAGCAGCGGTGGTATAAATAAAAGAAGAAGCCACGGAGAATGAGATAATCCGAACCTTCGGACGGAATAACAGATATGCGAAATTCTGAGAGAGTATGAGAACTTGGGCCTATTTTTGGTCATTTGTTTACAACACAAGAATCAGGACACATTCAGAATGCGATACATAAGTCATACACACATACGATAGGAAGTAACATCGCAATGGCATACCAATTGTCGGCCCAATTCGTTCTTGCCCATAGCTGTCATCACCAAAACAATGTTTCGAAGGGGTTGATTTGAGTAGGTGAAGCCCACCGCAACTCACGTTGATCAGTAGCTAGCAACCTACAAAACAAAGGAAACATTACACAATGACTAATAAGATTTGAAGTTAGCATTATGTTCAAGTCAATCCACAACATATCAATGCAATGCTCAGAGTTATTCTGAAGATGAAGGAAGTTTTCTTTTCGTCGAGAATTTTACCTCCGGCAAATTTATTTGAGAAAGACTTGAGGACGTGCATACACCGGTTTGAAGAAACTCACCCTCCTCCAAATCATCTCCTGATTCCATCACCAATTCGTTTTCACGATAGTGTAGTAATAGCCTGTAAGGTTACCGGTCAGAGAGTTAGTTTATACTGATACAATCCGCAAAGACGCACACCACAACAGAAGAATGTTTCAAGTTGAAATGCCTCCATGATCACGTATGCTTAACACGAAGCCGCTATCAAATATTCTCAAAGTAGCCCCAAATCTGAATAAGATGAAGAAGAAACCGTTAAGGAAATAGAAAGGAAACACAGTAGAATGCTAACAGCACTAAGAAGGAAACAACATCAATAGTCACCCTGAAAGATTCCAGAGTCATACCTTTACAAAAGGCAACAACGGCACTTGTTTTGGAACTTCAGTAACAACAGCCTCAGTAATTTGTTGCTCCAACTTCAGCCATGCCATTTCATTAGCTTCTCATTTCCCATTTAAAACCTACAATTCAACCTGAAGAAACCATAGCCCACTGCTCAACACCAACATTAACAAATTAAGAATGAAGCGTCTCCTAGCACTACAGAAAACCAAGAAAGAGCTCCTTCTGCACAGAGCCTACTAATTGACTATCACCAACAAAACTCGACATTGAACAAATCTTCAGGTTCCTTCTCCTTTGACCGCTTAACTTTGACACCATGTCCAGAGATTGATGATCAAACAATACGACAGAAAGTTTCCAATAATGAAGTTACTTCCACATTCCTTTGTGCGTCTTGTAGTACGGATTTTACAAATTTGGAAAATGTAACAGCAAGGCATAACCGCATTAATCCTGCAAGCAACAATAGAGTTCAACCTTAATTGGAAATCCCAGACAAGTTTTAATACATTCTAAAGCAAATAGGGACATGTTTCTCTAAGAAAGGAAAGCCATTTACCACATTGCTTACAGGAGCAGACATATGGAATGAAGACGAAAAGCATAATAAATCTTTGCCTTCTTCCCAATTATCGTTTGAATCCGTGTGTGCCTATAAATTGAGACAAAATAACACACATCAGAGGAGAAGAGAATGAACTCACAAAACCCCCAATTTCAAACACACAGAAATTCACAGATATCAAAAATCCACAAACAGTTCAACACAAAAAATCCCAATTCGAAACATCAGAAATCCACAGAAAAAGAACCCAAATTGTAAAATTAAAGAAAGACTTATCTTCACCCTCAAATCGGCCGCTTGCATCCACGCCCTCAAAACCTCAAACCTCCGCCAGAATCGCCTCAACTCCATTGCAACCGCTTGCGTGAATCCACCAACCACAATCAGCCACCACCACCAGAAACCCATTCGCTACTGCCATTGAACCGGCAAAGAACATCAAACAGTGGGTTTTCGTTTAACTAACCTTGACAATTTATTTGATTTTTTTGTTGGTTTTGTAGGAAATCAGAAGAAGAAGAAGAAGAAGTTGAGGAGAAGAAAACGGAGGAAAACGGAGAAGCGAGAGAGAAAGATCGAGGAGGAAATGCGAGGAGAACGAAGAGGGAGAGAGAGCGGCGGAGAGAGGGATCGTTTTTAGGGATTTAGGGTTTCCATGTTCTTTTTTTCTTTTTTGTTTTTTTTATGATACTGTAATCGTGTAATGCACCCACACACTAGTAGTAATGCACCCACACACTAGTAGTAATGCACCCACGCACTTCACCCTCAGATCTCCAATGGATCTGATCTGACGATTCACACCCGCGCACCCATCTTAATCCGCACGCCTGCGTCACGCCAGAGCCGTCTTCCCCTTAATTAATCTTAATTAACCCTATTTAAACTAATAATTCGTTTTAGATTAATATAATAATAACTTTTTTAAATTAATCAACTTAATTAACCTAATAATTAATCTCTAAGTTTAATTAACTAAATAACTTTTTTTATAATTAAATTTAACAAAAACCAATTTTTATAATTTATTCTCTCAACTTTATTAATGATATTATTATCAATTCTTAATTCTTTTTTTTTCTCATTTTTATAAATAAAAAGCCTTCTTTTTTTAATTAAAAAAACCCTTTTCTTTAAAATAAATTAATAACCTTTTTTTATTTTAACCCTTTTTCCAACCAATTAATCATTAACAATAAAAACTATTTCTATAATTTATTTAGTTAGTGCTTATTTATTAATAATGGCAAACTACTTTATTCTAATTAGATTTGTTAACTTTAATCTTTAATAATAACAACCAAATGCATTTCGTAATAATCTATTTAGTTTATTTAGTTTATAATAATCTTTCATTTAAATTAACCACTATTAATATAATAATAACTAAAATGTTTTAAAAAACTAATTAACTTAAAATTTAAATTCACGATTAAAATTAATATAACATTTTCTTACAAACTAAGTCACCCTTTAACATAACTTCTCTTAAATTAATCTTCTTAAAATTAATTCAACCATTTCTCTTAAAATCAATTAAACCTCACCAATTTCATCAAATAACATGTTTTCTCAATCCCAAATTAAAAATCAATCCTCTAAAATAAATCAACATCTAATCGTGCACGCTTGTGCCTCGCTTTGGTCCGTTCACACATTCACAATTCACTTTCACACACTTAGCCCTTTCATGCGTGTGTATGTTTTATCTTTACTCGCAATTTATCTTCCGCAATTTACATTATCAATTTACTTTCCTCGCATCGCATTCCGTCCAAAGGAAAAACCTACACATGATTCAACAATTGTATGTAATGCATCGCGTTTGCATCATTCTCCCACTTGATCCTTGATCCCATTCAAGTTTATCTTTCTAAGTTAGATCCTACCCCATAGGAAAGACCATTATCTTTACAACTTAGATACAAACAAAACAACTCAACAATATAACTTCAAACACAATAGAGAAATAGATGTTAATCATCTTAAGCGAGATAGAATCTCCACCCCACAACAATTACAATCAATACCGTAAGAACTTTGCCTTAAGAGAGATAGAGGCGTACTTGCCGATCAATATCCGAGTACTTGAGCCCTTCTCTTAAGACGATGCAAAGACTATTTTCCTACAACCTTGTGGCGGTTAAATCTCCCTTAAAATGATAACTCGTCTCCTTCTCCTAAAATCAATCAATCAACTACTCTAAACTCGTAGGAACTTTGACCACAGTCAAAGAACTCCTCAAACCCTTTAGGGGAACTACAAATACTCTGATTCCACTCCCGTAAGGATATGTAGGCATAAGATGCGACATCTTATCGAGTATACTTAGAAATAAACCCCTAGGTCTTTCCACCATTAAGCAGATAACACATAGCAATAAACACATTAAAACAAGAGGTTCCTGTAAAGTACTACAGAAACTTAGGATGCTAGCACCTTCCCTAAGTTTAACCGACCCCCGAACCTATAACTCTCTAGCTTGCATTTGCAATGCATTGTGGGAATTTTGATCTTTATCCCTTCCTTTGGACAAATCAAAGTTCGGTTGCAAAAATGAATTAAAGATTCAAACTAATCAATATTTTGGTATTCAAATTTCACCGTGACAGATATGGCGACTTCACTGGGGATCTTCTCAGTGGGTTTCCCTATCTTCTTTCTACTTGTTTATTGCTTTATATTTGTATAATTGTTTACTTATTTTCTTATTACCTTGGGTTGATACTCTTGAATGGTGAGACAAAGTCCTACACCCGGACTTGAGTGAACTTAAGATAGGATAGTGATATGTTCAAAGAGGCTTATAGGGGGTAGAATCCCGACCAAGCTGACTTGAAAATCACGCTCAATTGAGGCCCTCTCGAAAGTTGTATTGTTGAACGAGTTCTTAATCGTGAAAACATGCACTATATTCGATGATGGAGCCTATGATATTGAGGACCGTAGTTACCTTAACCCCACTTTGGCCTTTATTAGGATGTAGTGCGGGGCTATGAGGGGGTACCCCCAAAATAGTGCTACGCGATGCTACACTCAAAAGAGGTTCTCTTGAGAATATTATTAACCACCAAGTACTTGGGAAGTTGATAATATCCGAAAGATGGACTAATGACTTTGGGAACCATATTAGAACCTTGTTCTGCAGGTACAATAAACCTTTAGTCCACATCCTTTGGGAATGGGTATATCCTTTGGCTCCATGCTCGTTGCAAACCTAGGGTCCCCTTTGTTTGTTTATCCTTATGTTTCTATGTGCTTACTTGTGTTTGTTGCATTCATAAAGCATCATATTACATTGGTTTCATGGAATCCCGAGTTCATTTGTAAACATTATAGAACCAATAAGGATTACAAAAGAAAATATTTTGGAATATTCTTTTAAGAGTTCTAACTTGGATGTCCTAAGGAACTTAAGGGCACCGATTGAAGAATCAAGACAAATACGAGAGGCTTCCTTTATCACGGAGGATCATTAGAAGTTCAAAAGACTATCATTATCATTGAAGGTCCAAGTGAACAAAGGATTTCCCCTTACTTCCAACAAGAACAAAAGAAGAGATGGAGGATTTATTTTCCTCTATCAAACTAATATTTAGAAGACGATTATGGACCACTTATCGTCAAGAAGACCCAAGTGGAGGAACAAATCAACAAGCATGATGAAGGACTTCCTTAGGGCTTTATTAGCTTTTATTTAGCTATTATGTCAGGACTCTTATGAGAATATTCACTTGTAATCCAATAAATGAATTTTCTTTGGTATTCTATAACATTTATAAGAACTTGAGTCCCATGAAACCTTTCATTTTCTACATTCTGCATTCTTACATTACAATCCTTCATTTAGCATTTTGCATATGCATGTGTCTCTCCTCTTCTGTTCCTCATCCGTCTCTCTGTCTTTGTCTGTCAGCTGACATCTCGACCATCTGACCAAGCTTGAAGTATTACTAAAGGATAGCAAAGAGAAAGTGAGATATGGATCTCATGACTGGTTTTCGAATGAGGACTAATCCGTTATTTGACCTCCCTTTTGATGACAATGTTCAACAAATGGACGTTCATACACAACTTCAGCCAGTGCAAGATAACTTGGTTAATCAAGCTGATGAGAGAGTTCCCCAGTTTCCACAACATATACCTCATCCTCCGAATGTTCGTGCTAAGATGAAGATGGATGATCCTAGATTTACAGCAATGACGAAAGGATTTCGTGATCTCGAAGAACAATTGAAAATAGTGAAAGAAGCTAGTGCATCTGATCTTGACGCTCGTGACCTATGTCTGGTTCTAGGTGTAATCATTCCTCCGAAGTTCAAGATGCCTCTCTTTGAAGTGTACAAGGGTGTTAGTTGTCCAAAATACCATTTGACGATGTTTTGTCGAAAGATGGCAGCTTATGTTGACGATGACGAATTGATGATTCACTGTTTTCAAGAAAGTTTGAGTGGGGCATCCTTGATATGGTATATGAAGCTACAAAGGAATCGAATCCAGTCTTGGAGAAACTTAGCCGATGCTTTCTTGAAGCAATACAATTATAATTTGGACGTGGCTCTAGATAGTGATCAACTAGAAGGAATGAGTAAGAATGATGATGAATCTTTCAGGGAATATGCTCAGCGATGGAAAGAGTTGGCAACTCAAGTTCGTCCACCACTTCTAGAGAAAGATTTAACCAAGATGTTTCTGAGAACACTGCCAGGCTCTTATTATGATAGGATGGTGGGCGTTGTGCCATTAGATTTCTCCAAAATTGTGGAAGTCGGAGTAAACATCGAGAGTGCACTCAAAAGTGGAATAATTCAAGACAACTTGAATAACCAAGCTAATGAAGAAATTTCAGTTTATGATTCCCTAGAGGAAAGAAGTGTTGATTTTAATGCAGTTTGGGATCCCTCTCAAATCCTGTCAGATCCAGTTCCAGTACCTTATCCTCAACATCAGTATGAAGTGACTGCTCAGTGCAAACAGCGACTACCCCGTAAGCGAAGGATGGTATCTCTAGATCAGCATCAGAATCGACAGGTTCGAGGACAGTTTCAGAATCAGAAGGCACCTCTGAGTATCCCGAAAGAAGAAACTCGTTGTTTTGATCTTATCCCAATGACTTATAGTCAACTATGGTCTTATTTTGCTAGAAACTCGGTAATGACACCCAGAAAGACTAGAATCATGAAATCTCGCCCACCGTGGTTCAACCCGAACGTCAGCTGTGAATTTCATGATGGAGTGTTGGGGCATTCGATTGAAGAGTGCAAGGTTTTTCAAGAGAAAGTTCAAGAGATGATAGATGATGAAGTGCTAACCTTCAAAGGAGAAATACCAGTTTTGAATGGAATACCATTATGCTGATATGTGTGAAAACTCCAGAGCTCATCGAACCATTTATTTTCGTTTGCTTATGTGTTTCATTTCTTTGACTAAAAGCATAATTGGCATGTAAGAACATGTTACTTTCAATAAGTAATGCAATAAGTGTTTGTCTTGAAGAAACCCATTTATTTCACTCGTAAAAATGTTTTTATAATTTATAATGCCGATTTTACCCAATCTTTCCTCACTTTGGTGAAGAGTTAGGAGGAGGATGATGAAATAAAACGCAGGTCTCATGATGTATGCTTTTGAATAAAACCTACTAATGATGTAAGACATTGTTTCAAACCTCCTAAACACCAAAGACATAAGGAATTTAAATCCTTTTTAAACCTTTCCAACCTCATTTTTAAACCTGGGGCAGGGAAATTTTCAGTCAGCTCGGTTGAACACTTAAAACCTTTCAAAAAGATAGTGAACATATTTCACATATTTGGGTACAAATATACTTTGACCCTTATTCTTTTGTTTTATAAATCGTAAGCTAAACCACAATACAACCCTTCAAAAGTCCTAATTGAAGTAAGGTTTACTTCGAAAGCATACTCAATGAGATAACGTTTCCTGATTCCTATGAGCTATGCTCAATTTGGCGTTGGCATTATAAATTTAAATTAATATCCTAACTAGTGATTTTGTCACAAGTTATCGTGATATCTCTTTTCAAAACTTCAAGACAAACATATATGTTGCATTAACGGTTTCAGAATTAACATTTCATACATGTGATCTTTGCCGAGGTCATAGAAAGTTTTGTATGTGAGCATCAACATTAAGCTTGTTCTATTGGAACTTGAAGATCCTGCTAGACAGGGGCAACTATGTTTCTAAGTGGTTATTCTGTGCAAATTTGACTTCTCTTAAAGGGTTGTTTTGAAGAATCATTCATAATACCATCAATCAGGGCCAGTTACGTTGAGATTCGGCGAATCTCTACAAGAGTTTGAAAACGGTGAGGCATTTGGACGCCATGTTTTCTGTAAAATCCTCTTAGAATGACTTCTTCTCATAATCATGTGACTTGGGGCATCTAAGAAGTGAAGATTATCTTATCCATGTGCAACAAACTATTGTTCAAAAATGGCGACTACCACTACTTTTCAACATTCTTCATGTCCCCAGTGAATTTTAATTCTGGTAGTCATGACATTCTCCGATGAATCTTCTCGATACAAGAATTCTCCAGCTTTTCAATGCAAGAATTCCCAGTGATTTGCTTAACTTCACTTCCCTAGTGAAGTGCATGATATTTTAATCCTCAGTAACTTGCTTCTCCAACTTCACTTTCCCAGTAAAGTGGACGTGTTTTACTCCTCAGTGGATCTTCTACAACGCCGATCTTCTCCAGCGAAGCGGATGTTTATTTCATCCCCACAAAGTTTCGACTACGATGTATTCAACAATTATACTATCCAGGTTTCCCCTTTGAGGTGGATATTTATTTTATCCCCTGTGAAACCTTAGCTCGGGTATCTCCATCTACTCCAGTAAGAATCTCTCCAGTGAGGTGGATATTTATGTTATCCACAAGGTTTCTCCAGTTATGAGATTGATCCACCCCTGGTAGATCTTTATTCTCATCTTCAACAAGACTTATCAAGATGTTATGCCCCCAAGTGGAATGTTCTATATTCCCCATATGAGTTTTAAGACCTTGAAGCAGGATTGTAATCCCATATTTGGTTCTCCATCTATCCCCAGTGGTGCTTCTATCTTCGAAGATTGGTCGGATTTTTGCTTCATCTCTGGTTGCCTTTGTTCGTTTGTTTTGTCAGTATTAGACATACGCATAGCATATAGATAGATAGCATTGTCGCTACTGCGAAAATTGGCGCCGGCTGAACAGAAGAGTCGCCACCGTGCGTTATTTATCCCACGGGAGGGAAAGGGAACGCTCAGAGTAAACCTCGCAAAGACAGGAAAGGTGGGGTCGTCGCAACCAAAACCTGGGTTCGGGAGTCGGTTACGCAAGGGGAAGGTATTAGCACCCCTCACGTCCGTCGTACTCGACGGGATCCACGCTTGTTTTTGGGTATGGATTGTTATTCTATCTAAACTATAGGTCAAGGGTTAAAAAGAAAAGAAAATGAAAATAAAAAATGACTCGGCAAAGTATCGCACTTTATGCCTACGTATCCCCGTCTGGAACGAGAAATCAGAGTCAACGTAGTTCGCCTACCTACGGGAAAGGAGGGGAAGGTTGCTCGCTAGGATATCGCATCCTATGCCTACGTACTTCCACACGGCATGAAAGATCAGAGCAAACGTAGTTCGGGCCACGCACGACAAAAGTCTGTCTTGGTTGATTTTATTCCTTCTGAAAAAGGTTTTTCTGATTAACAGTCCAAGCGGACAAAAATGACGTTTTGATGGGTTCACATTCTTTTACGGAAGAAGTGTCTTTTATTGTGTTTGAAATCTTTATTGTGTTTTTTCTGTTTGTTTTTTTTTTGAGAAAGAAGAGACAGAACTCTATCCTATGGTTGCGAAGGGAATCAAACTAACCTAATGTTATCATGCATGGGTTAAGACCTAGTGTCTATCATGTTCCTCTCTTGCACAGAGAGAAACAGAGATCCTACGGGGCAGGCAGAAACAGAAACAATAACAGATATATACAGTAAAACGGTAAAATGCATGGATGCAACAATACAAGCGAGGCAAGGGAGTCCCACTTAACCTCGAACCCAGAAAACAATAGGCAAAAGTGAACAGGCTTCACTTTCAACCCAACAGGGTAAACAGCAAACAATACAGTCAGGAAAACCAATCAATACATCAAGAAATGAAATACATCAAAATAAACAGCCACAGCAGCTCTGCATCAATATCCATCTTCAAGTCCTCTCTAATCAGCTACAAGATTCAGTCAGCAGCAGTCTCTATCTTCATGGCCTTCAGGTAAGGGCTTTGATCATCTATCTTCCATCTGCAATGGCTTTTCTTCAAGTCTCAGGCTCTAGGATGAACATCAGTCAACCAGATGAGGTGAATGAATGTTAGACAGTTAATTACCTACCAAGGGTGGTTCATCAACTGTTAACATTAAACAGAAAGTTTCCTCTCAAAAGTTCTATCTTTCAAATACATTCACTGATCCTTCCAAAGGAAGGAGGTGGATATTTGAAAGAGACTTTGAATCATAGAGAAAGGATAGAGGCAAACAAAGCCATCTATGTTTGAGAAGCAAGCTTTCTAATCTAGAGCTCTGCCTAGCTCCTAAACCCTAGTCTCCTCAGCAGCTACTGGCAAGAACCTCCTCCTCAACTCTGGCAATTGCTCTTCTATCTCTGGATCTCCCATGGTCTTCATCTCCTCAAGTCTTCAATCTCCCAAGTCCCCAGACAATCCCAATACCCACACAAGCAAGCAATAGTCCCCAAAGGGCACACCATACCAGTCAATCAGATATATACAGAGTATTAATAGCATTAGGGGAATCCTAACTTTTTCTAAGGGGATCTAATAACTACTCATAGCCCCTATAGTCCCATAACTAAACTAGTCAAACCCTAAGTCCTGAGGGAAAAGAATCAAATCTCCTAAGTCATCACCTAAAACCCTAGTTTTATCCATGTTGTTCACAATTACACTAAGCACCTAAATTTAATTTCTAAAAATGGGAACTAAATTGAATCTACAAGTTCAATGTCTAACCTAAACACCCTAGAAAGAATGGATGAAAAATATGAAAATATCTAATAGAACAAAAATTAATAAAATCATGTATGAAATGAAACCATTTAAAATGTCATTTATTTAGAAAATATGGGAAAAATATCAAATTAAAAATAAAATGCAATTTTTATTTTTTATAATTTTCTAGACATCCTAAAGAAAATAATGCAAAAAGAATGAATTAAAAATGATGATTTTGCTATTTATTATGAATTTTAGAAGATGCATGAAAAAATTAAAGAAAATAAAAGAAAATATAAAGAAATAAAATGGAGGGGGTGAGAAAAGCAAGAAAAACAAGTTAAGCGCGTTGGGCTTATGAAATTGGGGGGTGTGGATAGCTATCTGAGCCCAATCCCCCCAATTAATGAAACGCTACGTTTCAATTTTGAAGCTTCCCTCCGTTTTGAACTTTAAACCACAGCCATCAGATTACATCCCAAGTCCAAGTCAAACCCTGGATCGTGTGGCTCTGGCTTCATCTTCAACCTTAGAAACCCTAGGGTTTCTGCAACTTCACCATCGTGCATGAACTTTCCACTTCCCTGTTCTCCCTCAATCCTCCATGAAAGCTCTCACTGTAAAAACCAAAAATACTCCAATCTCTTCCCTCTACACAGCCATGCCATTATCTTCTTCTAAAACTCAAGCAATAATGCAATTCGATAGGTGCAACAGATCTGATCCATCATTCTCCACTGATATTGATCCTCTCAATTCTCTCTGGAACTTATCCTAAACTAACCTACAACTCACCCTGATCATTTTAAGCACTCAATCCAAGATTATCTCTCACGATTCTTGCCATTCTAAGCTTCACCAGAATTGGTGCACCATGATCAATGTCCATGAAACTTGCTCAAACTTATCAAAATCAATCATCTCACTTATCCTAACCAGTCTATACTAACAATTCCCTAAAATTCTCATTAAATTATGCAATTCGAATGAGGTTACCAACCTGTTGTGATGCTGAAAACAGTTATGGAATACACTTGATCCAATGCTTGAAAGGAGGGGTGTTGCGGTGGAAATAGGATATCAAACTATTAATGAGTTTGAATCGCAATTCAATTCACAACCGCTCTTTGATTTATCCGAAGGAAAAGGTCAAAAGAGGGAAAACCTATTTTGCATCGTAAACACAATGCGGGGAAAGATCTAGGGTTCGGGGGTTGGTTAAATTTAGGGAAGGTATTAGCACCCTAAACTTCTGTAGTACTCTACAGGAACCTTTTGTTCAAATGTTTACTATTTGATTTATTTATTTGCTTAAGGTATATGTACAAAAGATTAAAAGTAATGAGAAAGAGACCTAAGGGGTTAATTCTAAGTTTACTCGGCAAGACATCGCATCTTGTGCCTACGTATCCTTACGGGAGTGGAATCAGAGTAATCGTAGTTCCCCTCAAAAGGGAGGTTAGAGACTTCTTGACTGTGGTCAAGGTCTCAATGGGGAATAAACGTATCTTAAGGGACACGCTTACGTGGAGTGTAGAAACTCCAAATCTCTACGTTGAAATGTTAAGTTGTAATTAGGGTTAAATTAGGGATTCCACGGCGGGAAACCCTAAAATGAGCGCGGCGGCTCCTTGACCTAATGCTAGGGGTAAAATTGTAATTTTGCCTGCGGCGAGGCATCTGTGAAAATTAGGGTTTGTAAGGGTTTGAAGTTGAGGACTATTGGCGCGGCGGCCAAAAGCTAGACCTAACCTTCGGATGTGTGGTGTGACTGGAATATTGATAAATGCGTGAGGTGATTGAATCATGCAAGCGGAAAATAAAGACAGCAGTTAAAGCCATACAAACAGAAATTAAAAGGCAGAAATTTAAAGCGCGATTATTAGTTCGCGAGATTACAACTGAGAAGCAGATACAAACATAAACGAAACTTGAATCGAGAAATAAAATAAATAACGGTAAACATGACAAGCTGCAAAACCAATGAACAATGTTAGTAGACAAGGTTGGACAATGATTGGACGAGTTAGGAGGAAAAGTGCAATATTGGAGGTCTTTGTTGTTTTAAAAAAAAACGTTAAATGAATTTATATATAAAAAAGGAGTAATGTTAATTAGAAAAATATTTTAACTTTAATCTTAAAAAAAAATTTTAACTTAGATATTTTTTAAAAAAAGATTTTTAGGTCATTTATTATAGGAAAAGAGGTTTTTTGATTTTATAAAAAAAGGTTTTAGAGTTTTTATTTATTTTTAAAAAAAACAGTTTTTTTTTTATATTTACAAAAGAAAGGGTTTTCTAAAAAACCATTTTTAATTATAAAACAATAAAAACAAAATAAATCAAATAATTAAAAAAACAAAATAAAAAACATAAAAGGGGTTGGGCCGGTCATCACCCCGGACCCAACCCGGTTGAGGCAACTGAAATCAAAGGGGGCCTTCAGGGTTTCATAACCCTAAACGTCTTGCCGCGGCGCCGCTTGCGTTCTTCTACTTCTCCCTCGCATCTTTCTTCTTTCTCTCGCTGTGATCTTCTTATTTCCTGAAACAAAACATGAAAAATAAGAACATGTGAGTTAATGCATGGTGGTTTACATTTGTCTTTGGCCGATGATGCTTGAGGCTGAGGCTACGAAGTTGATTGCCCGTCGTTCTTCGCGAACGATGAAGGTGATCTCTCTGGGTATTGTTGATCGCGCTTGGTGGTTCTTGGAGCGATGATGACGATTGCTTCGTCTGAGCTCGCACCGTTTAGGGTTTTTGCATGTGGATTCTTCGCTGCTTCTGGTACTCTCCGTCTAGGGTTTCAACTCCTCTCACGGCTACCCCCTTTCATCAGGTTGTACCTTCCTTTTTATAACTAACTTCTGGGCCTTGGATTTGCGTTACTTCGGAGATTCGATTTTATGTTGATATTATTTGATTTTGTTGTGATTTTCTCAGATACTGATTGGATTACGATTGGATGCTGATTGAACTCTGTTTCTCTTTTTAGGGTTTAATCGATCCTAGCTGATATGATTATTCTGATTCGGTTCAAAGATTTCTATCTTCAGAACTTTGTGATTGAATGTAATCTGAACTGATTTGTTTGATCGATTCAGGTTAAGTGCAAATGGGGATTCGATTTGATTTGATCATTTGGTTTTTTCAGATTGGGTTCCAATAGGGGCTTTCTGATACGATTGGGATGTCGTTTCTCCTCTTGGACTCCTGATTGAGCTGATAGGATTTCCCGACTCGATTCAGTTTTATTAGTCTGAACTGATTTGCTTTGATCTGTTTTGGGATTAGTTATCGAGTCAAAATCTCTCTATTGATTGATGTTTGATTTTAATTCCCAGGATTCTTTAATGGATTCGTATCTCTGTTTGATGCTTTGAACTCGAACTGACTCATTTTTTGATTGGTTCGCTTTGATGCAGCTCAGATTCTTTTCCTCTTCTTCCTTCAGAGAGGACTTGATATTGAAGCTTTGGTCGAGCCGAAATTGTCGGGAAAGGGATATGGCAATGATGACATTCTGAGCCTTCGAGGGACGCTTCTTCGACAATGTCGCGGTTGCTTCTGATGATCTGATAGCCTGAGCCGCGACGACTGACTGTTATGGTTTTGCACTTGTTCATGTTAGCTTATGCTCGTTCGTTCTGGTACAATTCATGCCGTGAACTTCAGTTCTTCTGTGCAATCTTGGCAGGTTGATTCAATGGGCTATGATGTTAAGCTGAGCCCAGTGCTTCCAATTGTAATGTCCGTGACAGTCTTTATTGGTATGGACTGAGTCCCTTGTATTCGAGCTGGTTCTGATAATCTTTCTGAACTTACATCTTGCCTCCGTTTCTCATTCTTGTTGAGGCGCTTTAGGCATCAGAACTTGGATGTGCAGTCTATTTATTCACTTCTGATTTTCATGATGTGAATTCACTTGTTTGGTTCAGAGCTGTTGTGAACTGACCTGCTCTCTTGTTTTGTTTTGGTATGCTGTTGCGCTTCTTTGGATCCTGCTGAATATATGACAGATTTGTAGGATGCTTTCTTATGGCCATTTGCGCATGAACTTGCATTTTGATGCTTTGTTTGATGGTTTGTGATTTCTGTCTTGTGCAGCTTGATGCCATAGTTTGGTTTCTCTTGTTCTGTTCAGGATTGCTGCTGCTTGATGCTTATGGCAACTTATGAATCATTTTGAGTTTTGAATGCTGAACCTGATATTGATGTGTTTGTGGCTTTTCAGGTGTTGGAAATTTCGGAACCAAAATGACTCAGACCATGCCGGCATCCGGGTCTGAGTCCAAACTTGCCCATGTTGCCTTATTCTCGTATCAGTTTGGAAAACCAATTGCGGCAAAACGAATCAGTCCCGCTTCTTTTATTACTTCTGTCTCTCGGATGTCCCGTAACGATAAGAACAGGTGTTATCTGATCTGACGCCCACGTCGCGGATCGGTAACGGGGGTAGGACGCAGCTTCGGTTGTGCCACTCCCGGCACTCGATGATGACACTGTTCTGAGAGTGTCAAAAACCTCTAACATTTTCTATATTGCTTGTTTTGCTTTGATGTGCAGGTTAGTCGAGATCTGCGGCGAAGCTTAAAGACAGCATGAAGACACTTAGATATTCTTAGGATTTAGGATAGATACTTTAATGTAATTCCTTAGAACTTTAATGTAATTCCTTGTAACTTGTAACAAAAAAAATATTATGAATAAATAACATTTTTTATCCAAATCATTTCTTCTTTGTAATTCACTTTGCAAACTTGTAATAATGATAATAAAATATTATGAATAAAATTCACATATTCTATTAAAATCATTTCCCAATTGCTTCTCCATGCTTTAATTTGCAAAACACCTCAACATCCGATTAAATCTCACTAGTCCAATATCCTAGAATTAATTCGATCCAACCATTGCATGAATAAGTTCCATTAATCAGTCGAAGTTTTCACCGTTTTCCCTCTGGAAGAAAGAAGAATGATTTCTTGTTAAACCCTGCTCCACAGATCAGACTTTGATATCAAACCCACGTAAATAAACGCCTCAAAAAAACATCATTACGCCCAACATTACGAACTATGTTTCAAAAATGACCAAAACGCCCCTGGGGTATTTCCTGCAAAACAAACACCTTCAGGTCTTGTTAGTGGTTAGCAAATGCGCAGATGATATGATATGCGAAATGACCGACTAAATATGAGGGTAAAATTTGGGGTATTACAGTTGCCCCTATTTAAATAGCTACACCGGACGATTTGAGTGACAGAGACTCGAGGAATCGTGGTGGAGAGATTTAAATATAGATAACAGAAAATTTTGCCCTTATATGCGACGATATGCGATGCTATGGACAAAACTGGAACGACTTAATGCAGATGATGCCATGAATATGATATGCTACGTATGCTGGAATGATGAATGCGAAAATGATGACGAATACTACGACACCGGGACAGATGCCACGAGAAGAACTCACTGGGGAAAATGACGCGCTGAGACACAGTACAACACTGGGGACTTCTAAAAATGATAGTCAACTGGTGCGAATGACCAATTGTCACTTTTAGAAAAGGAACGAGATCCTCCAATGGAGATGGTACCTATGAGACGGCCTCCACTGGGGAATCTAAAAATAAAACTGGATCACGTACGATTGTAAGGTCGATTACAGAATGCTGGAGCATTGAGCAAAGAATAACATCCAAGCTTCTGTAAACTACCCCTCGCGACAGGATCGAACGGACTTTTAGGAAATCCGTATCAAATATACAGGGTAAAGACCGACTGTATGCCAAAATAAATGGATTTTAATAGGAAATGCCCTAATAAGCTTCTCGAGGGAGAACTGTCACTTATCGTTGGAAGGGACTTATGTGCAAAAAATGGATAAGCACTCAAATAAAGAGGCTGCTGCTTATCTGATAAATAAATCTTCTCGCATTTAAGGTCGGCGCCTGGAATACGATTCTGATTCTTCTCTTACTGAAGGATAAATAAACTTCTTCATGCTTCAAGATTATGTTCTCCTGAACATGAAAAGGGTAAACTGAACTTCCTCATACTTCAGAATCGTGCTCTCCTGAATATGAAACTGGATGACTGAATTTACTCATACTTCAGAATCGTGCTCTCCTGAATATGAAACTGGATGACTGAATATACTCATATTTCAGAATCGTGCTCTCCTGAATATGAAACTGGATGACTGAATATACTCATATTTCAGAATCGTGCTCTCCTGAATATGAAACTGGATGACTGAATATACTCATATTTCAGAATCGTGCTCTCCTGAATATGAAACTGGATGACTGAATTTACTCATATTTCAGAATCGTGCTCTCCTGAATATGATTCCGCTCCTTCTTTTACTAAAGGATAAATGAACTTCTTCATAACTCAGAATCGTGCTCTCCTGAATATGAAACTGCTCAAACCTCCCCGTAACTCAAGATCGTGCTCTCCTGAATACGATTTGGTTCAAACCTCAAGACGGCAGGTAAATGGAAGCCCAACTGCTCCATGGAGATGGCCATTTGCTGCGAGTCATAATGAGGATAGGATCGACTTCTTAGGTGAGAAATGTCGTATGCTGATGCTGTAAAATGTAAAGTGTAAAGGGTTGTAACATGTAGGATTGCAAAGTGTTGTACTGATATATTTTCCAGGCGCGAACTGGCGTGTATCTGTAAAGGACTGTAGTTGATTTTCTTGAAAGATAGTGCAAAATAAATGCACGTCCGGGTATAGTGATAAACTTCTCAGGCGAGAACAGTCGTGCATCTGTCATGGTATGGTGAAAACCTTTAGATGGTGCAAAATAAATGCACGTCCGGTTGGGCTCGATGACCGACAAGACTGAGATTCAATCTAGGATCGAGCTAGAAAGAAGACTGGTAATCAAGACTCCATCGAGGGAATGAACTCGAAGGGTAAATATCTTATCCTGGCGAGGAAAGATAGCTGAAGTAACCGTCGTCCACGAGGATCGAGCTCTGTGGGGAAACTGGAAACAAGTAAGTATTTTATGCTTAGGGCTGACGATCTATTTGGAGAGAATGGACGAACCCAGTTACTCGGCGGTAACGACCAATGATGGTGAAACACAATGAACCTGTGAATGCTAATGCATATGTTAATGCATATGTTATTGTGAATGTATGTTAATGTCTATGTATGCAAGATGTTATGAAATGAGTATGCAATGAGTATGTAATGAGTATGTAATGAATATGTAATGAGTATGTAATGAGTATGTAATGAAATAGGCATGTGATGCTTATGCCCTTGCGTATACTGACGAAACAGACTAGAGACAGGACGAGAGATGAAATAAACATCTCGACGGAGATACCCTGCGTTCTCTGCAACCAATACGTCAATCATGGGTAAGAAAGATCAATGGTAGAACCACATCTAGTTTTAAAGTTCTGAACTCTCTGGGGAGAATGATAATCTGCTTGGGTGTACAGTATCACGTCTTCACATGGGGAGAAGAAAACCTGAGGGACACTTTTGAGTTACCCAAGAAAAAGTTGTCAGCTTATAGTCTCTCTGGGGACTATCCCTGGGCAATGGTTTGAAAGTGTTTCTGCAATAATGATATTTCCGGAGAATGAAGAGATCCTGTCGGAATTTCCACTAGTCAAAGTAATTTATTACATTTCAAATTCTGTTGTTTTTGAAAAACAATTTTGAAAAATCTCCAATGCACCTTTCATTTTCAAATTTTAAGAATAAACGCATTTTGCATAACAATAGAAAATAAAGAGCAATGCACCAAGGAATGTAAGTAACGAGATGGTATCTTTTATTAAAGGGTGGCTGCTTGCTGAAGGCATAGCTCCACAGATGATTATGTTTTGAAATTGGCAACATGGGAAAAGGTTACATTGAATCCAATGACACCTACTGACACTAATAACTAAGACTAATCCAGAATCCTGCTTTGGGCAAGGATGGAGGAACTGAAACATGGCTCTCATGCGGAAAGTGTGTTCGAGATGATCAGTGTCCTCTGATGCAATGAAGTGCCTTTGTCCCTAACTTTTGCCTGGACCGCCCTCTCGGGTTTTCAATCCACCGGGACGCTCTTTTTTGCCTAAGCCGCCCTTTCGGGTTTTCAACTTAGCGATCTTTTTATTATTACTTCTTTTTTTCAACCCTTACTTTTGCCTAAGTCGCCTTTTGCAGGTTTTCGACTTAGCGGGTCTTTAGGCATAATATTTTCGGACTGCATCAGAATTCACGGGGTGTGCTAGTTCTTCACCATCCATTGTCGTAAGTATCATAGACCCTCCGGAGAAAACGGTCTTTACAACAAACGGGCCTTCATAATTGGGCATCCACTTTCCACGCATATCTTTGTGTACTGGCAAGATCTTTTTGAGTACGAGCTCTCCTTGACGGAACTCACGGATACGGATCTTCTTATCAAACGCTCTCTTCATCCGTTTCTGATATAATTTCCCATGGCACATGGCTGTCAAGCGCTTCTCGTCAATGAGATTCAACTGATCCAATCTGTCCTGAACCCACTCAGCTTCCTCAAGTTCAGCTTCCATTAACACTCTTAAAGAAGGTATCTCTACTTCGATGGGGAGCACGGCGTCCATTCCATACACCAATGAGAAAGGTGTTGCCCCTGTCGAAGTTCTTACTGAGGTTCTGTATCCATGCAACGCAAACGGTAACATCTCATGCCAATCTTTGTAAGTCACAACCATCTTTTGCAGGATCTTCTTGATATTCTTATTCGCAGCTTCAACGGCCCCATTCATCTTAGGACGGTACGGAGAAGAGTTATGGTGAGTGATCTTGAAACTATCACACAGCTCTTTCATAGTCTTGTTGTTCAGATTGGTGCCATTGTCAGTTATTATCCGACTTGGGATTCCATAACGGCAGATGATTTCTTTCCTGATGAAGCGGGCAACCACTTGCTTGGTCACGTTGGTGTAGGAGGCAGCCTCTACCCACTTGGTGAAATAATCTATAGCAACGAGGATAAAACGATGACCATTAGAAGCCTTCGGCTCGATTGCCCCAATCATGTCTATGCCCCACATAGAGAACGGCCATGGTGAAGACAACACATTCAACGGTGACGGAGGTACGTGCATTTTATCAGCATAAATTTGGCACTTATGGCATTTCCTAGCGTATCGGATGCAATCGGCTTCCATGGTTAACCAGTAATACCCAGCCCTTAACATCTTCTTGGACATAGCATAACCATCGGCATGGGTTCCGAAGGTCCCCTCATGAATTTCCTGTAGTAACATGTCCGCTTCCCGTTTATCAACACATCTGAGCAGGACCATGTCGTGATTTCTCTTGTATAGCACACCGTTACTGATAAAGAATTTGGACGCCAATCTTCTCAATGTCTTTTTGTCCAGGCCAGTAGCACCATCGGGGTACTCTTGCTTGACGAGATAGTTCTTGATATCGTGAAACCAAGGCTTTTCATCCGCCTCAACTTCTTCGACCAACTGACAATAAGCGGGCTCAACTTTGCGCTCAATATGGATAAGAGGTGCTTCATTAACGAATTTAACTTTCCACATGGATGCTAACATGGCTAAAGCATCGGCTACGTGATTCTCGGATCTAGGAACATGCTCGAACTCTATCTCGTCGAAATACTTGATCAGCTCAATAATATAGTCCTTATAAGGGATTAACTTCTCATTCTTCGTTTCCCATTTGCCTTGTACCTGGTAAATAACCAAGGCTGAGTCACCACTTACTTTAAGAAGTTTGATTCGGAGGTGAATCGCTGCTTCGAGGCCGAGGATACACGCTTCATACTCTGCGACGTTATTAGTACACTCAAAGTCCAACCTTGCTGTAAATGGAGTAAATCCACCCTTTGGGTTCATCAAAACGGCGCCTATACCATGCCCATTGAAATTTGAGGAACCATCAAACATCATCTTCCACCAAAGACCTGGTTCTGGACCTTTGCTCGGATCTGGCTCTTCACAATCTCTTTTAATCAACAAAATATCCTCATCAGGAAAATCGAGCTTAAGAGGTTCATAATCTTTAACTGGCTGGTCTGCAAGATAATCAGATAAAATACTACCCTTAATCGCCTTCTAGGGTACATATTGGATGTCATATTCGGATAACAACATGTGCCAACGGGCTAGCCTCCCGGTTTGAGCAGGTTTTTCAAAAATATACTTGATCGGATCCATTTTAGAAATCAACAACGTGGTATGACAGACCATATATTGCCGAAGGCGCTTAGCGGCCCATGCCAATGCACAACAAGTTTTCTCTAATGGTGAGTATCTGTTTTCGCAATCGGTAAACTTCTTGCTCAGGTAATAAATCGCATGTTCCTTTTTCCCAGTCTCATCATGTTGTCCAAGCACACAACCCATAGTCTTCTCGAGAACAGTAAGGTACATAAACAAAGGTCTTCCAGGTACGGGAGGAATCAGAATAGGGGGATCTTGCAAATAACCCTTAATTTTCTCAAACGCTTTCTGACAATCAGGGTTCCACTCAACTGTCTGCCCCTTGCAAAGTAACTTGAATATCGGCTCACAAGTAGCGGTCATATTAAAGATAAACCTGGAAATATAATTCAGACGTCCCAGAAAACCTCTAACTTGCGTCTCTGTTCGCGGAGCTGGCATATCCCGAATGGCTCGGACTTTGTCAGGATCCACCTCAATCCCTCGCTGGCTAACAATGAAACCAAGCAATTTTCCGAATCTGACACCGAAGGTACATTTTGCAGGATTCAATTTCAACTGATATTTCCTGAGTCGTTCAAACAGCTTCACCAAATGGTCTAAATGCTCCTCTTCACTCTGAGATTTGGCTATCATATCGTCCACATACACCTCAATCTCTTTGTGCATCATATCATGAAAAAGAGTGGTCATAGCGCGTTGGTAAGTTGCCCCTGCGTTCTTTAAACCAAAGGGCATGACTTTGTAGCAGAAGGTCCCCCAAGGAGTAATGAAAGTAGTCTTCTCTCGATCGTCGGGATCCATCTTGATCTGATTATAGCCAGAGAAACCATCCATAAATGAAAACAACGCAAAACTGGCTGTATTGTCTACGAGTGTATCAATATGTGGCAGAGGGAAGTCGTCTTTCGGACTTGCTTTGTTCAGGTCCCTGTAATCCACACACATCCTAACTTTACCGTCCTTCTTGGGCACTGGCACAATGTTGGCAACCCAATCTGGATATTTCGCGACTGCCAAGAAACCTGCATCCAACTGCTTTTTAACCTCATCTCGAATCTTCAAAGCCATGTCGGGTCTCGTTCTTCGAAGCTTTTGTTTGATAGGCGGACAATCTGGCTTAAGCGGCAACTTGTGAACAACAATATCCGTGTCTAGGCCCGGCATATCTTGATACGACCACGCAAACACATCAACATACTCTTTTAACAACTCAATCAACCTCGGCCTAACCTCTGTCCCAAGCATTGCACCAATCTTGACCTCTTTCTTGCTCTTATCTGTACCGAGATTAATTAAGTCCACCTGCTCTTTATACGGTTGAAGCTCTGTGTACTCGTACTCAATCAATCTTGTCAGTTCAGCGGGTACTTCAAAATCTTCTTCACCCTCGTCCTCAGCTTGATTGATGGGTGCATCCCAGTCAGGAGTGTCAGTAAAGTCATTGGATCCAACAAGGTTTACGATGTCTCTGCATGATGGAAAGCTTACTTAATTAAAATGCTCAAAGATATGTAAGGTAAGAAATGGAATGCTGTTTTTTTATTATTTTTTTTTTTGGAAGAAAGGTTGCCAATTTCATTTTTAAAGGTGAAAACGAAAAACGCAAATGAACCAAAGTGGAATTGAACAAAATGCTTTTATTAATATCCTTTTAGAAATGAAAGGTGGCCCAATAAAAGCGACCCTATAGCCTTGGGCAGAGCTACGGATTTTTATTTGAAATGTAAATGAAACTTTTTTTTTAAAAAAAAAATTACTTTGACAAAGGAAAAATAACAGGGATCTCTATGGCCTCCCAGTTGTTCAAAACTGCATCACCCTTAAACACCAGGTTGCTCAGCTCTTCATTTTTCTCACATTCACTGATGGCATTGACTTGGAAGCCTCCGCTGACAAATACCTCTTGGATAACCTTCGGACGCCCTTCGACGGTTGTGGCAGCTCCATTCTGAGTTGGTTTGTAACCCAACCCAGAGCGATCAGTCTTGGTCTTGACATCGATTACCTCTCCCCAACCTTCAGGAATGCCCCTGTCAATTGTTGCTTTGGTACTCTTCAGAGATGCAAAAGATGGATTACCCTGACCCACTGTCTCTTCGACCTCCAGCAGAACAGCATTGGTGATCTCAAGTGCTTGAAAGGAAATGTCTAAAGCATTCTCATCAGCCTCGATGTAACGGAAAGAGGACAGGTTGCTGACCATCAGATCCTCCTCACCGTGTATAATAACCAACTTTCCATCGATCACGAATTTCATCTTTTGATGTAACGTTGAGGTCACTGCCCCAGCGGCATGGATCCACGGCCTTCCGAGTAAACAACTGTAGTTGGGATTAATGTCCATGACTTGAAACGTGATATTAAAAATTTGCGGACCAATCAGGATAGGAAGCTCAACCTCCCCCATTACCGACCGACGAGAGCCATCGAAAGCCTTGACAACCAAAGATGTAGGTTTCAGCGCAGTCTCTTTACAAGCCAACCTATCAAGAACCCTCTTGGGTAGAACATTCAGAGAAGAGCCGGTGTCTACTAGCACTCTCGCTAAATTGTCCTCCTGACATTTTACCGATATATGTAAAGCACGATTATGGTTCGGACCCTCCTTCGGTAACTCTTCATTGCTGAAACTGAGGGTGTTACAGGCGGTCAAATTGGCAATCACACTATCAAACCGACTGGTGCTGATATCTTGATCCACATGTGCTTGAGTCAAAACCTTCTGCAAGGCCATCCTATGAGCGGGTGAACTCATCAACAGAGATAAAATCGAAATCTTGGAGGGAGTCTGATGAAGTTGGTCAATAACTTTATAGTCACTTTTCTTGATGATCCTCAAAAATTCGGCATCTTCATCATTCGTAACGGCTCCCTTACCTTTGTCTTTGGCAGGCACTGGGATACTAGCTGTTTCCTTAGGTGGGACCTCACTGGAATGGGGAGTATACACACGGCCACTGCGGGTCATCCTGCTTACCTCTGCGATATTGGTCACAGTATCCTTAACCTCTTCATTTGGAATAACCTTCCCGGACTCCTTGTCAATCATCGTCACGTCATATTTCCAAGGCACAGCTTTAGGATCACTGAATGGAAACGGACTCGGTCTTCGAATAACTATAGGCTTAGGCTGATTCACTTCAGGGATATACGACCTCGGTATATCGAACACGAGGTTGGCGGAGCCTGCCCCTGATAAATTAAACACTGGTACCTTACCCTTTGATTCAGGCTGATGGAAGACAGGCTCAACCACAGCGACTACATCCTTCTTGGCTTGGCTTGTCACTTGTAAAACACCCTCATTAATCAGCCTCTGAACATCATTCTGAACTAACACACAACCCTTAGTACTGGCTTCGCAACTTGCGCATGCAACGTGGGAAGTATCTACCAAACCAGCTTCGAACAGTTTCGAATGGAACATCTTAAGAGGAGTCTTAATCTGTTCAACCTCAAGGGCATAACCTTCCTCTGAATCAGCACTAATGGCATTGACACTCTCATGGTTAGGAAAAGGGTTCTTCTTAACATTTGGTTGAGGATCTTCGAATGACAAAATCTTCTTTTCCAATAAATCCCTGACGATATTTTTGAGAGCATAACAATTCTCCAGATCATGACCAGGCGCACCCTCATGAAATAAACAATGAGCGGCAGCGTTGTAACTAGCGGGTAGAGGATTAGGAGGCGGACCCAAAGCCCGAGTGGTGATTAGGCCTTGCTTGACCAAAGAGGGGTACAACTCGGTGAAAGTCATCGGAATTGGCGGACAAGGCTTATACGTTCTTCTGTTCGGCATATTCTGGCGAGGAGCCGGACTCTTTGGCTGTTGAGGAGCAGGAGCGTTGGGCGCCTGTAGGTAGTTGATAGGAGGCGGATAAACAGGAGGTTGCTGTATAGGTTGATACATAGGAACCTGTTGATTGAAAGAAGGGGTAATAGCCGCCACATAGGGTTGTTGAGCATATTGGACTGGGTACCCTTGAGGTTGAGCATAACCTTGCGGATGTCGATAAAAGCGTTCTCTTGGTCTACCAGAGGATATAGCATTAGTCTCACCCTCTTTCTTTTTTTGGGAGCTATACGGAGGTTTCTTCGGCTGATCCTTAGAAGCACCATGATTATTTGTCATTTTACCACTCTTCATACCCAATTCAATCTTGACACCCACAGCAACGATGTCGGAGAAATTTGAAGTCACACTACCCACCATTCTCTCGTAAAATTCTGGAGGGACCGTGTCGACAAACCAATCAGCTAACTCTTTCTCGGTCAAAGGAGGTTCTACCTGTGAAGCAGTCTCTCTCCACCTTTGGGCATATTCTTTGAATGACTCAGAATTCTTTTGTGACATACCCAGCAACTGTCTTCTATCAGGAGCCAGATCCATGTTGTACTTGTAGTGTTTGATGAAAGCGTCAGATAAATCTTGAAAACTCTTAATGCGAGACTGGTCTAAAGTTAAATACCACTTGGAGGAAGCACCCTTCAAACTATCTTGGAAGCAATGAATCATCAGCTTATCATTCTCAACGTGGGCAGCCATTTTGCGATAATACATGATCAGATGACTCTTAGGACAGGTGGCACCTTCATAGCGATCGAAGTTTGGAGTTTTGAACTTCGAGGGAATAACTAAACCCGAGACCAAACAAACATCCCTTGCAGCAGTCCCAAAAATTTGATCACCCTCTACCTTTTTCAATCTCTGGACGATGGTGTTCACTTCCTCACGAAGCTTGTCATGTTTCTCATAACCCTCAACATTCTCATCAAGATTATCAAAAACTGTCTCATTGAAGTACGGTTGCGCACGAGTGTGTACAACAGGTGGTGCAAAGATAGGAGCCCCCCTAGAAACTTCAGAAAACAAGGGCACGGCCTGCTGAACAGGTTGATTAATCGGAACAGTGGCTTGAGGAGGCACAAAACCTGGAGCAAGGCCATAAGGTGGGTCCCTTGCTACGGTCACACTTGGTGGAGGGTCCACAGTAACGCCGGTAATCTCAAAAACAACAGTGGGCTGGGTATCCATCTTAGCATTCATGACATGTAACAATTCCATCATATGCCCCATACCCCCTCGAAGGTCTTCAAGTTCATTGCTAAGGCGATCAATCTCTTTTGCCTGATCCTCCATTCTTTTCCGAGTTTGAGCTCTGGTGTTGTATTGGTGCCGAGAACTCAGGGTGACAAAAATTGGAAGGTGAGAGAACCGAGTATGAGAAATCGGGAGACACATGCAATGCAAAAGTATGATGCTAAAATGTGAATGTAAATGAAGATTTCATGGAGTTCAAACATTTACGAATGTCGTGGGGTACCAAGGAAATCCTTTTCTTGTTTTTTTTTCACTTTATTATTCTTTTTATTCGTGGTACCCCGCGATATCCATAAATAATGATTGAACTCCATGAAATACAATGCAATGAGATGCTTTATGGATGCAATGCATGAAAACACACAAAGTCCTAGGTTAAAGGAATGTGAGCGGAGTCAAGGTCTACCCATCCCAAAAGGAGTGTACTATAGGTTAGTTGTACCTGCCGAACAAGGTTCTACAAAGTGCCCAAAGTCATCAGCCCATCTTTCGGATATTATCAACCTTCCGACTGACTCAGGGGTTAATAATATTCTCAAGAGAACCTCTTTTGAGTGTAGTATCGCGTAGCAACCATTGTAGGACTACTCCCACATAGTTCCCGCACTACGTCCTAAATAAGGCCAAGGTGGTGTAAAGGTACTACGGTCCTCAATATCACAGACTCCAATCGACCATGGAAAAAGTTTTCACGATTACTCGTTCAACCGAACCATTTTCGAAAAGGTCTCAACTGAGCGGTGATTCTCGAATCAGCTTGGTCGGGATTCACTCCCTATAAGCCTCATCGAATATATCCCCATCCTATAATAATGTCACTAGTCCGGGCGTAGGACTTATCTCACAGCACAAGGAACAGTCCCACAATCAAAGCACAAATATATACATGCAAATGAATAATAACACAGATAGTAATAAATATGAACAAATTAGGGATAACCCTCAAATGTTAAGACACTCCCCAGTGAAGTCGCCATTTTCTGTTGCGGTGGAAATAGGATATCAAACTATTAATGAGTTTGAATCGCAATTCAATTCACAACCGCTCTTTGATTTATCCGAAGGAAAAGGTCAAAAGAGGGAAAACCTATTTTGCATCGTAAACACAATGCGGGGAAAGATCTAGGGTTCGGGGGTTGGTTAAATTTAGGGAAGGTATTAGCACCCTAAACTTCTGTAGTACTCTACAGGAACCTTTTGTTCAAATGTTTACTATTTGATTTATTTATTTGCTTAAGGTATATGTACAAAAGATTAAAAGTAATTAGAAAGAGACCTAAGGGGTTAATTCTAAGTTTACTCGGCAAGACATCGCATCTTGTGCCTACGTATCCTTACGGGAGTGGAATCAGAGTAATCGTAGTTCCCCTCAAAAGGGAGGTTAGAGACTTCTTGACTGTGGTCAAGGTCTCAATGGGGAATAAACGTATCTTAAGGGACACGCTTACGTGGAGTGTAGAAACTCCAAATCTCTACGTTGAAATGTTAAGTTGTAATTAGGGTTAAATTAGGGATTCCACGGCGGGAAACCCTAAAATGAGCGCGGCGGCTCCTTGACCTAATGCTAGGGGTAAAATTGTAATTTTGCCTGCGGCGAGGCATCTGTGAAAATTAGGGTTTGTAAGGGTTTGAAGTTGAGGACTATTGGCGCGGCGGCCAAAAGCTAGACCTAACCTTCGGATGTGTGGTGTGACTGGAATATTGATAAATGCGTGAGGTGATTGAATCATGCAAGCGGAAAATAAAGACAGCAGTTAAAGCCATACAAACAGAAATTAAAAGGCAGAAATTTAAAGCGCGATTATTAGTTCGCGAGATTACAACTGAGAAGCAGATACAAACATAAACGAAACTTGAATCGAGAAATAAAATAAATAACGGTAAACATGACAAGCTGCAAAACCAATGAACAATGTTAGTAGACAAGGTTGGACAATGATTGGACGAGTTAGGAGGAAAAGTGCAATATTGGAGGTCTTTGTTGTTTTAAAAAAAAACGTTAAATGAATTTATATATAAAAAAGGAGTAATGTTAATTAGAAAAATATTTTAACTTTAATCTTAAAAAATTTTTTTAACTTAGATATTTTTTAAAAAAAGATTTTTAGGTCATTTATTATAGGAAAAGAGGTTTTTTGATTTTATAAAAAAAGGTTTTAGAGTTTTTATTTATTTTTAAAAAAAACAGTTTTTTTTTTATATTTACAAAAGAAAGGGTTTTCTAAAAAACCATTTTTAATTATAAAACAATAAAAACAAAATAAATCAAATAATTAAAAAAACAAAATAAAAAACATAAAAGGGGTTGGGCCGGTCATCACCCCGGACCCAACCCGGTTGAGGCAACTGAAATCAAAGGGGGCCTTCAGGGTTTCATAACCCTAAACGTCTTGCCGCGGCGCCGCTTGCGTTCTTTTACTTCTCCCTCGCATCTTTCTTCTTTCTCTCGCTGTGATCTTCTTATTTCTTGAAACAAAACATGAAAAATAAGAACATGTGAGTTAATGCATGGTGGTTTACATTTGTCTTTGGCCGATGATGCTTGAGGCTGAGGCTACGGAGTTGATTGCCCGTCGTTCTTCGCGAACGATGAAGGTGATCTCTCTGGGTATTGTTGATCGCGCTTGGTGGTTCTTGGAGCGATGATGACGATTGCTTCGTCTGAGCTCGCACCGTTTAGGGTTTTTGCATGTGGATTCTTCGCCGCTTCTGGTACTCTCCGTCTAGGGTTTCAACTCCTCTCACGGCTACCCCCTTTCATCAGGTTGTACCTTCCTTTTTATAACTAACTTCTGGGCCTTGGATTTGCGTTACTTCGGAGATTCGATTTTATGTTGATATTATTTGATTTTGTTGTGATTTTCTCAGATACTGATTGGATTACGATTGGATGCTGATTGAACTCTGTTTCTCTTTTTAGGGTTTAATCGATCCTAGCTGATATGATTATTCTGATTCGGTTCAAAGATTTCTATCTTCAGAACTTTGTGATTGAATGTAATCTGAACTGATTTGTTTGATCGATTCAGGTTAAGTGCAAATGGGGATTCGATTTGATTTGATCATTTGGTTTTTTCAGATTGGGTTCCAATAGGGGCTTTCTGATACGATTGGGATGTCGTTTCTACTCTTGGACTCCTGATTGAGCTGATAGGATTTCCCGACTCGATTCAATTTTATTAGTCTGAACTGATTTGCTTTGATCTGTTTTGGGATTAGTTATCGAGTCAAAATCTCTCTATTGATTGATGTTTGATTTTAATTCCCAGGATTCCTTAATGGATTCGTATCTCTGTTTGATGCTTTGAACTCGAACTGACTCATTTTTTGATTGGTTCGCTTTGATGCAGCTCAGATTCTTTTCCTCTTCTTCCTTCAGAGAGGACTTGATATTGAAGCTTTGGTCGAGCCGAAATTGTCGGGAAAGGGATATGGCAATGATGACATTCTGAGCCTTCGAGGGACGCTTCTTCGACAATGTCGCGGTTGCTTCTGATGATCTGATAGCCTGAGCCGCGACGACTGACTGTTATGGTTTTGCACTTGTTCATGTTAGCTTATGCTCGTTCGTTCTGGTACAATTCATGCCGTGAACTTCAGTTCTTCTGTGCAATCTTGGCAGGTTGATTCAATGGGCTATGATGTTAAGCTGAGCCCAGTGCTTCCAATTGTAATGTCCGTGACAGTCTTTATTGGTATGGACTGAGTCCCTTGTATTCGAGCTGGTTCTGATAATCTTTCTGAACTTACATCTTGCCTCCGTTTCTCATTCTTGTTGAGGCGCTTTAGGCATCAGAACTTGGATGTGCAGTCTATTTATTCACTTCTGATTTTCATGATGTGAATTCACTTGTTTGGTTCAGAGCTGTTGTGAACTGACCTGCTCTCTTGTTTTGTTTTGGTATGCTGTTGCGCTTCTTTGGATCCTGCTGAATATATGACAGATTTGTAGGATGCTTTCTTATGGCCATTTGCGCATGAACTTGCATTTTGATGCTTTGTTTGATGGTTTGTGATTTCTGTCTTGTGCAGCTTGATGCCATAGTTTGGTTTCTCTTGTTCTGTTCAGGATTGCTGCTGCTTGATGCTTATGGCAACTTATGAATCATTTTGAGTTTTGAATGCTGAACCTGATATTGATGTGTTTGTGGCTTTTCAGGTGTTGGAAATTTCGGAACCAAAATGACTCAGACCATGCCGGCATCCGGGTCTGAGTCCAAACTTGCCCATGTTGCCTTATTCTCGTATCAGTTTGGAAAACCAATTGCGGCAAAACGAATCAGTCCCGCTTCTTTTATTACTTCTGTCTCTCGGATGTCCCGTAACGATAAGAACAGGTGTTATCTGATCTGACGCCCACGTCGCGGATCGGTAACGGGGGTAGGACGCAGCTTCGGTTGTGCCACTCCCGGCACTCGATGATGACACTGTTCTGAGAGTGTCAAAAACCTCTAACATTTTCTATATTGCTTGTTTTGCTTTGATGTGCAGGTTAGTCGAGATCTGCGGCGAAGCTTAAAGACAGCATGAAGACACTTAGATATTCTTAGGATTTAGGATAGATACTTTAATGTAATTCCTTAGAACTTTAATGTAATTCCTTGTAACTTGTAACAAAAAAAATATTATGAATAAATAACATTTTTTATCCAAATCATTTCTTCTTTGTAATTCACTTTGCAAACTTGTAATAATGATAATAAAATATTATGAATAAAATTCACATATTCTATTAAAATCATTTCCCAATTGCTTCTCCATGCTTTAATTTGCAAAACACCTCAACATCCGATTAAATCTCACTAGTCCAATATCCTGGAATTAATTCGATCCAACCATTGCATGAATAAGTTCCATTAATCAGTCGAAGTTTTCACCGTTTTCCCTCTGGAAGAAAGAAGAATGATTTCTTGTTAAACCCTGCTCCACAGATCAGACTTTGATATCAAACCCACGTAAATAAACGCCTCAAAAAAACATCATTACGCCCAACATTACGAACTATGTTTCAAAAATGACCAAAACGCCCCTGGGGTATTTCCTGCAAAACAAACACCTTCAGGTCTTGTTAGTGGTTAGCAAATGCGCAGATGATATGATATGCGAAATGACCGACTAAATATGAGGGTAAAATTTGGGGTATTACAAGGGGAAATTGATCAGTGATCTTAGAGATGAGTTCTGTATGCAATCAGAGAGGCTCCAAAGCTTTGAATCTTCTAGTTCCAAGGTTCTTGCACTTTGAATGATGATGATGAATAGCATAATTCCTTGCTCAATTTGCCAAAGAAATGTGTGGATTCTGACCTTTGTGTGATGATGATGAAGATTGAATCAAGAATGTTGAAGTTTGGTGAGAGATTGGTGGAGTTTGAGAAGCTTATACAAGAAGGAGAAAATGGATGAAAATGGAGATTTTGGACAAATGGGAGCACCAACCCTTGCATGAACCAGCTTGCATGAATATATAGGTTGCATTAGAACCTCCTAGAAACTTGGAGAAGTTTCCCTTACACTTTTCCCTTTCAATTTGGATTATGTTACTTTCAATTCAAGCAACCATGGATAACTCACAAATCATGACCTAAGCTCAAAATTACACTTTAGCCAATGTCTTTAGAATGCCTTTTCCATTCAAAATGACCTATAATTTTGCATCATTTGGCCAAGATATGAAAAATACCATTTTTTAAGCCATTTTTCTTCATTAAATTCACCAATTTTGAAACCTTGTGCTATGGACATTTCCAATCTCTCATGGTCACTTTTCTAGACTCAAAATGTCATTTGGAGCAAGTTTGATGTTGTAAGTTTTTCCATTTGAGGCCTCCTTGTATGAGTTTTGGACATAGGTTAAAATGACCTGTAATTCACAAATGACCAAAATACCCTTTGCTTGCCAAGACCACAAGTTGAGCTCCACACATCATATGAAGGCATACCATACCATTCTAGAAAGCTAAGACAATGAGGAACAATTCTTATGTTGACCAGAAATTCATTTGAAATCTCCTTGAAGGGTAAAACTAGCTTGGAAGTCAAGTCACTTTCACAGACAAAATTTCAGATACCTCAGATGACCTGTAACTTGCAAGGACCATAACTTGAGTTATATAAATCTCCTTGATGTCTTCCACCACTCAAATTAAAGGTCTTGAGATCCTCTACAAGTTTCATGTTGGCCAAGGATCCATTTGAAGCTTGCATTTTGACTTATCTTGCTTGGAAATTTGACCTAAACTAGGGGATTTTACATAGAAACCCTAATTTAGAAACTCCTCTTCTCCTTGATTTCTTTTGATTTCTTCTTAGCATATCACCATATTCTTCTCTATATGTCAAATGATGAACCCCACATCTCTCCAATAGCCCTTAATGCCTTTCAATCAGTCAATTGACCTAGGGTTGACCCAGGGTTGACCCAGATGAAACCCTAGTTGACTGTCTTCAACTGCAATTCTTGTGGTCACTTCACCAACTTGTTTACTTCTCCCAATGACTTTCTAAGCCTCTCATGATATCTAGATGCTCTCCATGCCTTCCATTCACAGCTCACAACCCCCTTGTTGACCCTCAGATGCCCTCATATAGGGGATAGGCTCAAGGCTTGATCTGCTGAACTCTCTGCTCTCAAATTCTTTTCTGATGACTTGAATGAGATGGAATTAGGATAATAACCTCTTGATAGGCCTCTAGAGATGAGAATAATGATTGGTCCCCTGTTGAATGTCTTGCTATGCTTATGCTATGCAGATGGTTAGTCTATGTACATGACTCTAGATGCAAATGCTAATGATAATGAAACATAAACCAAGTGAATAAGGTTGAGCAAATTTTAGGGTGCAACAGCTGCCCCTATTCAAGCGACTTGGACCCGATTGGGTGAAGAGCCCGGAGCCTTCAGACATTCGCGGTACGAGACGGTTGAATACTAAGAAACCCGGAAATTTGCCAACCGCAGAAATAAACTGCACCCCTGCTTGGAGAATGACACTCATCAGCTTAATCTGACTGTTACGGCAACCCACTGATCTCGTGCGACCGTGCTGAGGAATCATCGGAAACTTCGTCCTTTGCTTGTCCACGTCAGGACTCTATCTGCTGTCAACTCGAAAAAAACTTCAACAACTTTGCTGGGGACGGCTCGTCTGCCTTCTCGTTAGAGATAAATCATCCACGTTAGGAATAAACTCATCCACGTTAGGAATGCACCATCCACGTAAGGAATCATCTCTTCTGTATCTGTCCACGTCACGACTACACCTTTCATCTTTCCACGTCAGGAAGCCATCTTCTTTCCGCGTAAGGAGAACTATATCAATCTGTCCACGTAAGGACCCCAATACCACTTGCCATGTCCGCGCTAGGACTCCAATCTTTCCACGTAAGGAATTCACCTTCTTCTTCCACGTTAGGAATAACTCCTTTGATCTGTCCGCGTTAGGGCTAAACTCTTCCACGTCAGGAATAATCTCTTTCTTTCCACGTCAGGAATCAATCTTGATATGTTCGTGTGAGGACTCAATCTTTCCACGTAAGGAAGCCCATTTTTTCATGCAAGGAATCTCATCTTTCCACGTTAGGAATAAACTCGTCCACGTCAGGACCCATCTTTCGTCTTGATTTGTCCACGTCAGAACTCAAGCATCTTCGACCCGCTGGGGAAATAAA
Source organism: Lathyrus sativus (assembly GCA_963859935.3). NCBI lineage: Eukaryota > Viridiplantae > Streptophyta > Magnoliopsida > Fabales > Fabaceae > Lathyrus > Lathyrus sativus. The sequence continues at coordinate 541,481,938 of OZ012737.1, forward strand.
ACTTGTCCACGTCAGGACTCCCATCTCCTCTGTTGAGAAAGCCAAACTCGTCCGCGTCAGGACTCACACCTCCGTCTGATCTGTCCACGTCAGGACCCATGTTTCGCCAACACGAAGAAAGATAACTACTGAGAGTAAATGGTCCACGTCAGGACACCAACACAAAGAGTAATCAGTTTTGTCAACGTCATGACTCCCCATTCCATCAATTCCGGGAACCCGATTCTGTCCACGTTCGGACTACCACATCTCATCAACCCGGGGAAATAACTCTGTCCACGTTAGGACACCCACTTCTGAAGAAATCCCGTCACTATAGGGATAAATTATCCACGTCAGGACTTAATTCTTCATTGATTCCAACCCACAAACTTCTTTAGCACTGACATGGTAGCGACTTTGAGGCGGACTCTACTGGGGATATCTGGAAACCAAACTACCGGATGCCTGTTCTGATGCCCGGAGGCCACTTCTGAAATTCTGGTTCATGAAACCTTTTGATGACAAATAACTCTGCTCGGGAATAAAGAGAGACTTATCCTGGTAACTCTGTGGGGAATACTGCCGAAACTGACATTATCATTGAATATCTCATGCCGAGATCTTGAGTGTTTGGTAGTTCATTTGAGCAAGTGCTCTCTTCACCTGAACTGCTATAATACGGAAACTGCTTCAAAATAAATGCTGAAGTTAATGTCCACTCCGCTGGGTATAGCCAGATGCTACAGAATTATTCCAGCAAAAATAAATGCTGGAAGGGTGAAGTCAACCCTGCTGGGAAATTGGGAGCTTAAACCAAACACCTTGTTGAAGTAGCATCCTGCTGGGGAATATAACTCTGCTGAGGAATAGCAGATGTGCACAGTACGATTGGATTTCTGCTGGAGAGTGAACTGATATTACACAGTATCCCTGACAAAATAAATGCCAGGACCCACAACCAACTCTGCTGGGGAGAGTCTTAATCTTCGAGTTCTACTGGGAGGAAAGAACATTTGCTGCAAGGAGAGAACTCCGCTGGGGGTGGGACTATTCTCTCGGGGGAAATCCACTGACTCCGCTGGGGGAGAGTGAATGACCATGCGGGGAAATTTGAACCTGTCTGAATACAGCCTTACGATCTTGGAATCGTCAATCCTTTTTTTGCACAAGCTACGACTAGCTGGAGAGTTCGGTCCTTCTTCAGGAAGAACCTGCATGACCTGCGTGAAGGCTGAGTCTTTCGTTATTGCAATCTTTCGATCATCTTCCTCGTACGGTTATGAGACCTGCGACAACACAAACAAGACAAGACAAGCCTATGCAACCAAATCAACTCAGGTTAGTGACGTTGTTTTCAGTTAATTCAAAGCTTTAGCAACTGTTGGCAAGGGCCGGCGACGTTATACTCATGCTAGTTTCATCAAACTTAGGCGTTAATCATGCACAAAACAGTAAAGAACAGTGTCAAGTACTGAATAACGTATTTTATTGATCGGGCCCCTGAATGGGCGGAGTTTTGTACACGGGATGTAACTCCTGAAATGAGGAAGCTACACAAAGCAAATATACAAATATAGAAGTATGCACAAGAAGCATAAATATTGACAACTTAAATTTGTGCACATGTCGGCAACGGGATACAGATGAACACCACGAATTGATCCTCCCATGACTCGTCCGACCCTAATGCTTTCCCGGTATCCCCACTTCTGAAGAGATTGTATCCGATAACTGGATCCTCAAATGTATTCTCCCGCATTGATGCTTATTGCAATTATCAAATTCGGACCGCAGTCATTTGCTTTTCAAATCCCTAACTTTTGCGTGAACCGCCCTTTACGGGTTTTCAGTTCACCGGGATACCCTTTTTTTGCCGAAGCCGCCCAGTGTAGGTTTTCAACTTCGCGGGTGTACATTTTTTCAATTTTATCCCTAATTTTTCCCGAACCTTTCATTCTGTTTTTTGGTTCGCCGGGATGCCCCATTTTTGCCTGGACTCTCTTTTTTCTGTCCAGCGGGTCTATTTTAAGCAAAGTATTTTTTAACTGCGTCCGAATTCACAGGCGACGTGAAGTCTTCTCCGTCCATGGTGGACAACAACAACGCTCCTCCTGAAAATACTTTCCTGACAACGTATGGCCCTTCGTAATTGGGGGTCCACTTGCCCCTGTGATCTGCTTGCGGTGGGAGAATCCTTTTCAGCACAAGGTCGCCCGTCTGAAAGCTTCGCGGATGAATTTTCTTATCATACGCTTTCTTCATTCGGCTCTGGTATAAACGACCATATGCTAGAGAAGCTAGCCTCTTCTCGTCCATCAAACTCAGTTGATTCAATCTGTTTTTCACCCATTCTGCCTCGTCTAACTGAACATCTCGCAATACCCTCAGAGAAGGGATCTCGACTTCCAATGGCAGCACTGCTTCCATTCCGTATACTAACGAGAACGGGGTTGCCCCGGTTAATGTGCGTACCGTCGTACGATAACCGTGCAGAGCAAAAGGTAGCATTTCGTGCCAATCCTTATAGGTCACCACCATTTTCTGAACGATCTTCTTGATATTCTTATTGGCCGCCTCAACAGCGCCATTCATCTTGGGTCGGTAAGGGGAGGAGTTGTGATGTTCAATCTTGAAATTCTGACAGAGCTCCTTCATCATTTTGTTGTTCAGGTTTGAACCGTTGTCCGTGATTATCCGCTCGGGAATCCCATATCGGCAAATGATATCTCTTTTAATGAATCTGGCCACCACTTGCTTCGTTACATTCGCATAAGACGCCGCTTCTACCCACTTGGTGAAGTAATCGATTGCTACTAGAATGAACCGGTGCCCATTAGAAGCCGTCGGCTCGATCTTTCCAATCATATCGATTCCCCACATTGAAAATGGCCAAGGCGATGACATCACATTTAGAGGACTCGGAGGCACATGGATCTTATCAGCATAGATCTGGCACTTGTGGCACTTCCTTGCGAACTTGAAACAATCAGTTTCCATAGTCAGCCAAAAATAGCCTGCCCGCAGCAGCTTTCTCGTCATAGCATGCCCTCCAGCATGCGTGCCAAAGGTACCCTCGTGTATTTCTTCCATGAGCAACTTCGCCTCTCTTTCGTCTACACAACGCAACAGCACCAAGTCGTGGTTTCTTCTGTATAAGACGCCATCCGGGATCAAATAGAAATTGCCTGCTAATCTCCTGAGAGTCTTCTGATCTTGACTGGATGCCCCAGCCGGGTACTCTTTATTTTTTAGGAAGTTAAGGATATCAAAATACCACGGTTTGTCGTCAGATGCTTCATCAATAGCAAATACATAAGCTGGTCTGTCAAGCCGAGAGATAATGATTCGGGGAGCCTCGTTCCAGAAGTTGACTTTGTACATGGACGACAAAGTGGCCAGGGCGTCAGCCATTTGATTCTCTGCCCGCGGCACATGATGCAATTCAACCTTGTCGAAGAAAGGCAACAATCTCCTTGCATAATTCATGTAATGTATCAAATTGGGCTGACGTGTCTCCCATTCCCCTTTGATCTGATTCACTACCAGAGCTGAGTCCCCGTATACGTCCAGGTTCTTGATTCGCAAATCAATGGCTTCTTCAAGCCCCATTATACAGGCTTCGTATTCGGCCTCATTATTGGTAACAGCAAAGGTCAGTCGGACAGTAAACGGGATGTGCGACCCGTGTGGCGTGGTGATGATTGCCCCTATTCCGCTACCGTAAGCATTCACAGCTCCGTCAAATATCATCTTCCATTTGGAACCCAACTCTGGTCCCTCGTCTGGCAACGGCTCTTCACAATCTTTCATCTTTAGGTACATGATATCCTCGTCAGGAAAATCAAACCTCATTGATTGGTACTCTTCAATAGGCTGCTCCGCCAGATACTCAGACAGCACACTCCCCTTTATAGCCTTCTGCGAGACGTATTGAATATCATATTCAGTCAAGACCATCTGCCAACGAGCAATTCAACCTGACAACGCCTGCTTTTCAAACACATATTTGATAGGATCCATCTTCGAGATGAGCATGGTTGTATGATTCAGCATGTACTGCCTCAAACGCTTGGCGGCCCAGGCTAGCGCGCAACAAGTTTTTTCCAGCATTGAATATCGAGATTCGCAGTCTGTAAATTTCTTACTCAGGTAATAGATCGCATGCTCTTTTCTCCCCGTCTCGTCGTGTTGACCGAGAACACAACCCATGCTTCCCTCAAGAACCGTCAAATACATTATCAAGGGTCTACCTGCCACTGGGGGTATCAGAATGGGAGGCTCCTGCAAATACTGCTTTATTTTATCGAACGCCTTTTGACAATTTTCGTTCCACGTTACAGCTTGATCTTTCTTCAACAGCTTGAATAATGGTTCACACGTGGCCGTTAGGTGAGATATGAACCGGGCGATGTAGTTCAACCTCCCTAAAAACCCGCGCACCTCTTTCTCTGTTTTAGGCGTCGGCATTTCTTGAATTGCTTTTATTTTAGCAGGATCGACCTCTATTCCTCTTTCGCTTACGATAAACCCCAGGAGCTTACCCGATCTCACCCCGAAGGTGCATTTGTTAGGGTTCAGCCTCAGCCTGAACTTCCTAAGCCTTTTAAACAACTTCAGCAAATTCACCAGATGCTCTTCCTCCGTCTGGGATTTGGCAATCATATCGTCAACATAAACTTCGATCTCTTTATGCATCATGTCATGGAAAAGAGTCGTCATCGCACGCTGATATGTTGCCCCAGCATTTTTCAAACCAAAGGGCATCACTTTGTAGCAAAATGTTCCCCAAGGCGTTATGAAAGTGGTCTTCTCCATATCCTCTGGCGCCATTTTAATCTGGTTATAGCCTGAAAAGCCATCCATGAAGGAGAATACGGAGTATTGAGCAGTATTATCAACTAACACGTCAATGTGAGGAAGTGGAAAATCGTCTTTTGGGCTTGCTTTATTCAAATCTCTATAATCGACACACATTCGAACCTTGCCATCTTTCTTCGGCACTGGTACGATGTTGGCAACCCATGAGGGATACTTTGTCACAGCCAGGAAACCAGCGTCCCACTGTTTCTGAACCTCCTCTTTGATCTTCATTGCCATATCTGGTCGAGTCCTACGAAGCTTTTGTTTGACTGGCGGGCAGTCTTCTTTCAGTGGCAGGCGATGCACAACCATGTCTGTATCGAGCCCTGGCATATCTTCATACGACCAAGCGAATACATCACTATACCCTCGGAGCATTTCAACCAGTCTTCGCTTGATATCACTCTGCAGTGCGGCTCCGATACGAATATTCTTCTCAACCCCTTCCGACCCCAAGTTGATAATTTTGATGACCTCATCGTGAGGCAGAATGGCTCTTTCCTCCTGCTTCACTAACCAAGACAGTTCTTTCAGGAACGTCACTATCTTCGACAACCTCTTCTTCAGCCTGAAACACCGGGTGCTCAAAGTCGGGACGAGTCATAGGTGGTTCAAGGATGTCATCTGAAAATGTTATCCTGCAAAAGGAACGGTTAAGCGCTTCAAAATGCGTATAAAGTGAACGACCACGTTGCCATTTTATTGAAAAAATATAAAACAAGAATGATAGGGATTACAGTATTTGCACATGAAAGAACGCCATTTATTTAATGATTGACACGCAATGTTCATAACAACACAGCCCTAAGCAAATCTTGATGCCCCGGGCAAGACATCAGATTATTCAACAATTAATAAAGCAAAGCATTACTGTTTAAAAGTCACAGGAACAAGCTCCTGAATAGACCAGTTGCACAGTCCTTGTCCTGGCGTGCTTGGCTAAATCCAGGCATCCATATCACAGTCGCTGTCTCCTTCATCAGACTCCGAAGCAGCATTGACAGTTTCGTGGCACACTCCACTGGCAGAGATGGTGATTGGCTTTCTGAAACGGGGTGCCCCCAAGGAAGGAGTGGATGACGACGGTTGGTATCCCAGTCCGAACCGGTCCATTTTCACAGGAATGTCCAGCACTTTGCCCCAGCCCTTTGCTTCTCCTGCTTCTACTAGAGCTTGAGCTTCTTTATACGATGAGACAGCTATCTCTGGCACTTTGCTCGGCCCGGGGCCTTTGTCCTTGATGCGCAAACCTTCGAATGCCTGGCAGGGTGTTTCGTGGATCTCTCCGTCGACCTCCACATATTTAAATGACGACAGATGGCTGACCAGGATGTCCTCCTCTCCGCACACGGTGACCACGCTGTCTCCGACCATATATTTTAACTTCTGATGCAGGGTGGACGTGACTGCCCCTGCCCCATGAATCCAGGGCCTTCCAAGCAAGCAGCTGTACGCAGGCTGTATATCCATGATATAAAACTCAGTTGCAAACACTTCCGGCCTCACCTGCAGAGGCAGTGTAATCGATCCAAAGACTGTTCTCCGCGTGCCGTCAAACGCTCTGACTACCAAATCGCTGGGTGTGCACAAGATTCCTCTAACATCCAACTTCATCATCGCTTTCTTGGGCAGCACATTCAAAGATGACCCGGTGTCAACCAAGACGTGTGACATTACTGATCCTCTACACTCAGCAGATACGTGTAGTGCCATATTATGATCTCTCCCTTTCGAGTCAAGTCAAAATCAGTAAATCCCAGACTGTGGCCTGCATTCACATGTGCCAACACTCCTTCTAGCTGATTTACGGAGACGTCTTGGGGTACAAAAGAAGTGTCCAGGACTTTCAGCAAAGCATTTCTGTGGGCTTCCGAACACAACAGCAATGACAGGATAGATATTTTGGACGGCGTCTGCTGCAGATGCTCCACAATCTTATAATCACTTTTTCGGATCAAGCGCATGAACTCTTCTACATCTTTCGATGCTGCTTCTTTTTCGCTTGCTTGCACAGGGACGTTTTCAACCGCTTTCCCTTTTCCTTTTGCTAGTCTTTCGGCCTCCACTTCAGGGGATATAAAGATCCTACCACTCCTTGTCATACCTCCCGAACCAACAACATTATCCACAGTCTCGGATGGCTGCTTATTAACATCAATCTTTATCCCGTCGCAATACACTTCCAACCCATATGACCATGGGACTGCTTTCGTGTTCTCGTACGGGATCGGCCCGGCCTTAGTTATGGTGATCGGTGGTCGCTGAGCTGGTGCTGCAATAGTGATCGTCTTCCGAGGAATCGTTACCGTGGCCACATCATTTTGATCATCTATTACTGCCCCTGCGGGCTCTTCAGTTGCTGCTTGGTCAAACTGCAATATACCTTCATCGATTAAAGCCTGAATGCCTTTCTTCAAATCATCACACCCCCCAGCTAGGGTCCAACATTCTAAGCAATACTCGTTACATCCTGGGAAAACACCCCCTTGCAACAGTCGGCTCTTTATCTCGCTCAGCGGCGTCTTCAAATCTTCAACATTCATAATCAGATTCAACCCTTCCTCAGTCAGAATGGCGTTTGCCCCATGATTAGGCATGGGTTTCTGCACTATATTCGGACCTGCCGTTCCGAAATTGATAGTCTTATTGTCCAAAAGATCCTGCACAACATGCTTAAAAGCATGACAACCTTCTATATCGTGGCCCGGGGCCCCAGAATGAAACTCACAGTGCCGGCTTGCATCGTAACCAAACGGGGGAGCTCCTGTTATCGGTTCCAGAGTTCTCTTTTCTACCAGGTTTAATCCCAACAATGTCTGCAACAAATCGGCATAGGTTGAGGGAGGTTTCTCAAACACTCTTCTCGGTTTACTACCCTGGAATCTTCGTTGAGCCTGCTGTGCCCCCTGTTGAGGCTGCTGCTGCTGTTGCATTGGCTGTTGCTGAACCGGCTGTTGTTGCTGGAGTGGTTGCTGTTGATACGGGATAGTAACACTCGCCACCTGCTGCGGCTGACGATATTGACCTCGTCCCCTGCCTCGGCCCCGGCCTCGGCCTCCAAATACTGCGCTTGCCTCGCCCTGACGGCGCCCACCAAAAGCTTTCCTATTACTGCCAGATGCAGTTGATTCCTCGACTTGGAACTTTCCTTGCTTGATGTTACGTTCAATCTTTTCTCCCATCAGAATTAGGTCTGAAAAACTGGCCAGAGACGTGTGAAACAACATATCATGAAACAGACCTGTGAATGTGCCGACAAACATGTCATTCATTTCCTTATCTTCTACCGGAGGACGGACCCTGGCAGCCATATCGCGCCACCTTTGCGCGTACTCTTTAAAGCTCTCCCCTTTCTTTTGCGACAGCCCGGCCAATTGGACCCGATTGGGTGCCAAGTCGCTGTTATACTTGTAGTGAGCTACAAATGCCTCTGCTAATTGCTTCCATGTCTTGATATCAGTTGGCTCCAACCCCATGTACCACTCTAGGGAAGGACCCGACAGACTATCCTGAAAGAAATGCATTAGCATTCTTTCATCAGTTGAGTATGCAGACATCTTTCTGTAATAAGCTCGTACATGCACTTTTGGACATGTGTTGCCTTTGTACTTGTCAAACGCAGGAGCTTTGAATTTGATTGGCACCCTCAAACCAGGTACCAGCCCCATTGTTGCCATGTCCAAACCCACAGCACTTTGGTTTAGGACTCCCCTCATTTGCTCCTCCAGCATTCTGATCTTCTGGGAGTCATCCATCGGCCCTTCGAAACCTCCTCCGGAGAAAGCGTCCTCCTGCTGATCTTCTTGCCACATACCATTCTCAGCTCCATATCCATCATATCCATTATTACGTCCAGCTCTGATCTGATTCATCCCCGGACCTCGGCCTCTGTTGCCGTACCCTTGAACACCTCCAGCAGGACCAAAAGCCATAAATCCAGTACCGTTTCCGTTTCCAAAGCCTCCGTAACCCTGATTGGTCGCGCCATAACCGTCTTGCCCAAAGCCTTGAGCATTAAAGCCATACTTCCCAGTGTTATCGAATCCCTGATCGTTGAATCCGAATCCAGTATTGACAAAGCCGTTGCCGCCTAGATTATCTCCCAAGTTGACATCACCCAGCCCAACATTATGGATAGCAGTCTCATTTCCAACTCCGACGTTACCATTTGCAGCAGCGGTAGCGTTGTTGACATTAGCAGCAGGTGCATTGATTACAGGCGGAGCCACTGGCGTGGGAGTGCCGTCTCCGTGAACAGTATCGACCCGTACAGACTGATGATCTTCATTACCATGACCAGCGTTTCGAGCCAACAGAGGCTGGACCATGGCCTGCAAATTCTCCTGCCCTTTCGCAATAGCTTCCATGGTCTGCATAAAGAGAGCGAGCTTCTCGCGCACATCTTGCATCTCGTTCTGCATTTGATCCATGATTCTTCGACAGTTGGTACGGGTAGAATAGCGGTGAGGGTGCTGGTCTGCAATCCTGAAAAGTACCTGTTATAGAGCAGGAAATAAGACACTATTCAAAGATTACCTGTAATGCAATATGAATATGAATGCAATGCAATGTGTCTGTGCATTAGGGAAATTCATTCCCCCAGTTCTAGTGTGAAGGTGTCGGTGCAGTGACAGCGTTGACAACAAGAATATTGGAGCTGAATCATAGAAAGCCTTACATATTGCTGAGAAAACCCGAATACAATGTCGCTGAAAGTACTATAAGAAGGCATGACCTCAACCAACAATCCTGGTGATGGTCAGCACTTATGCAAGTAAAGCATACAAGTCACTACAAGTTACTACATGAAATGATCAAATCCTCCCGAAAGTCTGGTACTCTTCTATCAACTTCTTGGTCTCTGGGTGACTTGGTCGATCAAGCAGACCTTCAACAAGTTGGTTTCTCTTCTTAAGAACACGGCGTACGTCTTCAGCAGTTTCTTCCCATGTTGCTTCTCCGAAGCAATCTTCTAGCTTTCGCTTCTGAGACACCGCTTCATCTCTGGATTTGATTGCCTTGTTCAGTGCATGCTGGACACTATACCGGGTCATCACTTCCTCCTCACACTTCTTGATGCTAGACTTCAACTTCTCTTCGAGGTCGGAGATTTGCTGTTTCAACTTATCTTCCCTCTTCTTATTATTGGTGAGTGTAGCATTCCAAGTTTTATTGCAAGAGGAGATTTCTCGGTAAGCTGCGTCGAGCGCCTTCTTTTTGGCTTCCAGCATGTCATGGGAGCTTCTGAACTCTTGCCCCAAACGTTCACGCTTTTTCTTTTCCTCAGTCAACTCAGCCCCTAACCTGTTTAGCAGCTCGATTTGTTGTTGGAAAGCATATACGGCCTTGTTTTTCTCACTGCGTATCTGGGCTAGCTCCTGCTCTAACCCTTCATTGATCTTCATCAAGGTTTCTTTTTCTCTCACTACTTGCTCATAGGCTTCCCGAGAAACAGTGGTTGGCTCTGCTACCGGAATAGGAACAAGGATTGGTGCATCTGGAAACGGCATCCTCAACTGACTTGCTCTTTCCTGGATCCAAACCTTGTAAGGGGCATAGGCTTGACAGTCATTCTTTCCTAACAACGGCTTCCCTCTGCGGTTAATACGCGTCCAGGCATGTTGCAACTTGGCTAATAACTCCCCCTTCACGTCACCTGTGAAGTACAGAGATTCCTGTACTTCTTCCTCCTGAGGTGGATTCTTCAGCGCATATCCAAACTGACGAATGAATAGAGAAGGGTTGTAATTGACACACCCTTTTCTTCCTATCAACGGCACATTAGGGTACCCAGAGCAACTGAAGATGAGCTCAGAGCCCAACAGGTCTCGATCAAACCACACAACGTCTTCGGAATATAGCCTCATCAGGCGCTCTGACCAACTGGCTGAGGTTGCACTATCTACAAATGGTCCCTTCATGGGGAGATGACTTTTGAACCACATATTCAATAGAGGAGTACAGCAGTAAACAACTTTTCCCCTTCGGTTTTCGTTCTTGTAGTGCAATGAATGATAGAAGTCTCCGATCAACGTTGGCACTGGGTTGCCTGCAGCAAACAGATAGAAAGCATCCAGATCTACAAAGTTGGGCAAGTTAGGAAACAGCACGATTCCATAAATGCATAAAGCCAAAATAGCATTAAAAACCACCCAACAACCGTTCTTGGCGTACTCTTGAGCCTTGCCAACCAGAAAATCTAGAGAGAAACCGGGAACCCCAAGCCAAGAAGTCACCAACAGCTCAGCAGCATTCATATGCAAGGCTTTGGCTAAATCCTCCAACTTGGGCTCAGCAGCAGAGTGAATAAAGGGAACCTTGTTCTGCACGGGAAGCTCAGTAAACTCCACATACTCCTCAATGGTGGGCCCTAGAATGAAGTCAGCAAAAGTAAAGCATCTCAATGCGGGGTCATAGAACTGCATCAAGGTGTATAGCCCGTTCATCTCATCAGCCGTGGGCTTGCAGACTAATCTCAGTAATCTCCCATGACTCATTCTAAAGCTTCTCCTAACCTCCTCATCGGCGAGAGATATCAGACCAAGCAAAGAAGCAATATCAGGTGAAGGCAGCTTATACGCAACTGTTTTCCTCAAACCAGCCATAGTCAATACTCAGAAGTCTGGGCACTAGAACCGGGGAATATGCAAATGCACCTGCAACACAGACACATGTTAGTAAAATGCAAGTGACGATGGATATGCAGGCAATGCAATGCAAGTAACATGCAACAGGGACCAAAGCTGTAGCTGAATAGCCTGAACCCCATCAAGAAAGGTCTCAGATAGACCGTCCAGAAGTCATCAAACCCTGGTCTCAGATAGACCTAAAACAAAGCTCCAACACTGGTCTCTGACAGACCTCAAACCATAACTCCAACTGGTCTCTGGTAGACCTCAAATCACATCTCCAATTGGTCTCTGACAGACCTCAGAACACATCTCCAAATGGTCTCTGACAGACCTCCTAACTCTCCATAAATACCCAGGATCTCTGATCAAGAAATAACCGGTAGTCTGAAGGGCTAGTTACCTGCATAATCCCAAACCCTCTCACAGGTGGATGTCCTAGTAACTGACAAAGGTATGGCATCCTATGCGGTCGTTGGCGTCACAGACTTTCAGGGTTGGTGATACGATTCCCAGAAGGAGTGGCATCATCAAATCCTGAAGAGGCCTCACTTAGCCAACTTCCAAATGATCGGTTCCCGGAGTCGACAATTCAGCTGACCAACAACCCCTTCGACCCAAAGGGTAGAAAAAGAAGCCAACCAGAAGAACCTCGTCCGAGTGTAGATTTCATGAGACACTAATGCAAGCAAAGCCGGCACGCGCCCACTACTTTCTACTCTAATTCTAGGTGCACTCAAGCCCAGGTCCGGCTTATATCTCAATCATAGAACCACCCATCACCCTAATACAACAATAATAACAATATATATATATATATAATGTTGGAAATAAAGGTCAGAAATATACAATAACTCCATACAAAATCCTCGACGGGAAAACAAGCGCTAGGATTGACTCTCTCAAACGGACGTTGGATCCCAAATGCATAAGAACTATCGCAGTCCTTAGCAGCCAGGGGACGTTGGGTCCCCAGCAGAGTCGCCAGCTGTCGCTACTGCGAAAATCGGCGCCGGCTGAACAGAAGAGTCACCACCGTGCGTTATTTATCCCACGGGAGGGAAAGGGAACGCTCAGAGTAAACCTCGCAAAGACAGGAAAGGTGGGGTCGTCGCAACCAAAACCTGGGTTCGGGAGTCGGTTACGCAAGGGGAAGGTATTAGCACCCCTCACGTCCGTCGTACTCGACGGGATCCACGCTTGTTTTCGGGTATGGATTGTTATTCTATCTAAACTATAGGTCAAGGGTTAAAAAGAAAAGAAAATGAAAATAAAAAATGACTCGGCAAAGTATCGCACTTTATGCCTACGTATCCCCGTCTGGAACGAGAAATCAGAGTCAACGTAGTTCGCCTACCTACGGGAAAGGAGGGGAAGGTTGCTCGCTAGGATATCGCATCCTATGCCTACGTACTTCCACACGGCATGAAAGATCAGAGCAAACGTAGTTCGGGCCACGCACGACAAAAGTCTGTCTTGGTTGATTTTATTCCTTCTGAAAAAGGTTTTTCTGATTAACAGTCCAAGCGGACAAAAATGACGTTTTGATGGGTTCACATTCTTTTACGGAAGAAGTGTCTTTTATTGTGTTTGAAATCTTTATTGTGTTTTTTCTGTTTGTTTTTTTTTGAGAAAGAAGAGACAGAACTCTATCCTATGGTTGCGAAGGGAATCAAACTAACCTAATGTTATCATGCATGGGTTAAGACCTAGTGTCTATCATGTTCCTCTCTTGCACAGAGAGAAACAGAGATCCTACGGGGCAGGCAGAAACAGAAACAATAACAGATATATACAGTAAAACGGTAAAATGCATGGATGCAACAATACAAGCGAGGCAAGGGAGTCCCACTCAACCTCGAACCCAGAAAACAATAGGAAAAAGTGAACAGGCTTCACTTTCAACCCAACAGGGTAAACAGCAAACAATACAGTCAGGAAAACCAATCAATACATCAAGAAATGAAATACATCAAAATAAACAGCCACAGCAGCTCTGCATCAATATCCATCTTCAAGTCCTCTCTAATCAGCTACAAGATTCAGTCAGCAGCAGTCTCTATCTTCATGGCCTTCAGGTAAGGGCTTTGATCATCTATCTTCCATCTGCAATGGCTTTTCTTCAAGTCTCAGGCTCTAGGATGAACATCAGTCAACCAGATGAGGTGAATGAATGTTAGACAGTTAATTACCTACCAAGGGTGGTTCATCAACTGTTAACATTAAACAGAAAGTTTCCTCTCAAAAGTTCTATCTTTCAAATATATTCACTGATCCTTCCAAAGGAAGGAGGTGGATATTTGAAAGAGACTTTGAATCATAGAGAAAGGATAGAGGCAAACAAAGCCATCTATGTTTGAGAAGCAAGCTTTCTAATCTAGAGCTCTGCCTAGCTCCTAAACCCTAATCTCCTCAGCAGCTACTGGCAAGAACCTCCTCCTCAACTCTGGCAATTGCTCTTCTATCTCTGGATCTCCCATGGTCTTCATCTCCTCAAGTCTTCAATCTCCCAAGTCCCCAGACAATCCCAATACCCACACAAGCAAGCAATAATCCCCAAAGGGCACACCATACCAGTCAATCAGATATATACAGAGTATTAATAGCATTAGGGGAATCCTAACTTTTTCTAAGGGGATCTAATAACTACTCAGAGCCCCTATAGTCCCATAACTAAACTAGTCAAACCCTAAGTCCTGAGGGAAAAGAATCAAATCTCCTAAGTCATCACCTAAAACCCTAGTTTTATCCATGTTGTTCACAATTACACTAAGCACCTAAATTTAATTTCTAAAAATGGGAACTAAATTGAATCTACAAGTTCAATGTCTAACCTAAACACCCTAGAAAGAATGGATGAAAAATATGAAAATATCTAATAGAACAAAAATTAATAAAATCATGTATGAAATGAAACCATTTAAAATGTCATTTATTTAGAAAATATGGGAAAAATATCAAATTAAAAATAAAATGCAATTTTTATTTTTTATAATTTTCTAGACATCCTAAAGAAAATAATGCAAAAAGAATGAATTAAAAATGATGATTTTGCTATTTATTATGAATTTTAGAAGATGCATGAAAAAATTAAAGAAAATAAAAGAAAATATAAAGAAATAAAATGGAGGGGGTGAGAAAAGCAAGAAAAACAAGTTAAGCGCGTTGGGCTTATGAAATTGGGGGGTGTGGATAGCTATCTGAGCCCAATCCCCCCAATTAATGAAACGCTACGTTTCAATTTTGAAGCTTCCCTCCGTTTTGAACTTTAAACCACAGCCATCAGATTACATCCCAAGTCCAAGTCAAACCCTGGATCGTGTGGCTCTGGCTTCATCTTCAACCTTAGAAACCCTAGGGTTTCTGCAACTTCACCATCGTGCATGAACTTTCCACTTCCCTGTTCTCCCTCAATCCTCCATGAAAGCTCTCACTGTAAAAACCAAAAATACTCCAATCTCTTCCCTCTACACAGCCATGCCATTATCTTCTTCTAAAACTCAAGCAATAATGCAATTCGATAGGTGCAACAGATCTGATCCATCATTCTCCACTGATATTGATCCTCTCAATTCTCTCTGGAACTTATCCTAAACTAACCTACAACTCACCCTGATCATTTTAAGCACTCAATCCAAGATTATCTCTCACGATTCTTGCCATTCTAAGCTTCACCAGAATTGGTGCACCATGATCAATGTCCATGAAACTTGCTCAAACTTATCAAAATCAATCATCTCACTTATCCTAACCAGTCTATACTAACAATTCCCTAAAATTCTCATTAAATTATGCAATTCGAATGAGGTTACCAACCTGTTGTGATGCTGAAAACAGTTATGGAATACACTTGATCCAATGCTTGAAAGGAGGGGAAATTGATCAGTGATCTTGGAGATGAGTTCTGTATGCAATCAGAGAGGCTCCAAAGCTTTGAATCTTCTAGTTCCAAGGTTCTTGCACTTTGAATGATGATGATGAATAGCACAATTCCTTGCTCAATTTGCCAAAGAAATGTGTGGATTCTGACCTTTGTGTGATGATGATGAAGATTGAATCAAGAATGTTGAAGTTTGGTGAGAGATTGGTGGAGTTTGAGAAGCTTATACAAGAAGGAGAAAATGGATGAAAATGGAGATTTTGGATAAATGGGAGCACCAACCCTTGCATGAACCAGCTTGCATGAATATATAGGTTGCATTAGAACCTCCTAGAAACTTGGAGAAGTTTCCCTTACACTTTTCCCTTTCAATTTGGATTATGTTACTTTCAATTCAAGCAACCATGGATAACTCACAAATCATGACCTAAGCTCAAAATTCCACTTTAGCCACTGTCTTTAGAATGCCTTTTCCATTCAAAATGACCTATAATTTTGCATCATTTGGCCAAGATATGAAAAATACCATTTTTTAAGCCATTTTTCTTCATTAAATTCACCAATTTTGAAACCTTGTGCTATGGACATTTCCAATCTCTCATGGTCACTTTTCTAGACTCAAAATGTCATTTGGAGCAAGTTTGATGTTGTAAGTTTTTCCATTTGAGGCCTCCTTGTA
Source organism: Lathyrus sativus (assembly GCA_963859935.3). Lineage (NCBI taxonomy): Eukaryota > Viridiplantae > Streptophyta > Magnoliopsida > Fabales > Fabaceae > Lathyrus > Lathyrus sativus. The sequence goes on from OZ012737.1 coordinate 541,497,968, forward strand.
TGAGTTTTGGACATAGGTTAAAATGACCTGTAATTCACAAATGACCAAAATACCCTTTGCTTGCCAAGACCACAAGTTGAGATCCACACATCATATGAAGGCATACCATACCATTATAGAAAGCTAAGACAATGAGGAACAATTCTTATGTTGACCAGAAATTCATTTGAAATCTCCTTGAAGGGTAAAACTAGCTTGGAAGTCAAGTCACTTTCACAGACAAAATTTCAGATACCTCAGATGACCTGTAACTTGCAAGGACCATAACTTGAGTTCTATAAATCTCCTTGATGTCTTCCACCACTCAAATTAAAGGTCTTGAGATCCTCTACAAGTTTCATGTTGGCCAAGGATCCATTTGAAGCTTGCATTTTGACTTATCTTGCTTGGAAATTTGACCTAAACTAGGGGATTTTACATAGAAACCCTAATTTAGAAACTCCTCTTCTCCTTGATTTCTTTTGATTTCTTCTTAGAATATCACCATATTCTTCTCTATATGTCAAATGATGAACCCCACATCTCTCCAATAGCCCTTAATGCCTTTCAATCAGTCAATTGACCTAGGGTTGACCCAGGGTTGACCCAGATGAAACCCTAGTTGACTGTCTTCAACTGCAATTCTTGTGGTCACCTCACCAACTTGTTTACTTCTCCCAATGACTTTCTAAGCCTCTCATGATGTCTAGATGCTCTCCATGCCTTCCATTCACAGCTCACAACCCCCTTGTTGACCCTCAGATGCCCTCATATAGGGGATAGGCTCAAGGCTTGATCTGCTGAACTCTCTGCTCTCAAATTCTTTTCTGATGACTTGAATGAGATGGAATTAGGATAATAACCTCTTGATAGGCCTCTAGAGATGAGAATAATGATTGGTCCCCTGTTGAATGTCTTGCTATGCTTATGCTATGCAGATGGTTAGTCTATGTACATGACTCTAGATGCAAATGCTAATGATAATGAAACATAAACCAAGTGAATAAGGTTGAGCAAATTTTAGGGTGCAACAAGCATCACATATGCATTTTACATCTTTGTGTTGCTTGTTTTGTCTCTTTGGTCGTGTTTATCCCAGAGTGGTTGGGCGCGTCTTTCTCCTTCCAATTAGAGTTTTCAACCCTAGGCAAAAAGAGTACAATATTTATATTTCCCCACAGAGTTCGATCCTCGTGGAAGACGGTTATTTTAGTACATCCCATTTAAGCTCATACCTCGATGGTTGAGTCTTGCTTGACAGTTTCTCTTCGGTTATTTCTGATAACACGAAATCATATAGATATTTTCATGCATAATTCAACTAAAATCTAACCGTTTTCGATCCGATTTCGGGTTATTTCCGTGTATTTGTCTGATGTTTTGCAGGTATTCAACGATCACGTCTAAACAAGGCAACATGAAGAAAAGAAGCAATCTCAGATGAAATATGGACGAAAAAGGAGTGAAAATACAATGAAAAGCGCAACAAGCTGTTTTTGCTGATGTGACGACCGTCACAGCTTCATGACGACCGTCACACGGGTGACGACCGTCACACCTTGTGACGACCGTCATGCAGGCAAAAATGCCCCACTCAGATTACACGTCAAAAGAGCAGTTCCAATTCCCACAGAGTGGACCACTACTCCCTAAATTATTTGCCTCAAGGTCCATCATCTTCAGAGATAACCGTTGGGATTCCACTTCTATAAAAAGGGAAGCAGAGGACTTCAGAAGGAGAGCTGCATTCATACCACGAAGTGCTGCCGAATTTACTTTCCAGAGCAATTACTTTCCATTTTTATTTGTATTCATTTCTCTTTACCTTTCCTTATTCCCATTTCCGCTCTTTTGTAATTTCTATTGTACTGTACGATCAAATTGGCACTAAAGACCAGAATCCTGCCAACATCTGTGGAGGATCTGCCCAAAGGCCAATTGGCATATTTACAGGTTTTCATTTTGATCGACTTCAGTTTTATTATAATGCAAATTATTATTTATTATTCTTATTTATATTTTGTCTTTCCCAAATCCATGTCTAGCTAAACTTAGGTAATCGATATGTAGTAATAATTCGAATGGGATTTGATAACCACTGGTTGAAAAACCTTCTTTTCAAAAAGTAATTTATGGTCTGAGTGTTTAAAATTGATTTACTAAATAAACTTCGTCGCGAAAGCGAGAACTTATTTAAAAGTAGTTTTGCCACGAAAGTGGGAAATTAATTAAGATACGAACCAACAAGCGAAAGCTGCGGTAAGGTCAGATAGTAAACACTAGGCATTTGTTTTAATAACAGCGAAAGCACTTTAAAATGAATTAGAACTTAGAGATTTCCAAAAAATAATTTTAACCCCGAACGGGATACGAAAGTGTACGTTTGGCCCTTAGGATTATGATTAGCGTCAATAACCATCGTGAGGCGAGAGTTTTCAAGTCTCTACTTTCTGCTTAAATAAACTTTGAAAACTATTTCATACACCAGTAATTTATCAAATCCCTGAAGAACACAATTACTACGTATCAATTAAATTAATTATAATCCAAATAGTAATCTTAGTTCCCTTTTTAGTGACAATCTTATTCCCTTAAACATATTCTACCTAGCTAAACATAGTAACTCCCGAGAACACTAGTTTGATTAGGAGTCCTTGTGGGATCGATATCTATTATTACTACGCGATAGACTGTGCACTTGCAGTTAGTTGTATTAGACATAGAAAGTCGCGATCAAGTTTTTGGCGCCGTTGCCGGGGACCCGTTTAGTCAATAGTGTAACCTTCTGTTACGTCGTATAGACTAGGTTAACAATTTTCATTTTTCCTTTACTAGTTCTGTCGATTGTATGCCAAGAAATCGCCCGCAAAGCGATATCGTTAAACCTTCAGTCGCAGAACTAGAACGCTTCTTACATTTAAGAAGTAGAATCTTTGAGTACCAACTCAAACAACTCAAACATAACACTCCCGAACCTCTCACTCCCATTCCCAAATCAGAAGAAGAAGAACCAGAGATGGCTGAAGGACCTCCAAACAAACCGCTGAAGGCATACGCTACACCATCTCAGATGGAGCCTAGAAGTAGCATTGCTGCCCCAGCTATTACCCGAAATGATTTTGAGCTGAAACCGTCATTGCTGTCGGCTGTACAACAAAACCAATTCTCAGGAAACGCAACTGAGGATCCGAACGAACATCTAACGAAGTTTGTACAATACGCAGACACAGTGAAAGCAAATGGAGTAACTCCAGACGCGATAAGACTTCGTCTTTTCCCATTCTCTCTTAGAGACAGAGCGTGGACATGGTTACAATCGTTACCATCCAACTCCGTTACAACGTGGGAGCAATTGAAGAACATCTTCTTAGCGAGATATTTTCCGCCAAGCAAAACTGCTATGCTTAGAGCTCAAATCAACGGATTTCGACAGAAAGATACTGAATCTCTTTACGAAGCATGAGAACGATTCAAAGATATGATGAGAACATGTCCTCACCACGGTCTAGAAGACTGGGTGACAATCCATACTTTCTATAATGGACTTCTATACAATACTAGATTGACAATAGACGCTGCCGCGGGCGGTGCACTTATGGATAAGCCATACGATGAAGCCTATCAATTAATAGAAAACATGTCACAAAACCATTGCCAATGGGGAGGTGAACGCACTCCAACTGAGAAAACCACAGCGAAAGGTGGGATGTACGAAATCAGTAGCCTTGAAAAGTTCAATGCTAAAGTAGATGCTCTAGCACAGAAGATTGATAGTCTGACCGTTAACCCCACTGCAACTGTCGCTGCAGTAACTCCAAATTGCGAGTTATGCGGAAGCACCACTCATAATGCACCCGAATGCCCATTGCTAGCCGGAATCCCGCCAGACCAGGTAAATTATGCTCAAGGAAATCCCTACGCAAATACCTACAACCCAGGTTGGCGAAATCATCCAAACTTTTCTTACAAAAGCAAAAATGCATTGCAAATGCCTACTGCTCCGCCAGGATATCAGAAACCAGCTGCTCAGAATGCACCTAGGAAATCGAACCTCGAATTGATGATGGAAAAGTTCATAGCAACTCAAGCTCAAACAAACAAAGAGTTCCTAAATCAAAACATACACACTAGCGAGCAAGTTAAACAGTTGACAGGAAAAGTAGACGCTTTAGCCACCCACAACAAAATGTTAGAAACACAGATATCACAAGTGGCTCAACAACAAGCCTCTGCTGCCGCACCTGCTGGCACATTTCCTGGACAACCCAAACAGAATCCCAAAGGCCAAGCAAATGCTGTGATACTAAGAAGTGGAAAAGAATTGGACGAACCGATCGATCCGAGGACCGAAAACTCAGCCATGCAACAGAAACCAACTGAACAAGCAGAAAAGGAATCCGAGTTAGAGAAGAAGGAGGACAACGAGAAGGAGGATACCGCAAGTGAAAAAACTCAAGCACCTCCAGCGCCATATAAACCACCTATTCCTTATCCGCAAAGACTAATAAACTCCAAAACTTCAGGACAGTTTAAGAAATTTGTAGAGCTCCTTAAACAGTTGAATATTACTATTCCTTTTACAGAAGCAATAACTCAAATGCCGTCATACGCTAAATTTCTCAAAGAGATCCTGTCGAATAAGAGAAAGATCAAGGATAACGAAACAGTTACACTTACTGCAGAGTGTAGCGCTATTATTCAGAACCGCATGCCTCCTAAATTAAAAGACCCAGGTAGTTTCTCCATACCCTGCGTCATAGGAAAGTTCGTAATAGACAAAGCTCTATGCGATTTAGGAGCTAGTATCAGTGTTATGCCCTTATCTATATGCAAAAAGCTGAATATGGGAGACCTCAGACCAACCAAAATGTCCGTACAATTAGCTGACCGATCAGTAAAATACCCAGTCGGAATACTGGAAAACGTTCCAGTACGCATAGGACAATTCTACATTCCAACCGACTTCATAATTATGGACATCAAGGAGGACACTGTAACCCCAATTATCCTAGGAAGACCGTTCCTAGCTACAGCCGGAGCCATTATAGACGTGAAGAAATGAAGGCTAACATTCGAAGTAGGAGAAGAAAAGATAGAGTTCATTCTCACCAAGTTCTTACAAGCACCAGCAATAGACGATACCTGCTATTTAGTAGACGAAATCGACGAATGCATAAGAGAACTTGAAAAAGAAGAGACCACGTATTCAGAAATAATAAAGATTCAAATACCCGACATTTCTGAAGACGACAATTGGCGTAAACCGTACAAAAACGACAGCCTAAGCGAAAGCTTAGCACTGACCCCAAACTATATGCCAGGTCCAAAGAACCCATCTTTAGAACTTAAAACACTACCCAAAAACCTCAGATATGAATTTCTAGACGATGAACTAAAAAGACCAGTGATAGTCAACGCCGACTTAGGACAACCAGAAACCGAAAAGTTATTAGAAGTCCTAAAGAAGTACCCCACCGCGTTAGGCTATAACATAAGCGATTTAAAAGGTATAAGCCCTTCAATCTGTATGCACCGAATTACAATAGAGGAAGACTCTAAAACCTCTCGAGAGCATCAGAGAAGACTAAACCCCATCCTGAGCACTGTAGTCAGAGATGAAGTAAAGAAATTGCTAGATGCAGGAATCATCTATCCGATCTCCGATAGTGAATGGGTTAGCCCAGTTCACGTCGTACCAAAGAAAGGAGGAGTCACAGTAGTTAAAAACGAAAAAGGCGAATCAATAACAAAAAGAGTCGTGACTGGAAGCAGGATGTGTATTGATTATAGGAAGCTTAACAAGGCTACGCGCAAAGATCACTTCCCGTTACCCTTCATAGACCAAATGTTGGAAAGATTAGCCAAACATTCATATTTCTGCTATCTAGATGGTTACTCAGGATTCTTCCAAATTCCCATCTGTTGCACCCCAAAATTTGCCCTCACAATACAAGACTTTGTGTTCCAAGAAGGTTCACAAGGTTCACAAAATTCATAATTGGTCAGAAGAGTTGACAATTCCCTCAGACAATGCACCTCCTAAGCAGTGCATCCAAAACTAGGGTTTTGACTTTAATCAGGCTAAATGGATTTCCAAGACTTCAGATTTGGTCCCAGGGGTATTTTGGTCATTTTTACGTGGATCCCGCTAATTCTTTGAAGACGGGCTGTTACTGAGCTGTGAGACACTTGAGACACTATTTCTGAGGCATTTATTTATCACCTGTTCGATGTGTTCGGTATCGAAATTTGTCGGGCATAACTGGATTTAAGGTCCATTTTATCGCTCATGGTTTATTTCCAGAGCATTTCCGTTACTGTTAATAAGGCGCAGTTTAATTGGGTATTATTGGATTGTTGCTTATATCATTTGGTCAGTGGAATTCAATTACGGGCAATATCATCATTGATACTAAATCTGTTGTGATTACGGCGCACGTTCGCGTTTGGTTAGAAAATGAGGAGAATATTGTTGGCTAGAATCCAAATGAATGAAGTCAGGTGATGAGATTAGGACTACAAACGAGACAGGTGCATGAACAAGAATTTAAGTATCTTTTGAATATCATTCATGAATATTTATGGTTTATGACTAGAATAATGAATTTAAATATTTGTGGATTTATTCACAAATGTTTATAATTTATAACTAGAAATAAATAAATAAATTCAAAGTTGAATCATCATGGATATATAAATGAAATTTTTGGAATTTTTATTTCATAAGGATATCAGTTTACAAAAGGAAGTGAATCATTTCACATTTGAATTCATGAAAAATTGTTGTTTACAATAAGATTACATTTACAGATGTTACTTCTATCCTAAAAAAATCCTAAATCATTCCAAAGACTTCCTTCAACCATGTTCTTCACGCATTATTCTTCCGATTACCTGCACAATGAAAACAAAGAAAAGCAGAAGAAAATGTTAGAAGAAATAATAGGACACTCTCAGAACATCATCATCATTGAGTGCCGGGAGTGGCACGACCGAAGCCGCATCCTACCCCGTTTCCAATCCGCGCCATCGGCGTCAGATCAGGTAGTATTGTTTGTATCGTACGGGACAGCCGAGAAAGTTGAAGAGTGAAACGAAGCAGGGACTGAATTGATTTGCCAAAAGGATTCGCGCAATTTTCGATTCAAAACTGATTACCACGCCATCAAGTAAATAATGAATGCACACTATCAGGTAAATTCATGCCAAAGATAATAAAGTCAGAATGAGATTCGAAATAGGGGCATCCAACAAATCCGTCACCTGAAATTCATTGACCAAAATCAGTTTGCATCAGTAAGAAACCAACTCAATCCAGAGAATAAGAGAACGAGCTCAAACAGCAGGATCGGTTCGATTTGCAGACCAGTCGAGAGAATAACAAAACAAGAGGAGTGGGGAGAACTTCAACCCTCATTTACTCATCATAGGGCGTGATAATTCGAGCGGCTGGGAGAGCCACGGCCGTAGCCGTTACCAACTCCCTACCGTACGTCAAATTGCAAGCATATAGTGATTTGGGACAAACTATCAGCTCAGACCCGAAGGTTATCATCGCTAAAGCAACACAATTGAAACCAAATGGCAGCAGCATCTTTTGTTTTAAAAACGGTTCAGACCGTCAAGGTCATCATCACCGTTGAACCTTTCCCGACAACGACATATAACCGGCAATCTCTGAACTTAAAGAGCCTTCGCTCCCTGAAAGAAGAAGAAGAAAGTCAGGTAGTTCAGAACAAACAGCAATAGGCATCTTAGCATAATTCACAACATCCATGACAAAGGCATTTCCACACTATCGGCGAGCAATATGCCACAGCAGTGCAAAGCGAACAGCTAGCACTTCTTCCTCTTTTCCTCCAAAGCCTCATAAATTAAGCAAGCTCGGCGTGTCCTCCCGACCTGCAAAGCAATCAGAAATTCAAGAATTAAATCAAAGCTGGGAAATATTTATCATAACGAAAAGAAGAAACAGCTGACTGTGGGGAAGAACCGGCATGGCATCTCTAGTCTATCTCAGATGACATTTTCCTGCCAAGTAGTGAATTCACTCCAGCCCGCCTTCGTGCCATTTCTGTACACCTTCCAGCATGCTTCCGTCATCATGGTTCCTTCACAACGGTGTCATCTAGCCTGCAGAATTTTAAACACAGGATTAAAACATGACCACATGATATGCTTATTTTCATACTAGCAAACTTCACCACAACAATAAAACATCAGTTCCATTTTACACCATCTGTTATCCGGTCGTGCAGAAGTCATACCTCTTCCAACAGGTTTCGCGCATCTTCGTTCTGGAAGTTGAGGCTGAATACTCTCCATTGAAAGGACATTTTATGCTGCAAAATGAGTCTCCAATAAGTCTTTACATGCTGGTTTCAGGAGCATGAACTTCGGTCACACTGCTGACGGTTATGATTAAGCTGCGAGCAAATATCGAAGCCACCACAAGTGAGGTCAACCAAATCAGGAAATTAAACCGGTTTCAGACTCGAGAAATGGACCAAAAGGAAATGCCTAATTTAAATTTTGTAATGTGTAAGGAGCAGAGGTACTACCTAGCCTTTGTATCAAAGCCGAGTATACGACGGTTACTCTCAGACCAACATGATTCGCAAGACCTCTGTGAATTTACCACAGAGAATTAGCAGGAAATCTTCACATTTTCATTCGTAGTAAAATCGATATGAGTTAAGGAGACCGTGACCAGACCGAAAGAGATTTCTCAAAATCGCAGCCATTAAATTATATCGGCAATAAGCTTCGATGCATCTCGTTTCTCCAACAACATAAATCCAAGTTACAGTGAGTTACACTATAAGAAGACAACCTTACAGGACTCTTGATATACCACCAATTATTTGAGCACTTGATACAAGCTTTTGTCGGCAAATTGCTAAACAACTTTGTCAATCAAAGAGATAGAAGGCGTGCAGAACAGGAACAACAATTATCTGGATCTTGTGAGGAAACGAGAGCGTGAGAACACTTCCTTGAAGAATCAACTTGCACCTACAGGTTTGAGAGACCGTTTATCTTCAAAGGTCGATGATGAGTATCCTTTACAAGCCAAGCAACTGAACATGTTTTGCCAAAGCGACCGTACACTCCAAATACCATCATACACGTGAGAACAGAGATGAAGTTTGGAGGTATACCCTGCTAACGCTTGTAAACTTTTCCATGGAAGCCTCTCTTCTCCAATACATGCACCAAGCACAATTCTCCCCCTCTGGGCCTCTAACTCTTTCTCCAGCCCAACTCGGTTATTATCCATACCTGTCAAAGTACCAAATACAAATTAGCAATTTGCTTGGGAGAATATTCCACAAAAAGCCAAAAGATCCTATCCTAATCACCAAAACATCGAATCTGGACAGTTAAGTATTTAACACAACATATCAGAGTTTGATTTTTCATTTAACGGAAATTAAACAAAATCAGATGAAAGAGGAAAGTTTGCAATCTGGCTCAACCCAATACAGAAAATCCCCAATCAGCATTCAATTGTGATTAACCAAATTCAATCAAGGAATCAAAATTAGAGCCTATATAAAGAGGAACGGAAAGCTATCGGAAAAAAACCACAATCCACAATTGGAAACCCTAGACCGAAAGGAAAAGAAAACTTATCTTATCCTCAGAGTACATCGCCACTGCATCCAACGCAAGCTCGAACTTCCGCCGTCAACATTCACCGTGAATCGTCTCTCAGCAACTCCTTCGCGAACCGCCGGTAACGCTCCCTTTCTTTTCCGTATTTTAAATTATTGATGCTCTTGCTGTGTGTTTGTAGATTCGAGACTCGATGAAGGAGGAGGAATCGATCGCAACTGACGGGAGGAGAGAGAGAGAGTCGATCGCGGTAGTAGAAGGCGAGGAAAGCGAGATTTGATTCGGGGGAGGGAGACGAAAAGGGGAACCTAGGGTTCATGTTCTTTCTTTTGTTCAATTATGTTTGCAGGATTCCACAAACACACACTCCATACACTCATTGCTAAACTACCGTTAAATCACCCTCCTAATCACCTTTAACTATTAATCTAACCTAGTAACCTTGTTTTATTTTTTTTAAAAATAAATCCTTTTTTTAAAAAACTTAAATAAATGTTATTTTATCCCTTTATTTAAATAAAAGTTATTTTCTAGATAAATAATGAGCCCTCTTTTTAAATAAAAAATCAAATTTTATGTTTAATCACGTTATTAATTAATTATTATTGCTAATCATATTTTGTTGCTTATTATTATTTTGAAATTTCTATTTTATTATTTTTTCTAACTTTGTCTATTTTTCTAATTATTATTGTTTCAACTAATTATTTTCACTAACTTTATATTTCTACTAACCTTATTTAATTTTTCTTATTATTTACTAACCCCAATATTTTACTTACTTATTTGTTATTGCCTCTTGGATGTAAATTTTAATTATTTAATTATTATTATGGTTAGTAATTAGGGAGTGTAACAACATGTATGTAATATAAAAATAAATTAGATCATTTTAATATAAGATAATTAAAATAAACACGTCACACACGTAAGTCGATTTTAATCGCCGTCTCACTTCCTAGGGATATCCCTCAAGTTGCCTACGAATAATGGTTAAGTGGGGTGTATAAAGCAAGTCCCTCAAATAGAAAAATCATCAAAGTCCCTTATGGTTGCCTTTACGAATCGAGTCCCTTTCGAAAAATGATGATAGTCCCTCCAGTTTGCTTATTACACCCCACAATGGCCTTCAAAAATCCAATCGTCCCTCACATGTCCCTTAACATCCAAAGTAAGGACTACCTACTCCATTATAGTAGGGATAGTCTTACTAAAGGAAAGAATAAAGAATAAGAAAGACCTTTAAACATTAGGGTAGGTTACTCCTAGGTGCTTGCTCACTTCAAAACTGTTTCACACTTAAACAAATTTTCAACAAGTTTTCAAACAAGTTCTTAACACATCCTTACATGGATTATTTATTAACTATTCTGAAAATTTTCTATTCACACACTACACTTTCAAAACAATTCAAAAGTGAGCTTAAGTACCTAAGAGCCCATGGATAACCATGGATGAAAAGGGTGCTAACACCTTCCCTTTTCATAACCTACCCCCCGGACCCAAAATATTCTCTAAGGTCTTTCCTGTTCTTTTATAACCTTTCCTTATGGATAAAATAAAAGTCGGTGGCGACTCTTGCTATCCGCAACATTGTTTAAAGTCAGTTCTCCCACCGTGTTACAGAACTGGCGACTCTGCTGGGGATCTATTTAAGAGGGGTACCCTTAGGAATTAAGATCACTTTAAATTGTCTGCCTTGTTTGCTTTATTATTATATTGTTGGGGTGCTCTTATGTGTGAAAGGTCCTAACCCGGATCTAGTGTACCTTAGGTAAATGGTAATAGACCAAGGAAACTGTACGACGTATATCGATACGGTTGATCTGGTGGCCATAGTTAGTGCGACTTCTTGGTTGGTGCTTATATTCCTTAAGTCAAGTTGAGGATAATATTGAGGCTGCCATATGTTGTCAATGCACTAACTGACTTTTAGAACCCTAGTTAACTCATCTTGGCCTTTAGAAAGTAGTGAGGTAACCGGCTTCGGTGCAGACTGAAGTTGGTTGACACTCGATACTACGCTCATTGAGATCTTAAACTTGGAGGGTTTTGGTTGGCAAGTAAGTTGCCTTCTGAACAACCACCCTTGTGAAGGATCAATGATATTGAGATCCCTTAGAACCTGGTTACTTTTGTAGGACAGGATGAACCATCTAACTTCAGGGGAGGGTACTTACCTTTAAACCTCATGCAAGCCTCTAAACCTAGGGCAATTGTGTGACTTGTTTGTGTGTGCCACATGTTTGTGATTGAACATAACATCATGACATCATCATGCATCATGAGCATATCATTTTCCCTAACCATTTCAAGGACCAAAGGATTTATTTTTGTTCTTTGTTGCAGGTCATGGCCTCTGCTCGTAGAAACACCATCAGGATCAACTTTGTAGGGATACCTCCCAAGCTCAAAGAGTTGGTTTCCCAAGTGTCTGATCATTCCCAGTTCGTTCAGAGACATGGTCACTTATTGGATCTAGTTACTTCAGGGTTCAGTGAAGACATGATGAGTGTGCTGTTTCAGTTCTTTGACCCTAAGCACCATTGCTTTACATTTCCTGATTATCAGCTGGTTCCAACCATGGAGGAGTTCTCTAAACTTCTGGGTATACCTGTTCTTGATCAGAAGCCATTCACAGGCTTAGAGAAGGAGCTTAAACCAGAAGTTATTGCTGCAGTTCTACATCTGAAGAAGTCTGACATTGTTCTAGAGACGAGAAGTGGAGTTAAAGGTATTCTTGCCAAGGTATTAGTGGATAAAGCTCAAATGTTCTTGAAGGCTATGAGCTACGATGCTTTTGAGGAGATCTTAGCCTTATTGATTTATGGCTTAGTGTTGTTCCCCAATCCTGATCAGTTCATAGACGTTCATGCCATCAACATATTCCTGAGTCACAATCCAGTGCCTACCTTACTTGGAGACATCCTACATTCTCTTCACACCCGTACTACAAGGGCAAGAGGAACTTTGATGTGCTGCATACCTTTACTTTCTAGGTGGTTTATTTCTCACCTTCCTCGCTCAGTAATGAAGAACGAGCAAGGGTTCAGATGGTCCAAGAGGATCATGTCACTTTCTCACTCAGACATCCATTGGTGCTCCAGATCTACGGAGAATGTCACCATCATTGACCGTTGTGGGGAGTTTCCTAATGTGCCACTTCTAGGCATAAGAGGAGGCATCACCTACAACCCATCTCTAGCTTTACGACAGTTTGGTTACGCCCGGAGCGATGGTCCACATGACATGTTGATTCAGGGCATTGTGTTTGACTACGACAACGATCTTCAGGGTTACCGTCAGAGATTCATACGAGCTTGGGAAAAGGTAAACAGGATTGACAGCAAGACACTGGAGCCTAAGTACACCATTCCTATGGAGGCTTATCTCAGATGGGTACGATTTCGTGCTCAGACACTCATGATGCCATATCCTGCCATCCTACCAGTTACCATGGAACCTGTTGCTGAAGGAGACACAGCTTATACCATCCTTCACCCAGACATGCCTACTGATATGGAAGACTTGCAGAGATCATGGATCCAACTGAAAGAGCAAAGGGATACTTTCGAGGCTCATTACAAAGCAAGCCAAGCAAGGATCCTAGAGCTAACAATGCTACTTCATAAAGCAAGCATGTCTATGGGTGCCAAAGAAAGCTTTAAGGAGTATGCTCAGAAGTGGAGAGACTTAGCTGGAAGAGTTCAACCCCCTTTGACTGATAGGGAATTGGTTGATATGTTCATGTGTACGCTGAATGGTCCGTTTTACAGTCATCTCATTGGAAGCTCATCATCTGGCTTCACTGAGTTGATCATGACAGGAGAGCGAGTAGAGAATGGCATCAAGAGTGGTAAGATCCAAATGGGCACTTCTTCATCAGGTGCTGCAAAGAAGCCTCCCACTGGGAAGAAAGAATCTAATGCTGTGTATGGTCAGCCTGATCGTAACAGAAGGCATCAGTCTGTTAGTGCAGTTCATATTTCAAATCCAACTCCTGCAACAACAGAGCAGCCTCAAGGCAACCAACAGAGGGCTAGAAGACAGTTCACGAAGATCAACATGTCAATGGCTCAGGCATTGCAACACTTGTTGAAAGCTGAACTTATTACCCTGAGGGAGGCCCCTCAGAATCCCAATGTTACCTCTCCCAAGTACAATCCCAATGCACGATGTGCATATCATTCAAACTGTCCAGGACATGATACTAATAACTGCTGGGTCTTGAAGAACAAAATTCAGGGTATGATTGATGCTGGAGAAATTGAGTTTGATCCACCAGGTACTCCAAATGTGATTACAGCTCCAATGCCAAATCACGAGAAGACTGTCAACGCCATTGATAAAGATATTGATGAAGATCTGCATGTCTATTCAGTTATGGAGTTGAGCACACCATTGTCTGTTATCAAAAAGAGGTTAGTACAAGCTGGGATCTTTCCAGGTTGTCATGAAGATTGTCTATATTGTACCTATAAGCCGGATAGTTGCTTCATTTTGAGAGATGGGATTCAACGTCTCATGGATAAATATACTATAGTGTTTGAAAGAAGACCAGCATCTGTAGAAAGTATGGTGGATCATCTGACTCAGGGTAAAAAGATTGAAGAGGTTGACATGGTTGACAAAGTACCACTAAGAATCACTTCAAAGGGTCCCATTAAAATCACTCATCAGGGCCCAATCCAGATCACTGCTGAAGGTCCTGTGAAAGTTGTTGCTGAAGCCAGAGTAGCTCCTCTGATCATTACCACTCCTGGTCCTATTCCTTATACATCTGACAAAGCGGTGCCTTGGCACTATGGGTCTGATGTTTACATCCATGGTGTCAAGCAAGAGCCTTTACCTGATATGCCTGTCGACATTGATAATATTGCTGGATCTAGCAAGATCACTCGTAGTGGAAGAGTCTTCTCTCCTCCAGTTGCTTCTAAGAGTGCAGTTACTCCCGCTGTTACTTCCACCACTGATGCTCGGGGCAAGGGTCCTGTTATTGAGCCTGTATCTACTGATGTGCCAGCTGCTGATGACCTCTCTAAGCAGATGGAAGAAGTATTGAAAATCATTCGCAAGAGTGATTATGATATTGTTGATCAGCTGGGGCATACTCCCTCAAAGATTTCTATGCTCTCCCTGTTATTATGTTCTGAGGCTCATGCCAAGTCATTGATCAAGTTTCTAAAGATGGCTCATGTACCCAGTGCAATTTCTGTGGACCAGTTTGAGAATTGTGTTGCTCACCTGACCTATGACAACGGGTTAGGATTTCCTGATGCTGACTTGACCCCTGCCAAGAGGGATCATAACAGGGCCTTGCATATTTCAATTCAATGCAGGGGCACTACCCTGTCTCATGTGCTGATAGACAATGGTTCCTCTCTGAATGTGTTGCCTAAGGAAGTCCTGAACAAGCTGAGTCCTGAAGATACGGTATTGAAGCCCAGTAATATTGTGGTAAAGGCTTTTGGCGGTTCTAGAAGAGTAGTGCATGGGGAAATTGAGCTTCCAATCAAGGTTGGCTCTCAGGTGTTTACTGCTACATTCTATGTGATGGATATTCGTCCTTCGTACTCATGTCTGCTTGGTCGTCCCTGGATCCATGGGGCAGGTGCTGTGACCTCCACATTACATCAAAAGTTGAGATATCCGGTGAATGGAAAAGTTGTTACTGTCTTTGGAGAGGAAGAATACTTTGTCAGCCATGTAAACACTTTCAAGTATCTGGAAGTAGAAGGTGAATACATTGAAACTCCATGTCAGTCATTTGAAGTGGTTCCCTGGGCTGTTAAGGATTGTGTGACTCCTCCTGCTGTGAAGAAGGTTCCTGTGGTCATCAGAAACCCTCCAACAAGGGCAATGGCCTCCCTCAATGATGCAAAAGCTGTGGTGGAAGAAGAGTCCCAGAAGGCTGTTCGTCGTGCTCGTGCTGTTCGTATCACCAATCAATGGGTTATCAATGCTGTGGGAGATCAAGATGAAGACCACAACTTGGAGGCATGGATTTTTCCTACTGTGGGTGCTGGACTTAATAATTGGAAAGCTGAAGATGTTATCCCTATCTCCTTTAGTCAGGAGTAAATACTATTACTGTGTTATGTTTTTTAAATTTGGAACAATTAAAACTTTCAAGCCATGTGCCTTACCCGGGGCACAATGGTGTGCTTGTTACGGGTTGTCATTTCATTTGCATACTTCATTCCATAAAATCAATGGACGTTTCGTTTTCGTAAATATTGTGTTCCTTGTCTTTCTTTTTCTTTTATTTTTGCTTTATCAGCTATGTGTTCTTACACACACCCACGTCACTAAAATGCCGATCCCCATCCACTCTGGATCCAGTTGATAACAGTTCTACTATTGCCAATTACAATTTCGAGAATCCGATCTATCAAACTGAAGACGGAAACGAGGACGATTGTGAAATACCTGTGGAGCTTGCTAGGTTGTTACAACAAGAAGAGAAAGCTATACAGCCACATGAAGAGCCAGTCGAAGTTGTGAATCTGGGAACTGAAGAAAACAGAAAAGAGATCTGAACAAGGCTAGCCCTAAAGATGACTTTCCACTTCCTCATATTGATATTCCGGTAGACAACACTGCTCAGCATAAGGTATTCTCTTTTATGGATGGTTTCTCTGGTTACAATCAAATCAAGATGGCACCTGAAGATATGGAGAAGACTACATTTGTGACACAGTGGGGCACCTTTTGCTATAAGGTAATGCCATTTGGTTTGAAGAATGCAGGGGCAACATATCAGCGTGCTATGGTGGCTTTGTTTCATGATATGATTCATCATGAGATAGAGGTATATGTGGATGATATGATAGCCAGATCTCAGAATGAAGAGCAACATCTTGATCATCTGCACAAGTTGTTTGAGAGGTTGAAGAAATACAGGTTGAGATTAAATCCAAACAAGTGTACTTTTGGAGTTAGATCTGGAAAGCTCATGGGTTTCATTGTCAGTGGAAAAGGTATTGAAGTGGATCCTGCAAAAGTGAAAGCTATACGAGAGATGCCAGTTCCCCGTACTGAGAAGGAGGTTAGAGGTTTCTTGGGACGATTGAACTACATTGCAAGATTTATTTCCCAATTAACTACCATCTGTGAGCCAATCTTCAAGTTGTTGAAGAAAGATCAGGTGATGGAATGGAACGATGAGTGCCAGACTGCCTTTGATGAAATCAAGAGATATTTGCTAGAACCTCCAATTTTAATGCCACCAGTTGATGGAAGACCCTTGATTATGTATTTAACAGTATTAGACAACTCAATGGGGTGTGTATTGGGGCAACATGACGAGTCTGGTCGAAAAGAGCAGGCAATATACTACCTTAGCAAAAAGTTTACCGACTGTGAAACAAGATACTCACTGCTTGAGAAAACTTGCTGCGCTTTGGCATGGGCTGCTCGCCGACTAAGACAGTATATGTTGACCCATACTACCTTGTTGATTTCGAAGATGGATCCAATCAAGTACATATTTGAGAAACCTGCTCTCTCCGGAAGAATTGCAAGATGGCAAATGATCTTGACGGAATATGATATACAGTATACTACTCAGAAGGCCATTAAGGGGAGTGTTGTTGCTGATCATTTGGCTCATCTAATAAGAACATTAAGAAGATTGTACAGAAGATGACTGTTACTTACAAGGATTGGCACGAGATGTTACCATTTGCTCTGCATGGTTATCGTACTACAATACGTACTTCAACAGGGGCAACCCCATTCTCCTTAGTCTATGGTATGGAAGCAGTTCTGCCTATTGAAGTTCAGATCCCCTCCTTGAGAATTATGAAGGATGCAGGCTTGGATGAAGATGAGTGGATTCAGACTCGACTTGACCAGATAAATTTGATTGATGAGAAAAGGTTAGCAGCAGTTTGTCATGGCCAGATGTACCAGAAACGGATGATCAAAGCTTTTAACAAGAAGGTTAAGCCAAAGGTATATCAGGCTGGTGACTTGGTAATCAAGCGTATCATATTACCACAGGGTGATCCTAGGGGCAAGTGGACTCCAACATATGAGGGACCATTTGTAGTCAAGACAGTGTTCTCAGGAGGTGCCATGATACTGACTACAATGGATGGTGAAGACTTCCCACAACCTGTAAACGCAGACATAGTTAAAAAATACTACGCATAAAAAGAGACCCGCTAGGTTGACAGGCCTAGGCAAAAATAAGGGCATCCCGGCAAACCAAAAGGGTTTGGGCAAAAATTAGGGATATATATATAAAAAGATGTACGCCCGGCAAGTCGAAAACCTGAAAAGGCGGCTTGGGCAAAAAAAGGGTATCCCGGTGGATTGAAAACCTGAAAGGGCAATCCAGGCAAAAGTTAGGGATTAAAGCGCATGACTATGTCTCGTTTGGATCACTCATGAAACTGCAACCAGTTGTACTACTTACTCAAGCTCAAACAGATAAAGCTCAATCCAATCGTTTCCGTCTCAACAGCAAGAAGATGAGATACTTGAGTGGCAATAGTAGAATTGAAACTCAATAGGATTATTTCCCACATAGCTGATTCTTTTTGTAAAACTTCATGACAAAATTCTCTTACTAGGGTTTATGTCTCCTTGTACAAACTTACCCGTGTATGGGTCACTTTTGATATAAATAAATTCCATCTTTTGAATCCAGATTTACTTTTACCCTATTTGCATAAACGAAACGTCCATTGGTTGTGTTTGAATGTATGTATGCCTTTGAATAGGATTGATGTTTACCAGAAATGCATGAAAATGCAGTAATAGTATTTACTAAGGACGAACGAGGGAAGGATTTCAACGAAGCTTCGCCGGTTCATCTTTACAAGACAGTTACAAACCATCAGTAGGACTAATCCATTTTCACAAAGTCTAATCTCCCCTGGAATTTATATCCATCTCTTTTATCCTCATACGGATATACGGGAAATTACTTTCCAATAAGGGCACGATGAACGAAGACGGGATGTTATACTTATCCTACTATCAAACAAAAACGAAGGTTATCTATACCCTACTATCCCCAACAACGGGAGGTTATCTATACCCTACTATCCCCAACAACGGGAGGTTATCTATACCTTGTTATCCCCATCAGACGGAGGGTTATGTATTCTTCAACAACGAATCGGGATTTATTTTCCTTGGCCAGCAGTTGTTATACAAGGATATCCAGACACTTCCAGCAGTGTCATAGCATACATACATCATTTACATCATACCATAACATATATGTCTATAGTACATTACCTAAGTGCATCATGTCATACATGCATACATAAAGCATAAACTAATGTTGTTATACAGAATGCTACCTTGTTTTCAGGTTAATTATCCAACAAACAATCTTATGATCTTTGGGACTGCTTTATTGTAACCTCAGGGTTACTTTATCCTCCTGATGAGCTTCTTATTACTTTGGGACTGCTTTATTGTAACCTCAGGGTTATTTTATCCTCCTGATAGCCTCTCATGACTTCAAGACTGCTTTAGAGCTACTGATTGCTCTATCCTCCTGAAATCATCCTATTACTTCAAGACTGCTTTAGAGCTATTCATTGCTCTATCCTCATGAGGTCATATTATTACTTCAAGACTGCTTTAGAGCTATTGCTTGCTCTATCCTCCTGAAGACATATTACATTATTATTTCAAGACTGCTTTAGAGCTATCCATTGCTCTATCCTCCTGAAATCATTACTTCAAGACTGCTTTAGAGCTATCGATTGCTCTATCCTCCTGAAGACATATCACATTATTACTTCAAGACTGCTTTAGAGCTATTGCTTGCTCTATCCTCCTGAAGACATATTACATTATTATTTCAAGACTGCTTTAGAGCTATCCATTGCTCTATCCTCCTGAAATCATGACTTCAAGACTGCTTTAGAGCTATCGATTGCTCTATCCTCCTGAAGACATATCACATTATTACTTCAAGACTGCTTTAGAGCTATCGATTGCTCTATCCTCCTGAAGACATATCACATTATTATTTCAAGACTGCTTTAGAGCTATCCATTGCTCTATCCTCCTGAAATCATGACTTCAAGACTGCTTTAGAGCTATCGATTGCTCTATCCTCCTGAAGACATATCACATTATTACTTCAAGACTGCTTTAGAGCTATTGCTTGCTCTATCCTCCTGAAGACATATTATATTATTATTTCAAGACTGCTTTAGAGCTATCCATTGCTCTATCCTCCTGAAATCATGACTTCAAGACTGCTTTAGAGCTATCGATTGCTCTATCCTCCTGAAGACATATCACATTATTACTTCAAGACTGCTTTAGAGCTATTGCTTGCTCTATCCTCCTGAAGACATATTACATTATTATTTCAAGACTGCTTTAGAGCTATCCGTTGCTCTATCCTCCTGAAATCATTACTTCAAGACTGCTTTAGAGCTATCGATTGCTCTATCCTCCTGAAGACATATCACATTATTATTTCAAGACTGCTTTAGAGCTATCCGTTGCTCTATCCTCCTGAAATCATTACTTCAAGACTGCTTTAGAGCTATTGATTGCTCTATCCTCCTGAAGACATATCACATTATTATTTCAAGACTGCTTTAGAGCTATCCGTTGCTCTATCCTCCTGAAATCATTACTTCAAGACTGCTTTAGAGCTATCGATTGCTCTATCCTCCTGAAGACATATCACATTATTATTTCAAGACTGCTTTAGAGCTATCCGTTGCTCTATCCTCCTGAAATCATTACTTCAAGACTGCTTTAGAGCTATTGATTGCTCTATCCTCCTGAAGACATATCACATTATTATTTCAAGACTGCTTTAGAGCTGTTGATTGCTCTATCCTACTGAAGCCATTCTATTACTTCAAGACTGCTTTAGAGCTATTGATTGCTCTATCCTCCTGAAGCCATTATTACTTCAAGACTGCTTTAGAGCTATTGATTGCTCTATCCTCCTGAGGTCAGATTTATCACTTCAAGACTGCTTTAGGGTTATCATTATTGATTGCTCTATCCTCATGAAGACATGCTGTTACATCAGTATTACTCCAGACTCCTGACAGTTCTCATTATACTACTGAAGAACTTTCCCCTAGTGGCATCTTTAAGCCCACTCAATCATGTTCAACCAACCATCAATATCACTCCATGCACTGGTGAGTGCAAATTTTTGGGCTTTGGTGTTCAATCCCCTTCAACCTTCCAGGTTACGACTGGCAAATATACCAATCTAACCCCTCAGGTTTCAGAAAATTGAACAGGGGCAGCTGTTGCACCCCAAAATTTGCCCTCACAATACAAGACTTTGTGTTCCAAGAAGGTTCACAAGGTTCACAAAATTCATAATTGGTCAGAAGAGTTGACAATTCCCTCAGACAATGCACCTCCTAAGCAGTGCATCCAAAACTAGGGTTTTGACTTTAATCAGGCTAAATGGATTTCCAAGACTTCAGATTTGGTCCCAGGGGTATTTTGGTCATTTTTACGTGGATCCCGCTAATTCTTTGAAGACGGGCTGTTACTGAGCTGTGAGACACTTGAGACACTATTTCTGAGGCATTTATTTATCACCTGTTCGATGTGTTCGGTATCGAAATTTGTCGGGCATAACTGGATTTAAGGTCCATTTTATCGCTCATGGTTTATTTCCAGAGCATTTCCGTTACTGTTAATAAGGCGTAGTTTAATTGGGTATTATTGGATTGTTGCTTATATCATTTGGTCAGTGGAATTCAATTACGGGTAATATCATCATTGATACTAAATCTGTTGTGATTACGGCGCACGTTCGCGTTTGGTTAGAAAATGAGGAGAATATTGTTGGCTAGAATCCAAATGAATGAAGTCA
This sequence comes from Lathyrus sativus, assembly GCA_963859935.3. Classification (NCBI taxonomy): domain Eukaryota; kingdom Viridiplantae; phylum Streptophyta; class Magnoliopsida; order Fabales; family Fabaceae; genus Lathyrus; species Lathyrus sativus. Next base: position 541,519,398 of record OZ012737.1, read on the forward strand.
GGTGATGAGATTAGGACTACAAACGAGACAGGTGCATGAACAAGAATTTAAGTATCTTTTGAATATCATTCATGAATATTTATGGTTTATGACTAGAATAATGAATTTAAATATTTGTGGATTTATTCACAAATGTTTATAATTTATAACTAGAAATAAATAAATAAATTCAAAGTTGAATGATCATGGATATATAAATGAAATTTTTGGAATTTTTATTTCATAAGGATATCAGTTTACAAAAGGAAGTGAATCATTTCACATTTGAATTCATGAAAAATTGTTGTTTACAATAAGATTACATTTACAGATGTTACTTCTATCCTAAAAAAATCCTAAATCATTCCAAAGACTTCCTTCAACCATGTTCTTCACGCATTATTCTTCCGATTACCTGCACAATGAAAACAAAGAAAAGCAGAAGAAAATGTTAGAAGAAATAATAGGACACTCTCAGAACATCATCATCATTGAGTGCCGGGAGTGGCACGACCGAAGCCGCATCCTACCCCGTTTCCAATCCGCGCCATCGGCGTCAGATCAGGTAGTATTGTTCGTATCGTACGGGACAGCCGAGAAAGTTGAAGAGTGAAACGAAGCAGGGACTGAATTGATTTGCCAAAAGGATTCGCGCAATTTTCGATTCAAAACTGATTACCACACCATCAAGTAAATAATGAATGCACACTATCAGGTAAATTCATGCCAAAGATAATAAAGTCAGAATGAGATTCGAAATAGGGGCATCCAACAAATCCGTCACCTGAAATTCATTGACCAAAATCAGTTTGCATCAGTAAGAAACCAACTCAATCCAGAGAATAAGAGAACGAGCTCAAACAGCAGGATCGGTTCGATTTGCAGACCAGTCGAGAGAATAACAAAACAAGAGGAGTGGGGAGAACTTCAACCCTCATTTACTCATCATAGGGCGTGATAATTCGAGCGGCTGGGAGAGCCACGGCCGTAGCCGTTACCAACTCCCTACCGTACGTCAAATTGCAAGCATATAGTGATTTGGGACAAACTATCAGCTCAGACCCGAAGGTTATCATCGCTAAAGCAACACAATTGAAACCAAATGGCAGCAGCATCTTTTGTTTTAAAAACGGTTCAGACCGTCAAGGTCATCATCACCGTTGAACCTTTCCCGACAACGACATATAACCGGCAATCTCTGAACTTAAAGAGCCTTCGCTCCCTGAAAGAAGAAGAAGAAAGTCAGGTAGTTCAGAACAAACAGCAATAGGCATCTTAGCATAATTCACAACATCCATGACAAAGGCATTTCCACACTATCGGCGAGCAATATGCCACAGCAGTGCAAAGCGAACAGCTAGCACTTCTTCCTCTTTTCCTCCAAAGCCTCATAAATTAAGCAAGCTCGGCGTGTCCTCCCGACCTGCAAAGCAATCAGAAATTCAAGAATTAAATCAAAGCTGGGAAATATTTATCATAACGAAAAGAAGAAACAGCTGACTGTGGGGAAGAACCGGCATGGCATCTCTAGTCTATCTCAGATGACATTTTCCTGCCAAGTAGTGAATTCACTCCAGCCCGCCTTCGTGCCATTTCTGTACACCTTCCAGCATGCTTCCGTCATCATGGTTCCTTCACAACGGTGTCATCTAGCCTGCAGAATTTTAAACACAGGATTAAAACATGACCACATGATATGCTTATTTTCATACTAGCAAACTTCACCACAACAATAAAACATCAGTTCCATTTTACACCATCTGTTATCCGGTCGTGCAGAAGTCATACCTCTTCCAACAGGTTTCGCGCATCTTCGTTCTGGAAGTTGAGGCTGAATACTCTCCATTGAAAGGACATTTTATGCTGCAAAATGAGTCTCCAATAAGTCTTTACATGCTGGTTTCAGGAGCATGAACTTCGGTCACACTGCTGACGGTTATGATTAAGCTGCGAGCAAATATCGAAGCCACCACAAGTGAGGTCAACCAAATCAGGAAATTAAACCGGTTTCAGACTCGAGAAATGGACCAAAAGGAAATGCCTAATTTAAATTTTGTAATGTGTAAGGAGCAGAGGTACTACCTAGCCTTTGTATCAAAGCCGAGTATACGACGGTTACTCTCAGACCAACATGATTCGCAAGACCTCTGTGAATTTACCACAGAGAATTAGCAGGAAATCTTCACATTTTCATTCGTAGTAAAATCGATATGAGTTAAGGAGACCGTGACCAGACCGAAAGAGATTTCTCAAAATCGCAGCCATTAAATTATATCGGCAATAAGCTTCGATGCATCTCGTTTCTCCAAGAACATAAATCCAAGTTACAGTGAGTTACACTATAAGAAGACAACCTTACAGGACTCTTGATATACCACCAATTATTTGAGCACTTGATACAAGCTTTTGTCGGCAAATTGCTAAACAACTTTGTCAATCAAAGAGATAGAAGGCGTGCAGAACAGGAACAACAATTATCTGGATCTTGTGAGGAAACGAGAGCGTGAGAACACTTCCTTGAAGAATCAACTTGCACCTACAGGTTTGAGAGACCGTTTATCTTCAAAGGTCGATGATGAGTATCCTTTACAAGCCAAGCAACTGAACATGTTTTGCCAAAGCGACCGTACACTCCAAATACCATCATACACGTGAGAACAGAGATGAAGTTTGGAGGTATACCCTGCTAACGCTTGTAAACTTTTCCATGGAAGCCTCTCTTCTCCAATACACGCACCAAGCACAATTCTCCCCCTCTGGGCCTCTAACTCTTTCTCCAGCCCAACTCGGTTATTATCCATACCTGTCAAAGTACCAAATACAAATTAGCAATTTGCTTGGGAGAATATTCCACAAAAAGCCAAAAGATCCTATCCTAATCACCAAAACATCGAATCTGGACAGTTAAGTATTTAACACAACATATCAGAGTTTGATTTTTCATTTAACGGAAATTAAACAAAATCAGATGAAAGAGGAAAGTTTGCAATCTGGCTCAACCCAATACAGAAAATCCCCAATCAGCATTCAATTGTGATTAACCAAATTCAATCAAGGAATCAAAATTAGAGCCTATATAAAGAGGAACGGAAAGCTATCGGAAAAAAACCACAATCCACAATTGGAAACCCTAGACCGAAAGGAAAAGAAAACTTATCTTATCCTCAGAGTACATCGCCACTGCATCCAACGCAAGCTCGAACTTCCGCCGTCAACATTCACCGTGAATCGTCTCTCAGCAACTCCTTCGCGAACCGCCGGTAACGCTCCCTTTCTTTTCCGTATTTTAAATTATTGATGCTCTTGCTGTGTGTTTGTAGATTCGAGACTCGATGAAGGAGGAGGAATCGATCGCAACTGACGGGAGGAGAGAGAGAGAGTCGATCGCGGTAGTAGAAGGCGAGGAAAGCGAGATTTGATTCGGGGGAGGGAGACGAAAAGGGGAACCTAGGGTTCATGTTCTTTCTTTTGTTCAATTATGTTTGCAGGATTCCACAAACACACACTCCATACACTCATTGCTAAACTACCGTTAAATCACCCTCCTAATCACCTTTAACTATTAATCTAACCTAGTAACCTTGTTTTATTTTTTTTAAAAATAAATCCTTTTTTTAAAAAACTTAAATAAATGTTATTTTATCCCTTTATTTAAATAAAAGTTATTTTCTAGATAAATAATGAGCCCTCTTTTTAAATAAAAAATCAAATTTTATGTTTAATCACGTTATTAATTAATTATTATTGCTAATCATATTTTGTTGCTTATTATTATTTTGAAATTTCTATTTTATTATTTTTTCTAACTTTGTCTATTTTTCTAATTATTATTGTTTCAACTAATTATTTTCACTAACTTTATATTTCTACTAACCTTATTTAATTTTTCTTATTATTTACTAACCCCAATATTTTACTTACTTATTTGTTATTGCCTCTTGGATGTAAATTTTAATTATTTAATTATTATTATGGTTAGTAATTAGGGAGTGTAACAACATGTATGTAATATAAAAATAAATTAGATCATTTTAATATAAGATAATTAAAATAAACACGTCACACACGTAAGTCGATTTTAATCGCCGTCTCACTTCCTAGGGATATCCCTCAAGTTGCCTACGAATAATGGTTAAGTGGGGTGTATAAAGCAAGTCCCTCAAATAGAAAAATCATCAAAGTCCCTTATGGTTGCCTTTACGAATCGAGTCCCTTTCGAAAAATGATGATAGTCCCTCCAGTTTGCTTATTACACCCCACAATGGCCTTCAAAAATCCAATCGTCCCTCACATGTCCCTTAACATCCAAAGTAAGGACTACCTACTCCATTATAGTAGGGATAGTCTTACTAAAGGAAAGAATAAAGAATAAGAAAGACCTTTAAACATTAGGGTAGGTTACTCCTAGGTGCTTGCTCACTTCAAAACTGTTTCACACTTAAACAAATTTTCAACAAGTTTTCAAACAAGTTCTTAACACATCCTTACATGGATTATTTATTAACTATTCTGAAAATTTTCTATTCACACACTACACTTTCAAAACAATTCAAAAGTGAGCTTAAGTACCTAAGAGCCCATGGATAACCATGGATGAAAAGGGTGCTAACACCTTCCCTTTTCATAACCTACCCCCCGGACCCAAAATATTCTCTAAGGTCTTTCCTGTTCTTTTATAACCTTTCCTTATGGATAAAATAAAAGTCGGTGGCGACTCTTGCTATCCGCAACATTGTTTAAAGTCAGTTCTCCCACCGTGTTACACCATCCATCCTGATGACCAAGAAAAGACTACATTCACCTGTCCTTACGGTACTTTTGCTTACCGCCGAATGCCGTTCGGACTCTGTAACGCTCCAGCAACCTTCCAAAGATGCATGATGGCAATCTTCGCAGATTTCATAGACGACATTATGGAAGTGTTTATGGACGATTTCTCGGTATGTGGACAAAGTTTCGAAGGATGCTTACAAAACTTAGAAATGGTACTAGAACGTTGCGTAAAAGTAAACCTCGTCCTAAATTGGGAGAAATGCCATTTTATGGTCCGACAAGGAATAGTTCTAGGACATGTCATATCAGATAGAGGGATTGAGGTAGACAAAGCTAAAATAGAGATTATAAAAGATCTCCAACCTCCAAAATCCGTACGAGAAATACGGAGTTTTCTAGGACATGCCGGTTTCTACAGAAGATTTATAAAAGATTTTTCGAAAATCACAAAACCTCTGACCGGCCTGTTAATGAAAGATGTTGAGTTCGTCTTCGACGACGATTGTCTAAAAGCATTCGAAACATTGAAATCAGCCCTTATCACCGCACCAATCATGCAACCACCCGATTGGCGACTACCGTTCGAAATCATGTGTGACGCGAGTGATTACGCTGTAGGCGCAGTTCTAGGACAAAGGAAGGACAAGAAACTCCATGCCATCTACTATGCCAGTAGAACCTTAGATCCTGCCCAAATGAACTACGCTACCACAGAAAAGGAACTTCTAGCAGTTATATTTGCGCTTGACAAATTCCGTTCTTACTTAGTAGGAGCAAAAATCATCATATACACAGACCACGCTGCCATAAGGTACCTAATAAGCAAAAAGGATGCCAAACCAAGACTATTGAGATGGATCCTGCTACTGCAAGAGTTTGACTTAGAAATCAAAGATAAAAAGGAATCGAGAACGTTGTTGCGGATCACTTATCCCGAATAGAAGGCATCAAACATGAACCAGTACTGATAAATGACGATTTCCCGTACGAACGTCTGATAGCCAAATTAGAAAGTGACATGCCCAATTCAATCTCGGAAGATCCAGAATTCAAAAAAGCCGTAGAAGCCGTCTATGCCCAAGTCACAGTACCTTGGTATGCTGACATCGTTAATTACCTCGCTGCGGGCGTGCTTCCACCAGATCTTACTTATCAGCAAAAGAAGAAATTCTTCCACGATCTGAAACACTATTATTGGGACGAACCCCTACTCTTCAAGAGAGGGGCCGACAACATATATCGTCGCTGTGTCCCAGAGGAAGAAATAGAAAATATTATTTCCCAATGCCACTCAGCACCATATGGTGGTCATGCTAGTACGTCCAAGACGTGCGCTAAGATTCTCCAAGCCGGCCTATTCTGGCCTAATCTCTGGAAAGACGTTCACATCGCTGTGCAAAAGTGCGATAGATGCCAACGAACTGGCAACATCTCACGACGCGATGAAATGCCTCAGAAAGGAATCTTAGAGGTAGAAATCTTCGACGTCTGGGGAATAGATTTCATGGGACTATTCCCACCTTCTTTTGGAAATAACTACATACTCGTCGCTGTCGATTACGTGTCTAAATGGATAGAAGCCATAACTGCTCCAACAAACGACGCACGAGTAGTAATCAAACTCTTCAAAAACACAATCTTTCCTAGATTCGGTGTACCCAGACTCGTCATTAGTGACGGAGGATCTCACTTCATATCAGATATGGAGTCCGGCACCGAGTAGCTACACCCTATCATCCGCAAACTAGCGGACAAGTAGAGGTCTCGAACAGAGAAATAAAACAGATCTTGGAAAAGACTGTCGCTACCTCAAGGAAAGATTGGTCGTCAAAGCTACAAGAAGCTTTATGGGCTTATAGGACCGCATTTAAGACACCAATAGGTACTACCCCCTATAAATTGGTTTACGGTAAATCCTGCCATCTCCCTGTAGAGTTAGAGCATAAGGCCTTTTGGGCCATTAAAACACTCAACTTCAACTACACCGAGGCAGGAGAAAAGCGAATCTTGAACTTACACGAGTTGGAAGAACTTCGATTAGACGCTTACGAAAATGCCCGTATCTACAAAGAACGAACTAAAAAGTGGCATGATAAACATTCAATCAGGAAACAATTCAGTGTGGGAGACATCGTATTGCTCTTTAATTCACGATTAAAACTCTTCCCAGGTAAACTAAAATCTAGGTGGTATGGACCCTATGAAGTGACTAAAGTACTTCAGAGTGGAGCTGTTGAAATTACCGATAAGACAAATGCACCATTTATCGTAAATGGGCAACGTCTAAAACATTACAATAAGAACGACAACAGTCCTCAAGTCATCAATATAACATTGCTTGAGCTTCCAGCTCAGACACCCGCATAGCTTCTCACCAAGCTATCGTCAGGCTTTAGACGTTAAAAACAGCGCTTACTGGGAGGCAACCCAAATTTCCCTCGTTATTGCATTTCATTTTTCTTTAAAATTCTACTTTGAAAAATCCAACAAAAATTCTAAAATTACTACTACTTTCTACTTTCGTTCATTTTCGTACTTTTATTCTTATTTTATTTTTTCTCTTTTGTCTTTTGTTTCTACCACTTTTCGTTTCTAAAAATCCTGACTTCAATTTCCTGTTTCAAACTTTTCAGGATTTTTAAAGTCTTCAAAACATTTCTTCTGTTTTCTCCGAATTACCTGCGAATATGGCCGAGTACGACTTCACAAAGGTTCACTTCCAAGGACTCGCTCAAAAGGCAAGATTTGCAGCACTGACCGAAAGAGAATTCGCCTTAACGCTGTATTATGATAAGGCTACTATGGATAAACTAGGGATCACAGATAGCATTCAATACCTGTTCAATCAACTAGGTTGGGAGAACACTGCTCTGAAAACACGTTTCGCTACCTACAAGGATCTTACCTATGAATTCCTTAGTTCTTTCAGATACACACCCAACTATGGTTTTGGATCCCGCTCAGAGTTGATTACCTTCAGATTGTTTGGAATGGACCAAACTCATAGCCGAATGTCACTAGCTAACCTCCTAGGATTCCCTAGCGGACCGCATGTGTTCATCAGTGCAGAAGATGACGATATTGATTTTGAACTCGATCAATTCTGGGGTAGAATCACAGGCGACTATCACCCCGAACCATCCAGAATGCATAATGATGACATTCATAACCCAGCCTTCAGATACTTCCATAAGATACTAGCTCACACCTTGTTTGAAAAAGAAGAAAATATTACTGCAGTGTCTAAGGAGGAGTTATTCATCATGTTCTGTGCTTCTCAGGGACGGACAGTGAATGCAGTGCCTTTCATGATGAGATCTTTCAAACGCCTCACGTTGGAACCTCAGACACCTATTCTTATAGGAGGCCTAGTAACAATGATTGCCCACGAGCTTGGCCTTAGATTCCATTTAAATGCCAGCACTCGTTTTGGTACCATCCGACCCATGAACATACAATTCTGCTTTAACAGGCGCATCTTAGGGACTATGGGACCTGGACCGTATGAGTACCTTATTAACGAAAAACCAGTACAGCTATTCACACTGCCTGATCATCTGATGACAAGCATCCACAAGGATAACTGGCTCTACGAATTGGATGAGCCTATGGGACCTCCTTCACCACAGTCAACACCCCAGAACTATATGTATGATAGTGACCACATCTCTGAGGCACACGACTATATGTACTATGAGGACGCTGCCTCTGAAACTGAAGTAGACCCTACGACTCCTCCACACTACAATACTTATCCTGAGCCTATCCCTGAGGAGACCACTGACAAAATGGATGCTGTGTTACTCAGATTGGACGACGTTGATAAAGCTCTGACTAATGTAAAAGCTGATATCGCAAGCATGCACAACGAACTGGTAGGCTTCATGGATCTAGTCTGCGACCAACTCGACTACTATTCACAGAAATTCGATGAGTTGAAGGCACGAAAAGATTAGTTATTAGCTCGTAGCAGTAGTTTCAGTTTAGTCTAGTCTAGTTTAGTTTCATTTAATCATTTGGATTTTTCGCATTGTTAGTTTTCATTATGTACTACATACAATTGTTTCAATTTTTGTTATTTCAATTCTAGTTTTTATTCAACTATTCTGTTTTCGCGTTATTTGTTGTTTGTTGGCTGTTATATTACATCACCGTATCAATACTAAGCCTTAAAGTCACTACGAGTACGCCCTCAGAGCAAAATTCTGCGTTTTGCAGATTTTGCTGCTGTGACGACCGTCACAGCCTCATGACGAGCGTCACGCGGGTGACGACCGTCACACCTATGTGACGACCGTCACGCAGTCAGAAACTGATATCTGATAAAACAGGGTTCGTGTTCTCTTCCACTCCCCCCATTATCACTTTCAAACATCCTAACTCCTACCCCACTACGAATTTTCGTCCTCCCCACATTGAACTATAAACTTCAACTCCAAATTCAACCTCCAAACCACCGTTCTGTCATTTTTCCCTGTCTGCAGAAAAACCCCAAACCTCAGAAACCTCTCCATCTTTCAACAATGGCAAGGAATGCAGAAACCCCAGATGTCAGCAACATTACCTTCAGTGAAGGCGAGTTAGGCGAAAGACAACGAGCAAACTACATTGCATTTCATCAGAGGTCACTCCAGCCAACTCATTATCCGCACCTTCCATCGCTTACGGAGCTCGGACTCCTTGAAGGTGTAACCTGGATGCTTCAAAGAGCAGGCATCTGGAACCTCTGCACCAACCCACAGCCAACATACGAACAACTCACTCTTGAGTTCTTGAGTTCGTTCACTTACGTCACAAGCAGCGGCGAACTTAACCAGCATTCAGGTGCCGCTTGCTTCCGGATGTTTGGCGTCAACTATCAGATGCACCAAAACCAGATTTCCGGCATCCTACAGCTACCTCGCGGCGACAACGCTCACCGCCGCATCACCGATCAGTTCCAGCATGAAGCTTTTGCGCTGTGGTATCAGTTGACCGGCCTCAATGCTGATGGTTGGGACTCCCTGCACGCCACTCATATCTATAACCCAACCATCAGGTACTTTCACAGAGCGTTGAGTAACACTATCTTCGCCAGAGACAGCAACCACAAAGTGAACTCCAAGGAGCTCTTCTTTCTTCATTGCGTCTTCAACAATGAACCTGTCAACGCTGCCCCGTTTCTGCTGGCTCACATTCAGGCCAACTGCAACCGTGGCTCGAAGCCATTCTACTTTGGCGGGATTGTCACTGCTATTGCACTTGGGCTGAACCTTGGCGACCGCCTCCAGCACCTCCATTCCATCCCCTCGGTGTTCCTTGACACCGACCACTGCAGAGCCTCTCATCTCATCCGCTCCCGAGCTGACGGCAAATACCATCCGGTTGTGCGTGGCAAGACCGTCTGAAGCATCATCCTTTCGTCCTGCACCCGCATCCATCCAGAGGACCGTAACAACTGGTTGTTCGACCTCACTGCCCCTCCTGCTGCCGCTGTTCCTACTCAGAATCCCACTCGTGGTTCCGACGATGAAATCCAAGCTGAGTTGGACAGGTCCGAGCAGCCAGAGGCATCGCAGCCTCCTCCTCCTGTAGGTACATCTTCTCGCCGCCGCCGTCATCATCCCGTGCCAGACTACACAGAAGAGGACCTCCGTCGCTCCCTAGACCAGCAGGCACAGATACTCACGATGCTGCAGCAGCAGAATCAGCGAGCTGACCAGTTCGAAGCTTGGCACCGGACTCAAATGCAACAACTTCACACCGGCCAAGCTACGATCACTGAGAGCCTAGCGAATCTGACCTTGCAGATCGAAGGACTCCGAGACACCGTCTACCACACCGGAGCTATGAGCTATGAGGACAGAGTAGCCCTTGCTAGAGCCAGAGGACGCCAGCGCGGACGTGACAGAGGCCGAGACTAGATTTCCATTTTATTTCCTTCATTGTTTACTATATTTCAGTTATCTGTATTTTCATTTTCAGTTGTATCTCCCTCTCGCATGCTTCAAGAATCAGTGAGGACACTGATCGAGATAGTGTGGGAGCGGAGCCTTATTTCCATTCCACTGTACTCTGAATTTCCTCTATTTCCTTTATTTCCATTTCACTGCACTTTGAATTTTAGTTTTAACACTTTCTACTTCTAGCAAATAAAGCTCGTCTATATATTTTTCACGTTACGCAAACAATCCCCACATTATTCAACGTAAACAAAAATTTTAGTTCGTTCCTCAAAAGCAAAAGCACCACAAGAATGCACCTGAGTTCAAAACAAGTTTTGAAACTCCGAGGAAACGACAGTTCTAACAAAACCAGTATCGTCCAGACACCTTAGATCTCTAGTTTATGCGAGTCGGTTTCACCACCTACGTGTACCAAAGTCTCAAGTGTCTACGCAAACCCAACCCCAAGTAGTTTATACTAGCAGTCAGCACCATCCTAAAAACACTTCTAAGCAAACGACCGATGCAAATAAGTGTATGATCTCCAAAAAGATGAAAAATCATGAAAAGAGAGCTAAAAAGCCCAAGAATATAAGATACGTTTCCTTCTAAGTTAGGTGCTCCTCTCAAATCCTGTCAGATCCAGTTCCAGTACCTTATCCTCAACATCAGTATGAAGTGACTGCTCAGTGCAAACAGCGACTACCCCGTAAGCGAAGGATGGTATCTCTAGATCAGCATCAGAATCGACAGGTTCGAGGACAGTTTCAGAATCAGAAGGCACCTCTGAGTATCCCGAAAGAAGAAACTCGTTGTTTTGATCTTATCCCAATGACTTATAGTCAACTATGGTCTTATTTTGCTAGAAACTCGGTAATGACACCCAGAAAGACTAGAATCATGAAATCTCGCCCACCGTGGTTCAACCCGAACGTCAGCTGTGAATTTCATGATGGAGTGTTGGGGCATTCGATTGAAGAGTGCAAGGTTTTTCAAGAGAAAGTTCAAGAGATGATAGATGATGAAGTGATAACCTTCAAAGGAGAAATACCAGTTTTGAATGGAATACCATTATGCTGATATGTGTGAAAACTCCAGAGCTCATCGGACCATTTATTTTCGTTTGCTTATGTGTTTCATTTCTTTGACTAAAAGCATAATTGACATGTAAGAACATGTTACTTTCAATAAGTAATGCAATAAGTGTTTGTCTTGAAGAAACCCATTTGTTTCACTCGTAAAAATGTTTTTATAATTTATAATGCCGATTTTACCCAATCTTTCCTCACTTTGGTGAAGAGTTAGGAGGAGGATGATGAAATAAAACGCAGGTCTCCTGATGTATGCTTTTGAATAAAACCTACTAATGATGTAAGACATTGTTTCAAACCTCCTAAACACCAAAGACATAAGGAATTTAAATCCTTTTTAAACCTTTCCAACCTCATTTTTAAACCTGGGGCAGGGAAATTTTCAGTCAGCTCGGTTGAACACTTAAAACCTTTCAAAAAGATAGTGAACATATTTCACATATTTGGGTACAAATATACTTTGACCCTTATTCTTTTGTTTTATAAATCGTAAGCTAAACCACAATACAACCCTTCAAAAGTTCTAATTGAAGCAAGGTTTACTTCGAAAGCATACTCAATGAGATAACGTTTCCTGATTCCTATGAGCTATGCTCAATTTGGCGTTGGCATTATAAATTTAAATTAATATCCTAACTAGTGATTTTGTCACAAGTTATCGTGATATCTCTTTTCAAAACTTCAAGACAAACATATATGTTGCATTAACGGTTTCAGAATTAACATTTCATACATGTGATCTTTGCCGAGGTCATAGAAAGTTTTGTATGTGAGCATCAACATTAAGCTTGTTCTATTGGAACTTGAAGATCCTGCTAGACAGGGGAAACTATGTTTCTAAGTGGTTATTCTGTGCAAATTTGACTTCTCTTAAAGGGTTGTTTTGAAGAATCATTCATAATACCATCAATCAGGGCCAGTTACGTCGAGATTCGGCGAATCTCTACAAGAGTTTGAAAACGGTGAGGCATTTGGACGCCATGTTTTCTGTAAAATCCTCTTAGAATGACTTCTTCTCATAATCATGTGACTTGGGGCATCTAAGAAGTGAAGATTATCTTATCCATGTGCAACAAACTATTGTTCAAAAATGGCGACTACCACTACTTTTCAACATTCTTCATGTCCCCAGTGAATTTTAATTCTGGTAGTCATGACATTCTCCGATGAATCTTCTCGATACAAGAATTCTCCAGCTTTTCAATGCAAGAATTCCCAGTGATTTGCTTAACTTCACTTCCCTAGTGAAGTGCATGATATTTTAATCCTCAGTAACTTGCTTCTCCAACTTCACTTTCCCAGTAAAGTGGACGTGTTTTACTCCTCAGTGGATCTTCTACAACGTCGATCTTCTCCAGCGAAGCGGATGTTTATTTCATCCCCACAAAGTTTCGACTACGACGTATTCAACAATTATACTATCCAGGTTTCCCCTTTGAGGTGGATATTTATTTTATCCCCTGTGAAACCTTAGCTCGGGTATCTCCATCTACTCCAGTAAGAATCTCTCCAGTGAGGTGGATATTTATGTTATCCACAAGGTTTCTCCAGTTATGAGATTGATCCACCCCTGGTAGATCTTTATTCTCATCTTCAACAAGACTTATCAAGATGTTATGCCCCCAAGTGGAATGTTCTCTATTCCCCATATGAGTTTTAAGACCTTGAAGCAGGATTGTAATCCCATATTTGGTTCTCCATCTATCCCCAATGGTGCTTCTATCTTCGAAGATTGGTCGGATTTTTGCTTCATCTCTGGTTGCCTTTGTTCGTTTGTTTTGTCAGCATTAGACATACGCATAGCATATAGATAGATAGCATCACATATGCATTTTACATCTTTGTGTTGCTTGTTCTGTCTCTTTGGTCGTGTTTATCCCAGAGTGGTTGGGCGCGTCTTTCTCCTTCCAATTAGAGTTTTCAACCCTAGGCAAAAAGAGTACAATATTTATATTTCCCCACAGAGTTCGATCCTCGTGGAAGACGGTTATTTTAGTACATCCCATTTAAGCTCATACCTCGATGGTTGAGTCTTGCTTGACAGTTTCTCTTCGGTTATTTCTGATAACACGAAATCATATAGATATTTTCATGTATAATTCAACTAAAATCTAACCGTTTTCGATCCGATTTCGGGTTATTTCCGTGTATTTGTCTGATGTTTTGCAGGTATTCAACGATCACGTCTAAACAAGGCAACATGAAGAAAAGAAGCAATCTCAGATGAAATATGGACGAAAAAGGAGTGAAAATACAATGAAAAGCGCAGCAAGCTGTTTTTGCTGATGTGACGGCCGTCACAGCTTCATGACGACCGTCACACCTTGTGACGACCGTCATGCAGGCAAAAACGCCCCACTCAGATTACACGTCAAAAGAGCAGTTCCAATTCCCACAGAGTGGACCACTACTCCCTAAATTATCTGCCTCAAGGTCCATCATCTTCAGAGATAACCGTTGGGATTCCACTTCTATAAAAAGGGAAGCAGAGGACTTCAGAAGGAGAGCTGCATTCATACCACGAAGTGCTGCCGAATTTACTTTCCAGAGCAATTACTTTCCATTTTTATTTGTATTCATTTCTCTTTACCTTTCCTTATTCCCATTTCCGCTCTTTTGTAATTTCTATTGTACTGTACGATCAAATTGGCACTAAAGACCAGAATCCTGCCAACATCTATGGAGGATCTGCCCAAAGGCCAATTGGCATATTTACAGGTTTTCATTTTGATCGACTTCAGTTTTATTATAATGCAAATTATTATTTATTATTCTTATTTATATTTTGTCTTTCCCAAATCCATGTCTAGCTAAACTTAGGTAATCGATATGTAGTAATAATTCGAATGGGATTTGATAACCACTGGTTGAAAAACCTTCTTTTCAAAAAGTAATTTATGGTCTGAGTGTTTAAAATTGATTTACTAAATAAACTTCGTCGCGAAAGCGAGAACTTATTTAAAAGTAGTTTTGCCACGAAAGTGGGAAATTAATTAAGATACGAACCAACAAGCGAAAGCTGCGGTAAGGTCAGATAGTAAACACTAGGCATTTGTTTTAATAACAGCGAAAGCACTTTAAAATGAATTAGAACTTAGATATTTCCAAAAAATAATTTTAACCCCGAACGGGATACGAAAGTGTACGTTTGGCCCTTAGGATTATGATTAGCGTCAATAACCATCGTGAGGCGAGAGTTTTCAAGTCTCTACTTTCTGCTTAAATAAACTTTGAAAACTATTTCATACACCAGTAATTTATCAAATCCCTGAAGAATACAATTACTACGTATCGATTCAATTAATTATAATCCAAATAGTAATATTAGTTCCCTTTTTAGTGACAATCTTATTCCCTTAAACATATTCTACCTAGCTAAACATAGTAACTCCCGAGAACACTAGTTTGATTACGAGTCCTTGTGGGATCGATATCTATTATTACTACGCGATAGACTGTGCACTTGCAGTTAGTTGTATTAGACATATCTCCAGATAGAAGTAACTTAAATAGGGGCATCTGTTGCACCCTAATTTTTTACCATAAGATCCCACCTCCTCGTGTGTTTCCTTACATTTTATCTTTCTACTTTTATGTGCGACTAACGAGTATGTGCAGGGTATTTTGCTTTAAAGATGTCTCTGGCGGAGTTTTTATGATTAGATCCCTTTAAATCAGGATTTTGGCCCCTTTCAAGTTTTTCTCTCTTTGTCAAGGAAGATTTGTCGAGACAAGATTTGTACAGGAATTGTGATCATGGGCCCTTGGTAATTGAGGCATTTGTAGCGCAAGATATTTCAGATTCAAGGTTTGAGAATCGTTCACATCCAGCGGTTGTAATTTAACCAGGTGGGGTTATTTGGTTTGTGGTGGGGAAACTTAACTCGTATCATATTAGAATTGATTTGGTGCACTACATGTGGATTTAATCAGTGAATATAATAAGATTGTCGCATCCGAGTACGGGAAATCTTTAAAGTCATATTCATATGGATTGCAGTTATTATCGACATATATCCCATTACCCATCTTGTGTTGGTTGTATTAACTTCAAGACTTTCGTTCTTCAACAAGCTCAGATTAGAACTCAAATCCAAGTATCCATGTTGGTCTAATTGCTCAAATCTTAAGAATTTATAATTTAAGGCTTCGTTTTGAGTTGCAAGTTTATTTCCAAAGCATTATAATTACAGCTCAAGCTTATTTCAGAGGTATTATGATTACAGCTCAGTTCAACCGCTATCTAAGAGCGTATATTTCGAACATTACGAGATTAAATATGAACTGCATTTAACTTTGATCAGAAAATCCCAATATTTGATCATTTGCATTTGTGGACAATTATATCAGTTCACACGTTGGGCATATGGAAAAGAAATACAACTTTGATTACTTCTAATCAAATTAATTACATAAAGCTAGAGACATTGCACTATAACTAAAGTGCCATGTGGTTTAGTAATACACATTAAGAACAACCCCAGCGAGACTCTCACCCAATCTCCAAGCATTGGTAGCAGGTGCATTGTGGATGACGCCTCCCATCCTTTTGCAGTAACAGGCACGGTGGGAACTTTTGTTCCAATTATGTTGGGCATGGTTATCTCCCTCAAGATGGATAACCCTCTCCTGCAGAACAACAAAAATCAATCGGCTACATTCGAAAGCAGGAACTCGTTAAAAACGCATTAAAGCCTCTTCACCACCTGGTTAGCCATCAAGAACCGCACTCCATCTGCGATGAAGAACCGCCATTTCCTGCAAACTGAAACACAAACACGGTTAATTGACCTCCAATGCAATCACACTCAAATAGAACTCATTCACGGCTATTACTGTTACCAAAATCCGTGCGGCGTCAAAACATGTTCAGGAGAAGATGAAAAAACACATGTGAACCAAGGAAGCACGAGGAGAAGACGAGAAACAATAACGCGAACAAAACCAGACTTACAACATTGCATTGGTTTCGCAGAAGGTTGAATAATCCCGAGTCCATGCTCTAAATTCACTTTAGAACCGCGTCTAGCCAAGTTACCAACATAAAGATCCTGAAATGAAGAAATGTCACTCTACCATCCAAAGCTAGTTTACTGCACGTAAAGAGAAGACAGTTAGAGATATTGCAATTCAGAGTATACACATTCTCATGGTGTAACAGGCTGCAATACCATTTACTTTTGTTACGTATTTGTCTTCCGGATTTTGATCTTGACACAGACTGCGAACCAAAGCCTACCGTCATTGGGCCTGTTCTGGGCGAGGTCGAAAGTTAGCAAGAACTGTATCATCACATAGAATTGGAATAATCAGTAGTTTGAAATGTGATAACTTTGTTGGAAACTTAGTTGAGAAGAAGAGACTAGCTTCAAGGCCACTCCACATGTCTATCAATATCTTCTGGTGTACACGAGATAAAACACAAGCAGCGGTGGTATATATAAAAGAAGAAGCCACGGAGAATGAGATAATCCGAACCTTCGTGCGGAATAACTGATCGGTGGTTTTTACACGTTATTTTACCGTTTATGTCAGTTAATCATTTGTTTTGTCTTGTCGCATTTTAGTTGTTTTTATTACATTTTACGTGTCGATTTGGTATTTTTCACTGTTTCTAGGTTCAGGTATACAATAAAGGAGAAGCAGAGCGAAAACCAGGAAAAAATGGCAAGATTTCGGAAGAGTTTTGTTGTGAAATCTTTAGCAGTCTGCACGAAAACGATCATAACTGGAGTTCCGGGAATCCTTTTGAGGCGTTCTAAAAACCGCCGGAAAGATAAGAGAGAGAGCTACGACTTTCGTGTTGGAGTTGAAGTCAGATTCGAAACAGGGGTGCAACATGGGTGCCCGTGTTGTGTGACACGGCCCGTGTTGCAG
The DNA here is from genome assembly GCA_963859935.3 of Lathyrus sativus. Taxonomy (NCBI): domain Eukaryota; kingdom Viridiplantae; phylum Streptophyta; class Magnoliopsida; order Fabales; family Fabaceae; genus Lathyrus; species Lathyrus sativus. Next base: position 541,537,042 of record OZ012737.1, read on the forward strand.
GATGTGCTCAGAAAAAGCGATTTTTGGAGAAAAAATAGTGGCAAAACACGGGTGCCCGTGTCGTGTGACATGGACCATATTGTGACACCTGGGACTTGCAAATTTCACGCGAAAAATGTGTCAGGAAGCCAACACGGGCGCCCGTGTTTCCTGACACGACCCGTGTTGCAGGAAGCGCTTTTTTCCCTATTTTTCTTGTATTTTTTACTCTTGTGATCCCCGAGGGTATTAGGGGTATTTTCCTAGTGATGAGTTTGAATTGAGACTATTTGATACGTGTTTGGAGAAAGAATAAGAGGCTTTTGGACAGAAAAGAATTTCACGATCAAGATTGCAGCAACCAAGGATTGGGGGAAACTGAAGGGTCTCATGAGAAGAAGCTATTGAAGATCAAGGCACCCCTATTATCTGTAATGTTGAATCTAGTTGTTGATTTTATTTTTATTATTATGAGTAGCTAAACCCCCCAATGCTATGGGGGTGTCCCTGATTTGACTATGTAATGACCTTGACCTTAATAATGGATTTCTCTGCTCTCTAATCATCGTTGTTATCGTATTTTGTTTTATGGCTTTTCTTATCTGACAAATGAGAATATGAATTACAGTTAACCTTAGGTTTGGAAAAACAATTGTTAACGCATTTATACGATATTATTATAGTAGATATTGCCTAGGAATGAGGATACCCTATAGTAATTGTAATGTTTTAGATAATGTAAATTGCTTGGGATTGTTCCTATACTGCCAAGGAATTGGGGTATAGGGAGAATACCAAAGGGTTTTCTGCTAAGGAACTAGAGTCAACTAATCTTTAAAACCGGTCACGATTGAATTGAGCAAATATTTCTAAAAACTTAGGATTGAGGTTGTTACAAGGTTATTTCATACACCCTACTCTAGCATGCTTCTCATAACTGTCTAAAACCTTTATTTTACTGCTTTTGCCTTTTGGCCTTTAAAATTGTAAGAAACAAACCAAAACCCCTATGACTTTTTGTTCAATTGTATTATTTTAGAACTTGTGTTCATACGCAGTCCGCGAGATCGATATTCGGGGAATTTCCCCTTATTACTACATCGGTACAATTAGTACACTTGCTAATTTACCGGTCAAGTTTTTGGCGCTGTTGTCGGGGACTGCCAAAATATAAGTTAGATCATAATTCAATTGAAATTTTGTTGCTCTGCGACCAAAATTTAAACTTCAGTGTTATTTTTTTATTTTTATTATTTTATTACTACTAATCTGCGTCTAACATTTTCATGCGAGGAGACCCCTCAGCTAATTTTTCTTTGGACGCAGAAATTGAAAGAACTCTACGCGAAAGACGTAGACAAGCGAGATTGTTAGCTTCAGAAGAAGAAATAGTTTTTATTCATTCAGATTCAGGTTCGGAACCAGAAGAAGACACTGAAGCTATGGCGGATCCCCCACCAGCGGAGAGACTTCTTGGAGACTATGGAGGGGCCCATGCTCAACCCAACCGGATGACCATCGTAAATCAACCGGTGAATGTGGCACATTTTCAACTACATCCGTCTACCATTCGCCAGTTGGAGAGCAAGCCTTTCTCTGGAAGAATCAACGAAGATGCAAATAAGCATCTACAAAGATTCCTAACAACTACCACATCTTTGAAGATAGAAGGCCATTCTGAAGAGGCCAAGAGACTTGTTATGTTTCCTTTCACACTGACCGATGATGCGGAAGAATGGTTCTACTCACTTCCAGCTGGGAGTATCACAACATGGAAAGAAATGGAGAACGCATTCCTCAACGAGTATTTCCCTGCTTCAGTGTTTATTCGAAAAAGATACGACATTGTCAATTTCAAACAAAAAGAAGGGGAATCTCTGGGAGATGCATACAAGAGGTTTAAGAGGTGTCTGAATGCATGCCCAACTCATAACATGGATGCCACAAAGCAGATGCAGAATTTTGTGAATGGTTTGAGAATCAAGACAAAACAGCTTATTGATACTACTGCCGGTGGCTCAACTAATTTCTCAACAGCCACTGGTATCAAGAGGATCATAAAAGCAATTGCCGCCAATGAGCATCTTGAGTTGTATGATCGCACTGTGAACCAACCAGAGGGTAAGATTGATTTGAAACTAGAAGAACAAGTGGTGAACATGGAAGATCGAATTAAGGCTGAAGTGGAAAGAAGGCTTAAAGGGATGAATGTGAGTACTGAAACTGTAGCTCAAGTTCAACCTGTCCAAGCTATTAGTTGGGAGGTTTGTAATGGTCCCCATTATACTGTGCATTGTCTTGCAACTACTCAACAAGTTGAAGCGATAAAATTTTTGAGGCAAAACAATCCTTATTCCAATACATATAATCCAGCATGGAAGAATCATCCTAACTTTTCCTGGAAAGACCCAAATCAACCCCCATATCCGCAACAGCAACAACAACAGGCTCCTCAAAAAGCAGAATAGGAGTTAGCTATTGAAAGAATGGCATCTCAAAGTATGCAATTCCAAGAAGAGACCCGAAACATTCAAAGGAACAACACAACTTCCATCAAAAACCTTGAGTCGCAAATGGGACAGATAGCCCAACACCTCTCAACACACGCTCAAGGAACCCTCCCGAGTGCGACAGTACCAAATCCGAAAAATCAAGAGAGTATTAATGTTGTCACAACAAGAAATCAGAAAGTGATAGAAGAGGAGGAAACAAAGGAGGACGAATGCATAGAGGTGGAACTTGAGGTAAAAGAAAAAATAAAAGAACTAGAAGAAGTTGTACTATCTGAAAAGTCAACTGGGGAGAAAAAGAAAGAGGAGATCAAACCAAAAATCAAATTACCGTTCCCTCAAAGAGTTACAAAGAAGGATCAGAATGAGAAAGACTTCGGAAGGTTCAGTGCAATGTTCAGCAAATTGGAAATCAACATGCCGTTCTTTGAAGCACTTGAGCAAATTCCTTTATACAAGAAATTCATGAAAGAGGTTATAGGAAAAAGGAGACCAATGGATGAAGAACCGAAGACCACAACTGAGCAATGCAAGGAAATATCACAAGAAAGGAAAATACCCATCAAGATGAAGGATCCTGGACCAGTTGTAATCCCTTGTACTATAAAGGATCGAACTTTTAAGAAAGTCCTAATTGATTCAGGTGCTAGTGTGAGTCTCATGCCGTTATCAATTTTCAAAAAGCTGGATATTGGAAAAGTGAGCGATACGGGAATAAGCTTGAAGTTTGCCGACCACACAACTAAGAGGGCATATGGGCTAGCAGAGGATGTTCTAGTGACAATCGATAACTTCACTTACCCAGTTGATTTTCAAATCATGGATATACCCGAGGATGAAGAAACTTCGATCATACTTGGCTGACTGTTCTTGCTTACTAGTCGGTGCAATATTGATGTGGAAAAAAGTATGCTCACTTTGAAATTTTTTGATGAGGAAATCACCTTAAAAGCTCAAGAGGTTCGAAAGAAAGGTAAGGAGAAAGATGTCAAACCTTCAGTTGGGAAGATCAACACAACTAAGAAGGGAAAACGATCGAAACCATTTCAAGTTGCTCTTATTTTTGAAACGGAACAATACTCTGTTGTGAAGAAGTCGAGCAATAGAGTTTGGAGGCTGAAGTACCCCCCATAATAATGGGGAGTCGATCGTTGAGCCATGCGACGTTAAATGAAGCGCTGCGTGGGAGGCAACCCACGGTTTTATGAATTGATGTTGTTTCTTTTGTTGTTATTGTTTTTGCAGGAATAAACGAGATTTTACAAGGGAAAACGTGGAAGCAGCGAAGAGGTACTGCATTACTTGTCGACCCCTCTGTGAGGATCTCTGTGAGTACACCTCTTCTTATCTTGATTATTGAACATTGAGACAATGTTTAGTTCAAGTTTGGGGGAGGTTTTACCATTTTGAATTGTCTATTTAAACACCTTTTTATTTTTAACTTCGGTAAAAATCACATCGAATTCGCCCATATGGAGACCGTAAATTTTTTTCTTGTGATTAATAGGTGTGTAAGGTAGTCAAGAAAGTATTTAGAGTTCAAGGGAAGTGGAGTTTAAACTAAGGAACTTGGGATTGAGGTATAACTTGAACACCCTAGGTTCCCCAGAGTAAGGAAACAAGTCCAACGTGTAGATTTGTGCCATAGTACTTGTATTTGAAAAGTATACCTCGATTAGTTCATTGTGATAGTCCTGCATAAAAAAAATTGTTTTGAGAATGATGTGTGGCACCAAAAAAAAAGAGTTGAATAATGACGGTAAATGTAACACCCCCTTCTATACCCCCTGTCGCTACTGCGAAAATCGGCGCCGGCTGAACAGAAGAGTCGCCACCGCGCGTTATTTATCCCACGGGAGGGAAAGGAAACGCTCAGAGTAAACCTCGCACAACACGGGAAAGGTATGGTCGTCGCAACCAAAACCTGGATTCGGGAGTCGGTTACGCAAGGGGAAGGTATTAGCACCCCTCACGTCCGTCGTACTCGACGGGATCCACGCTTGTTTTCGGGTATGGATTGTTATTCTATCTACTCTAAAGGTCAGGGGTTAAAAAGAAAATAAAATGAAAATAAATATGACTCGGCAAAGTATCGCACTTTATGCCTACGTATTCCCGCCTGGAACGAGAAATCAGAGTCGACGTAGTTCGCCTACCTACGGGAAAGGAGGGGAAGGTTGCTCGCTAGGATATCGCATCCTATGCCTACGTACTTCCACACAGCATGGAAGATCAGAGCAAACGTAGTTCGGGCCACGAAAGACACAAGCTTGTCTTGATTGATTTTATTCCTTCTGAAAAAGGTTTTCTTGATTAACAGTCTCGGCGGACAAAAATGACGTCTTGATGAGTTCACATTCTTTTACGGAAGAAGTGTCTTTTATTGCGTTTGAAATCTTTATGGTGTTTTTCTGTTTGTTTTGAGGAAGAAGAGACAGAACTCTGACCTACGGTTGCGAAGGGAAACAAACTAACCTAATGTTATCATGCATGGGTTAAGACCTAGTGTCTATCATGCTCCTCTCTTGCACAGAGAGAAACAGAGATCCTAAGGGAATAGACGGAAACAGAAACACAAGCAGATATATACAGTAAAACAGTAAAATGCATGGATGCAACAATACAAGCGAGGCAAGGGAGTCCCACTCAACCTCGAACCTGAAAAACAATAGGCAAAAGTGAACAGACTTCACTTTCAACCCAACAGGGTAAACAGCAAACAATACAGTCCAGAAAACCAATCAATACAACAGAAATGAATAACAACTAAAATAAACAGCCACAGCAGCTCTGCATCAACATCTGGCTCCAAGTAATCTCCAATCAGCTATGGGCTTCAACAAGCATCAATCTCCATCTTCATGATCTTCAGGCAAGGGCTTTGATCATCAGTCTTCCATCTGCAATGGCTTTTCTTCAAGTTCAAACCTCCAGGATGAGGGATTAGTCACAAGAGTGAATTGGGTGTTAAGCAATCAGTTGACTACCAAGGGTGGTGAACAGACTGCTTCTAACACAAGAGACATTTTCTCTCAAGAGTTCTATCTCATAGACACTATCACCAAGCCTTCCAAAGGAAGGGGGTGAGTGTCTTAGAGAGACTCTGAATCACAGAGAAGAATGGATGCAGACAAGGCAATCCATGTTTGAGAAACAAGCTTTCTAATCTAGAGCTCTACCTAGCTCCTAAACCCTAGTCTCTCAGCAGCTGCTAGCAAGAACCTCCTCTTCTCCTCTGGAAGTTGAACTTCAACATCTGAATCTCCAATGGCTTCATCTTCTCAAGTCTTCAGCTCTCCCAAATCCCCAGACAATCCCAATACCCACACAAGCAAGCAATAATCCCCAGAGGGCACACCACACCAGTCAATCAAATATACAGCATATTAATAGCAGTAGGGGAATCCTAACTTTTTCTAAGAGGATCTAATAACTACCCATAGCCCCTATAGTCCCATAGCTAAACTATTCAAAACCTACTTCCTAAGGGAAAGAATCAAACTTCCTAAGTCATCACCAAAAACCCTAATTTGTTCATGTTGTTCAAACCTACACTAAACACCTAAATTTAATTTCTAAAAATGGGAACTAAATTGAATCTATAAGTTCAAAGTCTAAACTAAACAACCTAAAAAGAATGGACAAAAAATATTGAAGCATTTAATAGAACAAAAAATAACAAAATCATGCATGAAATGAAACTATTTAAAATGCTCTTTATTTGAAAAATATGGGAAAAATATCAAATAAAAAATAAAATGCAATTTTTATTTTTTATAATTTTCTAGACATCCTAAAGAAAATAATGCAAAAAGAATGAATTAAAAATGATTATTTTGCTATTTATTATGAATTTTAGAAGATGCATAAAAAATTAAAGAAAATAAAAGAAAATAAAATGAAATAAAATGGAGGGGGTTTGAATAGCAGGGAAATCACGTTCAAAACATTGGGCTTATTAAAATGGGGGGTGTGGATAGCGCTCTGAGCCCAACCCCCCAATTAATGAAACGCAGCGTTTCAATTCTTTGGAAATTTCCCTCCGCTTTCAACATTCAATCGTGGCCGTGCGATGAGGGGATTGAGTCAACACATGGGAAGGATCTGAGGGCTGAGGGTCATCGTCCCCAACGAGCCCTAGGGTTTCTGCAAATTCTTCCTCCATGCACAGAACTTCTAATCCTTCTTTCTCCCTAATCTCTCCATGAAACGCCAAGATATAAACACCAAAGTGGATCTCCTTCTCACGTAGAACATCACTGTATCCATAGTTTTCGACATAACAGCCTAGATTTCCAAACTCGATAAACATCACAGTTCTGATTCGCCATTGTCACCTGTGATCAACTACCTCAATTCTCCACAAAACTCATCCTAGACTAATCTACAACTCATCCTGATCATAGCATGCTAATCCAATAACCTTATCGTGCCTTATCCTAGCAATTACAAACTCTACCAGATTTGGTACCTCATGCTCCACCTCCATGAAACTCAACCAAACTTGCCAAAATCAATCATCTACTTATGCTTAACCATTCTACACTTCCAAAACCCTAATATTCTACCTAAATTGAGCAAATCGAACAGAAGACAAACCTGGTGCAATTGGTGAAAACAGGTGTGTAACTCCTGAGATCAGATGCTTGCAGTGATTGAAATTTGCTCAGTAACTTGAGGGATGAATTCTGTATGCAACAAGAACACTGAACAATGCTTGAAACTCGAGTTGGACAACAATATGCAATTCTTGCAATTTCTTCAAAATAGCTTCAAGCTGCCATGGATCTTCTTCTACCTCAGCATGGATTCACTCACAATGATCAGAAGAAAAGGTTTGTGGTGGAGAGATGAATGGAGATTGGAGAGAATGGAAGTTTGAGATCAAGTTGCCAATGGAAGAATCTTGCTTTTCACACTCTAATCTTACCTCTCATCAACAATGATCACCAACCATTTACCCTCCCTGATCCACTCTTTTTATAATGATCAATGGAAACTCCTAGATTCATCTAGAAAGATCTAGAAAGTATTGAAAATCTCATGTGATGGGAACTTGAATATCTCATGCACCATGCATTAAGTCTTGCAAAATGGCCTTAAAATGTCATCATAGGAGATATTGGAGAGATATAAGCAAATACAATGCTTTTCCTTGCCTTGTGTTGAAATTTCCAAAGATGACTTATAATGCAAGTTTCAAATTAACAAAGCATCACCCATTTTAAAGCCTCAAATCAAAATTCTATCTGAACCAATGTTCTCAAAATGATGTTTCCAATCAAAATGATATATTGGATGACCTATTTTGGATTTCTAGATCCTCCAAACCAATTTCCAAATTCAACTTTTTCAACTTATAAGCCATTTTTAGTTCATTTTTGACCAATCATGCAAATCCATGCTTATGAGCTTTTCCAACCATTCATGACCTTCTTTCTTGACTTAAAATCACATTTTTAACAACTTTCATGTTTTGAGTTTTTCCATTTGAGGCTTGGAAATAGGAGATATGGCCTTTGCTTAAAAAATGACCTATAACTGACAAATGACCAAAATACCCTTTGCTTTCCAAGACCATAAGTTGAGTTCCACACATCATATGAAGGCATACCATACCATTCTAGAAATCTAAGACAATAAGGAACAATTCTTATGTTGACCAGAAATTCATTTGAAATCTCCTTGAGGGGTAAAACTAGCTTGGAAGTCAAGTCACTTTTGCAGACAAAATTTCAGACACCCCAGATGACCTGTAACTTGCAAGGACCATAACTTGAGTTCTATAAATCCCCTTAATGTCTTCCACCACTCAAATTAAAGGTATTGAGATCCTCTACAAGTTTCATGTTGGCCAAGGATCCATTTGAACCTTGCATTTTGACTTATCTTGCTTGGAAATTTGACCTAAACTAGGGGATTTTACACAGAAACCCTAATTTAGAAACTCCTCTTCTCCTTGATTTCTCTTGATTTCTTCTTAGCATATCACCATATCCTTATTCCCCATGTCAAATGATGAACCCCACATCCCTTCAATAGACCTGAATGCCCTTAAATCAATCAATTGACCTAGGGTTGACCTAGGGTTGACCCAGATGAAACCCTAGTTGACTGTCTTCAACTGCAATTCTTGTGATCCCATCAATGACTTGTCTCCTTCTCCAAATGACTTTCTAAGTCCTCCAAGATGTCTAGATACTCCCCGTGCCTTCAATTCACAGCTCATACTTTCCTTGATGATCCCCAGATACCCTCAGCCAGGAGATAGATTAACTGCTTGACCCATTGACTTGATAGCTTTCAAATTCTTTTCTGATGACTTGAATGAGATTGAATCAGGATAATAACCTCTTGATAGGCCTCTAGAGATGAGAATAATGATTGGTCCCCCTGTTGTATGACTTGCTATGCTTATGCTATGCCGATGAGTAACCTATGTACATGACTCTATATGCAAATGCTAATGATATTGAAACATAAACCAAGTGAATAAGGTTGAGCAAATTTTAGGGTGCAACAGCTGCCCCTATTCAAGCGACTTGGACCCGATTGGGTGAAGAGCGAACGGCCTTCAAACATTCGAGGTACGAGACGGTTGAATACTAAGAAACCCGGAAATTTGCCAACCGCAGAAATAAACTGCACCCCTGTTTGGGTAACGACATCCACTGCCTGGATCTGACTGTTTGCAGCCGCTCACTGATCTTGTAACAACCATGCTGGGGATAACAGATTGCTTGCTTGTCCACATTAGGACTCTGTCTGTCATCAATACGAAGAAATCTCAACTAGAACCTGTCCATGTTAGGACTCCACTTGCTGTTAACCCAGAAAAATCTCGGCAACTCCGCTGGGGGATATTCCAATAAATCGTCCACGTTAGGAATAGACTCTTCCACGTTAGGAATAACACCATCCACGTAAGGAATCATCTCTTCTGCATCTGTCCACGTCAGGACTAAACTTTCCATCTTTCCACGTCAGGATGCAATCTTCTTTTTCCACGTAAGGAGAACCGTATCAATCTGTCCATGTAAGGACTCCAGTACAACTCGATATGTCTGCGTCAGGACTCCAATCTTTCCGCGTAAGGAATACAACTTTGGTTCTGAACCTGTCCATGTTAGGACTCACCTTTCCACGTAAGGAGTACATAATTCTTCCACGTCAGGAATCAACTTTTCTTGAATCCGTCCACGTAAGGACCCCAATCTCTCCACGTAAGGAAACCAACTCTTTCCGATTTGTCCGCGTCATGACTACATTTTTCCACGTAAGGAATGCCATCTTAATCTGTCCACGTAAGGACTCTGCTCTTTCCATGTAAGGAATCCTCCTCCTATGTGTCCGCGTAAGGACTCAATCTTTTCCACGTAAGGAACACGATCTCCTTTCCCCGTAAGGAACCATTTTTCTGATTTGTCCACGTAAGGACTCCCATCTTTCCACGTAAGGACCTGAAGTTTCTCTTTCTCTTCCACGTAAGGAACACGCCTTCTTTCCACGTTAGGCATACTTCTTCTTCTGAATCCGTCCACGTCAGGACTAAATTTTCCACGTAAGGAATCTATCTTCTTCTTCCACGTTAGGAATAACTTCTTTGATCTGTCCGCGTCAGGACTAAACTCTTCCACGTTAGGAATAATCTCTTTCTTTCCACGTCAGAAATCAATCTTGATATGTCCGCGTGAGGACTCAATCTTTCCACGTAAGGAAACCTATTCTTTTCCACGTAAGGCATCTCATCTTTCCACGTTAGGAATAAACTCGTCTTTCCACGTAAGGAATCTCCATCTTTTTCCACGTAAGGAATGAACTTGCTCTTCCACGTAAGGAACTGAAACCTCTTTTTCCACGTAAGGAATAGATTCGTCCACGTCAGGACCCATGTTTCGTCTTGATTTGTCCACGTCGGGACTCACACCCTTATCTGATCTGTCCACGTCAGGACCCACGCTTCGCTAACACGAAGAAGGATAACTGCATGAGAGTAAATGGTCCGCACAAAGAGCAATCACTTTTGTCAACGTCATGACTTCCCAGAACCCGAATCTGTCCACGATAGGACTAACACATCTCGTCAATCCAGGGAAATAAATCTGTCCACGTTAGGACGCCCACTTCTGAAGAAATCCCGTCAATATAGGAATAAGTTGTCCACGTCAGGACTTAGTTCTCCATTGATCCTCACCCACAACCTTCTTAGCATCAACGTGACAGCGACTTTGAGGCGGACTCTACTGAGGATATCTGGAAACCAAACTACCGGATGCCTGTTCTGATGCCCGGAGGCCACTTCTGAAATTCTGGTTCATGAAACCTTTTGATGACAAAATAACTCTGCCTGGGAATAAAGAGAAACTTATCCTGATAACTCTGTGGGGAATACTGCCGAACTGATATTATCATTGGATGTCTCACACCGAGATCTTGAATATTTGGTAGTTCATTTGAGCCAGAGTTCTCTCCACCTGAACTGCTAGAGTACAGAAACTGCTTCAGCAAAATAAATGCTGAAGATAATGCCGACTCCGCCGGCAATAGCCAGATGCTACAGAATTATTCCAGCAAAATAAATGCTGGAAGGGTGAAGTCAACCCTGCTGGGAAATTGGGAACTCAAACCAAACACCCTGTTGAGGTAACCCCCTGCTGGGGAATATAACTTTGCTGGGGAATAGCAGATGTGCACAGCATGATCGGACTTTCTGCTGGAGAGTGAACTGATATTACACAGTATCCCTGACAAAACAAATGACAGGACCCACCACCAACTCTGTTGGGGAGAGTCTTGATCTTCGAGTTCACTGGGAGGAAAGAACATTTGCTGAAAGGAGAGAACTCCGCTGGTGGGACTACTCTCTCGGGGGAATCCACTGACTCCGCTGGGGGAGAGTGAATGACCCTGCGGGGAAAGACGAACCTGTCTGAATACAGCCTTACGATCTTGTAATCTTCGATCTTTTCTTTTTTTTGCACAAGCTACGACTAGCTGGGGAGTTCGATCCTTCTCCAGGAAGAACCTGCATGACCTGCATGAAGGCTGAGTCTTTCGTTATTGCAATCTTTCGATCATCTTCCTCGTACGGTTATGAAACCTGCAGCAACACAAACAAGACAAGACAAGCCTATGCAACCAAATCAACTCAGGTTAGTGACGTTATTTTCAGTTAATTCAAAGCTTTAGCACCTGTTGGCAAGGGCCAGCGACGTTATACTCATGCTAGTTTCATCAAACGTAGGCGTTAATCATGCATAAAACAGTAAAGAGCAGTGTTAAGTACTGAATAACGTATTTTATTGATTGGGCCCCTGAATGGGCGGAGTTTTGTACACGGGATGTAACTCCTGAAATGAGGAAGCTACACAAAGCAAATATACACATACACGAATATGCACAAGAAGCATAAATATTGACAACTTAAATTTGTACACATGTCGGCACCGGGACGCAGATGAACACCACAAACTGATCCTCCTATGACTCATCTGGCTCTAATACTTTCCCGGTATCCCTACTTCTGAAAAGATTGTATCCGATAACTGGCTCCTCAAATGTATTCTCCCGCATTGATGCTTATTACAATTATCAAATTCGGACCGCAGTCATTTGCTTTTCAAATCCCTAACTTTTGCGTGAACCGCCCTTTACGGGTTTTCAGTTCACCGGGATACCCCTTTTTGCCGAAGCCGCCCAGTGTAGGTTTTCGACTTCGCGGGTGTACATTTTTTCAATTTTATCCCTAACTTTTGCCCGAACCTTTCATTCTGTTTTTGGTTCGCCAGGATGCCCTATTTTTGCCTGGACTCTCTTTTTCTGTCCAGCGGGTCTATTTTAAGCAAAGTATTTTTTAACTGCGTCCGAATTCACAGGTGACGTGAACTTTTCCCCGTCCATGGTGGACAACAACAACGCTCCTCCTGAGAAGACTTTACTAACAACGTATGGCCCTTCGTAGTTGGGGGTCCACTTGCCCCTGTGATCTGCTTGCGGCGGGAGAATCCTTTTCAGCACAAGGTCGCCCGTCTGAAAGCTTCGCGGATGTATCTTCTTGTCGTACGCTTTCTTCATTCGGCTCTGGTACAAACGACCGTATGTTAGAGAAGCTAGCCTCTTCTCATCCATTAAGCTCAGTTGGTTCAATCTGTTTCTTACCCATTCTGCCTCGTCTAGCTGAACGTCTCGCAACACCCTCAGAGAAGGGATCTCAACTTCCAATGGTAATACTGCTTCCATTCCGTATACCAACGAGAACGGGGTTGCCCCGGTTGATGTGCGTACCGTCGTACGATAACCGTGCAAAGCGAAAGGTAACATTTCATGCCAATCCTTATAGGTTACCACCATTTTCTGAACAATTTTCTTGATATTCTTATTGGCCGCCTCAACGGCGCCATTCATCTTGGGTCGGTAAGGGGAGGAGTTGTGATGTTCAATCTTGAAGTTCTGACAGAGTTCCTTCATCATTTTGTTGTTCAAGTTTGAACCGTTGTCCGTGATTATCCGCTCGGGGATCCCATATCGGCAAATGATATCTCTTTTGATGAATCTGGCCACCACTTGCTTCGTTACATTCGCGTAAGACGCCGCTTCCACCCACTTGGTGAAATAATCGATTGCTACTAGGATGAACCGGTGCCCATTAGAAGCCGTCGGCTCGATCTTTCCAATCATATCGATTCCCCACATCGAGAATGGCCATGGAGATGACATCACATTTAGAGGACTCGGAGGCACGTGTATCTTGTCAGCATAGATTTGGCATTTGTGGCACTTCCTCGCGAACTTGAAACAATCAGTTTCCATTGTCAGCCAAAAGTAACCTGCCCTCAGCAGCTTTCTCGTCATAGCATGCCCCCCAGCATGCGTACCAAATGTACCTTCGTGAATTTCCTCCATGAGAAGCTTTGCCTCTTTCTCGTCTACACAACGCAACAACACCAAATCGTGGTTTCTTCTGTATAAGACGCCATCCGGATTCAAGTAGAAATTGCCCGCTAATCTCCTGAGAGTCTTCTGATCTTGACTGGATGCCCCAGCCGGATACTCTTTATTCTTCAGGAAATTAAGGATATCAAAATACCATGGTTTGCCATCAGATGCTTCATCAATAGCAAATACATAAGCTGGCCTGTCTAGCCGAGAGATAATGATTCGGGGAGCTTCGTTCCAGAAGTTAACCTTATACATGGAAGACAAAGTGGCCAGAGCGTCAGCCATTTGATTTTCTGCCCGCGGTACATGATGCAATTCCACCTTGTCGAAGAACGGCAACAATCTCCTTGCATAATTCATGTAATGTATCAAGTTGGGCTGACGTGTCTCCCATTCCCCTTTGATTTGATTCACCACCAGAGCTGAGTCTCCGTATACGTCCAAATGTTTGATTCGCAAATCGATGGCTTCTTCAAGCCCCATTATACAAGCTTCGTATTCGGCCTCATTGTTGGTAACGGCAAAGGTCAGTCGGGCAGTAAACGGGATGTGCGACCCGTGTGGCGTAGTGATGATTGCCCCTATTCCGCTACCGTAAGCATTCACAGCTCCGTCAAATATCATCTTCCATTTGGACCCCAACTCTGGTCCCTCGTCTGGCAACGGCTCTTCACAATCTTTCATCTTTAGGTACATGATATCCTCGTCAGGAAAATCAAACCTCATCGATTGGTACTCTTCAATAGGCTGCTCCGCCAGATACTCAGACAGCACACTCCCTTTTATAGCCTTTTGCGAGACGTATTGAATATCATACTCAGTCAAGACCATCTGCCAACGGGCAATTCTACCTGACAACGCCTGCTTTTCAAATACATATTTGATAGGATCCATCTTCGAGATGAGCATGGTTGTATGATTCAGCATATACTGCCTCAAACGCTTGGCGGCCCAGGCTAGCGCGCAACAAGTTTTCTCCAGCATTGAATACCGAGATTCGCAGTCGGTGAACTTCTTACTCAGGTAATATATCGCATGCTCTTTTCTCCCTGTCTCGTCGTGTTGACCGAGAATACAACCCATGCTTCCCTCAAGAACCGTCAAATACATTATCAAGGGTCTACCTGCCACTGGGGGTATTAAAATAGGAGGCTCCTGCAAATACTGCTTTATTTTGTCGAACGCCTTTTGACAATTTTCGTTCCACGTCACAGCTTGATCTTTCTTCAACAGCTTGAATAACGGTTCACACGTGGCCGTTAGGTGAGATATGAACCGGGCAATGTAGTTCAACCTCCCTAAAAACCCGCGCACCTCTTTCTCTGTTTTGGGCGTCGGCATTTCTTGAATTGCTTTTATTTTAGCAGGATCGACCTCTATTCCTCTTTCACTTACGATAAACCCTAGCAGTTTACCCGATCTCACCCCGAAGGTGCATTTGTTAGGGTTCAGCCTCAGCCTGAACTTCCTAAGTCTTTTAAATAACTTCAACAGATTCACCAGATGCTCTTCCTCCGTCTGGGATTTGGCAATCATATCGTCAACATAAACTTCGATCTCTTTATGCATCATGTCATGGAAAAGAGTCGTCATCGCACGCTGATACGTTGCCCCAGCATTTTTCAAACCAAAGGGCATCACTTTGTAGCAAAATGTTCCCCAAGGCGTTATGAAAGTGGTTTTCTCCATATCCTCTGGCGCCATTTTAATCTGGTTATAGCCTGAAAAGCCATCCATGAAGGAGAATACGGAGTACTGAGCAGTATTATCAACTAACACGTCAATGTGAGGAAGTGGAAAATCGTCTTTTGGGCTTGCTTTATTCAAATCTCTATAATCCACGCACATTCGAACCTTGCCATCTTTCTTTGGCACTGGTACGATGTTAGCAACCCACGAGGGGTATTTCGTCACAGCCAGGAAACCAGCGTCCCACTGTTTCTGAACCTCCTCTTTGATCTTCATTGCCATATCTGGTCGAGTTCTGCGAAGCTTTTGTTTGACCGGCGGGCAATCTTCTTTCAGTGGCAGGCGATGCACGACCATATCTGTATCGAGCCCTGGCATATCTTCATACGACCAAGCGAATACATCACTATACTCTTGGAGCATTTCAACCAGTCTTCGCTTGACATTACTCTGCAGTGCGGCTCCAATACGAATATTTTTCTCAACCCCTTCCGACCCCAAGTTGATAATTTTGATGACCTCATCGTGAGGCAGAATGGCTCTTTCCTCTTGCTTTACTAACCAAGACAGTTCTTCAGGAACGTCGCTATCTTCAGCAACCTCTTCTTCGGCCTGGAGTACCGGGTGATCGAAGTCGGGACGAGTCATAGGTGGTTCAAGGATGTCATCTGAAAATGTTATCCTGCAAAAGGAATGGTTAAGTGCTTTAAAATGCGTATAAAGCGAATAACCACGTTGCCATTTTATTGAAAAATATAAAACAAGAAAGACAGGGATTACAGTATTTGCACATGAAAAACGCCATTTATTTAATGATTGACACGCAATGTTTATAACAACACAGCCCTAAGCAAATCCTGATGCCCCGGGCAAGACATCAGATTATTCAACAATTAATAAAGCAAAGCATTACTGTTTAAAAGTCACAGAAACAAGCTCCTGAATAGACCAGTTGCACAGTCCTTGTCCTGGCGTGCTTGGCTGAATCCAGGCATCCATATCACAGTCGCTGTCCCCTTCGTCAGACTCCGAAGTAGCATTGACAGTTTCATGACACACCCCACTGGCAGAGATGGTAATTGGCTTTCTGAAGCGGGGGGCCCCCACGGAAGGAGTTGATGACGACGGTTGGTACCCCAGCCCGAACCGGTCCATCTTCACAGGAATATCCAGCACTTTGCCCCAGCCCTTGGCTTCTCCTGCTTCCACTAGAGCTTGAGCTTCTTTATACGACGAGACGGCTATCTCCGACGCTTTGCTCGGCCCGGGACCCTTGTCCTTGATGCGCAAACCTTCGAATGCCTGGCAGGGCGTCTCGTGGATCTCTCCGTCGACTTCCACGTATTTAAATGAAGATAAATGGCTGACCAGGATGTCTTCTTCTCCGCACACGGTGACTACGCTGTCTCCGACCATATATTTTAACTTCTGATGCAGGGTGGACGTGACTTCCCCTGCTCCATGAATCCAGGGTCTTCCAAGCAAGCAGCTATACGCAGGCTGTATATCCATGATATAAAACTCAGTCGCAAACACCTCTGGCCCCACCTGCAGAGGCAATGTGATCGATCCAAAGACTGTTCTCCGCGTGCCATCAAACGCTCTGACTACCAAATCGCTGGGCGTACACAAAATTCCTCTAACATCCAGCTTCATCATCGCCTTCTTGGGTAACACATTCAAAGATGACCCGGTGTCAACCAAGACGTGCGACATTATTGATCCTCTACACTCAACAGATACGTGCAGCGCCATATTATGATCTCTCCCTTTCGGAGTCAAGTCGAAATCAGTAAATCCCAGACTGTGGCCTGCATTTACATGTGCCAATACCCCTTCTAGCTGGTTCACGGAGACGTCTTGGGGTACAAAAGAAGTGTCCAGGACTTTCAGCAGCGCATTTCTGTGAGCTTCCGAACACAACAGCAATGATAGGATAGATATTTTGGACGGTGTCTGCTGTAGATGCTCCACAATCTTATAATCACTTTTTCGAATTAAGCGCATGAACTCTTCTACATCCTTTGATGCTGCTTCTTTTTCTCTCGCTTGCACCGGAACGTTCTCCACTACTTTCCCTTTTCCTTTCGCTAGTCTTTCAGCCTCCACTTCAGGAGATATAAAGATCCTGCCACTCCTCGTCATACCTCCCGAACCAACAACATTATCCACAGTCTCAGCTGGCTGCTTGCTAACATCAATTTTTATCCCGTCACAATATACTTCCAACCCATATGACCATGGGACTGCTTTCGTGTTCTCGTACGGGATTGGCCCGGCTTTAGTTATGGTGATCGGTGGGCGCTGAGCTGGTGCCGCAATAGTGATCGTCTTCCGAGGAATCGTCACAGTGGCCACATCATTCTGATTATCTGCTACTGCCCCCGCGGGTTCTTCAATGGCTGCTTGATCAAACTGCAATATACCTTCATCAATTAAAGCCTGAATGCCCTTCTTCAAATCATCACACCCTCCAGGTAGGGTCCAACAGTCTAAGCAATATTCGTCACATCCCGGGTAAACACCCCCTTGCAGCAATCGGCTCTTTATCTCGCTCAGCGGCGTCTTTAAATCTACAACATTCATAATCAGATTCAACCCTTCCTCAGTTAGAATGGCGTTAGCCCCATGATTAGGCATGGGCTTCTGTACTATATTCGGACCTGCCGTTCCGAAATTGATAGTCTTGTTGTCCAAGAGATCCTGCACAACGTGCTTAAAAGCATGGCAACCTTCTATATCGTGACCCGGGGCTCCAGAATGAAACTCGCAGTGTCTGCTTGCATCGTAGCCAAACGGGGGAGCTCCCGTTATTGGCGCCAGAGTTCTTTTCTCTACTAGATTCAATCCCAACAATGTTTGCAACAAATCGGCGTAGGTTGAGGGAGGCTTCTCGAACACTCTCCTTGGTTTATTACCCTGGAATCTTCGCTGAGCCTGCTGCGCCCCCTGCTGAGGCTGCTGCTGCTGTTGCATTGGCTGTTGCTGAACCGGTGGTTGTTGCTGGAATGGTTGTTGTTGATACGGGATAGTAACACTCGCCACCTGCTGCGGCTGACGATATTGACCTCGTCCCCTGCCTCGGCCTCGGCCTCGGCCTCCAAATACTGCGCTTGCCTCGCCCTGCCGGCGCCCACCGTAAGCTTTCCTATTACTGCCAGATGCAGTTGATTCCTCGACTTGGAACTTTCCTTGCTTGATGTTACGTTCAATCTTTTCCCCCATCAGAATTAGGTCTGAAAAACTGGCCAGAGACGTGTGAAACAGCATATCATGAAACAGGCCCGTGAATGTGCCGACAAACATGTCATTCATTTCCTTATCTTCCACCGGAGGACGGACCCTGGCAGCCATATCGCGCCACCTTTGCGCGTACTCTTTAAAACTCTCCCCCTTCTTTTGCGAAAGCCCGGCCAACTGGACCCGATTGGGTGCCAGGTCGCTGTTATACTTGTAGTGGGCTACAAATGCCTCTGCTAATTGCTTCCATGTCTTGATATCAGTTGGCTCCAACCCCATGTACCACTCTAGGGAAGGGCCCGACAGACTATCCTGAAAGAAATGCATTAGCATTCTTTCATCAGTTGAGTATGCAGACATCTTTCTGTAATAAGCTCGTACATGTACTTTTGGACATGTGTCTCCTTTATACTTGTCAAACGTAGGGGCTTTGAATTTAATTGGCACCCTCAAGCCAGGTACCAAGCCCATTGTTGCCATGTCCAAACCCACAGCACTTTGGTTTAGGACTCCCTTCATCTGCTCTTCCAGCATTCTAATCTTTTGGGAATCATCCATCGGCCCTTCAAAACCTCCTCCGGAGAAGGCGTCTTCCTGCTGATCTTCTTGCCACATACCGTTTCCAGCCCCATACCCATCATATCCATTATTACGTCCTGCTCTGATCTGATTCATTCCCGGACCTCGGCCTCTGTTGCCGTACCCTTGAACCCCTCCAGCAGGACCAAAAGCCATAAATCCAGTACCGTTTCCGTTTCCAAAGCCTCCGTAACCCTGATTGGTCGCGCCATAACCGTCTTGCCCAAAGCCTTGAGCATTAAAGCCGTACTTGCCAGTGTTATCGAATCCCTGATCGTTGAACCCGAATCCAGCATTGACAAAGCCGTTGCCTCCCATATTGTCACCCAAATTGACATCCCCCAGCCCAACGTTATGGACAGCAGTCTCATTTCCAACTCCGCCGTTACCATTTACAGCAGCGGTAGCGTTGTTAACATTAGCAGCAGGTGTATTGATTACAGGCGGAGCCACTGGCGTGGGAGTACCGTCTCCATGAACAGTATCGACCCGTACAGACTGATGATCTTCATTACCATGACCAGCGTTTCGGGCCAACAGAGGCTGGACCATGGCCTGCAAATTCTCCTGCCCTTTCGCAATCGCTTCCATGGTCTGCATGAAGAGAGCGAGCTTCTCGCGCACATCTTGCATCTCGTTCTGCATTTGATCCATGATCCTTCGACAGTTAGTGCGGGTAGAATAGCGGTGCGGATGTTGATCTGCAATCCTGGAAAGTACCTGGTACAGAGCAGGACATAAGGCACTTATTCAAAAAATTACCTGTAATGCAATATGAGTATGAATGCAATGCAATGTGTCTGTGCATTAGGGAAATTCATTCCCCCCAGTTCTAGTGTGAAGGTGCCAGTGCAGTGACAATGTTGACAGTAGGAATACCGGAGCTGAATCATAGAAAGCCTCATATATTGCAGGGAAAATTAATAAGCCCGGAGTACAATATTACTGAGAGTACAATAAGAAGGCATGACCTCAACCAACAATCCTGGTGATGATCAGCACTATGCAAATAAAGCATACAAGTTACTATATGAAATGATCAAATCCTCGCGAAAGTCTGGTACTCTTCTATCAACTTCTTGGTCTCCGGATGGCTTGGTCGATCAAGCATCCCTTTAACAAGCTGGTTTCTCCTCTTAAGGACACGGCGTACGTCTTCAGCAGTTTCTTCCCATGTGGCTTCCCCGAAGCAATCTTCTAGCTTTCGCTTCTGAGACACCGCTTCATCTCTGGATTTGATTGCCTTGTTCAGTGCATGCTGGACACTATACCGGGTCATTACTTCTTCCTCACACTTCTTGATGCTAGACTTCAACTTCTCTCCGAGGTCGGAGATTTGCTGCTTCAGCTTATCTTCTCTCATCTTATTGTTGGTGAGAGTAGCATTCCAAGTCTTATTGCAAGAGGAGATTTCTCGGTGTGCTGCGTCGAGCGCCTTCTTTTTGGCTTCCAGCATGTCATGGGAGCTTCTGAACTCTTGCCCCAGACGTTCGCGCTTCTTCCTCTCCTCAGCCAACTCAGCCCCTAATCTGTTCATTAGCTCAATCTGCTGTTGGAAAGCATACACGGCCTTGTTTTTCTCACTGCGTACCTGGGCTAACTCTTGCTCTAACCCTTCATTGATCTTCACCAAGGCTTCCTTTTCCTTCACAACTTGCTCGTAGACTTCCCTAGAAACAGTAGTTGGCTCCGCTACCGGAATGGGAACAAGAATTGGTGCGTCTGGAAACGGCATCCTCAACTGACTAGCCCTCTCCTGAATCCAAACTCTATAAGGTGCATAGGCCTGACAGTCGTTCTTTCCTAACAACGGCTTCCCTCTGCGGTTAATACGCGTCCAGGCATGTTGCAACTTGGCTAATAACTCCCCCTTCACGTCACCTGTGAAGTACAGAGATTCCCGTACTTCTTCCCCCTGAGGCGGGTTCTTCAGCGCATATCCGAACTGACGGACCAGCAGCGATGGGTTGTAGTTGATACACCCTTTTCTTCCAATCAGGGGGACATTAGGGTAACCAGAACAACTGAAGATAAGCTCGGATCCCAGCAGATCTCTATCAAACCACTCCATATCTTCCGACGATAGCCTCATCAGGCGCTCCGGCCAACCAACTGGGACTGTAGTCTCTGCAACAGATCTTCTCTTAGGAAGGTGACTCTCAAACCACCTACTCAACAAGGGTACACACAGATGAACATTCTTCCCTCTTCCCTTCTCATTCTTGTAATGCAGTGAGTGGTAGAGATCTCCGAGTAAGGTAGGTACAGGATTACCAGCGGCAAACAAGTAGAAAGCATCAAAGTCCACAAAATCCGGTATGTTGGGAAACAAAACTATGCCATAAATGCACAAAGCCAACACAGCATTGAAAGCAACCCAGCACCCGCTCTTGGCGTACTCCTGGGCTTTACCAACTAAGAACTGAAGTGAGAAGCCTGGAACTCCACGGGAAACAGTAGTCACTAGTTCAGAAGCATCAATATGCAAAGCTTTTGCCAAGTCCTCCGGCTTGGGCTTGGCGTCATAATGAATGAATGGAACCTGGTTCTGCACGGGCAGCTCAACATACTCAGCGTATTCCTCCAGGGTTGGTCCCATAATAAAGTCAGAGAACGTAAAGCACCTCAAAGCAGGGTCGTAGAATTGCATCAAAGCATACAACCCATCTAACTCTACCTCTGTAGGTTTGCACACCAATCTCAGTAGTCTACCATAACTCATCCGGAAGCTCCTTCGGACATTCTCATCAGCCAGAGAGATCAACCCAAGTAAAGGAACAATATCAGGAGTAGGCAATTTGTAAGCAATTGTTCTCCTTAAGCTAGTCATGATCAAACACTCAGAAGTCTGGGCACTAGAACTAGGGAAATGCAAATGCACCTGCAGCACAGACACACGTTAGTGAAATGCAAATGGTAATGGATATGCAGTAATGCAATGCAAGTAACATGCAACAGGGACCAAAGCTGCAGCTGAATAGCCTGGACCATATCAAGAAGTCTCAGATAGATTCTCTAGAAGTCCTCAAACCCTGGTCTCAGATAGACCTAAAACAAAGCTCCAATACTGGTCTCTGATAGACCCCATAATCACAACCTGAATGGTCTCTGGCAGACCTCAAATCATATCTCCCCCTGGTCTCTGACAGACCTCAGAACACATCTCGAAATAGTCTCTGACAGACCTCGGAACACACCAACTGGTCTCTGACAGACCTTAGAACCCTCCATAAATATCCAAGATCCTGATCAACAAACCGGTGGTCTGAAGGTCTAGTTACCTGCATAACCCTGAATCCCCTCACAGGTGGGTGGCCCTATAACTGGCACAAGGTACGGCATCCTATGCGGTCGTCGGCGTCACAGACTTTCAGGGTTGATGATACGATTCCCAGAAGGAGTGGCATCATCAATTCCTGAAGAGGCCTCACTTAGCCAACTTCCAAATGATCGGTCCCCAGAGTCGACAATCCAACTAACCAGCAACCCACGCCAACCAAAGGAAGGGGCAGGAGGCCAACCAGAGGAACCTCGTCTGAGTGTAGATTTCATGGGACACCGAAGCAAGCAAAGCAAGCGGGCGCCCACTAATTTCTACTCTAATTCTAGGTGCACTCAAGCCCAGGTCCGGCTTATCTCTCAATATCAGAACACCCGTCACACCCCAGATACAACAACAATAATCAATATATAAAGCTGAAAATACAAGGTTAGAAATATAAAATAACTCCATACAAAATCCTCGACGGGAAAACAAGCGTTAGGATTGACTCTCTCAAGGGACGTTGGATCCCAAATGCATAAGAACCATCGCAGTCCTTAGCAGCCAGGGGACGTTGGATCCCCAGCAGAGTCGCCAGCTGTCGCTACTGCGAAAATTGGCGCCGGCTGAACAGAAGAGTCGCCACCGCGCGTTATTTATCCCACGGGAGGGAAAGGAAACGCTCAGAGTAAACCTCGCACAACACGGGAAAGGTATGGTCGTCGCAACCAAAACCTGGATTCGGGAGTCGGTTACGCAAGGGGAAGGTATTAGCACCCCTCACGTCCGTCGTACTCGACGGGATCCACGCTTGTTTTCGGGTATGGATTGTTATTCTATCTACTCTAAAGGTCAGGGGTTAAAAAGAAAATAAAATGAAAATAAAAATGACTCGGCAAAGTATCGCACTTTATGCCTACGTATTCCCGCCTGGAACGAGAAATCAGAGTCGACGTAGTTCGCCTACCTACGGGAAAGGAGGGGAAGGTTGCTCGCTAGGATATCGCATCCTATGCCTACGTACTTCCACACAGCATGGAAGATCAGAGCAAACGTAGTTCGGGCCACGAAAGACACAAGCTTGTCTTGATTGATTTTATTCCTTCTGAAAAAGGTTTTCTTGATTAACAGTCCCGGCGGACAAAAATGACGTCTTGATGAGTTCACATTCTTTTACGGAAGAAGTGTCTTTTATTGCGTTTGAAATCTTTATGGTGTTTTTCTGTTTGTTTTGAGGAAGAAGAGACAGAACTCTGACCTACGGTTGCGAAGGGAAACAAACTAACCTAATGTTATCATGCATGGGTTAAGACCTAGTGTCTATCATGCTCCTCTCTTGCACAGAGAGAAACAGAGATCCTAAGGGAATAGACGGAAACAGAAACACAAGCAGATATATACAGTAAAACAGTAAAATGCATGGATGCAACAATACAAGCGAGGCAAGGGAGTCCCACTCAACCTCGAACCTGAAAAACAATAGGCAAAAGTGAACAGACTTCACTTTCAACCCAACAGGGTAAACAGCAAACAATACAGTCCAGAAAACCAATCAATACAACAGAAATGAATAACAACTAAAATAAACAGCCACAGCAGCTCTGCATCAACATCTGGCTCCAAGTAATCTCCAATCAGCTATGGGCTTCAACAAGCATCAATCTCCATCTTCATGATCTTCAGGCAAGGGCTTTGATCATCAGTCTTCCATCTGCAATGGCTTTTCTTCAAGTTCAAACCTCCAGGATGAGGGATTAGTCACAAGAGTGAATTGGGTGTTAAGCAATCAGTTGACTACCAAGGGTGGTGAACAGACTGCTTCTAACACAAGAGACATTTTCTCTCAAGAGTTCTATCTCATAGACACTATCACCAAGCCTTCCAAAGGAAGGGGGTGAGTGTCTTAGAGAGACTCTGAATCACAGAGAAGAATGGATGCAGACAAGGCAATCCATGTTTGAGAAACAAGCTTTCTAATCTAGAGCTCTACCTAGCTCCTAAACCCTAGTCTCTCAGCAGCTGCTAGCAAGAACCTCCTCTTCTCCTCTGGAAGTTGAACTTCAACATCTGAATCTCCAATGGCTTCATCTTCTCAAGTCTTCAGCTCTCCCAAATCCCCAGACAATCCCAATACCCACACAAGCAAGCAATAATCCCCAGAGGGCACACCACACCAGTCAATCAAATATACAGCATATTAATAGCAGTAGGGGAATCCTAACTTTTTCTAAGAGGATCTAATAACTACCCATAGCCCCTATAGTCCCATAGCTAAACTATTCAAAACCTACTTCCTAAGGGAAAGAATCAAACTTCCTAAGTCATCACCAAAAACCCTAATTTGTTCATGTTGTTCAAACCTACACTAAACACCTAAATTTAATTTCTAAAAATGGGAAATAAATTGAATCTATAAGTTCAAAGTCTAAACTAAACAACCTAAAAAGAATGGACAAAAAATATTGAAGCATTTAATAGAACAAAAAATAACAAAATCATGCATGAAATGAAACTATTTAAAATGCTCTTTATTTGAAAAATATGGGAAAAATATCAAATAAAAAATAAAATGCAATTTTTATTTTTTATAATTTTCTAGACATCCTAAAGAAAATAATGCTAAAAGAATGAATTAAAAATGATTATTTTGCTATTTATTATGAATTTTAGAAGATGCATAAAAAATTAAAGAAAATAAAAGAAAATAAAATGAAATAAAATGGAGGGGGTTTGAATAGCAGGGAAATCACGTTCAAAACATTGGGCTTATTAAAATGGGGGGTGTGGATAGCGCTCTGAGCCCAACCCCCCAATTAATGAAACGCAGCGTTTCAATTCTTTGGAAATTTCCCTCCGCTTTCAACATTCAATCGTGGCCGTGCGATGAGGGGATTGAGTCAACACATGGGAAGGATCTGAGGGCTGAGGGTCATCGTCCCCAACGAGCCCTAGGGTTTCTGCAAATTCTTCCTCCATGCACAGAACTTCTAATCCTTCTTTCTCCCTAATCTCTCCATGAAACGCCAAGATATAAACACCAAAGTGGATCTCCTTCTCACGTAGAACATCACTGTATCCATAGTTTTCGACATAACAGCCTAGATTTCCAAACTCGATAAACATCACAGTTCTGATTCGCCATTGTCACCTGTGATCAACTACCTCAATTCTCCACAAAACTCATCCTAGACTAATCTACAACTCATCCTGATCATAGCATGCTAATCCAATAACCTTGCCTTATCCTAGCAATTACAAACTCTACCAGATTTGGTACCTCATGCTCCACCTCCATGAAACTCAACCAAACTTGCCAAAATCAATCATCTACTTATGCTTAACCATTCTACACTTCCAAAACCCTAATATTCTACCTAAATTGAGCAAATCGAACAGAAGACAAACCTGGTGCAATTGGTGAAAACAGGTGTGTAACTCCTGAGATCAGATGCTTGCAGTGATTGAAATTTGCTCAGTAACTTGAGGGATGAATTCTGTATGCAACAAGAACACTGAACAATGCTTGAAACTCGAGTTGGACAACAATATGCAATTCTTGAAATTTCTTCAAAATAGCTTCAAGCTGCCATGGATCTTCTTCTACCTCAGCATGGATTCACTCACAATGATCAGAAGAAAAGGTTTGTGGTGGAGAGATGAATGGAGATTGGAGAGAATGGAAGTTTGAGATCAAGTTGCCAATGGAAGAATCTTGCTTTTCACACTCTAATCTTACCTCTCATCAACAATGATCACCAACCATTTACCCTCCCTGATCCACTCTTTTTATAATGATCAATGGAAACTCCTAGATTCATCTAGAAAGATCTAGAAAGTATTGAAAATCTCATGTGATGGGAACTTGAATATCTCATGCACCATGCATTAAGTCTTGCAAAATGGCCTTAAAATGTCATCATAGGAGATATTGGAGAGATATAAGCAAATACAATGCTTTTCCTTGCCTTGTGTTGAAATTTCCAAAGATGACTTATAATGCAAGTTTCAAATTAACAAAGCATCACCCATTTTAAAGCCTCAAATCAAAATTCTATCTGAACCAATGTTCTCAAAATGATGTTTCCAATCAAAATGATATATTGGATGACCTATTTTGGATTTCTAGATCCTCCAAACCAATTTCCAAATTCAACTTTTTCAACTTATAAGCCATTTTTAGTTCATTTTTGACCAATCATGCAAATCCATGCTTATGAGCTTTTCCAACCATTCATGACCTTCTTTCTTGACTTAAAATCACATTTTTAACAACTTTCATGTTTTTAGTTTTTCCATTTGAGGCTTGGAAATAGGAGATATGGCCTTTGCTTAAAAAATGACCTATAACTGACAAATGACCAAAATACCCTTTGCTTGCCAAGACCATAAGTTGAGTTCCACACATCATATGAAGGCATACCATACCATTCTAGAAAGCTAAGACAATAAGGAACAATTCTTATGTTGACCAGAAATTCATTTGAAATCTCCTTGAGGGGTAAAACTAGCTTGGAAGTCAAGTCACTTTTGCAGACAAAATTTCAAACACCCCAGATGACCTGTAACTTGCAAGGACCATAACTTGAGTTCTATAAATCCCCTTAATGTCTTCCACCACTCAAATTAAAGGTCTTGAGATCCTCTACAAGTTTCATGTTGGCCAAGGATCCATTTGAACCTTGAATTTTGACTTATCTTGCTTGGAAATTTGACCTAAACTAGGGGATTTTACACAGAAACCCTAATTTAGAAACTCCTCTTCTCCTTGATTTCTCTTGATTTCTTCTTAGCATATCACCATATCCTTATTCCCCATGTCAAATGATGAACCCCACATCCCTTCAATAGACCTGAATGCCCTTAAATCAATCAATTGACCTAGGGTTGACCTAGGGTTGACCCAGATGAAACCCTAGTTGACTGTCTTCAACTGCAATTCTTGTGATCCCATCAATGACTTGTCTCCTTCTCCAAATGACTTTCTAAGTCCTCCAAGATGTCTAGATACTCCCCGTGCCTTCAATTCACAGCTCATACTTTCCTTGATGATCCCCAGATACCCTCAGCCAGGAGATAGATTAACTGCTTGACCCATTGACTTGATAGCTTTCAAATTCTTTTCTGATGACTTGAATGAGATTGAATCAGGATAATAACCTCTTGATAGGCCTCTAGAGATGAGAATAATGATTGGTCCCCCTGTTGTATGACTTGCTATGCTTATGCTATGCCGATGAGTAACCTATGTACATGACTCTATATGCAAATGCTAATGATATTGAAACATAAACCAAGTGAATAAGGTTGAGCAAATTTTAGGGTGCAACACCCCCAAATAAATGCATATACAAATTTATCAGAGTGAAAATTTTAGAATAAGGTATAAAGGAAGAATGTCACAATTTCACCAATGAAACACTTTAACATTTGCTCCATAAAATATGTAACATTTTCATGGTTTAGAAATCACATTTCAACATTTAAATTTAAGCGGAAGATAAAATCATTTAATCATTCCCAAAATATTAATTCACATACAGATAAGATATCCATATTGATACATCATGTCAGATAATTACAAAACCACATCAGCTGATACATCGCAATGTATCACAAAAGAATAACTATACTAGTCTAACTACCCGGTGTTACATATCAGAGCAGCCGACTCAAAAGAATGAAGATAACTTCACAAAAAAACTCCAGCATCCTAATCTGCAATGCCTCATAGAGCATTATAAAACAGCAGAAGGGTGAGAAATATTACCATAATAATCAATGCATAAGATTATATATATATACAGGTATCACATAATTACATTCTACATTTCTCACCACAAATTCAATTCATAGTCATATTTATCATGTTGTAAATATAAACAAATATGAACATACCCAAACATATCCCTTCATACATATTCCCCAATCATCCAAAACCCATCATATTCACAAGCATACTTCATATATCCATGACATTTATGTTATTACCACATCATCAAACAATGCACATATATCCACGATATGTTCCCATGCATTTCTTACAATTATTAACGATGCACACATATCCATGATATGTTCCCATGCATCTCTCCTAATTATTAACGATGCACACATATCCACGATATGTTCCCATGCATCTCTCCTAATTAATTAAACGATGCACACATATCCACGATATGTTCCCATGCATCTCTCCTAATTAATTAACCGATGCACACATATCCATGATATGTTCCCATGCATCTGTCCTAATTAATTAATCGATGCACACATATCCACGATATGTTCCCATGCATTTCTCACAATTATTAACCGATGCACACATATCCGCGATATGTTCCCATGCATTTCTCACAATTATTAACCGATGCACACATATCCACGATATGTTCCCATGCATCTCATACATTTATTAACCTATGCACACATATCCACGATATGTTCCCATGCATCTCATACATTTGCATACAACAACATACACTCATAATTCATCGAATAATACACACATAATCATTACTATGTTCTCGTGTATTTTCTAATCGGTGCAAACATTATACATATCGCAATCTATGATTCCCGCCCAAAGACTACCCACAGCACATACACATACAGTATATAACATTTCATTCCATTAAGGATCGAACCACAACACAACATATAATGAAATCACAGAAAAACGAAATCCTGTCATGTTCGCCACCACCTTGCTAGGCGGGCACCTGGAGAACGCTCGCTATCTGTTCGCCTAGCGAACAAGCTCGCGAACCCCAACAGAAGCTACTGGAAGGCTTCGCTACCTGCTCGCTGCAGCGAGCTTCCCAGCGAACCATTTCGCTATCTGTTCGCTACACTTTCGCTACCAGTGAACACACCAAAATCCATTCTGTCCAAGTTTGGGACCATTCGCTATTTGTTCGCTGAGCGAACCCCTAGCGAGCATTCGCTACCTGCTCGCCTAGCGAGTCGCTAGCGAATGTCTGCGTATTTTGTTTTTCACTTACTGTTATCCAACTCAACCAACTCCAAAAACTCCAAACTCACCAACCCAATTCCAATACTCTTAGTCTAACATTTCTAGACTATTCTATATCATCTATTTCAGTATCTAACCGATTAAATTGAGTTCTACCGATTATTCCAACTTTTGCCCTAAATGGAAAAGGATGGAAACTACACCAAAACCTCAACCCAACATATATAACATCATGCAATGATCAAATAGAAACATTTCTCACCCTTACCTCGATTAATTAGAGCTTTGATGTTGGTTCTTGATGATTTTCCACTTTCCTCTTCTTCTCCTCTCTTTCTCTTCTTCTTCTCTCTTTCTCTTCTTCTTTCTTTCCAAATGTTTCTCTCTAACTTTCTTTTATTTTCCTTCTCTATTATATATTTCCTTTATTTTCCTTCCTTCCAATTTCCTTCTCAATTCTCTATTAATTCCAATTAATAAAAATCCCACTAAATCAATTAATTACTATAATTAATTATTTAATGAAATTCGGGCTGTTACAACCCTCCCCCACTTTAGGAATTTTCGTCCTTGAAAATGTTACCATGTTCAAACAGTCCTGGATAAGACTCCTTCATTTGGCTCTCCAGTTCCCAAGTCACATTTCCACCAGCCGGTCCTCCCCAAACGACCTTCACCAAAGAAATCTCCTTGCCTCGAAGTTGCTTCAATTTCCGATCCTCTATCCGCATAGGTGATGTCTCAACAGTCAGGTTATCTCTCACCTGCACATCATCTAATTGGACTACATGAGACGGATCCGCAATGTATTTCCTCAACTGAGATACATGGAATACATCATGAAGATTAGCAAGTGACGGTGGTAAAGCCACACGATAGGCCACTTCTCTTATCCTCTGCAAAATCTGATAAGGACCAATGAAACGCGGCGTTAGCTTACGTGACTTCAATGCCCTACCAACAGCAGTCATCGGAGTGACTCGAAGAAACACATGATCTCCCTCTTGAAATTCAAGTGCCTTCCTCCTCTTGTCATAATAACTCTTCTGACGACTCTGAGCAACTCTCATCTTATCTTGAATCATCTTGATCTTATCAGTAGTCTGTTGAACTAACTCGGGTCCAACAACAGAACTCTCTCCGGACTCAAACCAACACAATGGTGTCCTACACCGCCTACCATACAACGCCTCAAATGGTGCCATACCGATACTCGAATGAAAACTGTTGTTGTAGGTAAACTCAATCAAAGGCAAGTAGTTATCCCAAGCTCCTCCTTTTTCCAATACACAAGCTCTCAAAAGATCCTCAAGCGACTGAATCGTCCTCTCCGTCTGCCCATCTGTTTGAGGATGATAAGCTGAACTCAAACGTAACTTAGTACCCAAAACACTCTGCAAGCTCTCCCAAAATCTCGAAGTGAACCTCGGATCTCTATCTGAAACAATACTCGACGGAATACCATGCAAACACACAATCCTCTCAATATACAATTTAGCCAACTTCTCCAATGGGTAATCCACACGCATAGGGATAAAGTGAGCAGATTTAGTCAATCTATCCACAATAACCCAAATAGCCTCAAAATTACTCGGCGTCCTCGGCAAATGTAACAGCCCAAATTTCATTAAATAATTAATTGTAGTAATTAATTAATTTAGTGGGATTTTATGTTAATGTTGGAAATTAATTTTTATTAACTGGAATTAATAGAAAATTAAGAAGGAATATACAAGAGAGAAAAGAAAGATAGAAAACATTTGGAAAGAAAGAGGAAAGAAGAAGAAAGGAGAGAAAGAGAGGAGAAGAAGAGGAAAAGTGGAAATCATCAAGAACCAACATCAAAGCTCCGATTAGTTGAGGTAAGGGTGAGAAATGTTTCTATTTGATCATTGCATGATGTTATGTATGTTGGGTTGGGGTTTTGGTAGAGTTTTCATCACTTTCCAATTAGGGCAAATGTTGGATAATCGGTAGATTGAGGATTTAATCGGTTGAAACTGAGCAATAATGCTGTAGAATAGTCAGGTAACATGTATTGATGTTGTTTGTACTGATTTGGATGTGTAAGAGAGGGTTGATGATGGATTGGTGAAGGAGGAACAAAATAGGGTTCTGTTCTGCGCAGGTTCGCTGGCTCTCGCCAGGCGAGCAAAGGCGAAGCTTCGCCAGGCGAAGCCTAGCGAATGTTGGCGAATAATTATATTTAAGTCCCAGTGGACTTCGCTGGTGGGTTTGCCAGGCGAAGTTGGATAGCGAAGGTTCGCCCAGCGAAGGTGCTGGCGAGTGGTGGCGAATGAAGTCAGTAGCTACTGACTTGGGCTCGCTGGGGAGTTTCGCCAGGCGAAGCCTAGCGAGTGTTCGCTGAGAGAGTTCGCCAGGCGAAGGCCAGGCGAAGGTTCGCTGCGAGGGTTCGCCAGGCGAATGAAGGCGAATGTGACAGTATATTTTCTTTGCTGTGTTATCCAAATGGGGATTGTTTGGTTGATTCGCATATGTTTATACTTCTATGTTATGAAAGAGTATGTGAACTATTATGATAACATGTGTTGTGGGTAGCCTTCGGGCGTGAATCCTAGAGTTGTGATATGAATGATTAATTGTAATCGGTTAAAATACATGAGAACATAATGAGGATTATGTGTGTATTAATTGATGAGTTGTGAATACCTTGATTGTTGTGATAATTAGAGATACATGGGAATACAATGAGGAATGTATGTGTATCGTCTAATGAATTGTGAGTGCATATATGTATGCGATTGTTGTGTGAATGCATGGGAACATATGTGATATGTGTGCATTGTTGTTGAATATGATGATGTGTGAAATGAATACATTGATAAATGTTTGATATATGTTGTATGTGCAATCATAATGAAATTCTCGAAGGGGTGAATTATTCGAATGCATGGGATTAAGACGCGGGAACGGTCTTAAGTGCATTTATTGTGATTGGTTGATTGTACATGCATCATTCAGTCAAGAGGCAATGTCTGTTAGTTTCGTGGAAACTAGTGGCTTGTCCCAAACCTAGAAGGGTGGGTTTGAAGCCTAGGGGACGGGCTTGGTTGTTATCGGTCTAGAAGGGTGGACCCGGTTTAAAGTAAAAACCGAAAAATGATAAGAGTTATCGGTCTAGAAGGGTGGACCCGGTTTAGAGTGAAAACCGAAAAAAGATAACGAGAGTCGGTACCGCATAGCATTGAGTTGCATTGAATATGTTGAGTCACATTGCATAATATTGTTGTGGTACAAACGTGCTTGTGAATGATTGTGAAGTCAAGCATGAAGGGATGTGCTTGTGGATGTTCATAATGTTGATAGATGTGACGTAATATGATTATGATTGTGAGAATGAAGTGTGGTGAGAAATGTGAATATGTGTTATATGATACCTATATATATATATAATCTTATGCTTTGATTATTATGGTTATATTTCTCACCCTTCTGCTGTTTTATAATGCTCTATGAGGCATTGCAGATTAGGATGCTGGAGTCCTTTTGTGAAGAATAGTCTTCATTTTTTTGAGTCTACTGCTCTGATATGTAACACCGGGTAGTTAGACTAGTATAGTCATTCTTTTGTGATACATTGCGATGTATCAGCTGATGTGGTTTTGTAATCTAACTGATATGATATATATTAAATTAGATAGCTTATGTGTACGTGGATTAATATTTTGAAAACGATCAAATGATTTTATCTTCCGCTTAAATTGAAAATGTTACATATTTTATGGAGCAAATTGTGAAAGTGTTTTATTGGTGAAATTGTGGCATTCTTCTTTTATACCTTATTATAAAACCTTTTTACTCTGATAACTTGTATGTGCTTAGTTGTTTTATATGCATTTATTTGGGGTATAGAAGGGGGTGTTACAATAGTGGTATCAGAGCAGGTCGGTCCGTCCAGCCAAGTTGTTAGAGTGTTTTTCCCTGTGTGTTATTGATATGCGTGTGATGCATTATCAATATTGGTTGTTCTTACGTGGTTCTGTTGTTGGAATTAGTAAGATGGTTGCGGGGAGGAACGACGAAGCGATTGCGGAGGCATTGACGAGATTGGCGGGGGCAATTGGGCAGAATCCTCTGGCCAATATGAATGTGAGGGATCATGCCGATGATGGATTCCGTGCTTTGGGGAAATTCCAAAAGAATAACCCTCCGGTCTTCAAGGGAACTCATGAACCGGACAAGGCACAAATTTGGTTGAAAGCTGTGGAAAAGATTTTTCGAATTATGAATTGCTCGGATGCACAGAAGGTGCAGTTTGGGACTCATATGCTCGAAGAAGAAGCTGAAGATTGGTGGGGTAATACTCGCCAAAGATTTGAGGAAGATGATATTGTGATTACGTGGGATTTGTTTAGAGAAACGTTTCTGGAGAAGTATTTTCCAGAGGATGTGCGGGGGAAGAAAGAGATCGAATTTCTTGAGTTGAAGCAAGGTAATTCGACGGTTGCTGAGTATGCGGCGAAATTTGAGGAGTTAATCAAATTTTGTCCTCACTATAATACTGGTAATGCTGAGAGGTCTAAGTGCCTCAAGTTTGTGAACGGTTTGAGACCCGAGATTAGACAAGCTATTGGGTACCAGGAAATCAGACGGTTTTCTGAGTTGGTTAACAAGAGCAGAATTTATGACGAAGACAGTAGGGCTAGGTCTAGCCACTACAAGAGCCTAAGTGATAAGAAAGCAAAAGGTCAATTCAGAGGAAAACCTTATGTGACTTCTGCAGACAAAGGGAGGCAGAGAACGGGTTATGGCAAGAGGCCAAGTGGGGGAGTTTCTACTCCGGTGAGATGTTATAGGTGCGGTGAAGCGGGACATCGTGCTCCCGAATGCAAAAGTGTTGAGAAGGCGTGTTTTAAGTGTGGCAAGCCAGGCCACAAGGCTCTGGAATGCAGAAGTGGTGCGGGTGTGACTTGCTACAATTGTGGTGAGCAAGGACACATTAGTACCAAGTGCGATAAGCCGAAGAAGAATCAAGGGAGCGGGAAAGTGTTCGCTCTATCTGGATCTGAGACTGCTAGCGACGATCGATTGATCCGAGGTACGTGCTTCATTAATGGTATACCTTTGATCGCTATAATTGATACCGGAGCTACGTATTCTTTTATTTCTTTGGATTGTGTTAGGAGGTTGAATCTTGAGTTGTCTGTGATTGGTGGCGGTATGGTTATTGATACTCCTGCTATGGGTTCGGTAACTACACCGTA
Organism: Lathyrus sativus; assembly: GCA_963859935.3. Classification (NCBI taxonomy): domain Eukaryota; kingdom Viridiplantae; phylum Streptophyta; class Magnoliopsida; order Fabales; family Fabaceae; genus Lathyrus; species Lathyrus sativus. The sequence continues at coordinate 541,571,437 of OZ012737.1, forward strand.
TGTTTGCTTGAATTGCCCGTTGAGTATTTTCGGTAGAGATTTTGGGATTGATTTAGTGTGTCTTCATTTAGATCATCTGGATGTCATTCTTGGAATGAATTGGTTAAAATTCAATCGTGTTTATATTAACTGTTTTGACAAAACGGTTATTTTTCCCGATTCGGAAGTTGAAAGGGATTTGTTTATGACGAGGAGACAAGTGAAGGAATCGGTACAAGATGGGGCTAAGGTATTTATGCTTATGGCAACTTTGAGGACTAGTGAGAGTGAAGAGATTGAGGCTTTGCCCATTGTTAGAGATTTTCCGGAAGTATTCCCTGAAGAGATAAAGGATTTACCGCCGGAGCGAGAAGTGGAGTTTTCGATAGATTTGATTCCTGGAACTAGTCCGATATCGATGGCTCCATATCGTATGTCGGCCTCGGAGTTAAAAGAGTTGAAGATTCAACTTGAGGATTTGCTTGAAAAGAGATTTATTCGTCCGAGCGTGTCACCGTGGGGTGCACCAGTGTTATTGGTTAAGAAGAAAGAGGGTTCTATGAGGCTCTGTGTGGATTACAGACAGTTGAACAAGGTGACTATTAAGAATAAGTATCCACTTCCGAGGATTGATGATCTGATGGATCAGTTGATTGGTGCAAGCGTGTTCAACAAGATTGATTTAAGGTCTGGGTATCATCAGATCCGTGTGAAGGCTGAGGATATTCAGAAGACGGCCTTTAGGACGAGGTATGGACACTATGAGTATTCCGTGATTCCATTTGGTGTGACTAATGCACCAGGTGTATTTATGGAGTACATGAATAGGATTTTCCATCCTTATTTGGATAAGTTTGTGGCGGTGTTTATTGACGACATCTTGGTTTATTCGAAGAGCGAAGGAGAGCATGCCGAGCATCTGAAGATTGTGTTATCTGTGCTGAGAGAGAAGCAGTTGTTCACGAAGCTTTCTAAGTGTGAGTTTTGGTTGAAGGAGGTTAGTTTCCTTGGTCATGTGATCTCGAATAATGGTGTTGCGGTTGATCCGTCGAAGGTTGAAGCGGTGTCGCAATGGGAGGCTCCGAAGTCAGTTTTTGAGATCAGAAGTTTTCTTGGTTTAGCCGGTTATTATCGGAAGTTTATTGAAGGATTCGCTAAGTTATCGTTGTCGTTGACGCAGTTGACTAGGAAAGGTCAAGCCTTTGTTTGGGACGCCAAGTGTAAAGCGAGTTTTCAAGAACTTAAGCGAAGGTTGACGACAACTCCTGTTTTGGTTCTGCCAAATCCAGAAGAACCATTCGTTGTGTATTGTGATGCTTCTTTGATGGGTTTAGGAGGTGTGTTGATGCAGAATAACCAAGTTGTAGCTTATGCTTCGAGGCAACTCAAAGTGCATGAGAGGAATTATCCGACGCATGACTTAGAGTTGGCCGCCGTTGTGTTCGTGCTGAAACTTTGGAGGCATTATTTATTTGGCGCAAGATTTGAAGTGTTTAGTGACCACAAGAGTTTGAGATATCTTTTTGATCAAAAGGAATTGAACGCAAGACAAAGAAGATGGCTTGAACTTTTGAAGGATTTTGATTTTGGCTTGAACTACCATCCGGGTAAAGCGAATGTAGTAGCGGATGCATTGAGTCGGAAATCATTGCATATGTCGGCATTGATGGTGAAAGAGTTAGAATTGGTCGAGCAATTTCGAGATTTGAGTTTGGTATGTGAGAGAACTTCTTTTGGATTTAAGTTGGGTATGTTAAAGCTTACAAGTGGTATTTTGGATGAAATTCGAGAAGGACAGAAATCGGATTTGAGCTTAGTTGATCGGTTGACTTTAATCAACCAAGGCCAAGGTGGTGATTTTCGGATTGATGAGAATGGTATTATGAGATGTCGGGATCGAGTTTGTATTCCAAATGTTGTTGAGCTGAAAAAGAGCATCCTTGAGGAAGGACATCGTAGCGGATTGAGTATTCATCCGGGTGCTACTAAGATGTATCAGGATTTGAGGAAAGTATTTTGGTGGCCTAATATGAAGAAGGATATCGCGGAATTTGTGTATTCTTGTTTGACTTGTCAGAAGTCAAAGATTGAGCATCAGAAGCCATCGGGGTTGATGAAGCCGTTGTTTATTCCTGAGTGGAAATGGGATAGTATCTCCATGGATTTTGTATCAGATTTGCCGAGGACGCCGAGTAATTTTGAGGCTATTTGGGTTATCGTGGATAGGTTGACTAAATCTGCTCACTTTATTCCCATGCGTATGGATTATCCTTTGGAGAAGTTGGCTAAGTTGTATATTGAGAGGATTGTGTGTCTGCATGGTATTCCGTTAAGTATTGTTTCGGATAGAGATCCGCGGTTTACTTCGAGATTTTGGGAGAGCTTGCAGAGTGCTTTGGGTACTAAGTTGCGTCTGAGTTCAGCGTATCATCCTCAGACTGATGGTCAGACGGAAAGGACGATTCAGTCGCTTGAAGATCTTTTGAGAGCTTGTGTATTGGAAAAAGGAGGAGCTTGGGACAGCTACTTGCCTTTGATTGAGTTTACCTACAACAATAGTTTTCATTCGAGTATTGGTATGGCACCATTTGAGGCGTTGTATGGTAGGCGGTGTAGAACACCATTGTGTTGGTTCGAGTCCGGAGAGAGTTCTGTTGTTGGACTCGAGTTAGTTCAACAGACTACTGATAAGATCAAGATGATTCAAGAGAAGATGAGAATTACTTAGAGTCGTCAGAAGAGTTATTATGACAAGAGGAGGAAGGCACTTGAATTTCGAGAGGGAGATCATGTGTTTCTTCGAGTCACTCCGATGACAGGTGTTGGTAGGGCACTGAAGTCGCGCAAGTTGTCGCCGCGTTTCATTGGTCCTTATCAGATTTTGCAAAGGATAGGAGAAGTGGCCTATCGTGTGGCTTTACCACCGTCGCTTGCTAATCTTCATGACGTATTCCATGTATCTCAGTTGAGGAAATACATTGCGGATCCGTCTCATGTAGTCCAAGTAGATGATGTGCAGGTGAGAGATAACCTGACTGTTGAGACATCACCTATACGGATAGAGGATCGGAAATTGAAGCAGCTTCGAGGTAAAGAGATCGCTTTAGTGAAGGTCGCTTGGGGAGGACCGGCTGGTGGAAATGTTACTTGGGAGCTTGAGAGTCGGATGAAAGAGTCTTATCCAGAACTGTTTGAATCAGGTAACATTTTCGAGGACGAAAATTCCTAAAGTGGGGGAGAGTTGTAACAGCCCAAATTTCATTAAATAATTAATTGTAGTAATTAATTAATTTAGTGGGATTTTATGTTAATGTTGGAAATTAATTTTTATTAACTGGAATTAATAGAAAATTAAGAAGGAAGATACAAGAGAGAAAAGAAAGATAGAAAACATTTGGAAAGAAAGAGGAAAGAAGAAGAAAGGAGAGAAAGAGAGGAGAAGAAGAGGAAAAGTGGAAATCATCAAGAACCAACATCAAAGCTCCGATTAGTCGAGGTAAGGGTGAGAAATGTTTCTATTTGATCATTGCATGATGTTATGTATGTTGGGTTGGGGTTTTGGTAGAGTTTTCATCACTTTCCAATTAGGGAAAATGTTGGATAATCGGTAGATTGAGGATTTAATCGGTTGAAACTGAGCAATAATGCCGTAGAATAGTCGGGTAACATGTATTGATGTTGTTTGTACTGATTTGGATGTGTAAGAGAGGGTTGATGATGGATTGGTGAAGGAGGAACAGAATAGGGTTCTGTTCTGCGTAGGTTCGCTGGCTCTCGCCAGGCGAGCAAAGGCGAAGCTTCGCCAGGCGAAGCCTAGCGAATGTTGGCGAATAATTATATTTAAGTCCCAGTGGACTTCGCTGGTGGGTTCGCCAGGCGAAGTTGGATAGCGAAGGTTCGCCCAGCGAAGGTGCTGGCGAGTGGTGGCGAATGAAGTCAGTAGCTACTGACTTGGGCTCGCTGGGGAGTTTCGCCAGGCGAAGCCTAGCGAGTGTTCGCTGAGAGAGTTCGCCAGGCGAAGGCCAGGCGAAGGTTCGCTGCGAGGGTTCGCCAGGCGAATGAAGGCGAATGTGACAGTATATTTTCTTTGCTGTGTTATCCAAATGGGGATTGTTTGGTTGATTCGCATATGTTTATACTTCTATGTTATGAAAGAGTATGTGAACTATTATGATAACATGTGTTGTGGGTAGCCTTCGGGCGTGAATCCTAGAGTTGTGATATGAATGATTAATTGTAATCGGTTAAAATACATGAGAACATAATGAGGATTATGTGTGTATTAATTGATGAGTTGTGAATACCTTGATTGTTGTGATAATTAGAGATACATGGGAATACAATGAGGAATGTATGTGTATCGTCTAATGAATTGTGAGTGCATATATGTATGCGATTGTTGTGTGAATGCATGGGAACATATGTGATATGTGTGCATTGTTGTTGAATATGATGATGTGTGAAATGAATACATTGATAAATGTTTGATATATGTTGTATGTGCAATCATAATGAAATTCTCGAAGGGGTGAATTATTCGAATGCATGGGATTAAGACGCGGGAACGGTCTTAAGTGCATTTATTGTGATTGGTTGATTGTACATGCATCATTCAGTCAAGAGGCAATGTCTGTTAGTTTCGTGGAAACTAGTGGCTTGTCCCAAACCTAGAAGGGTGGGTTTGAAGCCTAGGGGACGGGCTTGGTTGTTATCGGTCTAGAAGGGTGGACCCGGTTTAAAGTAAAAACCGAAAAATGATAAGAGTTATCGGTCTAGAAGGATGGACCCGGTTTAGAGTGAAAACCGAAAAAAGATAACGAGAGTCGGTACCGCATAGCATTGAGTTGCATTGAATATGTTGAGTCACATTGCATAATATTGTTGTGGTACAAACGTGCTTGTGAATGATTGTGAAGTCAAGCATGAAGGGATGTGCTTGTGGATGTTCATAATGTTGATAGATGTGACGTAATATGATTATGATTGTGAGAATGAAGTGTGGTGAGAAATGTGAATATGTGTTATATGATACCTATATATATATAATCTTATGCTTTGATTATTATGGTTATATTTCTCACCCTTCTGCTGTTTTATAATGCTCTATGAGGCATTGCAGATTAGGATGTTGGAGTCCTTTTGTGAAGAATAGTCTTCATTATTTTGAGTCTACTGCTCTGATATGTAACACCGGGTAGTTAGACTAGTATAGTCATTCTTTTGTGATACATTGCGATGTATCAGCTGATGTGGTTTTGTAATCTAACTGATATGATATATATTAAATTAGATAGCTTATGTGTACGTGGATTAATATTTTGAAAACGATCAAATGATTTTATCTTCCGCTTAAATTGAAAATGTTACATATTTTATGGAGCAAATTGTGAAAGTGTTTTATTGGTGAAATTGTGGCATTCTTCTTTTATACCTTATTATAAAACCTTTTTACTCTGATAACTTGTATGTGCTTAGTTATTTTATATGCATTTATTTGGGGTATAGAAGGGGGTGTTACAGCAAACCCGATACAAAATCCATGGAGATACTATCCCATTTCCACTCAGGAATAAACAACGACTTCATCAAACCCGATGGCTTCTGATGCTCAATCTTTGACTTCTAGCAAGTCAAACAAGAATACACAAATTCCGCAATATCCTTCTTCATACTAGGCCACCAAAACACTTTCCTCAAATCCTGATACATCTTAGTAGCACCCGGATGAATACTCAATCCGCTACGATGTCCTTCCTCAAGGATACTCTTTTTAAGCTCCACAACATTCGGAACACAAACTCGATCCCGACATCTCATAATCCCATTCTCATCAATCCGAAAATCACCACCTTGGCCTTGGTTGATTAAAGTCAACCGATCAACTAAACTCAAATCCGATTTCTGTCCTTCTTGAATTTCATCCAAAATACCACTTGTAAGCTTTAACATACCCAACTTAAATCCAAAAGAAGTTCTCTCACATACTAAACTCAAATCCCGAAATTGCTCGACCAATTCCAACTCTTTCACCATCAACGCCGACATATGCAATGATTTCCGACTCAATGCATCCACTACTACATTTGCTTTGCCCGGATGGTAATTCAAACCAAAATCATAATCCTTCAATAGCTCTAACCACCTTCTTTTCCTTGCATTCAATTCCTTTTGATCAAAGAGATACTTCAAACTCTTGTGGTCACTAAACACTTCAAACCTCGCACCAAACAAATAATGCCTCCAAAGTTTCAACACGAACACAACGGCGGCCAACTCTAAGTCATGCGTCGGATAATTCTTCTCATGCACTTTGAGTTGCCTCGAAGCGTAAGCCACAACTTGATTATTCTGCATCAATACACCTCCTAAACCCATTAAAGAAGCATCACAATACACAACGAACGGTTCTTCCAGATTTGGCAAAATCAAAACAGGGGCTATCGTCAACCTTCGCTTAAGTTCTTGGAAACTCGCTTCACACTTGGCATCCCAAACAAAAGCTTGACCCTTCCTAGTCAACTGCGTCAACGGCAACGATAACTTAGTGAATCCTTCAATAAACGTCCGATAATAACCGGCTAAACCAAGGAAACTTCTAATCTCAAAAACTGACTTCGGAGTCTCCCATTGCGATACCGCTTCAACCTTCGACGGATCAACCGCAATACCATTACTCGAAATTACATGACCAAGGAAACTAACTTCCTTCAACCAAAACTCACACTTAGAAATCTTTGCAAACAATTTCTTCTCTCTCAACACAGATAACACAATCTTCAGATGCTCGGCATGCTCTTCTTCGCTCTTCGAATAAACCAAGATGTCGTCGATAAACACAACCACAAACTTATCCAAATAAGGATGGAAAATCCTATTCATGTACTCCATAAATACACCTGGTGCATTAGTCACACCAAATGGCATTACAGAATACTCATAGTGTCCATACCTCGTTCTAAAGGCAATCTTCTGAATATCCTCAGCTTTCACGCGAATCTGATGATACCCAGATCTTAAATCAATCTTGCTGAACACACTTGCACCAACCAACTGATCCATCAGATCATCAATCCTCGGGAGTGGATACTTGTTCTTAATAGTCACCTTGTTCAACTGTCTGTAATCCACACAGAGCCTCATAGAACCCTCTTTCTTCTTAACCAACAACACTGGTGCACTCCACAGCGACACACTCGGACGAATAAACCTCTTTTCAAGCAAATCCTCAAGTTGACTCTTCAACTCTTTCAATTCTGATGCTGACATATGATAAGGAGCCATCGATATCGGACTAGTTCCAAGAATCAAATCTATTGAAAACTCCACTTCTCGCTCCGGTGGTAAATCCTTTATCTCTTCAGGGAAAACTTCTGAAAAATCTCTAACAATTGGTAAAGCATCAATCTCTTCACTTCCACCAATTCTCAAAGTTGCCATAAGCATAAATACCTTAGCTCCATCTTGCACTGATTCTTTCACTTGTCTCGCTGTCATAAACAAATCTCTTGCAACGTCCGATTCTGGAAAAATAACCGTCTTGTCAAAACAGTTAATATATACCCGGTAGAATTCCAACCAATTCATCCCAAGGATGACATCGAGTTGGTCTAGGTGAAGACACACTAAATCAATCCCAAAATCTTTACCGAAGATACTCAACGGACAATTCAAACAAACATATGGTGTAGTTACCGAACCCATAGCAGGAGTATCAATAACCATACCGCCACCAATCACAGACAACTCAAGATTTAACCTTCTAACACAATCCAAAGAAATAAAAGAATGAGTAGCTCCGGTATCAATTATAGCGATCAAAGGTGTACCATTAATAAAACACGTACCTCTGATCAAGCGATCGTCACTAACAGTCTCAGATCCAGATAGAGCAAACACTTTTCCGCTTCCTTGATTCTTCTTCGGCTTATCACATTTGGTACTAATGTGTCCTTGCTCGCCACAGTTGTAGCAAGTCACATTTGCACCGCTTCTGCATTCAAGGGCTTTGTGGCCTGGCTTGCCACACTTAAAACACGCCTTCTCAACACTCTTGCATTCCGAAGCACGGTGTCCCTCTTCACTGCACCTATAACACTTCATCGGAGTAGAAACTCCCCCACTTGGCTTCTTACCGAAACCAACCCTTTGTTTCCCCTTATCAGCAGGAGTCACGTAAGGTTTCCCTCGGAAGTGACCCTTTCCTTTCTTATCACTTAGGCTCTTGTAGTGGCTAGATCAAGCCCTACTATCCTCATCGTAAATCCTACTCTTGTTTACCAACTCCGAAAATCGCTGGATTTCCTGGTAACCAATAGCTTGCTTGATCTCAGGTCTCAAGCCATTCACAAATTTGAGACACTTAGATCTCTCGGCATTAGCAGTGTTGTAGTGAGGACAAAACTTGATCAACTCCTCAAATTTTGCCGCATACTCAGCTACCATTGAATTACCTTGCTTCAGCTCAAGGAATTCAATCTCTTTCTTCCCTCTCACATCCTCTGGAAAATACTTCTCCAGAAATGTCTCTCTAAAAAGATCCCAGGTGATCACAATATCATCCTCTTCAAATCTTTGGCGAGTATTACCCCACCAGTCTTCGGCTTCCTCTTCGAGCATGTGAGTCCCAAACTGCACCTTTTGTGCATCTGAGCAATTCATAACCCGAAAAATCTTCTCGATAGCTTTCAACCACATTTGTGCTTTGTCAGGCTCGTGGGTTCCCTTGAACATCGGGGGATTATTCCTTTGGAACCTTCCCAAAGCACGGAATTCATCATCAGCATTATTCCCCACATTCACATTGGCCGGAGGATTCTGCCCAATCGCTCCCGCCAACCTTGTCAAAGCTTCTGCGATCGCTTCATCGTTCCTCCCTGCAACCATCTTGATTGATTCCAACAACAGAACCACGTAAGAACAACCAATATTGATGATGCAACACGCGCATATCAATAACACACAGGGAAAAACACTCTAACAACTTGGCCGGACGGACCGACCTGCTCTGATACCACTATTGTAACACCCCCTTCTATACCCTCAAATAAATGCATATACAAATTTATCAGAGTGAAAATTTTAGAATAAGGTATAAAGGAAGAATGTCACAATTTCACCAATGAAACACTTTAACATTTGCTCCATAAAATATGTAACATTTTCATGGTTTAGAAATCACATTTCAACATTTAAATTTAAGCGGAAGATAAAATCATTTAATCATTCCAAAAATATTAATTCACATACAGATAAGATATCCATATTGATACATCATGTCAGGTAATTACAAAACCACATCAGCTGATACATCGCAATGTATCACAAAAGAATAACTATACTAGTCTAACTACCCGGTGTTACATATCAGAGCAGCCGACTCAAAAGAATGAAGATAACTTCACAAAAAAACTCCAGCATCCTAATCTGCAATGCCTCATAGAGCATTATAAAACAACAGAAGGGTGAGAAATATTACCATAATAATCAATGCATAAGATTATATATATATATATATATATATATATATATATATATATATATATATATATATATATATATATATATATATATATATATATATATATATATATATATATATATATATATATATATATATATATATATATATATATATATATATATATATATATATATATATATATATATATATATATATATATATATATATATATATATATATATAGGTATCACATAATTACATTCTACATTTCTCACCACAAATTCAATTCATAGTCATATTTATCATGTTGTAAATATAAACAAATATGAACATACCCAAACATATCCCTTCATATATATTCCCCAATCATCCAAAACCCATCATATTCACAAGCATACTTCATATATCCATGACATTTATGCTATTACCACATCATCAAACAATGCACATATATCCACGATATGTTCCCATGCATTTCTCACAATTATTAACGATGCACACATATCCACGATATGTTCCCATGCATCTCTCCTAATTATTAACGATGCACACATATCCACGATATGTTCCCATGCATCTCTCCTAATTATTAACGATGCACACATATCCACGATATGTTCCCATGCATCTCTCCTAATTAATTAACTGATGCACACATATCCACGATATGTTCCCATGCATTCCCCACATTTATTAACCAATGCACACATATCCACGATATGTTCCCATGCATTTCTCATAATTATTAACCGATGCACACATATCCGCGATATGTTCCCATGCATTTCTCACAATTATTAACCGATGCACACATATCCACGATATGTTCCCATGCATCTCATACATTTATTAACCGATGCACACATATCCACGATATGTTCCCATGCATCTCATACATTTGCATACAACAACATACACTCATAATTCATCGAATAATACACACATAATCATTACTATGTTCTCGTGTATTTTCTAATCGGTGCAAACATTATACATATCGCAATCTATGATTCCCACCCAAAGACTACCCACAACACATACACATACAGTATATAACATTTCATTCCATTAAGGATCGAACCCGATCGAACCACAACACAACATAGAATGAAATCACAGAAAAACGAAATCTTGTCATGTTCTCCACCACCTCGCTAGGCGGGCACCTGGCGAACGCTCGCTATCTGTTCGCCTAGCGAACAAGCTCGCGAACCCCAACAGAAGCTATTGGAAGGCTTCGCTACCTGCTCGCTGCAGCGAGCTTCCCAGCGAACCATTTCGTTATCTGTTCGCTACACTTTCGCTACCAGCGAACGCACCAAAATCCATTTTGTCCAAGTCTGGGACCATTCACTATCTGTTTGCTGAGCGAACCCCTAGCGAGCATTCGCTACCTGCTCGCCTAGCGAGTCGCTAGCGAATGTCTGCGTATTTTGTTTTTCACTTACTGTTATCCAACTCAACCAACTCCAAAAACTCCAAACTCACCAATCCAATTCCAATACTCTTAGTCTAACATTTCTAGACTATTCTACATCATCTATTTCAGTATCTAACCGATTAAATTGAGTTCTACCGATTATTCCAACTTTTGCCCTAAATGGAAAAGGATGGAAACTACACCAAAACCTCAACCCAACATATATAACATCATGCAATGATCAAATAGAAACATTTCTCACCCTTACCTCGATTAATCAGAGCTTTGATGTTGGTTCTTGATGATTTTCCACTTTCCTCTTCTTCTCCTCTCTTTCTCTTCTTCTTCTCTCTTTCTCTTCTTCTTTCTTTCCAAATGTTTCTCTCTAACTTTCTTTTATTTTCCTTCTCTATTATATATTTCCTTTATTTTCCTTCCTTCCAATTTCCTTCTCAATTCTCTATTAATTCCAATTAATAAAAATCCCACTAAATCAATTAATTACTATAATTAATTATTTAATGAAATTCGGGCTGTTACAGTAAAGACAACATGTCCTTCTAAGTTGGGTAACCCTCACCCGGTTATTTAGCCTAACGGCGTTTGAATCTCTATAGTCGTCCCAAAGTGGACTAATAAACGCCTGTGAGCGAGAAAAAGAATAAAGGTGCCACAAAAAAAAATCTCGAGCAAAAATGTGCATGCCTTAATCTGATTATCCGAATGAAAGGGGTAGAAAATCGAAGAAAAGACTTAAGTCCAAAGCATAGTTGGAGAGGTGGCCGAAAGGGAGATTTAGGTCCATAAGTTTACTGCGGTATGTGTTTATGTAATGCCTTCGTTAACGGATGAGTACCGAAAGAGCTGGTTTGAGCCGATCGGAACTAAGACTCACGTATGAGTATCGACACGCCTTACACCCTGAACCCTTCACTTGATGTGCTGTTTGACTTGAAAATTATTTATCCAAGCTTTTTGCTTGAGGTCAAGCAATGGTTTAAGTTTGGGGGAGTTTGATCGGTGGTTTTTACACGTTATTTTACAGTTTATGTCAGTTAATCATTTGTTTTGTCTTGTCGCATTTTAGTTGTTTTTATTACATTTTACGCGTCGATTTGGTATTTTCACTGTTTCTAGGTTCAGGTATACAATAAAGGAGAAGTAGAGCGAAAACCGAGAAAAAATGGCAAGATTTCGGAAGAGTTTTGTTGTGAAATCTTTAGCAGTCTGCACGAAAACTATCATAACTGGAGTTCCGGGAATCCTTTTGAGGCGTTCTAAAAACCTCCGGAAAGTTAAGAGAGAGAGCTACGACTTTCGTGTTGGAGTCGAAGTCAGATTCGAAACAGGGGTGCAACACGGGTGCCCGTATTGTGTGACACGGCCTGTGTTGCAGGATGTGCTCAGAAAAGGCGATTTTTGGAGAAAAAACAGTGGCACAACACGGGTGCCCGTGTCGTGTGACACGGCCCGTGTTGTGACACCTGGGACTTGCAAATTTCACGCGAAAAATGTGTCAGGAAGCCAACACGGGCGCCCGTGTTGCCTGACACGGCCCGTGTAACGCCCCGATTTCGATTTTCACTTTTATTGGGCCCCAATTTAATTAAATTGGGTGAATAATATTTGGATGTAGAATTTGTGTGGAAATATGTTATATTTACATATTATCATATTTTTAACCGGTATTGGGAGGTTTCGGAGGAAATAGTTTGGAAGGGTATTTTGGACATTTCCTATTTAATATTAAGTGAGATATTTGTGAGATATTGAATTAATAGATGTTTTGGAAAAATAATGGAAAAGATATTAAAGAGGAAATAGAAGGGAAAGAAAGGATAGTAAGAAGAAGAGAAAGAAAGGAGAAAGAAAGAAGAGGAGGAGAAAGAGAAGAGAAAGAGGAAAACCTAGAATCATCAAGAATCGATCAAAGCTTGCGATTAATCAAGTAAGGGTGAGAAGTTTTATCATCTTAATAATGTATAGCATCATATATGTATTAGTTTGGGCTTGTTGGTAGTTTTTCTACACTATCCATTTCTAGGGTAAAAGTTGGAATAATCGGTAGATTGAAGATTTAATCGGTTGAAACTGAGTAATAACGCCGTAGAATAGTCGGGTAACATGTATTGATGCTATTTGTACTCATTTAGATGTTTAAGAGATGGTTGATGATGGATTGGTGAAGGAGAGACAGAACAGAATGCTGTTCTGCGCAGGTTCGCTGGCTCTCGCCAGGCGAGCGAAGGCGAAGCTTCGCCAGGCGAAGCCCGGCGAATGCTGGCGAGTAATTATGTTTAAGTCCCAGTGGACTTCGCTGGTGAGTTCGCCAGGCGAAGGTGGATAGCGAAGGTTCGCCCAGCGAAGGTGCTGGCGAATGGTGGCGAATGAAGTCAGTAGCTACTGACTTGGGCTCGCTGGCGAGTTCGCCAGGCGAAGCCTAGCGAAGGTTCGCTGCGGGGGTTCGCCAGGCGAATAAAGGCGAACGTGACAGCATTTTTCTTGTGTTGTGTTGCTCATGTGGTGATTGTTTGGTTGATTCACATAGGTTAATACCTCTATGATATGAATAAGTATGTGATTTATTGTGATAACATGTGCTGTGGGTAGCCTTCGTGCGTAAATCCTCGATTGTGAATTGTGGCCGTTTGGGCAAATATGTGCATTGTTTAAATTGATTTAAAATGCATGATAATGAGGTGAATGACTAATGTGTCGTGTAATATACATTGCGATGTATGATGATTGTATGAAATTGAATGAGGTGAAGATGCATGAACATATTATGTGTATGTGTGTGCATTTCAAGAATTGTATAGAATACATTCTTGTGTTGTTGATTCCTAGGAGAATCTGATGAGTGATAGGACTCTTAGGAGAGCCTGAGGAGAGACATGACTCTTAGGAGAGTCTGATGAGAGGTGTGATTCCTTGGAGAGTCTGCTGTATGACCTGATTCCTCGGAGAATCTGATGGATGGTGTGATTCCTCGGAGAATCTGCTGAATGAATTGATTCCTCGGAGAATCTGATGAGATATGTGATTCCTTGGAGAGTCTGCTGATTAACCTGATTCCTTGGAGAATCTGATGAACAGTGTGATTCCTCGGAGAATCTGACGAGTGGCGTGATTCCTTGGAGAATCTGATGAATGGTGTGATTCCTAGGAGAGTCTGATGAGTGTTGTGATTCCTAGGAGAATCTGACAAGTGATAGAATACCCATTAGGGGTGAGAGTAGATTGATCCTTAGGAGGATCTGACGATCGACTAGATCGATGTTGTGTTGCATTTACATAGAGTAGCGAGTTGTCCTCTATGATTTGCATTTGTCATCTGTATATGATGTATAGTGAAATAAACATGTTGTGTATGTTTATTGAATTAACGTGCAATGTATGTTTTGGCATAATGTAGATACTGGAGGATATATATATATATAGATATATATATATATATATATATATATATATATATATATGTGGTTGCATGTTTATGAAAAGATATAAACATTGATGATGCATATTGAGTATGCTTGGTGTTATAGTTGTATATAGATATATTATATTGTACAAGGTGAGTTGTGGTGAGAATGCGTAGAATGCATAATTGTTGATATGAGATATTTATATATGTCTTTATGCATTATTTATTATGATATTGTTTCTCACCCTTCTGCTGTTTTATAATGCTCTATGAGGCATTGCAGATTAGATGGCTGGAGATATTTTGTGAAGCATGACTTCATTTCCCTTTTGGTCGGTCGGCTCTGATATGTAGCACCGGGTAGATAGGAGTTATTTCGATTCTTTTGCGATACATCTGTGCATGTATCTGCCGATGTTATGTTTTGTTGACATGTGGGATGATAATTGTATATGTGAATACATGTATTGGAGATATGAAATATTTAGATGTTTCCGCCTTGTTCTAAATATTTTCTCGTGGGCGCTGACCCGTTGTTGCATATCTGTAGAGCAGGTGTTGTATTGCATTGGAATTTTTATGATAATGTGACATACCCCTTTTGTGCTATGACTTACATGTGCTCTGATAAAATTTTGACTTATGCCTAAATGATTAATTGAATTATTTTGGGGTAGGAATAAGGGGGGTGTTACAGCCCGTGTTGCAAGAAGCGCTTTTTTCCCTATTTTTCTTGTATTTTTGACTCTTGTGATCTCCGAGGGTATTGGGGGTATTTCCCTAGTGATGAGTTTGAATTGAGACTATTTGATACGTGTTTGGAGAAAGAATAAGAGGCTTTTGGACAGAAAAGAATTTCACGATCAAGATTGCAGCAACCAAGGATTGGGGGAAACTGAAGGGTCTCATGAGCAGAAGCTATTGAAGATCAAGGCACCCCTATTATCTATAATGTTGAATCTAGTTGTTGATTTTATTTTTATTATTATGAGTAGCTAAACCCCCCAATGCTAGGGGGTGTCCCTGATTTGACTATGTAATGACCTTGACCTTAATAATGGATTTCTCTACTCTCTAATCATCGTTGTTATCGTATTTTGTTTTATGGCTTTTCTTATCTGACAAATGAGAATATGAATTACGGTTAACCTTAGGTTTGGAAAAACAATTGTTAACGCGTTTATACGATATTACTATAGTAGATATTGCCTAGGAATGAGGATACCCTATAGTAATCGTAATGTTTTAGATAATGTAAATTGCTTGGGATTGTTCCTATACTGCCAAGGAATTGGGGTATAGGGAGAATACCAAAGGGTTTTCTGCTAAGGAATTAGAGTCAAGTAATCTTTAAAACCGGTCACGATTGAATTGAGCAAATATTTCTAAAAACTTAGGATTGAGGTTGTTACAAGGTTATTTCATACACCCTACTCTAGCATGCTTCTCATAACTGTCTAAAACCTTTATTTTACTGCTTTTGCCTTTTGGCCTTTAAAATTGTAAGAAACAAACCAAAACCCCTATGACTTTTTGTTCAATTGTATTATTTTAGAACTTGTGTTCATACGCAGTCTGCGAGATCGATATTCGGGGAATTTCCCCTTATTACTACATTGGTACAATTAATACACTTGCTAATTTACCGGTCAATAACAGATATGCGAAATCCTGAGAGAGTACGAGAACTTGGGCCTGTTTTTTGGTCATTTGTTTACAACACAAGAATCAGGACACATTCAGAATGCGATACATAAGTCATACACACATACGAGAGGAAGTAACATCGCAATGGCATACCAATTGTCGGCCCGATTCGTTCTTGCCCATAGCTGTCATCACCAAAACAATGTTTCGAAGGGGTTGATTTGAGTAGGTGAAGCCCACGGCAGCTCACGTTGATCAGTTGCTAGCAACCTACAAAACAAAGGAAACATTACACAATGACTAATAAGATTTGAAGTTAGCATTATGTTCAAGTCAATCCACAACATATCAATGCAATGCTCAGAGTTATTCTGAAGATGAATGAAGTTTTCTTTTCGTCGAGAATTTTACCTCCGGCAAATTTATTTGAGAAAGACTTGAGGACGTGCAGACACCGGTTTGAAGAAACTCACCCTCCTCCAAATCATCTCCTGATTCCATCACCAATTCATTTTCACGATAGTGTAGTAATAGCCTGTAAGGTTACCGATCAGAGAGTTAGTTTATACTGATACAATCCGCAAAGACGCACACCACAACAGAAGAATGTTTCAAGTTGAAACGCCTCCATGATCACGTATGCTTAACACGAAACCGCTATCAAATATTCTTAAAGTAGCCCCAAATCTGAATAAGATGAAGAAGAAACCATTAAGGAAATAGAAAGGAAACACAGTAGAATGCTAACAACACTAAGAAGGAAACAACATCAATAGTCACCCTGAAAGATTCCAGAGTCATACCTTTACAAAAGGCAACAGCGACACTTGTTTTGGAACTTCAGTAACAACAACCTCAGTAATTTGCTGCTCCAACTTCAGCCATGTCGTTTCATTAGCTTCTCATTTCCCATTTAAAACCTGCAATTCAACCTGAAGAAACCATAGCCCACTGCTCAACACCAACATTAACAAATTAAGAATGAAGTGTCTCCTAGTACTACAGAAAACCAAGAAAGAGCTCCTTCTGCACAGAGCCTACTAATTGACTATCACCAACAGAACTCGACATTGAACAAATCTTCAGGTTCCTTCTCCTTTGACCGCTTAACTTTGACACCATGTCCAGAGATTGATGATCAAACAATATGACAGAAAGTTTCCAATAATGAAGTTACTTCCACATTCCTTTGTGCGTCTTGTAGTACGGATTTTACAAATTTGGAAAATGTAACAACAAGGCACAACCGCATTAATCCTGCAAGCAACAATAGAGTTCAACCTTAATTGGAAATCCCAGAGAAGTTTTAATACATTCTAAAGCAATTAGGGACATGTTTCTCTAAGAAAGGAAAGCCATTTACCACATTGCTTACAGGAGCAGACATATGGAATGAAGACGGAAAGCATAATAAATCTTTGCCTTCTTCCCAATTATCGTTTGAATCCGCGTGTGCCTATAAATTGAGACAAAACAACACACATCAGAGGAGAAGAGAACGAACTCACAAAACCCCCAATTTCAAACACACAGAAATTCACAGATATCAAAAATCCACAAACAGTTCAACACAAAAAATCCCAATTCGAAACATCAGAAATCCACAGAAAAAGAACCCAAATTGTAAAATTAAAGAAAGACTTATCTTCACCCTCAAATTGGCCGCTTGCATCCACGCTCTCAAAACCTCAAACCTCCGCCGGAATCGCCTCAACTCCATTGCAACCGCTTGCGTGAATCCACCAACCACAATCAACCACCACCACCAGAAACCCATTCGCTACCGCCATTGAACCGGCAAAGAACATCAAATAGTGGGTTTTCGTTTAACTAACCTTGACAATTTATTTGATTTTTTTGTTGGTTTTGTAGGAAATCAGAAGATGAAGAAGTTGAGGAGAAGAAAACGGAGGAAAACGGAGAAGCGAGAGAGAAAGATTGAGGAGGAAATGCGAGGAGAACGAAGAGGGAGAGAGAGCGGCGGAGAGAGGGATCGTTTTTAGGGATTTAGGGTTTCCATGTTCTTTTTTTTCTTTTTTGTTTTTTTTTATGATACTGTAATCGTGTAATGCACCCACACACTAGTAGTAATGCACCCACACACTAGTAGTAATGCACCCACGCACTTCACCCTCAGATCTCCAATGGATCTGATCTGACGATTCACACCCGCGCACCCATCATAATCCGCACGCCTGCGTCATACCAGAGCCGTCTTCCCCTTAATTAATCTTAATTAACCCTATTTAAACTAATAATTCGTTTTAGATTAATATAATAATAACTTTTTTTAAATTAATCAACCTAATTAACCTAATAATTAATCTCTAAGTCTAATTAACTAAATAACTTTTTTTATAATTAAATTTAACTAAAACCAATTTTTATAATTAATTCTCTCAACTTTATTAATGATATTATTATGAATTCATAATTCTTTTTTTCTCATTTTTATAAATAAAAAGCCTTCTTTTTTTAATTTAAAAAAACCCTTTTCTTTAAAATAAATTAATAACCTTTTTTTTATTTTAACCGTTTTTCCAACCAATTAATCATTAACAATAAAAACTATTTCTATAATTTATTTAGTTAGTGCTTATTTATTAATAATGGCAAACTACTTTATTCTAATAAGATTTGTTAACTTTAATATTTAATAATATCAATCAAATGCATTTCGTAATAATCTATTTAGTTTATTTAGTTTATAATAATCTTTCATTTAAATTAACCACTATTAATATAATAATAACTAAAATGTTTTAAAAAACTAATTAACTTAAAATTTAAATTCACGATTAAAATTAATATAACATTTTCTTACAAACTAAGTCACCCTTTAACATAACTTCTCTTAAATTAATCTTCTTAAAATCAATTCAACCATTTCTCTTAAAATCAATTAAACCTCACCAATTTCATCAAATAACATGTTTTCTCAATCCCAAATTAAAAATCAATTTCCTAAAATAAATCAACATCTAATCGTGCACGCTTGCGCCTCGCTTTGGTCCGTTCACACATTCACAATTCACTTTCACACACTTAGCGCTTTCATGCGTGTGTATGTTTTATCTTTACTCGCAATTTATCTTCCGCAATTTACATTATCAATTTACTTTCCTCGCATCGCATTCCGTCCAAAGGAAAAACCTACACATGATTCAACAATTGTGTGTAGTGCATCCCATTTGCATCATTCTCCCACTTGATACTTGATCCCATTCAAGTTGATCTTTTTAAGTTAGATCCTATCCCATAGAAAAGACCATTATCTTTACAACTTAGATACAAACAAAACAACTCAACAATATAACTTCAAACACAATAGAGAAATAGATGTTAATCATCTTAAGCGAGATAGAATCTCCACCCCACAACAATTACAATCAATACCGTAAGAACTTTGCCTTAAGAGAGATAGAGGCGTAATTGTCGATCAATATCTGAGTACTTGAGCCTTCTCTTAAGACGATGCAAAGACTATTTTCCTACAACCTTGTGGCGGTTAAATCTCCCTTAAAATGACAACTCGTCTCCTTCTCCTAAAATCAATCAATCAACTACCCTAAATCCGTAGGAACTTTGACCACAGTCAAAGAACTCCTCAAACCCTTTAGGGGAACTACAAATACTCTGATTCTACTCCCGTAAGGATATGTAGGCATAAGATGCGACATCTTATCGAGTATACTTAGAAATAAACCCCTAGGTCTTTCCACCATTAAGCAGATAACACATAGCAATAAACACATTAAAACAAGAGGTTCCTGTAGAGTACTACAGAAACTTAGGATGCTAGCACCTTCCTTAAGTTTAACCGACCCCCGAACCTATAACTCTCTAGCTTGCATTTGCATTGCATTGTGGGAATTTCGATTTTTATCCCTTCCTTTGGACAAATCAAAATTCGGTTGCAAAAATGAATTAAAGATTCAAACTAATCAATAGTTTGGTATCCAAATTTCACCGCGACAATACCTGTAAGGTAAATTATGTCGTATCATTAGTGTAGACAACACAAACAAAGAAGCAAACAAAAAAAATAGACTGCAGGATTTTTCGGAGATACATCTCTGGAAACACCTTAAATCATTTTACTTTGAATACTTCCGGAGATGCATCTATGGAATATTCCAGTATATGAAACACTAAACAATTTCACTCATAGGTCGCGACAGTGGCGTCCTCTACTACTTGCATTGTGAAAAATAAACATTTGATCGTCCTTTTGAGCCAACAAACAATGCATACACTAACTCTAAACAATATTACATATGGTTTCTACACATTTCTACCCCTAACAATTGATTTCTACTCGTTTACACTATAACTCGAATATTTACCAAGAATCAAAAAACATATCCGAAATTTTTTATTTGAATGTTGTTGAATGATGAAATGGATGATGTTTGTTGTTTCCTTGGACCTCCTATTGGTGAAATCTAATTTGGTGAAGTTGGAGAATATTGAGAATGAGAAGAGTTGACGAGTTGGGTTTGAAGGAAAATGAAAAGTGTGGGTGGAGAAGAGTCTGACGTGATATTAACTAACAAAATGTTTTGGAGATACATTTCTAAAATATTTCAACGTTCATTTAAATTTTGGTGCGTCCGGAGATATATCTCAAAATCAGACGGTATTTTTGAAATTTCAGTTGGTGCGGTAGAAATACATAAGATGGAAAAATAAATCCTCTAAAAGTATAATGAACAATCTTTTTTTTTTGAGAGGTCTAAAAAAAAGAGTTTGGGCCGCCTAATGTCTAATGCTTGTGTCGTTCCTGACTATCCATTGTGTTATATTATAGTTCCTCCAATAAAAATAAAATAAAAAAACATTAAAATTTTCTATCGGAAATGTTTTAGTTTCAGTATGATTTTATATATGTTACACCATTCTGTGGCGTGTGGCTACCAGCGTACCACTGCCTAAAGATAATTTTGTTACACCATTCAGGAATAGCATGAATTCTGGTATAGTAAGAAAATGTACGACTGTCGTTACTTGCTGTGTATTTTACTATACCATAAAAGCACAAATGTCCATAACCATGAGACAAAAATGTGTTAAATGACCAAGCTCCAAAAGACACTTGATGTGTGATTGCAATTTGTTATGTTTATGTATAACAAAAGTCTTCATCTCATATTTTTACTGATGTGTATGAAACTAGAAGGTTGAATGGAAGGCTTAGATTATCAGATATATATGCTTTCAATCTTTCCTTCAATAATGTGAAACTATGCATGCTATTTGAGTGTAAAAGACATCCTTTCAAAGTTTCACCTTATACTAACAGGTGCTTTGAAAAGGAAGGTTTGTGTCTGCAATTTGAATCTAGAAATCAATAATTTCACAAGCTGCCATTTGAAACCTTCATATTTGCGACAAATCTTGAAGCACAACATGATATGCATTTTCTGTGAAAGTTCCTTGTATGAAGGTTATTGTTTGACAAAAGTGATGAAATGGATGTATCTGCGAGTGATCTTTTGACGAGACTTCAGAGTCCTCGTCACAATTCAAGGATTTTGACAGAAATGTTGAGTCTTGGTAATCACATGTTTAAAGAACTTAATAGTAATTCTTTGGTAAAATTTATAAAAAATTCAGGTTCTGCCAAGTTGCATCACATTCAAAATTCAATAGGCAAAAAACTTAATATAGAAATGGACATGAAAAAAAAATTAACAATTCATTACACCACTTAATCATAAATTGAATAACATGCGGTCGCTTTTGGCATAAGCGCAATTGAGAAAATGTTAACAGCTATCTTCTCCACCTAAAGATTAAGCTAATCTATTTGATCTTGGCCTGAAGACACGGGCTTTTACTAAAGCGAAGAACAAGAAGCAATGCGTCTACAAACAGCGAGCTACAGCAGCTACAGTTAGTACCTTCATAAGGGTAGCATTTTATCAGAAACTTCAATCAATTCAAACCATGATATCCTGCCGAATCCAAAAGTACTGCTTTAATTTGCTCGGGGGGAATATCCTGACCTTCTCTGCATTGCTGCTAAGAAATAAAGAGTATAAATCAAAACCATAAATGGTAGAAAGAAAGCCAATAATACTTAACTCAAAACATTTAAACTCAAAACACTTCAAAACAAACAACCTAGAGAGGCAAATAAACATCAATGGGCAAGCATCATAATAACAGAAAGTAAGGAAGGCTAATATCAGATATGTTTGAGTGAAATTTGGAACTCGAGAAAGAGCTATACCTCGGCTCTGAAAACATCCAAAGCAAAGCCATTGAAACAACTAATAACAGCTTGTTGAACATCCAATCCAAGGTTATCCAAAGCCCTCATGGTAGAAAGCAAAAGTCCCGGTCTTCGGGTACAAAACATATGAATGTTGACGGCTCTCCCTTCCCTTACCCTAACTTCCACCTGTAAATTTCAGAAACAGTCAAAACAACTTCCTCAATTGCCATGCAAATAGTTTGCATCCATGAACATACACTTGTTTGCCGTGTTACTGATCTATATGAAGGAAGTCATGAGTTGTCACGACTGTAATTTACATGGTTCGCAAACCACAAGCTACAAATATGACAGTTTCTTAGAACAAATTCGCATTAAGACAAACTAAAGTTACCTTAGGAGATTGGTTTTTAGGGCTTAGCAAGTCATTAGGATATAGATCTTCTTTGACTCGGCAAGGAAGGGTCGGCGGAGTGGGTGTCAACGGGTGAAAGCTTGCACTTGCAGAAGGTTGCAGCAATGAGCCAGGAGGAGTTGATTCCAGTTCGTTATGAAGATTGTTAATCCGCTGCAGTAGCTCCTTCAAGTAGTCAACTGCATCACCAAGTATCGAAGCCCTGTCCATCTACGATGAACAAATGAAAATACCCAAAATTAGCCTGATCTACTTCCTAAGTTGTATTCCTATGCTACCATTAACACAAGCAACAAGATGGCATCTAGTAAATAGTCTAATCACGACATCAAGGTAAGATTATTGATATTTTTACAAGCGCGATTAAGGCTGCATCAGTCGCATTTGACAACAATTCGCTGCGATATCAAGAATCAAAACTTAACTACAACCGTTATCACAACCTCAATTTAAACCTTGATAGAAGCTAATATAGCAAACAAAACTTATGAAAGAAAAAAAAGGAATGATTTTCTTCTTCAATACCTTGCTAATCTTTGGAACAACAGACCTTAGCATATACAACCTATCATTGAGTTTCTTCCTCCGACGCCTCTCCGCCATGAGATTTTTTGCAGGAAGCCCTTTCTTCTTCTTCCCCTTTTGATCTCCACCAGTAACAACAGTCCCATTGGAATTGTTCAAATCATTTCCATTCTCATCAGAATCATAATTCAACTCAGAAAAATCCTCAACATCATCCTCACCACCACCATTTCCATCTTCTTCCCACTTCTTCTCCACTTTTCTCTTCTTCTTGTTCCCCACCGTCTCCAACCTCGGAATCTCCAACGCCCCTCGCCGCTTCTGAAACAGTGTCGTCGGCTGTTGCTGCTGCTGCTGTTGAGGTTGCGGTTGAGACAGCTCAAGAGGCATAGAAAAAGAAGCACTAAAAGGTGCTACAGAAGCATCGAGTTCAAGACTCGGTGGAAACTCGGAAGCGGAACTCAGGTCAAGGGAGCCACCCATAAAAACAGGCGAATTGGAAGCGTTGGTGTTATTGTTTCCCATAAAGAATCCATTTTCGAATCCCATCTCAAAAGGGTTATTATTGTTGTTGGTATTGTTGAAGAAGTAGTTGTTGTTGTTGTTGTGGAAGAAAGGGTGTGGATTTGAAATTGAATCCATGGTGTTTGTGTTTTGGTGCATGAGAAAATTATCATTAGTTGAAGTATGATTTGAAACAAACGGAACAACGTTGTTGTTGTTGGTGGTTGTTGTAGTAGTGGAGTTGAGGTTATAGAAGTTATCAGGTTCTGGTTTGAAGAAAGGGAGAGAGGTAGTGGAAGCAGCCATGGCAATAGCAATGGCAATGTCTTGGTCGTTGGTGTTGAGTTTAGGTTCGGAGTTAGGTGTGGACCATGATGAAGGTGATTGTTGTTCTTGGTGTTGTTGTTGTGGTTGAGTCCAAGGTATAGTAAGAGAGTTGTGAAGTCCTTGTGGTAAGGGTAGCGTGTAACGTTCCATGAGAGACAAAAAAGGTGAAGAGGTTATTGTTTTGTTTGATGAATTGTGTGAAGAATGATGAGGGAGTTGAGAACGTTCTTGTGTTTGTGTTTATCTTGTGTGTGGAAAAGAAAAGAAAAGAGGGAATGGAATGGCTGGTTGAGTGAGTGAGGTTTATCTATCCAAGCAAGTGTGTCTGCAATCTGCATGTGCTTGCTTCCCTTTCTTGCTAAATTAACTTCACCAATTTATACAACCACTATTCTTTACACAAATGTTCAACACTAATTAAGAGAGGGATAATTAAAGGGTTAAAGAAGGAAAATCGGGTAAAAAGTAGGGATGGTAAAATAGGTTGGTCCGTTCGATATGTCTGTTTTGTCTGTACTTTTTTGTGGGACGAGTCAGAGTGTTAGTCTCACACGTTCTAATATATAGGGTCTTAGTCCTGCATACTCTAATATATTCGTCTCGTCCGTCCGTTTTCCAGGCCTTTTGCGAGCATAAATATTAATATAAAAATTTATAATTTGTAGGGTCTTAGTCCTGCATACTCTAATATATTCGTCTCGTCCGTCCGTTTTCCAGGCCTTTTGCGAGCATAAATATTAATATAAAAATTTATAATTTTTAAACTTAAAACGTACATGCATGCGAGACAATCTCGTCCCTCACTAATTTTTTTTAAAATAGGACAAATTTTAAGCCTATATCTCAACAAAGTCCGTTTTATCCGTCTTACTTTTTATGAATTTTTGCAAGCGAGTTTAAACGAGATATTTGTCACTTCTAATAATTTTTATAATTTTCAGGTCATAAAACAAGCACACTCTTATTTAACGTCATATTTGTTTTTTATATGTTTTTTAATATTTTTATTTTTTAATTCTTTTTTATTATTTATTTTTTTCAAATGAATAAAAATAATTAATATTTTATTCAGATAAATTAACTTACTTGATAACTATACAATTGTCTATTTATTATTTTAAAAAAGAAAATTTTGATCATTAAACCAATTAAAATAAAATAAAAAATCAATTTTTTTATAGTATTAACTCTGAAATAAAAAGTATTGACATAAAAGGTTTTTATCAAAATATAAATTATCATATTTTGTATTTGATAGTTTAACATACACTTTTTTTTATGAGTAACACACCTTATAAGAAACACATCACATATTCACAAAAAATCATAAAGTGATAAATGTGTGGGTTCTCTCACTCATAAATATTCAAATCTCAATTTTTCTAATCAATGTGAGACATCCTCACACTTTGTTTCTCAAAGTTATTAACTCACATTTACTTTTTCTCATCACTTTCCCTTAAGGGCGAGTTTATCCACATACTCTATCTCAAGCGTAAGCTCTTTTATCCACATACATTATATCGTTGTTGACACTTTTCAACGGGACATCTCCTATACACCACCTGTGGGAAGTACCTTCGATACAAGAAAGTCAATCTCTCACTCGAACCAAAGTTTTGTGATATTATTGTTGGAACATTTAGTTCGAAGTTAACATGAAGGAGCATTTTTACATTCATTAGGGAAATTTTCTCCACAAGCAACACACATTTAAGAGACACGTCACATATTCACCCAAAATTGTAAAGTAAAACTTTTTCATAATTTTTTTTCTCAAAGTTTTAAGTCACGCTTACTTTTTCTAGACCATTACATTAAAAATATTAAATAAAACTAACTATTATTTTCAATATATACATGATTAGTTATGTCACACATATTAAAAAAAAGAAATAAATAAAATAGAGAATAATATTTTTGCTAAAATTTTTTTTATCAAATATTAAAGAATAAAATTGAAATAAGTGTATTAAAAATTAAAATTAATCATTTATTTTAGAACATTTTTATTTTATTTTAAATGAATCACTCAATGTTAGACACATTTCAATTGAAATTCACAATTTTCAAATTGTTTAGGCATCAATTTAATTACAACTATATACAGTTTAAAAAAAAAATG
The DNA here is from genome assembly GCA_963859935.3 of Lathyrus sativus. NCBI lineage: Eukaryota > Viridiplantae > Streptophyta > Magnoliopsida > Fabales > Fabaceae > Lathyrus > Lathyrus sativus. The sequence continues at coordinate 541,597,483 of OZ012737.1, forward strand.
GAAAATTTTGACATCAATTAGAACGATAATTATATTTCTTCAAACAATGAATTTAAGTCGACAATCAAAAGACCTCTTTACCTATTTAAAAAAAAGAGATAAAAACAAAATAATCCTTAAAATAGATCATAACTATATAAAACAAGTAATATGGAGGGAAAAAAAAAACAAATGAGAAAAATATGTATTATATCGTATAATCAATAAAGAATGCACTTTATTTTAAAAATAATTCTTTATTTTAATTTCTATAATTTCTCCCTACACTGGAATGTAACATATTTTCTCTAATTAGTAATTATTATTAAAACAAATATTTTATTTTTAAATTTAGTAAATATAAATATATTTTTTTTAAACTTTAAATACAGATTATATATATATATATATATATATATATATATATATATATATATATATATATATATATATATATATATATATATATATATATATATATATATAATTTATAAATTTTGAAAAAATAATATTTATTTATAATAATGACAAGAATACTTAGCATATCATTATACATAGAATATTATGCATTTAGCATTGACTTCATTGATGTGAATGTGGTTTATAATGAATATTATGCATTTAGCATTGACTTCATTGATGTGAATGTGGTTTATCTTTGTTAGAATTACTTGTGTTGCAAGATAGTTACTTGTAACACAATTTAGTTATAAAGTTGTTATGTTTAATGAAAAATAATTAAGTTGATTGAGCAATACACCTTGATCGATATATAAGTTGCATAATCATTTCTTGGAAACTACCTGTTGCTTTTAGTCAAACAAGCTTACATTCCTTCCATTCATATTCATTCTTAAGTTTGATTGTTTTTATTTCATTCATAATTAATAGTATACTCTAATAAACTAGCATTAATATGATATAACTTTCATTAATAATGAATTGAAGCACAACCTCAAATTAGTTCTCAACAAACTTATCAATTTTTAAAGAAAAACAATATGATAGGTGATGCTCGCAAATGAAGGTTTTAAAATATTCTTGAAATATTGAATGATGATGTTGTGAATAAGATGTATTGAAATAAAATATAAACGGTTTTTTTATGATCAAGAAATACACAGGGGTTAAGGTTAACAAAGAAAACAAGTAAGAAGAACAAGAAGAAACAACAAGGATTGGTTATAAATTGTTATTTTTTTTCTTTATCTATCAAACCAAGCTTACAAGTATACAAGAGTAACAAATAACCTCTCTCTCTTGAATTAAAATTTTATCTTCCTATTTTTCCTTATACAAGATGAGAGATTAGTATGCTATTTATAAGAAAAATAGCACACTAACCTAATGGGATTTTCAACAATTACCCATTACAAGCTAACTTTAGGTATAAGATAACTTAAACAATTAGGCTTACAAGCAAGACCCAATTCAACATGCTAACAAACTTAACAATATTGACTAATGCATGTTAGAACAAACTTCGACTACAACACGCGTTACTCGCGAACAAACTTCGATCATACTAGAGTTCTTCATGCAACTTTATAAACTGCATACAGTGGAAAAACTTGCAACTGGGCAACGTCTTGGTGATCATATCAACAACATTATGATTTATTGAAACCTTCAGCACTTGGACTTCTTCACGCTCGATTACTCCTTTGACGAAATTTAGCCTCACATCAATGTGCTTGGCTCGCTCATGATAGGCTGGATTCTTTGACAGGTGTATTGCACTTTGACTATCACATTTAACAATGATAGTACGACCTTGAATTTTCAGCTCCTTTGCAAAACCATCAAGTCATAATGCTTACTTCACAACTTCAGTTAGGGCGATATATTTCGCTTCAGTTTTTGATAAGGCAGCGGCCTTCTGAAGTGTAGCTTTCCAGCTGATTTCTATCCCAAACATATTTAACACATATCCATAAATAGATTTCCTGGAATCCATACAACCTGGATAATCAGAGTCGACATATTCTTCAATTGCTGCTTTACTATCTTCACCCAAGGTTCCACCATAAATTAGGACTCTATTCAGAGACCCGTTTATGTACCTTAGAATCCATTTCAATGCTTGCTAGTAAGCCTTTCCAGGATTCTCCATGTACCTGCTTACAAGACTTACTGCATATGTTATGTCGGGTCTAGTACAGACCATATCGTACCTCAAAGAACCCACTATATTAGCATATGGAATGATATTCATATAAGTTCTTTCGACATCTGTGTTAGGACACTGATCTATACTCAACTTAAATTGAGGGTTTTTCGGAGTCACAACATGCTTTAAATTCGACATACCATACTTTTCGAGAATCTTCCGTAGGTATCCTCTTGAGATAAGCATAATTTCGATTGTTTTCTATCTCTTCGAATTTCAATCCCAAGAATCCTGGACGCAGCTCACAGATCCTTCATGTCGAACTCCTTAATGAGTTCATCCTTCACCCTCATTACATATTCGACATTGTTGCTTGCTATTAGAATATCATCCACATAAAGTAACATAATGACAAATGAATTACCAGGACGGAATCTTAAGTAAACATAGTGGTTGAACTGACTTCTAATGAAACTTATGTGTGCCATAAACTTATCAAATCTCATATTCCACTGTCGAGGAGATTGTTTCAGTCTATATAAAGATCTATTTAGTTTGCGCACATAATCTTTCTTCCCTTTTTCGACATACCCTTAAGGTTGCCTCATAAGAATTGTTTTTTCTAGATCACCATACAAGAACGCAACCTTCACATTCATATGTCCCAGTTCAAGGTCGAACTGGGCCCCTGTGCAAGCAACATTCGAATGGATAAGTGCTTCACAATAGGAGATAATACATTATTGACATCGACACCTTCTTTCTTAGTGAACCCCCTAGCGACCAATCTTGCCTTGTATCTGTTCGACGCCACTCCTTCGATTCCTTCCTTAATTTTGAAAATCCACTTACAGCTGACTAACATGGCTCCAGCGGATTTCTTGACCAGTTCCCAAATGTTGTTATCATGAAGAGATTTTATTTCATCATTCATGGCCTTCAACCATTCACTCTTCTTTCGAATCCTCATAACTTCCTTATAGTCTCTAGGTTCTTCGTCTAGAACCTCACTTGCACAGATTAAGGAATAAGCTATAAGATCTGCATACCCAAGTCTCTAAGGTGACTTGATGACTCTCCTCAACCTATCTCTTGCTAGCAGGTAGCCATTATCAGTCTCCTCATCTTCGACAACATCTTCTGCTTCTTCTTCGACTTCATCTGGGATGTGCAATTTAACATCAACATGCTCCACCTCAACAGGAATCTCTATTTGTTTCAACTCTTCATCACCAACATCAGTTTTCTTGAAAGCCATCTCTGCTTTATTGAAAACTACATCTCGATTGGTGATATACCTCCTGTGACCTGGCTCTAGGCACCATAGCCTATAAACTTTGACTCCTTTTGGATATCCTATGAACATGAATTTCAGAGCTCTAGGTTCGACCTTGTCTTGCCTAATATGAGCATAGGCCACGCAACCAAATACTCTCAGTCTGTCGAGACTAGGTGGATGTCCCAACCAAACTTCTTCAGGTGTCTTCATTCCCAAGGAAGTCGAGGGACATCTATTTATCAGATAGGTTGTTGTCGAAACATCATCCGCCCAAAACACCTTCTTCAATCCAGCACTTACCAACATGCATTTAACCCTTTCAAGGATTGTTCGATTGAATCTTTCAGTTAAGCCATTTGTTAAGGAGTAGCTGCTACAGTCTTATGCCTTGCAATCTCAGACTCAACACAGTATTTGTCGAACGCTTCGTTGCAGAACTCAAGGTCATTGTCGGTTCTCAACCTCTTAACCTTTTTTCCAGTTTGAGTTTCGACCAGAACCTTCCAACTTTTAAAATTCTAAAAAGTTTCATCCTTCGTCTTCTGGATAAATATCCATAATTTTCTGGAATAGTCATCAACGATGGATAGAAAATACCTTGAACCTAAGTGTGAAGGATTCCTTACAGGCCCCCAAAGATCGGCATGAATGTAATCCAGGGATCCATGTGTTCTTTGCTTGCCTTTGTAAAACTTTGCCCTATAGGATTTACCAAATACACAAGATTCACAAAACTCCAACTTTTCGACTTTGTCACCTCTTAGAAGGTTTTACTTCCCTAATTCGACCAGGCATCTTTCACTGATATGGCCCAATCTCATGTGCCATAATTCTGTCTTCGACACAGGTTTCGTGGATGCAACATTTGTTGAACTACTTACAACCTCAGCCTCAAGGGTATACAAGCCTTGTTTCTTCATGCCTCTCAAGACTTCCTTCGACCCATTCATGACTCTTAGGATACTTTTCTATCCTCGAAAAACATATCTCTTCCTGTCGAATTCACCAAGAGAAATCAATTTTCTCTTCAAATTAGGTACATACTTGACTTCAGTCAATAACCTTATTAACTCATCATGGAGCTTCAATCTCACAAATCCTATACCTGCAACTTTGCAAGATTTGTTGTTTCTTAGCAGCACTGATCTACCATCTTAATCATATAACTCCTCGAACAATTCTCTATTTGGAGTCATGTGCCAAGTGCAACCTGAATCTATAATCCACTCTTTTCTTGAGTTGCCACTTGAAACCATAAGAATATCAGATGATTCGAAGTCATCTTGAACAATGGTTGCGTTGCCATTATCCTTACCTCCATAATCTTTTAGGCGTTCAGGGCATACCTTTCTTATGTGACCCTCCTTCTTACAATGATAACATCGAATACCAGATGTTTCGCCACTATAAGACTTCTTCTGGTTTTTACCTTTCTTCTTGTCAAACTTACCATCCTTTCGTAGGAATTTTCCCTTAACGGCCAAACCTTCGCCCATCGTCGAAGGTTTATGCTCCTTTCGTTCGTTCAAGTCCTTAGAATACAAGGTTGATTGAAATTCTTCAAAGCTTAGGGATTCCCTTCCATACAGGGGAGTTTATTTGAAGTGAGCATGTGTTATAGGAAAAACATACAACAACAACAGTGATTGATCTTCAACAGTGAATGAATACAAAGCTTGCTTCAGGTAAAGTCGATTCACCAGAGATTTGGTCATGTATAAACTTTCAAGTTTCACCCATAATCCCGATGTTGTAGTCTCCTTTGATACCTGTCGAAGAACCTTATCACCAAGGCTCAACAATATTGCGCTATGGAATTTCTCAATCATGACCGTCTTTTCTTTTTCTGTTAACACAACGTCCATGGCTGCCTCTCCCTTCAAAGCTTCCAAATAACCCTGCTGAACTAGTAGGGCTTTCATCTTCAAGCGCCACATACAGAAGTCATTCACTCCGGTGAACTTTTCAATCTCATACTTTGTTGAAGGCATCTTCTCCATGCTCACCTCACCAATTTGTTGTGAATAGGATACCTTGAAACAAAATATAAACGGTTTCTTTATGATCAAGGAACACACAAGGGTTAGGGTTAAGAAAGAAAACAAGCAAGAAGAACAAGAAGAAACAACAGTGATTGATTCGACAGGAAGGGATATGTTTTCAAGGAGAGAAAAGTATCCTAAGAGTCATGAAAGGGTCAAAGGAAGTCTTGAGAGGTGTGACAAAAAAAGACTTATATACCCTTGAGGCTGAAGTTGTAAGTTGTTCGACAAATGTTGCATCCATGAAACCTTTGTCGAAGACAGAAATTTTGCACATGAGATTGGGCCATGTCAATGAAAGGGGTCTGGTCGAACTAGGGAAACAAAATCAGCTTGGTGGAGACAAAGTCAAAAAGCTGAAATTTTGTGAACCCTGTGTACTTGGAAAAGCTTGCAGAGTAAAGTTCAACAAAGGCATACAAAGGACACATGGATCCCTTGATTACATCATGTTAATCTTTGGGGGCCTGCAAGGTGTCCATCACATTCAGGAGCAAGGTATTTTCTATCCATAATTGATGATTATTCCAGAAAGTTACGGGTATTCATCCAGAAGACTAAGGATGAAACTTTTGATAATTTCAAAGGTTGGAAGACTATGGTCAAAAATCAGACTGACAAAAAGGTCAAGAGGTTGAGAACCGACAATGACCTTGAATTTTGCAATGATGCGTTTGACAACTTTTGTGTTGCCTCAGGTATTGTAAGGCACAAAACTACTGCAGGTACTCCACAACAAAATAGTTTGGTGGAAAGGTTTAATCGAACTATTTTGGAAAGAGTTAGATGCATGTTGACTAGTGTTGGGTTAAAGAAGGTGTTTTGGGCTAAGGTTGTTTCAATAATAACATATCTGATAAACATATGTCTTTTGACTGCGTTAGATATGAAGACACCTGAAGAAGTTTGGTTGGGACGTTCATCAGATCTCAACAAATTGTGAGTATTTGGCTGCATGGCCTATGCTCATATTAGGCAAGACAAGGTCGAACCTAAAGCACTGCAATGCATGTTCATGGGATATCCTAAAGGAGTCAAAGCTTATAGGCTATGGTGCCTAGAGCTAGGTCACAGGTGGTGTTTCGCCAGACGAGATATAGTTTTTAATGAAGCTGAGTTGGCCTTCAAGAAAACTGATGATGCTGACGAAGAGCTGGAACAGGAGAGATTCCTGTTGAGGTGGATCATATTGATGTTGAATTGCGTATCCCAAATAAAGTCGAAGAAGAAACAAAAGCTGCTATCGAAGACGAGGAGACTGATAATTACTACATGCTTGCAAGAGACAGGTCAAGGAGAGTCATCAAGCCAGCTCAGAGACTTGGATATGTATATTTTATAACTTATGCCTTAATCTCTACAAACGAGGTTCTAGACGAAGAACCTAGAGACTATAAGGAAGCTATAAGGATTCGAAATAAGACTGAATGGATGAAGGTGATGGATGATGAGATGAAATCTCTTCATGATAACAACACCTGGGGACTGATCAAGAAACCTGCTGGAGCCAGGTTAGTCAGCTGTAAATGGATTTTCAAAGTTAAGGAAGTAATCGAAGGAGTGCGTCAAAGAGATACAAGGTAAGATTGGTCGCTAGGGGTTTCACTCAAAAAGAAGGTGTCGACTTTAATGATGTGTTCTCTCTTATTGTGAAGCACAGGTCCATTCAAATGTTACTTGCCACGGTGGCACAACTCGACCTTGAACTAGAACAAATGGATGTGAAGACTGCATTCTTGTATGGTGATCTAGATTAACCAATCCTTATGAGGCAACCTGAAGGGTATGTCGAAAGGGGAAGGAAGATTATGTATGCAAGCTGAAGAGATCTTTATATGGAATGGAACAATCTCCTCGATAGTGAAATAGGAGATTCGACAAGTTCATGACATGCATAAGTTTCATTAGAAGTCAGTTCGACCATTGTGTTTACTTCATATTTCGACCTGATAATTCATTTGTTATTTTGTTGCTTTATATGAATGATATTCTAATAGCAAGCAACAATGTCGAAGATGTAATGAGGGTGAAGACTGAACTCAATAAGAAGTTCGACATGAAGGATCTAGGAGTTGCATCCAAAATTCTTGGGATTGGCATCTGAAATGATAGAAAGCAGTCGAAATTATACTTATCTCGAGAGGCATACCTACAAAAGATTCTCGAAAAGTTTGGTATGTCGAATTCAAATCCTGTTATGACTCCAACAAATCCTTAAATCAAGCTGAGTATAGATCAGTGTCTCAGTAATAATGTCGAAATAACTTATAAGAATAGAATTCCATATGCTAATATAGCGGGTTCTTTGATGTATGTTATGATCTGTACTAGGCTCAACATAACATATGCAGTAAGTCTTGTAAGCAAGTACATGGCGAATCCTGGAAAGGCTCACTAGAAAGCATTGAAGTGGATTCTAAGGTACATAAATGGATCTCTGAGCAGAGTCCTAATTTATGGTGGAACATTGGGTGAAGATAGTAAAGCAGCAATCGAAGGATATGTCGACTCTGATTATGCACATTGTATGGATTCCATAAAATCTATTTCTGGATATGTCTTCACTATATTTGACACAACAATCGGTTGGAAAGGAGCACCTCAGAAGGTTGTTGCCTTATCAACCACTGAAGCAGAATATATTGCCCTAATTGAAGTCGTGAAGGAAGCATTGTGGCTTGAAGGTTTTGCAAAGGAGTTAAAATTTCAAGGTCGAGTTATCACTGTTAAATGTGATAGTCAAAATGCAATACACTTGTCGAATAATTCAGTCTATCATAAGTGAACCAAACACAATGATGTGAGGCTGCATTTCGATAGATCATAATGCTGCTATATAATCACCAAGACATTTTTCAGTTGCCAATTTTTCCACTGTATGCAGTTGATAAAGTTTCATGAAGAAAACTAGTTTATTTCTTGTTGTTATAGAGTTTGTTCCAAGGTGGAGATTTGTGAGATATTGGATAAAACTCTAGTATTACCTGCAGAGGTTTAGCATGCGCTTAAAGTCTGCTCACATGCTGTTGTCGAAGATAGTTGTCGAATTTGGTCTTTTTGTTTAAGTTAACTTGTACCCTAAGTTATCTTGTAATGGATAATTGTTAAAGAGCCCACTAGTTTAGTATGTTAGGTTTTATTATAAATAGCATACTAGTCTATCATCTTAAGTGTGACAAATCCTAATTAGGGTGAGATAGTTATTTGTTATTCTTGAGTATTTGTAATCTGATTATAGAGAAAGTAAAGAATAACAGTTATAACCGATCCTTATTGTTCTTCTTTTTGTTTTTCCGCTAACACAAACCCTTATGTGTTTCTTGATCATAAAGAAATCGTTTATACTTTATTTCAAGACATCGTTTTTCACAATATGAACAAAATTCACTATTAAGAATGGAGAAACGAACTTAATATTTCAAAAAATATATACTAATATTTTGCTTAATAGTTAGAAACATCAGAGACATGATAGATTTGACCAAATTTATAAGAAAAATGACACAATATAGTAAAATTCAAATTAAAAATTTTGGTTTTGTTTGATTGTTCAAAAATATAAATGCAAAACTAAAGAAGAATATGAAGGGTTCGTGGCATACATGAAGTGTTCATATTTTAGAATTTAAATATTAAAAAAACTCGCTTTGAAAACAAGAACCCAATTTATTTTTTTATTTTTTTTATAAATTTCAAATAACTTTTGAAAACATTGGAGGGGAAAGACGTTAAAGAATATAAAATGGAGTGCGCATTCAAACCATATGTCATCCTATCAAATTTTCACTATCAATCCAAGAGGGGAAAGACGTTAAAGAATAAAAGAATTATCTTGAGCATAAACTTATAAATGAGCAAAATATTCATTTTAAAAGTCATTTTTATTAATACAATATAAAAACAATGAAAATATAAAATTGTATTAATATAAGAGTATGCTTTATGTTTCATGTTTATCTAAATAATCCCATATTTTTAAAGTGTAGTTTATATAGAACATTCATATGCCTCAGCCATACAAGACATTTTTTTAAAAGATAAAGTCGTGTGAGTTACACCTAAAACGGATAATTTTACATAGTCGTAGTTGTGCAAATTTAAGATTGATATCTGTTTCAAAATGACCAAAATAATCTCACATTGTTTAAGAATTGAAGCTAAAAGTAGTTTATATATAAATCACTCATATGCCTTAATCCAATTTTTTAATTCTCATAAATGAAAAAGAGAGAGAATAATGCTTTAAGTAAAATATCATTTATCAAGTATTAAAAATATAAAAAAAAATTATTAATTAGATGGTAGAATTAGAAGGAAAAAATTTTGCGTTAGGATAATATTATTTTACAAATAAGTCCACAATGATGGGACAAAATAGAATAATATCTTATAGTCGTAGTGACACTCTTTCAAGACGACCAAAATAGTCTCACATTTTATAGAATATTTGCTTATAAAAAAAAATTAAACAAACCTAAAAGATTGTTTATATCAAAGATAAATACAATGCCCCAAAGTGATTCAATGAACCTTATTTTAATCATTAAGTTTGTAGCAAGAAAAGTGTAAACGAACTAAGAAAATTGAAATCTGAACAAGTCTTATTAAAAAGAAACACATGAAGCAAAGGGGCAGCAGTTTGATGGGGAGATATGCTCTAGGAAGGTGGGCGTGATGCCTGCTGATTGGAGGGTCCTGAGGCTGTAAGTACAACAGCAAAGACAGAAAAAATAATGTGGACTCGAGTGAACTCAAGATATGTTGATAATTTTGGTATTATTAAGTTTCTAGAGTGGTCCTAGTCATGATGATATAGTTTCAACTTAACAAAAAGTACTAATCTTAATTAACATGTTCTAAGGTTATTGTAATATATGGTTTTCATGAGTCAATTATTAGCTGGTTGTTGTTGAAGGTTTTGAAAGATATGATTAGGTGGCATCTAGCAGGTAGGTTTTAATGAAATCACAGGTTTTATACAACTAGTTGTAATTTCTTTAAATTTGTTTACTTATAGATTTTTGAATGCCCTCTTCCGACATGCATGTATATATATAGATACTATAATATATAATATAATTCTTGGGACCAGAAAGCGACGCGCCAGAAAATAAATGTATTAAAATATTCTGACAAAACCCTAATAAAATAATACTAACTATATTCAAAATAAAACATGAGATTGTATACTATTCCACAAACACACACCATATATTTATGTTCAACTTGAAGTCTCTTGAGTTATCATTTGAAGTTTTGAACCATGCAAGATTGAAAGGCAAGTCTTTGGAATAAATTTTCCGGAACATGCCCAAGCTTCTCGTGACTCCTTTCCTTCTCTCTTTTATGGCACTGCTCTCTAATCAAACTTGGAACTATCAACACTACTTTTCAATTCCCTCTTCTTCAAAGCTTGTTCTATCTTTCCTCCACTTGTCCCTCCAAACTAATCAAGTAGATTCATCGATTTTGAAAGACAATCAAAACTTTAGGTGATTGAAAGACTATATGTTTGAAAAGATTACAAGCAATTTGTGTTGGCTTTTGTAACTATCTTAGGATTTTCCATCACAAGGCGGTCAATAAGATACAATTTTAAAAAGTTGAAACTTTTAACTCACTAAATGACCTTCTCTCTATCTATAGATTGCCAAAAGCTATTTGATTTTGTTGAGTATGAATCATAGTCATAAAAGACAAGCAAAGGATATTCATGTAATATAAATTATATATATATATATATATATATATATATATATATATATATATATATATATATATATATATATATATATATATATATTGTAGTTTCAATTAATAATTCCAAACTACAAATTGCTATATAGTCGCAGACGGATGCACACTTGACTAAACTACGTAAACAAATCACGTTGTTGTAATTTACGTATATATTTACTCTTTTGTTATTAGTTGTTGTAACAATTGATATCAAATGACAATTAACTCTAATGTGAAATTTGAAGTGACATGGTTTGACGAAACAAATAGTTGTGAATTATAACAAATGATGGTTAAGAATTTGTTGACTAAAAAAGGTTTATATAATGCATTATGTGAAACAAAACTGACAAACAAGACAGACATTGATTGGTTAGAATTGAAGGAGAATGTCGCACGATTGACATGTTTGCGTGTTTCAAGCGAGGTGATGTATCATATCTGAGTTCTAACTTCTCCAAAGGCGATTTTGTATAAATTGGAGAGTTGGTATATGTCCAAAATGCTAATGAACAAATTGTTCTTGAAGCAGTGACTATATAATCTGAAGGTGCAGGAAGGATCCAATTTGCAATAATATCACAATATCTTTAACAACATAATTAATTATTGACCTGATGAGGCTTGGGGTGAAGGTCGATAACGAATACAAGGAAATTATATTGTTGTGCTCGTCGCCAATTTTTAGGAACACTTGTGTGAGATGTTGGATCGAACTCTCGTATGGTTGAAGAGTAGCTTCTGATTCGACAGAAATTAAGCATGAGGTCGAAGTATGTTCGCATGTTGTTATCGGAGTAATGCGTGTTGTAGTCGAAGTTTTTTCTAACATGCATTAATCAATATTGCTAGGGTTGTTAACATGTTGAATTGGACCTTGCTTATAAGCTCAAATGTTTAAATTAGCTTGTACCCTAAGTTAGCTTGTAATAGGTAATTGTTAAAAAGCCCATTAGGTTAGTGTGCTATTTTTTTTATAAATATGATGCTAGTTTCTCAATCTTGGCATAAGAAAAAATAGGAAGATAAAATCCTAATTTCAAGAGAGAGAGAGAGGTTATTTTGTTAATCTTGTATACTTGTAATCTTGTTTCTAAGAGAAAGGAAAGAATAGCAGTTTATAACCAATCCTTATTGTTCCTTGTTGTTTTACCTTGTTATCTTTGTTAACCCTAACCCTTGTGTGTTTCTTGATCATAAAGAAACCCTTTATATTTTGTTTCAAGACATCCGATTCACAACAACTTGATTACCACTCTTATCTATAGAAAAGACACCTTGAGTCTCAACGTAATTATTGTTACACTTTTATCTCATTGTCAAAGAAGACTGAATAAAAGAGGAAGGAACTCAAAGTGAAAGTCTATGTGTGAATAAGAAATAAGATCGCTGGCAGAATCAAGGTAAAACAAGTTTTGGAAAGAAGATCTCTAAATCCAAGAATTGAAAAACATTAAAGTTTTATGGTTGAAAACAAATTGAACATTGGGCGATGGATTGTCCACATAAAAAGTAGGACTAAACAAGTTATGCGAATATGGTCAAAACCAATGACTCTTGTAGTGAAGGGGATCTAATTTTTATTTCATCAAGCAAGTGAACAAAAGCGTGAGTTCTTGACTATGGACACTCTTACCACATTACCCTGCATTGGGAGTGCTTCACCACATTTAGGTTAGACAATTTTGGATTTGTTTATTTAAGTGATGATAGAGAATGTGCCATCACTTAAATGTGATACATTAAAATTGTTATGGAGGATGGTGGCATGCGAACATTGAATGATGTCAGCTATATTCTAGAATTGAGAATTTTTTTGTTTTCTCTAGGCATTATACAAGCAAATGGTTTCTATTGCATGTAAATTGGAGATATGAGCATTATGAAGGTCAGTCAACAAAGGTGTCTTGACAATGATGAGAACAAATATGATTGTAGGTAACATTTATAAATTGTTGAAAAGAACTATTGTAGGAGATGTTACATCATTTGGGTATCATAATGATGCAACCCTAATCTAGCACACACGTTAAGGTCATCTTAGTGAGTGTGGGACGATGAAACTTCATAAGAAGAATCTATTAAAGGGTGTTCGCAGTTGCAAGTACAAATATAGTATACTTAAGTAACGATGTTGTGTTCAGTTTATGGTAGAGAAACAAAAAAAATAGAGGCAATCCTAGACTATATATATTCTAATGTGTGAGGGCTTGCCAAAAAGGCCTTCAAGATAGTTCTATGTATTTTGTGACTTTCTTTGATAAATTTTATCACGAGATTTGGATATATTTTTTTCAAAAAAGAAGAAGTCATTACCTGTTAGTGCAAGCGCAACTGCAATTAGATTGAGAGGGAAGGGATAATTGAGAATGAGATTTAGATACAATTGATCGCAAAAGTTATTGATTAAAGTTAAACATAAGTAACAACTAATGTACTTATATACAACAAGGTAATTATTTGTGTAGTAAGTAATTGGCTAATGAAAAACTAACTAACACTAACTTTATTACGCATGATTGGAATATATCCCAACAGCCCCCCTTATAATCCAATCTATGATCTTCAACTAACATCAACCAAGTTAACAATCAAATTAAACAACTCTTAGCTTCTTCCTAAGGGAAAAAATCTCTCAATTTCATTCCATTTGTGAGAATATCTGCAATTTGAGATCCACTTGTGCAACACTTGACTTCAAGTTATCCTTGATTCACTCGCTCCCTCAAGAAATAAAACTTAGCCTTAATGGGCTTTTTTTACATGTAGAAAAATATTCCTTGCAAGATTGATTAATGACCTATTGTCAATTTGTATAACATGCGGCTTTCTAACTTGGACATGTAATTCAACAAGAACTAGTTTGACCCAAATGACTTGACAAGTTGTATAGGATCCTGCAATATATTGTTTCTTACATGAGGAAAAGTCACAACAGGTTGTTTCCTAGAGCACCAAACACCTGAAAAAGTAACTAGTTGTGCTCTTTTTGTCAGACTTGTCTTCACACCAATCTGCATATGAATAGCAAATAATCACTGCATCATTTTCATTTGGACTTTGAGGAAAAATAATTCCACAATTGAGTGTTCTCTTTAAGTATCTAAATATTCTCCTTGCATCCTTCATATGAGAGAGTCTAGGATCATCCATGTATCTGCTAACTAAACCAACTAAGAAGCCTATATCAGACCTTCTATTGCACACATATCTCAATGAACCTACTATTTGTTTGATCAAAGTTGCATCAACCATCCTCATCACCATTCTTCTCAAGTTTCAGATTTGCTTCAATATGAAAGGTTGTAAGGTTTGAATCAAGCATCTTGGACCTCTTGAGAACCTCTTTGACATTCTTCCTTTGGTGTATCACCATGCCTTTATCAGTCCTTAGAAAGGTTGTAGGCTTTGAATCAAGCATCTTGGATATCTCAAATTCTTTCATCATCAGCTTCTTAAACTCCACAAAGTTGTTGTTGTTATTGCTTGTAACTAGCAAGACATCAACATACAAATATATGAGTGTTATGTCTTGTGTCATGGCATCCACATAAACACCATATTCAATCTTACATTTGGTGAAGCCTAATTCCCCTATATAAGAGTAAATTTTCTTATTTCAGGCCCTATGTTGAGGCCATACAGAGCCTTGTGTAACATATATATTTTCCCTTCCTATCCTTAAATCACAAAACCAGGTGTTTAAGATGGACTATTTCATCTAAAGTTCCAATTAAGAAAGTTGATTTCATATCAAGGTGAAATGTTGACCAATCTTTCTTGCATGCTAAGGCTACTACTAATCTGACAATTTTCAGTCTAGCCACCGGAGCATAAACTTTAGAGTAGTCAAGGCATGTTATTTGAAGGAAACCTCTTACTACCAATCTAGCCTTATGCCTAGAAACTGAGCCATCGAGATTGTGCTTTAGTTTATACACCCACTTGACCTCAATAGCTTTGGTATTGTCTAGTAATTTTTCTAGTTCCCAAGTGTTGTTCCTTTCAATAACTTCTAACTCTTAAATCATTGAAGCCTTATACTCTTTATTCTTTAAGGCTTCATTATGGTTTATAGGCTCTGATCCTCTAGTAGTGCGAAATGAACCAAACCTCCATATATAGTAACTTCATTATCACAAATGACTTCACAACCTTGAAGTCTTGTTGGAGATATTCTAGTTCTTTGAGGTCTTCGAGCCATGGTCACCATATCATCATGATTTTCTACATCAACATTGCCATGTTCAATTGTTTCAACACATGGACCTTCATCTAGCTCATCATTTTCTCATCAAATCCATAGCTTAATCATGGCTTGTTAGTTATGTTTTTTTAGTCCCAATTTCAGGCAGAGTTCTCATAAACAACAATATCTCTACACATCATGATCTACCATTGATTGGGTTAAACATTCTATAGAACCAATTTTGTTATAACCAACTAATATCATAGGTTCACTTTTATCATCTAACGTTTTCCTTCTAGCATCAAGTACATATTTATAGAAAATGGACCCAAACACCTTTAGATGGTTCGCAGATGGTTTCTTGCCACTCCACACTTCCTCTGGAACTTTATTCTTCAATATCCTAGTTGGGCACCTGTTTAACATATAATCAGTTGTGGCGTCTGCTTCACCCCATTGTGAGTTAGGCATGCCCTTTTTTTAGCATGCATCTAACTATATTTAATATACTTATATTCCTTCTTTCAGCTATACCATTGTGTTGAGGAGTATATGGAGCTATAACCTCGTGATCAATCCCATGTTTTTCATAAAACTCCTCAAACTACTTGGATGTGTATTCTCTACCTCCACTAGTTATAAGTATCTTGATATTATTCTCACTTTGATTTTAAACCAATATTTTGAATCTCTTAAAGATTTCAAATACTTCACTCTTATGCCTAATTATGTACAACCAGAGTTTTCTATTATGCTCATCAACAAAGGAGACAAAATATTTGTTGCCACCAATACTGTGTTCCTCAAAAGGACCACATAAATACGAATTAACTTCTAATATGCAGGATGATCTCATTGGCATATGATTTTTAAAATCCTTTCTAGATTGCTTTCCTAATAAGAAACCTTCACATGATTTTCCCCGCATTGTCAGACTTTGTATACCAGTCACCATTTCTTGTGCGATAAGCTTATTGAGTGATCTAAAGTTTAAATAGCCAAACATCAGATGCCACAACTAACTTTGCTTGCGCTCTACCAGTGCTTGCAGACATTGAACTTTTGTGGAACTGATCATAGTCTTGAATGTTATTTTCTTAGAAAGAGGAAATTTTAAGACTAATCTATTGTTACAACAAAATAGTTCAAAAACCTAATTCTTCATGATTACTGAAAATCCTTTCTCAATTAGTTGTCAAACACTCAAGAGATTACACTTCAGGCCAGGCACATATAACACATCTTCAATTTTGTTTGACTTGCCATTACTTCTTCTAATGACCATGTTGTCTGCTTCTTCTACTTGCAAATAATTGATATATGCCAATATTGTCTTACTTCTCCTTGTCTCATCAAATTTGGTCAACCAATTCTTATGATCAGTCATGTGATTTGAACAACATGTATCCAAGAAACGAGGTTTTGCGATCAATGTGATCATCTAAAATTGCAACCATAAAACACTATGGTTTTAGAATCATTTGACTCTTTATGGACAAGATTTTATAAGTCACCATCTTTTTCTGTTACAACCCATTTTCCTTTCTTGTACCAGCAATTCTTGGCTAAATGTTCCCACTTCTCGCAGTTGTAAAATTGTACACTTTTCTTGTTAAACTTTTCTTTATGATTTGAAGTTCCTCCTCCTCTATTGGAGGATTCATACAAATTCTCATCACTCTTTAACTTTTTTGAGTGAATACAAGGCCCCTTATTGTAATAACCTTTGACAAATTTTAATCTAATCTTACTAGAACCACCATGCTTCTTCCAGGTTTGAGCTTGCAAAGCCTGCATTGATTCTTGAACACCTTTTCTCTGAACTATCCTTAATTCATGAGCCTATAAAGAGCTAACCAGATCTTCCAACTTCAACGTGTCCAAGTTTCTCGCTTCTTGTATAGCTATAATGACATGATCAAAATAA
Source organism: Lathyrus sativus (assembly GCA_963859935.3). NCBI lineage: Eukaryota > Viridiplantae > Streptophyta > Magnoliopsida > Fabales > Fabaceae > Lathyrus > Lathyrus sativus. The sequence goes on from OZ012737.1 coordinate 541,614,748, forward strand.
GAAGTTAGAGTTCTCATTACCTTGTAAGCAATCATCATATCAGACATTGTTTCACTACAACCCTTCATCAAATGAATAAGATTCTGAACCTTGGACACGTATCCTGCAACCTTCTCACCCATTTGCAGTAATCCATATTGTCATCTTAACGCTTGTACCTTGACAACTTTCACCTTTTCACTGCCTTTATAATATTTGACAAAAGTATTGTTAGACGACGACAATGATCTAGAATGGGGATTGAATATTTTACTAATTCTTAAACACAGTCGGTGCTTAAAAGAAATTTGGTTTTTAAATTTATGCGGAAGCGGCAGAGGAACAAGGTCGTCTAAACGAATTGTTACTGAAAAGATCGGATATGCGATAAGCCAAGATGGAATATCGAATCCAATGAGAAAATGAATCAATATTTTGAAAGCTAATCAATACAATTAGAATCACTTAAGATTGTGCAATTTCCAATGGCTTGTGAAAATTAAACTCAAATTGACAAAAGCACAAATAGTTTGTGTGCGATCAATTTGTCGAACTCTTGGTGTGCAAAACACCCCAAGTGAAATTCTCTAAGTAATGGTAGTGCATAATTTTTCCAATTACAATTAAAATGATTGTAATGAATTTTCAAAACACTTTTCAGCAATACACTATACCAGAATTTTTATCGAGCAATTAATTATGCACAAACGTTAATAATTCAGAAATAGAAAAATAGCGAAAGAGAGAACAACACCAAATTTATTGAGGCAGTTCCCCATTCGTCCTCGCTTGGGGTACGTTTTCCCTCAATTCTAGAAATAGAATTGAGATCTATATTAACCTGTTGCAAAAGTTTGTATAAGAGAAGCAATAATAACCACACACTCAAGCATAATTGTTGATGCTAATGCTATGTCTTATCTCCCCTTGATTCAAGTCGAATCAAGTGCCTCAAATGTGTTGAATAAACCTCTGATTCCAGCTAGTCGTATGAACAACCCAACGGTATTCAAATCTTTAGCCTGACTAATTTTAATCACACACAATTCGAACCCAAATCTTTCTTCCATAATCCTCCAGTTACCACTACTAGATTGAATGAACCACCCGTTTTTCAGTCACCTTTGCTCGACTGAATCTGTGAAGAAATGATTTGTGCAAAAACCCCAAAACCCTTAAGATTCTTGGAGGAAAAAACCCTAACGGTTTTATTCAAGAAAAACCCACCGATCTCTCAACCTAAACCTGATACAATATCCTATATTTTTACGTTATCACCTCAATGATGCAGAATGATCAACAAAAATTGTTATGTGTAGTTGTTGAGAAAATGCAAGAAAGAGGATGAAGATGATGAGAGAAATTCAGTTTCAATGTTTCACTTTTCTCGTTATTTCTTCAAATGATGAGCCAAAAAGAATATATATGAAGCTAAGACCAAATAAAAACCATAACAGCAATTTGAAAATCAAACATATCATAAAAATAGAGTGATTCAAGCGATCGGTCGACTTAAGGAAATAGGGGGTTGACCTGAGCACACCTGATTTTAGAATTATGCAAAAATTGACTTTGTGCGTCGACTAGAACAGGTCCATGCGTCGACGCAAACTTCCCCAAAACTGACAAATTCAAATGCTAACAGTATAAGTCGATCGTAGGATCGACACGAGCACACCTGAGAGCAAAAGCTCAAAATCCACATTACATGAGTCAACCTAAGCAGGGCTTTGAGTCGACTCAAGCATTCGAAACTTCCAGAAAGTCAAGCATGTTTTGGTCTACCTAAACAATACTTATACACACCTAAGTCTCTCAAAAGGATCAAATACATATAAAACACATATGATGCTCTTCTATATGAATAGACTCATGTTTTTGAAATATTTATGTGCACTAGAGAACTATGAATGCAGATGAGACTCGATGATACCATCCAAAATACAAAGTACTAACTAGACACGTTTTGACATCATTAAAATAAGGATTGAGACACCTTGCCCTCACATACTCCCCCTTTTTGATGATGGAAAAACAATAGCAAAATCGAGTACTTTTAGTAATATCATCCTCCCCCTGATTTTATGCATTCTTCCGAGAGACAATCTGAAAATCTGATCAATCTTTGTATCATGAATTGTTGCTTTTGCTTAGTCTTTTCTCCCCCTTTGACAACATCAAAAAGAGAGAAGCACAAGATCAAAGAAAAACATTATATATCCAATTGAACACACTCACATATTTTGCAACCGAAATACATTAACAAACACCCACATAAAATGATGTTAATAGAAGAAATATAAAGATAAATAGGACAAGAAGCATATAGAAAAAGTGCAGTGCATTAAACAAACACCATGTTCCAAAATATCTCCAAGTCTCAAAGAAACAAACAAACATATAAATAGGTAAACATAAAATGAGATGAACAAAAGATAACATGATATGCACTACAGCTAAACAACATCATCCTCAAGGTCTCCTCCCCCTAAATGGATGGCCCCTCCCTCTGAAATGATAGTCTGGAGGTGGTGAATGTTGTTGCTCATCCAGTCACTCAGTGAGTTCCAAAATAGCCCTGTTGAGAAAGTTGAAACTTGTCGTAAGAGCTCGATTGTGACCCGCAGCGGTTTCAGCTATAGTATCAAAACAACCCATGACGATGGTGGAGAACAAATTAAAGTTTTCGGTCTGAGCCTGAATCTGATTCTGCAACACCGTGTATCGTTCCTCTTGAGAGGTAGCAAAAGTTTGTTGTTGGAGTTGCATGTTTCTCAACATCTCAAGAACTTCGTCATTGTGTTATTGAGGGTACAGAGGAGAAGGAGGCATGTAATAGAACTCTGGATGGTTCTAGTTGTTTGTTGAGGCATATAGGCTGAACCGAGAGAGGTCCATCCTATTTGTTGCCATTCACCCCATCCCTGATTTGCATAGGGATCCATAGGAGGTGATTGATCCAACCAGCCACTGTTATCTTGTTCAGTATCATTATGGTCAGTTTCCATTACATGAGCAACTTCTTCTTCTTCCTCTTCTTCTTCCTCTTCATCTGACTCTTGGACCCATGAGCTAGAGGCCTTCACTATGAACCTATAGAATTTCTCTTCTTTATTTCACAATTAACTCATCATTGTCAAGGTCTTTTGACAGAATTCTTGATCTTCTATCAAAGACATATACAAAATCCCTTATACAACCACATCAACACAGTTAAGCACACTTTGAATGAACGAGGCATAGGATAAAGCAGTACCTCTGCCTGAATCCCTCAAAGCATAGATCATGCTCGCAATATAATGAGGCCAACTAATTTTTATTTTCTTTTTCAAAATGTACACCAAGTGTACCTCAACCAGGTCGACCTTAGAGTAACCTCCCTTCTTAGTACAAAGGATGTGAGATATTATCCACTGCAAAATTCTATCAATTGGCTTCAATCGACCGGTAGTAACCGACTTAGGAAATAGATCACTAGCCACAATATGATTAGCAAATGGTTTCTTCAACATTGAGTTCAAGGCTTCCTTAAGCTCATAACCATCAGTAGTTCTAGTGTCAGTGACCTCAGGAAGTGGAGCAGAGAGTGCACACATGTTAAAAAAATCTTTCCAAACTCTATCATTTACCGAAATCCTTCTATCGCTTATTTTACAACTGTATTCATAACCATCAAATTTTCCCTGAAGACCCGTATAGAACAATCAAATGAGATTTTCATTATACTTTGTGCACATTCCAAAAACAGATTAAACTCTTGAAAATACAGAAGTTCGAGAACTTCCTGAATGTGCATTCATTCAGCAGTTTTGTGATAGTAGACAAATTGTTTCATAATTGACGTTTTCTTAAAGTTCTTTTCATATGATTCAGCAAATTCAGTAGAGAGTAGAGAAAGAGCATTTACCGGAACACCTGCCCTAGGTTGGGAAGTACCAGCTTGTGATGTTGGAGCTCTTGTGGTTCTCTTCCCGATGAATCTTCTGGTAGCCATGAAATTCAACTGATGGAGAAGATGAACAGTAGGTTGAATTTGAATTGATGATGAAAAACTCAATTGAAACCTTGTGATCTTGAAGGATTTTGTTGAGATTGGGTTTTTATGTTTTGTAGAGATTTTTAGGAAAGGAGAAGTGGAAGAGAGATGTCTAGATGCAAATGATAATGTTTGAATGCATTGAATGAAGAAATGCAATAAATGGGTCAATCAACATGGATAGGAACTACAATTTTTAAGAATTTTTTGAGTTTTTCAGGGACGCGTCGACCTAAAGAGGCTATGCATCGATGCACACTGATGAAATTTTGACAATGTGAAATGCACACAATTTGAGTCGACCCATGGGTTGACCCGTGCATGCCTGATCCAAAACATGTAAAAATGGCATAATCATGAGTCGACCTATGACCTATTTTGGTCGACTCACACACTTAAAATGTGTAAAAAAATCACTTTTAAAGTAATTTATACATCAATCATTAATGAATAAAAGGCTCACACTTATTTCAGACTTACAAATGGCTAAAAATATGTTCAACCATGGAATAAACATTAATCTAACACACAAATGGCACACTATCTTACACATATATGTGATTAAGAGTATTTTGCTAGAGAGGAACAATATTACCTTAATGACGATCGATGATGGATGCCCTCACATATAGCTTTATCTTCTCAATATTGTTAGACAAAAATATAGACAAACATAGATATAGAGCATGAAATCATGAAACCTTAAACACAATCTGAGATATCGAGAACACCCAGTTCCCTACGAATGTTAAAGAAAGGCTCTATCGCAAATGGTTTTGTGAAAATATCCTCAAGTTGATTCTTAGTATCAACATGCTCAAACACAACATCACCTTTCTCTACATGATCCCTAAGGATATGATGGCGAATTTCAATATGTTTGGTGCATGAATGCAATACAAGGTTTTTTGTAAGGTTGATGGCGCTTGTATTATCACACAAAATAGGAATATGTTCAAGTTTAACATTGAAGTTGAGTAATTGTTGCTTAAGCCATAAGACTTGAGCACAACAACTATTGACCGCAACGTATTCTTCCTCGGCTGTTGACAAAGCAACGAAAACTTGCTTTTTGCTGTGCCAACTCACTAAGGAATTTGAGAAAAAATGACAAGTGCCACTTGTGCTTTTCCTATCCGATTTGCAACCGGCAAAGTCAGAATCAGAATAGCCAACCAAAGAACAATCACTTCCCTTGGAATACCAAAGCCCATGCTTTAGAGTTCCAGATAGATGTCTAAGTATGCGATTGATGGCTTTCAAATGTGATTCCTTGGGACATGATTGGTACCTCACACACATACATACACAAAACATGATATTTGGTCTAGATGTGGTAAGATAGAGGAAAGAATCTATCATACCTCTATACTTCTTAACATCCACATCCTTACCATTCTCATCTCGACTCAAGTTTGCGCATGTAGGCATTGGAGTGTCAATCACTTTGGAGTTAGCCATGTCGAAACGCTTGAGAAGCTCAAGGCAATACTTCGTCTGGCTCACAAAAGTTCCTTCTCTGAGCTGCTTGATTTGCAATCCGAGGAAATAGTTTAGCTTCCCCATCATGCTCATCTTAAACTCTCCCTGCATCAACTTAGAAAACTCCTTGACAAAATTCATGTTAGTAGATCCAAGTATGATATCATCTACATATATTTGTACCAAAATATAGTGTTTTCCTTGACGTTTAATGAAGAGAGTTGTGTCAACCTTCCCTCTTGAGTACCCTTGATCTAGTAGAAATTTTCTAAGACATTCATACCAAGCCCTAGGAGCTTGTTTGAGTCCTTACAAAGCATGTTTAAGCTTATAAACATGATTAGGTTACTCATGGGATTCAAAACCAGGAGGTTGGGCTACATAAACCTCTTCATTGATGTATCCGCTTAGGAAAGCACTTTTTACATCCATTTGAAATCATTTGAAATTCTTAGCATATGCGTAACCAAGAAAAAGACGTATATCCTCGAGTCGGGCAACAGAAGCATAACTTTCCTCATAGTCTATGCCATCCTCTTGGTTATACCCTTGCACAACTAAGCGCGCTTTATTTCTTGTTATAACTCTATTTTCATCAAGCTTGTTCCTAAACACTCATCGGGTGCCAATTACTCGATGGCCTCGCGGAGGAGGGACAAGGTCCCAAACTTCATTCCTTTTAAATTGATTTAACTCCTCTTGGATTGATAAGAACTAATGTTTATCGAATAACGCCTCTTTAGGTATTTTAGGTTCAATCTGAGAGATGAAAGCAAAGTGATAACAAATGTTACTCAGCTTAGATCTCGTAGTCACTCCTTTTGAAATGTCACCGAGAATGTTGTCGATAGGATGGTCGTTAGAGGACTTCCAAGCTGGAGGAAGGCCATTGTTGTTAGTTGGATGATCCTCCTCAATCACTTCATGATGGTGATCTTTTTCCTCCTCAACTTTCACTGCTTCAGGTTGATCAATTCATTTTTCAGTGTCCTTGACTATGTCTTCTGAAGATACACCTGCACCATGAAAAGAAATACCTTTTCTAACATTTTTTGAATAAGTTTCATCAAAAGTAACGTGTACGAATTCCTCAACAATAAGTAACCTCTTATTATATATCCTATATGTTTTACTTGTATGAGAGTATCCAAGAAAGATACCTTCATCAGCCTTAGAATCGAACTTGTCAAGGTTTTCTTTACCATTGTTCAAAATAAAACATTTACAACCGAATACATGAAGGTGAGATACATTAGGCTTCATCCCTTTCAAAAGCTCATACGGAGTTTTGTTAAGAATAGTACGGATGAACACCCTATTCAAAACACAATAAGCCACACTAATGGCATCGGCCCAAAAGTATTTAGGAAGGCCACTTTTATTGATCATAGTTCTTCCTAATTCTTCCAAAATTCGATTTTTATGTTCCACAACCCCGTTTTGTTGAAGGGTACGCAGCGCGGAAAATTTATGGTCAATTATATGCCTATCACAATATTCTTCAAGGAGATGATTTTCAAATCCACCTCCATGATCACTTCTAATTGTTATAATTTTTGTGTTCAACTTGTTTTAAGAGAGCTTGGCAAAATTTTCAAAAGCCGAAAAAGTATCGCTCTTGCTTGCTAAGAAGATAGTTCAGCAAAACCTAAAGTAATCATCGACAATCACAAAACCATAGTAATTACCACCTAAGCTCTTAATACCAGATGGTCCAAAGAGATCTATATGGAGGAGTCAAGTGGTCTCGTGGTTGAAACAATGTTTTTAGGTTTGAACGAGATCCTTGTTTGCTTCCTTATTTGGCATAGGTGATCCTTTGAAAATTTGATTTTGGGTAAGCCAATTACTAGTTCCTTAGAGACTATCTTATTTAGCAAATCAAAATTGACATGTGACAAACTCCTATGCCACAACCATGAGTCTTCACACATGGTGACGAGACATTTGTCGCTACTTAATGATACCTCACTCAATTCAAGCATATACACGTTATTAACCCTCATGCCTTTAAACACCCCCCCCCCCCATTTTATCATTATTTTCAATTATGCAGCAATCTTTTGAAAATGACACTTTATAGCCCTTGTCACATAATTGACTAATGCTTATAAGGTTGTGTTTAAGACCTTCAACTAAGAGCACTTCAGAGATAGTAGTAGAAGAAAGATTATCTACACTACCTTTCCCGAGTATTGCCTCTTTATTATTTTCTCCGTAGGTCACAAATCCCTTCTTCTTTGCCACAAAGTCAACGAATAGAGAAATGTCTCTCGTCATATGTCTTGAGCATCCATTATCGAGAACCCATCTTATCTCCGTAGACTCAAGACTTTGTACCTACACAATCAATCAAGGGAAATATGCACCCAATTTTTATTGGGTCCTTAGTTGTGAGTGAAATCTTGGTTGCATTTGGGCAACCATTGATAAACGCCTTTAGGAACTAAAAACCTCCTAAAGCGACATTTAGAAATGGTATGACCTCTTTTTCAACAATACAAGCAAGTAAGATTAACAACGTTGTCACTTTTGTTAACTTGATCTTTGATCACATAAGTATATTTTTTATATGGATTATTCATGCTTTTCCTAAAATGTGATCTACCAATAACAAAAGTGATCTTTGTTTCTAGAGCTTTGTCAAGTTTTACTTTAAGAGTTCTAACCTTTTTTTTCCAAATATGACAAGTCTCACAACCCAATTTAACCATTTACTCTTTTCTTCCTCAACATTTACTTTTGTTGCTTCCACCGTAGACATTTTGAGAGCCTCTAATTTCCTTTCGGAATCGGAGATCTTTTTCTCCAAATGAGTACAAATTTGTTTGCTCGAAGCTAAACGTTTAAAGGCTTTCTTAGCCTCATGGTGCAAAGTATCAAAAGCATGTTGTAATTCAGAATGAGATATTTTACTAGAGTTATCGTATTTAGCATGTCTTATCTTTTTATTCTTTTTATTTTGATGAGCGGAGAGGTAAAGGTTAACGGACACTTCTTCGTCACTTGAACTATCATCACTAGATAACTCACCATCTCTTTCCCAAACAATGTAAGCTCTTCTAGGTTTGCCTTGTTTCTTTTATGAACGACTCATTTCCTTCCCTTTGTCCTTCTTCATCAATGGGCAATCCAGCTTATAGTGCCTGACTTTTCCACAGTTGTAGCAAGACCCTTTTGCTTTACTATTCTTGTTTCCTTCATTCTTAGAAGACCTTGTTTGTCTTCTAAAGTTGACGAGATTCTTTTGTGAATGTTGAATACTGTTTTTCTTTATATAGAGATTGTATCGCCTCATAAACAGTCTCATATCCTTATCCGTTTCTTCATTATCTTCATGACTCGATTCATTATAACTTAGCTCTTTTGTGGAGGACTTTGAACAAGAAGCCTTTAGAGCTATTGACTTCTTTTTCGTATCTTTGGTCCTTTCTTTCTTTTCCTTCTTCTCAAATTGATCAAGACTAATGAGCACTTCCTCATGTTCTTGGAGCTTTCCAAATAGAGTTGTGATGTCCAAAGTCATGAGGTCATTGGCTTCCTTAATGGTTGTGACCTTTGGTTGCCACTCCCTTGTAAGACACCTCAAAACTTTGTTAGTAGCAACGTCATTAGAAATTGGTCTACCAAGTGAGTTTAGTTGATTGATTAAATGAGTAAATCTCTTTTGCATGTCGGCAATGGTTTCCCCTTTGCTTCATGTGAAAGAGATCAAATTATTGAGTCAAAGTGTTGATTCTAGCTATTTTGACGTTATTATTTCCCTCATGGGCAACTTGCAATGCGTCCCATATAGCTTTAGCATTCGTACAATGTGAAAATCTATAATACTCATCAACTCCCAAAGAGGAGATCAAAATATTTCTAGCTTTCCAATCGTAGTTATACTTTTCCTCATCTTCTTCATTTTATTGTGCTTTTGGCTTAGGCACAGCAAAGTTATTCACATCGGTTATGGTAATTTCCATAGGAGTATTTTGTATAACGTTCCATATATCTCTATCAATGGAATTGATATGCACGTGCATATAATCTTTCTAATAACCATAGTTCTCGCCATTAAAAATGGGTGCTCTACGGTAAGCCCCTTTTGGTTCGTTTGTCATATTCTAAAAAGTTATATGCAAAGCACTAGACAAACCGGTGCTCTTGATACCACTTGTTAGAAGATGAAAATGATCTAGAAAGGGGTTGAATAGATCGCTTATTCTTAAACAGAGTCGGTGCTTAAAAGAAATTTGGTTTTTAAAATTTATGCGGAAGTGGCCGAGGAACAAGGTCGTCTAAACGAACCGTTACTGAAAAGATCAGATATACGATAAGCCAAGATGGAATATCGAATCCAATGAGAAAACAAACCAATATTTTGAAAGCTAATAAATACATTTAGAATCACTTAAGGTTATGCAATTTCCAATGTCTTTTGAAAATTAAACTCAAATTGACAAAAGCACAAATAGTTTGTGTGCGATCAATTTTTCAAACTCTTGGTGTGCAAAACACCTCAAGTGAAATTATCTAAGTAATGGTAGTGTATAATTTTTCCAATTACAATCAAAGCGATTATAATGAGTTTTTAAAACACTTTTCAGCACTACACTATACCAGAATTTTTATTGAGTAATTGATTGTGCATAAACGTTAACAATTCAGAAATAGAAAAATAGCAAAAGAGAGAATAACACCAAATTTGTTGAGGTTGTTCCCCCTTCGTCCTTACTTTGGGTACATTTGCCCTTAATTCTAGAAATAGAATTGAGATCTATATTAACCTATTGCAAAAGTTTGTACAAGAGAAGCAATAGTAACCATACACTCAAACCTAATTGTTGATGCTGATACTATGTATTCTCTCCCCTTGATTCAAGTCGAATCAAGTTCCTCGAATGTATTGAATAAACATTTGATTTCAGCTACTCGTCTGAACAACCCAACGGTATTCAAATCTTTAGCCCAAATGATTTCAGTCACACACAATTCGAACCCAAATCTTTCTTCTACAATCCTTCGGTTACCGCTACTAGATTGAACGAACCACCCGTTCTCCAATCATCTTCGCTCGGCTGAATCTGTAAAGAAATGATTTGTGCAAACCCCCCCCCCCAAAACCTCAAGATTCTTAGAGGATAAAACCCAAACAGTTTTATTCAAGAAAAACCCATCGATCTCTCAACCCAAACCCGATACAATTTCCTATGTTTGGACATTATCACCTCAATGATGCAGAATAATCAACAAAAATTATCATGTGTAGTTGTTGAGAAAATGCATGAAAGAGGATGAAGATGATGAGAGAAATTCAGTGTCAATGTTTCACTTTTCTTGTTATCTCTTTAAATGATGAGCCAAAAGAATATATATGAAGCTAAAACCAAATAATAACCATAACAGCAATTTGAAAATCAAACAGATTAGAAAAATAAAGTGATTCGAGCGAACGATCAACTTAAAAAAAGAGGGGGTCGACCTGAGCACACCCGATTTCAGAATTGTGCAAAAATTGACTTTGTGCATCGACCGGAACAGCTCCATGTATCGACGCAAACTTCCCCAAAACTGACAAATTCAAATGCTAACAGTATGGGTCGATCAGAGGGTCGAGGCGAGCACATGTGAGAGCAAAAGCTCAAAATTCACATTATATGAGTCGACCTAAGCATTCGAAACTTCCAAAAATGACTTTTTGAGCATGTTTTGGTCTGCCTAAACATTACTTATGCACACCTAAGTATCTCAAAAGGATCAAATACACACAAAACATATATGATGCTCTTCTATATAAAAAGACTCATGTTTTTGAAATATTTTCGTGCACTAGAGAACTATGAATGCAGATGAGACTCGATGATATCGTCCAAAATACAAAGTACTAACTAGACACGTCTTGACATCATTGAAATAAGGATTGAGAAACCTTGCTCTCATAAATATCCCATGCTTCTTTTGTTGATTCAGCATGAGTGATTCGATCAAATTTTGCACCATCAAATATGGATTGGATGCAAAATGAATCCTTACAGTACTTTTTTTTTGCATCTTTATGAGTCGTCTTCTGAGCTTCAGGCGTCTGTGTTGCAAGCTTTGATACACCATTGAGGAGGACTATATCTTGAAAACTAAATAAGGACTTCATCTGTTTATTCCATCGGACCCAATTTTTCCATCAATAATTGGAAGAGAGTTGGGAATTCCATTTCTACCATGCATTGTTTCAGTAGACGTGAATAACATTCCATGGAAACATGACCACCTATGCGCAAAACCAAAGAGCTATGGATACCAATTTGTTAGTGTAAGTGCAATTGCACTTGGATTGAGAGGGAAGGGATAATTAAGATTGAGATTTAGAGAGAATTGAGTGTAAGAGTTATTGATTAGAGTTAAAGAGAAGTAACAACTAATATACTTATATACAATAAGTTAATTACTTGTGTAGTAACTAACCGAATAATAACAAACTAATTAATGCTAATTTCAATCACACATGATTGGATTATATCACAACAAAGTTCAAGTTGTGGAAAGAAGAAGTAGATTTCTATCAAGAATAAAAATCAAATATTTGTGGTCAGATAATGGAAAAAGTATATTGATTCTAACTTTCAGAAAATTTGTGCAGAACATGATATTTAGAGGCATTTTTTAGTATGAAAGACACACAATAAAGTTGTGTGGTGGAAAGAATGAACATGTCTCTAAGTGAAAGGGCAAGATGTCTCTGGTTGAATGTTGGACTCTAAAAAAGTTTTTGGGAAGGGGGTATTAACCCGACGTTCTATCTCATCACAAAGTCACCACAAGTTTCTTGAATGAGAAGGGTGCAAAAGAGTTATAAACATGTAAGTAAAATGTACTTGTAGTTCATGAACTGCCCTGAACCAAATTATATTAATGGTTCAATTTAGTTTTTAATAACCACTTTAATAAAACACAGTTGTGTGCTAAAGCGGTTTCAATTCAGTTTAAAACCAGTTTGTATTTATAAAATGATTTATAATCAATTTGCATTTATAAATTGGTTTTATATTTTGAACTCTTTTAGAACTATGTTTTTTAAAGATTTTATTTTTATTTTTAGAAATAAAATAAATAAATCTTTTTTTAATTTATAGGTAAAAACAATTTTTTAACAAAATATTTTTTATTTATATTTTTTTCTTTTTAAATTTTCCAAATTAAAAAAAAAAGTATTTAATTTTTTTATTATAAAATTTTCAAGAAAAAAACATTTCCATTTTTTTTATTTTAAGAAAAATGTTTTTTTTTTTGGAAAAAAATATATTTTAAAATTATTTTTTTAAAAATTAATATGTGTAATTCAATAATATGTTCAAATAATATTTTTTAAATAGTAAATTAAATAGTTTAAACTGATTATTAACTTGAATTTGATTAATTGAATTGTTTATAGTACGTGGTTCAATTTTATTAATTATTTAAATGGTTAAGTTTTTTTTATTTATTTAATGCAACTCAATTTGTGTATTTGGTTTTGTGAATTATATTTTTGTACATTCCTACATGTAACCCCATTGATCTTGACATTGTAATCATTTTGGCTTTTCAACGTATGTTCATATATCTAGTGAAGATCGGTCAAAACTTGATCAAAAGTCAAACAAGTGTGTTTCCATTGGTTACACAAAAGATATGAATGAGTTCAAGTGGTAGGATCAAATTTTAAAAAATATGGTTAATAACAAAACTATTGTATTTGAAGAGCATTTCATGTTAAATGGCCAATTGCATTAGATGTGTTAGCATTACAAGTAAAAACTTTTATTCCCAGAGAAAAAAAATGTGTCATTGAAAAGTGACGTTGCAAGGGGTTATACCTCTAGCAAATAAAATAAAAATTAACATTGACTAGTTACCCCTTTAACAAAATTGAACGTCATTTTTCAATTTAGAAAATTTAACATTTTGAGGGGTTACCCTTGAGAAGACTTTGACCTCCATTTTCAAATTGAAAATACGTGAGGGGTTGTCTCTTGCAACACGTAAAGTAGATTTGATTGTTCTAATTTTGTCAGTTATAACTTGACACCTACGAAAATGCCTTAGTTTGAACATTTTTGTAGGGGTAATTCTGACATAATTTTGAAATCTATAAATTTCATTATTCTCTTTACATACTTCATCCTCTCATTTCTTCTCACTTTCAAACTCTTTTATTCTTCAATTTTTGCTCTTCAACATCCAAGAAACAAAATAAAATGTTATTCTTTATGTTGTAGTTTGTCATCTCTAACACACAAAGTTTAATATAAATTTATTTTAATTTTCCCAAAAAATAAATATGTATATGTTTGTTTATATAAATATGAATATCAATATATTTTTTCTAATTTTTCAAATATGTATGATGTTTTTATTAAATAATACAATGTTGCTTTTCAAATTTTTAAATATGACGTTAATCATATTTTTAGAATTTGTTGTAAGTTAAACATGTATGTATGTTAGAATTTTCGGGTTAGACATGTATGTATAGGGGTGTTCAAAACTCAATCGACCCAATAGAAAAAATCATATCAAATCAAAGTGAAACCATAAAAAACCACATATGATTCGGATGTATTTAGGCCATTTTTAAACAAAACAGCGCGTCTCGATTTGGTTGGCGTTTTGTATTTTATAAACCAAACTAAACCAAATCAAACCACATTATATTAAAACCTAGAATTCACTAATCCCACATCCAACTCAAAAACCGAACTTATTATGCTTTAACCTTATAATTACAAACGATTTTCTCTTACTCACACTAAGGTTTCAGTTTCAAAATTCTCAAATCTCTTCTAGTAGTATCGCACATTCTTGTCATCTTCTTTTCCATGTATGTCTCGTCTCTTCCACTCTAATCTCTCCTCTCTCATATTCTTTATTTTTCATATTCTTATGTTTATGCTAATGTTCTCTCTTCTAAATATGTTTTTATCGTACCTTTATGTTTTAATATCACATCACTTTTGTCCTTTCTTTTTCATCTTCTCTAATCTCCTATCTCTTCTGTTTTTTCTATTTTATTATAATATTTTTAATATTATTTTATACTACTATTTTATATTTTTATTCTATTTTTTCTAATATGATTTTTTTATATTGAATGAGAAATTTATGTCTAAATATGAGGAGTTTTATTGTTATTTGCTAATGTATGAATGACTAAACACAAAATTATGTTGTTCTCTATAGGTGCATACATGGTTCAATAAAAATCTTGTAAAAAAATCAAATCAACCAAACAAACCCAAATTGTATTGGTTTGGTTTTATATCTAAAAGTCAACCAAATCAAACCGAACCGCATGTTTTTTCTTTTATGGCTCAGATGACATTTAGCATCAAAAACGCGCAAATCGCACCGCAAACACTCCTATGTATGTTAAAATGAGTTTATTTGTTAAAAAAATTTAATTAGATAAACATGATCTTGTTTTAGACTGTATTTTTCATTTTTTTTTAAATCTTATTAATTATATACATGTTAAAATATGTTAGTAAGTAAAAAAAATAGAAAATAATTTAATAAATAAATAGTTTTTAAAAACAACTATTAGAAAATCAATAATTAGCAAATATTATTTTAAAAATAATTACATAAAAATATTAGAAAATTTGTTAGAAATACAAGTTAGAGAGTAACGTTATTAGAAATATTTTTGTATAATTAGTTTAATTTAATAACTGCATTACTTTGAGAGAGATTTTATCCTTCTCGAATTTTATCTTATTCAGTTTGTTTGAGATTTTATCCTTGTAAATGTTGGTTGTGCCCAATAACATGCACGCTGCACATACAAAGTTTGTATCATGCTCATAATTTTGTCAGGAATTACCCCTCACATATGAACTTCTCAAATTTTGTCAGGGTTTGTATCCCTCATAATTTATTTTCGATGAGCCGATTTTCCAAGTATTTTTACCCCTCATAAGTAGGGGTGCCAAACAGGCATGTCTGCCCCCACTTCGCCCTGCCCAACAAAGCCCGCTAAAAACGAGGTTGGACGACATAGTAGAGGATGCAGACCTAAAAGCTTAACTTGTTCAGTAAAAATGAAAGCAATGCGGACCCTACACCCCTAAAGCCTAAAAGTTGAAAAGTTAATGTAAATGCTGCAAAAAAAAGGCGGAGAGGACATTAAACTTTGGCTTGACCCACTAAAACATACCGACAAATAGGAATGCACGACGAGTTGGTTGCAGGGTCAGTCTAGTGCATTTTGAGGCTTAAAGCCAAATTCTATTTAAGTTATTTTTAAAATAATATTTAATTAAGAATTAAATCAAATTTTTAAATAAGTTTTTTTTTATAATTTATGTATAGTCGCATTTTTATTATTAATGTTAATTTTGTTTTATAAACAATTATCAAAATTTTATTTAAAAAAACTATAGAATTAGACTAATTCCTTTGATACAAAATCAAAATTATACATAGCTGTTATGTTTTATTTGAAATAACCAATGCTTTGAACTTCATATATCTTTAAATTGGAAAAACAACTAAAAATAATTTTAAAATGGAAAAATATACCCTATCATGATTTGAACCCACATACACTACTCTATCTCGTACTACCTTATATTGCACAATTACTCAATATATATGTCATTGTTATGAAACATATCTCACACACACACACACAAGAATAATAATAAGGATGGGTTATAACTTATATTCTTTATTTTCTCTTTAAATCAGATTACAAGTACTCAAGAATAACAAATAACCCTCTCACCCTAATTAGAATTTGCCGCACTTAAGGTGAGAGAATAATATGTTATTTATAATAAAACCTAACATACTAAACTAATGAACTTTTAACAATTATCTATTACAAGCTAACTTAGGGTACAAGCTACTTTAAACAATTGAATCCTTAACTCAAGGCCCAATTCAATAACTACATACTATAACACATTTTGACTACAGCATGCAGATCTTCGACAACAGCATGTGAGCAGACTTTGATAGCATGCTAAACCTCTATCGACAATACTAGAATTTGATCCAATATCTCACAAATCTCCACCTTGGAAGAAACTTTATAACCTCAACAAATAAACTAGCTTTCTTCATGCAACTTTATCAACTGCATACAGTGGAAAAACTTACAACTGGGCAATGTCTTGGTGATCATATTAACAACATTATGATCTGTCAAAACCTTCAACACTTGGACTTCTCCATGATCGATTACCCCTCTGACGAAATGCAGTCTCACACCAATGTGCTTGGTTCGCTCATGATAGGCCGAATTCTTTAACATGTGTATTGCACTTTGACTATCACATTTAACGTTGCAAAACCTTCAAGCCACAATGCTTCCTTCATAGCTTCAGTTAGGGAGATATATTCCGCTTTAGTGGTTAATAAGGCAACAACCTTCTGAAGTGTTGTTTTCCAATTGATTGTTGTGCCAAACATAGTGAACACATATCCATAAATATATTTTCTAGAATCCATACAACCTGCATAATCATAGTTGACATATTCTTCGATTGCTGCTTTACTATCATCACCCAAGGCTCTATCATAAATTAGGACTATGTTCAGAGACTTATTTATGTACCTTAGAATCCACTTCTGTGCTTTTCAGTGAGCCTTTCTAGATTTTTTCATGTACCTGCTTACAAGACTTACTACATATGCTATGTCAGGTCTAGTTCAGGCTATAACATACATCAGAGAATCCACTATATTAGCATATGGAATTCTATTCATATAAGCTCTTTTGACATCAGTACTGGGACACTGATCTATACTCAGCTTGAATTGAGGGTTTATCAGAGTCACAACAGGCTTTGAATTTGACATACCAAGCTTTTCGAGAATCTTCCGTAGGTATGGCTCTTGAGATAAGCATAATTTTGACTACCTTTTATCTCTTCGGATGTCAATCCCAAGAATCCTTGATGCAGCTCCCAGATCCTTCATGTCGAACTCCTTATTAAGTTCAACCTTCACCTTCATTATATCTTCGATATTGTTTCTTGCTATTAGAATATCATCCATATAAAGCAACAAAATAAAAAATGAATTATCAGTTCGAAATCTGAAATAAACACAATGGTCAAATTGACTTCTAAAGAAACTTATGCGTGTCATGAACTTGTTGAATGTCCTATTCCACTGTCGAGGAGATTGTTTCAGTCTATATAAGGATCTCTTCAACTTGCACACATAATCTTCCTTATCCTTTTCTGCATACCCTTTAGGTTGTTGCATCAGGATCGTTTCATCTAGATCACCATAGAGGAAGCTTGTCTTCACATCCATTTGTTTCTGTTCCAGGTCGAACTTCGCCACCATGGCCAACAACATTTGATGGATGTATGCTTAACAACAGGTGAGAACACATCATTGAAGTCGACACCTTCTTTCTGACTGAACCCCATAGCAACCAACCTTGCCTTATATCTCTTCGACGCCACTTCTTTGATTCCTTCCTTAACTTTGAAAATCCACTAACAGCTGAATAACCTGGCTCCAACAGGTTTCTTGATCAGTTCCCAGGTGTTGTTATCATGAAGATATTTCATCTCATCATCCATGTATTTCAACTATTCAGTCTTATTTCGACTCCTTATAGCGTCTTTATAGTCTCTAGGTCCTTTGTCTAGAACCTAACTTGCAAAGATTAAGGCATAAGTTATAAGATCTGCATACCTAATTCTCTAAGGGGGCTTGATGACTCCCATCGACCTGTCTTTTTCTAGCAGGTAGTCATTATCAGTCTCCTCATCTTCTACAACAACTTCTGCTTCTTCTTCGACTTCATCTGGGATATGCAATTCAGCATCAACTTACTCCACCTCAACAGAAATCTCTTCCTGTTCTTGCTCTTCGTCAGCATTATCAGTTTTCTTGAAGGTCGTCTCAACTTCATTGAAAACTCCATATCGACTAGTGATACACCTCATATAACCTGGCTTTAGGCACCATAGCCTATAAGCTTTGACTCCTTTAGGGTATCTCATGAACATGCATTTTAGAGCTCTATATTCGACCTTGTCTAGCCTAATGTGACCATAGGTCATGCAGCCAAATACTCTTAATTTATTGAGATCTGGGGGATGTCCCGACCAAACTTCTTTAGGTGTCTTCACATCTAACACAGTCGAAGGACATCTATTTATCATATATGTTGTTGTTGAAATAGCCTCAACCCAAAACACCTTTTTTAATCCAACACTAGTCAACATGCATTAAACTCTTTCCAAAATGGTTCGATTAAAAATTTCCGCCAAACCATTTTGTTTTGGAGTACCTACATCAGTTTTGTGTCTTGCAATACCTGAGGCAGCACAAAAGTTGTCGAATGCCTCATTGCAAAATTCAAGGCCATTGTCGGTTCTCAACCTCTTTGTAAGAACACAGATTGGTTCTTATTAATTACTCTTTGTTTTGATGATAACTGTTAGGAAATTTATATTTAAGAATTATATACTCTAAAATTTGTTTGAGAGTTTTACTGCAGATTAAAATTACATTAACTCTCTTGAAGCAAATCTGCCTTTGTATACAAGAAGTTATTCTGAATCTGAAGCGCCAGATGCATCTTACAGAAGAATCTGCTTGCTCCTTACAGAAGATCCTGAGCGTAGTCTCCAGAAGGATCTGAAGAAAGAAGCTCCAGAACATTCTGAGTCAGAAGCATCTGAAGATAGCCAGAAGCATCTGAAGATAATCAGAAGCATCTGAAGATGTAGCATCAGAAGTATAGAAGAATATTGATTGAAGAGTTTCTCAAAGCATTGATCTACAGAAGTTTCTGAAAGTACCTACGCTGCCTAGTGCTGAAGTTCTGTGTCAAGATGCTCTGATGATCAACACGCTAGAAGCACACAAGCTGCAGAAGACTCTGATACAGCATAGTTCTGAAACTCATCAGAAGATTCTGATCCATTCAGACTCTGAAGAACTTGCTGAAACTGAAGAAGTGTTTTCAAGAATGTATCCGTTGGAATCATTCAACGTCTCTTTCCTTATTTGTGCTAGACACACTTACACAGACAAAAAGGATTTATCTGTGCCATCTATTTCAAGGAAAGGTCAGTACATGTGAAGACAAAAAGGCTCAGACCTTTTAGACTCTCTTTTCAACGTGGAAAATTCAGTTGCCTATAAAAGGAGCCTCTCACTTCATTCTTCAGTTACACACTCTTGAGCTATACACTTGCTGAAAAGAAATCAAATATTCTTAAGCTCTCATTCTTATTCTTCATAGAATCTTTGTACTTAAATCTTAAGAGAAAAATCACTGTTGTGATTATAGCTTTATAGAAGCATTAAAAACTCTTGTATTTTATTTACATTGTTTGTAAAGGAATTTCCTTAAGAGGATTCAGTGTGAATCAGTAGCTCTTGAGAAGACTAAGAACTGTAGTTCTTAGGTGATACTATTGTAATCAGTTTGATTTAATAGTGGATTAAGACCTTGTTGAGAAAGGCAAATCACTCTGGAAGGGTGGACTGGAGTAGTTGTTTAACGAACCAGGATAAAAATAAGTGTGTGATTTATTTCAAGTATTAATTTTCTAAACTTATTCAACCCCCCCTTCTAAGTTATATCTCACCTTCAGTTGCCATCAGAGCTCCGGTTCTGAGTGTGCTATCACTTAACAGTGTCAGTAAAGATCCAGAGGAGATATACTTTGATCTATATATTTATTTGTTATCATGGCTGATAATTCAATCAACAATAAATATGAAGAGAAGGATAGGATCAGTACCAAACCTCCAATGTTTGATGGAGAAAAATTTGACTATTGGAAAGATAGAATAGAAAGTTTTTTTCTTGGGTATGATGCTGATCTTTGGGATTTAGTCATTGATGGATATGTACATCCTACTGGAGAGGATGGCAAAAAGATTGATAGAAAATCAATGACTGAAGTGCAGAAAAGAGACTTCAAGAATCACCACAAAGCCAGAACTATATTGCTTAATGCAATCTCTCATACTGAGTATGAGAAGATTACTAACAGAGATACTGCTCATGACATGTTTGAATCACTCAAAATGACTCATGAGGGAAATTCCCAGGTTAAAGAGACAAAGGCTCTGGCGCTCATACAGAAGTATGAGGCATTTAAAATGGAAGACTCTGAAAATGTAGAAACTATGTTTTCTAGATTTCAAATTCTTACAGCTGGTCTGAAAGTTCTGGACAAGGGCTACTCAACGTCAGATCATGTCAAGAAAATCATCAGAAGTCTTCCCACCAGATGGAGACCAATGGTGACTGCATTAAAGATGGCAAAAGATCTGAACAAGATCTCCTTAGAAGAACTTATCAGTTCTTTGAGAAGTCATGAAATTGAGCTGGAGGAAGATGAACCCCAGAAGAAAGATAAAGGTAAATCCATAGCTTTAAAATCTAACAAAACTGCTAAAGCTTTGCAGGTTATTCAAGAAAGCTCTGAAGAATCTTCTTCTGAAGAAGAAGATGAGTTGTCCATGTTGTCCAGAAGGATTAACAAACTCTGGAAGCACAAGGGAAAGAAGTTTAACAACTTCAGAAGATCTGACAACAGAAAAGAATCTTCTAGTCACAGAAGATCTGCCAAGAAAGATGTAGTATGCTATGAGTGCAAAGAACCCGGGCACTACAAGAATGACTGCCCTAAACTTCTGAAAGAAAAACCTAAGAAGAAGTTCAACAAGAAGAAAAAGGTTCTGATGGCAACATGGGATGACTCTGATGAGTGTGAGTCATCTTCTGAATCTGAAGAAGAATGTGCAAACGTTGCATTGATGGCCAGGACAGAGGATCAAGAAGAAGGTACCTCTGTGTTGCACCCTAAAATTTGACCAACCGATTCTCCTATCTGACTCGTGGTTTAATTTCATATTCGCAAATCAGACATATGATTTTTGTGCAAACAGGGGGATATCAGAGTTTACAGCTTGATTTTTGTCTATCAGATATGGCAGACCCAGTCCAGATCACCAGGGTTTTATTTTCGGGAAATTGTGCGCTCCTCGGTGATTTTTAGCTTGCACAGTGATTTTGAGGATATTCTGATGCCCGGGGATCTCTGTTCGATTCGATCTAGTCTCGTGCGCTCTTTTATGGGGGTCATTTGCATCCATCTGCATTTTTAGGATTTTTATAGACTTTTGTGAATTTTTAATAGGCTTTATAGATTTTTTTTCTGGAATTTAAATAGGTTTTTGAATATTTTAATAGCTTAATCCTCTTTTTAGAATTTTATAGAATATTTTAAATAGATTTTAATCATTTGTAGAATTTTTAATAGAGTTTAAATAGCTTTTATCTTTTTTAGAATATTAGTGAATTTTTCTTAGCATATTAAATAGAATGATAAATTAGGATTAGTAGAGTTTTAATTGTTTTTAGATAATATAGAGAATAATATAGTTTTTCTTTTATTAATGATAGATTTTAATAGATATTAAGTGATGGTAGAACTTTAATAGGAATTAGATTGATTTAGAGTTAATTAGGTTCTTAATCACTTTTTTAGAGTTTAATTAGGTTAATTGTTTTTTTAGATTTAATTAGGTTTGAATAGAGTAATTAGAGTTTTAATTTTTCTAGATTTGATTAGGGCTTAATTTTTGTTTAGAGTTTTATTAGTCAATCATTAGATTAATTAGTGTTAATTAGACATTAATCAGGTTTAGTTTAATCCAGTTTTTTTTTTTTTTTTTTACAGTTTTTGCTGTCATTTTCGTGTGGGCCAGAGTGCTCTTTTCTGAGGCCCAACATCTAGTCAGTCCAATGCTTTTTTGGTGCAGGTTTTTGGCCAAAGGGACACTTGTCAGCACATATAAAGCCCCACGTGTTAACTGCAGAAGGCCCCACGTTCCATTATTGCATGCGTGCCAGAAGAGCCCACGCGTAATCAGTGTGCTTCTGCCACGCCACCCTCTGACTCTCTCCCCTAGGACACGCGTATCCCATGCAACCACCTCCCTGAGACACTTGTCACCCCACCGCCAACGCCTGAGCTTCACCAGGAAACCCACCGCCAACGCCTGAGCTTCACCAGGAAACCCACCGGCGGCCATGCATCAGCCGTAACTTCCCACCGCCGGTCACCGTCAACTACCTCCGGCCACCGTCTAACTCACCGGAATCTGCAAACATCCAAAATCTCCAGAAATCCTCCTTTCTTCATCTTCTTCCTCCGATCTCTTCCGTCACCTTCATCTGATCCCTCGCCGGAAACCTCAAGTTTCGCCTGAAACTTCATACGAATCCCCAGACCTTCATACAACTTTCTCCAGAATCCACTCAAATCTTCATCCTCCATCGAAGAAAAACCCAGAACATCCTCAACCTTCATCACTTCTCCAGAAATCGCTCATACCTTCATCAGAAACTTTCCAGAACACGATCTTCATCGTTATTCACTTTTCCAGAACGCCATCTCCAGAATCATCATCTTCATCTGTTCTTACGCTTTTTTCACAGATCTCCAAGAACTCGTTGAGTTCTTCGTTGCTTGTCCAGAAACATTCGAGCGATCTCCAGCGACGCCTTCAACCAAGATCTTAAATCATCCTTCGAAGACCTTCAACGTACCCAGTTCATCTTCAAGTATCTTCCGGTTGGGTGATCTTCAAGAATCTACGAGGTTCTCTCCAGAAATCTTCAAGATCTCCGCGAGCTCCTTCAACATTTTTCAGTTCCAGGATCTTCGTCGTCTTCTCCATTTCTCCAGGTTTGTTCATCCTCCTTTCGATTTGTTTACTCGTGCGTGGTTAGGGTTTAGTTGAATCTTTGTTGATATGATTATAGCATGAATTGTTGAAGCTTGATTTCGATCTGGGAGTGTTAGATGAAGGTTGATTTCATGAGTGATAGTTGATTAAAGTGTAATTTTCGTTCAGGATGTGTGAGGGTCTGAGATTGTTTTGAGAGTCTTTGAGAGTTGCAGAGGGGAGATTTGGGGGATGAGCGCAGTTAGGGTTAGGATGATGAACAGTGTTAGGGTTTGGGGAGGAATTAGGTTTTGTTCAGCAGATAGTTGGGTTAGGGTTGGGGCATTGGGCTAAGCCCAAACGCGTTTTCTGAACGCTACACCCCTCAATTGCTCGTTACCCCCCCCCCCCCCCCCCCCCCCCCCGTGTGTGAGATCTGGATGAGTGGATTTGGGCCTTAGGCCCTAATTGCTAATAGCACCCCCCTGGGCGTAAGCCCAATGAAAATCAATTGGAACGTGCTAGTGCTGCACCCCCATATGTTTTTTTCTGATTGTTTGGTTTCTGAACTTGGGCCCTGCGCCCTAATGCTGTTGGCACCCCCCAGAATCAGGGCCCAATGAATTAATAACTAGAATACCCTGCTGTTTGAACCCCCCCCCCCCCCCCCCATTTTATTTCTTTTATTTTTCTTTTATATTTTCATGTTATAAAATTCATAATAAAAATGTAAATAATTGTTTTTTTAATAATTCTTTTTTCTACCATTTCATCATAAATGTTTAGAAAATTAAATAAAAATAAAAATGCCATTTTATTTTTTGTGTGCTATTTTCTGCATTTTTTCCATTTAATTGATTTTTTTTAATATTTTCAATGCATGCATATCATTAGAAAATTCATAAAAAATGGTAGATTTAGTCAAATAATTCCGTTCTTTTTTCTGTAGACTCCTGATTCAGTGTAGAATTTTATAGTGCAGAAACATTAGCTTAATCATGCATTTTCATTGTAATTGCATTTTTTCACTGTTATTGATGTTGAATAATTGGTCTGTGGATATGTCTGTGTTGCTGATTTTGGTTCTTTCATCTGGTATTGAATTTTGTTCTGATTTTTCAGTATGTTACCCTAGAGCCATGTAGGTTTCCCATTAGATTTTTGATAGATTTTTGTAGGATGTTCTGATAGGATTTGTCTGAGCCTGAAGATAGGAGAAGTCTTGATGACTTCTGACTTTGAAGTTCAACTGTGGTTGAACTTCAGAGATAGTTCCTTGAGGTTTGTTGGCCTGTGGGTTCTTCTTGAAGGTGGGAGCTGATTGAAGTCCTGTTGGAGCTTGCAAGGATGCAGTAGATTGAGGCTTAGGCTAGAAGCTCGTTGTCTGTTTGTGAGGTTCGAGATCCTGCAGTTTGAAGGGAGTTTATGGTACTTTCCTGAGGAAGGCACTATGAATGACTTTCATTCTTTCTTCTCACCTCTTTCGTAAGTATCCAATGATGTCGGAGCCGACTTGTGAGTTTAATTCCTCCTGAGGAGGGATGTAAACTGATCACATGTTGTTGAGCCACATGGGATACGATTCCTAAGTGGAAGTCCCCTAGTACTTTCCTGAGGAAGGTCCTATGGGTCTATTCACTTAGTTCCATTAGTTTATCTAGGATTTCTTAAGTATCCAGTGATGTAGGAGCCAACTTGTGAGTTTAATTTCTCCTGAGGAGGAATGTAAACTGATCACAGTTGTTGAGCCACGTAGGATACGATTCCTAAGTGTCAACCTCCTAGTACTTTCCTGAGGAAGGTCCTATGAGTCTGTTCACTTAGTTCCCTTAGTTCAGATAGGATTTCTCAAGTATCCTGTGATGCCGGAGCCTTCATGTGAGTTTAATTTCTCCTGAGGAGGAATGTGAACTGATCACAGTTGTCGAGCCGCATAGGATATGACTCCTGAGTAGTAACCTCCTGGTACTTTCCTGAGGAAGGCACTACGAGCTTGTCTGCTTAGCTTCCTTTCTCCGATAAGCTTGTTCTGAAGCTTGGAGACTGGGACTGATTCCTCTTGCTTAAGGTTTTGATTAGAATTTTGGCTTAGACCTGCTTAGGGTTTTGTATAGAGTTTTGTTTAGAGATGTATTAGGAGATTGTTTCAGGTTTGTTAGAGGCCCTGCTCAGGGTTAGTCTCTTTGTATTGTTTGACTTGTATGATGTTATGGTGCATTAGACTTAGGTATTCATCTAGATAGTTCTGAGTAGGTGCATCTTAGAAGTAGACTTTGTGTGCATGAGAAGTTGAGGTGGTCCTCCTTCTGCTTGTTTGTTATTGCGTGGCTTTGCTTGTTGGTATTTGGTAGAGCTGAGCTCCCTTGCCTCTGTGGTTTGCGGCCTTCGCGCCTTGTTTGTTTAGTCGTTGCATTCATGCATATTTTCAGTATTCCTTCACGTTGCAGTTTCTTGTTTGTGGTTTAGTCCTGTTGCCATGATCCCTTAGGAGCTCTGACTTCTCCACTGCGGAGTTGTTATGATAGACATTAGGATGGTCAACCAGGTGTGATAGCAATAGGTAGATTCCCCTGTTTCTCAGCTATAGTTTTAGGGTTTCCCTTTCCTTTCTGTAGGAGCTTTTGAGTAGCTTGATCCGTAGTTAGCTGAACTACAGCTGCTCTGATTCTTCGTTCCAGACGAAGATATGTAGGCATAGGATGCGATATCCTAGCGAGCACACTAACAACTAACCTTTGTTCTCTCGCGGCTGTGCGATCGAGACTTTCCCGCTAACTACTAATTGTTATCCTTTTCTCCTGCCCGAGTGCATTTGAGACCAGATCATAGTTGTAGGTTCCCGAGCCTTAGAGACCAGTTTGTTTTCTCACTGCTGTGTGAGCATCCCCCGTTTACCCGTAGTTTGCCGAACTACGTTTGCTCTGATCTTTCATACCAGATGAAAGTACGTAGGCACAGGACGCGATGTCCTGGCGAGCAACCTTTCCCCCGTTTAGGCGTAGGCAGTCGAACTACGTTGACTCTGACTTTCCCATTGCACGAGGGAATACGTAGGCCCAAAACACCGTATGTTCTGTCGAGTCCTGTCCTTTTATTTTCTTTTCAGACCAGCCATTAGCGTAGATAGATAACACACCCTTTTACCTATAAACACCAAGCGTGGATCCCATCGAGTACGATGGACGTGAGGGGTGCTAATACCTTCCCCTTGCGTAACCGACTCCCGAACCCAGGCTATGGTTGCGATGACCATACATTTCCCCGTCTTTGCGAGGTTTACTTCGAGCGTTTCCTTTCCCGCTCTGAGGGATAAATAACGCACGGTGGCGACTCTCCTGTCAAGCCGGCGCCGATTTTCGCAGTAGCGACAGCTGGCGACTCTGCTGGGGACTTATAGCATCTAGGGACTTTTCCCATCCCTTATGCTGGGACCGTTTCCCATCCCCTACGCGAGTCAATCCTAGCGCTTGGGTGTTTATTTGTTGGGTGTTGTGCATATTGTGTTTTACTTTTCTGCACTTTACTTTTCTGTACCTTTACCTTTCCGCATTTATTTTCCAGCATTATATTATTATGATTATTGCTGTGGGCAAAGGGAGGATACTGTGAGTGAGAAGTCGGACCTGGGCTTGAGTACACACCTAGATATAGTTGTGGAGAAGTAGTAGACGAACCTGTCTGCTGAGCAGGCACAGTTCCCTACGAAAATCTGCGCTCAGACGAGATTCTTGCAGAGGTGCTCCTTTCCGGTCCTGAGGATCTGAGGGGGGTCCAGACGTGAGGATTGTCGACTCTGGGGACCGATCATTTGGAAGTCAGCTAAGTGAGGCCTCTTCATGATGTGATGATGCCACTCCTTCTGGGAATCGTATCGTCACTCATGAAAGTCTGTGACGCTGATAACCGCATAGGATGCCGTACCTTTGTCCGTGGATTAGGTCTATCCTACCTGTGAGAGGGACTGGGTTATTGCAGGAAAACTGGCCTTCAGAAACCATGATTCAGTACCTTTATCAGATGGTATTCTTGGTTCATCTCCAGGTGTGTTGTCTGGGTCAGATGGGTTTCTTATCTGAGGTTGAGGCTATTATCAGATGGTATTCTCGTCAGATACAGAGGTTCAGATGGTTTTCTTACCAGGGGATTGATATTTTGAGTATCAGATGATAGTTAGTGTCCTGAAGTTCTGATGACCGTGTTGGTTTTCTGTTCTTGATCACAGAGATATTCCTCTTCAGGCTATAGCATAGCCCCTGTGTTCACAGATTGCATTATTTATCATATTGCATCATTGCATTACCATCTGCATTCAACTAACGTGTGTGTATTGCAGGTACATATTTTCCCTTCCAGTTCTGGTGTTTGTTCCTAGCAAGACATGGAAAACCTGAAGAGAGTATTGCCCTATAAGTTCCCGTCGCCGAATATCAGTCTATTGTTAGAGTTGATTGTTATTGCTAAGAAGAGGGGAATGGGTGACTTCAGAAAGAGATATGGGAGGATTCTGACCTACGTTTATCAGCCATCTGCCTACGAGACCAGCGGCATCTATACTCTGTTACAGTTTTACGACGCGGAGCTCAGGTGTTTTGTATTTCCCGACTTTGTTTTGGCTCCTACCCTGGAGGAGTACTCTGCACTTCTAGATATACCGATCCGTGAGCAGATGCCTTTTTATCGTACGGACGCTGAGCCTAAGCTGGCTGAGCTTTCTGCCATCCTGTGCTTGAAAGAGTCTGAGCTGTCTGGGAAGATGATCAGAAGAGGAGACGTATGGGGATTTCCGTTGGATGTCTTAGTGGAGAAGGCTCGAGAATATGCCCAGAAGGGTAGCTGGGATGTTTTTGACGTTATCCTTGCTGTATGTGTTTATGGCATCGTGTTGTTCCCGAACATTCCTGATTTTGTTGATTCTGATGCCTTCTATATTTTGGCTGCGGGAAACCCAGTTCCTACTTTGCTGGGAGATATCCACCATTCAACCCACTACCAGAATGAAAAGCGACGAGGAAGGAATGTGTCTTGCTGTGTACCTCTCCTATGCAGGTGGTTCACCAGTCATATGCCTAAGTCAGGCCCTTTTGTCACCTCTATCAATTCTCTAGGATGGCCCGAGCGCTTAATGGGATTGACTGCTGAGAATGTGGTATGGGTCAATAAGGAGGTATTTGGAGCTGAAGTCATACTCAAAGGCGAAGGATTCCCGAATGTTCCGTTAATAGGAAGGAAAGGTTGTGTCAACTATAACCCTTCCTTATTGATCAAGCAATTTGGGTACATACCTCAAGGAGCGCCAAAGCCCGAGGAGATACAGGAATCTCTGTATCTCACCGGGGCAATAGGGAAAGAAATGCTGACCAAACTTGAGAAAGCCTGGAAAAACTTGCACAAGAGAGGGAAACTTTCAGGTAGCAGAGGGGATACTCGAGTTCCTAGCCCATATGTAGAATGGATTCGTGAGCGAGCTGTGAAATTCCTTATGCCGTATCCAGCGGTTCAGCCATTGCATCCTCCAGTGGAGGAGCCTACCACTGTGGACATTCAGGTCTACAAGCAGCTGATGGCGGAGAAAGAAGAGCTAGCAAGGGCTAAAGAGGCTTTAGAGCAGGAGAATGCCCAGCTTCGGCATGAAAAGATTGAAACAGGATATGTTTCTAAGCAACAGGCTGAGACTCTGAAACATCTGAAGACTACGCTATTGGAATTGACTGAAACTAAGAAGCGTCTGGAGTTAGATGTAGACTCAGTTAGTAGTGTGTTGGCCACCAAGAAGCAAGAGCTGGAAAGGGCCTACACAAAGCTAGCCAAGTTCAGAGAACACTGGGATCTCACTATGACCAAGCGCAAGGAGCGAGAAGAAGAGCTGAAGACACAGATTGCTCAGTTAGAAGAACAGGTCAAAGTGAAGAACGAAGAGCTTGAAGAAGAAGCCTGTCGCCGATACGAGGCCGAGCGCAAGTTGACAGATGCCATGAAGAATTTGGAAGATTTTCAGCATAGAGCAGATGCCAAGAGACCCAAACCTGGGGGCGGTGCCAGTGATAAGGCTTGGGAAGACTTTGTTAGAGACATCCAGGGGACGGTCAGGAAGAGGGATCGGCTGATAGAAGGTTTGATTTATCAACCAGATCACGCAGAGACAAAGAAGATGGTCGAGGACTTCCGCAACCGTACCCGTACTTGATTTCTCTCTTGTATTCTGTATGTTGAGATCACCACCAGGCATGTTGGCTGGGATCCTCCTTATCATATCAGCTGTATGGAGCATAGTTATGTAACTTCTTGACAAGACTATTATTCTAATCAATATATGAGGGTTTTTCCAAATATGGTCTTTATGGTTTATCTCGTCTTGCTACCACTGACACTGGAATTGGAGGGAAAATATCTCCAATGCACACATGCACGTTAGCATTTTTGTATTTCTGTTTGCATAAATCATACTGCATAGCATTTCTCTAGCAGGTCAGAGCACTTATCCAACCTTTGTTTTCACCAGAAAGTGATTCTCGGGGAATTGTTTGAAGCAAGAGTAGAGTGAAGACGACCAAGGGGCTGAAGCGGATTTGAGCAGAATCAAGCAGCATAGTCGGTTACAGGTAATTGGTGGCTATGTCTGAAGGCAATTTCCAGGCTCCTAACACTTTGGCAAGGTTCGCCACGGCGCCCAACCATCAGTATGATTCTATGGAAGGCTTCCCGCAAGCAAACAATCTTACTGCAGCCCAAGTTGTGCAGCCTGCTGTTGAGAATAGAGATTGGCATGAGCAGTTTCTTGCCCGAAATGAACGCTATCCTCCTGTTAACAATCAATGTGTTGCTTTCCCTGTGATGAATTACCGGAGAGATATTCCAGTGACCGGGTTAGTAGATCCAAGAGCTCTTGACGATGGTAGAAGAGTCCGAGTGTTGGAAGAGCAAATGAAAGCCTTGGAAGCGAAAGATGCCGTTAACCTGGATGCTGTAGCCATGTGCTTGGTCCCTGACCTCGTGTTGCCGTACAAGTTCAAAATGCCGGAATTCGAAAAATACACGGGAGATAGCTGTCCAAAGCTGCATTTGATGATGTTCTGTCGAAGGATGACTTCGTTTGTGCGAAATGACAAATTGATGATCCATTGCTTCCAGTATAGCCTGACTAGGGCATCGTTGAGATGGTATGTGCAATTGGAGAGTAATCAGATTCGATCGTGGATGGATTTAGCCAGAGCTTTCATGAAGCAGTACGATTACAACCTGGATTTGACTCCTAGTCTCGTAGATCTGCAAGAGTTATCTCAGGCGGAGAATGAATCATTCAGAGCGTATTTGCGAAGATGGAAGGAATTGGCTGCTAGTGTTCGACCACCGCTTCCGGAAAGAGAACTGGTTGACATCTTCTTGGGGACTTTGAAAGGCCATTATTTTGACAAATTGTTCAGTTGCACAAGCTTTGTGGGCCTGATGAGACTGGGAGAGATTGTTGAGAGAGGACTCAGGAGTGGAAAGTTTCGAGGTGTTCCTTACGTCCCAGTTAATAAGATTGAGTCAGTTGTCAGTTCTCAAGAAGAGTGGGAAGGAGATGACGCCACCTCAGAATCTCTAGCATCTCAGGATCAGTTTTCAGACACTTCAAGTCAACGATCATCTTACCGCCGATCGCGTCAGCATGCTCCACGAAGACCAAGGAAGCCTGAAAGGCAGTTTACTCAGCTACCGGTGTCGTACAGTCAGTTGTTGCCAGATCTGGTCAAAAGCGGATTGATAGTGCCGAAAGAGACTAAGCCTGTGATTCCACCTTATCCTCCAAGTTTTGATGCCAGCGCCCGCTGTGAGTACCATGTTGGGGCACAGGGGCACTCAACAAATGATTGTAAGGTGCTTAGAAGCCAGGTTCAGGATCTGATAGACTCTAGCCGTATTTGCATCACTTCTCAGGGTTTTGTTCAGATTAATGATTTTCCATCATCCAGTTGTGCGGGTTCGTCAGTTAATGTCATGGAAGACTCCACAGGAAGTGTGTACTCTGAAGATTGTCAATCGGAGAGTTCAGTTGAATATGGGGAAAGTTTCTAGAAGTTTATGTGCCGGATGTCGCATCTGTTTTCCCTGCCTAACCCGTTTAGCTTTTGTGCATCAGTATTTGCTGACCACCACCAGGATTGTTGGCTGGGGTCGTTATATTCATACTCATTTGTGCTTACCTGCTGATTTTGTTGGTTGTACATATGTGGGAGATGTTCGTCTGTATGCTTATAGCTCGAGTTTCTCTTTGTCTCGTTGTGAATATGTGTTTGCTTTTTGCGCTGCATTATCATTTAACAGGTATATCAGAACCGTGGGCCTTATTTCCTCATCGTCTCAGTTTATTGCAGGAACTCCTTCAGAGATATGGAACAGAATCAGTTTGAATTGATCGAAGTCCGAAGCCAGCTGGGGCAGATGATGAGAGACATGCAAGAAATGCGTCTAGAGCAGAAGATTCTCAAAGAGGAGAACAGTCAGCTGAAGACCCAAATGAGCTTAATCATGGAAGTAGTCAAGAATGTGCTTAGAAAAGAAGACGATCAGCTATTTGAAGCCGCAATAAAGAAGCTCGCGCCACCCGTGCGTGTGGAACCTGAGCAGCAGCAACAGAAGATACATCCGGCTCAACAGAGGATCCAGGAAGGGAAGCCAAAGAGAATGTTTGAGGCACCACCTATGACCTATGCCGAGCTCTTGCAGGCTTTATTGAGGTTTAATCTGGTTGAGAAGAGAACATTGGCACCACCAACGAGAGTGTTTCCTCATGGGTACGATGCCAATAAGCAATGTGAATTTCATTCCGGGGCATTCGGACACGACATCGAGAGTTGTCATGCTTTTAAGCACAATGTTCAAGACTTGATTGACTCGCACGATATTGAATTCACGCCGGGCGGCGTAGCAGTGCACATTGCTCCTGTCTCGATCGATGCTAAGATGACAGACGTTTCTAAAGCTGCAGTAGGTCAGAAGCGTATCCTGGACTCCATGGTGTCAGAATCTCCAGGCCCACAATTGTTGCCTATTCCTGGGGCAGATCTAAGAAAGAAAATGGTTAAGCATAAGGAGAGCATTAATCAGTACATTGAAGGTCAAGAAACCGATGTTGCATTTGATACAAAGGGTGTTCAAGGGTCAACCCGGTACCCGCAGCAGCAGCCTCAGCAGGGGGCACAGCAGGCTCAACGAAGATTCCAGGGTAGTAAACCAAGAAGAGTGTTTGAGAAGCCTCCCTCGACATATGCCGATTTGTTGCAGACATTGTTGGGATTGAACCTGGTAGAGAAAAGAACTCTGGCGCCAATAACGGGAGCTCCCCCGTTTGGTTATGATGCAAGCAAGCACTGTGAGTTTCATTCTGGAGCCCCAGGTCACGATATAGAAGGTTGCCATGCTTTTAAGCACAAAGTGCAGGATCTGCTTGATAGTGCAGCAATCAGCTTCGGGCAGAGAGGTCCCCAAATCATCTGAATGAAGGAGGAAGGGCTCTATAATTTGGCTGGGTCGTTGAAAGCAGATCAGGACAGCATCGAATTGCCTCTAATAAAGATAGCTGGTTCAGCAGCAGGGCAGATGCGAAAGCCCGGTTCTCGGAAGCTAGCATGTTTTCTTTGTTTTAGCTTGTCATTTCTTTACGTTCGTAGTTGCTTTCCTGTTTGAATTTGTAATCTTGTTTGTAAAACTTGTTGTTTTCATTCAAATTGATGATAATGAAATAAATATGCATGTTTGATTGAATCCAGTCATGTTCACTAACTGTTTTTACAAATGTCCAACACTTGGTTAAGAAGAATTTGGGGAGGATGACGAAAATGACCGACACGCAACTACCGATATTGTATGCTTTTGAAATAAACCTGCTGATGATGTACAGGCATTGTTTCAAACCCCTAAACACCGGAGTTATAAGGAAGATAATCCCCTGTCAACCCCTTTGAGCCTTGTAGTAGGAGTTCTTTCTGAAAACGAAAAACCCTCAATCTTAACCTGGGGCAGGGTAGGTGTTAGCTAATTTGACTGAGCGTCCAGATTGCAAAAGGAGTGTCCGTTCAAGGATCGATCACGTCCCAAGAGGTCGTGCCTAAAAAACCACAATGGTTCAATCAAGAGTGGGACAGCCACATCATTCCCCAAAGAGTCAGACAACCAGTGTCACACGACTTGTTCGAAAAAAAGAGAAGAATGAAAAAGAATTAAAAGCCTGCTAAGTCAAGAAAACTTCAAAACAAATGACTTAGGCAAAAATGAGGGCATCCCGCTGGACTTAAAAAAAATCAAAAGAAACTCGAAAGGGGTCAGTCCAGGCAAAAGTTAGGGATATGAAAAGAAAAGATGAAAAGGATCAAAAGAAAAATCCTCGATGGAAATACGAGTCGTGTGACCACAAATGTCAAAGACGAAAGAGTGAGTGGCTGTCACTCCAAAATCCAAAAGTTTCTCGAACTATCATTCCTATTTTTTCAGCCTCTGAGAGGTGAGCGCTAAGGTCGAATTAGCTGAACGTAGGATGGGAGAACATCAAGGAGAACGGGTGGGTTAAAATAAACTTTGAGCCTTTATCCTTTCTTTCAAAACCGTGAACCTGACCACGTTACAACCTTCAAAAGTCCTAATTGAAGCAGGTTGTTTCGAAAGCATATTCCGGTAAAGGTCGTGTCGATTCTGACTCCTAAAAAGGTTCCTCTTACCATGTTGATACTGATGTTGATAAACGTTTTGTGCATTATACGCTATAAACTGTTTTTCCTTTTCCCAGTGAACAGATTGGATGTCAAAGCTGTCATATGTGTTGCATTAATACATCTTTTACGCCGAACAACTTGTTTTACTTGCGAGTAAGCGCTGGACAGCAGGAAAGTTTCCTACAGTGGAAAGTATGGTCAAGATAGAATGCAGAACGCCCAAATGATTCCGAGAGCAGGGGCAAGCTTTTATTGTGATCCCCAGTCAGGTCAGCTTTTCGAAGTCAGTTATTCTAGGGCAATCAGGTTGAGATTCAGGCGAATACGGTCAAGAGCGCTACTCTGAATCAGATAATCGGGGCTAGGTCATTGCAGTCAGGGGCAGACCATCTTAAGCGCGCAAAGGTTGTGCGAGAAGCAGGTAAGGTGAAGTATTTCTCCGAAGTTCAGAACGCTGGGGCATGTTATATCAGACCATCAGGGCTCAGATTTGCAAATTTCCTTTCAGGGACTATCCCCACAGAGATCCCGCAGGCCGGGGCATATCAGGAGTGAAAGAATTATTCTTCTCCGTATCTACAGGGCCATACAAGAGTTCTTCGAGCAGATGCAGTCGATTTTCGAGAGCGAGATGAATGCGGGAAGTCGTGTCACTACCCCTTGACTCTTCACTAAAAGGCTGTGTATTCAGAAAGAATATTTTCCAGCGTCAGTTGTACCTGACCCAGCAAGATAGCTTAAGGGCTCAAGTCCGTATTTGCGATTACTGTGAAGCCCATCCGTGTTGGCGCATCAATTTCCAGATCCGAGCTTCGTCAGTACGCAGGAGGACTCCCTCCATTTTCTCCAGCAAAGACCAATTTGCCATTGGTATGGGTAAGTTATTCCCTAGAGGGGTCTAATCATATTCAACACGTCTGCTATTTCACAGCGGAGTTATATACCCCAGCAAGGTATTACTTCGTCGGGGTGTTCGGTTAAGTTCCTAATATTCCCAGCAGAGTTGATTTCACTCTCCCAGCATTTATTTTGCTAGGATAATTCAGTGATATCCAGTTTATCCCCAGCAAGTTGGCCTCGCCTTCAGCATTTATTTTGCTGAAGTGGTTTTCCGTACCCGGCCTTCTCCGGCAGTTCGAGCCTGCATTAGCATATTGCATGCATCATCATATTTGCATCATACTTGCATATCATCGTCAAAAATGCGTAGCATTTCCATCTAGAATGGAGCATTACGCCGTGAAAAGATTAAAGCATATGCATAAGCATACGAAGCATAAGTCAGATTTTCTATCAGCCTCATATGGCGCGTGAATTACTCTGTGATCAGTTCAGGGGCATTTATCCAGCAACAGTATTCAGACAGTTCAGCAGATTATTTGTATCTCAGATCATACAACGATTATGCTTTGATCAAGCAGTCATCTGATATCGACAGACTTTTCTTCCCGTCAATTCATATTGACGATGTGTTCCTCCAATGAATGGACTTCTCCGACGTCCTGAGTACGAATGTGGTTTTCTTTCCGTCTATCCATAGACGATGTGAAATTGCGGATGGTCGCAGTAGGGCTTCAAGAAGGGGTTTCCCCAGGATGTGCTTTTTCTTCCCGTCTATCAGTAGACGATGTGAAGTTTTGATGGATTTTCAATAGGGTTCAGAATAGAGTTTTTCTAGCAAGTGGCTTTTCTTTCCGTCTGTCAGCAGACGATGTGAAGTTTCGAGTTACTGTTCAGCGGGTTTCTTATTGCCAGATCATACGCATGGTAAGTTTCCCCAGCGAGTCTTCTCCGGCTATCTTTGGTTGTTGAAGGGTTTCAAAACGATATCTCGGATAATGATTTTCTTTCTGTTTATTGGATGAGATGACGTTCCAAGAGATACTTTTCTGACTGTCAATCCTTATTGATGGCGAGGCTCTTCGAAGAATGTTCAGTTTGCGTGATCGTTGATTCTTATTGACGACATGATTCTTTAAAAGGTGGTTTTCTTCCCGTCAGTCCATACTGACGATGTGGCCCCTTCAAAGATATTGATCTTTCCATCAATTTCCGTAGACAGAAGAATTCTGAAATTCAAGGGTTGGTGTTGAATCGCGTTATGGTGCCTTTCCGTCTACCCTTAGACGATGTGCATATGGAGATTAATGGTGTCTTTCCGTCTATCTTTAGACGATGTGAGTATGGAGATTATTTCTTCCCGTCTACCCTTAGACGATGTGAATTGTTTTGTTCATCGATCAGGATGATCCCGTCTACCCTTAGACGATGTGAATTGTTTTGTTCATCGATCAGGATGATCCCGTCTACCCTTAGACGATGTGAATGTTGATTTGTTCATCAATCAGGATGATTCCGTCTACCCTTAGGCGATGTGTGTATGGAGATTAAGAATTTCTTTCCGTCTATCTTTAGACGATGTGAATTTGGAGATTATTTCTTCCCGTCTATCAGTAGACGATGTGAATTTGGAGATTATTCCTTCCCGTCTATCCTTGGACGATGTGAGTATGGAGATTAAGGTTTTCTTCCCGTCTATCATTAGACGAGGTGAGTATTCAATCAGGATGTCTTCCCGTCCATCTTTGGACGATGTGAGTATATTTCTCTTCCTGCCTATCAATAGGCAATGTGAAAAAATCAAGTGTTTTGTTGCAGCCCTCGGGTTTGTTATATGGGGTATCACAAGCAACGGGTATTCAAGTCAGGAGTTCTTTATCAGATGATTAATCAGTTTGGTGCCGCAATAACTGGACTCGGTTTTCTGGACTTTATTCCCCAAGCAGTTGACAGTATATGCTCGCGGTTGGCAAATTTTCGGGTTTTATTTGTATTCAACCGTCTCGTACCTCTGAATGTTTGAAGGCTGAGTGCTCTTCAAACCCTTCAGGTCCAAGTCGCTTGAATAGGGGCAGCTGTTGCACCCTAAAATTTGACCAACCGATTCTCCTATCTGACTCGTGGTTTAATTTCATATTCGCAAATCAGACAGATGATTTTTGTGCAAACAGGGGGATATCAGAGTTTACAGCTTGATTTTTGTCTATCAGATATGGCAGACCCAGTCCAGATCACCAGGGTTTTATTTTCGGGAAATTGTGCGCTCCTCGGTGATTTTTAGCTTGCACAGTGATTTTGAGGATATTCTGATGCCCGGGGATCTCTGTTCGATTCGATCTAGTCTCGTGCGCTCTTTTATGGGGGTCATTTGCATCCATCTGCATTTTTAGGATTTTTATAGACTTTTGTGAATTTTTAATAGGCTTTATAGATTTTTTTTCTGGAATTTAAATAGGTTTTTGAATATTTTAATAGCTTAATCCTCTTTTTAGAATTTTATAGAATATTTTAAATAGATTTTAATCATTTGTAGAATTTTTAATAGAGTTTAAATAGCTTTTATCTTTTTTAGAATATTAGTGAATTTTTCTTAGCATATTAAATAGAATGATAAATTAGGATTAGTAGAGTTTTAATTGTTTTTAGATAATATAGAGAATAATATAGTTTTTCTTTTATTAATGATAGATTTTAATAGATATTAAGTGATGGTAGAACTTTAATAGGAATTAGATTGATTTAGAGTTAATTAGGTTCTTAATCACTTTTTTAGAGTTTAATTAGGTTAATTGTTTTTTTAGATTTAATTAGGTTTGAATAGAGTAATTAGAGTTTTAATTTTTCTAGATTTGATTAGGGCTTAATTTTTGTTTAGAGTTTTATTAGTCAATCATTAGATTAATTAGTGTTAATTAGACATTAATCAGGTTTAGTTTAATCCAGTTTTTTTTTTTTTTTTTTACAGTTTTTGCTGTCATTTTCGTGTGGGTCAGAGTGCTCTTTTCTGAGGCCCAACATCTAGTCAGTCCAATGCTTTTTTGGTGCAGGTTTTTGGCCAAAGGGACACTTGTCAGCACATATAAAGCCCCACGTGTTAACTGCAGAAGGCCCCACGTTCCATTATTGCATGCGTGCCAGAAGAGCCCACGCGTAATCAGTGTGCTTCTGCCACGCCACCCTCTGACTCTCTCCCCTAGGACACGCGTATCCCATGCAACCACCTCCCTGAGACACTTGTCACCCCACCGCCAACGCCTGAGCTTCACCAGGAAACCCACCGGCGGCCATGCATCAGCCGTAACTTCCCACCGCCGGTCACCGTCAACTACCTCCGGCCACCGTCTAACTCACCGGAATCTGCAAACATCCAAAATCTCCAGAAATCCTCCTTTCTTCATCTTCTTCCTCCGATCTCTTCCGTCACCTTCATCTGATCCCTCGCCGGAAACCTCAAGTTTCGCCTGAAACTTCATACGAATCCCCAGACCTTCATACAACTTTCTCCAGAATCCACTCAAATCTTCATCCTCCATCGAAGAAAAACCCAGAACATCCTCAACCTTCATCACTTCTCCAGAAATCGCTCATACCTTCATCAGAAACTTTCCAGAACACGATCTTCATCGTTATTCACTTTTCCAGAACGCCATCTCCAGAATCATCATCTTCATCTGTTCTTACGCTTTTTTCACAGATCTCCAAGAACTCGTTGAGTTCTTCGTTGCTTGTCCAGAAACATTCGAGCGATCTCCAGCGACGCCTTCAACCAAGATCTTAAATCATCCTTCGAAGACCTTCAACGTACCCAGTTCATCTTCAAGTATCTTCCGGTTGGGTGATCTTCAAGAATCTACGAGGTTCTCTCCAGAAATCTTCAAGATCTCCGCGAGCTCCTTCAACATTTTTCAGTTCCAGGATCTTCGTCGTCTTCTCCATTTCTCCAGGTTTGTTCATCCTCCTTTCGATTTGTTTACTCGTGCGTGGTTAGGGTTTAGTTGAATCTTTGTTGATATGATTATAGCATGAATTGTTGAAGCTTGATTTCGATCTGGGAGTGTTAGATGAAGGTTGATTTCATGAGTGATAGTTGATTAAAGTGTAATTTTCGTTCAGGATGTGTGAGGGTCTGAGATTGTTTTGAGAGTCTTTGAGAGTTGCAGAGGGGAGATTTGGGGGATGAGCGCAGTTAGGGTTAGGATGATGAACAGTGTTAGGGTTTGGGGAGGAATTAGGTTTTGTTCAGCAGATAGTTGGGTTAGGGTTGGGGCATTGGGCTAAGCCCAAACGCGTTTTCTGAACGCTACACCCCTCAATTGCTCGTTACCCCCCCCCCCCCCCCCCCCCCCCGTGTGTGAGATCTGGATGAGTGGATTTGGGCCTTAGGCCCTAATTGCTAATAGCACCCCCCTGGGCGTAAGCCCAATGAAAATCAATTGGAACGTGCTAGTGCTGCACCCCCATATGTTTTTTTCTGATTGTTTGGTTTCTGAACTTGGGCCCTGCGCCCTAATGCTGTTGGCACCCCCCAGAATCAGGGCCCAATGAATTAATAACTAGAATACCCTGCTGTTTGAACCCCCCCCCCCCCCCCCCATTTTATTTCTTTTATTTTTCTTTTATATTTTCATGTTATAAAATTCATAATAAAAATGTAAATAATTGTTTTTTTAATAATTCTTTTTTCTACCATTTCATCATAAATGTTTAGAAAATTAAATAAAAATAAAAATGCCATTTTATTTTTTGTGTGCTATTTTCTGCATTTTTTCCATTTAATTGATTTTTTTTAATATTTTCAATGCATGCATATCATTAGAAAATTCATAAAAAATGGTAGATTTAGTCAAATAATTCCGTTCTTTTTTCTGTAGACTCCTGATTCAGTGTAGAATTTTATAGTGCAGAAACATTAGCTTAATCATGCATTTTCATTGTAATTGCATTTTTTCACTGTTATTGATGTTGAATAATTGGTCTGTGGATATGTCTGTGTTGCTGATTTTGGTTCTTTCATCTGGTATTGAATTTTGTTCTGATTTTTCAGTATGTTACCCTAGAGCCATGTAGGTTTCCCATTAGATTTTTGATAGATTTTTGTAGGATGTTCTGATAGGATTTGTCTGAGCCTGAAGATAGGAGAAGTCTTGATGACTTCTGACTTTGAAGTTCAACTGTGGTTGAACTTCAGAGATAGTTCCTTGAGGTTTGTTGGCCTGTGGGTTCTTCTTGAAGGTGGGAGCTGATTGAAGTCCTGTTGGAGCTTGCAAGGATGCAGTAGATTGAGGCTTAGGCTAGAAGCTCGTTGTCTGTTTGTGAGGTTCGAGATCCTGCAGTTTGAAGGGAGTTTATGGTACTTTCCTGAGGAAGGCACTATGAATGACTTTCATTCTTTCTTCTCACCTCTTTCGTAAGTATCCAATGATGTCGGAGCCGACTTGTGAGTTTAATTCCTCCTGAGGAGGGATGTAAACTGATCACATGTTGTTGAGCCACATGGGATACGATTCCTAAGTGGAAGTCCCCTAGTACTTTCCTGAGGAAGGTCCTATGGGTCTATTCACTTAGTTCCATTAGTTTATCTAGGATTTCTTAAGTATCCAGTGATGTAGGAGCCAACTTGTGAGTTTAATTTCTCCTGAGGAGGAATGTAAACTGATCACAGTTGTTGAGCCACGTAGGATACGATTCCTAAGTGTCAACCTCCTAGTACTTTCCTGAGGAAGGTCCTATGAGTCTGTTCACTTAGTTCCCTTAGTTCAGATAGGATTTCTCAAGTATCCTGTGATGCCGGAGCCTTCATGTGAGTTTAATTTCTCCTGAGGAGGAATGTGAACTGATCACAGTTGTCGAGCCGCATAGGATATGACTCCTGAGTAGTAACCTCCTGGTACTTTCCTGAGGAAGGCACTACGAGCTTGTCTGCTTAGCTTCCTTTCTCCGGTAAGCTTGTTCTGAAGCTTGGAGACTGGGACTGATTCCTCTTGCTTAAGGTTTTGATTAGAATTTTGGCTTAGACCTGCTTAGGGTTTTGTATAGAGTTTTGTTTAGAGATGTATTAGGAGATTGTTTCAGGTTTGTTAGAGGCCCTGCTCAGGGTTAGTCTCTTTGTATTGTTTGACTTGTATGATGTTATGGTGCATTAGACTTAGGTATTCATCTAGATAGTTCTGAGTAGGTGCATCTTAGAAGTAGACTTTGTGTGCATGAGAAGTTGAGGTGGTCCTCCTTCTGCTTGTTTGTTATTGCGTGGCTTTGCTTGTTGGTATTTGGTAGAGCTGAGCTCCCTTGCCTCTGTGGTTTGCGGCCTTCGCGCCTTGTTTGTTTAGTCGTTGCATTCATGCATATTTTCAGTATTCCTTCACGTTGCAGTTTCTTGTTTGTGGTTTAGTCCTGTTGCCATGATCCCTTAGGAGCTCTGACTTCTCCACTGCGGAGTTGTTATGATAGACATTAGGATGGTCAACCAGGTGTGATAGCAATAGGTAGATTCCCCTGTTTCTCAGCTATAGTTTTAGGGTTTCCCTTTCCTTTCTGTAGGAGCTTTTGAGTAGCTTGATCCGTAGTTAGCTGAACTACAGCTGCTCTGATTCTTCGTTCCATACGAAGATATGTAGGCATAGGATGCGATATCCTAGCGAGCACACTAACA
The DNA here is from genome assembly GCA_963859935.3 of Lathyrus sativus. NCBI lineage: Eukaryota > Viridiplantae > Streptophyta > Magnoliopsida > Fabales > Fabaceae > Lathyrus > Lathyrus sativus. Next base: position 541,656,104 of record OZ012737.1, read on the forward strand.
ACTAACCTTTGTTCTCTCGCGGCTGTGCGATCGAGACTTTCCCGCTAACTACTAATTGTTATCCTTTTCTCCTGCCCGAGTGCATTTGAGACCAGATCATAGTTGTAGGTTCCCGAGCCTTAGAGACCAGTTTGTTTTCTCACTGCTGTGTGAGCATCCCCCGTTTACCCGTAGTTTGCCGAACTACGTTTGCTCTGATCTTTCATACCAGATGAAAGTACGTAGGCACAGGACGCGATGTCCTGGCGAGCAACCTTTCCCCCGTTTAGGCGTAGGCAGTCGAACTACGTTGACTCTGACTTTCCCATTGCACGAGGGAATACGTAGGCCCAGAACACCGTATGTTCTGTCGAGTCCTGTCCTTTTATTTTCTTTTCAGACCAGCCATTAGCGTAGATAGATAACACACCCTTTTACCTATAAACACCAAGCGTGGATCCCATCGAGTACGATGGACGTGAGGGGTGCTAATACCTTCCCCTTGCGTAACCGACTCCCGAACCCAGGCTATGGTTGCGATGACCATACCTTTCCCCGTCTTTGCGAGGTTTACTTCGAGCGTTTCCTTTCCCGCTCTGAGGGATAAATAACGCACGGTGGCGACTCTCCTGTCAAGCCGGCGCCGATTTTCGCAGTAGCGACACTCTGGATATGAATCAGAATCTGAATCTGATGATAATGCAGAAGAGGTAATGGCCAAACTTACCAAAGAAGAACTCATTAAAGTTTTAACAGAAGTTCTTAAAAGTTACAACAACATCAAACTCAAATACAAGAAGCTGAAAAGCAATCTTGAATCTGAGATTGATCTTCTGAAAACAGAACTTGTTGAGCAGAAGGAAATAAATTTAAAAATCAAAAATGACTTTGATAGAACTCAACAAGAATCTGATTCTGAAACTAAGTCTTGTGAAAATATTTTAGAAAAATATGACTCTAGTTTTCAGAAGTTTCTCACTAAGAGCATAGATAGAAGCAAGATGGCTTCCATGATCTATGGTGTTAGTGGAAACAACAGAAGAGGCATTGGATATGAGTCTTCATCTGGAAGCAATCCAAAACCTGTTGACAAACTTTTTATCAGTAAGACACCTCTGTACTCTCAATTCAAATTTGGTCATCTGAATGACATTAAACACACAAGCTCTGAGAAGAGTACTTATGTGTTTAAACCAAAGGCAAGTCAGAATAAACATTATGTTGCAAAACAGAAGTTTAGACAAACTTGCAAACCAACTAACCCCAAAGGACCCAAGAAGATCTGGGTACCTAAAGACAAAATAATTCCTGTTGCAGATGTTCTTAGCAGCAAAGTCAAGACACCAATCATGGTACCTGGACTCTGGATGCTCACGACACATGACAGGAGAAAGGTCTATGTTCCAAAGCCTGGAACTTAGATCTGGAGGGGACGTGAAGTTTGGAGGGAACCAGAAGGGCAAGATCATTGGATCTGGCACTATTGGAAATGGTAAGCTTCCCTCTATTACTAATGTTCTGTTAGTTGAAGGATTGAAACATAATCTGTTGTCCATAAGTCAATTAAGTGACAATGGTTATGATATAATCTTTAATCAAAAATGTTGCAAAGCTGTATCTCAAAAGGATGGCTCTATCCTATTCAGTGGAAAGAGGAAACACAACATTTATAAAATTAACCTTTCAGAACTTAAAGTTCAAAATGTAAAATGCCTCTTATCTGTGAATGATGAGCAATGGGTCTGGCATAGAAGATTGGGGCATATTAATATGAGACGTATATCTCAGATTAATAAACTCAATTTGGTCAGAGGACTTCCTAAGTTGAAGTTCAACTCAGATGCTCTGTGTGAAGCATGTCAAAGAGGTAAATTTTCAAAATCTCATTTTAAATCAAAAAATGTTGTGTCTACCTCCAGACCATTGGAATTACTTCACATTGATCTGTTTGGACCAGTGAAAACTGCATCCATCAGAGGCAAGAAGTATGGATTAGTCATTGTAGATGACTACAGCAGATGGACATGGGTAAAGTTTCTAAAACACAAGGATGAGTCTCATTCTGTGTTCTTTGACTTCTGCAATCAAGTTCAGATTGAAAAAGATTCCAAAATTATTAAAGTCAGAAGTGATCATGGTGGAGAATTTGAAAATAAACATTTTGAAAAATATTTTTCTGAAAAAGGCATTGCACATGATTTCTCCTGCCCTAGAACTCCACAACAAAATGGAGTTGTAGAGAGGGAAAATAGAACATTGCAAGAGATGGCCAGAACCATGATCAATGAGACAAATCTGGCAAAACATTTTTGGGCAGAAGCAATTAACACAGCTTGCTATATTCAGAACAGAGTGTCTGTAAGACCTCTTCTGGAAAAGACTCCTTATGAATTGTGGAGAAACAGAAAGCCTAACATTGCTTATTTTCATCCTTTTGGATGTATTTGTTATATGCTTAATACTAAAGATAATCTGAACAAGTTTGATTCCAAAGCACAGAAGTGTTTCATGCTTGGTTATTCTGAACGCTCTAAAGGCTACAGAGTATTCAATACTGAAACACAGATTGTTGAAGAATCTATTCATGTTAGATTTGATGATAAGCTTGGCTCTGAAAAGCCAAAGCAGTTTGAAAGTTCTGCAGATAGAGAAGTGATTCTCACAGACTCTGAAGGATCAGAGGCAGAAAAGACAAATATCAAAGAATCTGAAGCAACTCCAGATGCTACACCTTTGACTTCCCAACTAAACAACTTGCAAATTTCTGAAAGACCAATTGTTAGAGGATCTTCTTCCAGAATCAAATCATCTCATCCAGAAGATGTGATTATTGGAAAGAAAGATGATCCAATCAGGACAAGATCATTTCTCAGAACTTCTGAATCTTCTTTATTTGGCTTAGTGTCAATAATAGAACCAACATCTGTAGATGAGGCTCTGGAAGATAATGAATGGATTATAGCTATGCAAGAAGAGCTGAATCAATTCACCAGAAATGAAGTTTGGGATCTGGTTCCTAGACCCAAAGGATTCAATATTATTGGAACAAAATGGGTTTTCAGAAATAAGCTGAATGAAAAGGGAGAAGTAGAAAGGAATAAGGCAAGGCTGGTTGCTCAAGGATACAGTCAGCAAGAAGGTATTGATTACACTGAGACATATGCTCCAGTGGCAAGGTTAGAATCTATACGCCTTCTGATTTCTTTTGCTACACAGAATAACATCACTCTGTATCAGATGGATGTTAAAAGTGCTTTTCTTAATGGTATTATAGAAGAAGAAGTATATGTCCATCAACCTCCTGGATTTGAAAGTGAAAACTTTCCAGATCATGTTTTTAAATTAAAGAAATCCCTCTATGGATTAAAACAAGCTCCCAGAGCTTGGTATGAAAGGTTGAGCAATTTCCTTCTGAAGAAAAATTTTATCAGAGGAAAAGTGGATACAACTTTATTCTGTAAAACTGTTAAGAAAGATCTGTTGATTTGTCAAATTTATGTAGATGACATTATTTTTGGATCAACAAATATTACGCTTGGAAAGGAGTTTGCTAAATGTATGCAGGAAGAGTTTGAAATGAGCATGATGGGAGAATTGAGATTCTTCTTGGGAATCCAAGTCAATCAGACTCCAGAATGCACCTACATACATCAAACCAAGTATGTTAAAGAGCTTCTGAAGAAGTTCAACATGGTTGATAGCAAAATGGCAAAGACTCCAATGCATCCTACAAGCACTCTAGGTAAGGAAGAGGTAAGTAAGAAGGTAGATCAAAAACTCTACAGAGGTATGATAGGATCTCTTCTATACTTGACTGCTTCTAGACCAGATATTCTGTTTAGTGTCTGCTTATGTGCTAGATTCCAATCAGATCCTAGAGAATCACACTTAACAGCTGTTAAGAGGATTCTAAGGTATCTGAAAGGTACTGCTAACATGGGTTTGTGTTACAGAAGATCTGATGAATTTTCATTAGTTGGATTCTGTGATGCTGACTATGCTGGAGACAGAGTTGAACGTAAAAGCACTTCTGGAAGCTGTCAGTTTCTTGGAAGTCATCTGATCTCATGGTACAGCAAGAAGCAACCTACCATAGCACTATCAACTACAGAGGCAGAATACATTGCTGCTGCTGGATGTTGTACTCAGATGCTCTAGATGAAGAGTCAATTAGAAGATTATCAAATCTATGAGAGTAATCTTTCTATCTTCTGTGATAATACTTCTGCTATATGTTTTTCAAAAAATCCAATCTTGCATTCTAAGGCTAAACATATAGAAATTAAACATCATTTCATCAGAGACTATGTTCAGAAGGGAATCATAAATTTAGCCTTTGTTGATACAGATCATCAATGGGCAGATATTTTTACAAAACCCCTTGCTGAGGATAGATTTAAGTTCATTCTGAAAAATATTTGTATGGATTTTTGTCCAGAGTAATATTTATCATAAGCAATCTCTCAGATGCAAATTGTTTAATGATCTGAAGTATTTCATATGTTCATTTGTTCTATTCTGATTATTATTTCTGATGTGAAAATCTGAACTGACCATCTTTAGAAGATCTGAACGTGGCTAACGTTTCATTTCTTGAGAGAATTCAGAACAGCATGCAAGCAAACACGTGTCCCACAAAATCTGAAGAGGTGGCGTGTGGACAACTGAAAAGACATTTGAGGTGAAATTTGAATAGTTAAATTCTTGATTTTCCCCCCAAATCTGTCAGAAGCATTTATTATTTGAAATGATTTTATTCTTTTCATTTAATGCTCTCAAACGTGCTTTAATTCTGTCTTTTGGTGTGCCTATGTGTTTACTATAAATACTTGAAGTGTTTTCACTTTCACACTTTTCACTCTCAGAATTTATATGCATTTTCATCTCTTGTTCTCTCTTCACAAAAACCCAAAACCTAAGTGTTCTAAAAAGCATTCTTCAATGGCGTCTTCTTCATCAACAACTGCTCAATTTCAATCAACAATGGCTGCTGTAACTTCAGACAATCTTGGTGCTAATCCATACATTCCTCCTCAGAGAACTCTTCTCACACCTATTGAAAAGTTAGAAGTGTTATGTGAATCCATGGTTGAGTTTGACTCACTGGCTGAAAATGGGTTTGATTTTCGCTCCATTGTTAGAGCTCAAGGCTGGGTAAAATACTTTGATAGACTGTTTGGACCAGTTTACCCTTTGCTTATTAAGGAATTCTGGATCCATGCATCTGTGTATCCAAAGTTTATTCTGTCATCTGTGCTGGGAAAGGAGATCATCATCACAGAGGATCTTATTAGAAAACTGATTGGTTATGAAGAAACAGATGGTGTTTCACATCTGCCAGTTGGACGTGTTGATATGGATGAAGTCTATGATGAGGTTATGACTGCTGGACAAGCCTCTAACAAATTCAAAGATCTGAAACCAGAATACAAGATCTGGGCCAAGATCTTCATGGGATGCATTCATCACAGAAAATCAACAAACTCCCCAGATTATGTCAACAATGAGCATATCTATTTTATGTACTGCCTCAGTCAGAGTAATAAGGTAGATCTTCCTTACTTATTGTTCATGCATCTGTGGAATCACATAAATGCATCCAGAGAATCTATGAAGGAAAAGACTCAGAAGATCAGGAATTGGATACCTTTTGGAAGGTTGCTCTCAGATCTCCTCACTGAAAATGGTTTAGTGGCTGCTCTGTATGATGCTGGAGTAACAGAGGAACTTGAATTCATTATGGGAAAGCCTCTGAACGCTAAGAGCCTTCTGAGACTCAAGATTGTAGATGAACTTACCACTGCTCCAAAGAAGTTGAACATGTCTGATCTGAATAAAAGGATTCCAGTATCAGATTTCCCTCTATTTTTTGCTGAAGAACCTAGACACATTGTTCTGATGTATATAGAGGAATGCAAAAGAGAAGGAGTGCCTGTACCTGCAAATGTATTTCAACTTGTCAAGCAACCCCTGCCAGATGCAGGAGAAGAAGAAGAAGAAGCAGAAGTTCCACTTCAGAGGAAAAGATCTCAACCTGCAGCAGAATCTGAACCTGAACAGAAGAAGGCTAAGATTGCTGAGAGCCCCAAAGATCTTCTGAAGAGAAAGGACTCTGGAGAAGCTGTCTCTGCTAAGAGGATTAAACTCAAAGGTACTAAAGCTTCTGTCTCTTCTAAAACTGCTGTTATAAATGATTCTATTAAGTCTGTTCCCAAACCCCCTATCACTCAAACTACATCTGTTGCTGCCCCCAGCTCTGTATCACCTCAGAAACAACCTACTGCTCCTATATCAAAACCACCTCAACCAAAATTACACATCAAACACTTCACTCCAAAGCCATCAAAATCTGTTCCAAAACCAACAGAACCACAACCAACACAACCATCAGAACTACCACAAAATTCTGATAAACAAAAATCTGCATCACCCACAACAGAAAATCTCCCAGAAAAACAAACCTCAGAAGATCAACCACAAAATGAATCTGTCATTCCACCTTCACCAATTCATTCTTCTGAACCTGTAGCAACTGTTACTTCTGAACCCACTCAAGTAACTTCTGCTCCTGTTTCATCTGAACCACCTACTCAACAACCTGAAATTCCTTCAGAACCGTCTCATATCCCTGAGACAGAAGTTCTTGATATCACTCCATTAAAAACAGTGTTTCAAGTTTCTTCTACCTCTTGCACACCAGAAACATCCTCAAATTCATCTGAATCAGACATTCACCCTGACTTTCTGATTAATCCATCTGACAAATATCCTGTTCATGACCCTGAACCTGAATCATCTATACCTACCAAAACTGCAATTCCAGAACCTATGCCTCCACCTGAACCTTCATCTGAGATGATTGTGCCTTCATTTATTCCATCATCTGGAATCTCTTGTGCTCAAGTGTCCTCTCTGTATCATAATTTATCTTATGGTTTCAAACTTAAAGATTTTTATGATAGAGTTGAGCCCTCTGAACCCTTGACACCTCTGAGACCTAAACTTACACCAACCCTTCCCTCTGTGATCCTTTCTTATATTAAATCTATGGAAAATGAAGGATCTTTAGCCACCATATCTGATAAATCTGGTAAAGCTGCTGTTTCAGCTCTGCATTCTGCATCTGACAACACAGTTGCATCTGATAAACCATCAAAATCTGCTTTTGTACCATACTCTAATGCAGTCTTTGATGATGTTTACCCACGCACCAGACCTCAACCCAATCTGATTAATGCTTTAAACAGATCCCTTCCTCAGAAACCAGAAATTCCATTCTTTCCATATGTTCCCCCTCCTCTGATTTCCATTCCAAAATCATTGATACCACCAACTCCAAAGCCTAAACAGATGACTATGAAAACCTTGCTTAAACCTCCACCCAGACTTAATATTGAACATTTATTTCAAACGTTTTTGCAAGAATTACAGATGTCTTTAGGTACTGTTCAAAGAAGATGCTCTGAATCTATGGATGTAAATGAGACTGAAATCATCTGGAAAGGATTTCTGAATAGATTCAACACTGTAGCTTCTAATCTGAAGAACATCTGTTCTGATGATGCAAAGCTCAGAGCTAAAAGAAATCAATTCTGGATTGATAACAAGACTGGGCCTCTGCTGTGTCTGGATGCTCCTCCACCTCCTCCTCCACCAGAACAAATTGCCCCTACTTTAACTATGACTCTGGTAGAACCCTCTTCAGGATCTCCAGAACATATGGCAATTGACTCTGTTTAGGATACAGTACCTCCATCATCTGAAATCAAGACAGAGAATCCAGATTTGGCAAACAAGATTGCTGCTCTGGAAGCTGGTCAATCTGAAATCAGATCTTGGATGGCGAAGCAAGACAAGAAATCTGAGGACATGTCAGAATGGATGACCAAACAAGATGAGAAGAATGAGACAATCACTAAGTTCATGTCAAAGCAAGAGCAATCACAATCTGAGATCACAGACCTATTGAAGATGCTTTTGTCTAAACACACTTAGATTTTTTTTTCTCATGTTTGTGCATCTGTTATTTTTGCATCTGAATGTTTTGTAATATCTTCTAATGTACTTTGTGATCTGTTATCTTTAATTAAATCAGACTGTTTTTCTCCATTGAATTATCTACTTTTATTCCTTTACTTGTCTTTATTAAAAGTTTTTACTTTTTGCTTATGACAAAAAAGGGGGAGAAAATAAAGATCTGAACTATTTAATATAATTTCACTAGAATGAATCTTCAGACATATCTATTCTTTCTAATATCTTAATTGACTATTTCAGAACTTTTGATAAGAATACTCTATAAAAGAACCTCTGAGTTTCTCAGATCATTTATCCTTTATCAAAATCTGAATCTTATATCTGCAAGATATTCTGACCATTGATTATTACAAGACAGGCAAGACCTGACTCTGAAGATTACTCAAGATAAAAAGGGAAGTTTCTATTCCTTTTTCATATTTAACTCAGGGGGAGATTCATCATCTCAGGGGGAGTTATAATTCTTTAAGTTCAGTTAAATAAAATTTCTGATACTTTTTGTCATCATCAAAAAGGGGGAGATTGTAAGAACACAGATTGGTTCTTATTAATTACTCTTTGTTTTGATGATAACTGTTAGGAAATTTATATTTAAGAATTATATACTCTAAAATTTGTTTGAGAGTTTTACTGCAGATTAAAATTACATTAACTCTCTTGAAGCAAATCTGCCTTTGTATACAAGAAGTTATTCTGAATCTGAAGCGCCAGATGCATCTTACAGAAGAATCTGCTTGCTCCTTACAGAAGATCCTGAGCGTAGTCTCCAGAAGGATCTGAAGAAAGAAGCTCCAGAACATTCTGAGTCAGAAGCATCTGAAGATAGCCAGAAGCATCTGAAGATAATCAGAAGCATCTGAAGATGTAGCATCAGAAGTATAGAAGAATATTGATTGAAGAGTTTCTCAAAGCATTGATCTACAGAAGTTTCTGAAAGTACCTACGCTGCCTAGTGCTGAAGTTCTGTGTCAAGATGCTCTGATGATCAACACGCTAGAAGCACACAAGCTGCAGAAGACTCTGATACAGCATAGTTCTGAAACTCATCAGAAGATTCTGATCCATTCAGACTCTGAAGAACTTGCTGAAACTGAAGAAGTGTTTTCAAGAATGTATCCGTTGGAATCATTCAACGTCTCTTTCCTTATTTGTGCTAGACACACTTACACAGACAAAAAGGATTTATCTGTGCCATCTATTTCAAGGAAAGGTCAGTACATGTGAAGACAAAAAGGCTCAGACCTTTTGGACTCTCTTTTCAACGTGGAAAATTCAGTTGCCTATAAAAGGAGCCTCTCACTTCATTCTTCAGTTACACACTCTTGAGCTATACACTTGCTGAAAAGAAATCAAATATTCTTAAGCTCTCATTCTTATTCTTCATAGAATCTTTGTACTTAAATCTTAAGAGAAAAATCACTGTTGTGATTATAGCTTTATAGAAGCATTAAAAACTCTTGTATTTTATTTACATTGTTTGTAAAGGAATTTCCTTAAGAGGATTCAGTGTGAATCAGTAGCTCTTGAGAAGACTAAGAACTGTAGTTCTTAGGTGATACTATTGTAATCAGTTTGATTTAATAGTGGATTAAGACCTTGTTGAGAAAGGCAAATCACTCTGGAAGGGTGGACTGGAATAGTTGTTTAACGAACCAGGATAAAAATAAGTGTGTGATTTATTTCAAGTATTAATTTTCTAAACTTATTCAACCCCCCCCCCCCTTCTAAGTTATATCTCACCTTCACTCTTAACTTTTCTGCCAGTCTGATTTTCGACCAGAGTCTTCCAACCTCTGAAATTTTCAAAAGTTTCATCCTTAGTCTTCTAGATGAATACCCATAACTTTCTGGAATAATCATCAACTATGGATAAAAAATATCTTGCTTCGGAATGTGATAGACACCTTGCTGGCCCCCAAAGATCAGCATGGATGTAGTCAAGGGATCCATGTGTTCTTGGTTTGCCTTTGTTGAACTTTGCTCTGCAAGTTTTTCCAAGTACATAGGGTTCACAAAATTTCAGCTTTCCGACTTTGCCTCCACCAAGCAAATTTTGTTTCCCCAATTCGACCAGACCTCTTTCACTGACATGGCCCAATCTCATGTGCCAAATTTCTGTCTTCGACAAAAGTTTCATAGATGCAACATTTGTTGAACCACTTACAACTTCAGCCTCAAGGGTATACAAGCCTTGTTTCTTCACGCCTCTCAAGACTTCCTTCGACCTCTTCATGACTCTTAGGATACTTTTCTCTCCTTTAAAAACATATCCATTCTTGTTGAATTCACCAAGAGAAATCAAATTTCTCTTCAAATCAGGTACACACCTAACTTCGATTAATAACCTTATTGACTCATCATGGAGCTTGAATCTCACAGATCTAATACCTACAATTTTGCAAGCTTTGTTGTTTCCCAGCAGCACTGATCCATCATCTTGATCACATAGCTCTTCGAACAATTCTCTGTTTGGAGTCATGTGCCAAGTGCAACCTGAATCCACAATCCACTTTTTCTTGAGTTGCTGCTTGAAACCACAAGGACATCAAATGAGTCAAAGTCATCTTGAACAATGGTTGCGTAACCATTATCCTAATCTCCATGATCTTTCAGGCACTTAGAGCACACCTTTCTTGTGCGACCCTTCTTCTTACAATGATAGCATCGAATACCAGATGTCTCGCTACTATAAGATTTCTGCTGACTTTTACCTTTCTTCTTGTCGAACTTACCATCCTTTCGCAAGAATTTTCCCCTAACGTACAAACCTTCACCAACCTTCTGTCACACCCTAATTTTAAACTCTAAGATCCCACCCCTTTGTGCATCATCTTGCATGTCCGTGTGTGTGTTTATTGGGACTAACCGGTTTGTGTAGGTGCGATAATTTTAAGTGGAGAGAATACTCGTTATCGCAGTCAAGCATTCCAGAGTATAACCCTTCTGATTCAAAGAGTCATAAGGTTTTCTGTTAGTTTGAATCTCTGTTTTTATTAAAGATCAACTCAACTGGTTCTTTCACGAAACTAGGGTTAAGCATATGCTTATCAGGGATCAAAGGTTACTTCCCTCAAAGTTTTTCCGAAGCTTTTGGGCATATCGAGATAATTAGGTTTTTCTCCTGTCCATTGGTATTGAACACGATCAGTTGAGGATCGGTTAGGGTTTTCATGGTGAGTTGCATCATAAGCGATCTTAAGGGGCACCTAGTTTTTATGTCAAAGATGGAATATTGTTCATATGAGTTCTGCTTGGAACTCAAATAACAAGCGGTTTTTTTCCACAATCCATTCTCAAAATTCTGAATCCATTTCTTGTCCTAACTATTTTTGCTGATTATCTAATCAATATCCAAACTCTCTGTGTTTGAAATCCCATGATCACATTTTATGTTTGTTTTCTAAGTTTGTCATAAAAATTCAAGTTCACATTACAAGTTCAAGAGTTCAAATCCAAGAGGATTCATAAGGGAATCAATTCTAAGATACAAGATCTTTTGTTCTTTACAAGGAAATCTCAATTTTAATTCCATAAACAAAGTTGAAGTTCACACTTTTTTACAAAATTAGAAGATTCATCATATAACTACACGTTCAAGCATGGGTGCTATTAGGTATCCAATGCTATGTATTATGCACTCATCTTCAGCTGGCACGTTACAATGTTTGTATTGTGATGTATGCATGCTGTTTTTAGCTAACTCACATGCATATGGTTACATTAAAGAGTTCTTGTGCATTCTGCCATAATTACAAGACAATAGATTTGCACACAAATAATTCCCCCTAATTACACTTTTTAAAATCGTCTTCTACACAGAAACTATTAGCGAGCTTGCCATTTCCTTCGAGAGGACTTCAACAGTGCATTTTCGTTACTTTAAATTCATTTAGCAATGCATTATAACCGCACGGTTCATCAATTACGTCGTTATGGCTATAACGAACCAAACTCGGAGTCCATGGATAATGTCGTATGAGCAACTAATCCTGCTGTGAAGTTCAGCAGTCCTATGATTAAGTTCCATGGCCATAACTTATTTTCACTTCGTGCTCCCCGGTAAAACGTGAGTTGTCGGCTTTCCAGAGCAGTTTTTTCTTCTTTTTTCTCTCTCGATTCCAGGATGGTGAGTGCAATAACCAAGGTTGATCGCACGAGCAAAGACTTCGTGGTTTTTTCCTTGAATACCAAATTGCATAAAAGAAAACAGAGTGATTGGTTATAAATTTTATTCTTTACTTTCTCTTTAAAACAAATTACAAGTACTCAAGAATAACAAATAACCCTCTCACCTTAATTAGAATTTTCCACTCTTAAGATGAGAAACTAGTATGTTATTTATAATAAAACCTAACATACTAAACTAATGGACTTTTTAACAATTATTCATCACAAGATAAATTAAACAATTGGATCCTTAACTCAGAGTCCAATTCGACAACTACATACTAGAACACATTTCGACTACAGCATGCAGGTCTTCGACAACAACATGTGAGCAGACTTCGACGGCATGCTAAACCTTTATTGACAATACTTGAGTTCGATCCAATATCTCATGATATATATATATATATATATATATATATATATATATATATATATATATATATATATATATATATATATATATATATATATATATATATATATATATATATATATATATATATATATATATATATATATATATATATATATATATATATATATATATATATATATATATATATATATATATATATATATATATATATATATATATATATATATATATATATATATATATATATATATATATATATATATATATATATATATATATATATATATATATATATATATATTAAGGCTATATTTTTTAGCATTTAAGGTATATTTTAAAGGCCCATAAATTTGAAGCCCAAGCCGATAATCTCACTCGCCTTGGACTTGGGTCGGCCCTGGCTAGTTGCCAAAGTGTGTGTTATTAGGGTTTATGATACCTTTCCAGAATTTTTCTCTCTAGAAAACCAACCTTTTTAATGTAGTGTAATATATAAAATGGAAACTTTCAGCAATGAGGTGATTTAGGTGGATATTAATCCACTACCGGTGAGAAAATTGTGAGTAGTACTTTGACCACAAGAGAAAGTAAACTCTGATATTAATATTCATCATGGGCTAAAGGTTTAGGCAGAGCACATGATTATTCTCTTTTACATGACAAAGAACGACTTCAGATCATTCCATCACAAAGACATGGGTATGATTATTTTACGTCTTATGTGTTTCTTACTAGTTATGGAGATCTATCCATCTTTCGATAAGTTATATATATCTAGTAAAAGCATAAGTAAATGTATGATATAGTGTACAAGATGAAGATCTTCAAGAATAATCAAACATGTGAACTTTTTCAACTTCCTAAAGTAAAATGGCCATCAATTGCAAATGGGTGTACAAGAGAGAATCAACAATAATAGAACAAGAAAGGGAAAAGTTCAAGGTCCATCTTGTAGAAAAGAGGTACTCACGACATAAAGGGGATTGACTATGATGATATTTTCTCTATGATCGTCAAATATTCTTCTACAATGGCATTATAAGCTTTAGTAGCTAATCAAGGCGTGCATTTATAGGAGATTGATGTAAACACAAATTTTCTTTACGGTAATCTAAATATCAGATTTACATTAATCATCCAGTTGATTTCAGTTATATCGAGCAAGGAAATTTTGTTTATAAGTTCAAGGGGGGTTGTATGTTTTAAGCAGCCTCTTAGGCAATGGTACAAGCGATTTGGTTCATACGTGCTCTAGATTAGCTACAATAGAGTTGAGTATGGTTGTTATGTTTATGTTAGGATTATTGATTATGGTTTTTTCTTCATGTTACTATACATGGTTGATATGTTGATTGTTGTTAATCATTTAAATAATGTAAATAAACTGAAACTATTATTGGGAAATGAGTTTGACATAAAGGAATTAAATGTTGCTAAGAAGATTCTTGGTTATGGAAATTCACATGGATAAGAGTGTTAGAAAGTTTTGGATCTCTCATAAAAGTTATGTTGAAAAGGTGTTAGACAATTTTACACGAGTAATCTAAAGATTGTGAGTACTCCATTGGTGAATCATTTTAAGCTCTTAATGGATTGGTACCCAAATACACATGCATATGCTTAATATATGTCAAAGGTTTCCCATATCATTGTTGTTGATTGTTTAATGTATGTCATGGTTTTCACAAAATTGTATTTGACACAAGTTGTAAGTTAAGTTGTCTAGTTTGTGTATAAACTAGTTAAGCATCATTGGAAGTGATAAAATTGATTTTTAAGTACTTGAAAGGTACAATAAGTCATGGTATCATGTTTAGCGGTGAAAATGGTGATCCTTTAGAAGTAGGATATGTTATTTTAGAGTATACAAGTGATATGGATGATATGAATTTTACAACACGATATTATCTACTCTTAGGTGGACCTATTTGCTTAAAATCGTCAATTTAATCCATAATGGTCATGTCTACAACTGAAGGGGTGTACATGACAATACCTGAGGTTGTCAAAGAGGTATTACGGGTTATAACTTAGTTAGGGAAATGAGTGTTGAGTAAGGTGGATTTTAGTTGCTTTATGATAGAAAGAGTATAATTTTTTGCGAAATAGTCAGACGTATCATTCTAGACCAAACATATTGATGTAAGGGTGTACATGGATTGAGTTGGACTGAATTTGGTCTAACTCGTTACCTAACTCATTCAAATTTTAAAGGGTTGGGTTCATCCTCCAACCCACTATTTTACAATCAAAATCTACCGGATCCAACTCAATCCTTTACGGGTTGGACTGGGTTCGCGGATTGTATATAAAATAAAAAATAATTTTTTTTATATACTTTTTTCTAATTTCAAAATATTGTGACAAAATTCAATACAATTGTACAAAATTTTAAAACATAAATTTGATGAAACGCGTTATATAATTTCAAATAAAATTCATCTATGTCATAACACTTATTAATAATATCAAATTCCACAAAACACGCCATTTCTATAAAATCCATTAGTTGAAAATCATACAAAAGCAAATAAATAACCACACTAATATTAAAATTACACAAACTTATTGGTCAAGCATTGGTTTAGTAGAAATATTAATGGTGAATGAAAAATTAGGGGGAAAATTAGTTTGTAGTCATATACTAATTTTACTTTTATATTTAAAATAATTAAATATAATAATAAAATTGTACAAATTTTCAAAACATAAATTTGATGAAACGCGTTATATAATTTCAAATAAAAATCATCTATGTCATAACACTTATTAATAATATCAAATTCCACAAAACATGTCATTTCTATAAAATCCATTAGTTGAAAATCATACAAAAGCAAATAAATAACCACACTAGTATTAAAATTACACAAACTTATTGGTCGAGTATTGATTTAGTAGAAATATTAGTGGTGAATGAGAAATTAGGGGGGAAATTAGTTTGTAGTCATATACTAATTTTACTTTTTTATTTAAAATAATTAAAAATAACAATAAATCCCTAATTTCACATGAAGGAGTTGGATCAATGAGCCCACAGGTTATAGAAACTCAAATCCAATACCTGAACCAAAGCTATATGGGTTATCACATATTGGATCGGGTATACTTGTATATAAACGGGTTCAGGTAGTTAGTGGGTTGGTTCGGTTTGGATCGATGGGCTCGCGGGTCAATATGCACTATGAGCACTCCTAGATGTGATGCTCCATAAGAAATTACCTGCATCTTGACAAGTGTTACTTAAATGGTTCTTACTTCAAAGAATGCATCTGATATGTTGATTAAGTCAATTATTTGCGACAAATTTAAGCAATGCTTGGACTTGTTACATGTTTCTCAGTGCTAAACAAATGTTATACCTCAACGTTGCTAGGATGTGAATGTCATTCAAAGAATATTCATCGGAGTTTGATGTTATCTAAGGTGGAGATTATTGAGGACGATTCAAAAATATTCTTGTAATATAATCTCAATTGTACACTAAAACAATAATTCATTCAAATAATAATATGGAACTATAAATACTTTGTAATCAAAGATGTCAAACATCTCTTTTTTGTAACATTTGTTGTTGTTTTACATTTTCCTAGCATACATAGTTGTTGATACTAAAATTAAATTATCTAAAATTGTTGTAAAATTAAAAAATTTAATCACACCAAGAAATTTAATGTGTGGCGATAAAAACTCCATGACAACTCAGCGGTTAAATACACTTTTATTCCCTATCTTAGGTAAAAAATTTAAAGTGCTCTAAAACAACCTTCAAGCATTCGGATTCCTTAACCTCAAATCCCATAGCTTATTCTCTTCGTGAAATTCTTCACAAGGTGATGATGAATGAACAACAACATTGTGACCTTCTAAAATATATAAGCCACATATTTGATAATTTTTAGCTATGATCACTTCGCCATTCGAAATCTTTAACACCCCATGATAAACTCTAGTGCAATAGCCTAAATCATCAAACATACATATGGGTAACAAATTTCACCTGAGCTCTGAAACATACCTCATGTTGTGGAAAAAAAATAGAATCATTCAACTTTTTAAGTTGGATAGTACCAATACCACAGACCTTGCAAGCCTTATCCAACTTTAAAATCTAAAATTATCCTTTTCTTGAACACGTGTCATTAGAGCAACTATGGCCCATGACTCAAATATCTCCAGTCTCCAAACTATATACCACCAGTGCATTGTTAGACAGCAATAATGATCTAGATAGGGGGTTGAATAGATCACTAATTTCTTAGCAGAGTCGGCGCTTAAAAGAAATTTGGTTTTTAAAATTTATGCGGAAGCGGCCGAGGAACTAGGTCGTCTAAATGAATCACTATTGAAAAGATCGGATATGCGATAAGCCAAGATGGAATTTCGAATCCAACGAGAAAACGAAACAATATTTTGAAAGCTAATCAATATAATTAGAATCACTTAAGTTTGTGCAATTTCCAATGGCTTGTAAAAATTAAACTCAATTGACAAAAGCACCAATAGTTTGCGTGCGATCAATTCGTCGAACACTTGGTGTACAAAACACCCCAAGTGAAATTCTCTAAATAATGGTAGTGCAGAAATTTTCCAATTATAATCAAAATGATTATAATGAGTTTTCAAAACACTTTGCAGCACTACACTACATCCAAATTTTTATCGAATAATTGATTATGCATAAACGTTAACAATTCAAAAATAAAGATATAGAAAAAGAGAGAACAATACCAAATTTGTTGAGGCAGTTCCCCTTTTGTCCTCGCTTAGGGTACGTATGCCCTTAATTCTAGAAATAAATTTGAGATCTATATTATCTTATTGCAAAAGTTTGTACAAGAGAAGAAATAGTAACCACACACTCAAGCCTAGTTGTTGATGCTGATATTATGTCTTCTCTCCCCTTGATTCAAGTCGAATCAAGTGCCTCGAATGTGTTGAATAAACCTCCGGTTCCAGCTACTCGTCTGAACAACCCAACGGTCTTCAAATCTTTAGCTCGGCTTATTTCAATTACACACAGTTCGAACCCAAATATTTCTTCTATAATCCTTCTGTTACCGCTACTAGATTAGACGAACCACTCGTTCTTCAATCACCTTCGCTCGGCTGAATCTGTGAAGAAACGATTTATACAAAACCCCCTAAAACCTCAAGATTCTGGGAGGACAAAACCCTAACGATTTTATTCGAGAAAAATCCACTGAAATCTCAATCCAAACCTGATACAATATCCTATGTTTGGATGTTATCACCTCAATGATGCAAAATGATCAACAAATTTTTGTATGTGTAGTTGTTGAGAAAATGCAAGAAAGAGGATGAAGATAATGAGAAACATTCAGTGTCAATATTTCACTTTTCTTGTTGTATGTGTATAAATGATGAGCCAAAAAGAATATATATGATGTTAAGACCAACTAACAACCATAACAACAATTTGAAAATGAGACTGATTATAAAAATAGTGTGATTCGAGCGAACAGTCAACCTAAGAAAAGAGGGGGGTCAACCTGAGCACACCCGATTGCAGAATTGTGCAAAAATTGAATTTGTGCGTCGACCAGAACAAGTCCATGCGCCGACACAAACTTTCCCAAAAATGAAAAATGCAAATACTAACAGTATGAGTCGATCGGAGGGTCAGCGCAAGCACATCTGAGAGAAAAAGCTTAAAATCCACATTGCATGAGTCGACCTAAGCAGGGCTTTGAGTCGACTCAAGCATCTGAAACTCTCAAAAATGACTTTTTGCACGTAGTTTGGTCTACCTAAATAATACTTATGCATACATAAGTCTCCTAACATGATCAAATACACACAAAACACATATGATTCTCTTCTTTATGAATAGACTCATGTTTTTGAAATATTTGTGTGCACTAGAAAACTATGAATGGATACTAAGACTCGATGATACTGTCCAAATTACAAAGTACGAACTAGACATGTTTTGACATCATTAAAATAAGGATTGAGACACCTTGCCCTCACATACACCAACACTCCTATAACTATCCTTATCTAAGATAACTACAATTTAAATAGAATCATCATTGACCATCTTCCCTGGACAATATCTCAAGTGATTGGTATTTTGTACAAATAAAACATTAAAACCTTGACTTTCAAACTTATTTGATTTTGACATCCCTCTACGTCCACTTCCTCCTCTTGAGAAACTCAAACCTTCACCACTATCATCAATATTCAAATCTTTTATTTTTGTGAATTCTTTGGATCTCACAATCTTATGGACTTCATGCAAAGTAATAATATCTTACATACCATAAAGAATGGAATCCTTAAAGTGCTTACAAGATTCGATAATGAGCCCACAAGAGTACAATGTCTTCATCATCAATCTTCCCCTTAACATTCTCTAAATCATCAATGATCTTGTGAAATTTTGTCAACTACTCTACTATGGATTTGTTTTCTATCATTCTCAACGAGTAAAGTTGTTGTTTGGGACACAATATGTGAGGCAAAGACTTGGTCATATATAATGATTCAAGTTTTTCCCACATCGAAGCCACAATCTTCTCCCTAGCGACTTCCCTTAGATAAAACCCTTCTAGCCTTATTCATTACCTATGTCTTTTCTTCTCGTGTTAGGTGTGCAGGTATCAGTGACTCACCCTTTAATGTTTTAGTACACTTCTCTTGAGTTATGATTGCTTACATATTCACTTTCCAGAATCCAAAATTGTTGTCTCTAGAAAATTTCTCAATCCTCCATTTAGAACAATGATGATCACTTGTAAATAAATCCTCTTTTCCCCTCTAGAAAGATTCAGTCACAAAAAAAAAATTATATGTAGGGACAAAGAACAATGACAAAAGAAAATGAAATTCAATAAAAAAATTATCTATGTATTAATACAACAGTTTAACGTGGCAGAAAATAATAAAAGACTAGAAACACAATAACTTGTTTACCCAATTTGATCAAACAATATATAATGGGAGGTAGAGCACATTTGTGAGTTCACTATACTTTCAAATTTTGTTACAAAAGATTACAAATGAGTTACAAGAAAATAGTTGCCAAAGTTCCCAAAAACAAACCCTATTTTCTATCCCCAAGTGTTTCTCAATCTCTTCAGCTCTCTATATATGAATCACACAAGTCCAAGGTCAGGGACAGCGCCGAGAATTTTGAATAGAGGGGTCAATATATATTTTTTATTTTGAGGATTAGGAGTCAATGATTGCTTCGTTGAATCTTTTAAGAAAAATTCAATTACTTGTTACTAAAAAATAAAATAAAAAAGCAACACCATTAAAATCATATTCGAAGAGAATTCATATTAATAATATAAAATTGAAACAAACTCTACAAACAAAATTATAACAATAAGTTTTCAACTATTAACATGGTCTCAAGCTCGTTAATCTAAATATATATTTTCAATCTTATTACAATAATAAAAATTAATAATAAATATGTAAAGATTAAAATTAAAAAATGTATCTTTTAAAAAACCAACAATGAAGAGAAGTGTAAAAACATAGAGACACTTTATAGTGAGAGAAAGAGAAATACATATGTGATTTGTTTGTACTTTAAACGAGTTTGAATATGAATAAAAGATAAAAAAAATTGATTATTTTTTATTTTATTAGTAATTAATTTATTACATTGAACCACACATTTACAACAAAAAAAAAAGACAACAAAAGTAATGGTTAAAATTTAAATGCAGTGGGATGATGTGTGGGAAACTGTTGGGTTATCCCTCCTATTTGCTTTGCTCACAATTAAATTGTTGGATCATCCTGAAATTTTGGCACAATGTTCGTTAATTATAGGAGTACATTATGAACAACGGAGATCGGATTCTAAGAATTCTAAGTCTTCCTAATGAGTCCATTTATGAGGTGCAAATTTTTTGGTGTTTTTGGGTTGTTTATCTCTCTTGATTCTCATTGTACTCTAAGATTGAATGTAGATCTTGATGATGTTAATCTATGCCTCTAACTAGTGTTATAAAAAAATCTTGATTATACCCATTGTTTGATTATAGTGGAGATTTAAGTCGCCTACAAATTCCGTGGTTTTTTACTCCTAGTTAACGGAGGTTTTTCCATGCTAAAATTGTGTTGTGTTGTTTGGTTTGTTTTGTTGATAGTCGTTGCATTTGATATTTGTGAGAGATTGTGTTATTGGATTATTTTGTTACGTTGTGTGTTTATTCCTAACAAGTTGTATCAGAGTCGTGGTTTGATTTGTGTAACGATGGAGACGAACACATATAGAATTATGAGTTTGAATGGATCCAACTATAGTGTTTGGAAAGGGAAGATGTAAGATTTGCTTTATGTTAAAGGATTTCACTTGCCTGTTTTCTCTAGTAAAAAGACTCATTAGAAAGAGTGATGAAGAATAGGCTTTGTTGCATAGAAACGTTTGTGGTTACATTCATCAATGGATGGACGATAATATTTTGAATTATGTGAGCTAGGTGACTCATGCTCGCTCTCTTTGGACAAAACTTGAGGAGTTGTATGTAAGAAAGACGGGGAACAATAAGTTGTTCTTGTTCAAATAATTGATGTCATTAAGGTATAGTGATGGTTCACCAATGACCAATTACTTAAACACTTTCCAAGGGATTCTAAATCAATTATCGTCAATGAATCTTACTTTTGACGATGAAATTCATGGTTTATGGTTTCTTGGTAATTTGCCTAATTCTTGGGAGACTTTTAGGACATCCTTGTCTAACTCTGCTCCAAATGGTATCATCTCGATGGACTTGACTAAAAGTAGTATGTTGAATGAGGAGTTAAGGCGTAACTCACAAGTTTCTTCTTCATATTCTGAGGTTTTGGTTACCCAATAGAGAGGGAGACATCAAAGTAGAGGTTCAAGTAATCTTGGGATATCATGTGGTAATTCACAAGAAGACTCTAATAGATTCTCTAATATTGAGTGTCATTATAGCAGGGAAAAGAGACACATAAAAAGGTATTTCCAAAGTTGAAAAGGGAAAAAAAGAAGAAGAACTACAACAACGACAAAAAGGAAGGTAACAATAATTAAGATGTTACTATTGTTGATGATATCTTTGTTGTTTGTGATAGTTGTATAGGGATTGTCAATTTATCATGTGATGAGATGGATTGGATGGTTGGTAGTGGTGCTTCTACTCATGCAACCTCGAGACGTGATCTTTTTTCAACTTACAAGACTGGTGACTTTGGGGTTGTTCTTATGGGAAATAATGGGCAAGATAATGTCATCGAAATATGAGATATTTGTGTCGAAACTAGCAATGAGACCACTCTAGTTCTCAAAGGTGTGAAACACATTCCAGAACTTTGATTCAATCTTTTATCTGTTGGAAAGTTGGATAATGAAGGATATGATAATTCCTTTTCGGCCAATGAATGGAAGTTAAAGAAAGGCTCAATTGTGGTTGCTAAAGGAAAAAGGAATTCGAACTTGTATATCATACAACTTAGGGTTTTGAAGTTCTACATCAACACTTATGACAATGATAGCTCATCCAAAATATGGCACAAGCGTTCGGGTCATATGAGTGAAAAAGTTTTAAGCATTTTGGCAAAGAAGAGATTTTTGTATGGTGTTTCCATTGCAAAGTTGAGAAAGTGTTCGCATTATTTGACGGGTAAGCAAAGGAGAGTTTCCTTTATGCCATTCGAACCAAAGAGGAAATCAAAAGTGTTGGATTTAGTACATTCTTATGTGTGTGGTCCGGTGAAGACACAATCATTTGGCAGTGTATATTACTTTGTGACTTTCATTGATGATTATTCTCGGAAAACATGGGCATATACCTTGAGATGAAAGATAAAGTGTTAGATACCTTCAAGTCGTTTCAAACATCAGTTGTCAATATCAAGGTATAAGCCATCAAAAGTCTCCTCCAAAGACACCATAATTGAATGGGTTACCCAAAATAATGAATAACACTTTGGTGGAAAAGGTGGGATGTTTACTTTCTCAATCAAAGTTGCTGAAATACTTTTAGGGAGAACCATTGAGGATGCTTGTACATATTTTAAACCTCATTCCATGGGTTCCATTGAAGTTTGATGTTTCAAATCATGTTTGGAGTGGTAAAGATATTTCCTATGACCATCTTCAAGTGTTTGGGTGCATGGCTTATTTGCCAAATTTAGAAGGATGAGAGACTGAGATTGGATGAGAAGTCGAAGAAATGTGTGTTTGTTGAGTATGAACTTGATGAGTTTGGGTATCGATTCTTTGATCTGGTTCAATGGAAGCTTATTTGTAGTCATGATTTCATATTCATGGAGGATTATACCATTGAGGGCATTGAAAAAGTTGAGAATAAAGATCAAATTTTTAAAGACGAAGAAATGGTTGATACAGACTCAACTACTATTGCTCATACTCCTATCATTTTCGAAGATGTCCCAATTGAAAATCAAGGTATGGATTTGAATTTTGATAATGTTTTAAATCCTAATGATATTGTTGGTGTAGATGCTATGGAAGACGTTGTTGAAAATGAAATTAGTTAAGAGGTTGAAAGTGTTGAGCAACCGGTTGCTTCTAATGAGTTGAGGCGATCTACTCGTGATAAAAGGCCTTTCTTTCGATACCCCTCGAATGAGTATGTTTTTCTTACCGATGGTGGAGAACCTGGAAGCTTTGAAGAAGTTTTGGAGGATGAGAACAAAAAGGAGTGAATGAATACATTGGAGGATGAAATGTAATCACTTCATGAAAATAATACCTTTGATTCAGTGAAGTTACCAAAGGGTAAGAAATAGATGGGTTTATCATATTAAGACAGATGAGTGTACTTCTCAAAGAAGATACAAGGTTTTCTTGGTGGTAAAAGGTTTTAAACAACATGAAGGTGTTGACTTTGGCGAGGTTTTTGCTCCAGTTGTGAAGATGCAATCTATTTGAGTGGTTCTTGGGCTAGCCGCTAGTCTTGATTTTGAAGTAGAGAAAATGGACGTGAATACAACTTTCCTTCATGGTGATCTACATGCGAAAATTTTCATGGAGAAACCAGATAGATTCTGAAAGAAGGGAAAAGAAGACTATGTTTGCAAATTGGTAAAGAGTATTTATGGTTTGAAACAAGCACCTTGTTAATGTATCAAAAGTTCGACTCGGTGATGATTGAACATGGGTACAAGATGACCAAGACTAATTATTGTGTGTTTTTATGGAATTTCTCCAAAGGGGATTTCATTATTCTCTTGCTTTATGTGGATGATATGCTAATTGTTGAAAAATATATTTCAAGAATTAAAGAGTTGAAGAACGCTTTGAGTGAATCTTTTTCTATGAAGGATTTAGAAGAGGCACAGAAAATTATTGGCAAAGAAATTTGTTCGAGATCGAAATGAGAAGAAGTTGTACTTGTCACAATAAATGTATATGGAGAAAGTCCTTCGGCGTTTTAGTATGGATAAGGCTAAAGCAATGAGAATTCCACATGCTTCTCATTTCAAGCTTAGTCATAAACTATGTCCATCTACGGATGAAGAAAATTTGAGTATGAAGAACATTTCGTACTTGTCGGCCGTTGGTAGTTTGATATATGTTATGATTTGTACAAAACCTGATATTGCTCATGCCCTGGGAATGATGAGTCATTATATCTCAAATTTGGGGAAAATGAGATATTTGTGTGGCTCGTCGAATTTAAAGCTAACCTTGGGATGCAAGAAGCTTATGTTAGTTAGGTATACGGATTGGATCTAGCCGAAAGCTTAGAAGATCGGAAATCTACTTCGAGGTATATGGTGTTTTTTGTCGGGGGAGTCGTGACTTGGCAATCAAAGTTGCAAAAGTGTGTTACACTCTCTACTACTGAAGCCGATTTTATAGCCGTCGTGGAAGCATCAAAGAGTTTTTATGGTTGAGGAAATTTACAATGAAACTTGGTGTGAAACAATAAAAGCGTAATTTGTTTTGTGATAATCAAAGTACCATTCACTTATCGAAGAATTCCTTATTTCACTCGAGGTTGAAGCATATTGATGTTCGTTAGAATTGGAGTCATGACGCATTAGATTTCAAGTTGGTAGAGCTTGAGAAGATTCACACCGATGGTAATGGTTCAGATATGTTGACAAAGGTGTTTCCTAAAAGAAATTGAGTTTTGTCGCGCGATAGTTGGATTGGTGTTGCCCTCCAACTAGTCGGTCAGGGGAGTTTGTTGGGTTATCCCTTCTATTTGGAGTGACCCAAATTGTGAGTTAGTAGCACATGTGCATATAAGCCATTGTTATTATACAACAAAGAGAAATGATGTTAACATGTGAAAAACAACAAAAGTACAGAGGAGAGAAGAGTGAAAACCCTAGTAGTCACACCAAATCCCGCAGCCATATTTTAGCATAGATCAGATCAATGAGATCAGAGTTTGCACACAATTCAACCGTTGGATCGTCCTAAAATTTTGACACAGTGTTTGTCACTCATATGAGTACATTCTAAACGATGGAGATCAGATTTGTGACATGCAAATTTCTTAGTGTTTTTGGGTTATTTGTTTATTTTGATTCTTGTTGTATTCCAAGATTGATTGTAGATCTTAATGATGTTGATGTAAGCCTCTAACTAGTGCTAGAGAGAATTTTGATTATATCCATTGTTTGATTATAGTGGAGATTTAGTTGGCCTACGGGTCCCGTGATTTTTTACTCCTAGTTAACAAAGGTTTTTCACACTAAAATTGTGTTGTGTTGTTTGATGTGATTTGTTGATTATTGTTGCATTTGATATTTGTAAGAGATTGTGTTACTGAATTATTTTGTTGCGTTGTGGATTTCCTCCCAAAAGAAACTATATTAGTAACTACTCTTTTTATTAAATGTAGACTAATATAGAGCTTTCTTCGTGATATATATATATATATATATATATATATATATATATATATATATATATATATATATATATATATATATATATATATATATATATATATATATATATATATATATATATATATATATATATATATATATATATATATATATATATATATATATATATATATATATATATATATATATATATATATATATATATAATACTAATAATTAAAAAGATGGTGGAGACATGTACCTACCATTTCTATTACGTACCTTTCTTTCGACTCATCCGACTCAAGATGTTTTAAAATATTTCTCAATCCCTCTTAGATATTTTAAAAAAATTCTCAAATTTTAAAAACACACTCTTAAGAATTTACCATTGCGTTTCTTAGATTAACATTAGAATCCTCAAATCATTCTCTTTGTCTTCAATTCCAAAGTTTTGAAGTTTGTGAAGACAAAAGTGATAAAAATACATATTTATAACTAATGAATTCATCAAACGATCAATAACAAGCTCAAAACTATCAAGTTTAATACACAAAAAACTATCTGGATCAAATCCAATATTCGATAGACTTAAGTCGCTTGCCGGAACCGACCTGACCACTGCCAACCCACCGACCGCCCCCGCTCTCCGGTGTGTCGACTTCCAAAAAGATTTTTAATTTTTACAATTTCAAAACATACTTCTTTTGTCTTTACATTTAGCTATTTTAATTTCTACTAAAAATAATTAGGGCATACAAATTAAAACACATAGGGCATACAAATTAAAATTGTATTTGTATCAATTAGCCATTTTAATTCCTAGAGTTCCCATATTGAAAAAGTAATGACAACAAACTTTGACCTAGACATGTACTGATATAGAGTACTACACTTTCAAACTTTTTAGAACATAAACAGAAGCATACCAAGGCCTATGTTAGAGTAGTCAATAATATCTAAAACAAAATTTGAAATAGGTCTTGTGTTAAAGAGAAAGTTTTACATTAAATCATTTGAAAGGTGGACCACAGCAAAGTATAGAAGCCACTGTCTTCACAGCTCAGACTTAACATTATCTCTACATGTGTCTTTAAATTCATGCAGGTTAAATTCCAAAGCATAGTTAATAAAAAATAACGTGTTCTAAGTAAACCAAACTAGTCCTCTTTAAACAGTGAGGTATTAATATGAAGAAAGCAAAGTACGAAAGGATATTAATGTGAGATTTAAATCTGATATAGAAGCAAGTTGCAAAGATTGCATAATATAGTATAGTTGGGTAAATTCATAAATATATGAGTTGCAAAACTCGTGATGTGAATAATATTTGGAGGTTAACCTTTGCGTGTTGGCACTGTACCTGTACTATTGTACCCATTCTCATATTAAATATCAAAAACATATTTAATTATTTTCATATTTGTAGGCTCCATCCTTTTATTTTGTCAACCATCCCTTTGCTCAAACTAGATATCTTAAGGACACTCTTATCCCTATCTCATCTCACTGCCCTTACTTTCTATATACCACAAGAATTTCATCTCATCTCACCCTTATTGTCCCTTCACAAGGATCACATACAAATATTCAAATTGCCTAAAAATGCATTTTTGAATCTTAACCTTTCAACTTTCAATAACTATTATTATCTCAATCAAACTTTGTCTTAAATTATTTTAGAATTGTAGGGAGACTTTGTTGGATACTTTATTTAATCACGATTTAGCCGTTGCAGAATGAGTTAAATACTTTAATAACAGTTGTAAAATATATAAGATGATTTATCTAGTTACGGTTTAACTATGATAAATATATATTAAAATTTTATTTAATATTTAAATACAATTTATCTATGATAAATTTTTGAATTTTGTGTTGTAGATAATGATATACATCTTCATTGTCAATTTTGATAAAGTTTTTTTTCTGTGTAAATTATAAAAAAAATGTTTAATTAAATTTATAAATAAAATAAACTTTTCAACAAATTTAGGACGTGTTTGTTTTAGTTTTTAAAAAATCTTATAAAATATGTATATATTATTGAAAATTAAAATATAGTCAAAATCGAAATTCTTTTCAAAAAAAATAATTTTTATGAAAAACTATTTGAAATAGCTTCAAAATTAAATATTTTTCTTTTAATTTTGATATAAATTTTTTTTAAATAAAATGATGAAATATCTAAAATAATATTTTAAGAACAATCATAACCAAATTTTCATTAAAATCTTTTTTTTTAGAATTTATAATTTCTTTTAATAAAAATATGTAACACTATACAAAATTTATTTTTAAAAGAAACTAAATTAAACAGGGTCCATTAAAATCAACCATAATCCAATTATACAAAAAAAAAAAAACAATTCAAGTCTCTCTAATCATATTGTAATGACCATTACAACAATCACATTTTATTCTTAATTTATAAATTGAAAATAAATACTAATTTTAATATTTTATAACATAAATATACATTATTAAAAATTAAAATATAGTTAAATTCACAATTTTTTCAAAAATTACATTTGTAAAATGATTTTTATAAAAAAAAAAAATTATTTAAAATAGGTTCAAAATTAAGTGATTTTTTTGAAATTTTGAGATTAAAAGTGTTTCAATAATAAGATGATGAAATACATAAAACAACATTTTAATAACAACTATTCAAACCAAATTTTTATTAAAAAACATTCTTTAACAAAAATATACAATACTATAAAAATTATTTTAAAACAAAAAGTTAAAATAAACAAACTCATAAAAACCGACTATAATTCAATCATACAAAGATTTTTAAATCTCTCTAATCATGTTGCAATGACCACAATCACATTTTATTCTTAATTTTTTGCAACTTCAATTTAAAAAGCTCCGCAACTGCAATTTAAAACACTGGTTAATCGGGAGAAGCAAACACAAAATTTTTAAAGCTAGTGTACGCTCCATCAACTACGAGATTGTGACCCGAGATAAACTTAGAATCATCTGATGCTAAGTACAATGCAGCCCTAGCAACATCAATTGTCTCACATTTGGCACCTTTGAGAACACTAAGCCCACTAACCATTTCCCTTATTTCTTCTTGAGTGAAACCATGAAGAAATTTTCCAACTTGACTCACTGACATTGGTGTAGGAATTGGAGCTGGTGATATGCAATTGATTCTAATCCCATCTTTACATAGCTCACCAGCCACTGATTTCACGATCCCCGGTATTGTAGACTTTGATATTGTGTATGAATGAGGCCCAAGCCCACCAAAAAGCCCACTTATGCTTGATGTGCAAATAATTGATCCATAGCTCTTTGGTAACATCACCCGTGCTGCGTGTTTTATACCTGTAATAACGACTTTATTGTAATTGCGTTTATAAAAACAAAAAACATATTTAACTCTAAAAAAATACCCGCGATGACACCGGTGACATTGATTCTCATGACTTTCTCAAATTCATCAATGTCCAATTCTGTTATGCTTGGTGGGAATATTGGGCCTGTAATGCCAGCATTGTTGTACATGATGTCTAGTTTACCATACTTTGTTATGGCAACATTTACAGCTTCTTCTATTTGGGCTTCAACAGTGACATCACACTCCACATATTGGGCTGATGGGCCTAACTCTTTTGCAACTTGTGGCCCAAGTTGAGTGTCGTTGTCAGCAATGATAACTTGGGCCCCATTTTGGATAAATTCATGGGCTGTGGCCTTTCCAAGCCCACTTGCAGATCCTGTTATGATTGCTACTTTTCCTTCCAACCTACTTTTTAGAACCAAAATGAATAAAATTCAATTAATTAATGAGAATCATCATGGGTGTGTGGAAAGAAATATGGGGGATGATAAAAGTAATTTTGTTTGGTTTGAATTTTTTAGTGGAATAGTGGAGCACTAGAGTATATGATGATGATTTATGATGGCTTCTTATCTAAATGTAAATTATTTCAGCTTTATTTCAAATGTGTCTAAATCAAAAAGTATTATTTCTTTTTCACAAAGTTGGGGGATCATGTTGTGGACCAAAGATTCATCCAACAACATTTTTTTGAGATTGTATATTCCTTAAATGACTTTGAAAAATAAGAGCAAGGAAAAAAGAGCACATCTAAAGATTGACTATGATAAAAAAAAAATATGGATTGTGAAACACAAAATCTTATCATAAACACAATTTTACCATAAATCATATAAATGTCAACATAAAATGATTATGGTTCTCAAATGTGGATGGGCCGGCCCAAAGTAAAACTTCAACGGCAATTCTTTTTTAGAACTAAAAATATAAGTTTTATTTTCCAAAAGACTATATTTTATTATTTTTAGAATTACATTTGGTAATAACTTATTTAAGATTAATATTTCTTTACAACGTTGATTAAATTGATGGACTTATTTTTTAGATGCAATCAATTAACATTATTATTACTTAAAAAATAAATAAAATCTATTAAATTAATTTAATAAATATAATCAAAATGATGGAAAAATAAAAGAGAATGTCGACTATCAAATTTAAGTTGGATGGTTGAAATAGAAAAGAATATTAGAGATTTTCTGTGACACAAAAGTATCATTCAACCCGAAGAAAATTGTTTATTTGTGATGTTGTATGAGACAAATCGTTCGCTGGTTAAGAATTAACACAAGAATAAAATAAGTACAATAATTATGAAGATGTTTTATTGGATATTTGATAAGATTAGAGGAAATAAAATTAGATATTTGATAAGACTAGATGAAATAAATAAAAAACGACAATATTAAAAAGAAAGATAGAATAACACTTATAATAAAAAATGGTGAAAACTATACTTAAGTAGTTTGAATATGTAAAAAAAAGACACATAAATTCTAATATAAAAAGAGTATATTAGATGAATATATAAACAAAATATTAAAGAAGATTTCGAAAATAAAAATATAATATTAGATAACATAGTAAGAAGGAATTTGATTTATCTAGTCGATCTTATTTAGAGGAATAAGACTTAATTATTGTTGTTATAATCTAAAACCTAAAAACAATATTTAAATTAAAATTTAACATTTATCAAAATATTATATTAGGGTTTTAATAAACATCATCATCAAACTTACTTTACATCATCTAATATGTTGGTCCAACCATAAAGGTAGTTTATCAAACAAAATTAAAAAAATCATATATTATTTGTATGCCAACATCAGATCAAACAAAATTTGTATGCTTAGCTTGTATCATCTAATCCGTTCACATATTACATAATGTTGCCGGCCTTTTTTAATATATATATATATATATATATATATATATATATATATATATATATATATATATATATATATATATATATATATATATATATATATATATATATATATATATATATATATATATATATATATATATATATATATATATATATATATATAGTTTTCACATATATTATTAAGTGTATGAGAAGAGAATCATTGAAGACGTTTAATTAAAAAATAAAAAAGTGGACAATGAAATAGTGATAGCTGTTTGTGTATGCTAGATGTGTGACATGAGAACATGTTTATGGGAAGCAGCTAGCAGGATTTCTTCCATGTGTTTCATGGATTTTTCTTCCCATTCTTTTGCTTTTCATATGTCAATCAAAATGAAATCAAGTTTTTGTATCATATATAAAGACAGAAAGAGGCTCCTCTAAAAAGTGTTATATATTAATAACAAAAATCATGAACAGTAAAAATGTAGTGAATTCACCTCATGTAAATTTAGACTAACATAATCTGTATCCAGTGAATATATTACTAAAAATGTAATAAAAAAAGTGCAGTTCATTTATGAAGAATTCAGATAGATTTAATGAGAGTTATTACCTTCTTCCACCAACCACTGAACTTGCAAACAATCTGCTACTGCCATTGCTCGTGTTCAGCTTCAACTCCCTGCATAAAAGATCAAAACACAAGTCACTCTTCAGAAAACTCCAAACAATTATATAACAGAATTCCTTACAAATTAATGAAATGTATAAAGTTGTTATTTTCGGGTTTGAAATTCGAAGCTAAATGAATGAATATGTTAATAAAACCTTGCTAGTGTTCTGAACATGATCATCAAGATCTGATTCTCAGGGAAACAAGAAGAGTGTTGACCTCGGATGATGGATCTAGATACCTCCGCTGCATATGAAAAGAAACAGAAATGATCAATATTTAAGGAAGGTGTTTGACCCATATATATATATATATATATATATATATATATATATATATATATATATATATATATATATATATATATATATATATATATATATATATATATATATATATATATATATATATATATATATATATATATATATATATATATATATATATATAATCATGATTGTATATCTTCAAACACAAAGAGAAATTTAATAATAGTACGTTCGTCGAACAGTGAATATTATACTTAAAAAATTTCACACAGAATAATAGTACATTTCTTGATTATGCGGGATTGGGAAACACTAGTGTTCAGTGAGATATGAGTGAATTGAACAAGATTGAAGATGAGCGAAAACAGTACTCTGAGTACTAAGCTTTCGGTGTTCAATGGCAAGAAATGAAATTTGTAGATGATTCAGATGCGTGTGTTGTTTGATGCTCAAGATATTCTTGATAGTGTCAACGACAGTTACATTCACTTTTGGAAAATGCAACAAATGCGTAGAGGGATGCTCAACGCGATCTGAGGAAGAAGGATCAGAATGCATTGTTCTACATTTATCAGTGTGTGGATGCGAACATGTTTGAGAAGATCGTTGATTCAACGACGGTGAAGGATGCATGGGACACACTGGTACAGTGCTACGGTGGTAATGCATCAGTGAAAAATGTGAAGCTTCAGCCTTTATGTAAGCAATATGAGAATCTCAGCATGAAGAAAATGAGAAGATACCTGACTACATCTCCAAAGTAATTTTGATCATAAATGAGATGAAGTCGTGTGGAGAAACTCTCTCTGAAGAAAAGATCATTGAGAAGGTACTTGAATCTCTTACTTCTCAGTTTGATTACATTGTTGTAGCAATTGAACATTCTAAGAATCTTAGCACCATGAGAATTGAAGAGCTACAAAGCAGCCTAGAGGCACAAGAGTTGCGTCTAACTGAGAAAAACTCTGAAATAGAGATAGAGCAGCAGGCTCTGCAAGCAGCTTCTTGTAAAAAATATCAAAAGCAGTCTTGGTCAAGAGCTAAGAAGAAATCTAATGGTGTTCAAATGTCAGAAACCTCAACTTATGAAAGGCATAAGAGTGCTCAAAAGGGGAAGGATAAGTATGACAAGAGGTAGGTTCAGTGCTACTGTTGTAAGAAGTTTAGCCACTTCGCTGTTGATTATAGGTCAATCAAGGAAAGGAAATTAGAATAAGTAAACATAGCCAGAAGAGAATCTTATTATAAATGTATGATATTGGTGGCTTATGAATATGCTGGTGCGTATTTGGTAGACGGGTTGTATATATGGACACTGGATGCTCAAATCACCTAACTGGAAACAAACAATGGCTGGTTGATTTTGACTCTAGAAAGAGGACAAAGATCAGATGTGATGATGATAAATACCTCAACGCTAAAGGTATGGGAAATGTCAAAGTCATGGTCAAGAGTGGTAAATTTGTTTTTATCAAGGATGTTTTGTATGTTCCTAACATGAAGAGGAATATGATTGGTGTAGGTCAGCTCATTAAGAAAGGTTTCTCGGTTACTATGAAGAACAATCTCTTGAAGTTGTATGATTCTGATCAGAAGCTAGTTATGCAATATGAGCAGGGAAGCAACAAAACATTTAAGGTGAATATGGAGACAGCTAAAACTAAATTCCTTAGTGTATAAGACAATGAAGGTGATAGTGAGTTGTGTCATAAGAGATTGGGGCATCTTAATTTCATAAGCTTAGGGCATCTGAATTCTAAGAAGTTGGTATATGGCATTCCCAAGATTGTGAAGTCTGGGAAGTCATGTGAGATATGCATGAAAGGAAAGTAACATAGATTTCCATTTGCATCAGAAGTAGCCCCAAGAGCAAAGCATGCTTTGGGAGTAGTGCATTATGATGTTCGTGGAGCATTTAAAGTACCTTCACTTGTAGGAAACAAATATTTTATGTTGTTTATGGATGAGTTCACAAGAATGACATGGGTAGCATTCATCAAGTTTAAGCATGAGATGTTTGCTAAATTTAAGAAATTCAGAATTAAGGATGAGAAACAGAGTGGTCAGACTCTAAAGATTCTCATAACTGATGGTGGAAGTGAGTATAACTCTACAGAGTTCAGAATGTTCTGTGAGGATAATGGAATTTGATAAGTTCAAGCTTTTGAGATTTGTATTAATTTTGGTAAAACTAACTTGACAACAAGATGTTGGACAAGATGTCCTAACATGAAGAACAAACTGAAGAACAAGATGTTAGACAAGATATCATATCATGATGATTCGACATCTATGTCTGTTACTTTGCAGTTTTGATGCTGCTAATTTATTTCCATATTTCAGAATATTGTGGGAATATTTGTTTATCCTAGGTGCCATTCAAGATTGAGGAATCAGAGATTCTGTTTGAATTTGAAGATGTTGTTTGTTAAGTGTAGAGACATTTTAGGAAATTTTGGATTAAAAAAACTATTCTTGAGGAGAATAAGTTGCAGATTCTGTGTAACAGAATTGTTGCGTTTTTGAAGCCCAAATCCAGTATAGTTTATGGTTATAAATATGATGGATTTAACTTAATCAAAGTGTGGGAAATATATTGTTGCTTAGTGATTTTTAGGGTTTGTGTATTTGTGAGCCTCTCTTGTATCGTGTTGATACTAGAGATGGATTGTTTGCATTGAGTTGTAATTTTTGTCACTGTTATGATTGAAAGAGAATTGAGAAGGGTCTCATACCTCGGAGAGTCTTAGGTAGAAATTAAGCACGAGTAATGATTAAGTGATATGTTGTAAACCGGAGGTTGTTTAGCTTAGAACTAATATTATCTATTGGATTTCATTCCAAGCTTGGTAGCCCCCATACATAGGTGTTGTTGTACATCGAACTGAGTTAACAATTACTATGTATTTATTTACTTTCTGCAATTTTTAGTGTGCTCCTTCTTGCCTTTGTATTTAAAGCAGAAATCAAGTGTCTCGACATCTCTTAGGACATCTTAGATTTGCATACCAAAATTTCAATTGGTATCAGAGCAAGCATCCTGCTCTGTATCTGGGTGAGATCAGGGAAGTTACTTTCTGGTGCAATGGACAAGGAAGGAGGAATATTTAATAGACCATCCATTCTTGATGAATTCAATTATGAATATTTGAAAGTGCGCATGGTGGCCTTTATTAAGTCCATGGATGGTAAAGCTTGGAAGTATGCGGTCAAAGGATGAGATCCACAAAAGGCTAAAGATCAAAAAGGTAAAATTACTAATATGATAAAGCCTGAGGAAGACTGGGATGATGAAGATGACAAGCTAGCTCAGGGTAATTCCAAAGCATTGAATGCCTTATCCAATGGAGTGGGCAAGAGCATCTTCAGATTGATAAAGAATTGTATTTTTGCCAACGATGCTTGGGATATTTTGAAGACTTCTCATGAAGGAACCTCTAGGGTGAAATCATCAAGACTTCAACATCTTACAACCAAGTTTGAGAACTTGAAGATGAAGAAGGATGAAAGTATTCAAGACTTTCCCATGAACACTGTTGATATAGCCAATACTTCAAGTGATATAGGAGAAAAGTTTCCAAACGCTAAGTTGGTCCAAAAAATCCTAAGATCTCTTCCAAAGAAATTTGACATGAAGGTGACTGCCATTGAAAAATCCTAAGACATAAACACCATGAAGGTGGATGAACTCATGGGATCTCTTCATACTTTTGAATTGGCAATCAGTGAGAAATCTAAAAAGAAGAAAAACATAGCCTTGGTGTCTAATCAAGGTGAATGTGATCCAAATTCTAATGAAGAATTGTCTAAGGTTGTTGTGCTTCTTGAAAAACAGTATAACCAACTATTAAAAAAGATGGACGAGAAGTCAAGATCAAATGTTAAGACTAAATCATCTGACATCAACAGAAGGAAGGATTTTGAAAGAAGAACCAACAATGATAAGAAATCTAAAAAAAAGGCAAGGGAATCCAATGCTATGAATGCGAACGGTTTTGATACACAAAAGCTGAGTGTCCTACCTTTCTCAAGAAGGATAAGAAAGGCTTGTTTGCATCTTGGTCTAAAGATGATTCTTCACGTGAAGGAGAATTTGTTAAACAGGTTTCTACTCTTACTAGAGTATATGATTCTGATAAAGAATCAGATGGTGAAGAACTCACTTTTGATGAACTGGCTACCTCGTAAAAGGAGTTGTGCATCCGCAGTGCAGAAGTATGTCAACTAGGAAAGGATTAACAAAATATTATTGTTCAAATTCATGATGAAAGATTGAAGCACTTGGCTGTCATCTTTGACCTGGAGGATGAAGTTGTATTTCTCAACTCTAAACTTGACAATATGACTAAATTTGTAAGAATGCTCAATAGCAGTTCTGATGTACTGGATGAAATTTTTCAATTAGGAAGGAATGTTTTAAATGTTAAAGGGCTTGGTTATAATGATCAAATTGAGAATAAAGGAAAAAGGATTGCGATGAATTCTGCTCAACCTAAAAGAAAGCATAATTGAAAGATGTCAAGTAAGATGTCCCAACATCAAAAAATACATTAGAATAATTCCTCAGAAAGAAAGAAGCAAGACTGGAAATGTCATCATTGTGCTAAGTTTGGTCACATAAAACCTTACTGCTACAAGCTACATGGCTATCCCAAATCTGCTTCACAACCCAGAAAGATGCAGGTTGTTGGTAAAGCAAAAAAGAAGTGGATTCCCAAGAATGGCAATGTTGCTCTCATAACTCATACCTCTCTAAGAGATTCTGCTATAGAGTGGTGGTATTTTGGTAGTGGTTGTTCTAGACACATAACTGATGTTAAGAAATTTTTGGTGGACATTGAATCACATGACACTAGCTATGCCACTTTTGGAGATGGATCCAAAGGTGAAATAAAGGGTGTTGGGAAGCTGGACTATACTAGGCAGCCTCGTCTTTATAATGTGTTGCTTATGAAAGGATTGATTGCGAATTTGATAAGTATCATTCAACCATGTGACCAAGGTCTCAAAGTTAACTTTACTAAATCTGAGTGTCTGTTAACAAATGATAAAGATGAAGTTATCATGAAGGGAGCCAGATCTAAGAATAATTGTTATGTGTGGATTCCTCTATAGACAGAGTGTTCATCCACATGCTTGATGTTAGAAGGAGATGAAGTGAAGCATCAGAAACTTGGTAATCTATAGAAGATGAAGAAAGTCTTGTTCAAATGCAGCAGTCAGAGATACTCCTAATTTAAAGATTGATGGAGGAAGAATCCATGGTGAATGTCAGATTGGGAAGCAAACCAAGATGTCACACAAGAAGCTACAACATCTGACTACTTCAAGGATTCTGGAACTACTTCATATGGACTTTATAGGACCTATGCATGCTAAAAATCTTAGAGGAAAGAGGTGTGCTTATGTTGTTGTTGATGACTCAACCACAGAAGTTGATGTCACAGATAATGTTGGAATATCCTATGATGTTGCAGACTCAAGTGGTAATCCTAAACCTGCAGACACTGAGACAGTTGACAAGGGACATTCCATCAGAATTCATAAAGACCATCCTAAGGAGCTTATCATATGAGATATGAATAATGAAATAATGACCGGATTAAAAGAAGTTGTTCTTAATGCTTGCTTTGTCTCAAAATTGGAACCCAAGAATGTCAAGAAGGCCCTAACTGATGAATTATGGATCAATGTTATGTAAGAGGAACTAGAGTAGTTCAAAAGGCATGAGGTATAGGATCTTGTGCCAAGACCTGAAGGGTCAAATATTATTGGTACAAGATGGGTGTTTAAAAACAAGTCTGATGAGCAAGGTGTGGTCACCAGAAACAAGGCTAGACTTGTTGCTCAAAGGTACACTCAAATTGAAGGGGTGGACTTTGATGAAACTTTTTCTCCTGTTGCTAGGCTGGAGTCTGTTAGATTGTTACTTAGAGTGGCTTATTTGTTGAAGTTTAAGTTGTTTCAGATGGATGTTAAGAGTGTCTTTCTAAATGGATACTTGAATGAAGAAGTATATGTGGAACAACCAAAAGGATTTGTTGATCCTACATTTCCAAATCATGTGTTAAAATTGAAGAAGGGCTTGTATGGGTTGAAATAAGCTCCAAGAGATTGGTATGAGAGACTAACTGGGTTCCTTATTAACCATGGATACAGAGAAGGTGGAATTGATAAAACTCTCTTTGTTAAAGAGAAGGATGGAAAACTCATGATAGCTCAAATCTATGTAGATGATATTGTGTTTGGAGGGATGTCGGATGAGATGGTTCAACATTTTATCAAGAAAATGCAATCTGAGTTTGAGATGATTTTGGTGGGTGAATTAACCTACTTTCTTGGTCTCTAAGTCAAACAGATGGAAGACTCCATATTTCTTTCTAAGTCAAACAGATAGAAGACTCCATATTTCTTTATCAAGGGAAGTATGCAAAGAGTATTGTAAAGAAGTTTGATTTGGAGAATGCTAGCTATAAAAGGACTCCTGCTCCTACACACTTGAAGTTGTCTAAGGATGAAAAGGGTGTTAATGTTGATCAGAGTTTGTATAGAAGCATGATTGGCAGTCTTCTTTACCTTATTGCAAGCAGATCTGACATAAATTTTGTTGTTGGAGTTTGTGCTAGATATCAAGCTGAACCTAAAGTCAATCATATCAATCAAGTTAAAAGGATTATAAAGTATGTGAATGGTACATGTGACTATGGTCTGTTGTATTCTCATAATTCTAATTCCATGTTGATGGGATATAGTGATGCTTATTGGGCTGGTATTGCTGATTATAGGAAGAACACCTCTAGAGGATGTTTCTTTTTGGGAAACAACTTGATTTCATGGTTCAGTAAGAAGCATAATTGTGTTTCTTTATCTACTGCTGAGGTTGAGTACATAGCAGCAGGTAGCAATTGTTCTCAAATGATGTGGATGAAGCAAATGTTGACTGAGTATAATGTCACACAAGATGTCATGACATTATTCTGTGACAACTTGAGTGCCATCAATATTCCAAAGAATCCTATTCAGCACACTAGAACCAAACATATTGGCATCAGACATCATTTCATTAGAAATCTTGTGGAAGACAAAGTTATAACATTAGAGCATGTTGCCACAGAGAATCATCTAGCTAACATCTTTACTAAAGCTTTGGATGCTAATCAATTTGAGGTGTTGAGGGGCAAACTTAGGATTTGCTTGTCTAAAGATTTATAGCAGCTAATTTGGTGTGGGAATACTATTTGAGTAAGGGTATGTTTATTCCCACCAAATAAAGAGACGTTTTCAAACCAACTCTCATTTATAGCATAATTCTTCAATGATATCCTGGTATTTTTCTGAATGATGATAAAGTCATAAAAAGGGAGTTTTCTTCTACTTTGCATCACAAATTGTTTGTTGGTGATCATGTCCAAGACATTGTCACATCAAATGTTGTTGTTGATGATCATGTCCAAGACATTGTCACATCAAATGTTGTTGTTGATGATCATGTCCAAGACATTGTCACATCAAATGTTGTTGTTGATGATGTTGCTAATGAAGATATTAAGTCGGATGGCGAGAACCTTAAAGAGGAAGAGGAAAAGGATGATGAGGCTACTGAAGACGATTTATGTTAGTAGTATTCATTTTTTTTGTGGTTATGTTTTGTAAGGGCTAAATGCCCAGGATATTTTTGGCACTTCATGTGTTAATGTTTGGTTGTTTAGTTAGTTAACTACCTTTGTCATATTATGGCTAAAAAGGGGGAGCAATACTAACTTAACGAACCACTGGTTGTTGTTGAGGGGGAGAGTGTTAACCACTTGCTGCAGAAGAAGGAACTGAATGAGGGGGAGGCTATATTATTTTCGCTGATGTTCTGGTTTTCCCATCTGACTTTTTGTGTATTTGTATGCAAGGGTTATTTAGTTAGTTTTAGCCAAAATCTGCCAAAGGTGGAGATTGATAAATCCAAGCTTTTGAGATTGGAATTAATTTTGGTAAAACTAACTTGACAGCAAGATGTCCTAACATGAAGAACAAACTGAAGAACAAGATGTTGAACAAGATGTCCTATCATGATGATTCAACATCTTTTTCTATTACTTTGTAGTTTTGATACTGCTAATTTATTTCCAGATTTTAGAATATTGTGGGAATATTTGTTTATCCTAGGTGGCGTTCAAGATTGAGGAATCATAGATTTTGTTTGAATTTGAAGTTGTCGTTTTCTAAGTGTGGAGACATTTTAGGAAACTTTGGATTGAAGAAACTATTATCGAGGAGAATAAGTTGTAGATTATGTGTAACAGAATTGCTGTGTTTTTGAAGCCCGAATCCAGTTTAGTTTATGCTTATACATAGGATGGACTTTTATTACCATCTCCATAGCAAATGGATTCAAATATTTCATCACTCAAAAACCTTTCCTGCAACATTGCTTTATCATCTTCTTTCAGCCTAGGAAAATCAGTGAGATTCATGGATGGCCTTCTACCTTCACCCTTCTTAAATTTAGCAGCAAAAGCTTCATTTATGGCCCTCTTTACTACATCAACTTCATCAACTATCACAGACCCCCACTTTAATAAATTCAATATAATTGCTCATAGACCTTGGTTCCATTACCGCATGGAAAAATTTTGAATTGACATCTCCGTCCTTAATCCATTTCGACCTCAATTTTGACCAAATCATACTTTCCTTAATTTTGAGGTTTCTCCAAATTTCTTCTGTAGCTTTACTCCTTAAAGCCATTTGATCATCCTGTTATGTGTAACACCCGTTTTATTTTGATTAAATTCAATTATGACTTTGCTATGTCTCGTTGCGTCGTAGTCGTAGTTGAGTATGTGTTTGGATCGAAGGAAAGAATTGAATCGGTCGAATTGTCGGGAAAAAGTGTAAAATTCCGTAGCGGTTTTAGGAAACTTCGAAAAATCATATCTCTTGATCCGTAAGTCGGATTTTACCCCCGTTCGAAGCGTTGGAAAGCTAAAGAGATGTTCTATCTAGAAAAAATTGAATTTTTCTGATATGACGATCGTCATGGACTTGCCACGATCGTCACGACCGTGACGCTCGTCATGGACTTGCCACGACCGTCATAGTAACGAAATTCAGTTAAATGCAGAATTTGGACGTGGCTGAGAGTTGGTAGCAAAATATACATTCCTGTAGACTCTTTTACCCTCA
Organism: Lathyrus sativus; assembly: GCA_963859935.3. NCBI lineage: Eukaryota > Viridiplantae > Streptophyta > Magnoliopsida > Fabales > Fabaceae > Lathyrus > Lathyrus sativus. Next base: position 541,696,853 of record OZ012737.1, read on the forward strand.
ATTACACCATTTGGGGAAAAGAAAGACTGAAAAGAGAAGTTACGCATTGAGAGAAGTTGAGAGCAAAGAATCAACCACCGGCGAATTTGGAGGATTTCTGCAGAAAAGTCACCGTAGAGCGGAAGCGGAACCGGAGAGCGTGGAATTGACCTCAATTCTAAGGTAAGCGTGGGGTTCAATTCTATAACCGGGAGTATGATCGAATTCATGTGGGAATCGAGTCATAGGTATAGTTTCGTTAATCGATAAATGTTAGGGAAAAGGTTTCTATGTAGGAATGAATGTGTTATATCGTGAGTTTAATATAATGTTGTACGATTGCCCTAATGGGACAAGAGAATTGCTCTGTATATAATTTAGTAAGTGAAGGTTATGATGTGCTCTTACGGCAATGTTCGAGTCCTTAATTGTTGAGCTGATGTTGATGTTATACCTGTATAGGAATAGCCGTTTTGTATGAACACTTTGAGTTCCTATTTGTTGGTACGATGTTGTAATGTTCCTTTACATGAACAGTCATAAATGTTGAAATTATGTTGTTATTGTTCCCGTATGTGAACGGGTAGAAAGTGATGGTTGTATGAGTGGTATGATGTTATGATGCTCTGTTATGGACATTCTGGTTGTAGGCGTAATGCCTTGTTATATGGTTGCTATGGTTGTGTTGTAGTCCATAATAGATGCATTTCATGGCATAGCATTTGGCCTGGATTGGCGACGGTTGTGCCTGTATTGGCGTTATTTGGAGTGTTGGCTCATAGATGGGTTCGGGGTGTTGGCCCTGTCCCGAGTTTTGGAGTGTTGGCTCCTAGATGGGTTTGGGGTGTTGGCTCATATCCCGAGTTTTGGCTCCTAAATGGTACCACATGCATGTGCACAGTTGAGTCGCATTGTTGAGTCGCATGAAGTCGCATAATTACGCTAGTTGTATGTTAATGTTGTTTATGTGAGATATGGATTACTCGCAGTTGTTGTCGATGATGTTTATGATTTCGAAACCTATAATGCTGTGATGAGTTTCTGACATGTTTTCTATCATGCTTTATGTTATATTATTGATATCTCACCCTTTTCCGTTGTATGTTACCTCCTCTGGTGGTAATTTGCAGGTAGTCAGAAATAAAGCGTAGTTCCCGTTAAGGTGTCGTTGGTCGCTCTGATACGTAGCACTCTTGAGGGGATGGACGATTGCTGTTATTATTTTAGTCGATGTTATTGTTGATTGAACTTGTTACGATGTTTTTATTAAATTGTTTTAAGAGAACATGTTGTATACTTTATTGAACTTCCACCGGAAGTAATGACGAGTTGTTTTATGATTAAATGGTTAAGTAATACATTGATGATTGTTCATCTAATTTCGTGCTACGTATGATATTTGCAAGTTGTTGCATAATGATTGTTGTCTGTCAAGTTGAAGTGTAACATCTCTGATATGAGGAATTTTGTCTGTGTGACGACCGTCACAGGCTCATGACGACCGTCATGCAGTCAATGTTTGCGCTACTGCGCTTTGTTTGCTATATGAATTGTTGTTTTTCCTGTTGTATCAGAGCAGGTCGGTCCGTCCGGCCAAGTTGTCTAGTGTCGTCGAGTCAGTCGTCGTGCCTAACACTAGAGTCTCGTTAATTATGAAATCTGACTGTTGGTTGTTGCAGCTTAAGTGAAATGGCTGGGAGGAATGATGCTGCAATTACTGCTGCTCTGCAAGCTTTAGCTAATGCTATGGAACATCAGCCGAATCCTGCTGGAGATGATGGGTCTCGCAGTTTGGCAACGTTTCAACGGGAGAATCCGCCTACCTTCAAGGGTAAGCATGATCCTGATGGTGCATTGGAATGGTTAAAGGAAATGGAGCGAATCTTTCGTGTGATGGATTGTACTCCAGCACAGAAGGTCCGTTATGGGACTCATATGCTAGCAGTCGAAGCTGATGACTGGTGGCTAGAAACCCGTCCAGTGTTGGAAGTTGCAGGTGAAGAAGTTACTTGGACTGTATTCCGTAGGGAATTTCTGAAGAAGTATTACCCGGAAGATGTATGTGGTAAAAAAGAGATTGAATTTCTTGAATTGGAGCAAGGGGACAGATCTGTTACTGAGTATGCGGCGAAGTTCAAGGAGTTGGCTAAGTTTTACCCGCACTACAGCGCAGAGACTGCTGAATTCTCTAAATGTATCAAGTTTGAGAACGGATTGAAGTCTGAAATCAAGAAAGAAATCGGGTATCAAAAGATCCGTGTCTTTGATTCATTGGTTGAAAGTTGTAGGATTTATGAAGAGGATAGCAATGCTCATTACAAGTTGGTGAGTGAGAGGAGAGGCAAATCACAACAGAGTCGTGGTAAGCCTTATGATCCTCCAGCTGGCAAAGGGAAACAGAAAGTAGCTGACGGCCGGAAAGCTAGTAGGGTAGATGCTCCTGCTGGTATTGTTTGCTATAAGTGCGGAAACCCAGGTCACAAGAGTAATGTATGTAATTCTGGATCATTGAAATGTTATCGTTGCGGAGAGTTGGGACACGCTGTTGCTGAGTGCAAACGCAAAGGAATGGTTTGTTTCAACTGCGGTGAAGAGGGACACCTGCGAGACAAGTGTCAGAAGCCTAAGAAGGAACAGAATGGCGGAAGAGTGTTCGCGCTATCTGGGACTCAGACATCCAATGATCACAAATTGATTGAAGGTACTTGTTTCATTAATGGTAGTCCTTTACTTGCTATTATTGACACTGGTGCGTCTCATTGCTTTATTGCTGCGGATTGTGTTGAACGTTTGGGTCTTATGTTGTCACACATGAGTGGAAAGATGGTAGTTGAGACCCCAGCTAAGGGATCGGTAACTACGTCTCTTGTGTGTTTGAAATGTCCTCTGTCGATGTTTGATAGAGATTTCCTGGTTGACTTAGTCGGTTTGCCACTAAGTAGGATAGACATAATTTTGGGTATGAATTGGTTAGAGTATAACTGCGTTCATATTAATTGCTTTGATAAGTCGGTGAGATTCTCTACTCCTGGGGAGGAGGGAGCGCGTTGGGCAACTACCAAACAGATGAAGCAGATATTGCTAGAAGATGCTCAAGTGTTTGCGTTGGTGGCATCATTATCCATTGAGAATCAAGCAATAATCGATGAATTGGAAGTTGTTTGTGATTTCCCTGAGGTGTTTCCAGATGACATTCCTGAAGTTCCTCTGGAACGGGAAATTGAATTTTCTATTGATCTTGTACCCGGTACCAGACCTGTGTCTATGGCACCGTACAAGATGTCTGCATCTGAATTGGCAGAGTTGAAGAAACAGTTGGAAGACTTACTTGAGAAGAAGTTCGTTAGACCAAGTGTATCACCGTGGGGAGCTCCGGTATTGTTAGTGAAGAAGAAGGATGGCAGTATGAGGTTGTGTATTGACTACCGGCAACTGAACAAAGTTACGATTAAGAACAAATACCCGCTTCCGAGAATTGATGACTTGATGGATCAATTGGTTGGAGCGCGAATGTTTAGTAAAATTGATTTAAGGTCGGGGTATCACCAGATTAAGGTAAAAGATGACGATGTTCAGAAAACTGCGTTCAGAACCAGGTATGGACACTATGAGTTTACGATAATGCCTTTTGGCGTTACTAATGCGCCGAGAGTTTTCATGGAATACATGAACCGTATCTTCCATGAGTATTTGGATCGGTTCATGGTAGTATTCATTGATGATATCCTAATTTATTCGAAGTCGAAGGAGGAGCATGTTGAGCACTTGAGATTAGTGCTACAAGTGTTGAAAGAAAGGAAGTTGTTTGCGAAACTGTCGAAATGTGACTTTTGGTTGGAGGAAGTTAGCTTTTTGGGTCATGTTATATCAGGTGATGAAGTTGTCGTAGATCCATCTAAGGTTGATGTCGTGTTGAAATGGGAAACTCTGAAGTCGGCAACGGAGATTAGAAGCTTTTTGGGACTTGTTGGTTATTATAGAAGGTTTATTGAAGGTTTTTCTAAGTTGGCCCTTTCGTTAACTAAGTTGACTTGTAAAGGGAAGACTTTTGTATGGGATGCTCAATGCGAAGCAGGTTTTACGGAGTTAAGGAAAAGGTTGACGTCTGCTCCAGTGTTGATCTTGCCTAACGCAGAAGAATCGTTTGTTGTATACTATGATGCTTCTAATTTTGGTTTAGGAGGAGTACTCATGCAGAATAATAAAGTAGTTGCGTATGCCTCAAGACAGCTGAGAATCCATGAGAAGAATTATCCCACACATGATTTAGAACTTGCTGCCGTTGTTTTTGTGCTGAAGATTTGGAGACATTATCTGTATGGCTCGAGATTCGAAGTGTTCAGCGACCATAAGAGTTTGAAATACTTGTTTGACCAAAAAGAGCTGAACATGAGGCAACGAAGGTGGCTAGAGTTGTTAAAGGATTATGATTTTGGGTTACATTACCGTCCGGGAAAAGCTAATATTGTAGCTGATGCCTTAAGCCGCAAGACTTTGCATATGTCAGCAATGATGGCTAAAGAATTAGAGTTGATTGAGCAATTCAGAGATCTGAGTTTAGTTTGTGAAGTAACACCGAAGAGTGTAAAGTTAGGCATGTTAAAGATTAATAATGATTTTCTGGACAACATTAGATAAGCTCAGAAATTAGATGTGAAGTTGGTGGATTTAATGCCTGGAGTAGATCATGCGGAAGATAATGATTATCAGTTGGATGTGCAAGGAGTGTTGAGATTTTGTGGTCGTATTTGCATTCCTAATAATGCAGATATGAAGAAAGCAATTATGGAAGTGAGTCACATAAGTAAGTTGAGTATTCATCCAGGAGCGACGAAAATGTATAATGATTTGAAGAATCTGTTTTGGTGACCTGGTATGAAGCGTGATGTAGCACGTTTTGTGTATGCATGTTTGACTTGTCAGAAGTCGAAAGTTGAGCATCAGAAACCTGCTGGGTTGATGCAACCGTTAGAAATTCCAGAATGGAAATGGGACAACATTTCAATGGACTTTGTAACGGGTTTGCCGAACACTTTGAAAGGATGTGATTCTATTTGGGTGATTGTTGATAGGCTTACAAAGTCAACTCACTTTATTCCTATTAACATCACTTTTCCAGTATCGAAGTTGGCAGAGATTTATGTTAGAGTGGTTGTTAAGTTGCATGGTGTTCCGTTGTGTATTGTGTCGGATAGAGATCCGCAGTTTACTTATGAGTTTTGGAAGAGTCTGCAAGAGGCTTTGGGTTCTAAGTTGAGGTTGAGTTCAACATACCATCCTCAAACAGATGGTCAGACTGAACGGACTATTCAGTCTTTAGAAGATTTGCTGAGAGCATGTGTACTTGAGGAAGGTGGTTCGTGGGATACATACCTTCCGTTGATAGAGTTTACTTATAATAATAGTTATCACTCTAGTATCGGAATGGCACCATTCGAAGCTTTGTATGGTCGGCGGTGTATGATTCTGTTGTGTTGGTATGAATCGGGAGAGAGTGTGGTACTCGGACCGGAGATTGTTCGAGAGACTACCGAGAAGGTGAAGTTAATTCGAGAAAAGATGAAAGCTTCACAGAGTAGGCAGAAAAGTTATCATGATAAGCGCATGAAGGATTTAGAATTTGAAGCTGGAGATCATGTATTTTTGAGAGTCACGCATGTGACCGGTGTTGGTAGAGCTTTGAAATCTAAGAAGCTTACTCCTCGTTTCATTGGTCCGTATCAGATATTGGACAGAGTTGGAAAGGTGGCATATCGAGTGGCGTTGCCGCCAAATTTGTCGAATCTACACGATGTATTTCATGTGTCACAGCTCCGCAAGTATATTTCAGAACCGTTGCATGTCATTCCCATGGACGATGTGCAAGTACGTGAGAATCTTACTGTGGAGACGAAGCCTGTGAGAATTGATGATCGGGAGGTGAAGACGTTACGAGGTAAAGAGATTGCTTTGGTGAAAGTGGTCTGGTTGGGAGCTGCTGGCGAAAGCTTGACGTGGGAACTAGAGAGCAAGATGCAGGAGTCTTATCTCGAGCTGTTTGATTAAGGCAATTTCGAGGACGAAATTCTTGTAAGTAGGGGAGAGTTGTAACACCCGTTTTATTTTGATTAAATTCAATTATGACTTTGCTATGTCTCGTCGCGTCGTAGTCGTAGTTGAGTATGTGTTTGGATCGAAGGAAGGAATTGAATCGGTCGAATTGTCGGGAAAAAGTGTAAAATTCCATAGCGGTTTTAGGAAACTTCGAAAAATCATATCTCTTGATCCGTAAGTCGGATTTGACCCCCGTTCGAAGAGTTGGAAATCTAAAGAGATATTCTATCTAGAAAAAAAATTGAATTTTTCTGATATGACGATCATCATGGACTTTCCACGATCGTCACGACCGTGACGCTCGTCATGGACTTGCCACGACCGTCATAGTAATAAAATTCAGTTAAATGCAGAATTTGGACGTGGCTGAGAGTTGGTAGCAAAAAATACATTCCCGTAGACTCTTTTACCCTCAATTACACCATTTGGGGAAAAGAAATACTGAAAAGATAAGTTACGCAATGAGGGAAGTTGAGAGCAAAGAATCAACCACCGGCGAATTTGGAGGATTTATGCAGAAAAGTCACCGTAGAGCGGAAGCGGAACCGGAGAGCGTGGAATTGACCTTAATTCTAAGGTAAGGGTGGGGTTCAATTCTATAACCGGGAGTATGATCGAATTCATGTAGGAATCGAGTCATAGGTATAGTTTCGTTAATCGATAAATGTTAGGGAAAAGGTTTCTATGTAGGAATGAATGTGTTATATCGTCACTTTAATATAATGTTGTACGATTGCCCTAATGGGACAAGAGAATTGCTCTGTATATAATTTAGTAAGTGAAGGTTATGATGTGCTCTTACGGTAATGTTCGAGTCCTTAATTGTTGAACTGATGTTGATGTTATACCTGTATAGGAATAGCCGTTTTGTATGAACACTTTGAGTTCCTATTTGTTGGTACGATGTTGTAATGTTCCTTTACATGAACAGTCGTAAATGTTGAAATTATGTTGTTATTGTTCCCGTAAGTGAACGGGTAGAAAGTGATGGTTGTATGAGTGGTATGATGTTATGATGCTCTGTTATGGACATTCTGGTTGTAGGCGTAATGCCTTGTTATATGGTTGCTATGGTTGTGTTGTAGCCCATAATAGATGCATTTCATGACATAGCATTTGCCCTGGATTGGCGACGGTTGTGCTTGTATTGGCGTTATTTGGAGTGTTGGCTCCTAGATGGGTTCGGGGTGTTGGCCCTGTCCCGAGTTTTGGAGTGTTGGCTCCTAGATGGGTTTGGGGTGTTGGCTCCTATCCCGAGTTTTGGAGTGATGGCTCCTAAATGGTACCACATGCATGTGCACAGTTGAGTCGCATTGTTGAGTCGCATAATTACGCTTGTTGTATGTTAATGTTGTTTATGTGAGATATGGATTACTCGCAGTTGTTGTCGATGATGTTTATGATTTCGAAACCTATAATGCTGTGATGAGTTTCTGACATGTTTTCTATCATGCTTTATGTTATATTATTGATATCTCACCCTTTTTCGTTGTATGTTACCTCCTCTGGTGGTAATTTGCAGGTAGTCAGGAATAGAGCGTAGTTCCCGTTAAGGTGTCGTTGGTCGCTCTGATACGTAGCACTCTTGGGGGGATGGACGATTGCTGTTATTATTTTAGTCGATGTTATTGTTGATTGAACTTGTTACGATGTTTTTATTAAATTGTTTTAAGAGAACATGTTGTATACTTTATCGAACTTCCACCGGAAGTAATGACGAGTTGTTTTATGATTAAATGGTTAAGTAATACATTGATGATTGTTCATCCAATTTCGTGCTACGTATGATATTTGCAAGTTGTTGCATAATGATTGTTGTCTGTCAGGTTGAAGTGTAACATCTCTGATATGAGGAATTTTGTCTGTGTGACGACCGTCACAGGCTCATGACGACCGTCATGCAGTCAATGTTTGCGCTACTGCGCTTTGTTTGCTATATGAATTGTTGTTTTTCCTGTTATCAGTAAGTTTAGATTTGGGGTGTTACATTATGCATCTTTAAAATCTGACTAGGAGTCTTCAATGTTATTTAAAGCCTTCACACCAACCTTTATGCTCAGATCCATCCAACCAAAAACATTCTTGTTCCACCAACGAATTTGCTGTCTAAGGTGCTTGAGTTTCTTAGCCAACTCTAAACCTTTACCTCATAATCCCATATCAGAATTCCACGAGTCTTTAACAAATTCAAGAAATCCTGGATGATCAAACTAGCATGGAGGTCAAACCTTCTATCCTTCCCTTCAAGCTCCCTCAATACACCTTCAAATAAGTCATCATCTTCATCTCCTTCTACACCCATTTCTTTTATCATTTTCCACACCCTTGATGAAACATCCTCCATAGACTTATTGATTTGAAAGTTACCTTTGATCATATCACCGCCACTTAAAGACTCACAACAAAGCACATAACCACCAATAAAGCTTGAGCTATTTTCACTACTTACTGCCTCAAGATTGGGTTGTATACTTACCTTCGACCCTACAACCTGATCACCAACCTTCTTGATACTCACATTAATTACAGTTGAGAAATAAGATGAAGCAAAAAGGATTTTGATGTTTTCATAGATATCCTTCAAAGGTTTTGTTCTTTTATCTTTAGACCCTAAAACAATTCTATTCGAGCCAACATGTGAACTATCAATTGGATCTTCCCTTGAATCTGCTCCCTTTGGACTTGGCACCATCAGGCCCATATCAACGGGGGAAAAACTAGGCCCACTACCAGTTTCCAACACTTGATTAAACTTGTTGACCACAACTAGTTCCTTTTCAAATCTCTGCTTACTCTGCACAGAGGACCCACACACTACATTAAAATATTGCAACCCAAAAACTGACACCTTTTCACCTGCTATCTTTTTCACATCATCACGATGAACCTCATATTCATTCACACCACAGGTCATACTCTTCCCAATTTTCATAGCCTGTCGCGCATGTTCCATATATTCTTCATGATGAGTGCTAGACTCTATCCATACTTCATCTCTGTCATCTTGAGTATCGTGTCTAGACAAAACGTCTTCATCTTCTACCTCCAGAGAAGCAGTTTCAGAGACTTCATTATCATCATCTAATTTAGTTTCATCATCTTCACCCGAACAACTTTTCGCCTCATCCTCCCTATAGATGGTCATTTGATTCGGCCCATGGAAATCCTCCAATAACTTGATACGATAGATATTATTACTTATTTCCACATTGAACATCTCATTAAGATTAATGGAAAACTTTGTTTTAATGAGAATTATTGCTACGTCAAAACAATTGTGCTTCTCTGTATCAATATAAGATGATATGTACTATCCAACTCTCCCACATAAAAATTTGAAAAATTTAGGATTTCGTGCATGACATGGTAATCCAAAGCATTTTAACTAAGTCATTATTTCTCTATCCACATCCTCAAGAGTCTAGAGATGGATATTGTCAAACCACCTTTCAACCCACTCCCCATCTTTACTAACTAGTTCAACAATATCCCCAGGTTTACTTTCTTCCAATAGACACAAATTGGCCCCTAAAGGGGTTGCTTTAATTATAAAATATCCTTCCACACTCAAAGCTTCTTGTACATTATAAGTATTACCACTTTTACTTACAACCCCAACAAAAGCTCTTTCAAAACGATCCATTTGTGCTTCATTAATATTGAATTGAAGATGGGCAAAACTTGGCTTTTCCTCATCAAACAACCTTCGATTCTGGCCACCCACGACGTTAGCGTAAGTTCTGCCATTGGTGCCATAACGCCTTTGTTTATCTTCATACCTTACTCCTAGAGGTTTGGTAAGAACGTTTGCCACATGATGATTCAAAATATTACCTTTACTCCTTCTGTTAAACTTAGGTAAGTTAACAAAAATCTTTTTATCTTTGATTTGGATACTGTCTAATTTAGCAGCCACGATTCTAATATCTTTTACCTTTTCTAAATCTAGCAAAACCAAATCTTTTCCCCTTAATATCTCTTCTTCTTTGAAATAATACTTCTCATACCAATCCATACTCCTTAAACACTTCAAACATCTCCTTGGATCCATACTCTTCATCAAACTCAATGAAGAAAAATGAAGTGATTTCTTCATTTACATCCAATGCATTCTCTCTTCTATCAATCCAAGAAGAACTTCTGAGTTTCATATTTCCCCTACTTTTATACTTCACTTCAACCCATCTATTCTCATCTATCCCCATAGCTCACCCAAGTCACACCCAAGATTCTTAGATACAAAAAACAAAGATCGAACTTACCAATAAATAGCAGAAATCACAAAGCACATTTACCATGTGCCAAGGTCCCTATACCTAAGTATATGAATTTAAACCGAAGACATAAGGTTCATGTGACTATTGCAAATTGATTTCGTTTGCCTTTAAAGAAAACCTAAAACTTGTAATACAAATTAAAGAGAGAAATCTGATTAATAGAAATATTGTTGTTACATGAGATTCAAGTTGACACCTAGGCAAAACCTCTTTTAAAAAATGTTTGTAACTAGATTTTGCTTCAAAAATATATTTTCGCAAAACTTGATCTTAACATCTATTAGAATAATGAATAATGTCAATGGAAAAAATTTAAATTAATTTTAAATTATTAAAATATTATAGTATCAATTTTAAAGTCTAATTAAATAACTTGTTAATAACAATATTTAGTTGGATTCAATGTGACAATATGCAAAAATGGTGAGGACTAAAAGATAAATCCTAAAAATTGTTAACTACAAGTACTATCATCCCTAGTATAAATAAAACCTAAAATTTTATTAGGGTTTTGTATCATTTCACACACCTCTGATACCAACCATGGCTTCCACTATCGATTTTCGCCACCTCGATGAAGGCTTCGGCGGCAAAACCTACAAGCGCAAACGCGAACAAGCTCAAGCAGTAGAGGACGCAAAGATGGAAGAAATCCACGCCATGGAGATGGAGACCGACGAAACCGCCCCTCCTCCGGCAAAGAGATCTGCGCTTCCATCGGAATCAGATCCCAACAAACCGTCATTTTCGTCGTTTTCGTTTGGTAAACCTACGTACGACGGAGTGATTGCCGGGAGAGTCTCTGGAAGAAACTGGAAGCAGGTGCGGCAGAGGCGGTCGTCGGCGATGCAGGTTAGCAAGAAGGGAACGACGTTTGAGGAGAGGGCGAGAGCGAAGAGTATTAAAATGGCGTTTAGGGAGAGGATGACGGAGTTGAAAGAAGAGATAAGGTTGAATAAGGTTGAGAAAAGGAAGAAGAAGGAAGAGAGGGAGAAGAAGAAGAAAGAGAATATTCTTAGAACTGGGACTAAGCTTCAGAAGATTACGAACCCTAAAACTTTGAAGAGGATTGCGAAGTCGAAGCAGAGGAAACAGCTTAGGATGGTTCCTGATGATTCATTCAAGTAATAGACTGCTGTTAGATTGTTAATTTTTAATGAAATTGAGTTTTATGTATTGAATTTTGTTTGTTTTGATGGAGAATTGAGATATTGAAGGAATATTTTTCTACTTTGTTATAAGCTTCAATTGTTATTATATGTGGATTAGTATAGTCTTGAGAGAGAATACATGTTCTGTTGTTTGTTTGTTGGTTTTATGTTTCTAGGTTTTAGTCATAGTCACTAGGTTTACCATTTTATGCAATCAAAGAACTAATCCAAAGTAGGAACACACTAACACGCTGACACCGGTAGAATTGAATTGAACACGATCATAGGTGTTGGTGTTGCGTCTTACACGGACACACATTTTTTTGGAGGAGTTGGTGTTATGTAGGCCATTTGTAATTGTACCAATGGCAGACTATATGGTTTGAGCTTATTAGGTATGACTGATGGGAAGGCCAGGGTGGAGGATGTTTTGGTGCATTAGCAGTATGTGTATAGAAACTTTACAATGTATAACTAAATTTGTGTTTCTGATGTAAACAGAAAAACAAATTTCATAATACATTATAGGTTCTTAAACCAGCCAATTAGGTAAGTGTCATATAGAGTCTAGGAATAAATTGTGTTTTACTCCATTTTTCATATTCTTCATTAGGCTATGGTTCAGTCAAATTTGCCACAATGCAGTCTCGAACAGTACATATTTCTATCCTGCAGCCCAGGAGTGTTAACTGGCTTGATATGCTTGAAAAGCCGCATACTGGTTTAATAATCATACAAGATGAAGACTTGTACAAGGTGAAGATTGAGGTAGAGATTAATGTCTCATTCTGTTTAGAATCCAATTACCATTCCCATCCAAGAACTGAGATATTGTCAACTCAGTATAGATTGATCAAAATTTTGCGTTGAACAATATTACCATTCCCATCCAATATTACCTTTCCCAATGTTTCACTGGATTCCCTTCAACAAATATTTCTAAACCATGACAATCCCTTACCTGGCTTTTGAACTAGACTTGGGATCAGCTCACTTCCTCACTTGTACTTCGAATGAGACCTTCTTTAGGAAACCTTCTTTGATGAAACCTTCTTACAGATATCCTCCAAGACCTTGAACCAGCTTATTCTATGTTGAAACCAATATGAAATTTCGCAGTATAACTCAATATGAAATTTTGCATAATATATGTTGGAAGCAGGTGTTGTTTATATAATATATGTTGGAAGCGCCACCAACAATACTGACTGTCTTATAGAGATATTCTACTGGGGAAGAATAAGTTCTTGGCCTGCTGCGACGAAGTACAATGAAAATATAATTGATGTGTCTAACTTGATTTTGGTTTGTATTTTTAGATGTGTGTAATTTTTAGTAGAAGATAAAAAGTAAGAGATATAACTCGCACATACAATGTTGCATAAACTTTTTATTTAAAAAACACAACTCATTATATTTATGTACAATCAATACTACAATCACACATTGATAAGGTAGTATGAAATATTCGTAGAATCATGGCAACAAAGGAGGTTTTTCATTTCTTCTAGTAGACACCCTTTTGATAATCAGGTTCACAGAAAGCTCCTCCAAGATCATCACATGCCTCTGCTTGGAAAACCCTGAAAAACACATCATCCATTTAATACTATCTCACCTACAGATCTACAATTCTGATTTGATATTTCAAACAATAGTAATTAAATCTTACGTCTTAGGGTCATTGTATTCAAGATAGTCTCTGTCAATGTTCTCTGAAGCTGCAACCTTTGGTGTGTCATTACTTGCCTCTGGCTGAAGCTTCACTTCAGGATACATGTCTGCCAAACAAGCTTCCCCTCCAACCGTTTCACATGCCTCAGCTGGAAACACACTGACAATAACACAAACAAATACTATTATGGTAATCTTTTCAACCGTTTCAAGCATGAAAGTGATTAAGAACGAGATCTTACGAGAATGCTGAGTTGTAGTTGACTGTTGAAGGGTCAGAGTTCCCAGATGCTACTTTGATTGGAGTGTAACGAGGTGGAGAAGCACGTAACGCAGTGAATTTGGTAGGGAAAGTAGTAAGATGTGAGACACTCTTTGGTTTTGTCAGAGGCACAACGGTGGTGGTGGCGGCTGCAAAGGTTAAAGCTGTCTGCATTTTGAAGTGTGTTTTGTGAATTTTGGAGTTTAATTACTAATGCTTTGAGGATGTTTTGTTCCAATTTATAGAATAGAAATATGACATGTGTAACTATAATGGATAAGATATTTGATGCTCAAGATAAGGTTCTACTTTTTGTTTTTGGGAGATTATTGATTGTCCTGACTCACAACATAACTGTGAGACTCTTGGACTTTTTTCAATATATAGTACAAATTGATTTTTATATTATTTTTGAGAGCATTTCTCAATCACTAATATTATCTGTAAGCAAGATTGTAATACAATTTGGTCATATTTGTGTTTTAGATTGGTGAGTAAATCAGTATATTAATATCCAAAATTGTAATTTTTTTTTTTGGATCAAATCCAAAATTGTAATTTAATCTTTTAATTTATGTCATTGAACCAAAATATCATTTTAAAAAAATATTTATCAAAATCATTGAAAGATTTACATATTACCTTTTAAAGAGAGTCTCTTGCTTCATTAAGACAGTCTCTTGTTATTATAAAATTATAGTGCTACATTGAAAGGGGGAAAAATAAACTAATTGAACATTTTTGTAATTTAACAAACTAAAATATTATTTTGCAAATTTGTAAAGCTTAATTATCCGACTACAATACTTTTGAGAATTAAAATGATGATTTACTTGTAAATTATGTTTCTAATATATGTTTGATGTTAAACAAATTTATAAAACCAAATGTAATCCAATGGCTCAATACTTCGGGCAAGTGAAGTATAAGAACACTTAAATACTCAATACTTCGGGCAAGTGAAGTATAAGAACAATTAAATACACAATTCTACGTTGGATATATGTCTAATAAGAACATAATCATTTATAATATCATCAGTTAAATTGAAATATAAAACTTCACTGCAAAATGCTAAAAAGAAGGGAATCTCTGCCTAGTGACAATATACTTGGACAACCAATAGAAAATGGACTTCCAAACTACTATGCAACTTCTCTGCAACAAATAATTTCTTACAAGTTCTTTGAAAATACTCTGTTCCAATTTTTAAACTGTTTTCTAATCTTCTGTCACCGGTATATTACGGATTCCAAACTCCGCACGTGCAACATACACATTTAAATTCTACAATCTGAAATATACTTCCGCTGAATTTTACCACCGGCCAGTGTACTGTTGTTATTAAAATTCACATTTAGATTCTACAATTTTAACCGGTGAGATCGACCACAAGTCAATGCAATGTTGTCATGTGATTATAGACAATTAGAGTAGTAAGCTGCATTTTCGGCTTTCTCAGCAACATGGTAGTATTGGCACGTTGTTTGGAAAACTCTGGAAAGATACTACATTCCCTTTAATTCACTCAGCTAAGACTCACAATTTTGTGCGAGTGTGACTGTTTTTCCTCATCAGTCAACCCAAGTCTAAAGAAATGAGTTTGTAAGTTGTAAGTGAGTACAATAAATTGTCTTACTTATGGTTATAAATTCATTACTCACAATTCTACGAGACCAAGTTAGCTCGCAAGTTTGACAACAATGGAGTCTTCTGATCGAGCTGATTTTAAGTCAAAAGAATATTATAATTATATTTTAGGAAACCTCTGTAGGACATGAAAACCAGACATAACAATTCATAGATTTAAGGCTGTATTTCATAGAGCAGCTAATTGTAAATGATGGGGAGGGTGAATATAAAACTCTCAATCAATATAACTAATGTGACCCAGAATTTCATGCGCTGGTTATCAATAAAGTTTGTCATTTTTGTTTAAATATCATCATATATAGTAACTTACCCGACCAATATAGAATAGAAACCATGTTGCAAGTATCAACTCTTACAACTAGACGGAAATCATTTCTACACAATTCATAGAAAAAAAAGTAAGCTTTTGCAATAAATTTTTTAACTAGGTCAGATCGATCCATTGTGTGCTTACATCAATCCACTTGCATCTTGTTCAGAAGGAAAAAAGATTGCGGTCGGAGCTTGCATTAGCGGGAAATCAGTATGACTATGTCAATAAAGTAACTGGATATCAATTCAACAGTTTTAGAACAAAAATTTATTTTAAAGTTGATATCTAAAAAAGATTTACCTCATTAAAAGGGCCCACCTTGTCTTGAAAAATAGCATCGTGACTATCAATTTCTTTCCCAGATTCTGTCTTCAGAAGGTCCCAGAATTCAAAACAACAGCACAAGAACAAAACTTCCATGGATGAAAAGGAGTTTTGCAGGTAATAGTCTATTAAGTTGCTCTTTGCAAAGAGTCCTACAGTAGCCCCCCCCCCCCCCCCCCCCCCCCCTCTCTCTCTCTCTCTCTCCTCGCAGCCAATTCAATTGATACACAAACAGGAGAAGTTTTGAGATCCATACAATTGTTCTATTCTTAGTGGAGCATAATCTAACCAGCCACCAGGATGAGTATCAAGATACTCTCTTGTCAACACTGTGGTCATGTTACGGTACTGCAACATCACAACATATCAGTATTCATTACAGATTCATCCTGAAACACAGAGCTTAAGCAGGGGTAAAATTTAAAATTTTAAAAATAAAAAAAAAAGTAGAAATCCTCCGGTTCCCACAATAGTATTGCCTCACACACATCATGTGTACTTCAAAGGCTCTAATTATTTAAACTGCTGATGGTACTGCAACAATTGAATCAATAAAAAACCAGCATCTAGTTATTGATTGAAAATTGAATCAAAGAAGAGGGGTTAGGAGACAAAAGTACATACCCAAGTGCTGTTGGTGCCTTAAGGATATTTAAGGACCAATGTGCAGTGGTCAATAATATCTGCAGCAAGTCTAAGCCCCTTATTTGCCAGTTTTCAATCCCTAGCTCAGCTCAGTTCTTCATACTACTAGATTCTTTACAAGGTTTTACCTCTTTTTTTCAAGGGAAATTGACGGCTTTATGGATGGTACAAAGCTAGGCTACCAGTAGTCTCTACAGGAGCAAAGCCCATCCCTGAAATGATGGAACCTACTTGAGTCCCTAACCGTGATTTCTCGACCTACGATCTTGGAGATCACCTTTATGGCGGCATGACAATCAGTACAAGCTCTTAGGTTTTTCATCACTAATATAGGTGACCCTTTCGGGGTGCTAATTAGTGCAAAGGCAATGGCAATGCGCTCGCTGTGATATTTAAGAGACTCTATCTTCACGTCCTCATCCACATTGTGAAGGGCACAACTTGAGTCTGGTTTATACCCTTGTTTCCCCATTTTCTCTTCCAACTCGTCAAGCTTCCTCATTATCTCTTTCATCTGTGGATGAGACTTATCATTGGCAGTGAAAACATGTGTTTTGTGTTTGATTTCAACCCAACTATAAGCAGGGACTTTTTTCACTCCTCTTTCTCTCATGGCCTTCTTCACCTTCCCTACATTGTCCCATTCACCAGCTTCTGCATAGATATTGGACATGGTAACATATGGAGCAGCATCTCTAAGTACATTCATTTTGAATAGTTGCTCTGCTGCATTCTTAGCCAACTCCTGATTTTTATGGATTCTACATGAGTTGAGAACGGATGACCAAATTATTTCATCGGGTTCAAAAGGCATCTGAGCCATCAATTCCACTGCCTCGTCAAATCTTCCACAGCGACATAACATATCAATGACCGATGCATAATGCTCTTTCTTGGGAACAAGTTTATAAATCTCAGTCATGGAGTTGAAGTACTGTAACCCTTCTTCAACTAGACCACAGTGACTGCAAGCACATAGAATGCTAAGGAGACTAACAGAATCTGGTTGCAAACCTGAATGAACCATTTCTTCAAACAATCCAAGGGTGCGGTCTCCATCTCCATTTTGTGCATAAGCTGAAATAAGTGCATTCCAGGAGACTGAATTTCTTACAGGCATCTCTTGAAACATTTGAAGGGCATCTTTTATGGATCCACATTTTGCATACATGTCAAGTAGTGCACTCCCAGAAAAGACATTTGAAATGTATCCCGATCCAATTATATGTGAGTGCAACTGCTTTCCCAGTGTCAATGAGGCTAAACTTGCACATGCTCTAACGATACTGGCATAAGTGGCTGCATCAGCACTTATTTTGGCTCTTTGCATGTCAATGAATAGCTTTAGACCATCTTCATGAAGTCCTTTCTGGCCATAAGCCGATATCATGGCTGTCCATGGAACAGAACTTTTATGAGCTAGATCTGCAAACATCCTATTTGCTTCCTTAAATTTGCCACATTTAGCATACATATCAACCAATGAATTACCTACGAGGATTTCTGAAATCGCATCCGTTACGATAGTCTGGGAATGAATCTGTCTACCCATATCTAGGTTTAAAGAAATTGCAGCTATGCTCAACAAGGTAGAATATGGGAATTGTCTCCTGTCAAATCCAGTGAATTGCAATTCCTTAAACAGTTCAAGAGATTCTTCGACTCTTCCACTCCACGCGTAACAGGTGACAAGCACATTGTAAGAGATGCCATCCACCTCCGGCATCTCATAAAAAAGCTTCCTTGCTTCAACAACCCGGTCATGCTTCGAGTAAAAATCAAGCAAAGCATTAGCCACAAACACATTCCACACAAAGTTACACTTCACCACAAAACCATGAACTTGTTGCCCAAATTCTATATCATCCAAATGTATACCTGCTGTTAAAATCGCAGCAAAGGTAAATTCCGATGGCCTATACCCCAATTCCTGCATCTTGAAAAACAGGTTTATGGCTTCATGATTGAACCCTTCTTTCGAGTACCCCGTCAGCAAGGCATTAAAAGTCACAGAATCTCTCTCAGGTATATCACTAAACAGGCAACAAGCTAATCCAAGGCTGCCAGTCTTACAGTAAGAGTCAAGCAATGAGTTAGTAACCACAAGCGTCGAATCATAACCCAATTTGATAACATGGGTATGAACTTGTCTCACTTCATTAACAGAATCAAACTCAGTGAACCCAGATAACAGAGTAGCCAAACTGACATGATCCAGGTCGATCCCGTGCCTACCCATCTCAACGAAAAGGCTAAAAGCTTCACGGAATCTATTATCTTGAGCATAGCCACCAATCAACATTGTCCATGTAACAGCAGTCCGTTCAAACATGGAATCAAACAAGGTTCTGGCTTTAGAAAGATTGCCAGATTTGATGTAACCCATGATCATGGTGTTGGTGGAGAATATGTTCTTGTGAGGCATTTCGTCGAACAGTTTGCGGGCAGCGATTAAATCCCCGCGTTGGAGAAAAGTCTTGAGAAGGAAATTGGAACGGCATGTGTTGGGATCGAAGCCTGTCTTGATGATGGAAGCGTCGACGTGAATGTGAGGTTTTGGAGTAGTTAGCGTGACAAGGTTGTTGAACGCGTTGGGTTTCCTCGTGCATGGTTTTATGTAATTCATGAGATGAGTGACGGATTACGCTCGGTTTATTTGGCGCTAAAATGTCCAGTGTTTTTACAAAGGCGACAAAATGTACACATAATGTCTTATATACAAAAGTTGTTTTTAATAAAAATGAAATAACACTTTCTTCTCTGTCACCGACATAAGAGTCATCCTCTCTGTATAAAAACATCACGAGTTAAAAGGAGAATAAATAAAAAGGAATTAAAGGTTATGCAAATAAAACACACTTACATAAGCATTAATCGTCAGCTTATCGTCCTCACACTTCATCAAATCTCAAAGATTCAGAACGCGAAATTGTTCTAAAAACTCAACATCACCCTTCTCCACCTCACTAAGTTTATTATGGACAAAACCCCAAAACTCAGTACCAACACAAGCTTGCTTGACCAATAAAAAGGAAACAATGTAATACCTCCTCCTCAAATATAACTTCGGGACAATCAATACCACCTCAAACTCGGATAAAATTATCCTTTCAACTTTTGTAGTTCCACGACTAGAGAGTGAAAATACCCCTACCACTAAGGGAGTTTAGAGAAATCCAACTTCCGTTATCAACCTCATTCATCCCACCCCTACCACTAAGGGAGTTTAGAGAAATCCAACTTCCCTTATCAACCTCATTCGTCCCATAGAATGAAAAGAAAATGCCCAAAGTTGGCATGATTCCAAGGGTTATGCAACGGGATCTCAAAACTGTTAGAGGAGTTTTTCCTTTACGAAACAAATGCTCATGGTACCATGTTAGAGGAGTTTTATACTAGGGAGTATTGAATATTAGGCGGGTTCTCCCAATTATAAATGCTCAAGTTACCACATTCTTATCCAATGTGAGACTATTATTCATACTATTTACATTTGTTATACTATTCCCAACAAAAACCCTTCATGAATGTCCCACTATTTGGACGGAGTTACGAACTGATGCATGATGTGATAATCATGCATGCTTATATCTTGGAGGTTCATCTTAATACTCACACAATACAAAAGACAACATTCAAACACATGTTTGTATCCATATTTTTTATTGCTATTAGTCCTACATATGCTTGCACTTATCAAACTCAACACAAATGCGTTGTTTCATCTCAACAGATGGTATATAATGGATATATCTCTTGTATGAAGATTAACATTCAAATCTTGTCTTCAAATAGTAACATTCGTACTGATGCAAACACATAAAAAAAAGAGAAACAAAACCTTACCCCCCAAATATAACAAAATAAAACTCAAACAATGAGAAATAGATAGAACAAATACAATAGATGAGATATAATGTGCATTAATTCAAACCTAAAAAGAAAATGAATGCATCATACTAATCTTGTGTAATGAGAGGATGAGAAGCAATACAATTCTCCGAATGTTCTTCAAATGCCACAACTCAATGGAGGATAACTTTCAGAATTGATGCACGAAGTTAGTTTAAATAAATAAGTGTAAAAATTGAGAGATTTTGATGCAACGAATGAGTAAGAATAGAAAAAAGTGGGAGTTTGTTTTCAAACATTTTGGAATGAGGAAGGGTATTGAAAAAAACTCAAGTCCCACAATGGTTAAATATACAATATACAAATAATTTATATAGAATGACACCCCCAAATTGAGTTAAACCAAACTCTAATTCTACTAAAGTCTCATATATTGATAATTCAAACATTATTATCCAGAAGGCAAAAGAGTAATTTTAAAATTTCATAAGATTTAGAAGAAATACCAAGAGTGTATTTAGCAAACCCCGTATAAACTAAGCATATGTGTTGGTGTAAGCCCTAGAGGCCAATACTTTTTGGTACTTGTATCAGATTATTCGTTTAATAATAAAAGGCATTTCTTTATTATGTTTGTCTTTCAGAATAATAAAGTCCCTAGAATAGTTAGTCTGTTTAATGAAATGTTAAGTGTGACTTAATCATGAGATCCCATTAAACATAAAGACATTATTCTTAAAATATCCGTAGTCAAGCTTTATTGCAAAGTGGGATAACATTAAAAGCATTGAGACTATTATGAAGATAGACTGATGATCACATCTCATGGATCATGGATAAAGAGTTATCAAGTCTTGACATAGGTATAAATATTAGGAGTAATATTTATACCGGATTGACCCGCTATGAGAATACTACATAGTATGTTATGCAAAGTGTCATAAGTTATTCTCATGGTGATAATGGTGTATTACCACCCTTCGACCTGAAACCACTATGGACCCTAGATGTAGAGTCGGGTGCTTTATTGCTGATCAAACATTATCCGTAACTGGATGATCATAAAGACAGTTGATGGGCACTCCACGAAGCATGCTGAGGGACATGAGTGTCCTAGATGGAATTTGCCAATCCTGCATAACAGGAGAAATGTCTAAGGGCCCAATATTGAACTGGACAAGGATGACACAGTGTATGCCTTGTGTTCAATATAGACATAGGGGCAAAAGGGTAATTGTACAAACATATATTATCACGGAAAAGGTTTTGTCAGATCACATGACATTTTCGTGACTTGGGTAGCAGTGATGTGTTGCTAGATACCGCTTACTGTTTATTATGTTAAATATATATAATTTAATATAATTACCAACGTTACGAAATCCTACAGGGTCACACACATAAGGACAGTTTGATGAGAGATAGAGAAATCAAAGGAACACCGTAAGGTACGGTGCACTTAAGTGAAAAATAGAAATTCGGATAATATAATAATAATTATTGTTATTTTATAATGGTTATAAAATAATAATAAAATAAATATATTTATTATAATAATAGTTATTATAATAATATATAATATTATTATGGATCATGTGAATTAGGGTTTTAGCCCGCAGCCCACAAGAGAGTCTATAAAAGGAACCCTTGTGATGAAGCTTTCACTTGATGCAATTTCGTTTTGATTCTCTTTTCTCACTCAAATAATTCCGTTCGTAAGCAGCTAGCACTGTGACCGGAAGCTGTTCGTGTGGACTGAGTAGAGGCGTTGCACTTCATCAACGCTTGTGATCGCTGCATCAAAGATCTGAATCGCCACAAAGAGGTAACGATTCTATCACTGACCATGCTCATTCGTGAGGATCACTAAAGGAAAATTTTTGTTTTCCGCTGCGTTTAGATCGCAATTTTCCTTCAGGAACAATGCAAAATAACTCTGCTAGAAAATGACATTAAAACTATTGAAAATCAGTTTACAAAATGTTTGACTATCACTTTTCTCCTTTATAGGCTTTGTTGATCATCACATAACTTTCTTCAGCCAATCATTACATTATAATAGATAGATCTCTATCACACTATGTAGTCCGAATTCCTATATTGGGACTTTAAGATCTCTAACACAGATCAGCATGAATATAAATCACTCAAAATCACTTGGATCAATAAAGCTATACAATTGACACTCAAGTTTTCCTTTGATGGAGCCATGATTCTTTCTATGCTCTGTTGGCAGCAGTACATGATGAAACAGATGAACTGTTGAGGAGCTATAAGTTAGCAACTCTCAGAAGGTAACTTCATCCCAGATTTTTAGAAGGTGACTGGGACTTGGGTGTGATAAGCAAATAAAAGCAGACCAAAATGCACCATTTACACGTCAGATTTTAAGGAGTGTCTCACACACACTAGATCATCCAACTTATTGCCATCCATTTTATACTGGGAGACCCCTTCCATCTGATTATAGTGAACCTGTGCTTCTTTCCTCAAACTTTTCAAAGCCATGACTTCCCATTTTTTATAATTTGAATTCTTCCTGACATCACTCATGTCTGGTGAGCCTGAGATAGGTCCACTTTTGTCTGGGTCTACATTGCCCCACACTTTACAATTGCCAAACTGTCCTAAACTCCCAGCCTTACCAGCTGAACTCTTTCTCAAGCGCCAAGCTGCTGTGTGTGCTTGGCTTATCATTTCTCTGCCTGGCACATCTGACCAGTCTTGCCTCCTCTTGGATCTCATGGGGGAATGAATCCTGATTACCTGACAATAAATTGTGTCAAAAAACGTAAAGAAAAAGTACAAGTAAAGGATATTTTATGTGAAAATTTATAATGCAAATACCCCAAGACATTCTAGAAGTTGGTAGTATGCTCTGCCTTGAAGTGGATTGTGTCCCTTCCTAGGATCAGAGAAGTATCTTGTCCTGTAATGAAAAAATGATAATAAGGAAGATAAAAATATAAAATATTACAGCCCTCCATGTATCCCTAAAAAATATTGAAGACTTGAAATAGCATCAAAAGAAATCTATTCAAGGGCACAAGCACCAAGAATACACTGAAAAGGGGTACAGATCATAGACCAACAGTGTGTGAAATAAAACAATATCCGAGGAAAGAAACCCACCATTCAGTGTATCCAGGATCAACGGTGAAACCATATATATCAACAATATCACACATGGAGAGTGCTAATTCAATAGACTTCATTCCAGTTCCTTTGGCACCTCGACGTAGTACAATACCTTGAAAGAGATAGACTGGATTTGGTATAGTCTGCATAAAAAGGTAGTGCAAACAAATGTAGAAAAACTAAATCTTGTAAGCATGCAATGGCTACCATCTGTATCAAGTTTATATACCAAAAAGCAACAAGTAAACAGCTATCAAAGAACAGATTCTCACCTTTATAACTGCATTGATTTCTCTGTGTGTCAGACTTTTGATTATGAGTACCTCATTATCTGCAACAATAAAAAAAAAATGATTTACTCACTTAATACAAGTAAAATATACTAGCTGGTACAAGGAAAAAATAGGACAAAAATTTCATGGCATTGAGTGAAATTCTAGATTTCTAGTTCCGCGGTATTTAGAGTCTCTATCATACAGCCGATCCCCATAAATCTGAGTCTCTATCATGGCATTGAGTGATATATTCATCAATAAAGAAAAGAATACAAAAATTTACATCAAAGTAACAGTTTTTGTTATAACTTTAATTTATTTACTAATTATAGGAGATTAAACTTATGAGATTCCCGTTTTGTAACAAAAAAAAACTAATCACTCATACTATTAATTAAGTTACAGAAAAAGGTAATTGAGCAGAGACTAAAAAGAGAACCCAAAGTTACTAATAATCAATTTTCTTTTATGCTTGAAAGATAAATCATGGAAGCGAATGAGCGATTCACTTGCTATGATACATCGCGTGACAAATAACTGATGGAGAAACAAGACTTAGGTACCGAGAGTTTGGGCCTTACACCAAGAAGCAGGCCAAATAGAGAATTGGTTGCAACTTAGATGGCAAATATGGTAAGACGGAAACAAACTAATACTCCCTCCGTTCCTTTTTAAGTGTCACTTTTTAGAAAAAAATTTGTTCATTTTTAAATGTCATTTCAAAGTTCAAAGTAGTATTGATTGTTGTTATGTCAAAACTATCCCTAGTTATTTATTAGAGAGAGAAAAAAGTCAAATAAATTAATAAAAAGTTAAGGGTAAAATAGGCAAAAAGATAATCATTGTTTAAAAAGTAACAACAATTATTAAATGACACTTAAAAAGGAACGGAGGGAGTATTAACGAGAATGGTAGCAAGTGGAGAGGGCATTCAAAAAATTTCAGTTAAAAACAATATGGTTTGGGCAGAGAGAGAAATATTTCTTCACTGAGGAGCTTTTGCTCTGTGGGGTTAGTGATGCAATATATCTATTTTCAATCAATAATACAATTTCTTCATTTTCCTAAATACAGGTTCCTAGAAATTGGTCCATAAGTTTCCAAGAGAGGTTTTGTATAAAAAAAAACCTCGATGGCAAACTTTTTGGGTCCTCAATACTCAGAACAGTCTTGTACAGTTGTACAACCACTGGAGTCTGGAACTGCCATATTGGGAGCCACGTATTGCAGAGAAGGATGTCCCAGTTGCACATACACCCTAAACACTCATCTCATGGTGGCTGATGTAGATGTGTGGACTCTGTAGACAAAGTGAAAAAGGATGGGACAGAATGGGTATTCTACAAAACGGGTATAGTGTATGACCTGATGTGTAAGGCCTAAATAGGTCTTAGTGATGAGATTAATGAATGACTAGTAAATGAAAAGTTCTGCCAACCAAGCCTATATAGTGGGGCAAGCCCAAGCCAATAGAATTTAAGTAATATATGCAGCCATTCGCTTATTGTTTCTACAACAATGTAGATTAGAATCAGGAGGCAAGGATGTGGACAGAAGGGTTTCGTATGTTCAAGATTTCAGGTCGAAACCTAGAGAACATGGTTGAATTGCAGAGCCTATGAAGCATATAGTCTAACACGGGCACGTTACATGACACGGGCACGTCTGATGCAAAAAACATATGATATTGACACCAGTACATATATTAAACAAAATATTAATATTATTTTCAAAAGATCTAAATTGAGCAATATATTTCATTAAGAAAAAACTAATCAAATTAAATGTCTTTAACCCTTCATTGATCAACATTGCCTCGACACATCCTTAATCTTTATAGATATGTCTAATATGTATCCAAGGAATATATAAGGTGTGTTGAAGTAAAGAAAAAATAATTTTTTGGGGACACGGAGTGGTACCGCTGCAGGTATTGTTAGGAGAAAAAGGAGATATTACATTATCTCCAAAATCTAGATAAAAAAAGGTTTCAAGAGTAGAAGCTGATTTCACATTGAAAATTTTTAAACAGCGTATATGCATAATGTTGGGTCCAAAGTAGACCTGAAGTTCAGGCTTGGAGGAAGAACTCGGGAAAGCTAGATTGCATGTTGAAGCTCCGCTTACAATTATAGGATACAAGGTTGAAACTGGGTTCACTACAGGATCTGTATTCTGTCCAACATCTATCATGGAAATTGGAATCGCAGATACTCCAGGCTCAATAGTGTTTCAAGCTTTCTTAGCAACATAGTAGTTTATGGCATGTTGTTTTGGACAACTCTTGGAAGATATTATATTCCCTTTAATTCACTCATGGCTAGACTCACAACTTTGTTCATGTTTAACAATTTTTACTCTAGTTTACAGGACACGGAAGAAATGAGTTTGCAAATTTTCTTACCTAGAATCTAAAACTCATTACTCATATAGTCATGTGATTCAATGAGACTGCATTAACAATGGAGACTTTTGATTGTGATGAATTTTAACAAAAATAAATAAATATTAGAATTATATTTTACCGAACTTGTGAAGGAAATGAAAACCAAGCATAACAATTCACACAGAATAGAAATAGAATCAGATACCCTAAAAAAAAGAATCAACAATATTGCAAGAAATTACAGAAGGTAGAGTTCTCCATAACTTCTTAGGTGACAAAAGAAGGGTATAACCTATTTGGGGCAATATAGAGATTTAAGGCTATATTTCATAGAGCAGCCAATTGTAAATAATAGGGAGGGTGAATATAGTCTCGATATAACTAATGTGGCCCAGAATTTTAAGTGATGGTTATGAATAAAGTTTGACATTTTTGTTTAAATAACTATCATATATAGTAACTTACCAGACCCATTTAGAATAGGAACCATGTTGCGAGCAGCACCTCTTACAACTAGACGGAAATCCCTCTTAAGACCAACGTATTTGGCATATTTCTACACAATTCATAGAGATAAAGTAAGGTTTTGCCATAAAATTTCAAACTAAGTCAGATTGATACTCTGTGTTCTACATCAATCTACTTGCATCTTGTTCAGAAGCAAAAAGAATAATGGTTGGAGCTTGCATTAGCAGACAATAAGTATGTCAATAGAGTAACAGGATATCAATTAGACAGAAAATTAAGTTTTAGAACAATAAATCATGATAAAGTTGATATCTAAAAAAGATTTACCTCATTAACAGGGGCCTCGTTGTCTCGAAAAACAGCATCATGACCATCAATTTCTTTCCCAAATTCTGTCTTCAGAAGATCCCCAGAATTCCCAACAACAGCACACGTACGAAACTGCCTCGGATGAAATGGGGGTTTTGCAGGTAATAATATATTAAGTTGCTCTTCACAAAGAGTCTTATTATAGCAGTTCTTTGCCCCCCTACAAGAAAAAAACTTGTAACTACACTTGCCTCATAAAAAAAAATGCTCATGTCAAATTAATACATAAATAGGAGAAGTTGTGTTTTGAGATCCATACAATTGTGCTATCCTTAGTGGAGCATAATCTAACCAACCACCGGGCCGAACGTCAAGATACTCTCTTGTCAACACTGTGGTCATGTTTCGATACTGCAACATCACAAGATATCAGCATTCAGTATAGATTCACCCTAAAACATAGAACTTAGCAGACGTAAATATAATAAGGATCAAAATGCACCTGTTCCCACAAGAGTATTGCCTCACACACATCATATGTGTACTCCAAAGGCTCAAATTTTTTAAACTGCTGATTGTACTGCAATCATTGAAACGTAAAAAAAAATAAAAAATAAAAAATATATTAAACAATCTAGCATCTACCTATTAGTTGAAAATTGAATCAAATAAGAGGGGTTAGGCACATACCCAAGTGCTGTTGGTGCCTTCAGGGTATTTAAGAACCAATGTGCAATGGTCAATAATTTCTGCAGTGAGTCCAAGCCCCCTATTTGCCTGTTTTCAATTCCAAGCTTGGCTCAGTTCTTCACATTACTATATAATCCAAAAATTTCAACCGAAAAAGGAAACAATAAGCCGAACATAGTCAAATACAGAACACAGTTTGGTTTCAATATAGAAAAATATCATAATTGACTTTTCCGCAAGCAAAATTACATGTAAAAATCAGGTGTTTGATCGGTATTGCGTAAACTTGATCCGTCTCCAAACCTTTGTTTGATTAGATTTGATCATTAAATTGAAGAATTTAACATTAGTAACTTCAAACTCAATTGCGACCAAAATCAATTTTATACAAAATCATCACACAATCACAGTCATATAAGGTTTCTCAGAATTCAATTAGACACTAAGCATTACAAAAACATCACAAATAGTAAGATAAAGAATGATAATAATATTCAGATCGGAAAGTTACCACACATTGCTGAACTTTGGACTGAAACTGAAACAAAACGCGAATCGATTCAGAGTTGCGATCTGAATAGAAGGAGCCTGAAAATGCGAAATGGAAAGAGAATTAACAACGAAAAGGAATTAGAAAGAATAAATAGGAGATTGAAAATTGTGATTACCGGTGAAGAAAGAGGACTGGATAGAGAAGAGGAGAAAGGAGAAGAATGCAGCGCCGCACAGCAGATACAGAATCTTCGGTCTCGCGGATGGTACTTGCTTGTGCTGTCTCATTGGTGGTGGTGCTATTTACCGCAACACACACTTTCAGAGAGAGAGTTAACTGAAACGGAGCAGTGAACGACGACGTTCTAGGCTGTGATGTGAAGAACTTCGAGTTTGCTTCTGATGATGGAAGTGCAACTATCACGCTGTTACAGCTTGCATTATTTTATTTTATTTTATTTTGTATTTGCATATATCTAAGTTTTTTGGGCACAAAATCTAAGTTTAATTGTGATTCACTTTTTTTATTTTTTTATTTTGGGATGAATCCACTTTTTTTTATACCAAAACTATATCATTCACATTTAGCAGTGAAATATATAACTAACATTTGCACCGTGACATTGTCTGCAATTGAATTTTTTTTTATTTTCAGTATTAATAAGAATATATTTTCTATTAAATAATCATGAATAATTAATTTTTTAATCAGCATATTACTTAAGCTAAGTTTATTTTTGCTGTATATAACTCAATAATATAGCTGAGTTTATTTTTGCTGTATATAACTCAATAATAATGAAAACTTATTTTAAGTAATAATGAAAACTTATTTTAAGTATTTAGTGGAGAGTACATTTAAGTGAGTAAAATAAATTCTGTTCTTATTAGCTTTTTTTCCATGTCTAGTAATCTTTTCTTATTAGCTTTATTTTTAATCTTTTCTTATTAGCTTTATTTTTCAAGTCTAGTAATCTTTCTTATTAATTTTATTACATTATGTTGTATATTAAATGTGAATAATTTTTTATATTTAATAAAAAAATCGATTGAAATCAAACAATATGTTGTATATTAAATGTGAATAATTTTTTATATTTAATAAAAAATTGATTGAAATCAAACAATATGTTGTATATTAAATGTGAATAATTTTTTATATTTAATAAAAAAATTCATTGAAATCAAACACTTGAACTCGAATTGTATTCGAACTACTCCCAAGGAACAAACTCGATTGGTATTAATTTTATTTGTGTGGTTGATCAAAACTTAGTAACAAGGCTTTCATGCTTCTAACATTGATACATTCAATAGTTTATTAGTATTTCAACAATGATATCTTAAACAAGTTTCATAGATTAAAATATTCCATATTATCCCATAAATATGTAGCAGATAAATTTTCATAAGAAAATAAAAATGCACCTTAAAAATTAGTTTTATAATCAAAGTAGAAGCTCATAATAGAATGTATTAACTAGAACCACTCAGATGTAATGGCTATATTCTTAAGTTGTGATAGCACGTGATTATACAGAACCACTAGAAACACATTCTACTGGAGTCATGGATTATGTACTAATGAAAACATTTATTTCTCCACACAGATAATTTCAGTGTAAAATACATGTAATCTACAGAACAAATAATCAATAACGCCTGCCACCAGCTGTTGACAGAAGAACTCGATTTGGTTTCTTTCCCTTCTTTCCCGAGTCATTTGTCTTTGGTGCATTCGAACTTCCATTAGATTCTGCTCTAGATATGACATTGGAGTATGATAGTGTCTCCACGTTCCTCAAACCTATAGGATTCCAACAGTTAAGAAATAAAACAAATTCAGGCCCATGAAGCCACTTGACTCTTAACATATAGTATAACTGAAGAAAAAAATATATTGCAGAAAGATATAATACCTGCTGAACCAGAAGAATCAGCAATCGAATTATTGTTGTGTAAATCGCTAGTTTCTTGAGCTTGAAAGGATGGAGAATCGTGAGCAGCAGCAAAACCAAGCCTAGTCACACTTGAGAACAATTTCCTCTCACCAACAACTGGAGAACTTGATGACAGAGTGGAACTTCCTAGAGCTAAACAAAAGAAAAGTAAACAGTTATATATCATTGGCTGCAATAAATAAATGGAAAACAATTGAAGCAGCATCGGCTAAAATAGCCGTGATGCCCCAGTGCAATAAGGGAAATTATGTAGATCTGTGACACTCACTCAACAACTACAGCTCAAATGATTAGTAATTCATTTTCTCACAAGCAACATAATATTTCTATAGAGCAATGCTATGGGCACACTTAGACACACTCTTTTAAACACATACACTTACATGCTGTCACGTCACTTATTTATTCCTATACTTTACTGTTACCGGTTCTTCTGTTTGCCACTTCGACAATTGTTTTATTTTATCTTTTCAATTATTGAGTTGTCTTCTACTTAGTTGAGACCACACCGATTCTTATTCTTCTGCAAAAACACTAATCTGAAGCATACTTCCTCGAGCCATCGTCGTCAAGCTTGCAATATGATTTTTCTTTGTTGTTGTACAAACTGTTTTGGCATGGTAGATTGGAGAATAAGCCCCAAATGTGCATCGTTTCTTTCACATATAACTTCACTTATAGAATCATTATTTAACTCATAAGTAAAGCTACTGTAAATGATTAAAACACAATGAGACAGAAATGTTTGTGAATACTTAGATTTGTGCCAACCAATTTAAAACCGCATCCACTTAATTGTGTGTTTGTATCTCTTTCACATTTCAAAATCAAATTAAATCAGATCTAAATCACAAATTAACTACCCCATTTTTACAATTTGAACTTCACAATTTTCTTCAACTCAATCATCAAAGTTCTAATATTTTCAACTTCTTTCACTTTCAGTTACTTAGAATTTGAACCTTCCTTAAAGGATTCCTATCTAGGTATTCTTGTATGCATGTGTGTTTTTGTAAAGTTGGATTTTTATGGGTACTTTGGAAGCAATAATGACTGCTAAAAGTGATTTACAAAATGATCATAAGAGTTTGAGACAATGGTGGCTAATAGTGTGTGAGATGAATTGAAAATAGCCATGGAGGTTGTGGAGAGAGAAACTTAGTTGCAGGTTTTTTATGTGAATATTGGTCATAAAAAAAGTCGTTTATCAACTGGTTATTAGGTAAAGGAATAAAAAAAATGAATGTGTCTAACTATTATTGGAGTGTGTTAAGAGTGTGGTAGATAGTGTGAGCCTAGCATTTCTCTATTTATATAATAATAAGGTTTCTAGTAATGTGACCACAAATCCCTCATTTCAACATCCCGAGAACAGACTACTGGTAGGCTATATCAATTACCTTCAAAGTCATCCATGGAGAACGTTGGAGGATCATCACGAGAAATAAACTGATAATGGGTTGACATGGAAAGAGCATAATTAGAAGAAGCTTCAGCCTTCAATTTTTCCTTCAGTTCCTACAAAATAAGAATACAACACAATTACAATGTCATGGCAAAGTGCAAGCCAAATTATGTGGATTAGTGGATACCAGATTCAACTGTAATCTAACAAGAATTGGGGTACAGCCTCAGACACCCAGAATTAAAAATAAGTAAGCACAATCCTAAAACCTAGCCTGGCACAATCCCCCAGAGTTCTTTAACACAATTTCCTTGACATGCACATCAAACAAACACTTACAAATAAGAGAAAAATAATAAAAAGAAAAAGTCAATGAAATTGTGCTCAAGAACTTTGTTTGATGTAAGGAGTAAGCCAAGAGCTTTGAAAAGTCCTATTAACCCCAATTCATGTATGTTTGTGTGTAATATGTTGCCCTACATTGGTACCTTCTTTGCAAGTTGCTTCCTCTGGTTTGCACGGTTCTTTATTTCATCCAAAAATGGGGCCAGTGCTTCAGGAGGCAACATCTCACTCAAATCAACTTCACAAAGCTGAAAAATTAGCAAACATATATTATAAATCATAAGAAAATATTAATAAAACTAAATAACTCTAATAAAAAGCACCTGAAAAGTTGTGGTTAACGGAAAATGACTTAAAAATCGATACCGCCTCCTCACAGCCTCAGATTGAGTAACAGTCTCCAATTGTAGAATCCTTCCACTTATTCTGAAATCAGTATATTATAATAAAAAACATTTAATGTTCACTCAAAAAGGAAGATGTTAATTCAATCCATCAACCATAGGCACACACACAAATATATGCTATAAGCATTGGCCAATACCTACTGGGTTAAAGCTCACTGGGTATTATTGTTACTTCTCAAAAGAAATCAAAAACCAAACATATATTTGCATTGAATACCATCATTTTAGTTTAAAGCCACAAGGTTTAACACTATATTGAAATCAATGCTACACGGCCTTGAGAAACTGATTAACAAATGTATAATCAAATTTTTCTAGTTTTCCCGACATTCATCGTCTTTCTCAGCCAGACCTAATTCGTATGTGTGTACATAAAACTCATGGGATTATAAGTCCTTGCTGTCTCATGGGATTATAAGTCCTTGCTGTCAGATCATTGTTGTTAAATATCCGGTATAGCACCAGTATAACGGTATTGCACATCGGAATTTTGGCTATTCAATACAAAAGCCAATATTGCATTTCGACTCCGCTATACTCAAAATAGCAGCGCTTTATCCAGTATACCGGTATAGAAGTTATGTATTGATATCGGAATTGGTTAATGTTAGACTTTTTTTTAGCGGTGGGCCAATATTTTTTTTTATAATAAGTGGTGGACCCATATTAAAAAGCATTAAAACAATAGAATGCGAAGAGGTGGAGTGCTGATGAGTCTGTGGGTAAACAAACACACAACTCTCATAACCCCTGTGCCTCCTTCGTGTTCCTTCATTCTTTTCCTTCACTTTGTTGCTCTTCCCTATTCCTTCATCTTTTATCACTAGTTAGACTTAGAAGAACTACTAATTATTAGTTAGACGAACTACTAATTATTAGTTGTTTTGAAGTTTGAACTATCACTTTTGAGTTTTAAGTCATTTTTTATTTTTGCTTTTAGCTTTCTGCAGCATTGTTCAGTCGTTTTAACTTGAGGATTTCAGTTTAATGTCAATCAATTTTTTAATATCTGTTTATGTAACTTTTATTTGTCTAGCATGTTTTATTTTATATATAACTATTTATTTTAACCGCTTTGAGGCTTCTGCTATTTGCCCGCTAAGCTATCTGATATTTCTAATATGATTTTTTGGTGATCCACTATTTTCCGCAATAGTCTATTAACAACACTGTCAGACACATGTGAGTATAAACCAAAATCTAGACATGACAATCTCTAGAACCTATGCATACAAACCAACAAATTTGACCATCAGCACGTATGAGAAATATATTTTGATTTCTTTTACAAACCTGTGAGGGAGCTTATCATAGCTACCATAATGGTGCAGTAAACACTTGGTGTTCAAAGGATGAAGAATTAGATGTTGCCCATCAGCAGCCTAAAAAATACATGAGCATAGTAACAAATAAAATGTTATGAACTACATGGGATATAAAATGAAAGCTTTTATGCATGCAGCAATTAGGCATTGTCTGATAAATCTGAAAGTAACACATAGCAACTGTGAAGGATTACAAGATTAAATGGCAAAGGATGATATACACAATTTGATGTCAATCGATAAAATTCAACATCAACATGTTAGTAGTAAAACTAAAAAAAAAACTGGCATATACAACCAGCATGACAAATAAACAGACAATCTTAACAAACATGACACATCTGCAAACTGACATTAACAAAACTAAAGCCATTGATGAAAAAGATAAGTGCAGTATCAAAACCAGCTCAAATTTTAAATTTATGACTAAAAACTTGGGAATGACTGTGAGCATAACCTCACCAATATTTTGACAATTAAGAAACCTCTCTGTAACAATATTGTCATTAACAATCACTCGATACAAGAAAATCAAAGGATGACGGCGCTATGAGCACCATGACGACCATGGAAATAGTAGAAGCAATTTAAAAGTTTCCACGACACGGCTTACAGTGGTGTTTTATCACAACCGCCGTGCTTTACTAGTACCATGGCTGCAGCTTACCATCACTGGTGAAAAATAGCACATGGAAGGATCCAATTCAGTAGTTTCAGTTTAGAGACTCATTTTGAGATTCGATATTTATTCCTTCTAAAGTTAGGAGGAGAAACATTTCCAGAATTGTTTCTGATTTTAAAATCAGAAAGACAAATTATCAATCATCTCCAATATCAACCGTAAAGAAATGTGGTTGGACCTAACTCAACCCTACAAAATTGGTTGGTAGAGTGAGGATTGTCCCCACTTATAAACACATGTTCATGCCATATATTGTCCGGTGTGGAACTCTTAACATCAACCAATAAGTCTTCATTTACTGCTGGCAATAACATATTGCAACCCGCTTTCTTCAGCATACCTTTTCTTTTAAAGTTTTTAATAGTCGTAATGAGGTGAATGAAAAAGAGAGAGGATGGCAAGGGGATTACCCATGTATCAGCAGCAGCAACCAAGCTTTTTCTACTAATTGGGGCTTGGCACAAGGATCAATCAACACCACAAAATCTTGTCATTTATTTCGTCTAAAGATAGATTAGTTAACTCTAAATTACTCTCAAGTCTTAACAATCTAACCTATAGTTTTTCTTGGTCTCCCTCTACTCTAGCTACACATCCCGGCCAACTGAATAATGTACATAATGAATAATGTACATAACTGAATATGTCTTGCAATTTACATGATGTCAAATTCCTCCATAGTGCCTAATATGAATAATGTACATAATAATGAATGTAACAACATATTTGCTCTATCCAAATAGGAAAATAAAAAGTAAGAAACGTATGATAGATACAACAAAAATCAAATGACATCAGTTACCTGATAAAAATTGTAAGAGTCACTTTCCTTTGCATCTCCAATGCCATTTGAATGGCCTTGAATACATTTTTTCTCCTCATACGAAGAAGACAAGTTCACTTCCTGCTCTACTAGTATCTTTTCCAGCTCCAAAGTTTCATCCTGAGAGCCTCCAGCAATTGATTTATCCAATATTACAACCTTGCTTTGATCGGGGAAATCAGTAGAGGAAGTTCTTGATCCATTAGAACAGCTTTCGTCATCAGTATCCACAGCGTTAGCAGATACTGATGGTACCTGGAGTGCATTATCAATGAGGATAGAAGATTTTTCACTGTAAGAAGCCTTGTGCTCATTCCAATACTTCTTTCTCTGTTTTAGTTGTTGCATTGCAACACTAACATATGGAAGCTTCTCCAGGTCGTCGACTAGACCTGAATCAGCTCTGGCCAGCCAACCATCTAGATCTGATATTGCATGTCTCACTGAGAGATCTACGTCTAATGTGAGTGTGAACTTAGAAAAGGGGTCACATACATCTCCTTGGCCATAAGATGAGTTATCAGTCTCTTGTTTATTTTTATGCGAAAGAGTAAATGAATCCTTCTTCCTTGTTAAGAAAGTGAACTCAATATTATCCCCTACTTGATACTGTTTGACATTTGTGATGTGGACTGTATATAAGTCCTTGACAGATATCATCACAAAGCACAACGGACACCTTTTCCAGCAATCACCTTTGTGATCTTCTTCACCCAACAACAAGTATTGTAGAATACATGGGAAACAAAAAATGTGTCCACATGAGGTTATTTGGGGACACAGGGGATGCTCCAAACAAATTGGACACTGAATTGGAGAAGGGGTCGAATATGTCACACATATAATATCTTCCCACTGCAACATTTTATCTGGATCCATTGACTCACGGGAATAATTTCCTGAATCTAGCACCATGAATTTGAAATTTGCCTGTAAAAACAAATCTTTGTTGTATGGTCTTCTCTTCCGCTGCCTTCTTGCTGGAGGGGGAGGGGGAGGACCCCTTTGTTGAGAACGGGATATTGGATCATACTGAAAGTTGAGCAAGTGATTGCCATTCGCCATCTGAGATTTCCTTCCTGCAAGAGGGGTGCTTCCTTGAGAATATGCAGATCCAGTAGCCTGTTGATTTCTATGAGAAGAAACTGTTCCCGTTGTCATCCCCTCAGAATGGGAGAGCCCAGCCGTTCGTCTTCCTGAGTGACTCCTAGAATGAGATCTAGAGTTTCGCTGAGGTGCCTTCATACCATTTGAAGACTCTAATTCCGTCACCTAAAAGCAAAGAAAACAAAAGTATCACACAGATACACACAACATGTAATCAATATCAGTTCTACACTTCTAACAAGTTTTAAGCTTCTAGAAAACAAGTTAATTAATCAACATAAGACATAAGTCTCTTCAAAACTGACATGCAGACACAGTCCTATTTCAAATTAGACACGTGCAGTAACAATTATATGAGCTCAATAGATAAATAAACAATCCAGACTATACAGGTGGGAAGTAAAAAAAAACTTAAAATACCTTTTCGGAGGGTCCACCAGAATCTTCTGCAGCTGGAGTTGATGGACCTGCCAAATACACCACAAAATGAATGATTCATTGGAACTATTAACATCTAAAAGAGAAAGAATATCTAAAAGAGAAAGAAAATCATTCGAGATTAACTCAAAAACACTCTTTAACTCCAATGATCAATCACCTTTCAAATTTCAATAAATAATAAGAAATAAATAAATACTGCCCTTTCAACTACCTAATCGTAAACCACGCCCAAAAAAATCACAAATTTATACTAAAAAAAACCTCTCCATTGATTCAGTACCCAAATTCTACACGCAAAAAACGATGAACCCTACTCCCGCACAGCATTTAGAATACCAAAAGGGATCAACCATAACGTAGCCACAAAAAGTATAAAACCAATTAATGTACTCTGCCCCTAAAACAAATCCAAATTACGGGAAAAGCTTTAATGGAACCTGGATAATCGGAGATCTGGAGAGATCCGAGAGCATGGTTGAGTTGAGGGGAAAGAGAAGAGGAAGTATCTGAAATTCCATGTTGTGAATTAGGGTTAGGAATTGGTAAAGACGAAGATGACGAAGATGGCGGTTGGGTTTGTGAGGGCAAGATGGACATGAAATTTCTGGAAGAGAGTGGGTTTGGGGTTGGCCGCTGCTATCTATCAGCTTCTTCTAATTCTACTTTACCAATTATATGGAAAACACATTTTATTGTATTTTTGTTTGTTTTGTTTTAGCGGCATGGTGGGGTTTCATGGTATCTCTGCCGCATCTTCGCGGAATATCGTTCTATCGCAACCGGTTTTAGGTCATATAATTACAATCATACCCTTTTCAAAAAAAATATTTATTTATTTTAATAAATGTACTACTTTACAAAATAAATACGATGTCCATAGATGTCGGTTGACAAATAAATTCGCTGACTCAAACCGAACTAATCTATAAATTATTTGAACCAATTTATTTTTGGATATACTCAACACATTCCATAACAAGAAAGAGAGAATGATTTTTTAATTGTGGAATCTTCGTCCACAAACTGTGAATAACTTTTTTATTCATTTTACAACTGCAAAAATCTGTGAATACAAATTATTACAAAATAGGGGTTACTCTCTCTATTTATAATAGAAAAAAAAATCTAAAATTACTAATTTTAGTCTAAGTCAAAATTATATGTCAAGCAAATTGTTTTGACACTTCGACATCTAAACAACTCGACCCACATCCACGTTAAGCTAATTCGACTAGTCATTGTTTCTGTCGAGCTACACTGCTTCGACACAAGGAATTACAAACTCAATACAATACTTAATTCATTGTGTCTAAGTTATCTACATTCGTCATTTACCTCTGTTTCTTGAACACTTCGACTTGCACCCTTTTCGTCATGATATCTGCAATCTGATTCTCAGTTCTACAATGTTCCAAATTCATATTCCCATTCTGCTACCTGCTCGAAGATAATAGAACCTCCTTTTTATGTGCTTGCTTCGTCCATGTGCTATTGGATTCTTCGCCAAATTGATAGCTGACATGTTGTCGATCTTCATGGTAATTGCTCCATGACTATTCGTTGTAATCTTTTCAACCGGGTTCACCATCCATGTTGCTTGACATGCACAAATAGAATCATCTATGTATTCTGCTTCGCATGAAAACAATGTTATTACTGCCTCCTTTCTTAAACTTCAAGCAACTGGTGCACCATCTAGCATAAACACATAGCCAGCTGTGAATTTTTTATCCTCAACATCACTACACCGACTTGAATCAGTGTTTCCCATTATCTTGCATTCTTTTCCTTAATCAGCTGCAGGAAACAAAATATTGTAGTCAAGAGTTCCTTTCAGATGCTTTAGTATCCTCTTCGTCACTGCTAGGTGTGATGCATCTGACTTCTGCATGAATCTACTTACCATACCCACATTGTATGCTAAGTCGGGCCTTGTGTGACAAAGGTATCAAAGTGACTCAATAAATCTTCTATATTGGGTTGGGTCAACCTCGTCTTCATATGACTCTTTCGACAATTGCAATATGGTCTCAGCTGAAGTCGAAGTTGGATTACAGTCTTGCATCTCAAATCTCTTGATATTTCGCATGCGTATCTTCTTTGGTGCATCATGAAACCTCAACCACTTTTGTAGAATTTGATGTCGAGAAAATATGAGAGATTTCCCAAGTCTGACATTTCAAACTCCTCACTTAGGTCATGTTTGAAATCTTTGATCTCCTTCTTGCAATTTCCTGTTATTAACAAGTCATCGACATAGAGACATAGTATAAGCAATTAATTATTGCTTCTCCTTACATACATTTCATGTTCATTCATGCACTTCATAAATTCCTTCTCCCTCAGAAAGTTATATATCTTCTTATTCCAATCTCTTGAAGTTTGCTTAAGTCCATACAGAGCTTTATGCAGTTAATTGTGCAACACAAACTTCTTTGTCTAAGGGGTCATTCAGGAATGCACATTTCACATCCATCTGACATGTGTGCCAAATTTTCATGTTTGTTAGACCAACAACTAACCTGATTGTTTCGATCCTAGTAACAGGTGCAAAAACTTCGTCGAAGTCGATTCCTTCTTTCTGAAGAAATTCTTTTCTTACAATTCTTACCTTGCGTCGAGTTACTTCTCATTTAGGATTCATCTTCACCTTGTAAACCCATTTCACATCAATTGCCTTCTTGCCTTGAGGAAATTTGACAAGTGACTAGGTATTGTTGACTTCGATGGACTCTAACGCCTCATTCATTACTTTGACCCACTTCAAATCTTTCAACGCCTCAATTGCATTGACTAGTTCAACATATGCATAGAAAGCATAGTGTACTAACTCACCTTCTTCATTGACCATATTATCTGATGTAATCACACATTCTTGCAACCTTGTAGGCATTTGTCTTGTTCGTTGAGGTCTGCTTGGGCCTACTTTACCTCTGACTTCTTCTTGTCGAGTTTCTCTTTCGACTTCACTAGTTGGTTCTTCGCATAAGATTCTCACTTAATCCTTCTTGACATTCTCAGTCCAATCTCATTCCTCAAGTTCATCTATGATCACGTCCCTGCTGATCACAACTTGCTTGCCCACTGGGTCGAATAACTTGTATCCTTCAATAGAACGATATCCTATTAGGATCATTTGACTCAACTTGTCATCAAGCTTTCTTCTCAACTAATCTGGCATATGTGCGTGCGTTATAGATCCAAACACTTTCAAATGACTTAGGCTAGGCTTAACACCAGACTAACGTTCTTCTGGCGTGATTCCTTCTAGCTTCTTCGTTGGACATATATTCAAGATGTATGTTGCAGTCGACATAACTTCTCTCCATAATTCTTTGGCTAGATGTTTGCCTTTCAACATACTTCTCACCATGTTCATGATGGTTTTATTATTTCTTTCTGCTGTGTAGTGTAAGGTGGCACCAACTCATGCATAATTCCTTCTTTCACATATAATGCATCGAAATCTTTCGACACATACTATCTACCACCACGAGTCCTCAGAATCTTTAGCTTTCTACCACTTTGGATTTCGACCATAGATTTGAATTTGGTAAATACCTCGATCACTTCATTTTTCTTCTTGATCAGGTAAGTCCATAGTTTTTGACTGAAATCATCTATGAATGTGACAAAGTATTTGTTACCTCCAATCGAATCAACCTGGATAGGACCACATACATCATAATATGTGACTTCGAGAGTTACCTTCAACTTGCTTCCTGCATCCTTACTGAAGTTATTCTTGCATTGTTTCTCCTGAACACATTCTTCACACACTTCGCTTGGAATATCGATTTCTAGTAATCCTGAAACCATATTTCTTCTCTTTAAATCTCTTATGACTTTGAAGTTGAGATGGCCAAGTCGATAATGCCATATTCATTCATCTCTGTTGGCTGCAGTTGTAAGGCATTTATGCTTCATCACATTAAGTTCAATTTTGATGGTTCTATTATGAGACACTAGAGCCTTCAAGATTAACCTACCACCTGAGTCGAGAACTCTCATCATCTTGTTTTTTATCGACACCTTGTAATTCTTTTCGACCATCTGCCCTATACTAAGCAAATTACTCTTCATGCCTGGTATGTGCAACACACTGAAAATTACTGACCTCTTGCCATCTTTCCTCATAATCAGTGAAATTCTGGCACGCAAATACCAGATGTCACAACACTAGGATCAAAATACAGCTTGAACACACAACAACTAAAAAATGTAAATTGCAGAAAATAAATAACACCAAAGTTGTTAGCCCAGTTCGGTGCAACTCACCTACGTTTGGGGGCTACCAAGTCAGGAAGGAAATTCATTATC
This sequence comes from Lathyrus sativus, assembly GCA_963859935.3. Classification (NCBI taxonomy): domain Eukaryota; kingdom Viridiplantae; phylum Streptophyta; class Magnoliopsida; order Fabales; family Fabaceae; genus Lathyrus; species Lathyrus sativus. The sequence goes on from OZ012737.1 coordinate 541,737,650, forward strand.
AATAGTATTAATTCGAAGTTAAACACTCCCAATTTACAACTCCTCACTTAATCCCTATCCAATGCAACTTCTACCTAAGAACTCCTAGATATGAGAACCCATCTCACTCCCAAATCACCTCAGTGATTTCAAACAATCATAATCCCAGTGATTGTATACAGAACACCCAAACAAAACAGAAGATCACAAAACAATAATTGATCTTTCTTAAAAGCTTCAATAAAGAACAATAGACTCTTGCTTAAAAGCTTTAGAGTGACAATGAATAATCAGTCAACCTCAGTACATCAAAAGATACATGAGTGACATACAATTAACAAATAGAAAATCCTAGGGACCAACCAAAACAACGTCTAATCCTATTTCTCTAAAATTTTTCACGATATGTTATCTTCTTCTAATATGATTTTTCTTCTCTTTAAATAACCTTTAGACCTACTGGACTTGGGCTTCTTGAGGCGCACAAAAAGTAGAAAACAGTATAAATTGGCTGCAAATTAACCTACATAATAATAGGAGAAAAATACAAACTTTTCTAAAAAGGTTCAAGGATCCTTTTTATGAAAAAGTAACAAAATATGCAATAACAGAAATTTTCACAATATACTCACATAAAAATCACTCACGTGTGCATTAGAATACACTAAAATTATCAAATGGTCATGCCCTAACTATCTGGTATAACATGTCCTGGAACATGTCACAATATCATGTAGAACATGATGTCTGACTGACATGGCAGAACATTTGGTTCAACATCTTGCTAACAATGTGTTGTTTTAGCAAAATGCACCCAATCCAAAAACCACATGACTTACAATCTTCCCTTTTGGAAAATTTTAGCTAAAACAACCTTAGCACACATCAAAGATACACAAGTGGAATGTCAAGACATTAGGTCAGACACCACGAACCAACATAAGCTACACGAGAACGTCTAAGCTTTGTACAAACTACAATCTTACACCAACAACACAGACAGTTACACCACTCCCCCTGTCACACATAAACAGTACTCCCCTTGAAGGAGAAAACCAAAAACACAAAATAAAAACTTGAACAATTTAAGTTCCCATAAAGAGCAGTAACAACCTGTAGCACCCCAAAATTTGCCTTTCCGTTTTGGCAGCAACTGGCTTTTGTTTCTTTGCATTTTGCATTTTTCGCATATCATAGCATTCGTTCCCGAGACATGGGGTCAAGGCATTCTTGTGGCTCAGGTTCATTTTGGCGCAAAGGATTAAAAGACTGAATAGCAAGCATCAGAGGCTCCGACATTTATTTTGCCCAGCGGTCGAGCAGACGATTTTATTTTATTTTGCAAGATAACTTCAAGAAGCAGCATTCAGGCTCATATCAAGCATTCTTACAGTTGCAACATTCAAGAACGAGATTCAGAAGCTTAACAGAGCTCCAAACAGTCGAAACAGGGCAAACGTGCAGATTTCCCTCCAAAAGGCGCCAAATTCAAAATTTTGAAGGTGTTAATCGGTTAACTCATATGGTTAATCGATTAACCAAGGCAAAATTAGGGCAAATTGGGATTTTTAAAGGTGTTAACCGATTAACCTATATGGTTAATCGATTAACCAGTGCAATTTTTGCTTCTGCACGTGAATTTTCAAAGGGAGCTGTTTTGGGGTCCAATTTTGATCACTTGAATTTCAATTTTACACTTGGGAAGGATCTAGAATCATTTCATAATTTGATTAATTTCATTTTCCCTCCAAACTCCCATTCCTCACTCCATTCCAAATTTTCCAAACCATCTTCCAAACCTTACATTTGGATCTAAGCCTAAGTGATATTTAAGTGATTCACTCCAAACCATACACATCTAAGCCTCGTAATTTCATTTCAATTTCAGAATTGATCTCATTCTCTCAATTCTCTCTCAACTTGTTCATCCTCCAAAACCTTCACCAAAGCTCTTTTCCATTGAATTCTTTGATTCTTCCATGGAATCAATGAATTCTTGAGCTCTAACCTCCATCCATCATCTTCATTGGATCAATTTCTCCATCCAATTTTCGTGCAAAATTGGATCTGATTTTGGAAGTGATTATTTGGCTTATTTTGGATTGATCTTGAAGGATCTTCATTGCTACTACAAGAATTGGTGTGGATCTTGAAGTATTCCAAACTTCTAGCATCGGACCTGTTCAATTACAGTTGAATCAACATTAACCGGAGTAAATCTCAGCTCCGAAGGTTGGATCCGAATCTATTTTTAGCTTATTTGCATAATCATGTGGATTTTCATATTTGATTAAATTTTGGTTAATTTGATCTGTTTAATTCATGATTTGGCTATGTTAATCTGTTTACATGTTGTTTGAATCATAATTTGCTGGTTTAATTTCGTGATTAAGTGATTATGCGATCATCCGGTTGATTGGATAAGTGCTTATTTGCTAAAAATGTTGTTCTGTTGCTGTTTTTCTGCTGTTGGCACAGTGTTAATCGATTAACACATACGGTTAACCGATTAACCATTTCAAATATTCAAAATTTCAACGTTTTCAGAGTGTTAATCGGTTAACGTCCGGGGTTAACCGATTAACCTGTACAAATTTCCATATTTTCAGCCTTTTTTAAGTGGTTAATCGGCTAAAGCATATGGTTAACCATTAACACTGTGCCAGTGGGTCTGTTTTGCTGATTTTCTTGCATGTTTGAGTACTGTTTTACATCGAATCATAGTAGTTCAATATGATGCATTAGAAGTGAAATGTTTTGGACATTTTGTCGCTGTTTTGGTTGTTTAATCGAGATTGTGTTTGTTTTCCACTTGGATGCCTACTTTCGTAGTTTGTCGTTCAAAGTGATATTCATGCTTGCATTTCCTCTTGTGTTTTGCATCTTTATTTCTTGCATCAATAAAGGTCGAGATGTGCTTGTGGTGGTGTTTACCCCACACTTTTTCCTCCCTTTGCTTGCGTGTTGCATTCCATGTTTGCATCTCTTACTTGTGATTGAATTTATCTGGTGCTTTCGTGTGCTTTTTGCCATGATCCCCATAGGATTCCTAGTCCCTCCGTTTAGGATGAGATTAGGAGAGACATTAGGTGTTCAATCCAAGCATGCTAACATTAGGGTAGATGTTCCCCCTTTTAATCATAACCTTATGACCACTTTGCATGACAATGTTAGGGCCGAGTTTCCCTTAGACCATATGTGTGTCTCTCTTTCTCATCTCAAAACGATTATAATTCATCTAATAAATGCGATGAATGTTGTTTGCTATGAGCCTTAAGCTACATGGGTAATGATGAGTGAGGGGTCTCCTATCGCTTATCTAGAGTGTTTAGTGTACGTCCCGTTTGGGGGCGATACGCGGCGCATTCGCTCCTATGTCATAGTCTTTAGTGCAACGTGAATCACAATGCAAATTAATTCACTTCACTAAAAAAACACAAAAAAACTTCAAACCTTTTTCCTTAGGGATTAATCAGAAACTTTTTTCGTAAAAAAGAGTGTAGTTAAGCTTTGGTTCTACCGCAAATAGGCATCATCCCTAACTGCTGGAACGGAGGTTTAACCCTACTCGGTTAAAACACTTAATCAACCTGTGGTTTTGTGTCAGCCCGAACTACGTTTGCTCTAATTTCTCACACAAGATGAGAATACGTAAGCACAAGACGCGATGTCTTGGCGAGCAACCTTTCCCCCTTTCACCCGTAGTTAGTCGAACTACATTAACTCTGACTTTCACATTGCACGAGGGAATACGTAGGCACAGAGCGGCGATGCTCTGCCGAGTCTCTTTTCTTTTCTTTTTGTCCTGTGAGCCTGTAGCTTAGACAGATTAAACACACCCTTAGGTAGACAACAAACGTGTATCCCGTCGAGTACGACGGACGTGAGGGGTGCTCATACCTTCCCCTTGCGTAACCGACTCCCGAATCTAGGACTTGGTTGCGATGACCTCGTCTTTTCCCTTTTTCGTTAGGTTTTTTTTATTGTATCATTTCCCTCTCTTTAGGATAAATAACGAAAGGTGGCGACTCTTCTGTTTTCCGCAGTTACGACACAACCACCTCAACTTCACTCCCCCTAAATACTACAACCTACTGCAGAGAATAATAACTTCTCCCCAAAACAGCAAAGAGCTCCACATCTTCTCAGCAGCAACAAGCAAGCATGACAAACTATCATGCTCCCCCTAAATAGTTGCACAAGTTCATCAACAAGAAACACAAATACTCTTCCTAAGCAGTAGTACACACATGACATAAAGTCATGACATCTGATCTAACATCAGAAACAACAAACAAAACAACACTTTACCCCCCCCCCCCCCCCTTTTTAGCCAACATTGACAAAAGGAAATAAGTAAGTGTAAACATAAATAGAATCATACACATGGAAGCACAAAAGTGAAAAAATGCATACAACACAAGTTCAGATGGAAACACACAAAACCAGATGGAAACAAAAGATGTATAAAGTAACCACATAATTGGAAACACAATTTTCAGATCACTTTTAGATAATCCTCAAACTTTTGCCTCTATCAAAGACCCTTCTACACTCTTTGAAGTTGTCACATGTTTAGAAGAATTGACACTTAATTTCCTTGCCACAACCTTAAAATATGTCTTACTCAAACCAGCCCTTCTATCTTGCAAAGATCTTTTATTCTATCCCTTAATGATGGCAACTTGCTTAGGCCTATCATGCCTCGGAGAACAGAGGAATGATGCAATATCTATTGTATTCCTCCATATATGTAATTGCTATAATTCCTTAATAGTGCAAGTTCTTACCTCACAACTTATGTTCTCAAGTGTATTTGCATATAAGGCTTTAGTAACCATAACAATCAGCTGATCCTTAGTGTCCACATGCTCGAAAATAACAACCTTTACTTCATAAAGATTCCTGATTAGTTGATTATATTATTCAAGATTCTTGTTCCAGCCACGTTAAATGAAATATCTAATAACATTCAGATCCTCATAATGTAATGTCATAGCATCCAACTTGTCATTATGTTTCTTCAACATCTGTTTCATCCAAATAAATAGAGAACAACTGCTTCCTGCCACAATATATTCATCCTCAGTTGCCCGGTCTGCATCACAATGCCCTACAAGCATGGAATTTTGACTATGAGAATACAACATTCCATAATCACCAGTACCATTGATGTATTTCAAGATCCTCTTCACTTGATTAATGTGGCTTATTTTAGGCTCAGCCTGATATCTAGCACAAACTCCTACAACCTGTGTGATGTCAGGTCTGCTAGCTGTAAGATACAGCAGACTACCAATCATACTCATGTATAAACTCTGATCTACATCAACACCTTTTTTCTTAGCAGAAGATATGATGTATGGATCATCTTGTTCGACATCATACTCAGAGTCACTTGTGGGCATTTCCTTTCTTGTCAATAACTTTTTCTTGGTAACAGGGGTCATACCTTTACTCCATCCTTTATCAGGTCCATCCTTAGTACTTTTCTTAGATGCCTTAGAAGGCTTGCTTTTAGACACAACAACCTTCCCCTTTTTGTTCCTCAACCTTTTAACAATACCGGGATGCAATTTCTTTCCTATAGGCTCATCATCAGAATATAGACCATCTACATGGACAATGTCAGTAGACTGATATTTCTTCGCACCAACATTCTCTTCTTTATCTTCAGCAGACATGCTATTATCATCATAATAATCTCTTTTACCACCAACAGAATCATCTTCAACCACATTCTCATGAGGTTTTTCAGAAGGCCTACTCTGAAAGTTTTCTTGTGTGGTTTCAACAGGATGATTAGGTCGGGTCATGGATGTTACGACATCCGATACAACATCAAACTCAGGATCAGTAACCAAGATCTTAGAGAGAGTCATATGAACACTTCTATTAACAACATTTAAACTATACTGACTTAGAGTATCTTCCGCTTTAGGGTTATCTAGACTCACAGTTTCAGAGGTTATAACGTTTGAAACATTTGAAACAACAACATTCAAACCAGAAGTATCAATAACATCCACAAAGGAATACCTATTTACACCCAAGCTTTCTGCCTGCATTGGTCCCATTAACTCCATATGCAAAAGTTCTAGATCTTTGGAAGCATTTTAATGTTGTGACTCAGTATGTGACATCTTGATTTCCCTCCTAATTTGGCACTTATCACAAAATATGCTCCCTTCAATCTCGAGCTTTGGAAATCCTCCTACAACTTGTTTAGATATGATTTCCTTCATTATATTATAATTATCACATTTTCTATCAGGATACCAATCTTCTTTGGAAGAAGTCTTGAGAGAACCATGAGCTATGAGATATAACTTTATATGATTGACTTTACACTTTCCCTTTTCCTTGTTTACTTGATTGTTATAAGGTTTAGGATAACCATACAACCTGTAACAAAAGGCTCATATATGAAACTGTTTTCCACAATGAGGACATCTCTTGGGTTAGAACTTGGGTACGGTGAAATCTTCCTAATGTTGTGTATGATGTTGGAACTTCCTCTTTGTAACTAAGGTGTCATTTATCTTTTCAGGATAGATATGTCTAGACATAGAAGATTTTTCCTTTTTGTTATATCTAATTCCTATTGGACTTCCAGCATCTCTTCTAGCTTCGAGTATATCATCCAACACACATGTTCCATTGTTTAACATACATGCTTGGTCATATGTTTTAGCTTAGAGGTCATTAGGGACACTTCACTCTAGAAATCAGACACTTTAGTAAGCAATTCCTTCTTCTCAACCTGCAGTTGTCTTATGACAAGCTTTTGTCTTTCACCCTCCTTGCGCACTTCTTCAATTTTGACACATAAGTCTTTGTACACGCCAGCTAGGTCTTCATACGACATCCTCTTTCCTCCTATAGAGTCACATTTCCCAAAGAAGGCTTTAACAAGATTGATATTTTCATTATCCTTTCCACCTTCAGAGTCATCCTCAGTCCAAGAAACAATCATTCCTTTTTGTTCTTTCTCGAGATATGTTGGGCATTCTACACTAAATTGTCCCATTCCTTGACAATATTAACATTGAATATTGTCCTTTTCTTGAGCATCACGGTTCTTCCTGATGTTAAGAGATATGTTCTTGACATTTAGTTTTGTTCTTCTTTCCATCTTCTTCAGTACTTGATTGCCAATAATATTTGACATTCCTTCCTTAGTGTCAAGATCATAATGAGTATCTTTATATTCAATGTTGGATAGAAAATCTAAGCTCTTGTTTTTCTCCTCTGACTTGTCACAAATGGCTTGTTCAAAGGTTTGAAGAGATCCAATAAGTCATCAACCCTCATGTTGCTGATGTTTTTAGCTTTTTCAATAGTTGTCACCTTCATATCAGATCTCTTAGGTAGAGCTCTGAGAATTTTTTTAAACAACTTTTCTTTAAACATCCTTTCTTTAGTTGTGCATTCATGAGTTGTTCTAAGGATTTCCTAAGCCTCTCTAGCCATACTAAAGGTACTGATCAACCTGAAAGTATTCTTGTTTACTCCATTGAGTAGGGCATTCAAGGCTTTGGAGCTTCCAAGAGCTAATTTATCTTCCTTTTTTGACCAGTCTTCTTCTGGCTTCAATGACTCATTTCCATCCTTGTCCTTCACAATAGGGTGATCCCAACCTTCCAAGACAACTTTCCATGATCTTCTTTCCATAGATTTTAGGAAGGTCATCATACGATCCCTCCACCAGTCATAATTGGATGCATCCAACAAATGTGGTATGTCGTTGTATCCTTCTTCCTTGTCAATTGTACTAGAATGCAAACTCTTTGTAGCTCACGCAAAAACAGAACAAGGTGACCCGCTATGATGCCAATTGAAATTCTGCCATGCAGATACCAGATGTCGAGACAGACGTCACAACATTGGGATCAAAACATAGCTTGAACACACAACAAGCAAAATTTGTAAATTGCAGAAAATAAATAAAATTAAAGTTGTTAACACAGTTCGGTGCAACTCACATACGTCTGAGAGCTACCAAGCCAAGAAGGAAACCCAATATCAGTAATATTAATTTGAAGCTAAACAATCACAATTTACAACTTCTCACTTAATCCTTATCCATTACAACTTCTACCTAAGAACTCCTAGATATGAGAACCCCTTTCACTCCCAAATCATCCTAGTGATATCAAACAATCACAATCCCAATGTCTATATACAAAACACCCCAACAAAATAGAAGATCACACTTCCAAAACAATACTTGATATTACTTAAAAGCTCCAATCAATAACAATACACTTTTACTTAAAATCTTTAGAGTGGGCAATGAACAATCAATTAACCTCAATGCATCAGAAGATACACGAGTGACATACAATTAAAAAACAGACAATCCTAGAGACCAACAAAAACAACGGCTAATCCTATTTCTCTAAAATTCTTCATGATATGCTCTCTTATTCCAATAGGGATTTTCTTCTCTTTAAATAACCTTCAGACCTACTGAACTTGGGTTTCTTGAGGTGCATAAATAAAGCAATCAGTATAAACTGGCTGCAAATCGACCTCATAATAATAGAAGCAAAATAAAAACTTTCCTAAAAAGGCTCAAGGATCCTTTTTATGAAAAGTAACAGAATCTGCAATAATAGAAATTCTCATAATATACTCCCATAAAATTCGACCACATGTGCATTGGAACACACTAAAATTACCAAAATAGTCATGCCCTAACTATCTGGTATAACATGTCCTGGAACATGTCACAACATTATGTAGAATGTAACACTGAAGCCAAAGAGGCAGGAAAGTGGTTACATGTAAACATCTGAGGGTGAGGGAGTGGTTGTCGGTGCATAAGAAATGACAATGAGATACTTCTAGCAGCTTGACATGGGAGTGGTTGTCGGTGCACAAGAAATGACAATGAGATACTCCTAGCAACTTCTAAAGAAAAAATTGAATTCACATCAGAATGAGAGGGATCCTGAGGCTGTGCATGTATCGGATTGCATAGTGGAAGAAAGGCTTATAATGATTAATTAGTACTACCTATACCAACACAATGCATCTTCTTTTTGGTGGCTCATTCCATAAGAACTTCATAGTTAAATGTACTTGACTTGGAGTAATTTTGGGATGGGTAACCTTCTGGTAAGTTTCTCGGAAAACGCGTGAGTGAAGACAAAACATGTTGAAAAGACATGTGTTGGTTTGTGGGGTCAGTTGATAATCTTGAAAGCAGTTTGGGGTGTTACAAATGGTATTAGAGTCAGACCTCTTCCAGTATGATGTGGTTCGAGAATGAACCAAGCGGAAGCTGATGGACATGTAACACCCAAGGCCGAATAGGGAGAGAAGTGGTTACATGTAAACACGCGAGGGCATGAGAGTGGTTGTCGGTGCATGAGGCATGACAATGAGACAATCCTAGTAGCTTGGTAAGGGAGTGGTTGTCGATGCACAATGAATGACAATGAGACACTCCTAACAACTTCTAGGGAAAAAAACAAAATTTACATCAGAATGAGAGGGATCTTGAGGTTGTGCACGTATGGGACTACATAGTGAAAGGAAGGCTTATAAATATTAATTGGTACTATTTATACCAACACAATGCATCTTCTTTTGGTAGCTCGTTCCATAAGAACTCCATAGTTAAGCGTACTTGACTTGGACCAATTTTGGGATGAGTGACCTTCTATGAAGTCTCTCGAAAAGCGTGTGAGTAAGGACAAAGCATGTTGAAAATACATGTGTTGGTTTGTGAGATCAGTCGATAATCTTGAAAGCATTATGGGGCATTACATAGAATATGATGTCTGACTGACATGGCAGAACATCTGGTTCAACATCTTGCTAACAATTCAGCCAATCCAAAAACCAGGGACTTACAATCAAAACATCACCAATACCTTCAGCTGCTAGAGTATTGTTATTTGCAAATTTCACCATGTTCTTCATTGAGGGTTTCATGTTGACAAACCAATCTTTCCTACCAGTCATGTGTCGTGAGCATCTTGAGTCCAAGTACCATTGGTCCTGGAATCTTTTTTCATCTCTTGTTGTGATCGTCAACAACATCTTTTCTTCTTCATGTTTCGCCAGTTTTGCATCAGTTTCTCGATTCTTCTTCTTTTATGGACACTCACTAAAATAGTGACCATACTTCTGACAATTGTAACACTGAATGTGACTTTTGTTAGGTTTTCAACCACCACCTCTTCCTCTACCTGCAACATCACCTCTTTGGTTGCCTTGGTTCTAAGGTTTTGTCTGATTCGACCAGTTTCCTTCTTACTGATTTCGACTAGTCGAGTTGTTGTAGCCTCCTCTGCCTTTGTTGCCATTCTAACTTCCTTTGCCTTTATTTTATTTTTCTAACTCCACCTACAAAGCCATATCATTTTTCAAATTTCATGCAGCTCTTTCAACCATCCTCTGTTCATGAGACTCGAGCGTCCTTGAAGCTCTTCCTTTGTCAATGCTGACAAGTCTTTTGACTTTTCTATGGCTACTACCACATGGTCAAACTATGAAGTCAATGACCTCAAGATATTTACAACAATTGATATTGATGTCAACACTTTTCCACATACCTTGATTTGATTCACCAGTTTAGTAACCCTGGTGAAGAAATCAGTTGTGTTGTGCTTTCACTTTCTTCTATCTGAAGTAATTCATACGTCCTTTTGTGAGTTTGTAACCTCACCTCTTTCACTTTCTCTGTGCCTCTAAACGATTTCTCCAAGATTTCTCATACTTCTTTCGTTGATTCGACATCACTAACCTTTTCAAAATTATCTAGATCAACACATTGATGGATTATAAAAAATAGTTTTATAATCTTTCTTCTTCAATTCTTTGTATGAAGCCTTTTCTTGATCCATCATGTTTTCTACAAGTGGTGCTACTCCTCCCTTCACAAGATCCCAAAGATCTTGATAACAGAAAATCATGTTTATCAACTTGCACCAATTCTCATAATTATTGTTCTTGAGAATTGGAAGGTTTATTGGAAAATGCCTGTTTGGATGATTCAACACCATCGTGATTTTCTTCCCTCGAATCACAACCGAAGCTCTAATACCAGATGTTAGAATTAACTCAAAACCTTTTGAGAATTCCTAATCAATCTTGATCTCAAGATAGATTATGCACAACAACAGTTAATAAAAAGAAAAACAAGAAAGAGATAATGATTTTTTAATTGCGGAATCTCCGCCCACAAACTGTGGAGAACTTCTTTGTTCACTGCAACTGCAAAAACCTGTGAATACAAGTTATTATAAAATAGGGGTTACTCGCTCTATTTATAATAGAAGAAAGCCCAAAATTACTAATTTTGGTCTAAGTTGAAATTTTGTGTCAAGTGTCATACCCCAAATTTACCCTAGGTTCATTTCGCATTTGCATTCATTCTCTATTTTGTTTTAACTAGCCGCTAACCGGTTTGCTCAGTCTGTTGGTTTCTACAGGAAAATAACAATGGGTGCGCTTTAATTTACGAAGGGCAGAAGGGTGGTTATCATAAACCATATGGAGTTGAGGGTGCTAAAATATATTTGAATTTGGGTTGAATCGGTGCGAGAATCGGCTTCAAGGAATTTATTCTAACAGATGCACATTTTCCTATTTTCTGCTAGTTGCCAGTCAATTTTAAAGAAACAGGGGAATTTCGGTTCACGTTGAATTTATAATGAACATCTGGTGGGTTTGATCATGATTATTAGTCGAGTTGACCATTCGAGATATAATTTGAATTTTAAATGCGGCGGGAAGTTGTTTTGTCGTTTAATCGAATTTCTCTACTTATCCGTTCAAGGCCATATTCGCTGACTTCATTATCGGGTACGAATTAATTTGCAAAGGGATTTGTTTGAACTCAAGAGTTGCGTCAGACGAAATTTAATTCTAAGATTGCGCGAGATGTTTAACTGTCGAAATCAGATGATGAAACGCTAAATTTTTGGTCGAAAGAATTTGGTCGGAAGAAAATTCATATCATTAATTGGACTTTTCTGTTTGTCTGGTCAAAGGCAACATTCACCTATCCTCGTCATAGAGTACGGTTTAATTATGAGGGGTTAGTTTTACGTTGGATGTGATTCTAATTTTCGAATTCGGAGTTTAGAACGTCAAAAGTTAATAAGATGAATTTATTTGAATGAACTTAGTCTGATGAATTTATTTGAATGAACTTAGTCCGACGAATTTATTTGGAGGAACGTAATCAGTTGAATTTCGTTGGATAAACTTAATTAAATGAAGTTATTCAGTTGAGTTTAATCGGATGAATTTGAAGAAATCTGATCAGGAAATAAATTCAGTTTATTAAGGAAATCGAATTTATTCAAATTCTATATTTTTTTACAATGTACAAGAAATAATTACAAGATTAATTCCTAAATTCTAAGGACTCCTAATTTTTCTAAGATTTGTTTCCGCGTCTGATTCTTCAACCTTCAATTTGTCAAACCTAAAAAGAAAATCGACAACAAATGAAAAAACAATGGTTAATGGTTATAATCGATAAAAATGGTGTTTACTAATTATTCTGATACCCTCAGTTAAATTTCATCATCGGGTATGTCGGGAGGGCAACAACGACAAGGTCGTCTCCAGCTCCCGACTTTTTATTTTTCGACCCCGGCACGGACCCGACAATATATGTCCATTGTTTCTAGGAGAGAGAAAAATGATTTTTTGGAAAAGTGATTTTGGGAAAAAGGCTTTCGCAAACAGCTGCTCCAAAACAAAATCAAAACCAACTTTTCTTGGAAAATTGCAATAAGAGAGCAACCAATTTCCTGAAAAAATCCAAATCAGAAGCATAACAAATTTCCCAAAATCATTGTTCCAGTTCAAGCGCAAAAGCAACTTCCACCCAAGTTTTGCTCCTAAAATAAATCCGTCAGATCCATAACAAACCAACATAACAAGAAATTCGCAACAACAACAACAAATTCTTCATCAAATATTGCAACAAATTCAGCACGCTCAGCCACCATAAGAATGCAACAAGTCAAACAAATTAAATATCCTGAAAACAACCACAAGAATCGCAACCAAAATCCTAACAACATGGAACGCCCAGGCCCATCAAGAACAATATAAAGGGTTCGTCATCAGTTCGTGAGGGACTAGTAAAACAACCCAGAAAAAGTAGTAGAAGAGGAATATCATCAAAAAACGAAGAACAGGAGGGGACAGAAAAACTAGAAGGGAAAAGATTCATCAGGCAAGAGAGAACCGTCCGCGAGTGGGTAAAGGAAGAAGGATCCCTCACCATCAAATTTCACGCGAGCTCAGGCGTGAGGATACCCGACACCATCATCGTTCGAGCCACCGTATCTGCCGTAAATCCAACCGCTTTAAACCTCAAGGTAAGGTGAGCAACTTAATTAACGAATGTTCATGTTTTGCAGAGATCAACAGAAGAAGGAATGGCGGATGAAACATGCAAAAGAAAGAGAAAGAAAAATCTCCGAGGAACAACAAGGAGGCGCCGCGGATGGAGAAAGAGGAAAGGGTTCAAAAAACCCTAGCAGCAACATCAGAACTACCCATTCCCCTTTTTATATTTCTTTCTTTTATTTTTCATTTTTATTTTCTATTTCTTTATTTTATTAGTTCAGTTAATAATTATGATGCTGTAAATAAACCTTAAAACTCAATAATTAAAAACTGTATTTTTAAAAACATGATTAAAATCTTTGTTTAACACTTAATTTATAAAAAAAAACACTTAATTTAAAACATAACTAAATTGTTTTTTAACATTAAATTTAAAAAGAAACTTAATTGAAAATTTAATTTAAAATTAATCAAAAAACATTTTTTAACTTAATTAGAAACTTTTTTAAAACTTTGTTAAAACATTCTTTTAATAACTTAATATTAAGATTTAGTTTTTAAAACTTAATAAAAACACTTAATTTAAAACATAACTAAACTGTTTTTTAACATTAAATTCAAAAAGAAACTTAATTGAAAATTAATCAAAAAACATTTTTTAACTTAATTAGAAACTTTTTTAAAACTTAGTTAAAACATTCTTTTAATAACTTAATATTAAGATTTAGTTTTTAAAACTTAATAAATAAAAAAAAGAAAACCATTTTTTTAAGAGACTTAATTCAACATCATTTTTTACCTAAAATTAAAACCGATTTGTAAATTAAACAAAACTAAATTAAATTTTTTTCTAAAAAACATTTTCTAAAACTTCAACTTGAACTTATTTTAAAACTTAAGCTTAACACCAATTTTTACAAATTTATAATTAAAATTTAATTTTAGCACTTAACTAAGAACCAAAAGACTTAAATTTTAAAATTAAAATTAACACCCTTTTTTTTACTTAGTAATTAAAAACCCTTTAAAACTCAATTTTAAAACTTAAAACTTATTCTTAATTGGGAATTAACTTTATGTAATTAAAAGATTTTTTTTTGTTTATAATTTAAAATTAAATGCTAACAAGAAAAAAATTTAACTTAACATGTGTAAATTAAGCTCCTTTTGTAAATTAACCCTAAAACTTCTAAAATAAGGATTAATATTTTAATGTCACAATTTAATCTTAAAACCTTTTCTTATAATTGTCTAACATTTCGCTTTCGGTTTCGAATTGAACCTCGCCGTCTATTTCGTCTAACTTTTATGCCATTCATTGCTTTCTCAGTTGTACAGTTTATTGATATGTTATTTTCCGTATTTCATTTTGGTTGTAATTTGTGCGAGGAAATCGTCGCTTTTATTTCGTTATTAATCTTGCATTTTTTTCATGGTTGTAAATTAAGCGAGGACATCATCGCTTTTATTTCTTGCTCATTTCTCATATTTCAACACCGTTGCTTAATTATCTTTCATTATATTTATTTGCCGATAAATTCTCCTTCGAAGGAATAGGTCTAACCGTTTGACCGCCACGTCAATAGTCCTTACCTTTGACTCTTTCACCGTTCAAACCCTAATTGCATAGGCGTCCCGCCGTGGATAATTTTACCCTTTATCCTAACATTAGGTTAATGAGTCGTCGCACTCCGTATTAGGTTTTCTATCGTGGAATACCTATTTTACCCTTTTTTAATTCAATTCAATTTCAACGTAGAAATAGGAGTCGCCACACTCCACGTAAGCGCTTCCTTAAGAACGGTTATTCCCCATTGAAACCTTGACCACAGTCAAGAAGTTTCAATTCCTCCCTTTCAAGGGGAACTACGATTACTTTGATTCCATCCCCTACCTCGGATACGTAGGCACAAGATGCGAGTCTTGGCGAGTAAACTTAGGATTAACCCTTAGGCCTTTCTTTTCACCTTTAACCCTTAGCATATACCCTTAAGCAAATAATTAAAGCAATATAGCAAGCATTAAAACAAAAGGTTCCTGTAGGGTACTACATAAGTTTAGGGTGCTAATACCCTCCCTAAGCTTAACCAAACCCGAACCTTAGATCTCTCCCCGCATTGTGTTTACGATGCAAAATTAGGTTTTTCCTTCCTTTGACATTTCCTTCAGATAAATTAAAGACCGATTGTGAACTAAAGATGTGATTCAAATTAATTAATAATTTGATATCCTATTCTCACCGCAACAGAAAATGGCGACTTCACTGGGGAACTATTTAACCTCGAGGGTTATCCCTATCTTATTTTTATGCTTGTCATCTTGCTTTGTTATTTGCTTGTATATATTTGTTGTACCTTGCTTGAGGTATCCTTGTTGTGAGATAGTCATACACCCGTATTTGAGTGACATTATTATAGGAAGGTGATATACTCGACGAGGCTTATAGGGAGTGACTCCCAACCAAGCTGACTTGAGAATCACCGCTCAGTTGAGACCCTCTTGAAAATTAGTTATGTTGATCGAGTCTTCGTGAATACACTTACTATTTTCGATTGGAGTTTGTGATACTGAGGACCGTAGTTACCTTAACCCCACTTTGGCCTTATCTAGGACGTAGTGCGAGGACTATGAGGGAATATTCCCAAAATAGTTGCTACACGATACTACACTAAAAAGAGGTTCTCTTGAGAATATTATTAACCACCGAGTCAGTTGGAAAATTGATAATATCCGAAAGATGGACTGATGACTTTGGTCACATCTTTAGAACTTTGTTCTGCAGGTACAATTAACCATATAGTACCTACCTTTTTGGGATAGGTAGACCTTGGCTCCACTCATGTTCCTCTAACCTAGGACCCTTGTTTGCTTGTGTGTTTTGCATCCTGTCTAGCATCGCATTGCATCCTATTTACATCTTTGCATGATCCATTGCATATCATATGTCTGTCCAGTAACTCATGTCCAGTTGTCTTTATCTTCCAGTGTCCCTTTGAGTCGTCAAGTTGATTCCTCGACACAGATATCGGACTAGAGCTAACTATAGACTCCAGATGTCAAAGCAAGAGACATATAATGCGGAAATCCGAACGGAGATCGATGAGTTGAAATCAGGCATGACCAAGCTCACCGAGATGCTTCAAGTACTGATTGCTAGAGGAGAGCCACCTCATAGGACCGTCATTCAGGAAGTTTCAAGTGATGATCCACCTCCTGTTCAATTGCCACCATCTACTTGGCCAGAGATTGGTTTACCTCCTAAATACTCTCCACCTCTTGCATCTACTGCTATGATTGGTCAGACTGTCAGACTAGTTTTTCAAGCTTTCGTCCTTGCCGAGCCCAGACCCGTGGTTCACACTGTTAACCATACTGTCCAAGCTCCCTTTGAAAACCCTCCCTATCAGTACAATGTTGTCAGTGATCAAGGGGAAGAGCATGACGATTTTGTTGAGCATGAGGTTGTCCGGGAATAGTTTCAAATCATAAATAAGAGACTCCAAGCTGTCGAGGGTACTGATTTCTTCAACGTAGATGCAGACAATATGTGCTTAGTTTCTGGTCTTGTTTTGCCTGCCAAATTCAAGACTCCTGAGTTTGTGAAGTATAAAGGTCACTCATGTCCAAGATCCCATCTAGTCACGTACTTCCGAAGGATGATAACTTACACCCACAATCAGAAAGTGCTCATCCATTGCTTTCAGGACAATTTGAGTGGTGCTTCTTTCAATTGGTATATGAACTCAGAGCATAACAGCGTCCACTGCTTCTAGGATCTTGCCAACGCTTTTATAAAGCAATACAAATACAATTTGGACATGGCTCCTGATTATCGTCAACTTCAAAGTATGTCTCAGGGTGAAAGAGATTCGTTCAAGGAGTATGCTTAGTGTTGGAGGGAGTTAGCTTCCCAAGTTGAACCCCTTATAGCAGAGAAGGAGCTAACAAGAATGTTCATGGATACTTTGTCTCCTTTCTATTTGGAAAAGATGATCGGGAGTGTCTCTTCAAACTTTAGAGATCTGGTGACTATTGGCCAAAGGTTAGAAGAAGGTTTGAAAAATAATAAGGTATCCAAAGCTGCCGAATCTTCTAATGGTGCAAAGAAATCTTATGGGAATTTCCAGAAGAGGAAAAAGGATCAGACCAATGCTATCATGACTGAAGCAAGAAGGCCTCGCCATGGACCTCAATCTGTTGATCATCATGTTGTTGCTACTGTTGTTGCTCCATATCCAGCTAAGACTCCTCAACATTCAGTTATTAGACAAAACCAGTATCGGAATAGGAATCAATTTGATCCTATTCGCATGACTTACACAGAACTATATCCTGACCTGGTTCGACAAGGGCAGATCACTACAAGGGCTTTACCACCTCCTCCTAATCCTCCTCCAGCTGGATTTAGGGCTGACCTCCATTGCGCTTTTCATGAGGGTGCCCCAGGCCATGACTTGGAGCATTGTTTTGCACTGAAAGCTAGAGTGCGTGAGTTGGTTAGAACTGGAATACTTGATTTTAAGGATAGTCATCTGAATGTCCAGAACAATCCTTTGTCGGTGCATCAAAAGTGAAGCTTCGGCCTGACCCCAGCGGATTATTTTCCTAAATGCCCGTGTTTTAGACAGGATGTCTCATCTTTGTACTGATTTAGTCACTAGGCCTTTTGTTTCTCGTTGTTTGTACTAGTTGTTTACCTTCAAATTATATTTGTAATTTTATATTAATGAAATGAGCATTGCGACTTTTGATTCAATTTATTTTGTCCATTGTTTGCATCTTTATGCTTTATCTTTTAAAATATGCACCTTTTTGTTCAAAATTTTGATATGCAAAGATTGGAGGG
The DNA here is from genome assembly GCA_963859935.3 of Lathyrus sativus. Classification (NCBI taxonomy): domain Eukaryota; kingdom Viridiplantae; phylum Streptophyta; class Magnoliopsida; order Fabales; family Fabaceae; genus Lathyrus; species Lathyrus sativus. Next base: position 541,755,801 of record OZ012737.1, read on the forward strand.
AGGATGATGAAAACGTTATACCCATAACTGCTGTCAGTATGCTTTTAATCAAACTTTATTGACGATGTAAGGCATTGTTTCAACTCCCAAATAATGGAGAAATATAGAAGTTATCCCTTGCCACCCTCTTCGAGCCCAGAAGTTGGAGTTCCTTTCTTTACAAAAAAAACTGCAATCTTAACTTGGGGCATGGGTAGTTCTCAATTAACTTGGTTGTGTGTTCTTGCAATACGCCTTTCATGTGAAGGTTTCATTCACAAGTTTTCCTTCGTTCACCGCAAGAGAGTGCTGGAAATGTCTTTTAAGTCGATGATGGTTCACCGTAATAATTAGAGCTAGGTTCACTTTCTTCAAAAAAAATCAAAAGAAAAAGCCCGCTAAGTCAAAACCTATGAAGGAGGCTTAGGCAAAATTGGGGCATCCCGCTGACTGTGTGCTTTAAAAGAAACAGTTCAGGCAAAAGTTAGGGATAATAAAAAGAGGAGATCTTTAAATCCTTACCCTGAAAATTCTCAATGTCAAAACAACCAAATGTTATAGGGAAGTAGTGGCTGCCTTTTCATAGGTCCCTTGACTTCTGAACCATCATTTCTACCATCAGTGCAATTCCTAACCTATAGGAACCTAAATGCATAATATGAGTTAACTGAGCGTAGGACTGAAGATTATCACGTAGATTAGGTGGGTACAAATAAATTTTGAGCCTTTATCCTTTGTTTCATAAGTCGTGAACCAGGCTACGTTACAACCCTCAAAAGACCTAACTGAAGCAAGGTTATTTTGAAAGCGTACTACAGCAAGGTTACGTAAGCTAACTCTAAAAGATCTTTGCGAATCATTTATTTTGGCAGTACACCTTTGTTTTAAACTTTGAGCGTCTTAAACCATCGTGTTCTGACTAACGACTCATTTATTTTTCATCTTTCAAAAATGATTTTGGTTTCAAAAGTTGCATGAACTTTACATTACCATGTTTGTATGAATATTTTTGTTTGCAAACTAGCTTTCCTCTAAGGAATTTTCAAACAATGAGAAACTTGGTCGGTGATCCTATCAGGGGCAAGTTCCTTCCAGATCCTATTGAGAATCAATTTAAGATTTGTGGTTCAAGGGAAAGTCCTTCCCATAATCAATTTATCTAGAAGATCCTTCAAGACCCATACTGGGGCAGACCTTCCAGGGATATAGTAGCGCAATCATCTACAGAATCAGACAAGCTGAAGTAATTATCAGTCTACAGACAATTTTATCTGGGGCAGTTTACTTGAAGGATCCCCAGACAGTTATGCATCATTCCTACAAAGACTATCAACTTGATACAGTTTAGAAGTGTGGCAGAGATGTATTCAACAATAACATATTTAGTCCCTAAAGCATAAGGACAGTGACCTCCGTGTTGAGGAATTGGTTTTCCAGTCCTGTCATTTTACCAGAAAAGTCGAGTCATGTCGTCCGCGTCTGCATTTGCATTTGATCATACATCATTTGCAAAACTCACATGTATATGCATATCATGAGTGTTTCATCCTCAATTGTATTTCTCCCGAGGTCGTGTTTTATCCATGTCTCACCTCGTGGTCAAAGTCTAACTCACTTGGTGTCGCTACTCGAAAAATGCATCGCGCAACGACGGGAAGGCGAAAAAGATAGACAGAAGAGTCGCCACCGAACTTTATTTATCCCATGAGGGGAAAGGAAAATATCGAGAAAACCTTAAGAAAGAAATGGATAAGATGGTCTCGCGACCAAGAACAGGTTCGGAAGCCGGTTATGCGAGGGGAAGGTATTAGCACCCCTCGCATCCATCGTACTCGATGGGAACCTTTTGTTTGTCGACGTGTGAATTTATTTGCTTAAATATTATGCTATAAGAAGTGTTCCACTCGGTAAAAGAAGGGTTAGAAACAGGAAAGTTAGGAGGAAAGAGAGAACGGGGAAGAAAAGAGAAAGAACAGACTCGGTAGGACTTCGCAGTCCTATGCCTACGTATTCTCAATAGATGTGAGAAAGTCAGAGTCGACGTAGTTCGGGGAACTACAGATATGGGGGGAATGTGCTCGGCAAGGATTGTGGCCCTTGTGCCTACGTATCTTTACTTGAACGAAGTAAAGAATCAGAGCAGCCGTAGTTCGGCCAACTACGGGTGAAAGGTGAAAAAGGGAGCTCGCCAAGACATCGTCGTCTTGTGCCTACGTATTCTCATCTGACATGAAAAATCAGAGTAAACGTAGTTCATGCTAACAGTGTGTTGATGTCTTTACGGATGATGCTATCGTGCGCATTCTAGCAGTTAGGTGTTTTGCTGCTCGCTCGTTGGAGACTTATGCGTTCCTGTTTGCGATAGAACGGACGTAACATATCCTTTGGGAGACTGGTTTTCGCCGTGCGAGGCAAGGTGTCATGTTTGATTGGTTGAATTGTTTTTTAGGGGTGAGATAGGTCCTCGGATAGTAACCCCTACGGGTAGTACCCAATTCTTTATCTCAAAGTTTTTGTTATAAAAAGATGTGGCGAACGAGGCGTCTTCGTATTGAAAGACGAGCGTCGAAACCACCCTCACTACAGTGGGCATCCCTACGCTCGGAGAAGAAGAGGTCTACACCCAATCCTCTCTCTTTAATTCAATGCAAAGAGAACTTCGTTCTCTTATTAAAGATGTTTTTGGTTTTGAATGGTAAGTGCTTTGCGACAGAGAACCCTACGGTAAACGTCAGCACTCGGGATAGGAGAAGGCCTACGCCTAACCATTCCACGACCATTCAAGTTTTTGTTGGGAAAAAGAGTTTGAAAATGCACTCGGTACGGGACCGAGGTTTTAGGTGTGAAAATTGTGGAAGGAAGTTGTGAAAGCGAGATGGTGGATAAAGCCGCGTCTTCGTATCGAAACACGAGTATCGAGACCACCCTCACTACAGTGGGCATCCCAACATTCGGAGAGGAAGAAAGTCTACACTTAATCCCCTCTTTTTAATTCAATGCAAAGATGATTTGATTTTGAAGAGGGTTTGACAATGTTTTTGAATCGAGTCGGGACAGGTGACGAAGAGAGAAAAAAGGTGGTCTCAGATCCAACATTACTTATCAATAATTTGACTGGTAATGAATTACGGAGGTCTCGTCATCGACCGAAACGGTAAAAATTGTATAAAGTCGAAAATGAGAAAGAGGAGAGAAAGTCGGTCTCGGGTCCATCGTTTCTCATCAATAATTTGACAAAAAAACAATAGAGGTCTCGTCATCGACCAAAAAGGCAAAAATGGAACAAAATGCCCAGTAACAAATGAGAATAAAATCCAACTTCTAATAATCGAAAATAATCTAAAACTTGAGAGAAAAAAATGCAAAGTTCCCAAAGAAATATTTATAAACTTCTAAAAGAAAAATTAATATAATATATTCTAAAAAAAACTCTAATAGAAGAAACTATTATAAATTAATTAAATTAATAATACCAAATATAACATATATACATATGAAAACTGTTTTAAAAAATTAAAATATAAATTTATATAAAAATAGAATAATGATAATATTAGTAAAATATATTACAAGTTAAATAATTAATTGAAAAAGAAGAGAAACAGGGGGTTTGGAATAGAAACGGGGGAGGTAGGTCCAGATCAGGGGACACAGTGGGATTGAGGCCCAACACAATAACAATCCAAATAAAATGATGAAAGGAAAACCTAGGTTAAACGCGGTCTCAAAAAACATGGCAAACAAGTTCCAGAAACGAATGAGAAGAACAACGTCGATCCCTCCGTTCTTCAAGACACGTTGCTGGAAAAACTAAAGATTCCGCCTCGCCGGAACTCGTGGCCACCGCCGACGGAGAATAACAACCACAAAAATCTTCACTATTGTGTTCACCTTGGTCTTTCCTTCGAAAAGGTGATCGAAAGGGATGAAACGTGTTCTGGTTCAATTCCCCTCTTTCCTTCTATTTAGATCTGACTCTGTTCTGGTGGTGGTTTAGGGGGTGTCACGGTGATGGTTGATAAATCTGGGTTAAGGGGTTTATGTGTTTTGGTTGGGTTCTGTTTCTGGGTCGAAAATGGGTTGATGGAGGAAGAAAACGATGGGTTGAGCGATGAAGTGTGTTGTTGGAAGCTTTGGAGATGGTGAAGCGTTTGAAGAAGACGATAGAGTTGAAGGTGGGAAGAAATGGGTTTATGAGGAGATTGTGGTTGTTGGGTTTGAGGCTGGCAAAAAAAACGACGGAAATGGGTTTGAGATGTGACCGTTAATGGTGGAAATGGTTGTTCAAAATGGATTGAGTTTCTGAGTTAATGTGTTTTGAAGGTGATGAAGTTATTCGATGTTGAAGATGGTGGAATGAGTTTTTGGAATGGTGATTGTTGTTAAATCATAGGAAATGTTTGAAGGCTTTTTGATGGAGGTGAAGGTTGTTGATAATGAGAATGAAGGTGATAATGAAGAACGGAGGAGAAGAGCTGGTTGAATGGTGATGATGAGTGGTTTGAAGGGATGGTGATGAGGATGAGCGAGAATGATGAAGTTTGATGTTGGTGAAGAAGATTTGGAGAAGATGTACAGTAGCGGCTAGGTCTGCTGTGGGATTAGGGTTGGTCCTTCTGAAGGGATGATGAATAGGGACCTCCCTATATAGGGCTGCCACGTGGCATTTTGGGGTAATTGGTGGTAACAATAAAATAAAAAAACTTTTTCATAAAAATTGAAAAAAATAAAATAAAAATAAAAAAGGCATGGGGTAAGATTCGAACCCCCATCCTTTAAGGAAATAAAGGCAAGTTCATCCGCTGGGGCAGGGATACGTCCGTTAGTAAAAGGGCTCAAATAAATATATCTTACCACAGACTAAAATAAACCGAAAAAAGAAATGATAACGGCTGAGGTGGGATTCAAACACCCAACCTTCAAGCCCATACTCACAAATTCAACCACTGGAACACACATACATTCAATAATAAAAACGTACAAACAAATATATGTTACATAAACAAAAATAATAAAACTGAAAAACGACAAAATGTCTGGAGGTGGGATTCAAACACCCATCCTTCAAACATATAACAATCAAATCCAACCACTCGGATACATATACATTCATTAATTCTCACGCACAAACAAATATATATTACGTAAACATTAAAAAAAAATAAAATTAATTAATAAAAACTATTTTAAACTAATAAAATAATAATAAAATCTAATAAAATATTCTATGCTAAAACTAATTTTAATATAATAAAATGAGAATAACTTTAAAAAGAAAATTCTAACAAAAACTATTAAATAAAATTAATTACAAATAAATCCTAATATTAAAAAAAACCTATTTAATATATAACTCTAAACAACTTATAAACAAAAATATTTAAAAAAACTAATAAAATAAAATAATTTCTATCTGAAAATAAAAATCTATTTAAACTATTTAATATTCTAAAACCTATTTTCTAAACAAAAATCAAAAGAAAAAAGGTTATCATAAATAAATAAAAAACTGTTTTAAATAAAATATTCTAAAATTAAGACAAAAATAACAATAAAAAATGCAAAAAATGCTATGGAAAAACACGCACCGAAATATGCCGATAGCATCAACACAGACTGAATTATCAAGAGGAAAGCGACTTTCGCTCGATTTCGACACTGAACTTATCGTTTGAAATAATTGAATCGCCTGAAACGCGAGCAAAGCGGCTTAAAATCCTGATAAATTCAATCCGGTCAATAACACGGGCAAAATGCGACCTAAATGATATGCAGATGAAAACGAAGCAAAAGCCAGTCAAAGTCGGGAAACTGGTGGGCAAATTTTAGGGTGCAACACTTGGCACCAACCACAGTTTTGTGTTGTGTCTATCTGATGTTCTTCCAGATATGACGTTTCTTATCCGATTGTTTTTCCGAATATGTCTGTTCCTCTTACCCCTAATACCACTCTCAGATATTATGATTATACCTTTCATTTAAAGCCATTATTGGATGTCTGGTACCCTTTTTATCCACTGCCATTCTTGGATGTCACCCTTAGTTATGTTTCTCTTTCTGATTTTTTTCCAGATTGAGTCATTGTTCTGATGTTCTTCCAGAACTTCTCTGATGGTTTTCCAGATATTCCTTTGTGATTCTGATGTTTTTCCAGAATCTATTCGATGTTTTTCCAGATTTATTTCTCTTTCTGATGTTTTTCCAGATTGAGTCTTTGTTCTGATGTTCTTCCAGAACTTATCTGATGGTTTTCCAGATATTTTCCTTTGATTCTGATGGTTTTCCAGAGTCTACCCGATGTTTTTTCGGATTTGTTTCTCCTTCTAATGTGTTTCCAGATTGAGTTTTGGTTCTGATGTTCTTCCAGAACTCCTTTGTTGCTTATCTGATGTTCTTCTAGATATGTCTTCAAACTCTTCCTATACATTTAATGCTTCCTTAAATATTTCGGATATACCTTCAGAGACTTGTCTTCATCTCATGGATGTTTTCATTTTGTTTCTGGATGCGGCCCAAAGTTCATTTGATGTTTTGCCGAGTGTCTTTGGTGTGTTTCAGAGTTTATTCGATGTTCTTCCGGATGTCTATGATGTTTGTTTCTTTGTCCCTAATATTTTCCAGATTTACCCTCGCTTCATTTAATGTTATTCAGAATGTTGTGACTCTTTCCATCCAGTTCTGTTCATGGATGATGTTTGCCGCTTCCTCTGTGCGCTGTCTTCCCTAGTGTGCAGTTTCTCGTTGCGTTTGTCCCCTGTGTCATCATGCCGTCTACATCCTTGCGTTTATCATTCCCATCATACACATCATACTAGATTCATGGTATTGTCAGCATCATAGTTCATTCCGTTTTGTCCATAACATTGCATACCATCGCTAAGGGCAAACTTTTTGGTTATATGTATTTAAATTTCTTTCACCATGATTTCTCGAGCCTTCGCTGCTCAAATCATCCGGTGAAACTATTTAAATAGGGGCAAGTGTCATACCCCAAAATTTACCCTTAGATCATTAGGTTCATTTCACATTTGCATTCATTCTGTATTTCGTTTTAACTAACCGCTAACGGGTTTGCTCAGTCTGTTGGTTTTTACAGGAAAATAACATTGGGTGCGCTTTAATTTACGAAGGGAAGAAGGGTGGTTATCATAAACCATATGGAGTTGAGGGTGCTAAAATATATTTGAATTTGGGTTGAATCGGTGCGAGAATCGGCTTCAAGGAATTTATTCTAACGGACGCATGTTTTCCTGTTTTCTGCTAGTTGCCAGTCAATTTTAAAGAAACAGGGGAATTTCAGTTCGTGTTGAATTTATAATGAACATCTGGTGGATTTGATCATGATTATTAGTCGAGCTGATCAATCGAGATATAATTTGAATTTTAAATGCGGCGGGAAGTTGTTTTGCTGTTTAACCGGATTTCTCTACTTCTCCGTTCAAGGCCATATTCGTTGACTTCATTATTGGGTATGAATTAATTTGCAAAGGGATTTGTTTAAACTCAGAAGTTGCGTCAGACGAAATTTAATTCTAAGATTGTGCGAGATGTTTAATTGTCGAAATCAGACGATGAAACGCTAAATTTTTGGTCGAAAGAATTTGGTCGGAAGAAAATTCATATCATTAATTGGACTTTTCTGTTTGTCTGGTCAAAGGCAACATTCACCTATCCTCGTCATCAAGTACGGTTTAATTATCAGGGGTTAGTTTTACGTTGGATGTGATTCTAATTGTCGAATTCGGAGTTTGGAACGTCAAAAGTTAATCAGATGAATTTATTTGAATGAACTTAGTCAGATGAATTTATTTTAATGAACTTAATCCGATGAATTTATTTGGAGGAACTTAATCAATTGAATTTCGTCGGATAAACTTAATTAAATGAAGTTATTCGGTTGAGTTTAATCGAATGAATTTGAAGAAATCTGATCAGGAAATAAATTCAGTTTATTAAGGTAATCGAATTTATTCAAATTCTATATATTTTTTACAACGTACAAGAAATAATTACAAGATTAATTCCTAAATTCTAAGGACTCCTAATTTTTCTAAGATTCGTTTTCGCGTCTGATTCTTCAACCTTCAATTTGTCAAACCTGCAAAAAAAATTGACAACAGATGAAAAAATAATGGTTAATGGTTAGAATCGATAAAAATGGTGTTTACTAATTATTCCGATACCCTCACTTAAATTTCATCATCGAGTATGTCGGGAGGGGAACAACGACAAGGTCGTCGCCAGCTCCCGACTTTTTATTTTTTGACCCCGGCACGAACTCGACAATATCTGTTCATTATTTCCAGAAGAGAGAAAAATGATTTTTTGGAAAAGTGATTTTAGGAAAAGTGCTTTTGGAAAAAGCACTTATTCTAAAAAATAAATTTTGCCAAACAAAGTCATAAACAAGCTTTCGCAAATAGCTGCTCCAAAACAAAATCAAAACCAACTTTTCTTGGAAAATCGCAACAAGACATCAACCAATTTCCTGAAAAAATCCAAATCAGAAGCATAACAAATTTCCCAAAATCATTGTTCCAGTTCAAGTGCAAAAGCAACTTCCACCCAAGTTTTGCTCCTAAAACAAATCCGTCAGATCCATAACAAACCAACAAAATAAGAAATTCGCATCAACAACAACAAATTCTTCATCAAATATTGCAACAAATTCAGCACGCTCAACCACCATAAGAATGCAACAAGTCAAACAAATTAAATCTCCTGAAAACAACCACAAAAATCGCAACCAAAATCGTAACAACATAGAACGCCCATGCCCATCAAGAACAATATAAAGGGTCTGTCATCAGTTCGTGAGGGACCAGAAAAAAAAACCCAGAAAAAGTAGTAGAAGAGGAAGATCATCAAAAAACGAAGAACAAGAGGGGACGGAAAAACTAGAAGGGAAAAGATTCATCAAGAAGTTCATCAGACAAGAGAGAACCGTCTGCGAGTGGGTAAAGGAAGAAGGATCCCTCACCATCAAATTTCACACGAACTCAGACATGAGGATACCCAGCACCATCATTGTTCGCGCCACCGTATCCGCCGTTAATCCAACAGCTTCAAACCTCAAGGTAAGGTGAGCAACTTAATTAACGGAAGTTCATGTTTTGCCGAGATCAGGAAAAAAAGGAATGACAGATAAAACATGCAAAAGAAAGAGAAAGAAAAAGCTCTGAGGAACAACAATGGAGGCGCCGCAGATGGAGAAAGAGGAAAGGGTTCAAAAAACCCTAGCAGCAACATCAAAACTACCCTGCCCCTTTTTATATTTCTTTCTTTTATTTTTCATTTTTATTTTCTATTTCTTTATTTTATTAGTTCAGTTAATAATTATAATGCTGTAAATAAAACCTTAAAACTCAATAATTAAAAACTGTATTTTTAAAAACATGATTAAAACCTTTGTTTAACACTTAATTTAAAAAAAAAACACTTAATTTAAAACATAACTAAACTGTTTTTTAACATTTAATTTAAAAGAAACTTAATTGAAAATTTAATTTAAAATTAACCAAAAAACATTTTTTAACTCAATGAAAAACTTTTTAAAAACTTAGTTAAGAATAATCTTTTAATAACTTAATATTAAGATTTAGTTTTAAAAACTTAATAAAAAAAGAAAACCATTTTTTTAAGATACTTAATTCAACATCATTTTTTACCTAAAATTAAACCCGATTTGTAAATTAAACAAAACTAAATTAAAATTTTTCTAAAAAACATTTTCTAAAACTTTAACTTTGAACTTATTTTAAAACTTAAGCTTAACACCAATTTTTACAAATTTAAAATTAAAATTTAATTTTAGCACTTAACTTAGAACCAAAAGACTTAAATTTTAAAATTAAAACTAACACCTTTTTTTTTTTACTTAGTAATTTAAAATCCTTTAAAAATTCAATTTTAAAACTTAAAACTTAGTCTTAATTGGGAATTAACTTTCTGAAATAAAAGATTAATTTTTTTTTTTGTTTATAATTTAAAATTAAATGCTAACAAAAAAAATTAACTTAACATGTGTAAATTAAGCTCATTTTGTAAATTAACCCTAAAACTTCTAAAATAAGGATTAATATTTTAATGTCACAATTTAATCTTAAAACTTTTTCTTAAAATTGTCTAACATTTCGCTTTCGGTTTCGAATTGAACCTCGACGTCTATTTCGTCTAACTTTTATGCCATTCATTGCTTTCTCAGTTGTACAGTTTATTGATCTGTTATTTTTCGTATTTCATTTTGGTTGTAATTTGTGCGAGGACATCGTCGCTTTTATTTCGTCATTACTCTTGCATTTTTTCATGGTTGTAAATTATGCGAGGACATCGTCGCTTTTATTTCTTACCTGTTTCTCATATTTCAACACTGTTGCTTAGTTATCTTTCATTATATTTATTTGCCGATAAATTCTCCTCCGAAGGAATAGGTCTAGCCGTTTGACCACCGTGTCAATAGTCCTTACCTTTAACTCTTTCACCGTTCAAACCCCAATTGCATAGGTGTCCCGCCGTGGAAAATTTTACCTTTTACCCTAGCATTAGGTTAAGGAGTCGCCGCACTCCGTATTAGGTTTTCCGCCGTGCAATACCTATTTTACCCTTTTTTAATTCAATTCAATTTCAATGTAGAAATAGGAGTCGCCACACTCCACGTAAGCTCTTCCTTAAGAACGCTTATTCCCCGTTGAAACCTTGACCACAGTCAAGAAGTTTCAATTCCTCCCTTTCGAGGGGAAATACGATTACTCTGATTCTATCCCCTACCTCGGATACGTAGGCACAAGATGCAAGTCTTGGCGAGTAAACTTAGGACTAACCCTTAGGCCTTTATTTTCACCTTTAACCCTTAGCATGTACCCTTAAGCAGATAATTAAAGCAAAATAGCAAACATTAAAACAAGAGGTTCCTGTAGGGTACTACAAAAGTTTAGGGTGTTAATACCTTCCCTAAGCTTAACCAACCCCGAACCTTAGATCTCTCCCCGCATTGTGGTTACGATGCAAAATTAGGTTTTTCCTTCCTTTGACCTTTCCTTCGGATAAATTAAAGACCGGTTGTGAACTAAAGATGCGATTCAAATTAATTAATAATTTGATATCCTATTCTCACCGCAACATCAAGCAACCTGCTTCGACACTTTGACATCTAAACAACTCGACACATTAGGCTAATTCAACTAGTCCTTGTTTCTGTCGAACTACATTGCTTTGACACAAGGAACTACAAACTCAACAATAACCATAATTTTTTCAAAAAACTTATTCTTTATTAATAATACTGTTAGACCAGTGAGTTTATGTAATTCTAAAATTAAATATAATTTCTTATTTTCTTTTATATTCGTTCTAACTTATGTATTTTATGGGAAAGTGTGTCTTGTTGAATTTTATACTACTATCAAACTTTTATGTTGTGCTGATGAATTTTATTATATATTATATGATGTGTTTCATCGAATTTGAGTGTTATAAATGAGTATAATTGTATTGAGTTGTGTTACATTTTTTTAAACTGAAAAAAATGAATCATACAAAATGCAATTTTTATTTAAAACGCAACCCAAGAACCCAACCCATAAAATGAATGGATCGATTTCAATAATGAAAATGTGTGTTGGATGACGAACCCAAACCATTGAAGTTTAAACAAGTTGGGTAACGGGTTAGGTCAAACCTGTTCCAACCCAAATCGTGTACACCCCCAAAAATATGGTGATCTAATGATCCAGCCGATCAAATGGAAACTAAAAATACTTCTCAGATTTAACTCTAAAACTATGGTAGTATTAGTCTACCAACACGGTGACGGAGTTGTGGTCAAGTCCAAGCCCTGTAAGATATTGTATATATAATTTTTGGCCATATGGTGGTAATCTCAACACTATTGCCAAAACAAATTGTGTTTCTATATTTCATGACTTCATAAACAGTTTTAGCAAAAGCACTTTTGAGGAGTTGTGCTCTCCAACCTTTTCGTTTGCAGCTGTGGACAATCCATTGTAGTTCTTCATTTCTTGCTTTTGGAGAATATGTAACTTACGACCACTTCAACACATGGTCTCAAATAGTTCTCAAGGTTGGGCAAGAGAAAAGGATGTTTTGTAGTGTTTCCCAGTGAGCACAAAAGCAACAAATATCTTCAGTTATCAAGCCAAACATGTGCATCATCTCCTTTGTATCTAGCTTATATTAGCAAGCCAATGAAAGTGAAAATTAGGCTTTAGATCTTGTTGTGTTTCCACAAAAAATCTTCTCCAATGAACTATTTGATGTGGTTTTTTGAGTGTATAATAGACCTTGCTTGTGTGGAATTTGTTTATTTGTTGTAAGTTGTCCCACAGTTGGCTTGGTGAATTTGTTTATTGGTTTTTTTAGTAAACAATCACGAGTTTAATTCACTTAAAAGATTAACTTGAAAAATCCCAAAGACAACTTGTGTAAAGAAAATATAAAATAAAAAGTGTGTGATATGGATTTAAAACACTTGGGTAATAAGCCAATTGAATGCAAGCAATAAATTTTAGATAAAGATAAAAAAAACAAGAAACAAAGTAAATGGAATTAATTTTAAATGCTTGAAACACAAAGGATTTGCAGAGAATCTAAAGAGTGGATGCAAACTCACATTTCTCACAAACTATTTCGCTCAATAACTTGAGTACTTTAGTTTTATAGAGAATGAATGAGATTTTTGTAACCTCTAATTCAAGGCTTAAGCCTGCTTTATATACTAGTCCTAAAATATCTATCGATAAAAATAGCTGGTTACGCATTTGACGCATGTCCTACTACGTGGGGTTACTTTGCTCTAACTTGCTTTCACACGTCTTCAAAGAGAAACTTTTGAAAACCAAACAAACATGGTGATAATTGCGTTGATAATCATTCTGAACGCCTTAAATGACTTTGTCGAGAATTGAGACAACTCCATATCACATAGTCTTTGGACTTTGAAAACATCTTAAGTCTTTAACACTTACTAAGTGTCGACTTCAACATTTTGTCAAAGAGTTGTTATATGACTTTCAAGATTTTGAACTTGTTTAAAAGAGAGAATAATCATAATCCTGTGGGTCTGTTCATGAGACTCCTTCAAACCTCTCTTGACCTAGAGTCTACTTACAACTTAGTCAAACAACTAGGTCGACACAATCAACGTGTCGAAGCTTTTGGTTTAAGCTTTGGCATGTAGTATTTTCAATGTAGCCATTACCATTCTCTGTTGACTTTTCAACAGCTAGAAATTTCAGGCTAAGGAATGCCCCCTAAAAATGTCACTTTTGATCATATGTATCATATGAAAGAAAGATGACCTTTTTTGTAATTACACGTCATGATCATCATGAACACTTTCTATCAAACTGTCATGTCGCATACATGCGTGGGTGTTCCATCATTACTCTAATTTCCTAGAAAAATATGGGCAACAAAGTTAAAGGTTTTTTTTTAAAATAAAAATCATTCAATTTAATTTTTCCCCAAAAAATGATAAATGCCACATGTCCTTATTAACACGGTGATATAACGTAAAATGCATTATTTTATTAGCTCAATTTACACATGTTTTAGTGTTGATTTTATATAATTTTGTATTGTTACATTGGTATTGTGTTTTCATTTTAGGGATATGTCAACTAGAGGTGTCAACGCGTTAAAAAGATAAAAAACGACAAAAATAGGAAGAAAATGCAAGTTTTCTAATGTCATGACGATCGTTAGGTCAAAGAAGGGTCAACCCATCAACATATGGTCAACAAAATAGAATAAAATAGAAAGAAAGAAAAACACCCTAACGGACAAGTCATCAGCCTAGCTGGCGCCCGTTATGACACTAATGCCCAATTTTTTTGCCCCGAGCTTTAGTGATCAGCTTTCAACAAAATAGGCCTTTAACTCTCAGTTTAAGCATCTAAGCTTTGTCATAGCAAAAAATGTACTTGTAAAATCATTTACATAGTGCATTGAGGTGTACTTGCAACCTTAGTTTTAAGTCCTTAGAATTTATTTTCTACAAAATTGTTGCTGCCATTTTCATTTCCATTATTGATGCGTTTCTATTTCAAGTTATTTTTGTTGCTCTTGTTTCCTACATGCACCATAATTAAAGTCTTCATTTGGAGTTGTTTAATTTATTAAAGTACTGTTTATTATCCAAGTTCTATATTTCATTAATTTTCTTTACTGTTGTCGCTACGCGAAAAATGACACAGAGTCGCCACCGAATTTTATTTATCCCAAGGAGAGAAAGGGAAATAACGATAAAACCTTTAGGGAAATAGCATGGTCATTGCAACCAAGTTTTAGGGTTCGGGAGTCGTTTATGTGAGGGAAAGGTATTAGCACCCCTCACATCCATCGTATTCGATGGGAACCTTCTAAGTTGTTTAGCTTGAATGGGTGTTTTTAATCTAAAAGTTTGCTTGCTTAAAAGAAAAGAGGGGTTGGTTTTTTATTAGAGTGCTCGCCAAGGATTGTGGCCCTTGTGCCTACGCATCCTCACTTAAAAGAAGTGAAGAATCAGAGCTCCGTAGTTTCGAGACTACAGTGAAAAATGGGAAGTTTGTGTTGACGATGCTAACGAGCGCGTTCTAGCAGTTAGGTGTATTGTAGCTCGCTCGTAGAGTCTTATGAGTTACCTGTTTGCGGTAGAACGGACGTAACATGTCCTTTTTGGGTGATGAGGAATGAAGGAATAAAGGTGGAAAATAAAGAAGAGTGTTCGCTAGGATTATCGAATCCTATGCCTACGTATTCTCAATAGATGTGAGAAATCAGAGCAGCCGTAGTTCGGCCACTTGAGAAATGATTGTGTGTTGGTTGATTTTATACCTTGAAAAAAGATTTTTGGATGATGCTCTAAGGCGAAAAATAAGTTTGATGAGTTGATGTTATTTTTATGGTTTTGAAAGGAAGTTCTTGATTAGGATCACACTAAAGACTTTGGGTAGAGATGAATATCTCAAATATCCAAGTCAAGCGCCTTGTATTCAAAATATTCGGAACGAGTGTAAGAGTGATTTCATTCTCATTCCTTCCCCACCACTTTAAAGCTCGTGGCGTGTAACCCTAATCATATCTTTATTGTGTTTTGGATTTTTTATGAAAAAAATACCACTTGATGTTGGATCAAGGGTTTTATTGCTTGTTAAAGAGTTTGAGGTGATGCGAACAAGGTTGATGGTGATGCATAAGGCAATTGACTTACAAGGTCAAAAATGACTCGATAAGAATCGAGAGTTTATTTTAAAAAGGGTTTTGGCAACACAAATTGGAATGACATTATTAACATAAACATACAATGAAATGTAAGACAAGGTCAAGTTAATTGGTTTGAGGACACAAGTTAAATTTCACAAAGTTGTACTTTCAAATTATTAAATTAAACTAAACATGGATATTTAATTAATTAATCAATAAATATAAACAATAAACTATTTTTTTATATTATCATTTTTTTCTCCTAAAAGAAATTGAAACACAAAAAAAACCCTTAAGGAAAACAAGAAAGTAGCAAAAATAAAGCATAAAAGCAAAAATAAAACAAAAAGCTGAAAAAATGGCAAGAAGTTAGCTGTGCGAACTTCATGCTGAATTTCCCAGAAAAACATCACTAAGTTCGTTGTACGAACTTCCTAGCGAATACACACTATTGACAAATAGAGGCGAAAGGGGCCAAAGTTCGTTGTGCAAACTTGCCAGCGAATCTGCCCAGAAAAATCATCAAGAAGTTCGCACAGCGAACTTCATGCTGAATTTGCCCAGAATATGCATTTTTCACAAAAACAGAAGCGAAATGTACCAAAGTTCACTGGGCAAACTTGTCAGCGAACATGACAGCATTTTGAGTGTTTTTTTAAGTGTTCTCATCTCTCTCTACAAAACTCACTCTTGTTTTTTCTACAATATCCAATCACTCTTGAACCCTCATTACACACATATGTATCCATAAATACTATCCTAACTAACAACAATGATAAAGTGTAAAACAACAATGCAAGCATACAAAAGTATATATAATGAAATATAAAGAGAATAAGGTTCAAAGAAATAGATACCCAATAGTTGCTACTCTCCTTCTAATCACCACTGTTGTTTTTTTTTGACACTATGTTTCTACCTCTCCTTTTTTCTGTTTTTCTTTCTAAAACCCTCTTGTTCTCAATGTCACTTTTCTCTCTTATTTTTCTGGTTTTCTCCCTATCTCTTGCTCTCTCTCTTTCTTATTGCTACTCCCCTCCTTATAGTTAAACAAATAGGGTTTCTTTCACTTGTTTGCTGCAAAATCTTTACATTGGGATATGCTTCTCATCACTTTCTTGATGTCAAGCCCAATTCTTTCCATTTCCATGAATTCTGCTTTGTTGTATTTTTGCTGCTACACTTGCCTTGCCTGTTTTTTTCTGCTGTATTTTGTCTTATTCCCAAACCTGAACCCATTTGTTTGCTTGTGCTTGGACAGCCCTTGTGGTCCAAGTTTCTACCTTTGGCAACATTTCAAAATTCTGATATTTAGATGCATCATTATGAGTTTATTCCTTTGGTTTTGTGACATGAATTGTTTGGTTATGAGATAATTTGTCATTTCTTGCTTGGGACATGCATGAGGCTGTTTTGGACTAACTTGAAAATGTCTTGAAATTGCCCATGGATAAGCAATAATAGTCTTGATCTTGAAATGTTCCAATATTGAATTGAACCTTAATTATTTTTCTTGGATGTTTGTGGGCTTATTTGGTTGTGAATTATGTGAAGGCTTAATGTAGCACATGGAGATTTAATGAGACATGAAGGGTACCATAGCATGAAGTTGATTAGAAACTTGAATTAAGATTAAAAATAACTTAATTTTCTAAGCATTGCTTAGAGTTGGAAACTTTGTAACAAATGTTACATTCTTACAATGTCATGAAATTCCCCTTTGTGATATTCTTGAATCTAATCTTATATTCTTGAATCTTGAATTTGGAATGATGGATCTCCCTTATGCCATTGAATTTGAAATGGATGAAGTCTTGAATTATGAACTTGTGATCTTGACTCATGTCTTGCAAATTTGAATTCCACTTGAACATAGAATTTGAAACAAAGTTGGATGAAGAACTCTTGAATTAGGCCTTGCACTTCATGTTCATTAGGAGTATTGATCTTGAATATCCTAGTATTTTTCAAGTAACTTCTCCTTGAAGAAATCTACATGAGTAGACTTTCCAACTTGAATCAAACCTTAGATGATGAACTTTTCTTCAATGTAACCTATGATAAGCAATTTCTCTTATTTGATACGAACAACAACGTACCGACCCAATCCTTACCTTGTAAACCCACATGCTCGATATGCACTAGAACGATGTATGATATGATGAATATAGGATATGAAAGGCTAAAGGTGAAAATGAGGGTGTGACATCTGCCCCTATTTAATCCTCTTGGACCTGAATGTATGGAGGATAAAAGTGTTCGAACATTCATGGTAGAAGAGAATTAAGTACTAGAATACCTAGGATTTTCAACTGGAGAGGTGTGGAATGAAAGTAGACAGTCAGCGAGATGGCTTGAAAAAGGTGTATGTTAGTGAAGAAGGGTTATGGGGGATACGATGATATGCTTGAGATGCAATGCAGAATGAACATGAATGCTTTGCCACCCGGAAGAGGAGACACCTCATAATAGGGAATCAAATTTGGCTAGGAGATATTCCTTCTACAAAAGATAGAGAGGACTCAAGAAATATAGAAATGTGAGATATTCCTTCTACGAAAGGTAGAGAGGACTCTAAAATAAACGACTGTGAGATATTCCTTCTACGAAAGATAGAGAGGACTCAAGAAATATAGAAATGTGAGATATTCCTTCTACAAAAGGTAGATATGACTAAAAAAAAGGTTTGAAGACATGGTAACTCCTTCTACATCAAGTAGAGGAGACTCCCTTGGGAGAATACGATCGTATTTCCTTCTATAAAGGCATAAAGGACTCCAAAACAAAAGGTTAGGAGAATAAGTTCCTTCTATAAAAGGTAGAGAGGACTCCAGAACAAAAGGTTTGGAGATAATTCCTTCTACAAAAGGTAGATAGGAGACTCCCTCAGGAGAGGATGATCGTACTTTCTTCTGTGAAAAGCAGCAAAGACTCCTAAACAAAAGGTTAGGAGAAATTTTTTTTCTACAAAAGGTAGAGAGGATACTTACAAAAGGTAAGCTGACAAGAACCTGTACAAAAGGCACAGGAGGTCTTACTAAAGGTAAGTTGAATCTGTTGTGAAAGGTAAGGTGGATATACTTCATGAAAGAGATATGAAAAGACTCACAAAAGGTAAGTTGAGGCCAATAACCATCCTCCTGCAAAAGGTAGAGGAAACTTGTATAGGGTACTAGAACGTCATTTGACCTCACAGGCACAACGACGAAGATGATATTCTTTAAGTATGACGACCATTCAGTTCTTGGCCACACAGGCATCAAACGTCCAAATTGATCGAAAATATCCAAAACAAAATTTTGTCGCGTGTAAAAGATAGAGGGAACTTGAAAAGGCTCAGAAAGACTTACAAAAGGTGAGTGAATGGGTAATAACCACTCTTATGCAAAAAGTAGAGGGAACTTGGAAAGGGTATCAGAACATCATTTGACATCACAGGCACAACGGCGGAGATGACATTCTTTAAGTATGACGATCATTCAGTTCTTGGCCACACAGGCATCAAGCATCCAAATTGATCGAAGATACCCAAAACAAAGTTTTGTCGCGTGTAAAAGATAGCGAGAAACGCTTACAAAAGGAAAGCGAAGGGAAAAGATTTCACGCGAAAGGCAATGAAAAAGGGAGAGTTATATTTTAATGATGGTTGGATCGGATTGAGATATATTTATGACATAAAGTTTGGTGTTTGGGTTACCTTTAGATATATAGAGAATGACCTTTTAACTATAAGACTTACAAGTAGGTATGGCGAAGAAATTAAGTATCATACCTTTGTTCGTCCAATTAAACGGTGTTTGGTTAGAAAACCTCTTGAAGCTAGCTCATCAAGTACTACTTATTTTTCCACTTTCCTTTTTGGCTATCCTGTACCAAAATTATTTACTTTTAGTTTTACGAAAGCGTTGACGTTCTCTGATATCAGTTTTAGAGTGTTGGTATTGTTCGCTGTGTTTTCTGGCGAACAACCTCTGGTTAACCAATTTCTTCAGAAAGTTGGGTTACTTGCAGGACCAACCATACAAGTCCTGGGATACATGTGCATTTGGTTCTGTCGAAATACTCTTAGACTTTTGGTGACTAATTTGCGGTTTGTTTTATCAATATTGTCAAAGTATTAAGGACTTTGATTTTGCAAGTAACGAAAGTTTGAACTTAAAGATGAAATAAGGTTAAAAGTTTAAACAAGAACAAAGAAATGTCGAAAGGCTAAAAACTTGCAAAAAAGTAAATGAAATTTAAAATGACATGGACTTGAAGAATAAACAAGTAATTTAAAATGACTTTGAAATATAACTGGTGTTTTAAACGTACATTGTTCCAAATACTAGGCTCATTTTCTCTCACACTGGGTACTTAGAGCTTTTACAGGAATTTTGTACAAATTTTCACACACACATTCTAACCACAAACTATCCTATTTATACACAAACAAAATAACTGCTTAGAACGGAAAAACTATAACTAAACGACAAGTGTCAGCCTGCATGTAAATTTCTTCTCTGAAACCTCCATGTGTCCAACTGCCAAAGGTTACAACCTTTGAATTTGAATCTCTTCCTTGGTGACGAAACCTTGTAACTCCTCAAAACTGTCGAAACCCTTTTAAAGGAGAAAAACTCTTCAGCACTTGCCAAACCTTATCTTTTTTTAACAAACTTCTTCTGTCGAAGCCCTCAGTCACAAACTCTCCAAACTATTCTGCCAGAACATTATATCTATTTCTGTCGAAACAATGAAACTTTAAAACCTTGTCAGCAATTCTTGGATTCTCCTCCTGATGCTATCCTTCGACAAAGATGACCTTAAAGCCTGAATTTTAATCTTGTCGAAATTATGGTCTTGTCGAAATTATGGGTTTACAAATTGCCCCCCAGCAAAAGATATTTTCGACTATCAAAGGAGAAATGTCTTTTGCTGTCGAAGTGATCTTTGACTTCCAGTTGCATTTAGCTTTGTTTTCATTGATTTCAATCCCCTTTTTGTGGACCACAAAGCCTAAGAAATCCCCAGCCTTGTTGTACGGATGAATTTGCATTTTAGAAGTCTTTCGACCTCTTCTTTGATTTTCGACAGAATTTCAGGTGCAAAGCGTCTGGGGGTCTGTTTTATTGGCTTCTTCCCTTCCAGAATTGGCAACTTCAATTCCACCAAACTTCTGTCTAAACCAGGCATTTCGTCATAATCCCATGCGAAGCAGTCTTTAAACTCATTCAGCAGCTGGATTATTTCGATTCTGAGTTGAGGATTCAACTTGGCACTGATGTAAGTGGGCCTTTTCTCTGCCCCCAGTCCTAGATTAATCTCCTCTAAGGAATCCTGTGCCACCATTTTCATATTGGTGGAGGTTGGATCCTTTTCGAACCCCAAAGGTTCGTCATCATAAATGGCATCAAGTCTTTGGTTCTGCCATTCACCATTTGAGTCTTCTTCAAAACTCTGATTTGCATGTTGCTCCTCAATATTTTCTTGAGGGTGTTGTCCTTCGACAACCTGAGTGCTGACTTCGACAGCCATATTTCTTACTTCAGCCTCAAGGGCCGTTTTGTGTTGTTTTTCGGCTATGTAAGCCGAAATCCTTTCCATTGCTGAAACTTCAGTCATTTTCACTGAATTCACTTCCCCATCCAGTTGGGTTGACATGGGCAGTTCCCCAAGTGTAATTTGTTTCCCCAATTATTTCTTTATCCCACTGGAAACCATGTGTAGGATGGAGGTACATGGAACAGTAAGCGTTGTCGGAAGCTGTCAGGTCGAAAGCCGCAGGATTGCATGGTGCTATATGGGCTAGGTTCTTGTCGAAGTTACGACTAGTGATATTGTTCACATCAGCTGTGAAGTAACTCTGATCTGCTTCAATGTTTTCGACAATCCCATCTGGCCTCCAGATTGCTATTCTTTGATGCATGGAGGATGGCACAGCCCCAATCCCATGGATCCATTCTCTTCCCAACAGCAAGTTGTAATTTGCTTTTGATGCTATCACCACAAACATTGTAGGCCTGGTGATGGATCCTACAGTCAAGTTCAATTGTATTACTCCCAGTGTTGTTCCCACTTTACCTTCATAGTTGGACAACACCATATTGTGAGGCTTAGTGTCGGAGTCATCTTTTCCAATTCTCCTTATCATGTAATGAGGAATTAAATTTACAGCTGCTCCGCCATCTATCAGAATTTTGTTGACACCTACACCCTCTACCTTTCCTTTTATGAAGAGAGGCTTTAAGTGAGCCTTCATTGCATCATCTGGCTTTTCGAAGAAGGCATTTTGCTCTTCGACACAGCCATTGTTCATTATGTAGTAGCATACAGGCTTCAAGCTTATGCTATCATCCATCATGTCATCCTCTTCGTCTTCGACTTCCATTATCCTGTCGAAGTCTCTGGGCAGTACAGAAACCACATTGCAAGTTACGTCGAAAGAAGCATCTGATTCTGAACCAAATTCATCTGTGACTTCTTCGTCCACTGGGATTCTATTGTTTGTTTTCTGCACCTCTGTGGTGTCACCAGATCTATTCTTCTGAATGATTTCTTTTTCTGCCAGGGGCATTCCCTTGTTCGTAATCTGCACACATTTGCTTGATTCAGCTTCCTTCTGCCCAACCTTTTGGTATTCTACAGTTTTCTTTTCAATTTTCTTCTGCCTTTGGAATCTTCTCCATTGGGATCTGGACATAGGATTCTTCCCTTTGTAGTTTTCAGAGATGTATTTTGGCTTTGCCTCCTTTTTAACATCCATGGAAGGACCCCTGTTCACTTCAAAACTCTTCCATCTCTTCTGACCTTGGACATCCCTTATAGGCTGAACCCATTTGTCATCATTTGGCCTGTTGGATGGTTTGTAAGTGTTGAAACGTCTTTCTCCGACCCCTTGACTGTGATGCTCCCCTCTTCTTGGGTCGAATCTTTCGTTTCTGGTTGGTGGGACTGTTCCCCAATTTCTTTTCCTCTGGGTCTTTACTGCTGCTTCTAAGTCATCAGCTGCTTTCTTGTCGAACACAGCACTGCATCTTGGGCAAAGCATGACTTCTGCATTCTTCCTTTGACACCTCTGGATGAATTCAACCAGACTCTCGTTCTCTTCTGGGTAAACCAGCTTCTGATGCTCCTCTTGACGCTTCTTTCCCTTGTCGATGTCTGGTCCTCCCTTTTGAGTGATTTCCACCATATGAATCCCAGCACTCTGTTCAGTTGTAATTTTCAATTTGTTCATTTTTTCGACTAGCATGATTTCCTCTGGGATGTCCTCCTTTGACTGACTAACATTGCCTTTTGGGTGTAAGCCCTTATAGATGTATTTGCAGCAATGTGCAACCCTTTCGACAGGATGTTCTTCATTTTTGGTGGTATCACTGTTCATTTGTTTGACAGTGAGGGAATTGTCATCAGTCCCTGGTGTTTTAATCTCCTCTTGGTCAGCATCTCTTTCACAGTTTTTCTTGTTGAAGCTTCTTCCCACTTTGACTGCATTTCTTCCGTTGAAACCTTCAGTGGTCTTAGTGACATTCTCACTGTCGAAGTCTTCAGAAATTTTGACTTCTTTTGCCTCAGCCTGGCCAGCAGAATTATCACCTTCTTCCACCACATTGACATGGGTGTCGAAACCTTCAGCAGCTTCTATCATGGTGAAGTTGGTGTCGAAGCTTTCAGTAACTCCTACCATTTCAGAATTTTCTTCTGCCATGATCTCCATTTCGACCACGTTTACCATTTCTGGCTCAGCATAATTTGCCTCCACAATCTGCATGGGATTGGAGTCAATCTGCATCTGCTGCTTGCCTTTGTCTCCAAACTTCAACCTTCCATTTTGGATTGCATTTTGGACAAGATCCCTGAAAAGGTAACATTGAGAAGTTTTATGACCCAAGAAATTATGGTATTTGCAAAAACCTCTCTTTTTCTGTTGGTCTATAGGAGGCTCTTTAGTGCCTGCTGGTTTTATTAACTGACCATCTTTGACTAGTAAATCAAATATCTCATCACACTTGGTGATGTCGAATGTATAGGTTCTTTTAGGGAACCTGTCATTCTTTTCCATTTCGACTGGACTTTTTCCATTCGACGGGGCTAAAACTTTACAAGAATATGGAGGGCCTTGCTTTAATTCTGCAAGATCAATTTCTTGCTGGTCGAAAATGACTGGTTCGTTTTCGTCGTAATCATCTTGAACTATTCCTACATAGGCCACTCTTTCCTTCTTGTTTTTATTTGATCTAAATTTCTCATTTTTTAGTCTTTCTATCTGCCTTACTCTGTCTGCCAGCTGTGCCATGTCTCTCAGATATTGGGTATCCAATTTTTTCCTTATGGAATAATCAAGACCCCCTGCAGCCATTTCGACTAGTTCTTGTTCCGGCACTTGCGTAAAGCATCTGGCTTTTAATAATCTAAACCTATTCAAATAGTCATCTATGGGTTCAGAAAATTTTCTTTTGACACTTGCCAACTCTTTCAAACTTATCTTGGTTTGTCCCATATAAAATTGTTCATGGAACAATCTCTCTAATTGGGTCCAAGTAAAAATTGAAGTTGGAGGAAGTGACGTAAACCAAGTGAAAGCGTTTTTTGTCAAAGAACTTGGGAAATATTTCGTCCTTAAGTTCTCGTTATTAGCAATCTCTCCCGCTTCTATCAAATAACGTGCCACGTGTTCTATGGTGGATTCACTAGTATCCCCTGAAAATTTTGTGAATTTGGGGACTTTCCACCTTGGTGGTAACTCTTGTTGTAAGATAAATTCAGACAAGGGGGAAGTATAACTAGGCCTTTGTAATCCTACGTTTACTCCGTTTTGTGCCATTATTCTCTCCACCATGGTGGCAATATTATTTTCGACAGGCATGTTATTGTAACGCATTCTCTGCTGTAACACTTCGTCAGCATTTTGGTTTCTCTGGACTATTATCCTTCTTGGTTCCTGTCGAATAGGCTCTTCTACATGAGGCTGTTCGACCATCACCTCTTGCCCCCTGGGATTTTCCTGAGGGTTCCCTAAGGGCCTTTGGTTTATAGTGAGTTCCTCTTCGACAGCCCTATTGGCAGGATTCTGGTTTAATTGCATTCTTTGTTGTGCTTGTGGGACTCCAAAAAAATCAGCAATGCGTGCCATCTGTTCTGCCAATATTTGGTTTGTTTGGGTAGTGTTTTGTATTAAGGGATTGAACACGTCTCCCATTTGTTGTGTCAAAGCCTGCACCATATCATGATTGCTTTCATCCATCTGTTGACGGATTACTTGTGCAGAATGGTTTGTCATAGCGGGCATATGGAAACCTGGTGGAATTTGATTCATTCTATTTCCATTTCCAACATATCCTGATCCTTGCAATGGTGATGACACTTGAACCATGGCATCAGAGAATAATGGTGACGAATTATGTAGGCTTGCCATCATTGAAGTTGGCATTCCGTACGGTTGTTCTCTCCCAGTCAAAGGCTGAGAATAATTCAGATATGGCCTGAATGTATTTCCTCCAGGGGGAGGGGTTCCCAAGGGTCTGGCGTGTCCCATGGTGGAAGAACTAGGCGCATTCTGGGATCCTGAACCCGTTGGTATGGAATCCCCCAAAGGAGGCCTAATCTGTTCTAAAACAGGGCCAGACACTGGTATTGTTCCTGACGAAGGGATAGGATTGGAAACTGGAATGGTTTCGTCAGAAATATTTGAAGCATTTGGCAAGTTAGCCATGTTTCTTCTTCTTGTTCTCTTTGGTCTCTCTACGTCGGTTACGGCTAATTTACCGCTTCTAAGAATCATACAACGTAGCAAGGAACAATTTGTCTAAAAATTTCTATTAGATTTTATCAAATGCACTGGTCCCACTGGGCGTGCCAATTTGTTCGCTGTGTTTTCTGGCGAACAACCTCTGGTTAACCAATTTCTTCAGAAAGTTGGGTTACTTGCAGGACCAACCATACAAGTCCTGGGATACATGTGCATTTGGTTCTGTCGAAATACTCTTAGACTTTTGGTGACTAATTTGCGGTTTGTTTTATCAATATTGTCAAAGTATTAAGGACTTTGATTTTGCAAGTAACGAAAGTTTGAACTTAAAGATGAAATAAGGTTAAAAGTTTAAACAAGAACAAAGAAATGTCGAAAGGCTAAAAACTTGCAAAAAAGTAAATGAAATTTAAAATGACATGGACTTGAAGAATAAACAAGTAATTTAAAATGACTTTGAAATATAACTGGTGTTTTAAACGTACATTGTTCCAAATACTAGACTCATTTTCTCTCACACTGGGTACTTAGAGCTTTTACAGGAATTTTGTACAAATTTTCACACACACATTCTAACCACAAACTATCCTATTTATACACAAACAAAATAACTGCTTAGAACGGAAAAACTATAACTAAACGACAAGTGTCAGCCTGCATGTAAATTTCTTCTCTGAAACCTCCATGTGTCCAACTGCCAAAGGTTACAACCTTTGAATTTGAATCTCTTCCTTGGTGACGAAACCTTGTAACTCCTCAAAACTGTCGAAACCCTTTTAAAGGAGAAAAACTCTTCAGCACTTGCCAAACCTTATCTTTTTTTAACAAACTTCTTCTGTCGAAGCCCTCAGTCACAAACTCTCCAAACTATTCTGCCAGAACATTATATCTATTTCTGTCGAAACAATGAAACTTTAAAACCTTGTCAGCAATTCTTGGATTCTCCTCCTGATGCTATCCTTCGACAAAGATGACCTTAAAGCCTGAATTTTAATCTTGTCGAAATTATGGTCTTGTCGAAATTATGGGTTTACAGGTATATTCTTTTTTATCCTTGATCTAATGTTTTTTTTATTGAAAATTATTAGAAATCTAATTTTTATTGAAAATTTGGCGTGGATTGTAACACCCCAGTTTTGGTAAATTATTTTATTTTAATTATATTTTTTGTGCATTATTTAATTATTGTGCGTGGGTGGATAAATTAATGTGTGTGAGAGAGAGAGGGAGACCTTGTAGTAGGGTGTGAAGAGTAATTAGAGAAAGATAGAATAACTTATAATTATTTAATTAATTAAAATAATGATTTGATTTTATTATTTAAATAAAATAAAAGAAAACAGAAGTTGGAGAGATATTGAGGGCAATGTGGGCATTAGAGAGAAAAGTAAAAGTAAAGTAGGAATAGTCTAATGAGGAGACTGTGTTTTTAGTGTAAAAAGAGAATTATAACGAGGGAGTTAAGAAATGCTTAGAATTTTTAGGAGAAAAGAGGAAAAAGAGGCCAAAGCAGAAGAAAGAGCAAGAGAAGGCATAGGGAGAGCATCCATTGATAGAGCTTGGAAGAATTTTACTGGAAAACTCTAAGGTAGGAGGGGGGGGAATAACCTTCAATAAGGGCTTATGCATGGGGGGTAAGGTAGATGAGGTAGGGGGGAGGGGGGAATAACCTTCAATAAGGGCTTATGCATGGGGGGTAAGGTAGATGAGTCCTTAACCTCTAATAGGATTAATTGATTTGTTGAAAATTATGAATTTGATGATCCTATGTGATCTTATGTTGTTATGGGTGTTGAATTTCATGTGTTAATGTATGAATAAAATTTTGTTTCAGTGTGTTCATGTATTTTTCACCATTGATGATGTTTGAAGGTTTTTGGGAGTTGTGAAAATGTAGGAATCCATGATTATGCTTGTTAAACTGTTAATTTGATGATGAAATTGCTATAATGATGATGAGATAAGTGAAGTACATGTTAACAATTATGATGACATGATTAGTTCTTAAATTCAAGAGATAATTTGTTGAGGTGTTAGGGTGTATTTGGGTGAGGATTGAAAGTGAGGAAAGTTGTTGAACATGAAGGAAAAATAAAATTTGGCTTAACCAATATATTAGCTACAATAAATAATCAATTGGTTCCTTTGGAAAAAAACTAAAATTGGTCTGAACTAATCTATCGGCCACATTAAGCAATCTATTGGTTCACTCACAATTTTGAAAAATTCATTGGCGATGGGCCGAGACAAATGATTGTTCCCCTTGGTGAAATCGATTGGCTCCTGTTTCAGGGGGTTGACCCCTCTATTGATTGTAACTTCTGTTCTGTGAGTCTAAATGAGACGACGTTTGAAGCATTGAAAAGATAACGCGATTCTTTATCAAGTGATAATGTAATTAAAGATCGAATATGTTAAATTAATATGATTAATTAATGAGGCTTATATGTATTGTGGACATTATATTGACGATGAATGCTATGATGAATTTGCTTATGAGTTGTGAGTATGAATTGATAAATTATACATGTTGAAGTGCGTATTGTTGAGTTAAAGGTAATTTACACATATGTGAGTTAATAATTTTATTGAGTTGAATTATTATATGTGCTCGAGTTGCGTTGCTATGACGAGATGTTAAGCATTGAGAATAAATATGAAATATAGGAATGTTATGAATATGGATTATTTTGAGTTATATTTGTTGTATTGTTGCATGTTTGAAATATAACTTTGTTGAGATGAATTATTAGCATGCTTGTGTTGCACTGTTGATTGATGATGTGCATTTTTTGATTTTGGTGTCATGTAATTCAACAAGGGAATTACTTGATTTATTAATGCATTTATCTTAGGGTCAAAAAGGGGTCTTAACACATTGATTTGATTATATGATCATACATCATAAGAGTTGTGTCAAGAGGCATGTCTGCTAGTTCAGAGAGGGGACTAATGGGTTTAGAGAAGGGACCCAGTTCCTGAGTGAACCATTATAGAGTTGGTACCACATGCATAAAGTTGCATGTAGTTGTATTTTGAGTATGAGATGCATAATGATATAAATGCACATGATATTGGTGTTATGCGTAATTGATGTGTGATTGGTGTGCGAATGACTTGTGTGTGTGTGATGCGCGCGCGCACACACACACGCACACGCACACGCGCGCGCACACAGAGGTTAAAATTCTTGGGCTGTTGTTGGCAAAACTCAATATTGGAGTAGTAGCATTCTGAGCTATGCAGGCAGACTGCAACTTCTTATCAAATCAGTCTCTTTTGCTGTTGTCAACTACTGGTTATAATATTTTCTCTAAGTTTGCGATCCATAATATAAATGCTACCCTTATAACGTTTTTGTGGACTGGTAAAGCAGATGTTAGCAGGAAAAGTCCAATGGTCTGGGATAGAGTTTGCAACCCAAGGAAATATGGTGGCCTCAACATCATTGATCTCGCAACTTGGAATGATTTTACCATGCTGAAGTTGCTTTAGAATCTTTGAAGGAAACCTGAAATGGGTGCACAATTACTATGTTAAGGGTGTTGAGCTCATGGACATGAATGATAATGCTTGCTACCCTTGGATAATGAAAGCTATTCTTAAGCATAGAGAGAATGTTCAGCTGATGCAAACTTTATGGCAGGAACTGCTTCATGGACCTAAATTCCTTACTAAACATGTATACCTGAAGATTTGGACCTAACTTAATATATATATTCACTTAATATTTTTTTGATATTTCATATTGCATTTGTTTTAGTGTTAGCACCTAAGGACATTAAAGTTAGTGAAATTAAGCATGTAAAAATTGATTTTTCATTGAGGCTTCGACTAATTCCTTTTTGGACAATACCATATCGCCACAACTCGAGGAAAGATGAAAATATTCAAATAATTTTTCTGGATAATATGGTATTGATTATTATTGTATAAGTTGTCTTTACGCTATAATTTATTCTTCAATTAACATATTTTTGTTTTGTTTTGGAATAGTGTGGAAAAATGTATGCTAGTATAAGAAAGCATTTGATCCTCAATTCAATAATTAAATTTGTAGAAGGTGTGTTTGAAAAAAATATGGTTGGAATTTTATGAATGTAACCAAGATTTTCAAAGCATCTGATTTTCATTAATATATCTCGATATCATTTTGATTTTACGTCTTTTTCTAAAGTTTTGAGTGCTATAAGGAAGGAATTTTACTTGGTTAGTATAAATTTACTATTTAATTTATATTTCGTGTCTTAATTTATTTTTTATTTTATATTTTCTGCAATGTTATTTCATTGAATATATATATTTGATTTAATTTAGATATCATTGGACATGTCATTTAAAAAGATGTCAAAGAGACAAATAAAAAATTTTCTTTCAAATTTTAACATCGACAATTTTCATTTATTGTTTTATTTGCTATGACTATCAACAAGAGTCAAGATCAAACACTCAAACATGTTAGAATGTATCTGACCCAATTAATTTTTTCTCATAGACAACTATATGTTGCACTATCTAGAATTACTTCAAGAACATACTTAAAGATACTAATAACTGACGATGAGGGTGAAGATTCAAATGTAACTGAAAATATGATTTGCGAAGAAATGTTCCAGAATGTTTGGAGTTACTTAGTAAATTATTTATATAAAACTATGTAATTTCTTTTATGATATTTAAAACTTTTATATTCAATACAATGAGCACCCTCTTATATTGAAGATATGATTTTTCTTCTTTTTTTCAAAATATCCAAAAGTTTTGACAGGTTATCATGGTCAGGGAAACATGTAAAATAACATTCATTCAACAACTGATTTTTTACTCTACAATGCATCAAAAAGATGGTTACTATAATCAAAGTAAATCATAAAACTGCGAATTTCCATTGGAGCAAGCTCCACAATAAGCTCTTTTGGATCAACTGCTCCTCCCCTTGAAACACCTTCATTTCCAGAGGATCCTTCTGCTTTCCAAACAAGTCTTTTCTTCTCCATCTCTTTCCTTTCTTGATTTGCAGATAAGCTCATTTCTTTCACTTCTTTGATCTAATACCAAGAAGAAAAAAAAACACTTCAGTCAGAAAATGATATGAACATGTCGAAAAAAAAGTTTCCATCGTTTGGCGAAACCTATCATTGTTTACCTTCTTTCCTGAGAAGAGCCTTTTCAGTTCCACACTCGTTTTTACAGACAGATCCTTGTCTTCTTCAATCTGTGCATAAATTTGATTAGCCAAGAGAGCGAGGGAGGAGAACAAAACAAGAAGCAAATACGCAACTCATCAATATCGTTGCGGCACTGTGAGCTAATCTTAATATCAATGCAAAGCACACATTAATATAGAGACCTCATATAAATGCGCTAATCGAAGGAGAACTGTCCCGTGATCAAGTTCCTGTAATGTTATAATAGCAATGTTTTCTGGTAATGTGTAAGAAGAATCAAATCCTGAAAAGGTGGTTACACGGCTATTCGTCCAGGCATCTTTATCATCCTACAAAACGAAGTTGATTTTTTAGTGAGCGACATACATGATATCATTATAAATATATACATCGAAATTCATGCTTTTCAGTATTCAATTTCACCTTTTCAGAAAAGGCTAACAAAAGTGGAGAATACATTTCCTGGCCAAAAGTACGGCGCCACTTAGCTCCCTCGCCCAAGGGATCGATTCTATAATAATATTTACCTTGGACCTGCAAAATAAGTAGTTAGTTATAGGGCCTCTGCAATACGCTTGAATGTCGATAAGAAATTCTTACAGTTAGACCCCTGCAATTGTCAGCAACACAGTCTGTTTCATTTAGGGCCTCTGCGACACCTCTTGAATCATCGAGCAACAATCTCCTATTGGTGACCAGAAAATGAGGAATTTAGTAAAAAAAAGTCTAGCATCTTTGGTATACGTAACTTGCAATCAATTTAGAGCACCACGTGAATAAAGCATACCTGTGGAGCATCAACTCGATTTGTCCATCTTCTAAGCTGGATCCTCCGATAGCTCTATCCACCAAAACCGAGAATTCTGTTTTATTATCCTTTATGTATATCCCGAGATTAATCTGAAAGAACAAACTAAATTAGATATCGAATACTCCTAATGAATTTAACTGAAATGTTCTATAAAATTTCACCTACTGGATAATAATTTCCGGCAACGGGCTGGTTCACTTCCAAGTCCCAGTCTGTTCTGTAGTCACGCACCTGCAGATAGATGAAATACGCAACAGATTTAAGTTACGCCTAAAGCATAAGAAATTTAAGAAGATCTAAACTAATTAAATGAAGTATTGTGCGGTATTCAATCTAAGTTGCTTACCCTTTCGATAAAATCACGCCCATTAGAATCTGTGTAAAAGGTTTTATTGGTTTCCATAGTAGTTGAAATTCGAGTGGCAACTTCTTTACCAATTCCATCGTCAATAGGTATAGGACCAACCTAGTAATGTTTAAATAGACCGCTCTCATACAACGACTACGAGAAATGATACATATGAAAATATAAAAGGGATAATTAGAAAAGCTTACAATAAACTCGACTTCAACATGTTCCTTTCCTTTGAACTGTCGGGTGATCTGCATTGCAAAATTTTCAATTCACCATACAATGACAATTTGTTGCAAAATCAAGAAGTTTATTATTGAGAAATTAATATTCCGATGCTGTTAAAGATGAAAGTCTTGCAGCTAAAACAAGCAAAACACCTGATATATCCATGGATTGATTTGTTGATGCACTTCATCTATTATCGGTCCATGCAGAACCGTCACGGGAACCTGAAAATTTGAATAACTTGTGAAAAATGTAATGGAACTTGCTTTGGAGGGATATTCCGTTTCTGAAAAGCATTACTAACCTGTTTTTCATGGTTTATATGATGTGTGCCATTTGGACGGAAGATATAGGCCCCGGCATTCTGCGACAGAAATTAAAGTACAACTTTAAATTCAACGTATGATGCCTGGAATGGAGACATAAAAATATATTGGTATCTATAGTAAATGTTTCCACCTGTGGATCTTTTTGGTCGGTTCCGTTATATCCAGAATAGTAAAGGTAACTAAGTTCAACCTGTTCCTCAACCTTCCATGTCAAAAAAAGTAAGAGCGTTGATCAAACATGATGAGAGGAAAGGAAAAAATGACAAACATATTTGATGCAAAGTAACTAAAACGGAATCATGCGATGCAGAGTGAAGCATCACGCACCATGTTTCTTGCATTAACATAATTGGTACGTTTTTCTTGATCCGTAGAAAAGGTAAGCTTCAAATTTCCTTGACCAATAGAAGACTTTTCATGACTTTGATGCGTATATACAGATGATCTGGTGGAACCTAAAAACAAGTAGAAAACACTTATCACAAAGTTATTGTTATGAAGCATGGAAAGATAAACACTTGTTTGATGAAGAACGAATCAACTTATATGTTAACCTGTTTTTTTGGCAGTCGAGACAGTGTAGGTGCTAAAACCAAATGGTGGTACAGAAACCGTAAAAGCAAGCCAGTACTTGGGTGTCTTGGATGGAGTTTCTCCCAAATATGCCTTGACATAGTAGTTTCTTAAGTTTACAAATGACTCAGCCAGAGGTAGAATTTGAGATTCGATTTCTACACCGTTAGAGTCATGAACTGTAACATCGCCATCAATAACCTGCAAATGTTTGCAGCTTAGAGTATAAGTTTCACATGCTCTAAGCACGCACTATTAATTATCGAATTTCTGAAAACCAAGAAATACTAGAGTGGCCTCACTCACGGGAATTCGAATCACTTCATTCCTCTTCCAACCAAGGGAGTTATAAACCACTATAACCTAAATATGGAAAGAGCTGATGCGTGAATACATAATTAAAAAGTTAATATAAACAACTGAATGCTTAGAAAAAGAGAGTGAAATATGCGGTGACAGAAATGTTTCCCTACCAAACTCTTTCCTTGAACCAATTCAACTTCTGTTGCCGGACAGTAAGTAATGTTCAAAAGCGGACACTGGATATGAATATAATAGGTAATCAATATGCAATTTAAATGCTTGAGACCCAAACAGCGACTTTAAACTTCATGTTAATCAAACTTTATCACTTAAAAGTTCAAGATTAAAGATACTTTACTTGTTGAAACTTTGTAACTGGGTTCTGACATCCAGTAAACAATGTTGATTCGGCTAAGCAAGCCAGCGATGATGAAACCAGTTCCTCTGCCTGCACAAAGGCAATATCATTGCATGAATACGAAAATATGGACATCGAAAAATATTTGAATATGGATAAACTGAAACTGCACCTCCTTGTAGCCTATCGCCAACCGCTTAGCATAGTCATTGGCCACATGCTGTTTTTCTGTGCCAGTGACTGCATCATGGTGTTGAGCAATTGCTAAAGCATCCGCTAATGAATCTGTATTTGGCCCCGAGTTCTTTCGCCCTCTAAAATATTCAAGTTGTCTTGCAGCCTGATAATTTATCGGAATAATATAAATATCCGAAAACCAGAAGACATCAATTGCCTTATATAAACTTAAACTATAAATATAAATGCCATACCAAATAATAGCCACTCATTAATCTGACATAGCGTTTCAAAGCTGGCCTACTGGTAAAGTATCCTGTCCAGAAACCATTTGCACGATCCGCGTAACTGGTTTTTTTTATGCAAATAAGACAGAAAACATCATACAGAGAAACCGAAAAAATCAAAAACTACGCAAACAGGTTATGCAACAGTTAGATATTAACTCACGGGAAGAAATCGCCGGTTTTGATTGGCCAAGACTCATTTGCAGCATATTTAGCATCAGTATATATGGATGGCGTAGAATACAGAGCATTGACACGTCCATCCTAAGGTTGTCCACGCACAATCACAGGTCAAGTTAATTGCTTTTTATCTAAGGCTTACTTTTTGTCTTTACATTATATGTAACTTCGAACCCTGGTTAAAGGGGGTGATACCTTGTTCACATAATGAATAAGCTTGTCCAATTGCCGGTACCATGTATGTGCGAATTGATACTTAAAATCAGTTCCCATTGTCCACATTATGTGATTTGTTCGAGTTATGTTTGCCTGAAAATAAAACAATATGAGGCAACAGTATAGATGTGATGGATCATGCATAGATTCGTGGTTTGAAGAAATGCACAACTTACTTGTGATAGTGCAGCAGCAACAAAGTCGTCAACTCTATCTTGCACGTTGTAATCGAACAAATCCATGTTATCCTTCATTGGGAAGTAGTCAAAATTTAGCACCAGAATACAACAAATAAATATACGATAGCAAATTAACAAGTTTTAACAATTTACTTGAACTATTTCGGAATCATCATTAACTTCAAAGTAAAATCCAGAAGGAGGCTCATAGTTCTTAGGGAATGCACCGGCAAAGATCTGGAAGAACACAAAGGCAACAAAACAAGCGCACACGAGAAATTAAAAGAAGCGTGTAGTTTACGAGACACCAATCATGATGAAAAACAAACGGAATCATACAAATCTTATGAGAGGGAAACAATAATTATTATTGATAGTCACCTGAGCAGAAGAGCCAAGGCTCTTGCTACCCTGCCAGATAACCTCGAGACTCTTCTCCTTTTTGCGTTTAGTTCTATCCTGGTAATCTATCCTACCAAAGAAAAGTGAATCAAAACCAACCTGCATCCACAATATAAAAATGTCCTTGGATGGTTATTGCTTTTTCAGGATATGTTAAACAAAAGACTCTATGGTTGAAAGTTTATGGCATACTTCAGCTCCCAATAAGTAAGCCTGCACAGCCGAATGGCCAAAGGGATCAATTTGCCAACCGATTCTGGGAGTCACGCCAAACTCCTCTTTCAGAAATCGGTGTCCAAGTGTAGTCTGATCAATCATGTCTATGTAATGAGGTACTGCCTCATCATGCATACACATGCCCCCATTTCTGTAACATCGAAAAAAAATGAAAGAAATAACATTAGAATACAAAATGATGAGAGACAGTAAATCATATTATTTGAAACCCTCATAAACACGAAGAATGAATTTGTTCTCGTCATGATGAAATCTTTTTCGGAAATGTGATTTACATGAACTCTAATTGACCCGAACTAACAAACTGCTTAACGATATTCTGAATAGCTTCACTCTGATCTCTCCACCATCGCTGGAAAAAGGCCTGAAAACAACGGACAAAGGCATGGAAGGAAAATTAGACACAAAAAGACCAATTTGTCTCGTTTATCCACAACTTTTTCAGTTACACAATTTCTTCTATATGCACACAACCAGTAACACTTCAATCCAATAAAGATCGTCAAGATAGCAATCTAATACATAAAGTATTTAAAACACAGTTTTACTTACCATCTCCACATAGATAAATTTCCTGTTCTTATCAGCCAATAGAGCATAAACCATAGAGTCCAACACATTTTGCACACAAGCCCCCTACACATTGCAACATAACAACTCCATGAATTTTCAATCAATTTCAACACATACATTACAAATAGTCCTTAACTTATTGTTTAGAGAAAGATGAAACAAAAAAAAAATGATGACCTGAATGGAATTGTTAGACCCAACATAGTACTGATCAACGGTTTTCAACCAGCCAACATCATCATGAGTATGAGCAACCAGATGAACATTGAGTTTCCCAGAGACTATACCCTGAGATGTGTTATACACCATAAACTTGGAATCTCCTCCATAAAAGAGTATACCCAAAAGGGTCAACGAAAAGATGAACTTTTTCTCCATAGACGAGTGGAGTGGCGACTTCACAACCCAGAAGCGAAAAACGCTTCAGATGCTAAAAATAGAATCTTTTAGTTGATTTATTTGCAGAAATGAAAGAAGTGAATTTCCACTTGGTGATCATGCACAGTGATGGCCAGAGCCACTTCCATGTGTTTTCAAAAGGTTACAAAACAGGTGGTTTTATTAGACACTGTACGATGATATGTTTCTTGTTTTAACAAATTAGGTTTCTTTTGTTTGAGGTAAAATTTTCTTAAATAGTTGTGTTATTGTCATACACATTTGAGTTTAAAAATATAATTAAATATATTTAAAAAATAATTTCCTATGTACTCCTACCTTTTTATAAGAATATTAAAAAAATGATGGTTATAGTAAATATAAAAGAATATTTACTTGACTTGACTTCCAATGGAACTAAAACTTGAAATCGATGAGAGTCTCCTTTTCAGAAGTTAGGATTAGGATAATGGATGTGTGTCTAAGACCATCTCCAACGGTGGTTCTTCAAATTGGTTTGCCAACTTGACATTGAAATTGTCAATAAAAAGTTGCTCCAGCTGGTGAACGTTGCTTGCATAAGCAATGGTTCTTCATTTTTTTTTATTATTAAAATAATTATTTTACTTGTTGGTTTTATTTTTTTTTTTAACTTTTTTTATTTATTATAAATATAAGTTTGTTGCAAAAATTTATAACAATCCTATTTTCTCTCATTTTTATTTACTCTTTAATTTTAAATTTCTTTCTCACGATTTCATCATTTTATTCATAAATTATTATTTTCAATTTTATGTTTAATTTTAATTTTATGTTTAATTTATATTTATAGTAATTAACATTTAAATATTTAAATTATAATTTTAAATAAAATAAATTTAATATAAATAATATATTTTAAATAAAGTGGTGGGACCCAATATGAGTTCTTTGAAGTTGCACCATTGGAGTGAAAATTGAATGATTTGCTTTAAAAGAGTAGGTCCCACAAAGAACCCAAAAATGGGTTGCACCATTGGAGGTGCTCTAACATCATGCTAAAGCATCATTTCCATCTTCATATTAGTTAAATAAATAATTAATATTAGTACTTTTTCTGACAAAATAATTTCAGATAACTGGATAAGAGGTAGCATGATTCAGACAAATGGTATCATTGGCTTTTAACTTAAAGAAAAAAAGCAAAATGAGTTTTGGAACTTTTTTGTCCTTTTGCTTTGCTGAGTCACACACACTGGACTGGAAGTAGTGGAATGCAAAATATAAGACCTCCTACAACAAGATTCCATTGTGTTAAAGTTTAAGATTCCAATGCAAAAATATATTAGGTATTTTTCTTTACCAGCTAACATTTTCATATTTTTGTAAGAGACGCATCATATATTTATCTAAAATTTTAAGGTATCATATATATCTAAAATTTAAAAGTGATAGATGTGTGACTTCTTTTACATGTAAATGTTAAATGTTAAAATCTCCACATTTTTAATCAATAAATATTAAAATCTCCACATTTTTAATCAATGTAAAACCTCCCCACAATACCCATGCTTAATTTTTTTCAACACTTTTTAGGGTTTAGGGAAAATGTCATATTTTTACAATACTTTTATATTCATTAATTTCTAATGAAATCCGTGTTCATTTAAATAAGATGGTTGCCATAACGTTCAAGCAATAAGGGTTATGCTTTATTAATGCATATAGAAAGTTGGAAAACAGCTCAATTTTTTTTATTCATTTTTTTTATAACGTTACATATTCAAATAATGCACATTCTAGACACTCTCATAAACTTAAATGAGATGTTAAAAATCTCTTCCAATTTAATTAGAGGTTATGAATTTTGTCGTCTATTGTAGTTCTTCTCCATTCGAAAAATTAGTCTCAGAAGTTGCAAGACAGAGGATTCCTTTCTTTTATCAGAAAAAAACACATTGCAGACACAATTATGCCGGGCATATACAAGTCTCTACTAAAATAAGAGATTTTATTTTAGCACCATTTTAACGTCATTTTAAATGGTTACAGAGTTTAGAAAAGCCGTTGCAAAAACCCAATGGAAGAGACTTAAAACTTTACTTCTAGAAAGTTTTATCGTGTAAAAAACTGTTGTATTTACATTCAGTATAACTCAAGTTACAAAGCTTTTTATTTATTTACATGCAAACATGGAAAACACATACCATTTCAGGCACTACAACAATAAGACATACATGCTTCCCTGTTGATTTCTGTTACATTGCTACATGATTTTCTGCTGCATGAACTGTTTGGAGAAGATCAAAATCAACAAAGAATGTCCGAATCTCCATTGGAGCAAGTTCAACAACAAGCTTCGTAGGATCAACAGGTCCTCCTCTCACCACCTTAGATTCTTCACTGAAGCTTCCTTCTACATTCCAAACTAGTTTCCTCTTTTCCATTTCACCTCTTTCTTGATTAGCAGACAAACTCATCTCTGTCACCTTACTAATCTGAAAAAACTAGAGTTGTTAGAACGAATTAAGATATACATGCATTAAAAAATAGCTTGGAATATAGTTAGTTATCACTCTTACCTTCTTGTTAGGGAAAAGCCTTTTCAATTCTACATTTGCAGTTACCGAATAGTCTTTGTCTTCTCCAACCTTTACATGTAGTAACACCCAACATTCATAAATTCAAAAATAGGATAAACAATGTAAGCGAAATTTAATGACTAAGATAGAACCAAAGATTGCTATCAGTAAATCAGTGAAATAATTACAACCTCATAAAGGTGAGCCAGTCTTAGGAGTACTTTTCCGTTTCCAAAATCCTGCAAAATATTCATAAAAACAATAAATACAACAGATCAGAGAAAAGATGAGATAAAATGTTAAAAGGCATCTTAAAGCTTAAAGATGAGGTAATAAACAGTCTCCCTAAGTCACTCCATATCATACCTGGAGAGTTAGAAGTGCGGTGTTGTTTGCTAAACTGTATGAAGAGTCTATAGCAGAAAATGTTGGTTGTTGAAAATGCAACCAATTATCCTCATCCTGCAAAACAAGTAGAAAAAAGTTAGACGAAGGGTTTAATTCTCACAATTTTTTTTATTTATCCCAACTTCATTTCACCTGCTCTGTGAAGGCCAACAGCAATGGTGAATATATTTCCTGGCCAACTGTACGACGCCATTTAGCACCTTTGTCTTTACGGTCAATTCTAAGGTACAATTTTCCTTGAATCTGAAAAGTAAGAGGCGAGTTGGTAAGCAAAATTTATTACTTTGTAATATAGTTAATGCATGTTGCAACTACATCATAATCCATATGCAAGAAAATGCTGTTTGATCAATAAAACAAAAAATGTATAATTGCACATAAAATTATCCATATCTCTGATAAGGTTAAGTTAATAAATGAAAACCTTCATCATGCATCTTAAAAATGTCCTCACATATGGAGGAAATAACTACATATCATTATGCAAGAAGCGGTAAATTTGCTTGTTGTAAGCTGTACTTAACAGTTAAGCCTTCACATTTATCAGCAATGCAAACAGTTTCATTAAGTATCTCTCCAACACCTCTTGCATCATCATGAAGCAACCTCCTAGAAATATATAAAACCAAATTACAAAATCAGGAAATGTCAATCCTTATGCATTCATTTTTTCCCTATTTAGTGAAGTGCAAAAGAAACTAGAGATCAATGTCAAAACAGATGAATGAGAAATATAGCCCATAGTTGAGCCAACCTGTGAAGCATCAGCTCTACTTGACCATCTACCAAACTGGAACCACCAACAGAGCGGTCCACCAAAACTGA
The DNA here is from genome assembly GCA_963859935.3 of Lathyrus sativus. NCBI lineage: Eukaryota > Viridiplantae > Streptophyta > Magnoliopsida > Fabales > Fabaceae > Lathyrus > Lathyrus sativus. The sequence continues at coordinate 541,795,256 of OZ012737.1, forward strand.
GAGTTCCATACCATTATCTTGCATATATATTCCTAAATTAACCTGAGAGAATTATAGGAAGCCATAATTTTGTTAAAAATATCCATTTGAAGAATAGTACAAATGATAACATCACAGAAATGGTATATTTATTTGAAAGCAGGAAATAGACGTGTTGGTTGTGAGCTGTTGTTTAAATGAAACATACCGGGTAATAATTTCCAGCTACAGGTTGGTTCACTTCTAGATCCCAGTCAGTCCTGAAATCTCGAATCTGCAAAACAACTTTATTTTCAATACATATAGAAAATTCATTAAGATAAGAAGGAAAAACGCTACAGGTTATGACATCTTTCAATAATAACATAAAATAGAAGCACACTAAATAAATTTAACATACCCTTTTGATGAAGTCACGTCCATTAGAATCTGTGTAGAATGTCTTGTTGGTCTTCATTGTAGTTGAAAATTGAGTAATAATTTCTTTCCCAGTGCCATCATCCACAGGTATAGGCCCAATCTACATATGCATAAATGGATTTAAGATGCAAATCCTCAACCATATGAGGCATATATAATAAACGAAACTATCAGTTGTTTTGACAATCAGAAAACAAGATAACCTACAGTGAATTCAACTTCAGCATGCTCCTTTGACTTATATATCCTTACAATCTGTACAAGAGAAAGCAAAATAAGATTTCCATACTTAAGCTCCATGGTAAAACAATTTTTTAATTTACTAAAATTTGAGGAGCCAGGGGATGCAACCAAGAGAGGGAGTGGTGTTAATATTAGTAGCGAAAACACTATTCACAGTTTAATGAAACATAATTTACCTGAGATACCCATGGATTGAGCTGTTGATGTACTTCATCCAATATCGGACCACGTAGGACAGTAAAAGATGCCTGAACAAGTCAATGCATAAAATAAACATATAATTAGTCATAAACTAAAATTATCATTAGTTGTTGAATGATTTTAATGAAAAGTTTGTAACCTGCTGATCAGATTTAATGGGAAACGAGCCATTTGGACGGAAGACGTATGCCCCGGAAGCCTTAATAAAAAAACACAGTTTGCAATAAAAAAATAACACACTTGGATTATGGCAAGATGTATTTCACTACTGAATCTTCTATGTGCATATGACTACCTGAGAATCTTTATCATCCCCAACATTTCCAGAATAAAAACTGTATGATTGTCCAACTGATGCTGTAACCTTCAGCCATAACCAAAACAAAATAATAAACTTCAGCATTACTAACTCTATGCCTCAATGCAAATTGAAATTCAAAACTGTTAGCATCACATATTCAGATAAAATTTGATCATAGAACGTATGTTTAGAAAAACTAATACATTGATAATGAAAACTTACTAGATTTCTATTGTTAACATAATGAGTTAATTTTCCTTCATTTGCAGAATAGAGCAGCTTTAGATTCCCCTGTCCAACTTCTATGCTGCTATTAGTACTTCCTTCTGATCTGAACTCCTTTGAGATAGTTGAAACATGACCTTCGTCATTTGAAGAGTCATAAAAGTTTGAGTTAATAAGTGTAATCTTTCAGTCATATATTACCCATACAGAGAGAAGAAGAGATAATGTGTCTAGTTATTGTTGATTATTCTACCCTTATTCACATATTGAACATGTTCCTAACTTTGTTTCCTCTTTCAAAACAGATTTATTGCTTTATTCAGCTCTAATCTAGATACTATCAAAGAGTCTTTATTAGACTACTTATTTTGCAGTGAGTTAATCAGAAATAATATAAATTGACTCTAAATCTACTATCAGCTGAAAGTTAAAAGAGAAAGCAATATCACTAACCTGTCTGTTTAGGCCTTGATACTACATAGGTGCTGAAACCAATGGGGGGCACTGATACCGGAAATGCAAGCCAGTACTTGAGTTCCCCAGCAGGAGCTTTTCCCATATATGCTTTGACATATTTTTTCCTTATGCTCGAAGTAATATTAGATATAGGCAAAAGCTGAGACTCAATTTCCTTCCCAGCAGAGTCCTGGACAAAAACTTCTGCAGTGGAAACCTGTGGCAAGTAGTTCTGATGTCAGTAGCGTAGAAGCATAAATCAATGTCTAAAGACTTCAAAATTTGATCAACTTAACTTGTCAGAATATCATATCTAATATGTGTTCTATCTTCATTAGCATGCTCATTGGACGATGGATGAATTAGTGCATAGATTTATGAGATATGAGGGAAGGACAAATCATATAAACTACTACCCAATGTTGCAAAGGTCAAGGAGGCATGACATGTAATTTGGTTTGTGGTTGTTTGGCCTATTTGGATGGGGAGATTTTGCTTTTGAATTGTTAATTTTTTTCAACTGGGTTCAGCCTCTGCTTGTTAATTTGCATAATTACTCGACACTTGTGCTAAATTTTGATGTTCTAATAAAATTGTTTGGCGTATCAAAAACAAAATCAATAAGATCCTATAAGAATATATGAGATATCTCAAAACATCTTCGATATTATGTTAAAATATCTTATTCCTAGGTTTAGTTTTTAATGTTAGGGGAGTATCTTAGACAATCTCCTAGGACTAGTGTCTACTTAGTAACTATCATGATTTGTTTTCTGATTTCCTTATTTATTAAGGATTACGAGTATTGTATTCCTTTAAATAAGAGTTACTATTTAGTCTTCTGTATCAATATCAAGCTGTATCTCATCATCTTTAAGTCTTCAACATCTCATTGCAAAGCTATTTAATACACAATAAATCTTGGGCCCCACCAAGGCAAACAAAAGGTTGGAAAGAACACATCTGGCAACTATCAATGAAATAGATATATGCTTCAAGATTTAAAGATTAGAATCAATAAGAAATTAAGGATTCCAAACAATAAGAAAATGAACAATGATAACCAAGTGGCTGCAATGCATTCACTATTAATTTGGAAATGATGAGGGAATGCATATCATTTACTCCTTCTATCCCAAATTATTGTTGGTGCAAAGGTAGAATAAATGATGAAAATAGGGAAATATTCTATTAAAGAGAATGACGGCAGAAGAAACAGGATTAAGAGTTACAATGCTTGTCACCCTATTTATAAGCTAAAACTAGGGTTACTAGAATAAGATAAAATACTAAAATACCCTCTAACAAACTTATGGGCTTAAGAAAGTAATATAATAAAATATGAATTATTACTAATACCATCCCTTAATTCATATTCTATCAAAACTTGTAACACCAATTCCATCCCTTAATCTGAGAAATTGATCAGTCTTGATAGCTTTCGTCAGAACATCTGCCAACTGCTTCTGAGTGCTGTAGTGTACAACTTCTAACACTCCACTCTGAACTTGATGTCTCAGAAAATGATACTTGGTCTCAATATGCTTGCTTCTCCCATGCAGCACTGGGTTTCTGGCAAGGTTGATTGCAGACTTGTTGTCAATCATCAACTTCAGAGGTTTGTCTACATTAATCTTCAGATCCTGCAACAGATTCAGAATCCACACAGCTTGGCATGCAGTAACAGCACCTGCAATGTATTCAGCTTCACAGGTTGACAACGCCACAACAGGTTGCTTCTTGGAACACCAAGAAATGGGACCTCCCAGAAATTTGAACAAGTACCCAGATGTACTTCTTCTGTCAACTCTGTCTCCACACCAATCAGAGTCTAAATAACTCAGAAGTTCTGACTCATTATTTTCTCCAGAGGGAAATAACACTCCATACTTCAGAGTTCCTTTGATATACCTCAGAATCCTGACAGCAGCTTGGTAATGGGACCACTTAGGTTTACTCATGAACCTACTAACCATCCCAACTGAGTAGCAAATATCAGGTCTGGTATTGCACAGATACCTCAGAGAACCAACCAACTGTTTGAAGGTTGTAGCATCCACATCCTTTCCTTCAGAGTCTGAATCCAGTTTCTGATTTGTATCAGAAGGTGTGACAGCCATCTTACAATTCTTCAGATCAAATCTCTTCAGAAGTTCTAATTCATACTTGAGCTGATGCAAAATGATACCTTTCTCAGAATATCTGAACTCCATCCCTAGAAAGTATGTCATTTTGCCTAGATCAGTCATTTCAAATTCATTCATTAGAACCTTCTTGAACTTGGCTATCTTCTGTTCAAAACTTCCAGTCAATAGTATATCATCAACATATAAACATACCAGAGTCATATTGCCTTCAGAAGTATGCTGAACATAGACACCGTACTCCATCTCACATTTCTGAAAGTCTTGCTTCTTGAAAAATGAATCAATCCTCTGATTCCAAGCTCTGGGCGCTTGTTTCAGTCCATATAGAGCTTTGTATAATCTGTACACCATCCCTTCCTGATTCTTTTTCACAAATCCAGGAGGTTGTGACACGTAAACTTCTTCTTCTAATGGACCATTCAGAAATGCAGATTTTACATCTAAATGCATCAGAGGCCAATTCCTGTTAGCAGCTATTGCAATCACCATTCTGATTGTTTCATGTCTTGCTACAGGTGCAAACACTTCAGAGTAATCCAGCCCAGGTTTCTGTAGAAATCCTCTGGCTACCAACCTTGCTTTATGTTTGTCAATTGAACCATCTGGCTTTAACTTCTGCTTGAAAACCCATCTGACGCTGATGGCTTTCTTGTCTTTTGGAAGTTCTGTCAGCTTCCAAGTCTTGTTTCTCTCTATAGCATCAAGTTCTTCTTTCATGGCCTTCAGCCAGAGCTTCTGCTTAAGAGCCTCCTCTGTACTTATAGGTTCAGAGTCTACTAACATGGCACACTGAATAACTTCTCCTTCAGAGTCTACTTCAGTGTCTTGCAGCATGTCAAATTCTGCAAATCTTCTGGGAACGCTTCTGATTCTTTGTGGTCTCTGAACTTGTTCAGAGTCTTGAGCTTCAGAGTTTCTAGCTTCAGATGATTGACCTCCAGAGCTTTGACCATCTTCAGAGTCTGGCATATTTCCAGAGTCTGAATTGCCACCAAGATCTGGATTGCCATCAGAGTCTGAATTATCAGAGTCTGGGTCATCAGAGTCACCTTCATCTTCTGAGTCATCTTCAGAGTTTGAATCAGTATCAGAGTCAGAGTCAATATCAGGGTTTACTTCAACTTCAGAAATTCTCAACTCTGGCCTTTCTTCAGAGGTTCTAACATCAGAATCAGATTGAGACTTATCCCAATTCCAAACTTCTGATTCCTTCACAATCACGTCTCTGCTGAATTCAATTTTATTGGTTTCTGGACAATAGAGCTTGTATGCACCTGTACTGTGGTACCCTATCAGAATCATCACTTTGCTTCTATCATCCAGCTTCTGTCTTCTGGCTTCTGGAACATGTCTATAGCAAACAGAACCAAATACCTTCAGATGACTAACACTTTGCTTGTCTCCAGTCCACTTCTGCATAGGAACTATTTCCTTCAACTTCTTCGTAGGACATCTGTTGAGTACATACGTTGCAGTGGCAACAGCTTCTCCCCAGAGCTTCTGAGGAAGCTTCTTCTCCTTTAGCATGCTTCTCACCATATCAAGCAAAGTACGGTTTCTTCTTTCAGCAAGACCATTGTGTTGAGGGGTATAAGGAGCAGTAACCTCATGCTCAATTCCATTCTCCTCACAGAACTTCTGGAACTCTTTGGAGTTATACTCACCTCCACCATCAGTTCTAAGAATCTTCAACTTCTGACCACTCTGATTCTCAGCCTTCATTCTGAACTTCTTGAATTCATCAAACACCTCGTGTTTGAACTTAATAAGGGATACCCATGTCATTCTTGTGAATTCATCAACAAACAACACAAAGTATTTATTCCCTCCAATTGATGCTACTGGAAATGGACCACACACATCAGAATGTACAACTCCCAAGGCATGTTTTGCTCTTGGAGCAACTTCTGATGCAAATGGCAATCTTGGTTGTTTTCCTTCCATGCAAACTTTGCATGACTTCTCAGGCTTCTTAATTGCAGGAATTCCATGTACCAGCTTCTTTGAATTCAGATGTTTTAGGCTTCTGAAATTCAAATGACCAAATCTTCTGTGCCACAGCTCACTCTCCTTCTCAGCACATGTTGCACTAAGACATTCTGAGTCTGCAGTTCTGACATTCACCTTGAATGTTCTATTCCTTCCCTGTTCTGACTCCATAATCAACTTCTGATTGCAGTCATACAACTTCAGAAGATTGTCCTTCATGGTAACTGAAAAACCTTTCTCAATTAATTGTCCCACACTCATCAGATTGCTTCTGATGCCAGGTACATACCACACGTTCTGAATCAATGCTGTTTTCCCATTGTTCAGAATCACTCTGACATTTCCCATACCTTCTGCATTAAGATATTTGTCATCAGCACATCTGATCTTTGTTCTCTTTTCAGAGTCAAAGTCAACCAACCATTTCTTGTTTCCAGTAAGATGATTTGAACAGCCAGTGTCCATATACCACCAGTCTGTCAGATCATCAGATTCAGAGGCCATCAATAGCACAGATTCGTCATCAGAACTTCTGGCTATATTTGCTTCTTCTGATTTCTTCTCCTTGTTTGACCAACAATCTCTAGCAAAGTGACCAAACTTCTTACAACAGTAACATTGGATCTTCTTCTTGTCATACTTCTCTTTTCCCTTCTGAGCATTCTTTTGTCTATCAGAGGTTGAGGTTTCTGACTTCTGACCACCATCAGATCTTCTCTTGGCTTCTGACTGCTTCTGATACCTCCTATCAGAAATTGCTTTCAGAGCCTGCTGCTCTACTTCCCTTTCAGAAGTTCTCTCAGTCAAACGCAACTCTTGCGCTTCTAAACTGCTCTGCAGCTCTTCAATTCTCATTGTGCTCAGATCTTTGGAATGTTCTATTGCTACCACAATGTAATCAAATTGAGGAGTAAGGGATCTCAATACCTTCTCCATGATTGTTTCTTCAGAAAGAGTTTCTCCACACGCCTTCATCTCATTAGTGATCAGAATCACTCTGGAGATGTATTCAGAAACTTTCTCATTATTCTTCATGTTGAGATTCTCATATTGCTTTCTCAAGGACTGAAGCTTCACCTTCTTCACTGATGCGTCACCACCATAACATCTAACCAGTGTGTCCCACGCAGCCTTTGCTGTCGTTGAATCTGCAATCTTCTCAAACACATTTACATCAACACATTGATGAATGAAGAACAATGCTTTCTGATCCTTCTTCCTTACTTCCTTCTGCGCGTTTTTCTGTTCATCGGTTGCATCTGCTGCTACTGGAACATAACCATCAGTGACAAGATCTAGAACATCTTGAGCACCAAATAGTACACGCATTTGGATCATCCAACGATTCCAGTTTTTACCATCAAATACTGGAAGTTTGGTGTTCATGTTGCCGTTTCCGTTCATCTTCTACCTTGCACAATACACTCAGATTTCTCACACAGTGTTTCCCAACCCAGAGAATAAAATTCTGATCAGATTTTGTTCAAGATTCAACACGAATCTAAGAATCAAAATCAAACACACAAGACCTCACGTTCACTCGTGTTTCCCGTGTTTTCCAATGAATCTGAACCGGAGCTCTAGATACCAATTGTTGGTGCAAAGGTAGAATAAATGATGAAAATAGGGAAATATTCTATTAAAGAGAATGACGACAGAAGAAACAGGATTAAGAGTTACAATGCTTGTCATCCTATTTATAAGCTAAAACTAGGGTTACTAGAATAAGATAAAATACTAAAATACCCTCTAACAAACTTATGGGCTTAAGAAAGTAATATAATAAAATATGAATTATTACTAATAATTATAAGTCATTTTGCTAAAAAAAAATTGTCCAAAATTATAAGACACTTTACATTTTCAATGCAATATTAATGACATTTTCTACCCTCAAGTATTTATTATTATTTATTCTTTCAACTTTTTTAATTTCTCTCTCCTATGTAATTATGAGGGCCATTACCGTAAATTCATATATAATTTGTCTTTCCCATTAAATAATAATTAAGTTTTTTAATTCGTGTGAAATGCCCAAAACGTCTTATAATTTGGGACGGAGAGAGTAGTATATAACCAATAAAATACCATTAAAAATACCTACAGGAATTCGAATTACTTCCTCTCTCTTCCATGCGAGAGGATTATAAACAACAATCACCTACAAAAAGCAACAAAATTGAGAGAAGCATGTTAATAAGATTCATATTTAATCATACTTTATAGTGATTCATCTTTTGAATGATTAAATGATGCACTGGTAATATGAAAAATATCATCCCTACCATGCTTTTCCCATTAGCCAAGGTAGTTTCTGATGGAGGACAGTAGCTTATGTTAAGAAGAGGGCACTGCCAAGAAATTCACATTAGAGATTTAGAATAATATATCACAGCTTTCTCATACTCTGTAAGATTTAAGGACTCTGATATCTTGTAGCTAAGCAAGTCTTAGTTTGTGAAGAAATATAAAGTAAAAGATTAATAATACATCTCAATAGCCTTTCATAAACGCAAAACCATAAAAATAGCCTCTCAATAGCCTTTCATAAAGCACATTCTGCAAAATTATTTTCAGTAAGTTCCGATGATGTCTCAGATTTATTTATATAAATTATTATGGACAGTGAGATAAAAAAAGGAAACATTATTAGGTGAAAAAGGTTAATGCAGTTAAAACTTATTGTGGATGAGTTTATTTTGCTAATACAAATATGTAATGAGACCTAAAATTAAATCATTCATTGGGTTTGTGATTGATTGTCAAGTCAAGATGTAACAACTTGCAACTATATTAAGATGGATTCTGGCATTAAAAAAAAGGTGAGAAAAGTATTTTATGACTAAAGTGAACCTGTTGAAAGCCTGTTATCGGGTTCATCACATGTGAACTTAACCTTTGGTTTACCAATAAAGCAAGAGCAGATGCAACCAAGCCTTCTGCCTGTAAATTAAGAAATTGTAGAGCACTTCAATTTGCATTTATGAAATCAGAAGTTAAAGAGAAAATTATTAATATGCACCTCAGCATAGCCTATTGAGATCCGCTTTGCATAATCAGCAGCAACATGTTGTCTTTCTGTGCCACTAACAGCATCATGGTGCTGAGCAAGTGCTAAAGCATCAGCTAATGCATCAGTATTTGGTCCTGATTCATTTCTCCCTTTAAAAAATTCCAACTGCTTTGCTGCCTAAATATCAAGAAGAAAAGAATAAATGTCGCCCAAAAAGGAAGAATGAGCTATGAGAACTCAGAAGCATGTATAACAAGTTACCTTGTAAAGTAAAAGAGCCAAACATTATACCTGATAGTAACCACTCATTACTCTCACATAACCCTTTAAAGCTGGCCTACTAGTAAAATAACCAGTCCAATATGCATTAGGATGGTCAGCATACCTGAAAAGTTGTGTCTTCAAATCAGATTTGCGATCTCTAAATCATGTGTGCCAGCTTTTTTTGAAATCATGTTTGCCAACTTTGAAGTGAAGGGGAAGGGAAAAGGGAAGTGTGAAATGCAAAATCCGAGGATTCACTTCCTCTTTATCAAAAAATAACTCCCCTGAAATATTAAGCTTGGTAATCCTTCTTTAGTTGTTTATGGGAAGGGAAATCTCCTCCTCTAGCTTGGTAGCTAAGTTGAAGTAGTTGAGACAACAGCTATATCCCTTAATTTAATTTAAAATAAACATTTTCCCTGTTATACCTTCTTCCTCCTTTCCTCTCACTTCAAACACAAATCTAGAACTAAAGTATCAAATAAAAACTCACGGGAAGAAATCGTCAATTTTAAGTGGCCATTGCTCATTAGCTGCATATTTTTCATCAGTGTAGATAGATGGTGTTGAATACAATGCATTGACTCGACCATCCTGAGATAATACCAGTATGGCACAAAAAGCAAGTATGAACTTTAATTCAAAAGGTGATAAACCAGAAAGACACATTAATGATCAATGCCAAACAGTGTTATCAAATATCCACAATTGCGGCGCTATGGCGGATATACGGGGCGATTTTTGGGCTTGCCACAATGGAAAATATCGGCCAATATTTCGGGTTTTTCCGCTAAAACGGCACCGCAAGCGTCCGGTATGGCGGGATTTTGGCTCTCCGCCATGGGCAACACTGATGCCAAACATAAACTCCATAAAATATTTTAGACAACAACTGCAAACCAAAGCACCTGATTGACATAGTGAATAAACTTATCCATCTGCCTAAACCATGAATTAGCATATTGATAGCGGAAGTCTGTCCCCATTGTCCACATTATGTGATTTGTCCTGGTCACATTAGCCTAGAAACAAATAGACGACATAGTTCTTAACATCTTTAAAATATTAATATTCCATATCATACTACATAAAACCAAAATAAACAATTGGTATGAAAACAAATATTTAGTCTCATATCGCATTATGAGGCCTTTTAGGGCCTCTTTTGAATGATCTAGCTTTTCAAAAAAGCTAGGGTGTCATATGTTCAATGAAAAAACTACCTTGCTTAAATGTAAAGGAGCCATTCTTTAGGGTCTGTTTGGGAGGGGCTTTGGGGGAAAATCCAAAACCATTCTGCTTAATTTTAAACTCCCAAACAAGGATCTACCTTCCCAATAGCCTACCCTATCCCCTCCAAAATCCATATCCCAAACAAAGCCCTGAAGTCAAAAGGCTCCTGCAGTTTCTTAAAATCAGTAGAAGTACCATTCACAAATTTCCAAAAATTTCCTAGTTTACTAATTTGAACATCACTTGCATTATTTTTCTTCTAACATGCAGTAGAGCTATCAATGAAAAAAAAAGACGATCTAGCAAAAGAAGGGGGTTTCAAAGTCAGCCAAACCTCACCTGAGCTAAGGCAGCAGATACAAAGTCATTGACTCTTTCTTCAACATTATAGTCAAACAGTAGAATGTCATCCTTCAACAAATTTTATATGAATTTTAGAATAGGGGGAAATAGAGTATTAAATGTACTCTTCTAATGAATTCTTAACAAATAAAAAATCTCTACCTGAATAGGAGAGGAGACATCATGTACCTCGAACGTGAAACCATCAGGAGGGTCATAATGCCTGGGAAATATCCCAGTAAATATCTGAAATTAAGTTAAATACAATAATGTTTCGTGCAAGAAAGAACTGAAAATAAGGAAGAAAAAAATCTTTTCTTTTAGTGGACACAATATCATTAAGCAACTTACTTGTGAAGATGAACCAAGAGACTTGGAACCCTGCCAAACAATCTCTAGAGTTTTCTCCTTTAATCGCTTGGCTCTATCTTGGTAATCGATTCTAGCAAAAAAGAGGGAATCGAATCCTAGCTGCAGCATAGACACAATCACATAGAACTTGAAAATTCATAATGACATGCTGCAACTTTTATACACCTGTACAATGACTCCACTTATAATAGTATTCTAATTTTCAAGCTGCCAGATCTAGTGCATTCAAGCATGTTACATCAACAAGTAGTAAGAAGCAATAACATAACATATGATTACCTCAGCTCCAAGCAAGTATGCCTGAACTGCAGAATGGCCAAACGGATCAATCTGCCATCCAACTCTTGGAATCTTACCAAACTCATCTTTGATGAACTGATGCCCAAGAGTGGTCTGATCAATCAGGTCAATGTAATGAGGGGTGGCCTCATCATGCATGCACATAGCCCCATTTCTTCAAAACCAAAACCAAAAACAAAAATAAAAGGAGAACAATAATATACAAACCAGATTCAAAAGCCTTCAACTTGCATATAATCTATGTAAAATCACTAATCATGGAAATGGATTCCCTGCCATCAAAATACTACCACAGAGTCACAAATCAGAAACATTGGATGAAAATCAAACAAATCAATCCCAAAACCCGATCAATCCAACCCAAAAGATGAACTATCTGATCTTCATCCAACGGTTCTAACTTAATAAGTATGGTGAATGTGTGCTATTCTAAAAGTTGACAATCTAGGTCCAATCATTAGCTAATGTAATGTCAAATAAACTACAAACATGAATTTGAAAAGCAATGATTTACAAGCTAACTAGATTAGATTACATGAATTCGAGCTGACCCGAGTTGACAAGCTCTTTGACTTTAAGTTTCATAGCTTTACTTTGCTGCCTCCACCATCTCTGGAAAAATGCCTATATACATTTTTTAATCAACAAAACAACTCAGCATCCAAATTAAACCCTCCAAAATCAAATTCCCTCCCTTAAATTTTCATCTAAAAATAAACAAATAATGAAAAAAAAACTTCAGTATTTGATTATTACTGCAATTACCATTTCAACATATATAAACTTGCGGTTTTGATCCTCCAAGAGTGCGGACATAACAGAATCGAGCACGTTCTGCACGCATGCACCCTACACAGCAGCACCAGCAAAAGAATAAAATGATAACGAAATTTTGCAGGAAAAGATACTAAGAAAGTGAGAAACATACACGAATTGAGTTGTTGGATCCGACGTAGTACTGATCGACGGTTTTAAGCCAGCCAACATCATCGTGAGAGTGAGGAACCAAGTGAACATTGATTTTGTTGGGGACGATTCTGTGTGTGGTGTTGTACTCTATGTACTCCGATTGCACTGCGCATAACGCCGTCATCAAAACGGCGAATAGCACCGCCGTATTGGCCGTTATCATCGTCGTCGCTGTGGTGGTTTGGTTCTATGATTATTGAAATAGTAAGCTTAAGTTTGGAGTTTGAAGTGTAAGGGAAGAAATAAAAGAACAACCCCACCCTATAATTAATTTAAATGATTAATTATTAATTAAAAATACTTAACTTAATACTAATGAGAGATAAGCATAAATAATACACTACTTCTATATTTTAGGGGCTGTTACGGGTTGTTGGTGAGGATTGAAATTAAAAATATATTAAGACACAAACTATTAAAATAGTTTTAAATGGTATAATTGTGGATATCTATGAGTGAATTTCATATTGAATTTTTTCAACTAAATATTTGGAGCTCGAGTGGTAAAGAGTCTTTTTTCTAAGAATCAGTGTTAAAAGAAGAAAAAAAAAATATTTCTGTGCTCATTGTGTTTTATAAGAAAGTAAACTAAAAATGTCATGTATATCATTAAATTCTTATATGCTATATATAATTACAAGATTGAATGGAAATAGTTAATCATTCTAAAAATAGTTTTCTAATATTAAAGGACATTGATGCTATAGATACTAAATTGAATATATGTACAGCTGGTACATAACTGAATATCTTCATGATGTTATTGGCAATTAACAGCAAGATATCAATTGTCTAAAATCCCCCTCAAGTTGGAGCATGCAGATTGTGGATGCCCAACTTATTTAGAAAATAATCAAATTGTTGTTTTCCCAATGCTTTAGTAAATATATCAGCTAGTTGAATATTAGTGGACACGTGGTGAGTTGAAATGTTGCCTTTGAGAAGCTCATCACGTAAGAAGTGACAATCAACTTCGATGTGTTTTGTGCGCTCATGGAAGACTGGATTGGCAGCTATATGTAATGTTGATTGACTGTCACAATATATCTTCATGGGGCGAGATTGGGGGACACCGAGAGAGAGCAAAAGTGCTTTCAACCATTTGAGCTCACAAGTAGTAGTAGCCATGGAACGATATTTCGCCTCAGCCGAGGAACGTGAGACAACTTGTTGTTTCTTAGTTTTCCAAGAGATAGGAGAATTCCCAAGGAATACAATCCATCCAGTGAGAGAGCGCCTAGTCAAAGGACATCCTGCCCAATCCGAGTCACACCAGGCATAAATTTGAAGATCACAATCAGCTTGGAGAAGAATTCCTTGGCCAGGATTTCCCTTGAGATAACAGACGACGCGGAGAGCTGCGTTCCAGTGCTCTTCTAAAGGTCTTTGCATAAATTGAGCCAACATATGAACAGAGTAAGAAAGTTCTGGTATAGTGATAGTTAAGTAGACCAAACGACCAACTAGTATTCGATACCGATCCGGATTAGAAAGAGGAGTTCCAGTGGCCAAGGGAAGATGATGATTCTGATCTAAGGGAAAACCAACGGGTTTAGCTCCCAACAACCCAACTTCGGTGATGATATCAAGTGTATATTTTCTTTGACACAAGAAAATCCCATTGGAGTTGCGAGCCACCTCAAGGCTAAGAAAATATTTTAAAGGGCCAAGATCTTTCATATGAAAGCATGTGTTCAAGTAGGATTTGAAGGACTCAATTGATTTGTTGTTGTTTCCAGAAATGATAAGGTCATCCATATAGACTAACACATACAGCTCTACATAGTCACGATGTAGAGTAAAGAGAGAATAGTCAGAGTAGCACTGTATAAAACCATACCGTAGCAGAGCGTTTTTGAGTTTGGCAAACCAACATCGAGGTGCCTGTTTCAATCCATATAAAGATTTGTGCAAGCGACATACTTGATTTGGTGTAGTGGTCTTGAAACCGGGAGGTAATTTCATATATACTTCTTCATCAAGTTCACCGTGTAAAAAAGCATTGTGAACATCCATTTGGTGAAGTTCCCAGCACTTGGCATCCGCAACAGCGAGAAATGTTCTTACAGTTACCATTTTCACCACTGGTGCAAAGGTTTCATGATAATTCAGCCCCTCAACTTGGTTGTTCCCCATAATAACAAGTCTTGCCTTATAACGCTCAACAATTCCATCTGAATGATATTTAATTTGATACACCCATTTGCTACCAATAGCCTTTTTGTTTGGAGGAAGCATTACTACTGTCCAAGTGCCATTATTTTCAAGAGCTTCAATTTCCAGCTTCATGGCATCTCGCCATCGAATATTTTTGACGGCTTCAGCAAAGTTTTGAGGTTCTGTAGCTGCAGAAACAGTGGCTAAAAATTTCCTGTGTCGTGGTGAAAAGTTAGCATAATTTACATACTTGGCTAAAGGATAAGGTGTACCTGAAGGACGTGACGAAGCAGTAGAACAATTTGAGGGGATTATCTTAGTGATGGTATTGGTCACAAAGTCTTGCAGCTTGGTAGAAAGCAATTTGATACGATGACCACGTCCTAAATTTTCGACAGTGTCTGCAGCCTGTGGTTCCTCACTGGTTTCAACAAATGATTACATATTATGGAGGTCAAATGAAGAAGATCCAGCAGGAGATTCAATTGAAACAGGTGGCGTGACACTTGACACATCTTTATCAAGTAATGTTGCAGTTTCAATTGCTGGAGTTGAAGGGACAGCAGGTATAGTAGGAACAAGCTGGAAATAATCGTCTTCAATAGCATTACTGAAAGATGTACCAGACAAGATGTGATCATTTTCAAACAGAATTTCGGCAGCAAAAGGAAATTCATTTTCACAAAAAACAACATCTCTTGAGTTAAAGAAAACGCTCAGCTCTAAATCATACATACGCCATCCCTTGGTGCCATATGGATAGCCCACAAATACACATTTTCTACTTCGAGCAGCAAATTTATCACCCTTATGATGTTGATTATGCGCATAAGCTAGGCAACCAATGACACGAAGGTGCTCAAGAGAGGGATGTTTATCATACAAGAGTTTAAATGGAGTCTTACCATCCAAGTTCCTTGTAGGAGTGCGATTGATCAAATAACATGCAGCAAGAGCACATTCACCCCAAAATTGAATTAGAAATTGAGCTTGAAAGCGCAAGGCACGCGCAACATTGAGAATGTGTCTATGCTTCCGCTCCACTCTTCCATTTTGTTGTGGTGTCCCAACACATGAAGTTTCGTGAATTATACAATTGTCACGAAAATATGTTTTCATGCAGGTAAATTCGGTCCCATTATCACTACGAACAATCTTTACTTATTTATTGAATTGTCGCTCAACCATTGCAAAGAATTGACAAAGATATCTAGAGACTTTTGTTTTCTCAATAATGAGATAAATCCACACCGCTCTCGAGTAGTCATCAACAATGGTTAAAAAATATCTAGCGCCACAAAATGTTGGGTTGCGATAAGGTCCCCATAAATCACAATGGATTAAATGAAATGCAGAAGTTGCTTTATTTTCACTATTTGGAAAAGTATCTCGAGACTGTTTTGCTCTAAGACATGTTTCACACGATTGGGTACATAGATAATTGTTTCTACTAGAACTAACATTCGGAAACATTTGCAGAGCCTTCAAAGATGCGTGTCCTAGTCTGCGATGTAACAGGTCCAGAGGAATTTCCTTATCTGTCTTTACTGCAGCTGCTTTGACCATGACCATCTCTTTAAGATAATATAGCCCCTCTCTTTGTTCACCCGCTCCAATCGGCGTCCTCAAAGTGGGGTCCTGTATAAGACAAAACTTATCAGTAAATTTAACAGTGTAGTTAGAATCTTTTAGCAGTTGCGATACTGAGATAAGATTGCAGTTTAGACTAGGCACATATAAGACATTAGTTAATCTTATTCTTTCATTGAGCATCACAATTCCTTCCTTTGTCTTCATTGTCTCTTCACCGTTTGGTAGTCCAACAGAGCACTCAAGAATATTGTGCACATTGGTTAAGCATTCCAGTTGACCGATCATATGATTTGATGCACCTGTATCAATAATCCATGGTAAAAAGGAACACTTACCACTTAGCTTCTCGGTTGCACCTAGCTTTACATTGTTAAAAAGGCTGACCAATGCTTGCCATTGATCACCAGTAATATTTCCTGGATTACAAATATCAGAACTTGATGTTTCAGAAGCAACCTTTTCTTTAGATGATTTTGCTTGTGCTACACGAGCCTTAACAGCTCTTCCATGTTTTTTATTGTTAGAAGCAACATTATATTGTTCTGGTTTCCCACGCCTGGTTCCCTTCAACTGTCCGCGTTGTCGATCTCCCCACCAATCAGGATATCCTATTACCTGAAAACAACCATCTGAATCATGGCCCATTCGATTGTAATGACTGCACATTCCTCCTTTTTCTTTACGTTTGAAGTTGGACTGCACTGCAAACGCCATGACCTCACCATGATCTTTTGCCGTACAGGTCACTGTACGCAACTGTTCCTCCTGAATCAATGTCGCATAAACTTTGTTCAATGTAGGAAGAGGATCCTGAGCGAGAATATTGGACCGTACTGTTCCATAGAGAGCATCATCTAATCCCATGAGGAATTGATGGATTTTCTCTTCTTCACATTTCTTTTGCAACACAGAGCTGAGATTGCACTTGCAACGCCCACACTTGCATGCCGGGATCTGATCGTAATTCGCCAATTCTTCCCACAGCTTCTTCAGTTTCCCATAGTATGTCACTATGGTCAGTCCTTTTTGTTTGCATTCAACGAGCTCTGCTTTGAGCTGTTGAATATGTGGTCCATTAACAATGGAAAACCGCTCCTTAATGTCTTCCCAAAGATCCATGGCTACCTCCATATGTGACATAGTTGATCGCAATGAAGGTTCAATTGTGTTCATGATCCAAGAGACCAACAAGGAGTTGTTAGTCCACCAATCTTCAAGATCTGAAGATTCCTCATCTGGTTTGCTGATTTATCCATCAACAAAACCAAATTTCTTTCTTGCTCGAAGTGCCGTTCTAAGTGAACGAGCCCATTCGTCATAGTTTTCTCCCTTTAATTGAACCTGTGTTATCAAACTCCCAGGATTATCATTGGAAGTGGTATTATAGGGAGAGATGGTTTTTCGGATGACTACTCCATCGCTGTTGTTGACTGACTTGGAAGATTCCTTCACAGGAGAACTTTCACCTTCATTGTCAGACATGATTTAGATGTTTTATTCTATATGTGTAACCCGCTCTGAGACCATAACAAAATTGTTCTGAGATGGAAAAATGTCATGTATTTCATTGAATCCTCATATGCTATATATAATTACAAGATTGAATGGAAATAGCTAATCATTCCAAAAATAGTTTCCTAATATTAAAGGACATTGATGCTATAGATACTAAATTGAATATATGTACAGCTGGTACATAATTGAATATCTTCATGATGTTATTGACAATTAACAGCAAGATATCAATTGTCTAAAATAAACCATTCAAATGTGAAGTGAATGAATAAAAATTAAATCTTATCATGTGGATTCATTTACCACATCGTTTCTTTACTTTTACTATTTCATCTTCTTATCTTTTGAAAAATACCTAAGATTAAAACATATTGTTGCACCCTAATTTTTAACTGTAAGATGCCACTTCTTTTTGTGCATTTTCTATTATTATTCGAGTTTATGCGACTAACCAATTTGTGCAGACGCAATAAGATTGAGCGGAGATAGTATTCGTTCTCGCAGGCAATTATTACGCATAGCTAACCGTTTTAACCAACTTGTTTGTTTGTTTCGTGAAAGATAGGTTACCGCTGGAAGTTCAGGGAATCACGAAGTGATACATATAAAGGCTTATTATTCAAGGATTGGGGATTTATACCATTTTGTTGTTAGGAGTTGTCTACTATGATCAAATCCATCCTTAATTCGGTCCAGTATCTAAATCCAAGTCATGAGAGGAATTTTGGTTATTACTCAAGTCATAGATTCGATAGGACCCACACATACTCGGTATCACAATTCAAGCGCAAGAGGTCAAAGTTTTATAAATCTAACTTCAAGAGTTCAGGGTGTGCCAGTTAATGCTCTTCTCTTGAACACAACCCGCCGCGAATACTAGAATTTTAGATTCGAAATATAAACTACAAACTTATATTTCCCTTAAGGATGTGGTCTCAAGATTAAACACCAATATTTCGTGCCTTGATGTTTAAGATCCACGAGTCAAATTCATGTGATTATGTCCCAGGGGTTCATATGTTACAAATAATCTTAAATACAAGAATGAAGCTGACTTTGAATTTGACAAATCAATCAAAGACCTTATCTTATTATAGAATATCCAAATGTTGAGAATGATTCATAACTACAAAGGGGGTTTTGATGCTAACTTAAGAGAAATGGAAGGGCATCTCT
The DNA here is from genome assembly GCA_963859935.3 of Lathyrus sativus. Taxonomy (NCBI): domain Eukaryota; kingdom Viridiplantae; phylum Streptophyta; class Magnoliopsida; order Fabales; family Fabaceae; genus Lathyrus; species Lathyrus sativus. The sequence continues at coordinate 541,814,151 of OZ012737.1, forward strand.
AAAATAACGACAGAAGAGATTCAACATTGAATTAAGGATGTGTGCTAATCTCCAAAATGAGAAGATACACTTTATATAACAACGTTTCATGAAGAAATTAAGCAAAACCACAAGCCACTTATTTCTTCACATTTGTCTTCCACGTGCCACTCTCAACCAACATTCAGTCATGATTCTCTCATCGGCAATACCGTCACTTGTTACTTGTTTGGGGGTGACCATAAAAATTCCAGCTTTTAAGTCATGGCAGAGACCTGAAAAGTAGGAATGAAAAACCAGAACCAATACAGGCCTAGCTGCTACATCACCCATTGTCAACACAGCCCTTGCTTCAGCAACACCACTCAGAGTTGAGAACATGCTCAGACGTTCAAACCAGTACCACGATAGACCTGTGCCTGTAACAAAAAAAGGGAACAATCAAGTAAATCCAAAGGCAATCACATGTGTTGAATTAGAAAAGAAAATAATCCTGCAACAAAGCAAAGCACTCGGAAAATCCACGGAACAGTGGCATTATCGGACGTAAATTCAATTCGACTCCAAAACATTTCTTTGCGGCATCAGTATAACATCATCCGACTGGGAGGGGGATACAGTTGATTACCTGTTGAGAGGAGCACCAACATTTTCACGGTCATCGGCATGCTGCTAGCGGAAGTTTATTTAATCTGTAAAGGGAGACCGAAGAATCAATTATCTAATTGTTGTGAGAAACTAAGTAGAAGTAAGGCCAAACCATAAGCTCACATAAGCCGTTCATATTGTCACTACAAAACTCATACTAACCTAAGGACAATGCTGTTTATTCCACTACAGTGCGCCTAGTTGGAGGTGATACATTTCCCAAAGACCATTTCAACAATACTGCACCGCTTACAACTTCAGTTTGAGACCTTACAGCCAATATAATGTGCGGTTGGCACTCGAACCTCTGCGTAAAAAGACTTAGCCATAAATATAGTTCAGAGCAAATAACAGGATGATGTCCTTTAAACAACAGTTTAGTCAAGCTAACCAAACACCTTAGTAATTACGTAACTGTCGGTATTATGCTCAGTACCGTGTACATTCCTCTCACCAAAGACAGCAGTTCAAACGAGGAGTTTAAATAAAAGGCCATGTAGGAGCAGCTCTATGTGACTGAGTTCTAACTAACTTGGTCCCTTATCCTAGAATCCATTTCATGCTTTCTTCATATGCTCCAGTTATCTCAATTGAGAACGTCAATCCCCATGCTGAAGCGGTTGATGTGCTCGTACCTACATCAATATTACACGGTGTCAAAGATGATATTGGTAAATTTAGATAAATACGGTTTCGGCATAAAATACCAAGACGATCAAGGAGAGTTTAACTAAAAGGAGTTAAAACTAAGTGTACTCATCTTTCCATTATGGCATGACCATGTTGACGACACTCTCAGAGTCGGTGCCGCTACCATTTACTTCCGCCATAATCAGCACCATCACAACCAAGACCAACACTTTTATTTACAGTGTGTACTCATTGCTAGCAGCAAGATTGCGAACCGTCGATGTTTAGAAACTCGCTCTCTTCGAAAACATAACACCAGCAACCTTTTACAACTCTTCAAAGTGATGCCAAGCACCCTGTGATTTCCCACAGCTGTTGCACAGGTCTGTCGCGTTCAAGAGCTAGTATCCGGCGTATCGTTTCCACCGCACCTCCATTGTCACACCTGCGAAGAAATTTACCATAGATTAAATTGGAGGTTTGTAACAGTTACCCAGGGTCTAAAGTGGTTATGGACTAAAACCAAGGAAACATAGAAAAACACTTATCACTTTTCGAAATAGGAGGACAAATTCACAGAGATCTTTCCATTCAGGGTTATCTCCATCACCCACCACCTGTTCAACGCAGCCGGTAATCGAGACCAAGTAGCTCCAGATTGATTCAGCATGAATCAAGCGTTCTCGCATAGAAACTGCTCCTCACATTCGTAAAAGTTGTGCCGCATCTGTTGCACCCCAAAATTTGACCAACATTTATTTATCCATCAAGTGTTTGAAGGTTGATATCTTCATCAGAAAGTTCAAGAGATCCTCAGAGAAATTGGTTGAAACCAACCTCCTAGCTTGAGAGTTGTGGGTGCTCCTCAGATGATTCTGAGACTTTGAGAATGAACTTGAAGCTTTTAGAAAGCCTATGAGGTGTCTTAAAAGTCATCATGAAGCCCAGAGAAGGCATTGTGCAAGAATTCAGAAGATTCAACCATGAATGGTAGAATTAGGGTTTTGACTGGGTCAATCCTAGGTCAGTTGAAGATTTGGAGAAGGTTGAGACCTAATCCAAGGACCATGTAATCATGGAATGATGTATTGAGATGTTATAAGGATGACTCCTAGACCAACTCATCATGATTGAGGAGTTTGAGAAGTGTTAAGTCAGGGTTTCCAAGGATTGTCAGTGAAAAAACCCTAGTTTGATCCCTATCTTCCAGGCAGTTTTAGCTCAAGATGTGATTGATATCTGATTTCTCATTCTCTGATGAGAATACGTAGGCATAAAGTGCGACGCTTTGCCGAGTCATTTTTCTTTTCTTTTCCAGCCAGCCTTGATAGGTAGATAAAATAAAACCAACCCGTCCAAGTAAACAAACAAGCGTGGATCCCGTCGAGTACGACGGACGTGAGGGGTGCTAATACCTTCCCCTTGCGTAACCGACTCCCGAACCCGGACAATGGTTGCGATGACCTTGTCTTATACCTTTTTCGTCAGGTTTTTCCGATCGTTTCCTTTCCCGCTCTGAGGGATAAATAACGAAAGGTGGCGACTCTTCTGTCATGCCGGCACCTTATTTTCGCGCAAGCGACAGCTGGCGACTCTGCTGGGGATCGAACCCAGAATCTCTGGTTCTTCGGTTCCCTATGAGAGTCAATCCTAGCGCTTGTATGTTTGCTTGTTGGGTTGCGTTTATTTATCGCATTTTTACTTCTCGCATTTTATTTCTCGCATGTTATTTTCCAGTTTGATATGATTATCTGTGCTGCTGTGGGAGAGGGATGTTACTATGAGTGAGAAGCCGGACCTGGGCTTGAGTATACACCTAGACATAGTTGCGGAGAAGTAGTAGACGGACCTGTCTGCTGAGCAGGCACAGTTCCCTACGAAAATTGGCGCTCAGACGAGATTCTTGCAGAGGTGCTCCTTTCCGGTCCTGAGGACCTGAGGGGAGTCCAGACGTGAGGATTGTCGACTCTGGGGACCGATCATTTGGAAGTCAGCTAAGAGAGGCCTCTTCATGACTTGACGATGCCACTCCTTCTGGGAATCGTATCATCACTCATGAAAGTTTGTGACGCTGATGACCGCATAGGATGCCGTACCTTTGTCCGTGGATTAGGTCCATACCTGTGAGTGGGATTGGGATATTGCAGGAAACTTTGACCTTCAGACTACCTGGTTTTCTTGACAGTGAATCAGTTATGTTGGTACAGGGTTCTCAGTTGCAGATTTGTCTGTTCTTGATAGAGCAAGTTTTCGATCAGAGGATCTTATCATCAGGGGTATGTCTGTTCTTGATAGAGCAGGTTTTGATCAGAGTATTGTCATCAGAGGTTTGTTCTAGATGGAGCAGATTTTGAGTGGGGTCTGAAGATCTCATCAGCAGATGTTGTTTGTTCTTGATAGGGCAGATTTTGAGTGGGGTCTGAAGATCTCATCAGCAGCTGTATGTTTGTTCTTGATAGGGCAGATTTTTGATTTGGGGTCTGAAGACTTCATCAGCAGATATTTCTTGATCATACATCCGAGGTCCTTATTATCAGACATTTGTTCTTGACAGAGCAAAATTTTGGTCTTATATATATGGTCCTGTCAAAAGGTCGTTCTTGGCAGATCAGATCAATGGTCTTACACCGGGGTTTCCTTCTCGTCAGTGACTGTTGATATCGGATCTCCACAGCAGTTACCTGGATATATTGTTGCATGCCTGCATTTTGCATTAGTTTGCATGATCATTTGCATTCCATTAACGTGTGTCTGTGACAGGTACCGTTTCCCCGATCCAGGATCTCTCGCCTCCTATTGTATTATTGCAGCCTCTCTCAAGAAGACTGTTGCGTACGAGTTCTCGATCCCTGATGTGTCGGAGTTGACTATCGCTGGTACTATGTATGAGATTGCTGTTTCCATGATTGGGCTCAGATTTCTATTCTTCTGGTTATTAAGGCGCTAGGATCGGGGGAAATCTCTCAAGCACACAGACACCCGCATACATCTGCATGAAGCATTTGCATGACGTACATTTTGTTGCTTTTCCTAACCTTTAATAGTGATAGGTTTTTCAGGTACACAGGTTCCGAGCTGCTTCCAGTCTCCAGGATTGATCAAAGACTCATTCACCGTTACTCAACTCGCGCTAATCAGACTAGGATTATGGATCAGGTGCAGTCAGATGTTCAAGAGCTCCGTGAATGGATGGATCGTTTTATGGAACTGATGCAGGTAGTCGCTAACGGTCAGGACCAGCTTCGTACTTTGGTTCAACCTTTGATCTCCAGGGTTGATAGTAATGGCATACTTCATGGAGGGGTTGTGCCTCCTCCTCCTCCAGTGGATGCTCCACAGAATGTTGTTCCTGTTGCGGGGGCAACGGCAGTGCTAACGGCAATCTGATGACTAATATCGGACTCAATGCGGCAGGCGTCGGCAATGGTAGTCTGGGAGCCAATGTTAACATAGGGCCGGTCAACGGCAATGCTGGTGTCGGAAATCTGTTGGTGCCTCAACCGTGGCTTGAGGACCATCAGGATGATGTATTTTCTCAAAGAGGTGTAGAAGCAGAGTTGAATGCTGAAGCTCGACTCAGGTTCAAAGCGCTGGAAGACGAAATGAGAGACATTGAAAATCAGAATACATTGGGCGTTGATATGTCCAAGCTCGGGTTAATTGCTGACTTCAAGGTACCTCATAAGTTCAAGGTGCCTGCATTTGAGAAGTATAAGGGTACTACTTGCCCCCGTGTCCACCTTCGATCTTACTATAGAAAGATGTCTGCCTACTCTGACGATGAGAAGTTGCTAATGCACTTCTTCCAAGATAGTCTTTCCGGTCCATCCCTTGAGTGGTATATGGGCTTGGAGCCCGCTACAGTGCGTACGTGGAAAGATCTCGCTGAAGCGTTCGTCCTCCACTATCAGTACAATAGCGACTTGGCCCCCAACCGATTTCAGCTCCAGAATCTTTCACAGCGGAATAATGAAAGCTTTAAAGAGTACGCCCAACGGTGGCGTGAATTGGCTGCTCGGGTGCAACCACCGATGGTTGAGCGTGAGCTAGTGCAAATGTTCGTGGCTACCCTTCCTGGAATCTACTATGAAAAGCTGGTCAGTGGCATGTCTGGGACATTCTCGACTCTCATCACTATGGGCGAGCACGTCGAGAACGGTATAAAGATTGGAAAAATTCAAGGCGAATCATCCTCAGCTGGAGGAGGTAGTAAGAAACCTTACGCTGGCAAGCGTCGAGAAGGAGATGCAAGTGCTGTCACTAACGCTCGGAGAAAGGGCAAGGGCCCTCAACAGCAGATTGCTAGCATAAATATCCCGGCAGCTCCGCCGCCGCAGTAGCAGCAACCGCAACAACAGAATCAACAGGGGTATAGGAAATATCAGAACCGGGCTCCTTTGGCAAATCGTCATTTTGAAGCTCCACCTATGTCGTATGCGCAGCTTTTGCAAACTTTGCTTCAGCTCCAATTAGTTCAAAAGAGGACGTTGGCTCCCTTAACAGGGGCACCACCACCGGGGTATGACGCAAGTGCCACTTGTGATTTCCATACTGGGGCACCAGGTCATACGATTGAGAACTGTAAAGCTTTTAAGCACAAAGTGCAGGACCTGGTAGACGCCAAGGTCATTAACTTTTCTGATAGTGTGCCCAATGTCACCAAAAACCCTATGCCTCATCATAGGGGAGGCGGAGTGAACGCCATTATCACAGAGGAGAGCGCAGACTTGCTAACTGATGTCAAAGACTTGAAGACGCCGCTTAGTTTTGTCAAGGCTAAGTTGCTGAAGAAGGGCTTCTTTCCTGGATGCGGAGAGTTATGTATGGCTTGTGCTACACTTCCTGATGGGTGTGAGCAGCTGGTAGAAGGTATCCAAAGTCTGATGTCTGAGGGTATTTTGCAGTTCAGCCGGAGCGTTGAAAGTGTATCAGGGGAGGTCGTACTGAAGCAGGCAGATGAAGTCGCTACCATCACTATTCCTCGTCAACCTATTACTATTTCTGCGCCCCGACCACCTACAATTACTATTACTAGAGCCGGGCCAATCCCATTCGAGAGCACTAACATCGTTCCATAGCATTACGGCGCCGAAGTCTATTGCAATGGTCAGAAGATAGAGCTTGAGCCGTACGGATCGACTGTGCAGAATCTCGCCGGAGTCAGTGGCATTACTCGAAGCGGTAGAGTGTTTGCGCCGACAGAGGTGGCAGCAGAGAAAGTGGTCAGGGCTGATGCTGCTGATAAGGGTAAAGGCAGAGCCGTCGAAGAGGTCCCTTGTGGGGCAGAAAAGGATTTGCTAGTCAAAGATGCTGAGGAGTTCATGCAGTTAATCAAGAAGAGCGACTACAAGATTGTAGATCATCTTCATCAGACTCCGTCAAAGATCTCTATTCTCAACTTGTTGCTGTGTTCTGAAGCGCACCGCAACGCATTGCTGAAGGTATTGAACGCTGCCTACGTGCCGCAGGAGATATCAGTAAATCAGCTAGAAGAGGTGGTAGCCCATGTTAATGCTGGCAATGGGCTGGGATTCACAGATTTAGAGCTAACTCCTAAAGGGAGAGATCACAACAGCGCCTTGCACGTCTCAATAGAGTGCAGAGGCACAATCATGTCGCATGTCCTGGTGGATACGGGTTCGTCGCTTAATATGCTTCCGAAAAAGGCATTAATGAAGTTGGACACTCGTGGATTGCTTTGCACGCCCAGTGATCTGGTGGTGAAAGCCTTTGATGGAACTAAGCGCCACGTTTTCGGAGAGTTGACCCTGCCGATTCAGGTTGGTCCGGAGACGTTCGATACGGTTTTCTATATCATGGATATCATGCCTGCCTACAGTTGCCTCTTAGGTCGGCCATGGATCCATGCTGCTGGTGTCGTGACGTCCATGCTGCATCAAAAGCTCAAGTATGCTGTTGGGGGAAGCATAGTGACCGTCTGTGGTGAGGAGGACATTATGGTGAGCCACTTGTCATCCTTTAAATATGTTGAAATGGATGGCGAGATCCATGAAACTCTCTGCCAAGCATTTGAAACCGTCAAGGTGAAAGAGGTAGCTCCTGTCGTCACAGAGAAGCAAGAGATGAATCTCTCCTTGTTCAAAGAAGCTCGGGCCGTCGTCGAAGCCGGTTCCACCCCAGGCTGGGGGCATGTTTTGGAGATACCAATCAAGCAGGATAAGTTTGGACTGGGGTATTCTCCTGAAGCTGAAGCTTCATCTTCTTCGTCTAGCAGTTCGTCTCGTGGGAAGGGGCCGATCCTATTTACCAAGGGCGGAGTGATTTTCGAAAGCATCAACGCAGCGTCTGAGGACAGCGGGGATAGCGATTGTGATCTTGACGCCTGGATTCAGCCAAGCAAGCCAGGCAAGCGCCTCAATAATTGGACCATCAAGGAGATTATCCAGCTGACAAGTGAAGAGATCCACATAACAGATGACATCGGCTCTGGACCCTCTACGGCTCACTACGACTTCGATTGCCCAATCTATCAAGCCGAGGATGAGATTGATGAAGACGAAGACCTTCCGGAAGAGTTGGCCCGCTTGTTGAGACAAGAGGAAAAGGTTATTCTGCCTCACGAGGAAGATATTGAGATAGTAAACCTGGGTTCTGAAGAGCTCGTCAGAAATGTCAGAGTAGGGGCTGCGCTGCAGAATGATGTCAAGCATAGATTGGTCGAGATGCTTCGAGAGTATAGTGACGTCTTTGCTTGGTCATATGAAGATATGCCCGGACTCGACACAGACATCGTGGTTCATCGCTTGCCGTTGCGAGAAGATTGCCCTCCAGTCAAGCAGAAGCTCAGGAGGACGAGACCAGATATGGCTGTAAAAATTAAAGAAGAAGTCCAGAAGCAGTTGGATGCAGGATTTCTAGCCGTTACCACTTACCCTCCGTGGGTCGCCAACATAGTGCTTGTACCGAAGAAGGACGGTAAGGTACGCATGTGCGTCGATTATCGGGATTTGAATAGGGCGAGCCCTAAGGATGATTTCCCGTTGCCTCATATCGATGTGTTGGTCGACAACACAGCCCAGTTTTCCGTGTTTTCATTCATGGATGGCTTCTCCGGTTACAATCAGATTAAGATGGCACCGGAAGACATGGAGAAAACGACGTTTATCACCCCCTGGGGAACATTTTGCTATAAGGTAATGCCCTTCGGTCTGAAGAACGCAGGGGCCACTTACCAGCGAGCAATGGTAACTTTGTTTCATGATATGATTCATCATGAGATCGAGGTCTATGTTGATGACATGATTGCAAAGTTCCAAACGGAGGAAGAGCATCTGGTCAACTTATTGAAGCTTTTTGAGAGGCTTAGGAAATTCAGGCTGAGGCTGAATCCTAACAAGTGCACTTTCGGAGTGCGGTCCGGAAAGTTATTGGGGTTTATCGTTAGTGAACGAGGTATTGAAGTTGATCCTGCGAAAATAAAAGCTATTCAAGAAATGCCAGCGCCGGAAACAGAAAAAGAAGTTCGTGGTTTCTTGGGCCGAATAAACTACATTGCAAGGTTTATCTCTCAGCTCACGGCTGTCGCTACTGCGAAAATCGGCGCCGGCTTGACAGGAGAGTCGCCACCGTGCGTTATTTATCCCTCAGAGCGGGAAAGGAAACGCTCGAAGTAAACCTCGCAAAGACGGGAAAAGGTATGGTCATCGCAACCAAAACCTGGATTCGGGAGTCGGTTACGCAAGGGGAAGGTATTAGCACCCCTCACGTCCATCGTACTCGATGGGATCCACGCTTGGTGTTTATAGGTAAAAGGGTGTGTTATCTATCTAAGCTAATGGCTGGTCTGAAAAGAAAATAAAAGGACAGGACTCGACAGAACATACGGTGTTCTGGGCCTACGTATTCCCTCGTGCAATGGGAAAGTCAGAGTCAACGTAGTTCGACTGCCTACGTCTAAACGGGGAACAGGTTGCTCGCCAGGACATCGCGTCCTGTGCCTACGTACTTCCATCTGGTATGAAAGATCAGAGCAAACGTAGTTCGACTAACTACGGGTAAACAGGGGCTCTCACACAGCAGTGAGAAAACAAACTGGTCCTAAAGGCTCGGGAACCTACAAATACGATCTGGTCTCAAATGCACTCGGGCAAGAGAAAGGGATAACAATCAGCCGTTAGCGGGAAAGTCTCGATCGCACAGCCGCGAGAGAACAAAGGTTAGTCGTTAGTGTGCTCGCTAGGATATCGCATCCTATGCCTACATATCTTCGTCTGGTACGAAGAATCAGAGCAGCTGTAGTTCAGCTAACTACGGGTCAAGCTACTCAAAAGCTCCTACAGAAAGGAAAGGGAAACCCTAGAACTATACCTGAGAAACATGGGAATCTACCTACTGCTACCTCACCTGGTTGACCATCCTAATGTCTATCATAACAACTCCGCAGCGGAGAAGTCAGAGCTCCTAAGGGATCATGGCAAAAGGACTAAACTGCAAACAAGAAACTGCACAGTAAAGGAATACTGAACATATGCATGAATGCAACAGCTGAACAAACAAGGCACAGAGGCCACAAACCACAAAGGCAAGGGAGCTCAGCTCTACCAAATACCAACAAGCAAAGCCACGCAATAACAAACAAGCAGAAGGATGACCACCTCACCTTCTCATGCACACAAAGTCTACTTCTAAGATGCACCTATTCAGAACTATCTAGATGAATACCTAAGTCTAATGCAACATAACATCATACCAGTCAAACAACACAAAGAGACTAACCCTGAGCAGGGCCTCTATCTACCAAACAAGAAACTACTCCTGGGCAAGGCCCCTAACAAACCTAAAACAAGCTCCTAATCTATCTCTAAACAAAACTCTATACAATACCCTAAGCAGGGATCTAAGCAAAAATCTAATCAAAAACTCTAAGCAGGAGGAATCAATCCCAGTCTCCAAGCTTCAGAACAAGCTTACCAGAGAAAGGAAGCTAAGCAGACAAGTCCATAGTGCTTTCCTCAGGAAAGTACCAGGAGGTTACTACTCAGGAGTCGTATCCTATGCGGCTCGACAACTGTGATCAGTTTACATCCCTCCTCAGGAGAAATTAAACTCACATGAAGGCTCCGGCGTCACTGGATACTTGAGAAAAACCTATATGCACTAAGGGAACTAAGTGAGCAGACTCATAGGACCTTCCTCAGGAAAGTACTAGGAGGCTGACACTTAGGAATCGTACCCTACGTGGCTCAACAACTGTGATCAGTTCATATTCCTCCTCAGGAGAAATTAAACTCACAAGTTGGCTCCAACATCACTGGATACTTGAGAAATCCTAGACAAACTACTGGAACTAAGTGAATAGACCCATAGGACCTTCCTCAGGAAAGTACTAGGGGACTTCCACTTAGGAGTCGTATCCCATGTGGCTCAACAACATGTGATCAGTTTACATCCCTCCTCAGGAGGAACTAAACTCACAAGTCGGCTCCGACATCATTGGATACTTAAGAAAGAGGTGAGAAGAAAGAATGAAAGTCATTCATAGTGCCTTCCTCAGGAAAGTACCATAAACTCCCTTCAAACTCCAGGATCTCAAACCTCACAAACAGACAACAAGCTCCTAGACTAAGCCTCAATCCACTGCCTCTCTGCAAGCTCCAACAGGACTTCAATCAGCTCCCACCTTGAGAAGAACCCACAGGCCAACAAACCTCAAGGAACTATCTCTGAAGTTCAACCATAGTTGAACTTTAAAGTCATAAGTCATCAAGACTCTTCCTAACTTCAGGCTCAGACAAATCACATCAGAACATCCTACAAAAATCTATCAAAAATCTAATGGGAGACCTACATGGCTCTAGGATAACATACTGAAAAATCAGAACAAAATTCAACACCAGATGAAAGAACTAAAATCAGCAACACAGGCATATCCACAGACCAATTATTCAACATCAATAACAGTGAAAAAATGCAATTAAAGTGAAAATGCATGATTAAGCTAATGTTTCTGCACTATAAAATTCTACACTGACTTATGAGTCTACAGAAAAAAGAACGGGATTATTTGACTAAACCTACCATTTTTTATGAATTTTCTAATGATATGCATGCATTGAAAATATTAAAAAACATCAATTAAAATGGAAAATATACAAAAAATAACAAACAAAATAAAATGTCATTTTTTATTTTGATTTAATTTTCTAGATGCTTTCATGAAATGGTAGAAAAAAGAAGAATTAAAAAATCACTTATTTTCATTTTATTATGATTTATTGAATATGCAAAGAAATAAAAGAAATTGAAAGAAAATTAAATTGAAATAAAACTGGAGGGGGTACCAACAACAAGATATATGAGTTATTAATGCATTGGGCCCTACAGGTGGGGGTGCTAAAAGCAAATGGGCGTAGAGCCCAGGTTTGCCAGAAACTCACCTCCAAACAAAATAGAAAAAAACGCAGGGAGGTGCTGTTAGCAAGTTTTGCAGTTGTTAATTCATTGGGCTTACGCCCAGGGGGGTGCTATTAGCAATTAGGGCCTAAGGCCCAACTGAATCACTCTGCCTTCACCCAGGGGGGGTGTACGAGCAAACGGGGGTGTGATAGCAAGATGCGCTTGGGCCTAAGCCCAATAGCCTAACCCTAATCCAATACTCAGTTGAACAAAACCTAATTCTTCCCCCCAAACCCTAATTACTGTTCACCCCAAACTACCTAGCCGCTCCCTCGTCTTCCTCCTCTATCCCTTCTCTGCAACTCATCCCTCTCTCCCAATCCATTCCCAGAAAACAAGAACCTCAACAGGACTTCACACACCTCTCTCACGAGGAATCAAACCCTAACTCACAATCAACTACCTAATCTGGATCTAATAAGCTAACATGCAAACCTCAAACGAAACTCATGATCTAAACGAACAAACCAATAATGGAGGCGATGAAGAAGACGAACCTGAGACGATGGAATTGCTAGAATTCTCTGAAGGCTTGATGAAAATCGTCGCGAGAGAGCAAGATCTTGATGAAGTTCTTTACAAATCTTTGGAGCTGGTGGATCTTGTACAGATCTGGGGATGGTCTAGATGCACGTTGTTGAAAGTCATTGATGGATCCAAGAGATTCTGGATGATGATGAACGTAGACGGTATGATGAATCTTGGAGCGTTCTGGAAATTCTGGGATGAGGATGATGGCGCTCTGGAAAAGTGGATGAAGATTGTTGGCGTTCTGGAGAAGTGGATGAAGAACGATGAAGGTTTGAGTGGATTCTGGAAAAGTGGATGAAGATTGTTGGCGTTCTGGAGAATTTGATGAAGAACGATGAAGGTGAACGAAGGAGCAAGATGAAGATTGGCGTTTCTGGAGATTCTGGGCGTGAAACGAACTCCGGCGAGCCGTTGCGGTGGCCGGAAGACGTTGGGGGTCACCGGCGGTGGGAGGTTACGGCGGATGCATGGCCGCCGGTGAGGTTGCTGGTGAAACTCCGGTGATAGCTGTGAGGTGACAAGTGGCGCGCATGCACAGAGAGAGAGAGAGTGTGGGACAGCTGGGGCGAGACGTGGCGCGAGCTGGGAGCTTCTCTGAGTTGTGTGGTGGCGTGCTTACTGCGCAACGCGTGGGGCCTCTCTTCCAGCAACACGTGGCGTGCCACTATTTATGCCACTGAAACTGCTAGAATCTTCTGGAAGCTTCTGGGAGAAGGCTGGACTTGCTGGACGAATTTGGACTAACTGGGCTGCATCTGGACTTGCTGAATTGCCAACTGATGAGAATTGGGCCTCAACAAAAAACACCCCCTGGGCCCATACGAAAAATGAATGAAAAAACTGTAAAAAACTGAATTTTAATAAAAAACAATTAATCCTAACTATCTCTAATTAATATCAATTAGCACCTAATTAGCTAATTACCCTAACCAACTATCTTAATCCTAATTAACTCTAAAAAAAACAATTAACCTAATTAAACTTTAAAAAGTGATTAAAAGTCTAATTAATTCTACATTATCCTAATTAAATTTAAAAAAAACAATTAAGATCTAATTGACTCTAAACTTCTACTAATTCTCTATTAAAATCCTAATATCATTTAATATCAATTAAAATCTATCATTAATAAAAGAAAAAACTATATTATTTTCTATATTATCTAAAAAACAATTAAACCTATTTTAAAATCTATATAAAATTCTAAAAATGAGAATTAAACTATTAAAAATACAAAAACTCTATTTAAATTCCAGAAAAATCCATAAAGCCTATTAAAAATCCGCAAAAGTCTATAAAAATCCTAAAAATGCAGATGAATGCAAATGACCCCCATAAAAGAGCGCACGAGACCAGATCGAATCGAGCAGAGATCCCCGGTCATCAGAATATCCTCAAAATCACTGTGCAAGCTAAAAATCACCGAGGAGCGCACAATTTCCCGAAAATAAAACCCTGGTGATCTGGACTGGATCTGCCATATCTGATAGATGACAATCAAGCTGTAAACTCCGATATCCTCCGTTTGCGCACAAATATCACGCGTCTGATTTGCGAATATGAAATTAAACCATGAGTCAGATAGGAGAGTCAGTTGGTCAAATTTTAGGGTGCAACAGCTGCCCCTATTCAAGCGACTTGGACCTGAAGGGTTTGAAGAGCGCTCAGCCTTCAAACATTCAGAGGTACGAGACGGTTGAATACAAATAAAACCCGAAAATTTGCCAACCGCGAGCATATACTGTCAACTGCTTGGGGAATAAAGTCCAGAAAACCGAGTCCAGTTATTGCGGCACCAAACTGATTAATCATCTGCTAAAGAACTCCTGACTTGAATACCCGTTGCTTGTGATACCCCATATAACAAAACCCTGAGGGTTGCAACAAAACACCTGATCCTTTCACATTGCCTACTGATAGGCCGGAAGAGAAATATACTCACATCGCCCAAAGATGGACGGGAAGACACCCTGATTGAATACTCACCTCGTCTAATGATAGACGGAAAGACACCATAATCTCCATATTCACATCGTCCAAGGATAGACGGGATCATCCTGATCGATGAACCAATCAATATTCACATCGTCTAAGGGTAGACGGCATCATCCTGATTGACGAAACAAATCAATATTCTCATCGTCTAATGGTAGACGGGAACAAAGCCTTAATCTCCATACTCACATCGTCTAAAGATAGACGGGAAGAAATAATTTCTGAATTCACATCGTCTACTGATAGACGGGAAGACACCATTGATCTCCAAATTTGCATCGTCTACGGGTAGACAGGAAGGAATAATCTCCATACTTGCATCGTCTAAGGGTAGACGGGATCATCCTGATTGATGAACAAATCAATATTCTCATCGTCTAAGGATAGACGGGAACAAAGCCTGATCGCATACTCACATCGTCTAAAGATAGACGGGAAGAAATAATTTCTGAATTCACATCGTCTACTGATAGACGGGAAGACACCATTGATCTCCAAATTTGCATCGTCTACGGGTAGACGGGAAGGAATAATCTCCATACTTGCATCGTCTAAGGGTAGACGGGATCATCCTGATTGATGAACAAATCGATATTCTCATCGTCTAAGGATAGACGGGAACAAAGCCTGATCGCATACTCACATCGTCTAAAGATAGACGGGAAGAAATAATTTCTGAATTCACATCGTCTACGGGTAGACGGGATCATCCTGATTGATGAAACAAAACAATTCACATCGTCTAAGGGTAGACGGAAAGAAGACCTTAATCTCCATACCCACATCGTCTAAAGATAGACGGAAAGACACCATAACGCAATTCAACACCATCCTTTGAATTCCAGAATCCTTCTGTCTACGGGAATTGATGGAAAGATCAATATCCTTAAAGGGGCCACATCGTCAGTATGGACTGACGGGAAGAAAACCACCTTTTAAGGAACCATGTCGTCAATAAGAATCGACAATCATGAAAACTGAACATTCTTCGAAGAGCCTCGACATCAATAAGGATGGATGGTCAGAAAAGTCCCTCTTAAACGTCATCATATCCAATAATCAGAAAGAAAACCAATATCCAAAATCATTTTGAAACCCCTCAACAACCAAGGATAGCCGGAGAAGACTCGCTGGGGAAACACCTCATCATATGTATGATCTGGTAATAAGAAACCCGCTGGACAGTAACCAAAACTTCACATCGTCTACTGATAGACGGAAAGAAAAGCCACTTGCTATAGAAACTCTATTTTGAACCCCATTGAAAATCAACCCAAAACTTCACATCGTCTACTGATAGACGGAAAGAAAACCACATTCGTACTCAAGACGTCTAATGATAGACGGAGAAATCCACTTATTGGAGGAACACATCGTCAATATGAATTGACGGGAAGAAAAGCTTGTCGACATCAGATGACTGCTTGATCAAAGCATAATCGTTGTATGATCTGAGATACAAATAATCTGCTGAACTGTCTGAATACTGTTGCTGGATAAAGGCCCCTGAACTGATCACAGAGTAATTCACGCGCCATATGAGGCTGATAGAAAACCTGACTTATGCTTCGTATGCATATGCAAATGCTTTAATCTTTCTACAGCGTAATGCTCCATCCTGGATAGAAATGCTACACATTTTGACCATGATATGCAAGTATGATGCAAATATGATAATGCATGCAATATGCTAATGCAGGCTCGAGCTGCCGGAGAAGGTCGGGTACAGAAAACCACCTCGGCAAAATAGATGCTGAAGGCGAGGCCAACTCTGCTGGGGATAACCCGGATATCACTGAATCGTCCTAGCAAAATAAATGCTGGGAGAGTGAAATCAACTCTGCTGGGGATATTGGGAACTTAACCGAACACCATCAACGAAGTAATACCCTGCTGGGGAATATAGCTCCGCTGGAGAATGGCAGACGTGCTGAATATGATTGGACTCCTCTGGGAATAACTTACCCATACCAATGACAAATTGGTCTTTGCTGGCAAAATGGAGGGAGTCCTCCTGCGCGCTGATGAAGCTCGGATCTGGAAATTGACGCGCCAACACGGATGGGCTTCACAGTAATCGCAGACATGGATTTGAGCTCTTAAGCTATCTTGCTGGGTCAGGCACAACTGACACTGGAAAATACTCTTCATGAATACACAGCCTTTTAATGAAGAGTCAAGGGATAGTGACATGACTTCTCGCATTCATCTCGCTCTCGAAACTCGACTGCATCTGCTCGAATAATTCCAACTGACCCTGTATGTACGGAGAACAACAATCCTTTCGCTTCTGATATGCCCCAGCCTACAGGACATCTGTGGGGATAGTCCTCGAAAGGAAATCTGCAAATCTGAACCTCGATGGTCTGATGTAACATGCCTCAGCGCTCTGAACTTTTGAGAGATACTTCACCTCACCTGCTTCTCGCACAACCTTTGCGCGCTTAAGATGGTCTGCCCCTGACTGCAATGACCTTACTCCGATTATCTGATTCAGAGTAGTACCTCCTGACTACGACGTATCCACCGAACCTCAACCTGATTGCCCCAGAATAACCGTCTTCGAAAGGCTGCCCTGACTGGGGATTACAATAAAAGCTTGCCCCTGTTCTCGGAATATTCGGGCGTTCTGCATTCTATCTTGACCATACTTTCCACTGTAGGAAACTTTTCTGCTGTCCAGCGCTTACTCGCAAGTAAAACAAGTTGTTATGCATAAAAGATGTATCAATGCAACATATATGACAGCTTTGACATCCAATCTGTTCACTGGGAAAAGGAAAAACAGTTTATAGCATATAATGCACAAAACATTTATCAACATCAGTACCAACATGGTGAGAGGAACCTTTTTAGGAGTCAGAATCGACGCGACCTTTACCGGAGTATGCTTTCGAAACAACCTGCTTCAATTAGGACTTTTGAAGGTTGTAACATGGTCAGGTTCACGGTTTCGAAAGAAAGGGTAAAGGCTCAAAGTTTATCTTAACCCACCCATTCTCCTTGATGTTCTCCCATCCTACGTTCAGCTAATTCGACCTTAGCGCTCACCTCTCAAAGGCTGAGAAAATAGGAATGATAGTTCGAGAAACTTTTGGATTTTGGAGTGACCGCCACTCACTCTTTCGTCTTTGACATTTGTGGTCACACGACTCGTATTTCCATCGAGGATTTTTCTTTTGATCCTTTTCATATCCCTAACTTTTGCCTGGACGGACTCCTTTTGATTTTTTTTTTTTTTTTTTTTAAGTCCAGCGGGATGCCCTCATTTTTGCCTAAGTCATTTGTTTTGAAGTTTTCTTGACTTAGCGGGCTTTTGATTTCTTTTTCGTTTTTTCGGACGAGTCGTGTGACACTGGCTGCCTGACTTTTTGGGAAGTGATGTGGCTGTCACACTCTTGATTGAACCATTGTGGTCTTTTAGGCACGACCTCTAGGGGTGTGATTGATCCTCGAACGGACACTCCTTTTGCAATTTGGACGCTCGGTCAAATTAGCTAACACCTACCCTGCCCCAGGTTATGATTGAGGGTTTTTCATTCACAGAAAGAGACTCCTACTACAAGGCTCAAAGGGGTTAACAAGGGATTATCTTCCTTATATCTCCGGTGTTTAGGGATTTGAAATAATGCCTGTACATCATCAGCAGGTTTTATTTCAAAAGCATACAATATCGGTAGTTGCATGTCGGTCATTTTCGTCATCCTCCCCAAATTCTTCTTAACCAAGCGTTGGACATTTGCAAAAAACAGTTAGTGAACATGAATGGATTTAATCAAAACATGCATATTAATTTCATTATCATCAATTTGAATGAAAACAACAAGTTTTACAAACAAGCTTACAAATTCAAGCAGGAAAGCAACTACAAATGTAAAGAAATGACAAGCTAAAACAAAGAAAATATGCTAGCTTCTGAGAACCGGGCTTTCATATCTGCCCTGCTGCTGAACCAGCTATCTTTATTAGAGGCAATTCGATGCTGTCCTGATCTGCTTTCAACGACCCAGCCAAATTATAGAGCCCTTCCTCCTTTATTCAGATGACTTTGGGACTTCCCGGCCCGAAGCTGATTGCTGCACTATCAAGCAGATCCTGCACTTTGTGCTTAAAAGCATGGCAACCTTCTATATCGTGACCCGGGGCTCCAGAATGAAACTCACAGTGCCTGCTTGCATCATAACCAAACGGGGGAGCTCCCGTTATTGGTGCCAGAGTTCTTTTCTCTACCAGATTCAATCCCAACAATGTCTGCAACAACTCGGCATATGTTGAGGGAGGCTTCTCAAACACTCTTCTCGGTTTACTACCCTGGAATCTTCGTTGAGCTTGCTGTGCCCCCTGCTGAGGCTGCTGCTGCTGGTATCGGGTTGACCCTTGAACACCCTTTGTATCAAATGCAACATTGGTTTCTTGACCTTCAATGTACTGATTAACGCTCTCCTTATGCTTAACCATTTTCTTTCTTAGATCTGCCCCAGGAATAGGCAACAGTTGTGGGCCTGGAGATTCTGACACCATGGAGTCCAGGATACGCTTCTGACCCACTGCAGCTTTAGAAACGTCTGTCATCTTAGCATCGATCGAGACAGGAGCAATATGCACCGATACGCCGCCCGGCGTGAATTCAATATCGTGCGAGTCAATCAGGTCTTGAACATTGTGCTTAAAAGCATGACAACCCTCGATGTCATGTCCGAATGCCCCGGAATGAAATTTACATTGCTTACTGGCATCGTACCCATGAGGAAACACTCTCGTTGGTGGTGTCAACGTTCTCTTCTCAACCAGATTAAACCTCAGTAAGGTCTGCAAGAGCTCAGCATAGGTCATAGGTGGTGCCTCAAATATTCTCCTTGGCTTCCCTTCCTGGATCCTCTGTTGAGCCGGATGTATCTTCTGTTGCTGCTGCTCAGGTTCCACATGCACAGGTGGCGCGAGCTTCTTCATTGCGGCTTCAAATAGCTGATCGTCTTCTTTCCTAAGCACATTCTTGACTACCTCCATGATCAAGCTCATTTGGGTCTTCAGCTGACTGTTCTCCTCTTTGAGAATCTTCTGCTCCAGACGCATTTCTTGCATGTCTCTCATTATCTGCCCCAGCTGGCTTTGGACTTCAATCAATTCGAACTGATTCTGTTCCATACCTCTGAAGGAGTTCCTGCAACAAACTGGATGATGAGGAAATAAGGCCCACGGTTCTGATATACCTGCTAAATAATAATGCAGCGCAGAAAGCAAACACATATTCACAACGAGATAAAGAGAAACTCAAGCTATAAGCACACAGACGAACATCTCCCACATATGTACAACCAACAAAATCAGCAGGTGAGCACAAATGAGTATGAATATAACGACCCCAGCCAACAATCCTGGTGGTGGTCGGCAGATACTAGTGCACAAAAGCTAAACGGATTAAGCAAAGAGGACAGATGCGACACCCGGCACAGAAACCTCTAGAAACTTCTCCCATATTCAACTGAACTCTCTGATTGACAATCTTCAGAGCACACACTTCCTGTGGAGTCCTCCATGACATTAACTGACGAACCCGCACAACTGGAGGATGGAAAATCATTAATCTGAACAAAACCCTGAGGCGTGATGCAAATACGGCTAGAGTCTAACAGATCTTGAACCTGGCTTCTAAGCACCTTACAATCATTTGTTGAATGCCCCTGTGCCCCAACATGGTACTCACAGCGGGCGCTGGCATCAAAACCTGGAGGATACGGTGGAATCACCGGCTTAGTCTCTTTCGGTACTATCAATCCGCTTTTGACCAGATCTGGCAACAACTGATTGTACGACACTGGTAGTTGAGTAAACTGCCTTTCAGGCTTCCTTGGTCTTCGTGGAGCATGCTGACGCGATCGGCGGTAAAATGATCGTTGACTTGAAGTGTCTGAAAACTGATCCTGGGATGCTAGAGATTCTGAGGTGGCATCATCTCCTACTTCCCACTCTTCTTGAGAACTGACAACTGACTCAATCTTATTAACTGGGACGTAAGGAACACCTCGAAACTTTCCACTCCTGAGTCCTCGCTCGACAATCTCTCCCAGCCTCATCAGGCCCACAAAGTTTGTGCAACTGAACAATTTGTCAAAATAATGGCCTTTCAGGGTACCCAAGAAGATGTCAACCAGTTCTCTTTCCGGAAGCGGTGGTCGAACACTAGCAGCCAATTCCTTCCATCTTTGTAAATACGCTCTGAATGATTCATTCTCCGCTTGAGACAATTCTTGCAGCTCTACGAGACTAGGAGTCAAATCCAAGTTGTAATCGTACTGCTTCATGAAAGCTCTGGCTAAATCCACCCACGATCGAATCTGATTACTCTCCAATTGCACATACCATCTCAGGGATGCCCCAGTCAGGCTATACTGGAAGCAATGGATCATCAATTTGTCATTTCGCACAAACGAAGTCATCCTTCGACAGAACATCATCAAATGCAGCTTTGGACAGCTATCTCCCGTGTATTTTTCAAATTCCGACACTTTGAACTTATACGGCAACACGAGGTCAGGAACCAAACACATGGCCACAGCATCCAGGTTAACGGCATCTTTCGCTTCTAAGGCTTTCATTTGCTCTTCCAACACTCGGAGTCTTCTACCATCGTCAAGAGCTCTTGGATCTACTAACCCGGTCATTGGAATATCTCTCCGGTAATTCATCACAGGGAAAGCAACACATTGATTGCTAACAAGAGGATAGCGTTCATTTCGGGCGAGAAACTGCTCATGTCGGCTTCGGTTCTCATTCGTAGGCTGTACAACTTGGTCTGCAGTAAGATTGTTCGCTTGCGGGAAGCCTTCCATAGAATCATACTGATGGTTGGGCGCCGTGGCGAACCCTGCCAAAGTGTTAGGAGCCTGGAAATTGCCTTCAGACATAGCTACCGATTACCTGCAACTGACTATGCTGCTTGATTCTGCTCAAATCTGCTTCAGCCCCCTTGGTCGTCTTCAGCACTCTACTCTTGCCTCAAACAATTCCCCGAGAATCACTTTCTGGTGAAAACAAAGGCTGGATAAGTGCTCTGACCTGCTATAGAAATGCTATGCGGTATGATTTATGCAAACAGAAATACAAAAATGCTAACGTGCATGTGTGCATTGGAGATATTTTCCCTCCAATTCCAGTGTCAGTGGTAGCAAGACGAGATAAACCATAAAGACAATATTTGGAAAAACCCTCATATATTGATTAGAATAACTGTCTTGTCAAGAAGTTACATAACTATGCTCCATACAGCTGATAGGATAAAGAGGATCCCAGCCAACATGCCTGGTGGTGATCTCATCATACAGAATACGAGAGAGAAATCAAATACGGGTACGGTTGCGGAAGTCCTCGACCATCTTCTTTGTCTCTGCGTGATCTGGTTGATAAATCAAACCTTCTATCAGCCGATCCCTCTTCCTGACCGTCCCTTGGATGTCTCTGACAAAGTCTTCCCAAGCCTTATCATTGGCACCGTCCCCAGGTTTGGGTCCCTTGGCATCTGCTTTATGCTGGAAATCTTCCAAATTCTTCATGGCATCTGTCAACTTGCGCTCGGCCTCGTATCGGCGACAGGCTTCTTCTTCAAGCTCCTCAGTCTTCACTTTGACCTGTTCTTCTAACTGAGCAATCTGTGTCTTCAGCTCTTCTTCTCGTTCCTTGCGCTTGGTCATAGTGAGATCCCAGTGTTCTCTGAACTTGGCTAGCTTTGTGTAGGCCCTTTCCAGCTCTTGCTTCTTGGTGGCCAACACACTACTAACTGAATCTACATCTAACTCCAGACGCTTCTTGGTTTCAGTCAATTCCAATAGCGTAGCCTTCAGATGTTTCAGAGTTTCAGCCTGTTGCTTAGAAAAGTATCCTGTTTCAATTTTTTCATGCCGAAGCTGGGCATTCTCCTGCTCTAAAGCCTCTTTAGCCCTTGCTAGCTCTTCTTTCTCCGCCATCAGCTGCTTGTAGACCTGAACGTCCACAGTGGTAGGCTCCTCTACTGGAGGAGGATGCAATGGCTGAATCGCTGGATACGGCATAAGGAACTTCACAGCTCGCTCACGAATCCATTCTACATATGGGCTAGGACCTCGAGTATCCCCTCTGCTACCTGAAAGCTTCCCTCTCTTGTGCAAGTTTTTCCAGGCTTTCTCAAGTTTGGTCAGCATTTCTTTCCCTATTGCCCCGGTGAGATACAGAGATTCCTGTATCTCCTCGGGCTTTGGCGCTCCTTGAGGTATGTACCCAAATTGCTTGATCAATAAGGAAGGGTTATAGTTGACACAACCTTTCCTTCCTATTAACGGAACATTCGGGAATCCTTCGCCTTTGAGTATGACTTCAGCTCCAAATACTTCTTTATTGACCCATACCACGTTCTCAGCAGTCAATCCCATTAAGCGCTCGGGCCATCCTAGAGAATTGATAGAGGTGACAAAAGGGCCTGACTTAGGCATATGACTGGTGAACCACCTGCATAGGAGAGGTACACAGCAAGACACATTCCTTCCTCGTCGCTTTTCATTCTGGTAGTGAGTTGAATGGTGGATATCTCCCAGCAAAGTAGGAACCGGGTTCTTCGCAGCCAAAATATAGAAGGCATCTGAATCAACAAAATCAGGAATGTTCAGGAATAACACGATGCCATACACACATACAGCAAGGATGACGTCAAAGACATCCCAGCTACCCTTCTGGGCATATTCTCGAGCCTTCTCCACTACAACATCCAATGGAAATCCCCATACGTCTCCTCTTCTGATCATCTTCCCAGACAGCTCAGACTCTTTCAAGCACAGGATGGCAGAAAGCTCAGCCAGCTTAGGCTCAGCGTCCGTACGATAAAAAGGCATCTGCTCACGGATCGGTATATCCAGAAGTGCAGAGTACTCCTCCAGGGTAGGAGCCAAAACAAAGTCGGGAAATACAAAACACCTGAGCTCCGCGTCGTAGAACTGTAACAGAGTATAGATGCCGCTGGTCTCGTAGGCAGATGGCTGATAAACGTAGGTCAGAATCCTCCCATATCTCTTTCTGAAGTCACCCATTCCCCTCTTCTTAGCAATAGCAATCAACTCTAACAATAGACTGATATTCGGCGACGGAAACTTATAGGGCAATACTCTCTTCAGGTTTTCCATGTCTTGCTAGGAACAAATACCAGAACTGGAAGGGAAAATATGTACCTGCAATACACACACGTTAGTTGAATGCAGATGGTAATGCAATGATGCAATATGATAAATAATGCAATCTGCGAACACAGGGGCTATGCTGTAGCCTGAAGAGGAATATCTCTGTGATCGAGAACAGAAAACCATCACGGTCACCAGAATCTCATGCCACTAACTATCATCTGATACTCAAAATATCAATCCCCTGGTAAGAAAACCATCTGAACCTCTGCATCTGACGAGAACACCATCTGATGATAGCCTCAACCTCAGATAAGAAACCCATCTGACCCAGACAACACACCTGGAGATGAATCAAGAACACCATCTGACAAAGGTACTGAATCATGGTTTCTGAAGGCCAGTTTTCCTGCAATAACCCAGTCCCTCTCACAGGTAGGATAAACCTAATCCACGGACCAAGGTACGGCATCCTATGCGGTCATCAGCGTCACAGACTTTCATGAATGACGATACGATTCCCAGAAGGAGTGGCATCATCAAGTCATGAAGAGGCCTCACTTAGCTGATTTCCAAATGATCGGTCCCCAGAGTCGACAACCCTCACGTCTGGACTCCCCTCAGATCCTCAGGACCGGAAAGGAGCACCTCTGCAAGAATCTCGTCTGAGCGCAGATTTTCGTAGGGAACTGTGCCTGCTCAGCAGACAGGTTCGTCTACTACTTCTCCGCAACTATATCTAGGTGTGTACTCAAGCCCAGGTCCGGCTTTCACTCACAGTAACCTCCCTTTGCCCACAGCAATAATCATGATAATATAATGCTGGAAAATAAATGCGGAAAGGTAAAGGTACAGAAAAGTAAAGTGCAGAAAAGTAAAACACAATATGCACAACACCCAACCAATAAACATCCAAGCGCTAGGATTGACTCGCGTAGGGGATGGGAAACGGTCCCAGCATAAGGGATGGGAAAAGTCCCTAGATGCTATAAGTCCCCAGCAGAGTCGCCAGCTGTCGCTACTGCGAAAATCGGCGCCGGCTTTACAGGAGAGTCGCCACCGTGCGTTATTTATCCCTCAGAGCGGGAAAGGAAACGCTCGAAGTAAACCTCGCAAAGACGGGAAAAGGTATGGTCATCGCAACCAAAACCTGGATTCGGGAGTCGGTTACGCAAGGGGAAGGTATTAGCACCCCTCACGTCCATCGTACTCGATGGGATCCACGCTTGGTGTTTATAGGTAAAAGGGTGTGTTATCTATCTAAGCTAATGGCTGGTCTGAAAAGAAAATAAAAGGACAGGACTCGACAGAACATACGGTGTTCTGGGCCTACGTATTCCCTCGTGCAATGGGAAAGTCAGAGTCAACGTAGTTCGACTGCCTACGTCTAAACGGGGAACAGGTTGCTCGCCAGGACATCGCGTCCTGTGCCTACGTACTTCCATCTGGTATGAAAGATCAGAGCAAACGTAGTTCGACTAACTACGGGTAAACAGGGGCTCTCACACAGCAGTGAGAAAACAAACTGGTCCTAAAGGCTCGGGAACCTACAAATACGATCTGGTCTCAAATGCACTCGGGCAAGAGAAAGGGATAACAATCAGCCGTTAGCGGGAAAGTCTCGATCGCACAGCCGCGAGAGAACAAAGGTTAGTCGTTAGTGTGCTCGCTAGGATATCGCATCCTATGCCTACATATCTTCGTCTGGTACGAAGAATCAGAGCAGCTGTAGTTCAGCTAACTACGGGTCAAGCTACTCAAAAGCTCCTACAGAAAGGAAAGGGAAACCCTAGAACTATACCTGAGAAACATGGGAATCTACCTACTGCTACCTCACCTGGTTGACCATCCTAATGTCTATCATAACAACTCCGCAGCGGAGAAGTCAGAGCTCCTAAGGGATCATGGCAAAAGGACTAAACTGCAAACAAGAAACTGCACAGTAAAGGAATACTGAACATATGCATGAATGCAACAGCTGAACAAACAAGGCACAGAGGCCACAAACCACAAAGGCAAGGGAGCTCAGCTCTACCAAATACCAACAAGCAAAGCCACGCAATAACAAACAAGCAGAAGGATGACCACCTCACCTTCTCATGCACACAAAGTCTACTTCTAAGATGCACCTATTCAGAACTATCTAGATGAATACCTAAGTCTAATGCAACATAACATCATACCAGTCAAACAACACAAAGAGACTAACCCTGAGCAGGGCCTCTATCTACCAAACAAGAAACTACTCCTGGGCAAGGCCCCTAACAAACCTAAAACAAGCTCCTAATCTATCTCTAAACAAAACTCTATACAATACCCTAAGCAGGGATCTAAGCAAAAATCTAATCAAAAACTCTAAGCAGGAGGAATCAATCCCAGTCTCCAAGCTTCAGAACAAGCTTACCAGAGAAAGGAAGCTAAGCAGACAAGTCCATAGTGCTTTCCTCAGGAAAGTACCAGGAGGTTACTACTCAGGAGTCGTATCCTATGCGGCTCGACAACTGTGATCAGTTTACATCCCTCCTCAGGAGAAATTAAACTCACATGAAGGCTCCGGCGTCACTGGATACTTGAGAAAAACCTATATGCACTAAGGGAACTAAGTGAGCAGACTCATAGGACCTTCCTCAGGAAAGTACTAGGAGGCTGACACTTAGGAATCGTACCCTACGTGGCTCAACAACTGTGATCAGTTCATATTCCTCCTCAGGAGAAATTAAACTCACAAGTTGGCTCCAACATCACTGGATACTTGAGAAATCCTAGACAAACTACTGGAACTAAGTGAATAGACCCATAGGACCTTCCTCAGGAAAGTACTAGGGGACTTCCACTTAGGAGTCGTATCCCATGTGGCTCAACAACATGTGATCAGTTTACATCCCTCCTCAGGAGGAACTAAACTCACAAGTCGGCTCCGACATCATTGGATACTTAAGAAAGAGGTGAGAAGAAAGAATGAAAGTCATTCATAGTGCCTTCCTCAGGAAAGTACCATAAACTCCCTTCAAACTCCAGGATCTCAAACCTCACAAACAGACAACAAGCTCCTAGACTAAGCCTCAATCCACTGCCTCTCTGCAAGCTCCAACAGGACTTCAATCAGCTCCCACCTTGAGAAGAACCCACAGGCCAACAAACCTCAAGGAACTATCTCTGAAGTTCAACCATAGTTGAACTTTAAAGTCATAAGTCATCAAGACTCTTCCTAACTTCAGGCTCAGACAAATCACATCAGAACATCCTACAAAAATCTATCAAAAATCTAATGGGAGACCTACATGGCTCTAGGATAACATACTGAAAAATCAGAACAAAATTCAACACCAGATGAAAGAACTAAAATCAGCAACACAGGCATATCCACAGACCAATTATTCAACATCAATAACAGTGAAAAAATGCAATTAAAGTGAAAATGCATGATTAAGCTAATGTTTCTGCACTATAAAATTCTACACTGACTTACGAGTCTACAGAAAAAAGAACGGGATTATTTGACTAAACCTACCATTTTTTATGAATTTTCTAATGATATGCATGCATTGAAAATATTAAAAAACATCAATTAAAATGGAAAATATACAAAAAATAACAAACAAAATAAAATGTCATTTTTTATTTTGATTTAATTTTCTAGATGCTTTCATGAAATGGTAGAAAAAAGAAGAATTAAAAAATCACTTATTTTCATTTTATTATGATTTATTGAATATGCAAAGAAATAAAAGAAATTGAAAGAAAATTAAATTGAAATAAAACTGGAGGGGGGTACCAACAACAAGATATATGAGTTATTAATGCATTGGGCCCTACAGGTGGGGGTGCTAAAAGCAAATGGGCGTAGGGCCCAGGTTTGCCAGAAACTCACCTCCAAACAAAATAGAAAAAAACGCAGGGAGGTGCTGTTAGCAAGTTTTGCAGTTGTTAATTCATTGGGCTTACGCCCAGGGGGGTGCTATTAGCAATTAGGGCCTAAGGCCCAACTGAATCACTCTGCCTTCACCCAGGGGGGGGGGGTGTACGAGCAAACGGGGGTGTGATAGCAAGATGCGCTTGGGCCTAAGCCCAATAGCCTAACCCTAATCCAATACTCAGTTGAACAAAACCTAATTCTTCCCCCCAAACCCTAATTACTGTTCACCCCAAACTACCTAGCCGCTCCCTCGTCTTCCTCCTCTATCCCTTCTCTGCAACTCATCCCTCTCTCCCAATCCATTCCCAGAAAACAAGAACCTCAACAGGACTTCACACACCTCTCTCACGAGGAATCAAACCCTAACTCACAATCAACTACCTAATCTGGATCTAATAAGCTAACATGCAAACCTCAAACGAAACTCATGATCTAAACGAACAAACCAATAATGGAGGCGATGAAGAAGACGAACCTGAGACGATGGAATTGCTAGAATTCTCTGAAGGCTTGATGAAAATCGTCGCGAGAGAGCAAGATCTTGATGAAGTTCTTTACAAATCTTTGGAGCTGGTGGATCTTGTACAGATCTGGGGATGGTCTAGATGCACGTTGTTGAAAGTCATTGATGGATCCAAGAGATTCTGGATGATGATGAACGTAGACGGTATGATGAATCTTGGAGCGTTCTGGAAATTCTGGGATGAGGATGATGGCGCTCTGGAAAAGTGGATGAAGATTGTTGGCGTTCTGGAGAAGTGGATGAAGAACGATGAAGGTTTGAGTGGATTCTGGAAAAGTGGATGAAGATTGTTGGCGTTCTGGAGAATTTGATGAAGAACGATGAAGGTGAACGAAGGAGCAAGATGAAGATTGGCGTTTCTGGAGATTCTGGGCGTGAAACGAACTCCGGCGAGCCGTTGCGGTGGCCGGAAGACGTTGGGGGTCACCGGCGGTGGGAGGTTACGGCGGATGCATGGCCGCCGGTGAGGTTGCTGGTGAAACTCCGGTGATAGCTGTGAGGTGACAAGTGGCGCGCATGCACAGAGAGAGAGAGAGTGTGGGACAGCTGGGGCGAGACGTGGCGCGAGCTGGGAGCTTCTCTGAGTTGTGTGGTGGCGTGCTTACTGCGCAACGCGTGGGGCCTCTCTTCCAGCAACACGTGGCGTGCCACTATTTATGCCACTGAAACTGCTAGAATCTTCTGGAAGCTTCTGGGAGAAGGCTGGACTTGCTGGACGAATTTGGACTAACTGGGCTGCATCTGGACTTGCTGAATTGCCAACTGATGAGAATTGGGCCTCAACAAAAAACACCCCCTGGGCCCATACGAAAAATGAATGAAAAAACTGTAAAAAACTGAATTTTAATAAAAAACAATTAATCCTAACTATCTCTAATTAATATCAATTAGCACCTAATTAGCTAATTACCCTAACCAACTATCTTAATCCTAATTAACTCTAAAAAAAACAATTAACCTAATTAAACTTTAAAAAGTGATTAAAAGTCTAATTAATTCTACATTATCCTAATTAAATCTAAAAAAAACAATTAAGATCTAATTGACTCTAAACTTCTACTAATTCTCTATTAAAATCCTAATATCATTTAATATCAATTAAAATCTATCATTAATAAAAGAAAAAACTATATTATTTTCTATATTATCTAAAAAACAATTAAACCTATTTTAAAATCTATATAAAATTCTAAAAATGAGAATTAAACTATTAAAAATACAAAAACTCTATTTAAATTCCAGAAAAATCCATAAAGCCTATTAAAAATCCGCAAAAGTCTATAAAAATCCTAAAAATGCAGATGAATGCAAATGACCCCCATAAAAGAGCGCACGAGACCAGATCGAATCGAGCAGAGATCCCCGGTCATCAGAATATCCTCAAAATCACTGTGCAAGCTAAAAATCACCGAGGAGCGCACAATTTCCCGAAAATAAAACCCTGGTGATCTGGACTGGATCTGCCATATCTGATAGATGACAATCAAGCTGTAAACTCCGATATCCTCCGTTTGCGCACAAATATCACGCGTCTGATTTGCGAATATGAAATTAAACCATGAGTCAGATAGGAGAGTCAGTTGGTCAAATTTTAGGGTGCAACAACGGCCACTTGTGAACCGATGTTCAAGCTTTTAAAGAAAGATCAGGCGATTACTTGGAATGAGGATTGCCAGAAGGCATTCGATAAAATAAAGCAGTATCTTCAAGAACCTTCAATCTTGATACCCCCAGTGGCTGGACGGCCATTAATCATGTACCTGACGGTTCTGGAGAATAGTATGGGGTGTGTTCTTGGTCAGCACGACGAGACGGGCAGAAAAGAGCATGCCATTTATTATTTGAGTAAAAAGTTCACTGAGTGTGAATCTCGATACTCGATGCTGGAGAAGACGTGTTGTGCATTAGCTTGGGCCACCAAACGTCTACGCCAGTATATGCTCAATCACACCACCATGTTAATTTCGAAGATGGATCCGATCAAGTACGTCTTCGAGAAGCAGGCTCTTTCGGGCAGGATTGCCAGATGGCAGATGGTGTTAACAGAATATGATATTCAGTACGTCTCCCAGAAAGCCATTAAGGGAAGCGTATTGTCTGATTACCTGACCGAACAGCCGATCGAAGACTACCAGCCGATGAAGTTCGAATTCCCTAACGAGGATATTATGTTTCTCAAAGCGAAGGATTTCGATGAGCCATTGCCCGGTGAGGGGCCGGATAGGAAGTCTCAGTGGAAGTTGATATTCGATGGAGCGGTTAATTCCTATGGAAGTGGTATCGGGGCCATCATCGCGACTCCTCACGGATCTCACATCCCGTTTACCGCGAGACTGACGTTTCCAGTTACCAACAATGAAGCAGAGTATGAAGCATGTATTATGGGTCTAGAAGAGGCAATTGATTTGAGAATCAAGAATCTAGACGTATATGGTGACTCAGCGCTCGTAATCAATCAGATTAAAGGGGAGTGGGAAACTCGTCAAGCGAATTTGGTGCCATACATGAATTATGCCAGGAGGCTGCTTCCTTTCTTCGATCGAGTGGAACTCCATCATGTACCCAGGGCTGAAAATCAGATGGCTGATGCCTTAGCCACGTTGGCTTCAATGTATAAGGTCAATTTTTGGAATGAGGCTCCAAGAATTGTGCTTTCGCATCTTGATCGACCGGCATTTGTCTTTGCAATCGAGGATGCCGCCGACGGTAAGCCATGGTTCCACGACATCCAGACCTTCCTTATGACTAAGGAGTATCCTGTGGGTGCGTCAACCCAGGATAAGAAGACTCTGAGGAGGCTGTCTGGAAACTTTTATCTCAATCCTGATGGAGTGTTGTATAAGAGAAACCACGATCTCGTGCTACTCAGATGTGTAAATGAGAAAGACGCGAGTATGCTCATGGAAGAAGTCCATGAGGGCACATTTGGTACGCACGCCGGCGGGCATGCCATAACGAGAAAGATCCTGAGAGCAGGATATTACTGGCTGACTATGGAGTCAGATTGCTTCAGATTCGCGAAGAAGTGTCATAAATGCCAGATTTATGCTGATAAAGTTCATGTGTCGCCGTGCCCATTGAATGTCATGTCCTCCCCTTGGCCGTTCTCCATGTGGGGCATCGACATGATAGGCAAGATCGAGCCCACTGCATCCAATGGTCATCGTTTCATTCTGGTAGCTATCGACTACTTCACCAAATGGGTGGAGGCAGCCTCGTACGCTAATGTGACCAAGCAGGTGGTAGCTAAATTCATAAAGAGGGACATCATCTGTCGCTATGGAGTTCCCGAGCGGATCATTACTGATAATGGTTCGAATTTGAATAACAAGATGATGAAGGAGCTGTGCCAGAGCTTCAAGATTGAACACCACAACTCATCTCCTTACCGGCCGAAGATGAATGGCGCCGTCGAAGCCGCCAACAAGAACATCAAGAAGATTGTTCAGAAGATGGTTGTGACGTACAAAGATTGGCACGAGATGCTGCCGTTTGCCTTGCACGGTTATCGTACGACGGTGCGTACGTCAACCGGGGCAACTCCTTTCTCCTTGGTGTACGGTATGGAAGTTGTCCTACCGTTAGAAGTGGAGATTCCTTCTTTGCGAGTTTTGGTTGATGTGAAACTCGACGAGGCAGAATGGATTACGAATCGTTTGAACCAACTCAGCCTGATGGACGAGAAGAGGTTAGCATCGATTGCATTTGGTCGCCTGTACCAGAGCCGAATGAAGAAAGCTTATGATAA
The DNA here is from genome assembly GCA_963859935.3 of Lathyrus sativus. Lineage (NCBI taxonomy): Eukaryota > Viridiplantae > Streptophyta > Magnoliopsida > Fabales > Fabaceae > Lathyrus > Lathyrus sativus. The sequence goes on from OZ012737.1 coordinate 541,845,677, forward strand.
GAAGGTGCGTCCTAGAAGCTTTCAGACGGGTGATCTCGTCCTGAAGAAGATTCTTCCGCCACACTCCGATCACCGGGGCAAGTGGACTCCGAATTACGAAGGGCCGTATGTCGTCAGCAAGGTCTTCTCAGGAGGAGCATTGTTGTTATCCACGATGGATGGTGAAGATTTTGCATCCCCGGTGAACGCGGACGCAGTTAAAAAATACTTTGCTTGAAAGAGACCCGCTGGACAAAAAAGAAAGAGTCCAGGCAAAAAAGGGGCATCCTGGCGAACCAAAAACAGAATAAAAGGTTTGGGCAAAAATTAGGGATATATTGAAAAAATGTACACCCGCGAAGTCGAAAACCTACACTGGGCGGCTTCGGCAAAAAAGGGTATCCCGGTGGACTGAAAACCCGTAAAGGGCGGTTCACGCAAAAGTTAGGGATTGGAATAAGCAAATGACTGCGTTCCGCGTGTGGACTTTCATTGTTTAGTGGTTTGGAGGACCTGAGGGCCGTTGATCTGAATCAATCTCTTCCGAAGCTGAAGCGTCGGAGAAGTATCGAAGTCGAGTGGGTCTTAGAGGGATCAACTCATGGTGTTCGTCTACGCCTCGTTGCCGACATTTGTATATACTGATGTATATTTATGTTTTATTTTTGCGCGGCTTCCTCATTCCAGGAGTTTGCCTCTGTTGTAAAACATTTGGCCCATTCAGGGGTCACCATCAATAAAATGCACATTATTCAGCAGTTCTGCTTGCCTGTTTAGCATTCATCTGTTTTTTTTTGCGAATGAAAACGCCGATGTTTTTGATAAAATGCGCATACATAAACTTACGGGCCTAGGCCCATTGATTGTTGAAACAATTAATTACCTGAATATTGTCACGAGATAATAACCTTGATAGGCCCTTTGAGGAGGGTATCTTGTCTGTTTGTTTGTGTTGTTGCAGGTGTAGCACCTTCCAGGCAGTGCGCCATGCGCATCCCCGGAGCTGGGCGAGTCCTTCTCCAGCAGAGTTCAGTGGTCTCTCCTCCGCAGAATCTGAACGCAAGATAGTGAACATTGATATGTCTCCCCAGGCAAAGATGACTCTCTTCCCCCAAGCAGACGCATCCTGAAGGAACGTTGCTTCATCAGCTGAGTCAAGGGCAAAGCTCTTATTCCCCCCCAGCACCGGGTCACAAGTGCAGATTTCATAGAAATGTTCGGGTGCCGAAGCTTGTGTTTCCCCAGTAAGGTCGCCGAAGCAGGTGTTTCCCCCAGCACCGGGTCACAAGCGCAGGATTCGCAGGAAGCTATTCTTGCGCCGAAGTATGCAGTAACTGATGGTGCCAGACTGAAGGCTCCTGCGGAATTGAAATTCCCCACCAGAGCCGTATTCTCTCCCGAAGTTGGATGATTCCCTTTTCCCCAGTGGAGTGTGGGGCAGCTGAAGTTGTTTCCCCACGGAGTTGTTATCCCCAGAAAAGTAGCCATGGCGGCCACGCAGTTTATTCTCGCGATTGGTTTCGCTTTCCGTCAGCAGGTCCAAGTTCTCGTAGAGCTTCGTTCCCCTGCAGCAGACCAACTGAAGTTGTTTCCCCTGCAGCAGACCAACTGAAGTTGTTTTCCCTGCGGCAGTCAACGGAAGATCAATTCCCCAGACAGAGTCCGATTGATATTGGCGTGTCCATGTTCTCCTCCGCAGGATGATTCCTCTATCTGAGTAGTTCTTTCTCCTTGACAGGAGAATTTCCCCTCGGCGTTTATTTCGCCGACGGGATCGCATCATTGTGCATGATTGCATAGCATTTAGCATGAACGCATAACATTTCCACCATGTGGGGCATGGCGCAGAAGCATATGCATCATACGCATGATCTAGGTTATTATCATTCTTGTTTTACAGGTGCTCCACCGAAGGACCAGTTGCTCAGGATGATTCCTGATATTCTCCCCAACGATGCCACTTTCTTAAGATGATTCTTAAGACCCCGGTGTAATCCCCGCAGCCGCTCGCTCAAGATGATTTTTGAGATCCCCAGCGAAGTCTTCAGTTCAAGACGATTCTTGAATTCCTCAGCAGAGCCGTTTGCTTAAGATGATTCTTAAGACCTCAGTGCAGCTTCCCGAGTTGTTTGCTTAGGATGATTCTTGAGCTCCCCAGTAGCGTCCCCAGCAAGAGTTGCCCAGGAAGATTCCTGGAATACCCAGCAGAATAAAGTCTCCAGAAAGGTTATCAGTTCAGGATGATTCTTGAAGGTGCCCGACGGAGTTGTTGTTCAAGATGATTCTTGAAGTCCCTAGTAGCGTGATATGTTTGCTCCAACAGTGATGTCTAATCTGAAGATTGACTTCACAAACGCCTGAAGGCGATATCAGAATGTTCCTGTGGGTTCAGATTTCCTTGTTGATGGATCAACGTGCGTCTGAAGACAAAGTTCAAAAGTTTGTAGATGCAGCTTTTGTATGCAAGGTGATCCATGTTGGCCTGAAGACCAAGTCAGTTGTCCTGAGGTGATGATTGATTGCGATCAAGTGAATAGTATTTCTTCTGACTGAAGTCGAAGATGTTTCTCCAGCTGAAGCGGAGTTTTGCCTGAAGGCAAAGTGTTTGAATCCCCGTAGAGTCATGAATGGCTCAGGATACCACTTCTCTGACTGAAGTCACAGATTTCCCAAGCTGAAGCGAAGGTGCCTAAGGGCAAGGTTATCCCCAAGGTCATGAATGACCTATGATTCATTTTCGGACTGAAGGCCGAAGTATATCCCTGACTGAAGTCACGGATGCTCTATAGCAGAGGCGGAGTTGCCTGAAGGCAGGTCCATGTATCCTTGAAGGCCAAGGATCATTTTCTTCAGACTGAAGTCGAAGATACCTCCTGCAGAGTTGCCGACAGGCAAAGTTTACATCCTTGAAGGCCAAGGATGCCTATCTTCAGAAGTACTTGAATATCTTTTCTAGCTGAAGCTGGAAGCGGCCAGGGGCCAGGGTTTCATATGTCTTTGATGTTGAAGTTCTACGGTGCGCAGTGTACAGTAGTATTCGGATGTTCGTTATGGTTCTGAGGGTGAACCCCAAATCAGAGCGTGTTGAGTCTCTCATTCCCAGCGGAGCAGTTTCAAATACGCAAGTCTACTTTACCAGGAGTGAACCCCAGGTTAGATTTGTTCAGTGTTGTATTTTCTCCGGCGGCGAGGTTCGATGTTTGCTTCGACGGCGAGGTCAGATTATGTTTGTTTCCAGCGGTGAGGTTGGATGTTTGTTTTGACGGCGAGGTCAGATGTGTGTTTCCAGCGGTGAGGTTGGATGTTTGCTTTGACGGCAAGGTCAGATTATGTTTGTTTCTAGCGGTGAGGTTGGATGTTTGTTTTGACGGCAATGTCAGACTCTTTAAATCCCCAGCAGAGATGATGTTTGTACGACGGCGATGTCGAGTGTCTCTCAGAGCAATGTTTGTTTCCGACGGTGATGTCAGATTCAGTTTTCCAGCGGCGATGTTGGGTATGTCAGATGGTTTAGTCTTCCAGCGGCGAGGTTGGGTGTTGTGGTTGTCTGAAGGCAATGTCAGAAGAGTTTAATGTGGATAACCGACGGCGAGGTCAGATCAGTATTTCTCCAGCTAGTTGCCGTGCAACTAGTATTGCAGTATTTGAAGGTTTGCTCTCCGCAGAGTATCATGTGCTCGTGCAGTTGGCAAATTTTCGGGTTTACCGGTATTCAACCGTCTCGCACCTTGATTGGCTGAGAGTCGTTCGCTTCTCACCCAGTCAGGTTCAAGCCGTTTGAATAGGGGCAGCTGTTGCACCCCAAAATTTGACCAACATTTATTTATCCATCAAGTGTTTGAAGGTTGATATCTTCATCAAAAAGTTCAAGAGATCCTCAGAGAAATTGGTTGAAACCAGCCTCCTAGCTTGAGAGTTGTGGGTGCTCCTCAGATGATTCTGAGACTTTGAGAATGAACTTGAAGCTTTGAGAAAGCCTATGAGGTGTCTTGAAAGTCATCATGAAGCCCAGAGAAGGCATTGTGCAAGAATTCAGAAGATTCAACCATGAATGGTAGAATTAGGGTTTTGACTGGGTCAATCCTAGGTCAGTTGAAGATTTGGAGAAGGTTGAGACCTAATCCAAGGGCCATGTGATCATGGAATGATGTATTGAGATGTTATAAGGATGACTCCTATACCAACTCATCATGATTGAGGAGTTTGAGAAGTGTTAAGTCAGGGTTTCCAAGGATTGTCAGTGAAAAAACCCTAGTTTGATCCCTATCTTCCAGGCAGTTTTAGCTCAAGATGTGATTGATATCTCATCATCCCCACAACATGAATGTTGTGTAGCTTGTTCTTAGCTTTAATTTGAGTGGTGGAAGTCCTTGATAGGATGTGCAGAGCTCAAGTTATGGTTTTGACAAATTACAGGTCATCTGAGGTATGTGAATCTGGGTCCTTGAAAGTCACCCAACTTGCAGACAACGTTTGCCCTAGTAGGATGATTCCTATGATCTCTTGGTCAACATGAATATTGAAGAGCATCTTCTTAGATTTCTAGAGAGTACTAGAAGTCCTTGATAGGATTTGTAGAACTCAACTTATGGTTTGAACAAGACAGGGGTATTTTGGTCATTTGGTGATTATAGGTCATTTTAAGCAAAGGCCATATCCCCTATTTCCAAGCCTCAAATGAAAAACTTCCCAACATCAAAGTTGTTCAAAATGGGATTTTAAGGCTAGAAAAGAGGGTGTGAAAGTTTGGAAAAACTTAGAGCATGGATTTTTAAAAGTGGTGCAAATGGCTTGTAAATGGCTTATAAGTAAAAAAAGTTGAAATGGAATTTTGGTTTGAGAGATCTACAAATCCAAAATAGGTCATCCAATATGTCATTTTGAATCCAAACATCATTTTAAAAACAATGGTTTATCCACATTTTTGAGTTTAGGCTTAAAAATTGGAGTTGCTTTGTAAATTTGTTTCTTGCATTTTAAGGCACCAAAAGAGAAAGTGAGAAAATGCTACATAAGGGTTTGAAATGCCTTGTTCTCATACCAATTATTCATTTAAGGAGATATTAAGTGGAAATGCATGGCTTATCATGAGTTTGCATGAGAATTACTAAATATGGAAAAATCAAAATCTCATTGCATGATACATTCTAGAAACTTCTTGGAATCTTCTACAAGCTTCTACACACTTCCATCCTTCTCTATAAATGCCCTAGAGTTGATCCATGGCAGGGTTGGTGATTCATTGTGCTTGCAAACCATAGTTTGATTCCATCACTCCAAATTGCATTTTGATTTCAAACTTCATCTAAACTTCATAAACTACCAAACTTCTTGTTACAATCATCTTCTACCATCATCATGGAGTAAGAAGCCAGCAAGAACTAGTGGAATTAGTGGTTGTTTCGTGTGATCCAAGTCTTCCCTCCAAGTTGCATGAAGAAGTGGCTAGAGTGATTCAAAGGGTGTTATCAAGAATTAGTGCATAAAGAAGGCTCAACATCCATTGGAGATCCTTTGAAGTAAGTGACAAGAGCTGGATTGAAGGATAACCACCATTGCCATCATCAAGTGATAGGTATGCAATTTCAATCGAATCTCCTTATTTATCCAATATTAGAACACGTGGTTAGGATATATATGTTAGAGACCATTAGAGGATGCAATGTGAGGAGTTTAAGAGTTGTTCTTGAAGGTTCAAAATATGGTGTGGATTCTTGGGTGATCAAGATCATGGTGATTAGGGCAAGATAATCCTAGATATTATGTTTAGAATACTCACCATAGTGCATAGAACACTCTAGAGTAGTTTGAGCACGTATAGTTTCCATGCACACCAGAGCTAAAACATGGTGTCCAGAACTTCCACCTTTCGTATTTCATTGTAGGGTGAGTGTTAGAAAAATCCAAGGTCGTGGCTGTGTAGAGGGAGAAAAATGGTGCAAGTTTGGTTTTTATATCGCGTTATTTCATGGAGTGAGCAGGGAGAATGAGGAAGATGAAGTATGGCGCGTGGAAACTGGTTTGGGGAGGAAACCCTAGCTGGAGGTTGAAGACAACCTCCCAGCCGTCCGATCGTATCCAAATCGTGACTTTTTAATCACATCCAACGGTCCTTGTTCAAACTCAAAAACGGAGGGAAGACTTGAGGCAATACGTTGCCGTTTCATTAAGTGGAAGACCTGGGCCTCAGCAAAATCTTGCTGCTCGCACCCCACCCAGAAGGCCCAATTGAGTTAACACGTTAAAAGCATGCTATTTGCACTGTTCGTTTTTCAATTTTCTTTTGATTTTTTATATTGATTTCCTGAAGCGCGTGGGCCTAAACTCAGTTTCTATTCGCACCCCTGGTACTGGCCCATCTAATAAAGTGAACTGGGCGCAGTTGTGTTTGACACCCCCTCCCCTTTAATTCATTTTCTTTTAATTTTTTAATTTCTTTTATTGTTCAGCATTTTAATAAATTCATATAAAAATGAAAAATGATTGTTTTTCAATGCTTGTTTTTTCTACATGTTCATAATTTTGTCTAGAAAAATATCAATAAATAAAATTGTCATTTTATATTCTTTTAATATTTTTAGTATATTTTTCATTTAAATAGCTTTTAAATAGGATTAATATTGTACCTCATTTTGTAGAATTTATTTTAGGACCTTCCCTTAGTCTTTTAAGTTCATTCTTTTTGGCATAGTTAGATATTGAATCATAGTTTCCCATAGGATTTAATTCTTGATTTTTAGATTAAAATTTGATTAGTTTAATTAGGTTAGCATTAGGGTATCATAATTAGGGTTTAGGTTATGCATAAGTGAAGTAATTCATTTTCTTTAGAGAGTTTTGTCTTGATTTTTGGGGATGGGCATATATGGATGTTATGGGTAGATGTTATAGACCCTTGTGAATAATTGTTAGATTTTCCCTCTTGCTTTAGTATTTTTAGGTATCTTCTGAAGTTGACTGACTGTATTGACTGTTCTGTGGTTATTTGTCTGTCTCTGGGGTTTATTTTTGGGAAATTGTTGTGGGGCTTGGTTTGTTTTGAAGAGCTTATTGAGGAGCATGATGAAGGAGAAGATTGAAGATCAAGACCCAGAGACCCAGAGCTTGGAGATTATTCCCTGTCTGTGAGATTTGAGATCCTGAAGTTTGAGGGAAGTTCATGGTACTTTCCTGAGGAAGGCACTATGAATGACTTTCATTCTTTCTTCTCACCTCTTTCTCAAGTATCCAATGATGTTGGATCCAACATGTGAGTTTAATTTCTCCTGAGGAGGAATGTAAACTGATCACAGTTGTTGAGCCACATGGGATACAACTCCTAAGTGGAAGCCTCCTAGTACTTTCCTGAGGAAGGTCCTATGGGTCTATTCACTTAGTTCCACTAGTTCAGGTAGGATTTCTTAAGTATCCAATGATGTCGGAGCCAACTTGTGAGTTTAATTTCTCCTGAGGAGGAATATAAACTGATCACAGTTGTTGAGCCACATGGGATACAACTCCTAAGTGGAAGCCTCCTAGTACTTTCCTGAGGAAGGTCCTATGGGTCTATTCACTTAGTTCCACTAGTTCAGGTAGGATTTCTTAAGTATCCAGTGATGTTGGAGCCTTCATGTGAGTTTAATTTCTCCTGAGGAGGAATGTAAACTGATCACAATTGTTGAGCCACATAGGATACGATTCCTGAGTATAAGCCTCCTAGTGCTTTCCTGAGGAGGGCACTATGAGTCTGCCTACTTAGCTCCCTTTCTTTGGTAAGCTTGTTTTGAAGCTTGAAGACTGGGATTGATTTCTTTTGATTAGGGTTTTGCTTTAGGGCTTTGCTTAGAGGTAGATTAGGATTTTGTTTTTGGGTTAGGATTGGAGATTAGATTAGATGATTTCTTTCTCAAACAGGGATGGTATTTCATTTCTTTTATCTGTATGACTGCAGTTTACTGTTTATTGCTTGATAGCATGTTGTTTATTTTTCAGTATGATTACTGTTATTTCATGACTGGCTTGAGGTCGAGACGAGCTTGTGGAGGCTGAAGCCCCACACACATTTCCTCCCTCACTTGCATTGCATGCGTTTTACTGTTAAGCTGATGCTTTGTCTGTTTTGGTGTATCATTGACATGATCCCTTAGGACTCTCATTTCCTTTGATAAGGATTTGATGATAGACTTTTAGGTTAAAACCTATGCATGACAACTTCTAGGAGTTCCCTGTTCAAACCTCAACCATAGGATGAATCCATGGCATGATAACAGTAGGACTTGATAGTCTCCCTCCTAGTTGGGCCTGTTCTCTTCTCATCTCAAAACAGTTTAAGATATAGTAATCATGAATGATTTCTTTCGTACGTTACGAGCCTTAAGCTATCTAAGATTGGATGTTTAGTATGGTACCCTTTGGGTGACATGCGACGCATTCACTCTCAGGTCATAGTCTCTAGTGCGATTGAAATCACAAACACAATAAAAAACACTTCTTTCAGGAAATAAGTCGTAGTTTCCCGAACTACGTTTGCTCTGATCTTCCATACAGTGTGGAAGTACGTAGGCATAGGATGCGATATCCTAGCGAGCAACCTTTCCCCCTTAACCCTTCGTAGGCCGAACTACGTTGACTCTGATTTCTCATTCTCTGATGAGAATACGTAGGCATAAAGTGCGACGCTTTGCCGAGTCATTTTTCTTTTCTTTTCCAGCCAGCCTTGATAGGTAGACAAAATAAAACCAACCCGTCCAAGTAAACAAACAAGCGTGGATCCCGTCGAGTACGACGGACGTGAGGGGTGCTAATACCTTCCCCTTGCGTAACCGACTCCCGAACCCGGACAATGGTTGCGATGACCTTGTCTTATACCTTTTTCGTCAGGTTTTTCCGATCGTTTCCTTTCCCGCTCTGAGGGATAAATAACGAAAGGTGGCGACTCTTCTGTCATGCCGACACCTTATTTTCGCGCAAGCGACAACATCCATCAGAACAGAACCACTCAAATTGCCACCAATTTCATTTCAAGATATAATACAGACAACATGTTTATACAAGATTCAAAAGTTTTACAAGGACAGTGTGCACACATCGCCAGTTGCAACAAACAACAAGAAGAAAAATACATTGTGAAGAAGACAGTACACCAGGTCTCAGAACTTTCTGTGGTTATCTCATAGCATAACAACACCTTGAGTCTACTTTGAAGCTTCATACTGAAAACCTGTTACCACCAATATCGTCACCTGTCAACAATTCCAACTCATGTCATTTACCTATGAAACCACTTATTCACGGAGCCACCGCATTTCAGTCAAGAGAACATATCCATTTGAAAAAGAATGTGATGAAGAAGAAAACATCACCACCCCCCAAATTCAATACATGGTTTGCATTCAAATCTATTCACCCTGGCCCAACAAGCTCGCATTTGCTTTCCACACCTACAAACGAAATATCCGAAATTAGCAAAAAAAACTGTTGGAGGATATTCCACAAGAAGATCCTAATATCCCAATCCAAACCCCAACATTGAACGTAGACGGATTGATGCGGCACCAAAGAATTGATTATCATTTAACATACATTTAAGAAGATTGGAACAAGAAAGGAAGTTTTCCAATCTGATTTATCCTAAAACAGAAAGTTCCAATCAATCATCAAAATGTTTAAATCAAACATTCAACTATTTTAATCAGACTTTAAACACGACATTAATTCTCAAGATGCCTATATAAAGAGATGAAGGGGAAAAGGAATCGATTCACGATTAGCAACCCAATAACCCCCAAATCAACCCTAAGATTCGGAAAGGGAGAAGGGGAGAAAGACTTATCTCAAATCCATTTGCACACCCCGCCGGAGATCGCCGAAAACTCCAATCCACCACCAACCTTCAACAAAGAACCTCCGCAGCAAGCTCCCTCTCAACACCCCATCTTCGCGCCATCGCCAGACACCGTCAGAAAACGGCTGCTATAAACCCCATTCGCGTCAAAACCCAGCTTCCAGCGCCGACACCTCACGGTAATTGTCATTTTCATCAAATCTTATGAAACTTTGATTCGTTTTTGTGTGTTCTCAGGTTCAGAAAGGAAGCTAAAATAGGAACGGAAGAAGATCGAAACGGAGAAAAGAAAGGAATTGAATCGCAGGGAGAGAGAACCGGTTAAGGGTTTAGGCTTTCTCCTGTTTGTGTTTTTTTTTTGTTATTGTAATCTAATGTAATGCACACGCACTAACTACACTGCACCCTCACACACGAGCCATAGGATCTCCAACGAATCCTATTGTGCATTCCATATCGCATTCCACCGTAAGCCCTTACTCACGTACCTCACCTGATCACACGCCTAACCCCTTTTAATTACCGTTTAATTTTCCCCCAACCTAATAATCAACTCTTTAATTAACAACTATTTGACCCTAATTTAATTAATTAATCCTTATCACTTTTTTTATATTAACAATTTTTATAAGTAAATCCACTAATAACTATTTAACTAATTAATTTAGTTTTATCTTTCTTACTATTCATTTAATTAATCTTTAAATAAATCACCTTTCTAACTTAAACTATTTATTTTATTATCAATTAATTAATCCACTTAATTAATTTTTTTAATCACCCTTTTAAAAAAATAAATTATAACAAATTTTTATTATCTAAATTAATTATTAATTTTCTTAAAATCAAATAACAACCAAACTTCTTTTTTATAAAATTATTATTAAAGCCAAACTTTTATCTTAATAATTAAAAACTCTTTTTAAACCCTACTAATTCACACTTAAAATCCTTTTGCTAATTAAATTTAAATTAACTTTTTAAATCAACTTAATAACTTTTAATCAAATAGTATTTATTCACTATAATATAAAATCTTTTATAAACAATTTACATTCACCAATTTATCTATAATTAATAATAAAACCTAGTTAGTGTTTTAGAAATAAATAAGGAATTTCTTTTTAAACTAATAGCCACAAAATTAAAATAAATCATTTTTTAAGTTTTATAATAAATCATGTAGCATATTATAACATTTTACTTAAAAACCTCGCCTTAAGGTCAATCTAATTCAACTTAATCAACTCCGTTTAAAATCAACTCACATCGCAAAATACAGCTTAATCGTGCACCCCACGACACGTTCTCACTTACACCTTAGCGCTTTCATGCGTTTGTGTATGGTTTACTTTCCTTGCAATTTATTTCTCAGCAATTTAATATTATCGCATTTACATTATTGCATCGCATCCGTCCAAAGGAAAACCCTACACATGAGTCAACACTTGTGTGTAGTTCACATCATTTGCATCATACTCCCGCTTGATCCCTGATCCCATTCAAGTCGATCTTAAGATAGATCCTACCCATAGGAAGGACCTCGTCTTCTATCTTTTACAACATAGGAAAACAAACATTAACAACACTACAACAATATTCAAGCATTTAACAATCAATTCAAACAATACATTCAAACACATTAGAGAAAGATGTTAATCATCTTAGGTGAGATAGAACCTCCACCCCACAACAATACAATCAAACCGTAGGGACTTTGCCTTAAGAAAGATAGAGGCGTACTCGTCAAACAACCCGAGTACTTGAGCCCTTTTCTTAAGACGATGCAAAGACTATTTTCCTACACCTTGTGGCGGTTATATCTCCCTTAAAATGAAGACACATCTCTTCTCCTAAAATCAACCATACAACTACCCTAAACCTGTAGGACCTTTGACCACAGTCAAAGAACTCCTCAAACCCTTTAGGGGAACTACAAATACTCTAATTCCACTCCCGTAAGGATATGTAGGCATGAGATGCGACATCTTATCGAGTATGCTTAGAAACAAACCCCTAGGTCTTTCAACCATTAAGCAGATAAACACTTAGCAATAAACAAGCATAAAATAAGAGGTTCCTGTAGAGTACTATAGAAACTTAGGATGCTAGTACCTTCCCTAAGTTTAACCAACCCCCGAACTTATAACTCTCTTAACCTTGCATTTGCATTGCATTGTGGGAATTTTGATCTTTATCCCTTCCTTTGGACAAATCAAAGTTCGGTTGCAAATGAATTAAAGATTCAAACTAATTAATAGTTTGGTATCCAAATTTCACCGCGACAGAAATGACGACTTCACTGGGGAGCTCTCTAGTGGGTTTCCCTATCCTATTTTATTTGTTTACTGCTTTATATATCTGCCTACTTGATTAATTGTTTATATGCTTTCTCTTGTATTTCTTTTGGGATTGTTGTCTTTGAGTGGTGAGATAAAGTTCTACACCCGAACTTGAGAGAAATTAAGATAGGATGGTGATATAGTCGAGGAGGCTTATAGGGAGTTGAATCCCGACTAAGCTGAATCGAGAATCCCGCTCAATTGAGGCCCTCTCGAGGTAGTACTGTTGAACGAGTAATCATGAAGACACTTGCTATTTTCGACCTTGGAGTCTGTGATATTGAGGACCGTAGTTACCTTAAACCCAACTTTGGCCTTTATTAGGACGTAGTGCGGGACTATGAGGGAGTAATCTCAAAGTAGTGCCACGCGAAGCTACGCTCAAAAGAAGTTCTCTTGAGAATATTATTAATCCTCGAGTAATTGGGAAATTGATAATATCCGAAAGATGGGCTAATGATTTTGAGTCCCTTTAGAACCTTGTTCTGCAGGTACAAACAACCTTTAGTCCTTAAACCTTTGGGGATGGGTATACCTTATGCTCCATGCTCGTTGCAAACCTAGGGTTCCCCTTTGTTTGTTTTTTGTGTCCTTATGTGAATATTTGTGTTTGCCGCATTCATATAGCATCATTCTGCATTGGACTTCATGGGATTTACCTTCGTTTATGAACATTGTAGGTCACTATGACTTCAAATGAAAGACGTACTGTGAAATATACTTTTAAGAGTCCCAAATTGGATGACCTAAAGAAGTTGTGGGGTTTCATCAAAGATCAAGAGGAATTCAAGAACAAATATGGAAAGTTGGTATCTTTATTGGGTCGCTCAGTGGATGAAGGACTTCTTGCCACTCTGCTACAGTTTTATGATCCTCTTTACCATTGCTTTACCTTCCCAGATTTTCAGCTGTTACCTATATTGGAAGAGTACTCCTTTTTAGTTGGTCTACCTATCTTGGAAGAATCTCCTTTTCCCTTCTTGGAAAAAGACCCTGACGAGAAAGATATTGCTATAGCCCTTCGTTTAAAGGTAGCTGATGTCAAGGCCAACATGGTTACTAAGGATGGAATTCGCGGTTTAAAGACAGATTTTCTAGTCGAGAAGGCTTTGTTTTATGCTGATTATTCAAATAAGGCTCTGTTTGAGGCAATTTTCGCCTTACTTGTTTATGGGGTGTTTCTATTCCCAAGTTTTGAAGGTTTCATCGATCTCAAAGCATTTAAGATCTTTATGAGGAACAACCCAGTGCCAACTCTGTTGGGAAATGCATATCACTTTATACATCTCTGAAACCTTCATGGTGGAGGGATGATTACTTGCTGTGTACCTTTACTTTACAAGTGGTTTATTTCGCACTTGCCGAAGTCTAGCTCTTTTACAAATATTGGCAAAGAGCTTTGGTCTCCAAGAGTTATGGCATTGACCCATTATGACATTGATTGGTACAACCAAGTGTATGATGGAGTATTAATCATTAATAGTTGTGGTGACTTTGCTAATGTACCATTGCTCAGCTTTGATGGAGGAATCAGCTACAATCCTGTTTTAGCTCGTCGACAGTTGGGATACCCATTGAAGGAACCTCCCAAGAGTGTTCAAGTATAGGGTATATTCTTCAAAAATGATATGGAACTCTGAGGAAAGATTCTAGATGCATGGCGTAGTGTACACAAGAAGGGGAAGAGAAGTCTAGGGAGGCCTAATTGTGTGTCTTTAGAACCGTACCTCCAGTGGGTGAGAGACAGAGCAATCAAGCTGAGGATGCCTTACTCTCGCCAAGACCCCATACCTCCGAAGAGAGAGCTTGCTTATGTCTTTATGCCTGATGCTGAGAAGTTGGGAGTTGCCTTAAGGAAATCACAGCGTGAGTCAGAGGCGTGGAAAAACAAATATCAAGTGGTTGTTGCAGAGATTAGTGAGCTTCAAGAGAAGAATACCAAACTTCAAGAGCAACTACAATTGAAGGACGAAGAGCTACTCCCCTACAAGAAGAGGAAGATTCTAGAGGATTTATTTTCCTACGACTCTCAGTGTGCCCTTTGGGGAATGATTGTGGACAATCTCACCCGTGAGAAGACCCAGTTGGAGGAGCAGCTCAAGCAGCAGCATTCAAAACTTCTTTAGTGTCTTTACTAGCTTTTATTTAGCTTTTATTTGGGACTCTTTAAAAGAATATTTATGTAATCCGTTTCAAATTTAATAAAACGTTTCCTTTTACCGCAATGCCTATAAATAAGAGGAATCCCATGAAGTCCTAATCATCTTGCATTGCACTCTTTTCCCTTGTTCACTTCAAGAAACTCAATTTCGTTTTGTAGGTATTGTAATCATGGATTTCAGAAGAGAAACCCTGAAGTACACTTTTCAGAGTCCCAACATCGAAAGCTTGAAAGAACTAGCCGAACTCGTCGAGGATCGCTTTGCCTTCGCAGCAGAATATGGAGGAGTCTTCCGTTTCCTTGAGCTGAGGATGAAAGAAGGATTGTTGGAAACATTGATTCAGTTTTATGACCCGATGTATCACTGCTTCACTTTTCCGGACTACCAGTTGATGCCGACTCTAGAAGAGTACTCATAATTCTTGAGGATGCCTGTGACTGTCCGACCTCTATTCACCGGAAGGGAAGACACGCCTAGTCACCAAGAAATTGCAAATGCCACTCATCTCAGTCTTGAAGATGTTCAAACACACCTGATCACCAAGGAAGGAGTCCTTGGGTTCCCCGCTGACTTTTTGATTGAAAAAGTCTGTCACCATGCTGAAAGAAAGGAGGTTCTCATCTTGGAAGCCAATTTTGCTTTGTTGGTTTATGGGACTTTCTGGTTCCCTAGAATGGACGGCTTTGTTGATATGGATGCAATCAAGTTGTTCATACTCAAGAATCCAGTACCCACCTTGCTTGCTGATGCGTACTTTTCGATTCACTCGAAGAATTCCGAAGGAGGAGGACACATTGTATGTTGTACCGCCTTGCTGTACTCATGGTTCATCGCTCGTTTGACTTGGTATCCGTCCCTTTGGGATGAAGTAGCAACACCTCGATGGTCCGAGATACTTATGGCCCTCACCCATTCGGACATTGTTTGGTATGATCCCGCCTATGAAGGCGTGCCTATGATTCCTAGCATCGGAGGATTCCCCAACGTACCGCTTATTGGGAGAGAAGGATGCATAAGTTACAATCCCGCTTTGGCCCGTAGACAGTTTGGCCACCCTATGACCAAAGTACCTGACCCGGCTTCGTTGGAAGAGATCTATTTCAAAGGAGAAGATGATCTAGATCTAAGGACTGTCATCATTTACGCATGGAAATATATCGGTATAGAAGGAACTGCTGCTTCAAGGTACCCCAGTTGTGCTGTTTCTGAGGATTATCTGCATTGGGTGCGAGAAAGGGCTCTCGATCTCAAGATGCCTTTTCCTTTTCATGAACCTATGGTATTGTCTCCTCATGACCCCGAATGGTTCGATGTGGACGAAATAGAACAAGTAAGGATTGCTTTAGATGAAGTCCGGAAATTGAAGACTGCTTGGAAGAATAAGTTCTTCACCCACAAGGCAGAGAAGGAAAGACTTCAAAGGAAACCAGAGGTAGAAGTTGCAAGAAAGAGAAAGGCACGAGGGGATTTATTTTCCTCTCACACCTCTTCAAGTGTTTCCGCCAGTGATGATCTCCCCTCAACTACCATGGCTTGGAAGGAGTGTGTGGAACGACTCATCATCGAGAAGACGGCGCTGCAGGAGCGTATTGATCAGCTGACCGAGGAGCCCCGTACGAAGGAGAAGACTGTGGGATAGAGTTCTAAGTTTTCTTTTGCTTTCGTTGTAATAAACTCTTAAAATAGTACTTTGCTTTACATTGTTTCTCAAGAATAAAAAGTTTTTCAATTATTCTACATTATAATAATGAAAAACACTTTGAGTTTCTTGAAGTCTCCTCCTACATCTGCATTTTTGCATTAACATTCTGCATTTAGCATGGCATTTTACATTTGTGCATGTGCCTTTCCTTTGTTGTGGCTCATTTCGGTTTTCCATCTTTTGCTGTCAGTCGCCGTCTCGACCATCTGACCAAGCTTGAAGTATTATTAAAGGATAGTAAAGAGAACAAAGATATGGATCGCATGACTAGCTTCATAGTAAGGTCTAAACCGACATTTCACCATCCCTCCGACGACTTTGTGCCTGCGCAACTTCAGCCTATGCGAGACAACCTGTTTGCTGACTTTCAGAATATTCATGCTGAGAAGGAAATGGACGATCCTGGGCTTATAGCATTCGAGAATGAACTTCGTGACTTCAAAGAACGATGGAAAATGATGAAGAGGAACCGTTCACCTGATTTTTATGCTCATGACCTGCACCTAGTTCCAAACCTAGTTGTCCCCCGGAATTCCAAATGCCCACCTTCGAAGTGTACAAAGGTACGATTTTTCCAAGGTATCATTTGATGATGTTTTGTCAGAAGATGACTGCTTACCTTGGGAACGACAAACTAATGATTCACTGCTTTCAAGAAAGTTTGTGTGGAGCACCGTTAACATGGTATATGAAGCTACAAAGGAACCACATTCAGTCTTGGGAAGACTTAGTTGTTGCTTTGGTGAAGCAATACCATCACAACTTGGGTATAGCCCCAGACAATGAAGATGACAGTGGACCTTCCAGAGAATTCATAGCTCTGGTACCCCATCCTCAACATCAGTATGCAATGCCCGCTCAGCGTGAACAACAACCACCTCCTAAGCAAAAGTTGGCTTCTCCAGATCAACCACAGAATCAGCGGCTTCAGAGAAGTTATCAGAGGATGCCTCTGGATACTCCAAGAGAAGTAATTCATCGGTTTGATCCCATCCCTGTGAAGTATGCTGACTTATTTCCAGCTCTGATTTAAAGAGGCCATATCCAGACAAGAGCTCCACCTAAGGTACCTAAGAAGTTTCCATACTGGTACAAAGCCAACAGATTTTGCCTGTACCATCGAGGTGCTCCGGGGCATGACATTGAAAGTTGTTACGGTATGAAAACAGACGTTCAAAGTTTGGTCAAATGTGGAATCTTATTCTTTGAGGGTTCCATCCCTTATGTGCGAGATAGTCCCATATCTCAACAAGGTTCATCCTCCACGTGCATGATTCAAGGTCGTCAACACCGCGTCTGAAAGCTGCGCACCGGACATTTCTGCATGTCTCTCCAGTCTACATGAAAGTACAATAAAGATCCTAGAAAGGACTCTCTGAAGAAGTTTATTTTATTTTGTTCATGTTTATTTCTTTGGTTGAAAGCATATTTGGTGTGTAAGAACTTTCTATTTTGAATAAGTAATGCAATAACTGTTTGTCTTGAAGAAATCCATTCGTTTTCACTCAAATTGTTTTTCAAAATTATTTATAATGCCGACGTTTACCCGATCTCTTGCTCTGACAGAGAATTGGAAGGAGGATGATGAAGTAAAACACATGATCTCTTGTTGTATGCTTCGAATAAGAACCCTACTGAGGATGTAAGACATCATTTCAACCATCTAGACACCAACATAGTTAAACCCTTTTTTTTTAAGCCTTGAGAAAAGATTTGTTTTTTTTCCCAAACCAAAACCTCGTTTTTAGCCTGGGGCAGGGTACTATAAAAAAAATGAACATTTTTCAAATTGGGTGGGCTCAAATATACTAACCCTTTATTCCTCCACTTTACAAGTCATAAACTAAACCCACATACGACCCTCAAAGTCCTAATTGAAGTAAGGTTTAGTTCGAAAGCATACTCGATGAGATATTGTTTCCTGACTCCTTGAGCTATGCTCCAATTAAATCGGCTTTATAAATTTTTTTTATCCTAACTAGTGGTTTCGATCACAAGTTATTGGGATATCTCAAAAAAAAAACTTAAAGACAAACGCGTGTTGCATTACCCGTTTCAAAATTAACATTTCTGACTTGCTAAATGCGTTTGACATCTTAGAAAGATTACAAACAAACATGGATGGATTTGAAGACTTTGCCAACCTGGGGCAAGTTATTTTCCAAGAGGTTTGATCCGTACGAGTTTGGCTTCATCTAAAGCACAATTTGGAAGACTCAGTTATACCGTCAATCAGGGGCAGTTACGTCGAGATTCGGCGAATCTCTCTGAGAGTTTGAAAATAGTGGGGCATTTGGACATAAATTTTCTGTAAAATCCTCTCGAGATGTTTTTCTACACCACGAGACTTGGGGCATTCGAAGCTTTGAGGCAAAGAGGATGTTTATTTCATCCCCAGGAAGCTCAACTCCAACATGTTCAATAACTATGATGAACCAGGATATTTATTTTATCCCCTACCTCCGTCTACATTTTTCATACAACCTTTCAGACTTATCGAGATGTTACATCCCAAATAGATTGACCTCAACTCCCCAAGAGAAGCTTGTGAAGCTCTGAAACAGGATGGTGATCCCATATTTGGTTCTTCGTCTATCCCCAGTGGTACTTCTATCTGTGAAGATTGGCCGAGATGTTTATCCCGAGATGTTTATCTCCGGTCGCCTCTTTCTGTTTATTTTGTCAGCATAAACATACGCATTGCATATAAGTAGACCGCATAGCATGTGCTTTTGTTGCATTCTTTGTGCTTGTTTTATTCTATCGCTTTGGCTATAGTTACCCCTAGGTGTGTGGGTGCGTCTTATCCCTCCACATAGATTCGTCTACCCTAGGCAGAAAGAGCACAATATTTCATTTTCCCCGTGAAGTTCAACCCTCATGGAAGACGGTTATTTTAGTATAATTCTGTTTGAGTTCATACCTCATTAGACAAGTCTTGCTTGACAGTTTCTTTTCGGCTACTTCCCGAATCGAACTTCGGTCTTTGGCGATCACATCACGGACATCTCCAACCTTTAAGAGTGGATTAAGTGTGCATTTATTTTGCACCCTATTCCCCAGGAAGAATATTCCTAAAGACAGACATCTCTTCAACAATAGCATCACAAGATTTTATCGAACATCAATCTCTTTATTTGAGCAACTCGTTTTGATTAGGATCTTATTCAAAATGACAAAACAACAATTTTCACAAGACAGATCATTTACCATCAGTGGATCCTTCAACATTAGACAGTTACAGACATTTCTCTCAGGAATGACTTCCCCAGTGAGTTCATCACACAAGTTTACTTCCGTCAAGTGGCATCTCCCCAGAGAAGTCAAATAAGTTTACCACAATAGTATTCGTACTTGAGAAGACATACGTTACAATTCAACCGGCTCACATCTCTTCCGAAGATCCTCGGTGAAGCTACATCTACAATCACATTTACAAATTTACAACTACAGCTACAGATTACGTCAAATTACATTTACAGGATTCTACAACGAACTACACCTACAGGGTTCTACAACGAACTACATCTACAGGGTTCTACAACGAACTACATTTACAGTCTACAACGACATCTACAATCTACAAAATTACAACCCCCTATGAAAGTGCTCTCACGAGTTTTCATCATTTCGGGAAGGGACCAAGACCAGCTCATGATTCCCATATCATGATGCTCGGGGAAGTTCTACATCAGAGACTGAGACCAGTTCGTGGTTCCCATACCACGATGCTCGGGGAAGTTCTACATCAGAAACTGAGACCAGCTCATGGTTCCCATACCATAATGCTAGGGGAAGTTCTACAACTACAACAACGTTTACAACGACATTTACATCTACATCTACAAACTACAGTGATTCTACCATCTACAAAATTTTGACATTTCAGGCAGAGACCAGATCGTGGTACCCTTATCATGATGCTCGGGGAAGTTATACATTTTACTATTTCAAGTTGAGTTCCAAAAGAAAAAAGATATACAGAAAAACAAGAAAAGAAAAGAAAGAAAGAATACGAATAAAACTGAACCATCGACTCAATTCATTTGGATTATTACCAAACACAACATTATGATAATAAGCATATCTTTCGGTGTGTGAGGTATTGTTACACTTCTGGAGATTCCCTAGTGTTGGTTGTTTCCTGTCCCCGTGGGGTCTCCTTTTGTCGAGCCTGTTTTTTTTCCCGTGTGTCGTTTCTCCATGTGGCGCCATTTCACCACAGGACTCGTTGTCTTGCATTCTCATATCATTGCATATCATTCGCATCCGGTGGCCTCTTAGGGCCAAAAATTCGTGCAATGTTTGTATTTAAGTCCCTCCTATCTCGTCGAGACGGAGATTTCGATCTCCATATCTCCGAATAGGAGTAACTTAAATAGGGGCATTTGTTGCACCCTAATTTTTGACTGTAAGATGCCACTTCTTTTTGCGCATTTTCTATTATTATTCGACTTTATGCGACTAACCAATTTGTGCAGACGCAGTAAGATTGAGCAGAGATAGTATTCGTTCTCGCAGGCAATTATTACGCATAGCTAACCGTTTTAACCAACTTGTTTGTTTGTTTCGTGAAAGATAGGTTACCGCTGGAAGTTCAGGGAATCACGAAGTGATACATATAAAGGCTTATTATTCAAGGATTGGGGATTTATACCATTTTGTTGTTAGGAGTTGTCTACTATGATCAAATCCATCCTTAATTCGGTCCAGTATCTAAATCCAAGTCATGAGAGGAATTTTGGTTATTACTCAAGTCATAGATTCGATAGGACCCACACATACTCGGTATCACAATTCAAGCGCAAGAGGTCAAAGTTTTATAAATCTAACTTCAAGAGTTCAGGGTGTGCCAGTTAATGCTCTTCTCTTGAACACAACCCGCCGCGAATACTAGAATTTTAGATTCGAAATATAAACTACAAACTTATATTTCCCTTAAGGATGTGGTCTCAAGATTAAACACCAATATTTCGTGCCTTGATGTTTAAGATCCACGAGTCAAATTCATGTGATTATGTCCTAGGGGTTCATATGTTACAAATAATCTTAAATACAAGAATGAAGCTGACTTTGAATTTGACAAATCAATCAAAGACCTTATCTTATTATAGAATATCCAAATGTTGAGAATGATTCATAACTACAAAGGGGGTTTTGATGCTAACTTAAGAGAAATGGAAGGGCATCTCTAAAATAACGACAGAAGAGATTCAACATTGAATTAAGGATGTGTGCTAATCTCCAAAATGAGAAGATACACTTTATATAACAACGTTTCATGAAGAAATTAAGCAAAACCACAAGCCACTTATTTCTTCACATTTGTCTTCCACGTGCCACTCTCAACCAACATTCAGTCGTGATTCTCTCATCGGCAATACCGTCACTTGTTACTTGTTTGGGGGTGACCATAAAAATTCCAGCTTTTAAGTCATGGCAGAGACCTGAAAAGTAGGAATGAAAAACCAGAACCAATACAGGCCTAGCTGCTACATCACCCATTGTCAACACAGCCCTTGCTTCAGCAACACCACTCAGAGTTGAGAACATGCTCAGACGTTCAAACCAGTACCACGATAGACCTGTGCCTGTAACAAAAAAAGGGAACAATCAAGTAAATCCAAAGGCAATCACATGTGTTGAATTAGAAAAGAAAATAATCCTGCAACAAAGCAAAGCACTTGGAAAATCCACAGAACAGTGGCATTATCGACGTAAATTCAATTCGACTCCAAAACATTTCTTTGCGGCATCAGTATAACATCATCCGACTGGGAGGGGGATACAATTGATTACCTGTTGAGAGGAGCACCAACATTTTCACGGTCATCGACATGCTGCTAGCGGCAGTTTATTTAATCTGTAAAGAGAGACCGAAGAATCAATTATCTAATTGTTGTGAGAAACTAAGTAGAAGTAAGGCCAAACCATAAGCTCACATAAGCCGTTCATATTGTCACTACAAAACTCATACTAACCTAAGGACAATGCTGTTTATTCCACTACAATGCGCCTAGTTGGAGGTGATACATTTCCCAAAGACCATTTCAACAATACTGCACCGCTTACAACTTCAGTTTGAGACCTTATAGCCAATATAATGTGCGGTTGGCACTCGAACCTCTGCGTAAAAAGACTTAGCCATAAATATAGTTCAGAGCAAATAACAGGATGATGTCCTTTAAACAACAGTTCAGTCAAGCTAACCAAACACCTTAGTAATTACGTAACTGTCAGTATTATGCTCAGTACCGTGTACATTCCTCGCACCAAAGACAGCAGTTCAAACGAGGAGTTTAAATAAAAGAAGAAAGGTCATGTAGGAGCAGCTCTATGTGACTGAGTTCTAACTAACTTAGTCCCTTATCCTAGAATCCATTTCATGCTTTCTTCATATGCTCTAGTTATCTCAACTGAGAACGTCAATCCCCATGCTGAAGCGGTTGATGTGCTCGTACCTACATCAATATTACACGGTGTCAAAGATGATATTGGTGAATTTAGATAAATACGGTTTTGGCATAAAATACCAAGACGATCAAGGAGAGTTTAACTAAAAGGAGTTAAAACTAAGTGTACTCATCTTTCCATTATGGCATGACCATGTTGACGACACTCTCAGAGTCGGTGCCGCTACCATCTACTTCCGCCATAATCAGCACCATCACAACCAAGACCAACACTTTTATTTACAGTGTGTACTCATTGCTAGCAGCAAGATTGCGAACCGTCGATGTTTAGAAACTCGCTCTCTTCGAAAACATAACACCATCAACCTTTTACAACTCTTCAAAGTGATGCCAAGCACCCTGTGATTTCCCACAGCTGTTGCACAGGTCTGTCGCGTTCAAGAGCTAGTATCCGACGTATCGTTTCCACGGCACCTCCATTGTCACACCTGCAAAGAAATTTACCATAGATTAAATCGGAGGTTTGTAACAGTTACCCAGGGTCTAAAGTGGTTATGGACTAAAACCAAGGAAACATAGAAAAACATTTATCACTTTTCGAAATAGGAGGACAAATTCACAGAGATCTTTCCATTCAGGGTTATCTCCATCACCCACCACCTGTTCAACGCAGCCGGTAATCGAGACCAAGTAGCTCCAGATTGATTCAGCAGGAATCAAGCGTTCTCGCGTAGAAACTGCTCCTCGCATTCGTAAAAACTGTGCCGCATCCATCAGAACAGAACCACTCAAACTGCCACCAATTTCATTTCAAGATATAATATAGACAACATGTTTATACAAGATTCAAAAGTTTTACAAGGACAATGTGCACACATCGCCAGCTGCAACAAACAATAAGAAGAAAAAAACATTGTGAAGAAGACAGTACACCAGGTCTCGGAACTCTTTGTGGTTATCTCACAACATAACAACACCTTGAGTCTACTTTGAAGCTTCGTACTGAAAACCTGTTACCACCAATATCGTCACCTGTCAACAATTCCAACTCGTGTCATTTACCTATGAAACCACTTATTCACGGAGCCACCGCATTTCAGTCAAGAGAACATATCCATTTGAAAAAGAATGTGATGAAGAAGAAAACATCACCACCCCCCA
Source organism: Lathyrus sativus (assembly GCA_963859935.3). Lineage (NCBI taxonomy): Eukaryota > Viridiplantae > Streptophyta > Magnoliopsida > Fabales > Fabaceae > Lathyrus > Lathyrus sativus. The sequence continues at coordinate 541,869,259 of OZ012737.1, forward strand.
AATTCAATACATGGTTTGCATTCAAATCTATTCACCCTGGCCCAACAAGCTCGCATTTGCTTTCCACACCTACAAACGAAATATCCGAAATTAGCAAAAAAACCGTTGGAGGATATTCCACAAGAAGATCCTAATATCCCAATCCAAACCCCAACATTGAACGTAGACGGATTGATGCGGTACCAAAGAATTGATTATCATTTAACATACATTTAAGAAGATTGGAACAAGAAAGGAAGTTTTCCAATCTGATTTATCCTAAAACAGAAAGTTCCAATCAATCTTCAAAATGTTTAAATCAAACATTCAACTATTTTAATCAGACTTTAAACACGACATTAATTCTCAAGACGCCTATATAAAGAGATGAAGGGGAAAAGGAATCGATTCACGATTAGCAACCCAATAACCCCCAAATCAACCCTAAGATTCGGAAAGGGAGAAGGGGAGAAAGACTTATCTCAAATCCATTTGCACACCCCGTCGGAGATCGCCGAAAACTCCAATCCACCACCAACCTTCAACAAAGAACCTCCGCAACAAGCTCCCTCTCAACACCCCATCTTCGCACCATCGCCAGACACCGTCAGAAAACGGCTGCTATAAACCCCATTCGCGTCAAAACCCAGCTTCCAGCGCCGACACCTCACGGTAATTGTCATTTTCATCAAATCTTATGAAACTTTGATTCGTTTTGTGTGTTCTCAGGTTCAGAAAGGAAGCTAAAATAGGAACGGAAGAAGATCGAAACGGAGAAAAGAAAGGAATTGAATCGCAGGGAGAGAGAACCGGTTGAGGGTTTAGGCTTTCTCCTGTTTGTGTTTTTTTTTTTTTGTTATTGTAATCTAATGTAATGCACACGCACTAACTACACTGCACCCTCACACACGAGCCATAGGATCTCCAACGAATCCTATTGTGCATTCCAGATCGCATTCCACCGTAAGCCCTTACTCACGTACCTCACCTGATCACACGCCTAACCCCTTTTAATTACCGTTTAATTTTCCCCCAACCTACTAATCAACTCTTTAATTAACAACTATTTGACCCTAATTTAATTAATTAATCCTTATCACTTTTTTTATATTAACAATTTTTATAAGTAAATCCACTAATAACTATTTAACTAATTAATTTAGTTTTATCTTTCTTACTATTCATTTAATTAATCTTTAAATAAATCACCTTTCTAACTTAAACTATTTATTTTATTATCAATTAATTAATCCACTTAATTAATTTTTTTAATCACCCTTTTAAAAAAATAAATTATAACAAATTTTTATTATCTAAATTAATTATTAATTTTCTTAAAATCAAATAACAACCAAACTTCTTTTTTATAAAATTATTATTAAAGCCAAACTTTTATCTTAATAATTAAAAACTCTTTTTAAACCCTACTAATTCACACTTAAAATCCTTTTGCTAATTAAATTTAAATTAACTTTTTAAATCAACTTAATAACTTTTAATCAAATAGTATTTATTCACTATAATATAAAATCTTTTATAAACAATTTACATTCACCAATTTATCTATAATTAATAATAAAACCTAGTTAGTGTTTTAGAAATAAATAAGGAATTTCTTTTTAAACTAATAGCCACAAAATTAAAATAAATCATTTTTTAAGTTTTATAATAAATCATCTAGCATATTATAACATTTTACTTAAAAACCTCGCCTTAAGGTCAATCTAATTCAACTTAATCAACTCCGCTTAAAATCAACTCACATCGCAAAATACAGCTTAATCGTGCACCCCACGACACATTCTCACTTACACCTTAGCGCTTTCATGCGTTTGTGTATGGTTTACTTTCCTTGCAATTTATTTCTCAGCAATTTAATATTATCGCATTTACATTATTGCATCGCATCCGCCCAAAGGAAAACCCTACACATGAGTCAACACTTGTGTGTAGTGCACATCATTTGCATCATACTCCCGCTTGATCCCTGATCCCATTCAAGTCGATCTTAAGATAGATCCTACCCATAGGAAGGACCTCGTCTTCTATCTTTTACAACATAGGAAAACAAACATTAACAACACTACAACAATATTCAAGCATTCAACAATCAATTCAAACAATACATTCAAACACATTAGAGAAAGATGTTAATCATCTTAGGTGAGATAGAACCTCCACCCCACAACAATACAATCAAGCCGTAGGGACTTTGCCTTAAGAAAGATAGAGGCGTACTCGTCAAACAACCCGAGTACTTGAGCCCTTTTCTTAAGACGATGCAAAGACTATTTTCCTACACCTTGTGGCGGTTATATCTCCCTTAAAATGAAGGCACATCTCTTCTCCTAAAATCAACCATACAACTACCCTAAACCTGTAGGACCTTTGACCACAGTCAAAGAACTCCTCAAACCTTTTAGGGGAACTACAAATACTCTGATTCCACTCCCGTAAGGATATGTAGGCATGAGATGCGACATCTTATCGGGTATGCTTAGAAACAAACCCCTAGGTCTTTCAACCATTAAGCAGATAAACACTTAGCAATAAACAAGCATAAAATAAGAGGTTCCTGTAGAGTACTACAGAAACTTAGGATGCTAGTACCTTCCCTAAGTTTAACCAACCCCCCAAACCTATAACTCTCTTAACCTTGCATTTGCATTACATTGTGGGAATTTCGATCTTTATCCCTTCCTTTGGACAAATCAAAGTTCGGTTGCAAATGAATTAAAGATTCAAACTAATTAATAGTTTGGTATCCAAATTTCACCGCGACACATATGAATATATATATATATATATATATATATATATATATATATATATATATATATATATATATATATATATATATATATATATATATATATATATATATATATATATATATATATATATATATATATATATATATATATATATATATATATATATATATATATATATATATATATATATATATATATATATATATATATATATATATATATATATATATATATATATATATATATATATATATATATATATATATATGGCATATCAAGTGAGAGGGATTTTAAAATGAGAGATGAGACGAACAAACAACAACCATTTGATCATGATTAAACTTATTTATTAATGTGACTATTAATTTCTCTCTCTTATTAACTTGAATTTCATCTCTCTTATTAATTTGAGGGAATGGTTGTTGTTTGTTACTCTCATTTGAAATCACTCTCATTTGATATGCTTCATATATATATATATATATATATATATATATATATATATATATATATATATATATATATATATATATATATATATATATATATATATATATATATATATATATATATATATATATATATATATATATATATATATATATATATATATATATATATATATATATATATATATATATAAGTTCTTCCTCAATCTCTCAAATCTTCCTTATCCTGTTTTTTTGTATATATATATATATATATATATATATATATATATATATATATATATATATATATATATATATATATATATATATATATATATATATATATATATATATATATATATATATATATATATATATATATATATATATATATATATATATAAAGTTCTTCCTCAATCTCTCAAATCTTCCTTATCCTGTTTTTTTTGTGTGTATATATATATATATATATATATATATATATATATATATATATATATATATATATATATATATATATATATATATATATATATATATATATATATATATATATATATATATATATATATATATATATATATATATATATATATATATATATATATATATATATATATATATATATATATATATATATATATATATATATATATATATATATATATATATATATATATATATATATATATATATATATATATATATATATATATATATATATATATATATATATATATATATATATATATATATATATATATATATATATATATATATATATATATATATATATATATATATATATATATATATATATATATATATATATATATATATATATATATACATATATATAAAGTTCTTCCTCAATCTCTCAAATCTTCCTTATCCTGTTTTTGTCACTATGTCTCTTAAAACTTTTTATGGAAATAAAGAAGTCTTAGAAGTAATCACTGAGAAAAAATCTAAATTTTCTAGACTTAAAGACTCGAGTTTGAACATAACTAGAAGTATGCAGATTCAAGGATGGTCTGGTTACTATGCAATCTTACACGGATCCATCTATCCTAACCTTGTGAAGGAGTTTTAGAAATATGCAAGGGTTGGAGAAGATGACAACATTATCTGGTCTTCTGTTTATGGAGTTCCTTTCATCATAACACCTACCTCCATTGCTGAAGCCATCAACTGTGTCCAAACTGGAGTCACCGTAGAAGATTTTCATCTGAACTACACCTTTGCTGAGAAACTCATGGTCATTCGTGATGATTCTCTTCCCAGATATGAATCCAACAATCCTGGAAGGCTCCTTCCTACTGCTAAAGTGTGGTTTCAAATCATTCTAACCAACTTTCGTCCTCGAGGACTGGCCAAAGATGTTATGTCTCATGATGACAGAATCTTTATCTACTTTCTGAATTTGCAACGTCTGGATCAACCTGCCCCAAACTATCTTCAATCTTCTGAAGTATTCTGTTAAAGTTTCCAGAGTTCAGAATAAGTCCTTCATTCCTTATGGAAGAATTATGTATGAGATGTTCTTTAAGGATGAAATCATTGAAGAAATCATTGAATTAGCCAAAAGGCTTGGACCTAAAAATGATGCGATTGAAGAAAGATGTGAAAAAGTTGATAAGGTGCAGTATTTTTTATGCTTGCTGAGCGGGTGTCCTTGTTGGTGTATCAGAATTTGTTCTCTCATTTTATATGTTTTATTAACCATCTTGTTTGTGTGTATTGTCTGTCTTTTATTTGATCATGTCTTTGTAACTCGGTTGAACATTGTTAATCTTAAATGAACTTTTTTTTGGTTGGATATGATTGATGTGGCTTATGATACAATAAGTCTCAAAATCTTTAGATCCACATATTATCTTTTTGTTGCATCTGATTGCATGTTGTTACATATTTTCTTTTTTATTGCTGACAAAAAGGGGGAGAATGTATTAATTTTGATATACCTAATTTCTCTTGAATCAAACCCAAACATTTCAAATATTTTCACTAACCCTTGTTTAAAAGGATATTATGTTAGTTGTTGTTTTTTTCAAGTAAAACTTACTATATATCAGAAACACCTGAAAAATCAGAACAGAACGTATGAAGCCCAGACTCTGAAGATATGCTAGTTTCTTAAATTTCTAAATCATCTTGTGTGAGAAAATACTTCAAAGATTATTCAAGTTTATCTAAATAATCAGAAGTAAAACTCATCAGAAGTTGATATGTGTTGTTGTATGTTTAATCCTTGTTAAAATGCTTAACAACAGTAAGGACAAGTTCAAGAAACTTCTGAAAGATAAACCAGTTCTTTTGAACAAACGGTTCATCTACTCCAACAAAAAGGTTAATTAGGGAAGTGTTCTTTCATTTTGATTATCTTTTTAGATTTTCTAATCTCAAGGGGAGCTTTGTGCTTCTTTCTGATATATGTTTTGGTGATTACCCGACAAAAACTGTTCATCAAAATACAGTGTTTTGTCATCATAAAAAAGGGGGGGGATTGTTAGAACAAGATTTGGTTCTGCATTTATATCTCTAAGTTTTGATGATAACAAGTCAGTATTTGTGTGAGAACAATATTAGTACCCTAATGGTTTATTATTGTGTATTTTAGCAAACAACTTTGATTCTGACTCTTGAACATGAAACGTTACAAGTTTATGAATATATTGTTCTAAATCGCTTCTGCTCAAACTCACAGATGAGAATCTTCTAAGAAAATGGTATGTTGTTGTTGCAACATTCTCTTGACTCTTATGTCTGACGTATGACTCTGATCAAATCACTTCTGAAGATTGCTCAAGCTTCTGAAGGTTAAACGCTGAAGGTTCTAAAAACTCTAAAGAATCTCAAGTCAGACATTAATATGATCAAGCTTCTGATTAATGATTGAAGTTTATAAACTCAAGCAAAATCAACTCTTCTAACTCATGCTTCAAAGAATGATTTATCGAGAAGCCACTGAAGAATGGAAGACAAGAACGATTTTATACGTGGGAAAAATAGTACATGGTACAAACTAGTATTCCTTCCACTAAGCGAATTTTGTGGAGTAAGAAAATTGTGGTAGTACGATTCTTGTCCCCTCCATATCAAACCGTTACTCAAGACGTCAGCTTATTCATGAAGAATACTATATCTACCCTTCAACAGATCTTTTTTACTGGCTATATAAAGACTTGAAGACTTGAAGAAAAATGAACGCATGCAAGTCTAAATTTGTGCAGAATTTTCTTTAAGTGTATTGTGCTTTTAACTTGTTTATAACTGCTTGTGTAGAAGCAATCTTTGTAAACACAACTTTGTAATCAAACGGTTGTTTGTATTTCCTTAAGGGACTAGTTAGGTCAGAATCCTTGAGAAGACATCGACTGTGTGTCTTTGTGGTTTGTTAGTCACCAGCGATTGCTAGTGCAGTTGTAATTAAATCGTTGTTTGCATTTCCTTAAGGGACCAGTTAGGTCAGAATCCTTAAGAAGACATAGATTGTGTATCTTTGTGGTTTGTTAGTCACCAGTGATTGCTAGTGCAGTTGTAATCAGTTGATTATAGTGGATTAAGTTCTTGGGTATAAGGCGAAATCACCTTGGCAGGTGGACTGAATTAACTTTGAGATTTTAAGCAAACTAGTATAAAAATTAAAGTGTATTTCTCTTTGTTGTTCATTAGTGGTGATTTTTATTGAGTGAGTAAAAAGCTTTTGTTTTTGAAAATCCTAATTCAACCCCCCTTTTCTTGTGTTTTTCTCACCTTCAAATATAACCTAGGACTAGGGATACCCTATAGCAACTAGTACATTCTTGATAACACAAATGTATGATTTCATCATAAATTCATAGGGACTTAGAATTTAGAATGAATGATAATAGGTTTTCCCACTAAGGACTTAGGAGAGAATGAACTAAAGAACCGGTAACTGAGTATTTTGAACTTGTTAATGAAATAAGGATTTAGAGTTGTTACATGACAAATCATACACCTTGCCCTAACATGTTTCTCATATTTGTCAAAACCAATTTACTATTCTGTCATATTTATGCACTATTAATTCATAATTTCAAAACAAACCTAAACTCTAGCTTTTGTTTAATTGAACCACTATTTAAACTCAATATTTGCACGCAGTCCTTTGGATCAACATTTTAGGAACTTTCCTCATTATTACTGCAAAAGGAAAAATAGTACATGAAGGTGTGAGAAATACACAAGAAAGGGGGGTTTGAATTGGGTATTCACTTTATTAAAACTTTTTTGGGTTTCTTGACTTGTTGCTTTCTATAGAGTTCTATAAGATGTTAGAACACATATTGATGTTCAATATATCTCATTGTTTTGATGATAACATTAATGAAATTTTGTATAGAGAGTTTATATACACTAATTTTGTTCAAGTGTTTATTTGTTTCAGATATCAAAATTAACATTATTCTGGAAGCAAGAACGCCTTTGAACATTAAAGAACGAGAAAGCTATGAGCGTCAGAAGCAATTCATCAGAAGACTCTGATCTGCTACAATGACTCTGAGCGAAGCTAAGAAGAATTTGAGCAAAGAACATACGTAAAGCTTCAGAAGACTCTGAAAGTACTCAACGCTGCAAGTACAGAAGTTCTGATAAGCCAGTATGCTCTGATAAGAATCTCACGCTTAAAGCACTTGGCTGCAAACTCTAATAGAGAAACTCTGAGTGAGTTAACTCTGACCTGAACAACTAATAACATCATCAGAAGTTCTGATGCAAGACGTTCCAAAGTTGTTGAAGAATATGTTGTTCAAATAAAGATCTATTGGCATATTCTTTGGCATTATCCTAAACGGCTCTTTCCTTATTTTTGCTTGACACAGGATTTCAGACAAAAAGGATTTGTCTGAACATTCCTCTTCTGAGAAAGGAAAAGTCATTAGAAGACAAAAAGATCAGAATGCACAGTCTTTGAGAAAGTATTTCAGAGGACTATAAAAGCAAGTTTAAGCATCACTTCAATGGTTAACAAATTACTATTAAGTTATTCAACAAGCTTTCATACAATATTCTTCAAGCTAGAATAGTTTCATATTCGTTCTAAAACTTGTGTAAAAATCACTGTTGTAATATAGTTTTTTAGAAGCACGTCTTAAACACATTTGTTAGTTTATCTTTGTAAAAGATTTCCTTAAGAAGACCAGGTTGTGGTCAGAATTCCTTGAGAAGACTAAGACAGTTGTCTTAGTGGTTTACACTGTAATCAAGTTTGATATAGTGGATTAAGTCCTTATTGAGAAAGGCAAATCACCTTGATAGGGTGGACTGGATTAGTTTGAGTTCAAACGAACCAGGATAAAGATACTATGTTATTTTTCTATCATTCAAATTGTTTTAAAACCCTTATTCAACCCCTCCCCCTTCTAAGTGTTTTTCTCACCTTCAGTTGGCATCAGAGTTCTGGTTCTGTAAGTGCTCTAACTTAACCGTGACAAAAAAAGATCCAGTTGGGAAAAACTCTTTATCTCTTATTCTTTATTCATCATGGCTGCTGGAGCTTCAACTTCAACTTCATACAACAACAGATACGATGATATGGACAAAATCAGCACCAAACCTCCCATGTTTGATGGTGAGAAGTTTGATTACTGGAAAGATAGAATAGAAAGTTTCTTTCTAGGCTATGACGCTGACTTGTGGGATTTGGTAACTGATGGTTACATTCATCCTACTAATGATGAATGGAAAAAGGTTGACAAAAAATCTATGTCTGATCAACAGAAGAAGGAGTTTAGAAACCACCACAAAGCAAGAACCATCTTGTGTAAGAGCAAGATTTGTCTCTACAGGATAATCTCTATGTTTTGATGATAACAATTGAGTATTTGTGAAAGAACCATTTTATGGTTTAATGTTTGTTATGTGCAGGTCATATTAAAATTAAATATATTAGACCAAACAAACAGAAGCAACGTGTGCAGCTAGTAACTTATGGAATTACTTAGTGTGACGTCATGAAGCGCTTGTGAGAAGCTAGTTTGCTTATGTATCTGATCACCATCGGTAAAGAACTAAGGGTGCTGGATATTGCAGTTGCAATGCTCCTGTGGTTTCTGTTCTGAAGAAGTGCATCTGATCTGAAAGCAAATGAAGCTCAGTGTAGAAGCAAGTTTGTTTCTACATCTGATCATGTTCAGTAAAGAATCAAGGATGTTGGATATTGCAGTTGCAATGCACCTATAGATTCTGCTCTGAGTTATGCATCTGATCTGGAAGCTAACGGGCGTCTCTGAAGAGTGAGTCCTCTGAAGAACAAAGTGCTAAATACTCTGAAGACTCTGATGAATTTAAGTTCTGAAGGCTGAAGACTCTGAAGACTCTGAAGATGGATTTTGAGGTCAAGACTCTGAAGACAGGTTCTGAAGGTCAAGACTCTGAAGAAGTGTTCTGAAGGTGAAGACTCTGAAGAAGTGTTATGAAGGTCAAGGCTCTGAAGATTCTGAAGACATGATTTCTGAAGAATTAGTCATGAAGATTCTCAAGATTGTTTCAGAGGAAACTTAGTTCTTAGAATACTGAAGACTGAATTCTGAAGTGGAAGATTGTGTCAGAAGAAGATTCATCCAGATGCAAGACGTGTTACATCAGATAAGCTGCTGCTATTCAATCTGATAAACATGTGCTTGAGCTAACAACTCTGATGCTGAAGCTTTCATACCAAAGTAGTTCTGAACTACTCATCAGACAAATCATCAGAAGAATCAAGAAGATTGAAGTACAACGTATGCAATTATTCAAATGTGGTAAAGACGTTGGTATTGTTCAAGCGTAGTTTCCAAGGATTAAATATATTGAAGCTACAGGCTAAGGTCACTGTTCTAACACATGAGCTTATTCTATCCGTTGGGATATGGCCGTTGGAATGAGAAAGGACAACTATATCCTCACAACAACTCTATTGGCTGCAATATAAAAAGAAGAATCATTTGATCAAAGTTGTGGCTGGATGGCTGAGTCAAGCAACACTGTTGCTGTTGAGCTGCACTATAAGAAATAACATTTGATTCATTCAAATGTTACCATGCTAGTAAGCATGAAGTGAAGAAAGAAAGAAAGAAGAAAAGCTTAAATGAAAAGAAGCCTTAGTGCTCACACACTGAAAAGCTTTTAAGAAATATGGAAACTATGTTCTTATAATCTCTTAGAGATTCATCATTGGATTAGTTTCTGCATTAGGAAGCAAGGAGTTGTTACTCATTACTTGTTATGTGCTTAACTTGGAGTAATTAGCTTGCTATGAAGCACCATTGTAATCTCCGGCAGCACAACATTCTATTTTAGAATTAGTGGTTCCTCAAGTGATCTTGTGAAGATCAGTATACTTGAGATGACAAGTGACAGTAGTCATTTGTGGTTTTCTAATAGGATATCTTTAGTGATCGGATTCTATTAGATGTTAATGAATGTTATATCTTTGGAGATCCCTGAACGTTTCATTGATCTGTTGTTAGTCACTTGCAGTTAGCTTGTGCATTTGGAATCAGTTCGGTTATAGTGGATTAAGTCCTTAATTGATTAATGCGAAATCACCTTGGAAGGATGGACTGGATTAGCTTGGGAGTTGCTTAAGTGAACCAGGATATATGCTGTGTTCTTTACTTTCAGTATGCTTTATTACTTATGCTTCCGCAACGTATTTAATATATGTGCATAAAGCATCAAGTGAACAAGACAAGAAAAAGAAAAAGTTTTTATTTAGGCATAAACCCAATTTAATCCCCTCTTTCTTGTGTTTATTTCTCACCTTCATCTTGTTAAATGCAATATCTCATACTGAGCATGAGAAAATAACAAATAGAGATACTGCATTTGATATGTTTGAGTCTCTCAAAATGACACATGAAGGAAACTCCTAAGTAAAGGAGACAAAGCCTCTGGCCCTCATCCAGAAGTACGAAGCCTTCAAAATGGAGGAGTTTGAATCTGTGGAAACCATGTTCTCAAGATTTCAGATCCTAACTGCTGGGTTGAAGGTTCTGTAAAAGGATACTCTACTTCTGACCATGTCAAGAAGATCATCAGAAGCTTGCCAACAAGGTGGAGACCAATGGTGACAGCTCTGAAGCTTGCGAAGGATCTGAATAAGATCACTCTGTAGGAATTGACCAATTCCTTAAGGAGTCACGAGATTGAGCTGGAGGAAGACGAGCCTCAAAAGAAAGGTAAGTTTGTTGCTTTAAAATCTAACAAATCTGCTAAAGCTTTGCAGGTTATTGAAGAGAGTTATGAAGAATCTTCAGAAGAAGAAGATGAATTGTCTTTGTTGTCCAAGAGGATTAATTAACTCTGGAAGCACAAACAAAAGAAGTTTAGAAACTTCAAAAGATCTGATCAGCATGACGATTCTTCTGGACATAAGAAATCTGGAAAGAAAGATATAGTGTGCTATGAGTGCAAGGAGTCAGACCACTATAAAAATGAATGTCCCAAACTTCTGAAGGAGAAACCCAGAAGGAAGTTTGAAAAGAAGAAGAAAGTTTTAATAGCCATATGGGATGATTCAGATGCTTCTGAATCTTCATCAGAATCAGAAGATGAATGTGCTAATGTAGCACTGATGGCTGACGTGGAGGACCACGAAGAAACTGTTGAATCTGGATCAGAATCAGATTCAGAAGAGGTATTTTCTGAACTCACTAAAGCTGAACTTTCTGAAAGTTTATTAGAAATTCTGGAATGATCAGCTGAGATCAGAAGTTTCTAAGCTTAAAGCAAACAATCTTAAAATAAAAAATGATTTAGAAAAAGCTCAGAAATCTGACTCATATCCTATTTCATGCTCTAAAAACATTTTAGAAGAGTATGACTATAGCTTTCAGAAGTTTCTGGCCAGAGGCCTAGATAGAAGCAAGATGACTTCAATGATCTATGGCGTAAGCAGAAACAACAGAAAGGGAATTGGATATGAATCACCTTCTGGGAAGGATTTAAATCCAAAACTTGTTGATAAACTGACCATTACGTATTCTCCTTTATATACTCATTTCAAATTTGGTCATTTAAATGATATTAAGCACACACGTTCTGATAAGAACAAACCTGTGTTTAATAAACCAAAACCTCAGAAGAACAAAGATACCTTTAAGGGAAAGAAATTCATAAAGAATTTCAAACCTACTAACCCCAGAGGACCCAAGAAAATATGGGTACCTAAGGACAAAATTATTTTTGTTGCAAACATCCTTAGTAGCAAAGTTGAAACACCAATCTTGGTACCTGGACTCTGGCTGCTCGCGTCACATGACAGGAAGAAGGTCTATGTTCCAAAGCCTGGAACTTAGATCTAGAGGTGATGTGAAGTTTGGAGGGAACCAGAAGGGAAAAATCATAGGCTCTGGAACTATAGGTAATGGTAACCTCCCTTCCATATCTAATGTTTTACTTATTGAAAGATTAACACATAATCTATTGTCCATAAGTCAATTAAGTGACAATGGTTATGATATAATCTTCAATAAAAAATGTTGTAAAGTTGTCAGTCAAAAAGATGGCTCAATCCTCTTTAATGGAAAAAGGAAGAACAACATTTACAAAATCAATCTTTCAGAACTAAAGGTTCAGAATGTAAAATGCCTTCTGTCTGTGAATGATGAGCAATGGGTCTGGCACAAAAGATTGAGGCATATTAGTATGAGACGTATACCTCAGATTAATAAACTCAATCTGGTCAGAGCACTTCCTCAGTTGAAGTTCAACTCAGATGCTTTTTGTGAAGCATGTCAGAAAGGAAAATTTTCAAAATCTTCTTTCAAAACAAAAAATGTTGTTTCAACCTCTAGACCATTAGAGCTGCTTCATATTGATCTTTTTGGACCAGTGAAAACTGCATCCATCAGATGCAAGAAGTATGGATTAGTCATTGTTGATGACTACAGCAGATGGACATGGGTAAATTTTTTGAAACACAAGGATGAGTCTCATTCTGAATTCATTGACTTCTGCAAACAAGTCCAAAACGAAAAAGAATTTAAAATTGTTAAAGTCTGAAGTGATCATGTTGGAGAATTTGAAAATAAATACTTTGAATTTTTTTATAAAGAAAATGACATTGCACATGATTTTTCTTGTCCTATAACTCCTCAACAGAATGGAGTTGTAGAAAGGAAAAATAGAACATTGCAAGAAATGGCCAGAACCATGATCAACGAGACTAATATGGCAAAACATTTTTGGGCAGAAGCAATGAATACAGCTTGTTATATTCAGAATAGAGTTTCAGTTAGACCTCTTCTGGAGAAGACTCCTTATGAACTGTGGAGGAATAGAAATTCCAACATTTTTTATTTCCATCCTTTTGGATGTGTATGTTTTATGTTGAACACTAAGGAAAATCTGAACAAGTTTGATTCTAAAGCTCATAAGTGTTTCATGCTTGGATATTCTGAACGCTCTAAAGGCTACAGATTATACAATACTGAGACACAAATTATAGAGGAATCAATTCATGTTAGATTTGATGATAAACTTGGCAATCAAAAGGCAAAGCAGCTTAAAATTTCTGCAAATAGAGAAGTCCTTCTCACAGACTCTGAAGAATCAGAGGCAGATAAAGCTCAAGCAAAAGCACCAGAAGCAACGTCAGATGCTACTCCCTTGACTACTCAGATGGATAGCTTGACAATTTCTGAAGAACCAAATGTTAAAGGATTATCTAGAATCAAAGCCTCTCGCCTAGAGGAAATGATAATTGGAAAGAAGGATGACCCTATCAGAACAAGATCATTTCTCAGATCTTCTGGAACGTCGCTGTTTGGGTTGGTGTCTATCATTGAACCAACTTCTGTGGATGAGGCTCTAAATGATAATGATTGGATATTTGTTATGCAAGAAGAGCTTAATCAATTCACCAGAAATGACGTCTGGGATCTGGTTCCAAGACCAAATGGTTTCAACATCATTGGAACAAAATGGGTCTTCAAAAACAAGCTGAACGAGCAAGGAGAAGTTATCAGAAACAAAGCTTGGTTGGTGGCTCAAGGATACAGTCAGCAAGAAGGTATAGATTATACATATACTTATGCTCTTGTGGCAAGGTTAAAATCTATTTGCTTGCTTATTTCCTTTGCTGCACAGAATAACACCACTCTGTATCAGATGGATGTTAAAAGTGCTTTCTTAAATGGTTTCATAGATGAGGAAGTTTATGTTAATCAACCTCCTGGTTTTGAAAATGAAAAATTTCCAGAACATATTTTTAAACTTAAAAAATCACTCTATGGCTTAAAACAAGCTCCCAGAGCTTGGTACGAGAGGCTGAGTAATTTCCTTCTGGAAAATAACTTTATTAGAGGAAAAATGGACACTACTCTCTTTCATAAATCCATTAAGAAAGACATTTTAGTCTGTCAGATTTATGTTAATGATATTATTTTTGGAACTACCAATATTACGCTTGGAAAGGAGTTTGCTCAGTCTATGCAGGCCGAATTCGAGATGAGCATCATGGGAGAACTCAGATTCTTTCTGGGAATTCAAGTGAATCAGACTCAAGAAGGTACCTACATACATCAGATAAAGTATGTAAAGGAACTTCTGAAGAAATTCAACATGTCAGAAAGCAAAGTAGCAAAGACTCCAATGCATCCTACAAGCACACTAGGTAAAGAATAGGTAAGTAAAAAGGTAGATCATAAGCTCTACAGAGGTATGATTGGTTCTCTTTTGTACTTGACTGCTTCTAAGCCTGATATTCTCTTTAGTGTCTGTCTTTGTGCTAGATTCCAATCAGATCCTAGAGAATCCCACTTAACAGTTGTTAAGAGGATTCTAAGGTATCTAAAAGGTACTACTAACGTGGTTTTGTGTTACAGAAGATCTGACGAATATAGATTAGTTGGATTCTGTGATGCTGACTATGCTGGAGATAGAATATAGCGTAAGAGTACTTCTGGAAGCTGTCAGTTTCTGGGAAGTCATATGATCTCTTGGTTCAGCAAGAAGCAACCCACAATATCGCTTTCAACAATAGAAGCAGAGTACATTGTTGCCGCTGGTTGTAGCACTCAGATGCTCTGGATGAAGAGTCAATTAGAAGACTATCAGATTCATGAAAGTAATATTTCTATTTTTTGTGATAATACTTTTGCTATTTGCCTTTCTAAGAATCCTATTTTACATTCTAAGGCAAAGCACATAGAAATTAAGCATCATTTTATCAGAGACTATGTTCAGAAGGGAATTATTAGTTTGAACTTTGTTGATACAGACCATCAATGGGCTGATATCTTCACAAAACCCATTGCTGAAGATAGGTTTAAATTTATTCTGAAGAATATTAGTATGGATTTCTGTCCAGAATAAAACTATTATTCAGAA
This sequence comes from Lathyrus sativus, assembly GCA_963859935.3. Lineage (NCBI taxonomy): Eukaryota > Viridiplantae > Streptophyta > Magnoliopsida > Fabales > Fabaceae > Lathyrus > Lathyrus sativus. The sequence continues at coordinate 541,884,785 of OZ012737.1, forward strand.
GAAAATTTATTCTGATGAAACATAAATAATGTCTATGTTCTGAAGTATTTCTTCTGATTATTTCATCTGGTACATTATTTCTTTTTGTGAAACTCTGATCTAACAAGTCTCAGAAGATCTGAGCGTTGTTTAATGTTTCTTATTCTTAAGAGATTCAGAGGCATGTCTACATCAAACACGTGTCACACGAAGTCTGAAAAGGTGGAGTGTAATACAATGAGATGCTATTTTGAGGTACTGTTTGAATTCTTAATTCTCGGTTTTCTCCCCACGCTTGTCAGAATCATTAAATGCTTTTAATTATTATTCTTTTTGATGTGACCTTTTGATTTAATTAAATGCATTAATTGCTGAATGTGTGCCCTAATTGTTGCCCTATAAATGCCACAACACAACACCATTTCACACTTTACACTCTCTCTCTCTCTCACGTTTATGCATTTCTGTTTGCTCCATTGTTTCTTCATCTCTTCCAAACCCAAAAGCCAAAGAAGCTTTTGTTATCTCACTTCTTCAACAATGGCAACATCATCTTCAATATCTCAACAACTTGAATCAACTATTGCTGTTGTTTCTTCTTCTATAATGGGTCCTACTCCATTCAAAGAACCAGTTAGAACTCTCCTCACACCCATTGAACAATTGGAAGTTTTGAGTGAACTCTTGGTGGATTTTGAAAGCATCGCTGAGAATGGGTTTGATTTACGTTCAACTGTGTCATCCCAAGGATGGACAAAATACTTTAACAGACTGGTTGGTCCCGTTTACCCTTGCTTGGTCAAAGAATTTTGGATTCATGCAAGTGTTTTCCCCAAGTTCATCATGTCTTCAGTTTGGGCAAAGAGATCATTGTCACTGAAGATCTGATTCACAAACTGATTGGGTATTAAGAATCTGACGGTGTTACTCATCTGCCAGCAAATCGTCTGGATATGGATGAAGTGTATAATGAAGTGTTTACTTCTGGGGAGGCTTCCATCAAGATAAAGGATCTGAAAGTTTAATACAAGATATGGGCTAAGATCTTTCTGGGTTGCATTCATCACAGAAAGTCTATAAATTCTCCTGATTACATCAACTCTGATCAAATGTACTTCATGTATTGCTTGGGTAAAGGCATCAAAGTGGATTTGCCTTACTTGCTATTCACCCATATGTGGACTCATGTGAAGCAATCTAGAGAAGAAATCAGAACCAAGCACCAAAAGATGAGAAATTGGATACCTATGGGACGACTTATCTCAGATATTCTGACTGAGAACAAATTAGTTGGTCATCTGACAGAAGCTGGTATGAAGGAAGAATTAGCTTCAATGGTTGGAAAACCTCTGAATGGCAAGAGCTTGCAGAAAATGAGGATTGTAGAAGAACTTACTTCTGCACCTGATCAGATCAACTCTGAAGAAGTAAGCAAGAGAAGGATACCAGTAGATGATTTCCCTCTGTTTCATGCTAATGAACCAAGAGAAATTATTATGGCTTAGACAGCAGAATGTTTAGCAGATGGAACTCCTATACCAGAACATCTGATTCAAAGAGCAAATGAACCTGAACCTGATTTCTATGGGGAGAGACAGAAGAAGAAAAGAAAGGTCTCAGAAGAAGGATCTCCTAAGCACAAAAGGAAAGCTTCTGGCGAAGCATCTTCTGCAAAGCCAAAGCGTGTCAAGAAACAGAAAGGTAATCCTGCTTCTGCTAGTTTAGATTCTATTTTAGAAACAGTCAAAGAAGTACTAGCATTTGAACCTCCTCCTTATGAACCTATTCCCTCACCTTCTCCTCCTCACGACTCTGAACCCATTACATCTGAACCACAAAATTCTCAACCACTTCCTTCTACACCTCAACCAAAGAAATCTTCTAAACACCAACAACCACAACCATCTGAACCACAATCATTTGTACCATCCACACCTTCATTCAACTTACATCAGAAAACCACTTCTGAGAAAACCCCAACTTCTGCTCCTCAAACTTCTGAACCCCAACCTTCTGTAAACCAAACTTTTGAAATTCCCCCACCTGAAACACAAACTTCTAAACGACAACAACCAGAAACCACTCCATCTGATCCTGAACCAATGGTTCTTGATCTTCAACCTCTGATGACTGTCTATCCAGTTCCCTCTGGATCATCTGAATCTTCTGAATCTTCTGATTCCTCAGATTCATCTGATACCACAGATTCTGATAGATCAGATTTCATTTCATCTATTCTCAAACCGTTTGTTTCCATCCCTTCTGACCCTGATAATGAATCTTTACCATCTGAACCTCAGATGGTTAAACCTTCATCTGTCCATAATCCTTCTACATACCCACTTGTTATCTACATCCCTTCTTTTTTCATCCCTTCAACTTCTGAAACCAACAAAACACCCTCTTTAGAAAACTATCTGAAACCTAAACCTAGGCTGGATGTTAGTACTTTATTTACTAGGTTTGAAAAAGAATTAAACATGTGGTTATCTACTGTCAAGAAGGAATGCATGTCCAGTCTGAATCCTGATGATTCTGAGGCTATCTGGCAAAGATTCAGATCCAGATTTGATTCTATAGCTTCCAATCTTTAAGAGATTTGCACTGACGATGCCAAGGTCAGATTTGTTGAGGCTGTTAGACAAACTCTTCTGAAAGTCAGCAGAAACCCAACCTTACTTCTGGAAAACACACCTGCAAAGGATGTGTGTATTCCCTCTGAAGTTTTGGTTACTTCTGAGACTGCTGCAGTGATTAGACCTGAAGTAGTAGCTCTAGAAGTTTCTGCTCCTGCTTCTGAGACTCTTGACTCTGCTCAACCTGCTGATATGATCGTTCAAAATGCTTATGCATCCTTGGTTGTTCATGATGCTTCTGCTTATGCATCTGCTCTAAAGTCATCTAAAGTAAAGAAGGAAGACGAAGATCTGCATGCTCAGATTGCTGAACTCAAGGCTAGTAACTCTGAGATTAAATCTTGGATGGTTAAATAAGAAAAGACAACTGATGAAATCAAGACATGGATGGAAAAACAAGACGAATTCACATCAGAGATAACGAATATTTTGAGGATGCTGGCTTCTCGTCCTTCTTAGTCTTTCTATGTTATTTGTGCACTTGTGTTATCTATCTGTTTGTTTTTGTCTTGGATATTGTTGATCAATGTTTCTAAATATTTTGTTTTTCTGAATGAATTTATCTGTTGCTTTATTGTTTTTCCTCTGTTATTTTTTTTCTGTCTTAAAGTTTTTCTTAAAATATTTTCTTTTTGATATGACAAAAAGGGGGAGAAATGGTAATTTTGATAACTCACATAAGCAGTTACCAAAGGCAACTCATACATGATAATTGTATCTAATCATATTTTTTGAGTGTTTTAGAGCTAATAATTTTCATCTGATAAATCTTAAGAATTAACTCTGAACTAAAGTCTGAGAATCTACAAGTTTCCTCTGATGTTGAAAAGAATACAGAAGCTGAAAAGGAAGTATTTTATCTTTTCAGAAGTATTCATTTCAGGGGGAGATTAATATTCTCAGGGGGAGTAGTATTTCTTTTCTATTTAAACAAAATTTCCCATAGTTTTTGTCATCATCAAAAAGGGGGAGATTGTTAGAACACAAATTGATGTTCAATATATCTCATTATTTTGATGATAACATTAATGAAATTTTGTATAGAGAGTTTATATACACTAATTTTGTTCAAGTGTTTATTTGTTTCAGATATCAAAATTAACATTATTCTGGAAGCAAGAACGCCTCTGAACATTAAAGAACGAGAAATCTCTGAGCGTCAGAAGCAATTCATCAGACGACTCTTATCTGCTACAATGACTCTGAGCGAAGCTAAGAAGAATTTGAGCAAAGAACATACATAAAGCTTCAGAAGACTCTGAAAGTACTCAACACTGCAAGTACATAAGTTCTGATAAGCAAGTATGCTCTGATAAGTATCTCATGCTTAAAGCACTTGGCTGCAAACTCTGATAGAGAAACTCTGAGTGAGTTAACTCTGACCTGAACAACTAAGAACATCATCAGAAGTTCTGATGCAAGACGTTCCAAAGTTGTTGAAGAAGATGTTGTTCAAATAAAGATTCGTTGGCATATTCTTTGGCATTATCCTAAACGACTATTTCCTTATTTGTGCTTGACACATGATTTTAGACAAAAAGGATTTATCTGAACATTCCTCTTATGAGAAAGGAAAAGTCATTAGAAGACAAAAAGATCAGAATGCACATATTGCACAGTCTTTGAGAAAGGATTTCCCAGGACTATAAAAGCAAGTCTAAGCATCACTTCAATGGTTAACGAATTACTGTCAAATTATTCAACAAGCTCTCATACAATATTCTTCAAGCCATAATAGTTTCATATTCGTTCTAAAACTTATGTAAAAATCACTGTTGTAATATAACTTTTTAGAAGCACATCTTAAACACATTTGTTAGTTTATCTTTGTAAAAGATTTCCTTAAGAAGACCAGGTTGTGGTCAGAATTTCTTGAGAAGACTAAGACAGTTGTCTTAGTGGTTTACACTGTAATCAATTTTGATATAGTGGATTAAGTCCTTATTGAGAAAGGCAAATCACCTTGATAGGGTGGACTGAATTAGTTTAAGTTCAAACGAACCAAGATAAAAATACTGTGTTATTTTTCTATCATCCAAATTGTTTTAAAACCCTTATTCAACCCCCCTTCTAAGTGTTTTTCTCACCTTCATAAGATGCATTGTGGAAGCATATATAATAAAGCATAACACAAGTAAAGAACACATGATATATCCTGGTTCACTTGAGCATCTCTCAAGCTAATCCAGTCCACCCTTCCAAGGTGATTTCGCCTCACTTAAGCAAGGACTTAATCCACTATAACCAAATTGATTACAGTTGCATAAGCTAACTGCAGGTGACTAACAAATAAACAATGACACGTTTAGGGATCCCTTAGGATATATCGTTCATTAACATCTAATAGAATTCGATCACAAAAGATCTCCTATTAGAATTCCACAAATGACAATTGTCACTTGTCATCTCAAGTATTCTGATCTTCACAAGATCACTTGAGGAACCACTAATTCTAAGTAGAATTTGTGTTGCCGGAGATTACATGAGTGCTTCTTTAATAAGCAAATTACTCCTAATTAAATACATGGCAAGTATTGAACAACAACTCCTTGCTTCCTAATACAGAAATTAATCTAAAGATGAATCTCTATGAGATTATTGTAACAGTAGTTTCCATATTGTTTAAAAGCTTTCTTATGTGAGCATCGTGGCTTCTTAGCATAAAGCTTTTCTTGTTAATCAACTATGTTGCTAACTTCACTCGTCAGCATCATTGCTTTGTAACAAGTTGGCTTACTTTTTAATGAGTTTTGTTATCTTTCTCGTTGACTGGCTTTCTAACATGCTAGATGACTAGCTAACATTTGAATGAATCAAATATTCTTCTTTTATAGTGCATTCAAAAGAGACGTTGTGAGGGTAGGGATGTCCATTCAAATATTCCAACGGATAGAAGAAGCACGTGTTGGATATTACATCACTTACTTTGTCCTTTTCTTGTAACGTTAATATATCATTGTGGGAGACAACTCTTATCCACCAATGATGTTATCTTCATTTATCAGTTTGGACAAATCAGCTTCTGGCTTTGTTCTTCTGATGATGTATCACATGAGTAGTTCATAAACTATTTTGGTATGATAGTGTAAAAATATCAGAGTATGGCTTCAGCACCTTGTTTATCAGAGTTGATAGCAACAACTTATCTGATTAACACGTCTTTATCTGGTTGAAGCTACATAATCTTCAACTTCAGAATCTAGTCTTCAGAGTCTTTCTGCACTTGGTCTTTAGAGCCTTCAACCTTCAGAGCTTCAAGTCATCAGAGTCTTTAGCACGTAGATCTTTAGAGGATTATATCTTCAGAGTCTTCAGAGTCTTGATCTTCAGAACCCTTAAGTCTTTAGAGTCTTTCTACACTTGGTCTTTAGAGCATTCAGCCTTCAGAGCTTCAAGTCATCAGAGTCTTTAGAGCTTGATTCTTCAGAGGACTATATCTCAAATGCGTTGATATCTTCCAGATCAGATACACTTCTCAGAGCAGAATCCCCAAAAGCATTGCAACTGCAATATACAACATCCTTGGATCTTTCTGATTGTGAACAGATACAGAGGCAAACTTGCTTCTTTAATAAGCTTTGATTGCTTTCAGTTCAGATGCACTTCTCAGAGCAGAATCCACAGAAGCATTGCAACTGCAATATACAGCATCCTTGGAACTTTCTGATCATGAACAGATACAGAGGCAAACTTGCTTCTTTAATAAGCGCTTTATGTCACGTCACATAAAGTAACTCCATATTAAATTAAATGCACTTCTTGATATTGTTTGTTTATTTAATATCTTTATTTAACGATCTGCACACAACAAACATTAGAACATAAAATGGTTCTTTCACAAATACTTAATTGTTATCATCAAAACATAGAGATAACATGTAGAGGCAATTCTTGCTCTTACAGTACACTTGCTATTTTCAGCAGGTTTGACCGAATTAGATATTCAAAGACGGGAATGTTGTTTCCTTGTTGGGCTAGCCTTCCACCAATTGTTTTGTCACATTCTATGTGTAAAGTATATTTGTAATGTTGATATGCATGTGTTTTTGTTTGTACCTATTTGAGGTATGTGAGTTTGATCCCAAATGTGGAGTTCTAGATTTCGTGCAAACTTATGGGGTCTTCCCTTGAAGTTTATTGGATGTCTATATGGTTGTTTCCAACCAAAGATCGGTTCCCCATCCCCTTCCCAGGTGAAAACCCTATCCGAGGTTGACGTGTGTCCAACCCACCATGACGCTTGAAGTGGCTAGCTTCCAGAAAAGGGTGGACCATTATTGTCATTTTTATTAGTTTGGACACTTTATTTATATGTGAGTTATACGTTGTAGGGTTTTGATTAATGTGGTTGCACACACATGGCATTTGCAAAAATACCCTTGAGTTTTTGTGTCAGGAACTCAATCCCTTCAGTCATACCCCAGACTCATTGATATCTTTCACAGTCATAAAGAAATAAATATTTTAGATCTTGTAATAATAATTAGGAATTAATCTTACATATGAGAAACTGATTATATGACTATATCATCAAATGAGAATTAAAAAAAAATAACCAGATGAACTTTCCACCGCTTATTCTTCATATTTTGTTTCTTGTTAGATCTACCACTTTTGGAAGGCTGGACGTTCATGCTTCTGAGCATGCCGACTAGGGACGCCATGTTGATTTCCACTGCCTTGCCTTGTCCTTAGTATCACTAAAGTGTTTTATATATTTCCTTTTCCCCTTCAAGATTGTAATTGATTATGACCGACTCTCCTTAAAGATTATGGTATTAGAGATTGATATGAACATGTGAGGCTACATCGTCTAAGGTAGCTGCAAAGGGCATTCAAATAACGCAATTGTAAACACTTTTGGAGGGAACTACAAGGAAATGAGAGCTTATAGATCATATGTCTTTTCCCTCTTCCACATAAAGCATAAAATCCATATACCCCCATGGATGGGTCATCGTGTCGTTAAACGCATACAAATCTGAGCCTTCGTACGAGCATAAAATTTATCTCTCGAGGCTTATCTTCTCAAATAAATCATAATACACGATATCACATTAGCTACGACTATCAATCATAATTTGATAGACATTGAAATGTCTTATTGTAGCTATCATTACTAAGGGGAAGATTTAATTTAGGGTTCCTCCGACTTTGCCACAATCATAAAACCCGAGCATTGGCCGATCAGGGATTTCGTTGACGTACCTCCACATTTTTTATGGATGTCCAACATCTCGGCGATCTTTCTTTTCATCATTCCCTTAGATTAGAGGTTTTCTAGGGGTTGCCTCTAGTAATAGTGGCAATTTATTGGTGTTTTCCATTGTTAGAATCCTTATCTTTTTCATTAGTCCCAACATCCACGACTTTTAAGGAGAACTTACTCTTAGGCAAATTTTCTCTTTCCCTTTATACTCCCTTCACATATTCAGACAGTCAGCCTTTTTTCATCAACCTTTCGATAATGTTCTTCAGCTATATACAGTCATCCGTGTTTTGGTCGCTCCCCTTATGGAAATGGTAGTACTTTGCCCTATCTGTTTAGGATAATTCTCTGATGGAAAATGGGGTATTGATTCATCCCTTTTGGAACTTCATGTTATCACACTCTTGATAAGTCTTTTCTCATGGGGCATCCATAGGAGTGTACTTATCGTAACTACCATGCATTCCCTGATTGAATTCATCTTTTCTCCTAAGAGACTCTTTCCCGACGGGGCGGTTGGAATTGGTGTCAACAATGATTGGGTTGTCAAACTAGTTGTTAAGATTTTCCTCAAGGATGGATTAAAGATTGAGCAATGTTTAATGGTTCCTTTACGGTTCACGTTTCTCTTCTTCCCAACTTCTGTTTGAAGGCGTTATCTCGCAGGAGGTCGTTCTCGAATATCCTGCATTTGAGGCCCTCATCGGTTTCCTGAACTTCCACGACTACTTTAGTGAAATAGTTGATGTAAGACCGAAAATTGTCCTTCTTTTCTTGTTTAATCCCATTTAAGGCCGCTATTGTCACTAGTTGTCTCTTCTGGTCAGTGTAGTGAGCGGTGAAGATCTTGCATAATTTATTCCAAGACTCAATGCTCCAGTCCAATAGAGTGTTAAACCATAGTCTGGCCAGTCTAATTAGGGTTAACACAAACATTTTATAGTTGAACGCTCTGTCAGCGTGGAAGTAGCTCAACCAATTGTTGACGAGTTGCACATGCTACCCAAGATCTCTTTTCCCACTATATTCGTCTAGCTTAAGAGGTTTCTCTAATGATTTTGGAATTTGACTTCCAAAATGCAAGTATATATAAGATTTTTCTATGGATTCTCTGTCGACTGCTTCTCTACTTGATCCCGTAGAAGAGTGTGGTTGCCACGATCTTCCTCGAAATTCGACTGTCCAAAATACAAGCATATACAGAAATGCTAATATTAAGTAATGAATAAATTTAACAAAACAACTTGTTGTGAATAGGATGTCTTGAAACAAAATATAAACGGTTTCTTTATGATAAAAAAACACACAAGGGTTAGGGTTAACAAAGAAAAGAAGCTAAAACAACAAGGATTGGTTACAATCTGTTATTCTTTCCTTTTCTCTTTTAGAACAAGATTACAAGTATACAAGAATAATAACATTAAGGGATTTAGTTTGTACTCATTCCAATTACTAGACTCAATGAGCCCGATAACCTCTCTCACTTGAATTAAGATTTTATCTTCCTATTTTTTCCTTATACCAAGATGAGAGACTAACATGCTATTTATAAGAAAATTAGCATACTAACCTAATGGAATTTTTAACAATTACCCATTACAAGCTAACTTAGGTTACAAGCTAACTTAAATAATTGGGCTTATAAGCAAGGCCTAATTCAACATGCTAACAACCCTAGCAATATTGACTAATGCATGTTAGAACAAACGTTGACTACAACACGCATTACTCCGACAACAGCATGTGAACAGACTTCATCCAATATCTCACAAATCTCCATCTTGGATCTAACTCTATAACATCAAGAAACAAGCTAGCTTTCTTTATGCAGCTTTATTTACTGCATATAGTGGAAAAACTTGCAACTGGGCAACATCTTGGTGATCATATCAACGGCATTATGATCTGTTGAAACCTTCAGCACTTGGACTTCTCCATGCTTGATTACCCCCTCTAACAAAATGCAACCTCACATCAATATGCTTGGTTCACTCATGATAGGCTGAATTCTTTGACAGGTGTATTGCACTTTGACTATCACATTTAACAATGATAACTCGACCTTGAAGTTTCAGCTCCTTTGCAAAACCTTCAAGCCACAATGCTTCCTTCACAGCTTCAGTTAGGGCAATATATTCTGCTTCAATGGTTGATAAATCAACGACCTTCTGAAGTGTTGTTTTCCAACTGGTTGTTGTCCCAAATATAGTGAACACATTCAAAAATAGATTTTCTGGAATCCATACAACCTGCATAATCAGAGTCGACATATCCTTCAATTGCTACTTTACTATCTTCACCCAAGGCTCCACCATAAATTAGGACTCTATTCAGAGACTCATTTATGTACCTTAGAATCCACTTCAATTCTTGTCAGTGAGCCTTTCCAAGATTCACCATGCACATGCTTACAAGACTTACTGCATATGTTATGTCAGGTCTAGTACATACCATATCATACATCAAATAACCCACTATATTAGCATATGAAATACTATTCATATAAGCTCTTTCGACATCAATATTGGGACACTGATCTATACTCAGCTTGAATTGAGGGTTTGTCGGAGTCACAACAGGCTTTGAATTCGACATACCAAACTTTTGGAGAATCTTCCGTAGGTACGCCTCTTGAGATAAGCATAATTTCTACCGCTTTCTATCTCTTCGGATGTCAATCCTAAGAATCCTGAATGCAGCTCCCAAATCCTTCATGTCAAACTCCTTATTGAGTTCAACCTTCACCCTCATTACATCTTCGACATTGTTGCTTGCTATTAGAATATCATCCACATAAAGCAACAGAATAACAAATGAATTACCAGGTCGAAATCTGAAGTAACACAGTGGTCGAACTGACTTCTAATGAAACTTATGTGTGCCATGAACTTGTCGAATCTCATATTCCACTGCCGAGGAGATTGTTTCAGTCCATATAAAGACCTATTGAGTTTGCGCACATAATCTTCCTTCCCTTTTTCGACATACCCTTCAGGTTGCCTCATAAGGATTATTTCATCTAGATCACCATACACAAACGCAATCTTCACATCCATCTGTTCTAGTTCAAGGTTGAATTGTGCCACTGTGGCAAGCAACATTCGAATGGATCCGTGCTTCACAATAGGAGAGAACACATCATTGAATTCGACACCTTCTTTCTGAGTGAACCCTCTAGCGAGTAATCTTGCCTTGTATCTCTTCGATGCCACTCCTTCAATTCCTTCTTTAACTTTGAAAATCCATTTACAACTGACTAACCTGGCTCCAACAGGTTTCTTGATCAGTTCCCAGGTATTGTCATCATGAAGATATTTCATCTCATCATCCATGGCCTTCAGCCATTCAATATTCTTTCGACTCCTCATAACTTCCTTATAGTCTCTAGGTTCTTCGTCTAGAACCTCGCTTGCAGAGATTAAGGCATAAGTTATAATCTGCATACCCAAGTCTATAAGGTGGCTTGATGACTCTCCTCGATCTGTATCTTGATAGCATGTAGTCATTATCAGTATCCTCATCTTCGACAGCAACTTCAACTTCTTCTTTGACTTCATCTGGGATACACAATTCAGCATCAACATGCTCCACCTAAACAGAAATCTCTCCTTGTTCCAGCTCTTCGTCAGCATCATCAGTTTTCTTGAAAGCCATCTCTACTTCATTGAAAACTATATCTCAATTGGTGATACACCTCCTGTGACCTGGCTCTAGGCACCATAGCCTATAAGCGTTGACTCCTTCAAGGTATCCCATGAACATGCATTTCAGAGCTTTAGGTTCGACCTTGTCTTGCCTAATATGAGCATAGGCCACACAACCAAATACTCTCAGTCTGTCGAGACTAGGTGGACGTCCCGACCAAACTTCTTCAGGTGTCTTAATTCTTAAGGCAATCGAGGGACATCTGTTTATCAGATAGACTGCTGCCGAAACAGCCTCCGCCCAAAACACATTCTTCAATCCAGCACTAACCAACATGCATATAACCATTTCAAGGATTGCTCAATTGAATCTCTCAGCTAAGTCATTTTATTGAGGAGTATGTGCTACAATATTATGCCTTGCAATCCCAAACTCAACATAATAATTGTTGAACACTTTGTTGCAGAACTCAAGGTCATTGTCGATCCTCAACCTCTTAACCTTTTTGTCAGTTTGAGTTTCGATCAGAACCTTCAGACTTTTGAAATTCTCAAAAGTTTCATCCTTCCTCTTTTGGATGAATACCCATAACTTTCTAGAATAGTCATCAATGATGGATAGAAAATACTTTGCACCTGAGTGTGAAGGATTCCTTGCAGGCCCCCAAAGATCAGCATGAATGTAATCCAGGGATCCATGTGTTCTTTAATGTCTTTGTTAAACTTCGCCCTACAAGATTTACCAAATACACAAGATTCACAAAACTCCAACTTTTCGACTTCGTCACCTCCTAGCAGGTTCTGCTTCCCTAATTCGACCAAACCCCTTTCATTGACATGACTCAATCTCATGTGCCATAATTTTGTCTTCGACACAGGTTTCATGGATGCAACATTTGTCGAACCACTTACAACCTCAGCCTCTAGGGTATACAAGCCTTGTTTCTTCACACCTCTCAAGACTTCCTTCGACCCCTTCATGACTCTTAGGATACTTTTCTCTCCTTGAAAAACATACCCCTTCCTGTCGAATTCACCAAGAGAAATCAAGTTTCTCTTTAAATCAGGTACATACCTAACTTTAGTCAATAACCTTATTGACTCATCATGGAGCTTGAATCTCACAGATCCAATACCTGTAATTTTGCAAGATTTGTTGTTTCCCAGCAGCATCGATCCACCATCTTGATCAAATAGCTCCTCGAACAATTCTTTATTTAAAGTCATGTGCCAAGTGCAACCTGAATCCATAATCCACTATTTTCTTGAGTCGCCACTTGAAACCATAAGAACATCAGATGAGTCAAAGTCATCTTGAAAAATGGCCACGTTGCCATTACCCTTGCATCCATGATCTTTTAGACGTTCAGGGCACACCTTTCTTGTGTGACCGTCCTTCTTACAGTGATAAACTCGAATACCAGATGTTTCGCCATTATAAGACTTCTACTGACTTTTACCTTTCTTCTTGTCGAACTTACCATCCTTTCGCAAGAATTTTCCCTTAATGGCCAAACCTTCGCCTACCGTTGAAGGTTTATGCTCCTTTCGTTCGTTCAAGTCCTTAGAATACAAGGCTGATTGAACTTCTTCAAAGCTCAAGGACTCCCTTCCATACAAGAGAGTTTCTTTGAAGTGAGCATGTGTTATGGGCAAAACACACAACAACAACATAGCTTAATCTTCATCATCGATCTTCACATCAATATTTTTAAGATCAAGAATCATCTTGTTGAACATATCCAACTGCTCAGCCAACACTTTGTCTTCAATCATCTTGAATGAATACAAAACTTGCTTCAGGTAGAGTCGATTCACCAGAGATTTGGCCATGTACAAACTTTCAAGTTTCACCGATAATCCCGATGTTGTAGTCTCCTTTGATACTTGTCGAAGAACCTTATCACTAAGGTTCAACAATATTGCATTGTGGGCTTTCTTAATCATGACCGTCTTTTCTTTTGTCGTTAACGCAACGTCCATGGCTGCCTATCTCTTCAACGCTTCCAAACAACCCTGCTGAACCAGTAGGGCTTTCATTTTCAAACGCCACAGACCGAAGTCGTTCACTCCGATGAACTTTTCAATCTCATACTTTGTTGAAGGCATCTCCTCCACGCTCACTGCACCAATTTATTGTGAATAGGATGTCTTGAAACAAAATATAAACGATTTCTTTATGATCAAGAAACACACAAGGGTTAAGGTTAACAAAGAAAACAAGGTAAAACAACAAAGATTGGTTACAAACTGCTATTCTTTCCTTTCTCTTTTGGAACAAGATTACAAGTATACAAGAATAACAAATAACATCTCTCATTTGAATTAGGATTTTATCTTCCTATTTTTTTTCTTATACCAAGTGAGAGACTAGCATGTTATTTATAAGAAAAATAGCACACTAACCTAATGAGCTTTTTAACAATTACTCATTACAAGCTAACTTAGGGTACAAGCTAACAAGCAAAACCCAATTCAACATGCTAACAACTCTAGCAATATTGACTAATGCATGTTAGAACAAACTTCGACTACAACACGCATTACTTCGATAACAACATGTGAACAGACATTGACCTCATGCTTCGAGTTCAATTCAATATCTCACATAACTAAATTGAAATATTTAATATTTTTATTTATAGTCATATAAAAAAATTGTAAATACTCCTTATTCCTTATGTTCTAAAATAAAAATATTTATAGCCAAAGAAATTTATCATAAAATAAAAAGAAAATTATGTTTTCAATACAAAACTAATTAATGTTTATCAATTTTATCTTTAATAAATATCATCAACACTACTCTCAATCTATTATATATATGCAATTTTATAAATATAATAATTTTTTTTATAAAATTATTATATTTATTTATTAATTTTTTTTTTAATATACGTACGACAACTTTAAAAGATTTTTTATTTTAATTTTTTATTTTGAGACCGAGATAAAATCTCTATTGTACCCTAAACTCTTCCTGTATACTCTTGATTTGGACTTAACCAACAAGTTTGTTCGTAAGCAATACCCAAACCACCCTTGCCTTTACCTCTACACTTGAATTCCATACCCCATTTAAATCAAATTCCGTTGCTCAATTTGCGAGCGTGCAAAACCCAAATTCAATCATGGAAGATAGTTTCAGACTCCGTGTAGAGAAAGCTTTTGGTTCTCTTCCTATTCCTTCTTCCGCTTCCCTTTGGTCTCTCTCTGAAGACGAAATCATCAACAACAAACCCAAACCCGAACCCGAAACCAAACCCTACCCAACTTCTTCCGGTCTCGAACCTGACCTGGACAACGACCTCGACGAAAACGAAAACGCAAACGCCGCCGCTCCATCTAAGCCGTCCGACTACGATGATGAACAGTGGCAGGTTAAATCTGGTATCGGTCTCGACTGCACCCTCGATTTTGAGGTACCAATTCATTATTCCTCTTTATTATCACAAATTTGATGTTTTTATTATTTAATTTTACTGAATAGTATTATTTTTTTTCATGTTATTTAATTTGAATTTGGCCAAGTTGTTCTATCAATTAGAAGACCTAAATTTAATTTTCTATATGTTAAAAGAAATTGACTAGTGTTGAAGTGAGAAAGTTCTGTTTTTTCAAATTCTAATGGAACCAGTTTCATTCGAGTTATTAAAGTTTTTTAATGAGTTTTTCCTTCTTGAAGTTTTGATTGAGATTGAACGTGAGAAAGAATTTGACTGAATTGCTATATGCAGGAAGAGGAAGATCATTATGATAAACAAGCTTTGGGCCAAGATGACACGGGGGATCGTTTGTATATGAATGCTATAAATGAAGATGGAATCGGGATAAGTTCTCGTGCTTTTGGAGGTTTTTCGAGAGACCCGCGAGCAAATCATGTGGCTGCTAAGATTAAGCTGGAGCAGGATGACGGAGGAGCAAACGGAATTGATGTTTTGCGTGTCTCTGCCAAATCTACTACATCTGACGTTGGTGGCGGTGGGGGTGATTCTGTTAGTGTTAACCCCAAGTCAATTTTGAAGAGTAAAGATAATACTTCGGAGTCTAGGCCAAATAAACGTGTTCGGTTTGATTCTGAATGTGATAATAGAGATGGTAATGGTGATGATGAGAAGGAAGGAACCAGGGATGTTCGCATGAAGAGCTCTTCAATGGAAGAGGATGCAGCTTTAAATCAGCCATCAAAGTTGCAGGAATTTGCTTCAGCAGTTCCTGATTATATCCGCAATCCTTCAAGATACACACATTATACTTTTGATTCTTCAACTGACATTGATGACAAAGCAAATAAGGAGGCATACATGAGCTTCCTTGCACAGATAAAAGGTTCAAATGCATCAACACAGGCAGATGAAGCGTTGGATGATCTTCCATCTGTTACCTTTATACCGAAGAAGAAATCCGGTGATGTCACTATGGGAGAGAATGAGACAGTGTCAAAGCTTAAGCTTGATGTTGACAAGGATTGCATGAATAAAAAAGCTTTCCCTGTTAGCATAGCTGCTGCTGGCGACACTGAAAACAGTGACGTATGTGCAATGGAGGAGGATGGGCAGGAAGTTATTGAGGATACTAAAAGGAGCTCTCAGAGGTCGAACCGCAAGTACAGGAAGAAAACGGATGAGGAGTTGGAGGAGCCTGTTGTTTAACTGCAGAATGATCATTGCTGGCCTGGCCCATAGCTCACCTGTCAGAGTAAAATTTCCGCCTCTCCAAAGTGTAGTTTCCAACTTACTACGTGGTGCCACCGCGGTTCCTTCATTTCCAAGTACTAGCTTACATAATTTGCTATAATCAGACTTCTCACTAGTTATTATTTTCAAACTTTTGTGGAAAGACACCATGTGCCTGGATTTAACTGGGAAAGTTATGTAGTTGCTGTAACTGCCGCAGGGGTAAACTTCAAATCAGCTAACTAAGCATAATATTAGAATGGAGATTTTGGAATTTAGATATTTTAGCAACCTCTATTGTTGCAAAGCTCTTTGAATCTACAAGATGCAATTGCAAAATTGCAAAATGCAGTGCCTAAGATATTTTTGAGGTTAAAAATGAATGTAAGCTTTATTTGAGTTGTGCTAAACATACTTAGTTTAATGTCTTTGTATTAGTATTGTCAAATCAAAAGCTTTGGTTGGATACTTACATCCTGAGGGCTGCACTTTTGAATCTGATTTCAAGTTTGCTCTGGTCAGCATCCTCTTTCACTCATCCTTTGGATGGGGTTATTGATTAGCAAAATTTGGTGCTAGCATGGAATGTGACGCCATAAAAATTATACATCTCATATTGCTTAAGTCCCGCTGTGGTAAATGCATGGGGCATCAAATATAAACAAACTACTATACTTAGAGAACATATTGCAAAATTTGGTGCTGTTTTGAAATTTTAGTTCTGTCTGATTGACAAAGACCAACAGCATATATACTTAGAGAACATATTACCATTATTTTATTGAATAGATAATGAGGAATATACGCTTGTTTTTTTTATTGAATAGAAAATTTTAAGACGAGAGGAACACTCCGAAACAAAGAGATCCCACTACAATTTTAATGTGTGTGTTCCGTGATAGATATAGTGTGTCGAGAATTGGTGTTTTGAGAAATGAGCATATTGACTATAACAAAGGAATTCATCTTGACAAGCAAATAAGTGAAATTCAAACAACTCGTCGGGAGGTTGATTGATCAAGATTACCAGAATAATTCTTGTAAAATTAATGACATAAATTATTTTAGACTTTATAATGAGATTAGAAGGTTACAAGAAAAATAAATTATTTTAGAGTTTATAATGGGATCCATGTAAGCTGAAAATTATCTACTATCTTGAGACAACAAATTTGTCAAGAAATTAAAGAGAATATGACATTTTTATTGGTTAGTAACAATCGATTACAATTGAAGACTAAAATTCACTAAGTGTGATAATGAAAGTACTCTATTTATTACCATTCATAGTAATAAATATGTCACAATCTCTAAGGACATGTATAATGATCTCAGAAGATTGTTTACCATGCAAGTAAATGTCGGAATCTATTACAACGTGATGTTTTATACCGTAATTAGTATTAAAAAAATCATGAGACAAGTTTTAAAAGAAAGTTTAGATTCTAAAATGGCCTTTTTACTTCTGAGTTTGAAATTTGATGAATATGTTCATTTTATGTAGAAAAAGAAATTCAAATGAAAAAACTCTCATTAGCAAGAGTCAAGAAGGGATCTAGCTAGCGGATGATAAGGGTGATAATTTGATTTATTTTTAATGGGCATCCACAAAATTATTTATAATAGATTGGATAAAAATCTGCTAAAATGAGAATGAGCACGGACTCGGGTAATTACTGATTAAAATAAGCAGGTATAAGTATAGGTATGAGCGGCATAGTACTCACTCCGCATTATATCCATACAATTATATGTATTTTAATTTTAATTTAATATTTTAATTTATATTATTATATAAAAATGTATTCCTATCACGTATTTAATATAAATGTTCGTTTATTACCGTAATAAATATTTTAAAAACTTAAAATAATTGATATATTTAATTTTAGTATGAATGCGGGTAACTAGTATATGTATGAGTACTTACATATTTATAAGATACGAGCACGGATGTTAAATTTGGCGTCCAAATAGATATGAGTTTGAAGATGTTAATTTTTTTTTTAATTATAGATATGAAAATAGATACTAAAATACTCTACATAAACTCTGTCACATCTCTGGTGGCTCCGGCCCTTCCCTCTCTTACAACACAAAAATTAATATATTGATTTTTTACAATTTTTGTTGAGTTTAATTATTATTTCTAATATTTTTAATGCGCTTTGTTTTAATAATTCTCTAACACTAAAATTAGGAGAAAAAAAAACAATAATATACAAACATCCAAAATAGTCCATATATATATATATATATATATATATATATATATATATATATATATATATATATATATATATATATATATATATATATATATATATATATATATATATATATATATATATATATATATATATATATATATATATATATAATTTAGTTAATTATTTTTAATAGCTATGTATATTAATTGCTTTTAACATTACATAGGAGATCAGTTTTAATACAAACTAGATGATAATGCGCGCCTTGCATGGATTATTTTAATTTTTTTTCATCAATTATTTTGTTTGTTTAATATTTATTATTGTCGGTATTAAATTTAATAATTATATTAATTTTTATTACTTTTTCAAAATAATTAAAAATTATTTTGGTATCTTTCAATAATTTTATATTGGACTAAAATAAATAGTTGTTATTGAATTTTTTATTCTAAAACACATTTGTTATATATAGATTTTTGGGATAGTGAAAATAAATGAAGAGGTGTAAGAATAATATTTCATATTTGTTCATAGAGTCTATTCTCTTATTCTTTAAATTTTTGGTTAGTTAGTAATATGTATAGTGTGTAATTTAAAATATTCATTATTGCTGTTTTTAAATTTTGTAAGAGTTTTGAATATTTATAAAATACAATTTTATTGTTAGTCATTAGTTATTTTATTTTATTTTTGAATGATTGATTTATTTTTGTGTTAAATGCTTTTTAAATTATTAAAATAGTGTCGTTATTTTTTTATATTAGATTTTACAAAAAAAGATAAAGAATATGTAACAAAGTTTAGAGGCTCGAATCAAACAATTGAGAGAATAGAAAAATTATAAAAATTAAATTAAAAATTTAAGGTGGATGATAATTGTATTTAATTATGAGTAACTTTTGTGTGAGAGATGATAAAATTGTTGTAACATATGATTTTTGGATAGAAATTGAAATAAAATTGTACTTGTTGTTGAGTTTAATCTTAAGTGTGACTTATTATATTTTAATTGATGTGACAAATATATAGTTTCATGGCATATGATGTGCCGTAATATAACTTGATGTTTTAGATTTAATATATTATAATAGAATAGATAATATAATTTTTTTGTTACTCATTAGTTAATTTATTTTATTTTTGAATGACCGATTTATTTTTGTGCTAAGTGTTTTTTAAATTACCAAAATAGTTTTGTTATTTTTTTTAGATATTAGACTTTGTAAAAAAAATAAATAAAAAATATGCAACAAAGTTTAGAGGCTCGAATGAAACAATTGAGAGAGAATAGAAAAACTATAAAAAATAAATTAAGAATTTAAGGTGGGTGATAATTGTGTTTAATTATAAGTAACTCTTGCGAAAGAGATGATAAGGTTGTTGTACCATATAGTTTTTGGATAGAAGTTGAACTGAAATTATGCAAATTTGTTGTTGGGTTTAATTTTAAGTGTGACAAGTCATATTTTAATTGATGTGACAAATATATAGCTACATGACATGATGTGTCATAATATAATTTGACGCTTTAGATTTAATATATTATAATAGATGTGAAATTGTGATGTCGGTAATAAAGTTATCCTCACACTTTTTCATTTGTGCTGTGATGTTTTGTAACATTTTCAATTTGTTATAATTTTTATTTATTGTTTTGATTAATTTAGTTGTAATTTGATCATACATTGTAGATTGTACAATGCGGGTCTCCTTACATTCAATAAGTTATGTGTTTTTATCATAAACAAGTTGCTAAAAAGCAACCTATGTGTGTCTTAAATCACAAGTTTGAAAAAGTGAAACATGCCTATATCATTCATTTTGAATTTTCTTGACAGACATTTCTTGGTTTCGTGCACATGCCTATATCATTGGCGACAAACAATATGTCATCAACATACAGGACCAAGAAAATGTACTTGCTCCCATTGAATTTGTGATACATACAATCTTCAACAACATTCCCCTTAAAACCAAATGAGAGAATTACTTCCTGAAACTTGTGGTACCACTGACGAGATGCATGTTTTAGTGCATAAATGGATTTTTTTTTAATTTGCAAACCATATTCTTTGAGTCTCCTGACACAAAGTTTTCTGGTTGCATTATATAGATTGTTTCATCAACGTTGTCATTGAGGAAAGTTGTCCTGGCGTTTATTTGATGGAGTTTCGAATCACAACGTGCAATAAGAGTCATGATTGTCCTAAAAGAGTCTTTCGATGAAACCGGAGAGAAAGTCTCTTTAAAGTTAATCACTCCCTTTTGAGTATAGCCTTTAGCCACAAGACGAGCCTTATACCTCTCCACATTACTGTTATAATCCTGTTTGGTCTTAAAAATCTATTTGTAACCAATGGGTTTCACACATTTTGGTAATGGGACAAGTTCCCAAACTTTATTATCTTTCATGGACTTATATTCCTCCTTCATTGCTTCAATCCACTTTTCCGAGTTGGAATCTTTCATGGCTCGACGGAAGTTGATAGGATCATCTTCTATCATACCATTATTTTCCTCATGTTCTTGGAGAAAGACTATCCAATAATCCAGAATAGCATTTCTCCTTTCTCTAGTGGATCTCCGCAAAGGTATTGCTTCTTGTAACACCTGTTCTTGAGGATTTTGAGTTTGTTCTTCATGAATTACCAAATCATCTTGAGTTGGAGGAATTTCGACAATGTCTTGTGGAAGTTCCATACTTGCTTGATCAATAGCAACTATATGAATCGGTTATGGAACTGTTATCAATTCTTCATTTAAGACAAAGTCTCTAACCCTATTCTTCCCCTCAAACTCAATATCCTCAAAGAATGTTGTTGTTCCCGTCTAAAAAATTGAATTGAATTTGGGATCATAAAATTTGTAGCCCCTAAATCTTTCAGAATAGCCAATAAAGTAATTGTTCACTGTTCGGGAGTCCAATTTATTTTCATTTGGCCTATAAGGCCTTGCCTCAGCTGGACATCCCCTCACATGAAAATGTTTAGGATTTCTCCAAGTCCAAAGCTCATAAGGTGTTTTGGCAACATATTTTGTTGGCACTCTATTTAGAAAATAAGCTGCAGTCTTTAGTGTCTCTCCCTAGAGTGACTCTGGCAAGGTAGAATGACAAATCATACTCTTTACCACATCCTCAAGAGTCTGATTTTGTCTTTTAGCAACACCATTTATACTAGGAGATACTGGCATGGTGTATTGTGGGACGAATCCATATTCCTTCAGGTATTTGGCAAAAGCCCCTGGACGTTGGTCACCTGAACCATCAGCCGATGGGAATACTTCCCTGGGGCAATGGTCATTTCGGGCGGTACACAAAGCAAGCTCTCGATCGGGTCGGTTAAAAGGAAGTTAGACGAGCTAATAAACAACAGCTCCAGCAAGATGAGCACGCTCGACAAGTTTTGCGGCCGGTCCAACCCGATCACTTTCTATCTCGAAGAGCTCCCCGGGGGAGCCCCCAACTCGGCCATACCTCTGCTGATACGGGCACAAATGGCCAACTTCGACGTCCGCCGCATCCTGGTCAACGGAGGGAGTTCGGTAGACATCATGTGCACCCACCTCTTCTCGACGCTTCAGCTCGACGAGACCAACCTGGCCCCCTGCCCGGGCTCTGACCTGCATGGCTTCAACGGGACGACGAGGAGGCTATGGGGATACGTGAAGCTCAAGGTCACCTTCGGAGAAAAGGAAATGGCCAGAGAAATCAACGTCCGTTTTTTGGTCATTGAATGCCCATCTCTGTATAACTGCATCCTAGGCAGGACGACGTTGGCCGAGCTAACCGCAGTGTCATCAACCGTCCACCTGAAGATGAAGTATTACACTAGGCTAGGAGCCGTCGTCACCCTCAACAGGGACATAGAAGCTGCCCGACGATGCTTCGAAGCAGCTATGAAGGGCCTCAGCATAATCGGTCCCGTGACCAAAATAACTAAGCCCTCCCCCATCCAAGAGAACAGACCGAAGGATCACGTCGACACTGTAGACCTCAACTATCGTTTCGTCGAAGAGCCAGACCCCGACGACAAGGCCGACAACATTCCTCCAACCACCAACGGGCAACCTATCCATCCAATGCGTCCCATTTCAGACGGTGACTTCGAGATCGTAACCCTCGGAGCAGACGAGACAAGAACCGTAAAGATTGGCAAGGGGTTGCCCGACCTAGCAAGGAAGTAACTGAAGGCCTGCCCTCGTGAGAACGCTGACCTCTTCACATGGAGCGCCGTAGAGATGCCCGGACTCGACCCTGAGGTCGCCTACCACAAGTTCTCTATCAACCCGGCCGCTATGGCCGTAGTACAATGTAGACGTAGGTAGTCCCCTGAAAAGTCGGCGACAGCTGAAAAAGCTATAAAAGACCTCATAGAGGCGAATTCTATTTCGGAAGCCCGATATTCAACCTGGCTATCCAACGTTGTACTTGTAAAGAAATCTAATGGAAAATGGAGGATGTGCGTTGATTACACCGATCTCAACCGGGCATGTCCTAAGGACGCCTATCCCCTCCCCAACATTGACAAGCTCGTCGACAACTCGGCGGGTTTCAAACTGCTGTCCTTCATGGACGCTTACTCGGGTTACAACCAGATCCCCATGGCCGAGGTCGACAAGCAGAGCACAACGTTTATGACTGAGTCAGTCAACTAATACTACAACGTAATGCCCTTCGGCCTAAAAAACACTGGCGCCACCTACCAACTGATGATGAAAAAAGTCTTCCGAGGAGATCTTGGCGACATGCTCGAGGTCTACATGGACGATATGATCGTCAAACCACACAGCACACCTCAGTAAAGTCTTCGAGACATCAAAGAGGTGCAGGATGCAGTTCAATCCGAAGAAGTTCACCTTCGGGGTACGCGCGGGGAAGTTCCTCGGATTCTACCTAACAGAACGGGGAATCGAGGCGAACCCGGACAAGTGTCGGGCCTTCTCCGAGCTCGCGACGACGAGCACGAAGAAATCAATATAGTCCCTCAACAGAATGCTCGCGTCGTTATCCCGTTTCGTCTCCAAATCCGCTCAGCACGCCCTCCCGTTCTTCAAGCTACTAAGAAAGGAAGCCGCGTTCGAATGGATGGCGGAATGCGAACAAGCCCTCCTCCACCTCAAATGTGTCCTATCAGAACCGCCCGTCCTAACGAGGCCTGATGTCGGGGAAGTCCTCTACTTGTACTTGTCCGTGGTAAATGAGGTCGTAAGCGCCGTGCTGATCTGAGAAACCCCTGACGGGCAGAAACCGATCTACTTCACGAGCAAGACCCTCCACAACCTAGAAGTAAGATATTACCAGATCTAGAAAGTCGCCTTGGCCCTAATCAACGCAGCCAAGAGGCTCTGACACTACTTCCAGGCCCACACCATCATAGGCAGAACCGAACAGCTCATCAAGCAGCTGCTCGTTCGGTCCGACATGGCTGGGCGCATGTTGAAGTGGTCGCTGGAACTTTTCGAGTTCGACATCGTCTACGAAGGCAGAAAAGCCCTCAAGGCCCAAGTTACGGCTGACTTTGTGGCCGAGATGACCCCCACAACAGAGTCAACCCCGAGAACTCACAAGTGGATCATCTTCGTCGATGGCGCTTCAAGCCCCTCGAGAAGCGGCGCGAGCATCATCCTTGAAAACGAGGAGGGCATTGTCGTGGAAGTCTCCCTAACGCTGGCCTTTCCAACAACGAACAACCAGGTCGAGTACGAGGCCTTTTTGGCCGGACTCCGCCTGGAAGAGGACCTCGGAGCCAAGGAAATAAAGATCTTCACGGACTCCCAGTTGGTTGCATCCCAAGTCTGGGGCGAGTTGTAACACCCTTTTCTACCCCACAATTATTAAGGAAAAATAACACAGATATCAGAGTAAATTATTAAATTCAATAAAAGCCACCACAAAAGGGGGTATATTTCCCAAATCAACAAAATAGGTCAAGGCTCCATAAACAACGGGTTTTCCCAAAATACATCAAATTGCACAAAGCAGCGGAACTGAAAAGGCATAAATCAAGGTTTTCCTCATACAGGAACATAATCAAAATAAACTCAAAATAAAATATAGTTTAACTCAAAAGACCCCAACCCGATGTTACATATCAGAGCAAGACCCTCTAAGTTAACCAAAAGGCTAACAACTCAAAACTTAAAAAAAAAATATCCTTGACGGCTTCCACGGGTAAACTTGGTCATCTGCATGTTACCCACGTGGAGGTAACATTCAAACAGGCAGGGTAAGTAAAACGATTCATAATAATTAATATATAAAAATCAACATATAAAACAACGTCATTTTCATATTCAACACATTCATATCCTTCAATAGGCCTCAAAGGCCACAACATCATAATTCATACAAATGGACTCATAAATGCAATGCAACAAGACTCAATGCATGTGGTACCAATCATCACAACGCGATGGACACTGGGCCATCAACCCTCCATAGATCCCCATCAATAGAATCGATTTTACTAGAGAACCGGAGCACATTAAAACACTTCACATCCACACCATGGGATTGAAGCCAAAGTAATCGAGGTCTTGAACCGAAGTCCGGATGCACATGAATGCATGATGCACACATCACAAATCATCCTCATAATAACAATATAGGTGCATCATCATTCATCATATTCATCATCGTCACAATCATCATCATATCTCATGTCATCATATAGTTCAAAATCAATGGTAATATCATCATATTACATCATGGAAATCATCATGTCATCATGTACACGTCACATAAAACTCATTGTCATACTCAGGTTAATTCATCACAGAAATCACAGAATCAAACATCAAGGCTTCGCTGCACACGATCAACATTCACGAAACTCTGCTACGTTCGCTAGCATGTTCGCTACGCGAGTCTGGGAACAACATGGTTCGCTAGGCGAAGCATTATTCACTAGGAGAACAATGCAATGACAGCAAATTCTGCTACGCACCAGAACTTAAAATCACTCAAAAGCTCTACGATTCACTTTCCCACTACCCCCAAAACATCCCTAAATCATCCCTAAGGTCTTATGGAGATAAAGGCATAAAACCTACGGTTCATTAGGCCAATCCCGTATCATATTCACGCCCTAAATCACAAATTCCCCTACGGTTATCCCAAGGCATCATAGTTACTCACTATCTAATATTCCTATCCCTTCAGGGTCAGACAGGTTCAAATCATAGTTTTGGCCACAAAGGCCTAAGGTTTCCTTTTTCCCCATTGAGCCACGGTTAGATTCACTAATAACAGATTTAGGCCACGAAGGCCAACGATCACTATTTCTCATATCCACCCTAAAAATCCCTTAAACCTTAAATCGACCTTAAACACATCGAAAGTCACACATGGAAAATCATGAAAAGCTATACTCCACATACCTTAATCGTCGATCAAAGCCTTCTCAATCCTTCAGGGAATCTCTCGGAACTTCTGCCTCCAATCCTCTCCTCAGAGCTCTGGCCTCAATACTTTTCACGGTTCACAAATGAATCCTAATTCCCTTCAGAATTCTCTTTTTGTCAAACCTAGTCTTGGGCCAAACAATTGGGCTTTATCCATAATACCCTCACTAACTCCCCTTAAATGTCCAATTTGCCCTTATTCATCTTATATTTATTTTAATTAATAATAATATTAATAAATTCATATTATATACTATCAATTAAATAAATAACCCAAAAATGCATTAATTCTCAATATTCCACAAAACATTGAAAATCACCGAAAAATGAATATTCTCAACTAAATAAATTAATTAAAATATTCCAATTAAATTTAGGGTGTTACACGAGTACCAAGCGAAGAACAACAACCTGACCGAGTACTTAGCCCTTATCAGGGAACGGATGAAAAGTTTCGACTCCGCGGAAGTACAACACGTACTTCGCAAGCAGAATACACGAGTCGATGTCCTCTCAAAGTTGGCGAGCACCAAGAAGAAAGGCAGAAACAAATCTATCGTCCAGGAGATCCTCGCTTGACCAAGTACAGAGGGGGTAAAAACGCTGCTCGACGTCAACGCCATCGGGGACGCCGACTGTTGGACGACCCCAATACACGCCTACCTCAGCATAGAGCGCCTCCCTGACGATGCTAAGGAGGCCAGTGCGGTCAAACGACGATCCTGCTCGTATGTGCTACTCGAGAAAAACCTATACCGAAGGGGATTCTCGATCCCTCTCCTCAAATGTGTTGACAGAACCCAATCCTCGACCATCCTGCAAGAGGTCCACGAAGGCATCAACGCGCAACACCTCGGTGGATGATCCTTGGTGAGGAAATCCTTATAGGCTGGGTACTACTGGCCGACGATGCAGGAAGACACGAAGGAACACGTCAGGAAGTGCGACAAGTGTCAGCGCCACGGGGACATGCACCTCGCCCCTCTGAGCAAGCTCAAGTCCCTTTCCTCCCCTTGGTCGTTCTCCTGGTGGAGGATGGATATCCTTGGCTCATTCACCTTAGGCTCCTATCAGAACAAGTATCTGATAGTAGGCGTTAACTACTTCACCAAATGGATCGAGGTTGAAGCCCTCGCCAAGATCACGGTGCACAACATACTCCGTTTCTACAAGAGGAATATCCTTGCCAGGTTCGGCGTCCCGCTCGCCATAGTCACCGACAAAGGGACACACTTCACCAACAGAAAAATCCGAGACTTCGTCACCAAACTCGGGACCAAGCACCATTTCACTTCGGTCAGGCACCCACAAACGAACGGCCAAGCCGAGGCCACAAACAGAGTGATTCTCTGAGGTCTAAAATGAAGACTCGGTGATTCTAAGAAAGGATAGGTCGAGGAGTTCCACAGTGTGCTCTGGGCCTACCGAACAACCCCTCATTCGACCACCAGGGAGACCCCGTTTTGACTCACGTACGGAACTGAGGCGGTCATCCCGGTGGAAATAAGAGAACTGTACAGAAGGACTGAATCTCCCCTCGAGGAGGAAACCATCGACGAGGATCTCCGGGATGAGCTCGACCTGGTTGAAGAAATCCGATCAGCAGCAGCTCTCCGCGAAGCCACACTAAAATAAAAAAGCACCCTTCGCTACGACAACAAAGTCCTAAAGCACGAATTCCATGTCGGTGACCTGGTCTTGCGAAGGAACCAAAAGAACTCACACGAGGGCAAACTCGCCGTGAATTGGGAAGGCCCCTATCGTGTCTGGGACAAAATGGAGCACGGGGCCTACTACCTCGAAAATCTACACAGGGACCAGATAGCTCGACCATGGAACGCTGAGAAGCTAAAAACGTATTACAGTTAAACACTGCCCGCGATGACATCCCTCGCGACCACAGGAGCGCGACGTGGTACGATCGCGTCTCCTCGGAATGAACGAGATAGCGAGTGTCTGCCCTTTATAAGTGCAGGCAGAACGCGCTGCTCGACGGCAACCCCTTGACTGAGAGTTGCCGCCGCAGTATTGAAACCGGCAGAACACCCAGCTTACGATGGGACGTTCACGCTGCAGGGACTGGTCCACTGTCGTGGTCCATCTCCGTAACCGACCAGGTAACTACCCCGGTCAACCGGCCAGTTCCCTATGTCGCTACTGCGAAAATCAGCGCCGGCTGAACAGAAGAGTCGCCACCGTGCGTTATTTATCCCAAGGGAGGGAAAGGAAACGCTCGAAGTAAACCTACCGCAAAGACGGGAAAGGAATGGTCATCGCAACCAAATCCTGGATTCGGGAGTCGGTTACACAAGGGGAAGGTATTAACACCCCTCACGTCCGTCGTACTCGACGAGATCCACGCTTGTTGTCTGGTACGGATTGTTATTCTATCTATTCTAAAGGTCTGAGGTTAAAAGAAAAGAAAATGACTCGGCAAAGTATCGCACTTTATGCCTATGTATTCCCGTCTGGAACGAGAAATCAGAGTCAACGTAGTTCGCCTACCTATGGGAAAGGAGGGGAAGGTTGCTCGCTAGGATATCGCATCCTATGCCTACGTACTTTCATACAGCATGAAAGATCAGAGCAAACGTAGTTCGGGTCACGTACGACACAAGTCTGTCTTGATTGTTTTTATCCTTCTGAAAAAGGTTTTCTCCTTATTACGGGTCCAAGCGGACAAAAATGACTCTTTGATTGGTTTACAGTCTTTTACGCAAGAACTGTTTTTTATTGATGTTCAACCTTTTATTGTATTTTTCTGATTGTTTTGAGATAGAAGAGAAACAGCAACTCTAGAACCTATGGTTGAAACTGGGAATCAAAACTACCCTAATGTTGTCATGCATGGATGAAAGCCTAATGTCTGTCAGATTTCTCTCTTGCGCAGAGAGAAACAGAGATCCTAGGGGATAAACGGAAAAGCAACAGCATATATACAGTAAAGCAGTAAAATGCATGAATGCAACAGTACAAGCGAGGCAAGGGAGTCCCACTCAACCTAGAACCTAGAAAACAATGAGCAAGGTGAAACAGCTCACCTCAACCTCAAGGGGAAAAATTAACAAACAATACAACAAAGAAAATAAACCCCAAAAACCCAGCTCTGACAGCACACCAACTCTGAAAAAACAGCAAACTCCGACAGTTAATTAACAGTAATCTCCCGATGAATCCCAAAGTCAAGCTCCAATGAGACCCAAGCTACAATAAGCTTCCATCTCCAAGAAATCCCCAAGCTCAAACCAACACAGAATCTTAACCAATTGACAGCATCAGATAGCAGTAAACCCTAGCTTTAACAGTTGCACAGCTTTGACATGAACAACTTCATCTTTGTCAATCTTTGATCTTCATCCTTATCTTCAATGGCTTCATTCTTCAAGACAAACTATCCCAGATGAGAATTGATTTATCAGAATAAATTGAATGTCAAACAGTTCATTGACAACCAAAGGAAGTCTATGAATAGTTGACATTGTAACAGACTGTTTCCCTCAAAGTTCTACCTCTAAGGTAAGGCCACTTATCCCTCCAAAGGAGGGAGGTGAATACCATAGAGGGACTTTATGTCATAGAGAGGAATGGAAACACAGGAAGCTATCCATGTTTGTGAAAAAAAATTCAATCTATTCTAAGGCTCTGCTTATTCCTATTATTCCCTATGCCTTCGATCAGCTTCAAGCTCAAGCAATCTTCATGCATCAACCTTTAATTATTATCCTCAATCTTCTCCTTTGACGTCTTCATGCTTCCACAAGCCCAAACCAAGCCCATACCGCAAATAAAATGCCCAAAAGCCCAAGCAGACAGATAAAACCCCAAGTGGGCACACCAAACAACCACACCATTTGCAAAATATACTAAAAATAGTAGAATAGGGTTTAAAATTCTAAGATTTATTCTAAGGGGATTTCTATATCTACCCTACATACGCTATTTGTCCCATAACCTAATTCATGCTAAAAACCCAAAAATAAAATGGTAGAATGCACCTATGTTGAGTTTAGACCCTAAAACTATCACCCTAATGTTTTCTAATCAACACTAAACAAGATTACATCACAAAAATGTGAAATAAATCCCTAAGGGAACTTAATGCTCTAATCTAGCTAGTACAAAAAGAACGGGATCAAAATATGAATTTAAATTGCTAAACAAAAATCATCAAAATGTATGTACAAACAATATGAAATAAAAGCAATTAAGTTTGAAAAATCACCATAAATGGAAAAAACCCTAAAATAATATTTTTATTTTCTCATGATTTTCTTGAAACAATTACTGAAATGCAGCAAAAATCCCCATATTAAAATGATCATTTTTGTGTTTTTTATGAATTATTTAAACTATATGTAAATGATGAAAAAAGATATTCAATTAGAAAAAATGATGGAGCAAGGGGGTAGCAAAATCAGTTCTATACACTTCAGAACACAACTGGGCCCAAGAGGGGGGTGCGCTCAGCAATGCGTTGGGCCCAGTAACCAACCAAGAAAAACAACAAAAAAATAAAAAACCCTGGGGGGTGCGAATAGCGCACATTTCGCTTGTTAATCCGCTTGGGCCCTCAATGGGGGGGTGTTAATGGCAATTAGAGTTAGGCCCATATTTTGTTACACACCAGGGGAGGGGGGTACGAGTGGTAGACGAGGGAGTATGGTTCAGTAACACGACAATTAGGCTTAAGGCCCAAGATCTATACCACCCACCCTCAGCAACAAACAAAACCCTAAATTCTACTATCCCTCTCCCTCACGCCACTGTTCATCTCCCTCAACGAACCCTAAACGGCGCTGCTGCCAAACTCTCTCAACCTTACCCTCTAAAACCCTTCTCTCCATCCAATCTTGTTCGAAATCCCTCCTCAAAAAATGTTCATCAACTTTACCCTCAAACGAAACCTAGCAATCTCTAAACCTAAAACGCACAAAACCTTTCTCGCTCAATCTGCGTTCCAATTCTCACACTCACTAACCTAATTCCCGAGCCAACGAACAAGAAAAACCTACAAAGGAAGATGAGTTTCAGAACAAAACCTGGATATACGACGTAACTGATGAAGACTCGGGCGATTCGAGACGAAGTTTGGCGGAGTTTACGAAGAGCTGGAGGGAGCTACGCTTGGAGAAACCCTTGTTGAAGGTTTGAAGATCCACGACGGCGATGGTGTTCTTGTGACGAGCGGAACAAAGATCAGCGAAGATCTTGCAAGCTGACAAACTGAAGGAGTTTGACGACGTTCTTGATCGTTGAAGGCGCTTGCAGATTGATGAGATTCTTGCTATTCGAAGAACGATGAGGATCTCTGAAGAACAAAGAAGGCGATGAATCTTGTTGGAATTTTCTGGAGTCTCTTGTTGATGTTCTTGGTGCTGATGATTCTGATGCAGATTAACGAAAAATCTGATGATGATCGGTTGGAGTTATGAAAACTTGGATGAATTTGATGGAAAATATCTGGAGACAGATTGTTGATGAAGGTGGATCGGAGGAGGAAGAAGAAGATCGAAGGTGTTTGAATGGATTTTCTGAAAAAATCCAGATTCCGGCGAGTTGGCGGCGGTCGAAGACAGTTAAGGTTACCAGAGACGATTGGTTATGGTGGCCGCCGGCAGCTTTGCATGGCCGGCGGTGAAG
This sequence comes from Lathyrus sativus, assembly GCA_963859935.3. Lineage (NCBI taxonomy): Eukaryota > Viridiplantae > Streptophyta > Magnoliopsida > Fabales > Fabaceae > Lathyrus > Lathyrus sativus. The sequence continues at coordinate 541,916,186 of OZ012737.1, forward strand.
GGTTCCGGCGAGGGGTAGGTGGCAATGGGGAGAGGTGAGGGCAAGACACGTGGGGACGGGGGAGAAGGAAAGGGAGACGCGTGTCAGTGGAGAGAGACTGAGTGGGAAACGTGGCAGCTCTGGGGAGAGAGGAAAAAATGAGGTGGAAGAAGAAGATAGTGCACGCGTGGCACACGCTTTTTATAGGACACGTGGCCCTCTGACTTGGACTTTGACTGGGCTTAAAGGATTCTGGATAATTGCATACTGGGCCTAAATGACACTAATTTCAGATTAATGACTAAACTGATTAAACAAATTTAAACTAAAAATTAACCCTAATTAATCTAAAACGAAAATTAACACTAAAACCTAATTAAAATCTAATAAAACCCTAATTAATCCTAAAATTAATCCTAATTAACATCTAAAACGAAAATAAAAAAAATAAAACCTAATTAAATCTAAAAAATCTAAAAAACTATTATTTCATCTAAAAATCATCTTTTTTTTTTTAAAACCTAATTAATTCTGAAAAATAAAAATAAAAATAAAAATCTAAAACATTTACTCTATTTTCTCTTTTATTCTATTAAATATTTTAAAAACAAATAAAGCTCTGATGAAAATCTAAAAAACAATACTCTCTATTTATTATTTTTTCTTTTTATCTACTCTTAAAAAAAACTATTTATCCATTAAAAACTATTAAAATAAAATTAATATCTAAAAATTATTAAAACTATAATATCTAAAAATTCTTTAAATCTATTAATTTCTAAAAATGAAAAGAAAATTTGTTTAAACTCTAAAAAATATTAAAAACTCTATAAAATTCAGAAAAATCCATTAAATGCCCTAAAAAAACAGAAAAATGACAGAAAAATCCTAAAAATGCCAGGAAGCCGATTAAATCGAATAAAATCCAATTATGCAACCGTAGTGAAACCCGGGCACCGAGATGGCCTGAAAACACGGGAGGTGATCACCAATTCTCAACAGACTTTTATTCTGACTGGCCTGTCCTGCCTGAAACACCAGAGGCTATAATCCCGATAAAATCAATCTCGATTGATAAAAATGCAATGCATGCCGTATGCGAATGCGAATGTAAAATGTATTGAAACATAAACCAGATAGGGAACCAGTTGGTCAAATTTTAGGGTGCAACAGCTGCCCCTATTCGAGCGGCTTGGACCCGACTAGGTGAAGAGCGAACGACCTTCTAACTTCCGAGGTACGAGACGGTTGAATACCAAAGAACCCTGAAATTTGCCAACCGCAGAAATAAACTGCACCACTGCTTAGGGAACGACATTCGTCGGGTGAACCTGATTGTTCGTCGGAGAATAACTCTGATTTTGACTCCCACCACCCGTGTAACACCACAGGTACTGAACTATCTTTGCAACAACACCTCTGTCCACAACTGGACTAACCTTGTCAACACAAGAAGAGAATCAAATTCATCCACACGAGTAAAGATCCCATCACCACAGGAAAAAATCTTATCCCCAATTGCCCTTAAATTTCGTCGACACGAAAATCCATAAATTCGTCATTATGAGGAAATTCTATCGTCATAGGAATACAACTTGCCCTCATCAGTACTTTTCAAATTTGTCCTCAGCAGGACTCCATATTCCATCATCATGGAGAAATAAAACTTGCTGACTCCACTGGGGATGGGCTATTCGCATCTCGCCAGCACAAGGAGATCCTATTAGCATGGGTAATAAAGTTCTTATTTACGTCTTATCAACACGAGGAACTCCTATCATCATAGAAATAACTTGTCCCCGTCAGGACTCACGTTTCGCCAACACAAGGGAAATAGATTCATCAACATGAATAAATCCTATCATCATAGGAGCACCATTCTTGTACCTCTCTGAACTCACATTTCGTCAACACGAAGAAATCCTATCCACATAATCATAAATTGTCCTCATCAGGACGCACATTCTGTCAACACAGAGAGAGTAATCCGTCAACAGGAATAAATCCTATCAGCATAGGCGTAAATTGTCCTCATCAGGACGCCATATTCCGTCAACCCAGAAAAATACCATCAACATAGGCATCGATTGTCCTCACCAGGACCCCATATTCCGTCAGCACGGAGGAATCAAACTTCGTCCTCAATAGGACTCCATATTCCATCATCATGGAGAAGTAATTCGTCAACACGAATAAATCCTATCATCATAGGCCTAAGTTGTCCTCATCAGGACTCCATATTTCGTCAACACGGAGAAATAGTTCGTCAATACGAACAAATTCTAGCAACATAGGCATAAATTGTCCTCATCAGGACGCCATATTCCGTCAACACGGAGAAAGTAATCTTGGTCCTCCACAGGACTCTATATTCCGTCAACACGGAGAAATCCTATCAACATAGGCATAAATTGTCCTCATCAGGACGCCATATTCCGTCAACACAGAGAAATCAAACTTCGCTAACACGAATAAATTCTATCAACATAACTAGGGATATTCTGAAATCCAATGGCCGACACCCGTTCTGACAACAAGCGACCACTTCTGAAATTTTGATACACAGAACCCTGAGATGCTACTGCAGCAACAAACTTGATAAAACAGTCCGCTGATCGGACACGAGAAAACCTCAATCAGTAACTCTGTAGGGATGGCAGTAAACTGAATCACATCATCATATGTCTCACGGCAAGACCTTGATTATCTGAAAAGACCTCTGAGCTTTAGAATTCCATAATCCTGTTGAGAAAACACACCTGAAAGCAAAAGGTTAACTAATCTGATTTATGTTTCAAAATGTGCATGTTTGACAATGGCGCAATGTTCCATACAACATGGAAATGCTACGCGTTTTCTAGATGGATGCAAACATGATAATGCATGCAAATGCAAATGCAGGTTCGGGCTGCCGAGAACAGCTCTGATAAGCTCACTTCATTACGGATGCTGAGGACAAATGTTACCCTACTGGGGAGTGAACGGGTATCACAAAGTATTCCGGCAAAATAAATGCCAGGACGCACAACCAACTCTGCCGGGGAGAGCTTTAAACCTTTGATTTCCACTGGGAGGAAGGAAAACACTTGCTGAAAAGAGAGAACTCCGCTGGGGACGAAACGACTCTCTTGGGGAATATTAACCGACTCTGTTGTGGAGAATAAATGACCCTACTGGGAAGGGAATCTCTGCTGGGGAGAGTAGACTGTCTGGGTACAACTCACAAGTTTGGAAATATTAATCTTTTGAGGCTAAACAACTTTGCTCGGGATAGGGAATCCTTTTGGGGGACACCACGCTGTCTGAATACAGCCCACAATCTTGGAATCACCAAACTCTGCTGAGGGTAAAGGACCCTGCTAGAGAATGTCCTTCGGATAAGCTGCGACTAGCTGGGGAATTTGATCCTTCTTCATTAAGGAACATTGTCATCTCAATTTTAGGGAATGAAGCGCAACCTGCACGGGGATTCACTTCTCATAATGATCAAGTTTTTTCGTCACGAGTCCCTGGTTAGGACTGCAATCTTCTGATCATCCACTTCATATGGGCAAGAACCCTGCAACACCACAAACGAGACAAGACAAGTCTATACAACCAAATCTATTCAAGTTAGCGTTAGTGACATCATTTTCAGTCAATTCGAAGTTTTAGCAATTATTGGCAAGGGCCAGCAACGGTATGCAACTGCTAGTTTTATCAAAACATTGGCGTTTTTCACATATAAAACAGTAAAGAACATGCATCAAATACTGAATAACATGTTTTATTGATTGAGCCCCCGAATGGGCAGAATTTTGTACACTGGATGTAACTCCTGAAAAGAGGAAGTTACGCATAACAAATATACAAGTATGCAATGAAGGCATAAATACAGTGATAAATCAAATTTGCACATATGTCGGCAACGTGATGCAGACAAACATCATGAGCTGATCCTCCTATGACCCGCCTGACTCTGACGCTTTCCCGGTATTCGAACTTCTGAAGGGATTGTATTTGATAAACGAACTCTCAGGTGTATTCTCCCGCACCAATGTGCAACGCAGTATCAAATTCGGACCGTAGTCATTTGCTTTTCAAATCCCTAACTTTTGCGTGAACCGCCCTTTGCGGGTTTTCAGTTCACCGGGATACCCTTTTTTGCCGAAGCCGCCCAGTGTAGGTTTTCAACTTCGCGGGTGTACATTTTTCAATTTTATCCCTAATTTTTGCCCGAACCTTTTATTCTGTTTTTGGTTCGCCAGGATGCCCCATTTTTGCCTGGACTCTCTTTTTTTTTTTTGTCTAGCGGGTCAATTTCAAGAAAAGTATTTTTTAAATGCGTCCGAATTCACAGGCGACGTAAAGTCTTCACCGTCCATGGTGGACAATAATAAAGCTCCTCCTGAAAAGACTTTTATGACAACATATGGCCCTTCGTAGTTGGGGGTCCACTTGCCCCTGTGATCTGTCTGTGGCAGGAGAATCCTTTTCAGCACAAGGTCGCCCGTCTGAAAGCTCCAAGGATGTATCTTCTTATCATACGCTTTCTTCATCCAACTCTGGTACAACCGACCGTATGCTAGAGAAGCTAGCCTCTTATCATCCATTAAACTCAGCTGGTTCAATCTGTCTTTCACCCATTCTGCCTCGTCGAGTTGGACATCTCGTAATACCCTCAGGGAAGGAATCTCAACTTCCAGTGGTAACACTGCTTCCATTCTGTATACCAACGAGAACGGGGTTGCCCCGATTGATGTGCATACCGTCGTACGATAACCGTGCAAAGCGAAAGGTAGCATCTCATGCCAGTCCTTATAGGTCACCACCATCTTCTGAACAATCATCTTTATATTCTTATTGGCCGCTTCAACAGCGTCATTCATCTTGGGTCGGTACGGAGAAGAGTTGTGATGTTCAATCTTGAAACTCTGACATAGCTCCTTCATCATCTTGTTATTTAAGTTCGAACTGTTGTCGGTAATAATCCGCTCAGGGATTCCATATCTGCAAATGATATCTCGTTTGATAAACCTGGCTACCACCTGCTTGGTCACATTTGCATATGATGTCGCTTCCACCCACTTGGTAAAATAATCAATTGCTACCAAAATGAAACGGTGTCCGTTAGATGCCGTCGGCTCGATTTTTCCAATCATGTCAATTCCCCACATCGAGAATGGCCACGGTGACGACATCACGTTCAGAGGACTCGGAGGCACATGGATCTTATCCGCATAAATCTGACATTTATGACACCTTTTTGCAAACTTGAAACAGTCGGTTTCCATAGTTAGCCAGTAATATCCTGCCCGCAGCAGCTTTCTCGTCATAGCATGCCCACAGCATGTGTACCAAATGTACCCTCGTGTATTTCCTCCATGAGCAACTTCGCCTCTTTGTCGTCTACACAACGTAGCAACACCAAGTCATGATTCCTTTTGTATAGGACATCGTCCGGATTCAGATAGAAATTACCAGCCAATCTCCTGAGAGTCTTCTGATCGCGACTGGATGCCCCAGCCGGATACTCCTTGTTCTTTAGGAAATTCTGGATGTCAAAGTACCAGGGTTTATCATCGGATGCTTTGTCAATGGCAAATACAAAGGCGGGTCTGTCAAGCCGAGAGATAACAGTTCTGGGAGCCTCGTTCCAGAAGTTGACTTTATACATGGAAGACAATGTGGCCAGGGCGTCCGCCATCTGATTTTCTGCTCGCGGCACATGATGCAATTCAACCTTGTCAAAGAAAGGCAACAATCTCCTTGCGTAATTCATGTACGGTATCAAGTTGGGCTGACGTGTCTCCCATTCTCCTTTTATTTGATTCACCACCAGAGCGGAGTCTCTGTATACGTCCAGATTTTTGATTCGCAAATCAATGGCCTCTTCAAGCCCCATGATGCAAACTTCGTATTCGGCTTCGTTATTGGTAACTGGAAAGGTCAATCGAGCAGTAAATGGGATGTGCGACCCATGTGGAGTAGTGATGATTGCCCCTATTCCGCTACCATAGGAATTCACAGCTCCGTCAAATATCAACTGCCATCTGGAATCTATCTTTGGCCCTTCTTCCGGCAACGGTTCTTCCCAATATTTCATCTTCAGGTACATGATATCCTCGGCAGGAAAATCAAACCACATCGATTGGTAGTCCTCAATAGGCTGCTCAGCAAGATATTCCGATAACACGCTCCCCTTTATAGCCTTCTGTGAAACATACTGGATGTCGTATTCGGTCAAAACCATCTGCCAACGGGCAATTCTCCCAGATAGTGCCTGCTTTTCAAATACGTATTTGATAGGACCCATCTTCGAGATGAGCATGGTTGTATGATTCAACATGTACTGCCTCAAACGCTTGGCGGCCCAGGCTAGCGCACAACAAGTTTTTTCGAGCATTGAGTATCGAGATTCACAGTCAGTAAACTTCTTACTCAGGTAGTATATCGCATGCTCTTTACGCCCTGTCTCGTCATGTTGACCGAGAACACAACCCATACTCCCCTCAAGAACCATCAAATACATGATCAAGGGTCTTCCTGCCACCGGAGGTATCAAAATAGGAGGCTCCTACAAATACTATTTTATTTTATCGAACGCCTTTTGACAATTTTCATTCCAGGTCACAGCCTGGTCTTTTTTCAACAGCTTGAATAACGGCTCACACGTAGTTGTTAGGTGAGATATGAACCGGGCGATGTAGTTCAACCTCCCTAAAAACCCGCGCACTTCTTTTTCTGTTTTAGGCGTCGGCATTTCTTGTATGGCTTTTATTTTCGCAGGATCAACCTCTATTCCTTTTTCGCTCACGATAAACCCCAACAGTTTACCCGATCTCACCCCGAAGGTGCATTTGTTAGGGTTCAGTCTCAGCCTGAACTTCCTAAGCCTCTTGAATAATTTCAGCAGATTCACCAAATGTTCTTCCTCCGTCTGGGATTTGGCAATCATATCATCGACATAAACCTCGATCTCTTTATGCATCATGTCATGAAAGAGAGTCGTCATTGCACGCTGATACGTTGCCCCAACATTCTTCAATCCGAAGGGCATCACTTTGTAACAAAATGTTCCCCAAGGCGTAATGAAGGTAGTCTTCTCCATGTCTTCTGGCGCCATTTTAATCTGATTATAGCCCGAGAAGCCATCCATGAAGGAGAATACGGAGAATTGAGCGGTGTTATCGACCAGCACATCGATGTGAGGAAGTGGAAAATCATCTTTCGGGATCGCTCTGTTCAGATCACGGTAATCTACGCACATTCTCACTTTACCGTCCTTCTTTGGCACTGGCACAATATTAGCGACCCATGAGGGATATTTTGTAACAGCTAGGAAACCAGCATCCCACTGCTTTTGAACTTCCTCCTTAATCTTCACAGCCATGTCCGGTCTAGTTCTTTGGAGCTTCTGCTTAACCGGCGGGCATTCTTCTTTTAGCGGCAGACGGTGCACAACCATATCCGTATCCAGCCCAGACATGTCCTCGTACGACCAAGCAAAAATATCACTGTACTCTTTGAGCATTTCAACCAATCTTCGTTTGACGTCGCTTTGCAGCGCGGTCCCTATACGGATGTTCCTTTCAACCCCTTCTTACCCCAGATTGACGATTTCAATGACCTCCTCGTGAGGCTGAATGATTCGTTCTTCTTGTTTTACCAACCAAGACAACTCTTCTGGAACGTCGCCATCTTCAACAATCTATTCTTCGGTCTGAAATACCGGGTGCTCAAAGTCGAAGTGAGTCATAGGCGGTTCATAGATGTCATCTGAAATAGTAATCCTGCGAAGGAAATGGTTAAATGCTTCAAAATACATACAAAGCGAATAACCACGTTGCCATTTTATTGTGAAAAATAAAAACAGGAAAAACAGAGATCACAATACTTGTACAGGAAAAACGCCTTTTATTTAACGATTAAACAGTGCAGTGTACATAACAGAATGGCCCTAAGCAAAATCACGATGCCCCGGGTAGGACACCGGATTGTTCAACAATTAAGAAAACAAAGTATTACTGTTTAGTTGTCACAGGAACCGTCTCCTGAATGGACCAATTGCAAAGCCCTTGTCCTGGCACGCTCGGCTGAATCCAGGCGTCCATGTCGCAATCGCTGTCTCCTTCTTCGGAATCTGAAACAGCATTGATGGTCTCGTGATATACCCCACCGGCCGTAATCGTTATTGGTCCTTTGAAACGAGGTGCTCCTGCAGTAGGCGTTGATGATGACGGTTGATATCCCAACCCAAATCTGTCCATTTTCACGGGAATATCCAGAACCTTGCCCCAGCCCTTGGTCTCGCCAGTCTTCACTAGAGCCTGAGCCTCTTTGTATGATGATACAGCCACCTCTGATGCTTTACTCGGCCCTGGAACTTTGTCCTTGATGCGCAACCCCTCAAAGGCCTGACAGGGTGTCTCATGAATCTCGTCGTCGACTTCCACGTACTTGAATGATGACAAATGGCTGACCAGTATATCCTCCTCCCCACAAACTGTAACCACACTGTCCCCTACCATGTACTTCAGCTTTTGGTGTAAGGTAGATGTGACTGCCCCAGCACCATGGATCCATGGTCGTCCAAGAAGACAGCTATATGCTGGTTGGATGTCCATAATGTAAAATTCAGTTTCAAAAATCTCCGGCCCCACCTGCAGAGGCAAAGTTATGGATCCAAAGACCGACCTCCGTGTACCATCAAATGCTCTGACCACCAAGTTACTAGGCGTACAAATGATCCCCCTGATGTCCAATTTCATCATTGCTTTCTTTGGCAGCACATTTAAGGAAGACCCGGTATCTACCAGCACGTGGGACATGACTGCGCCCCTGCATTCAACTGAGACGTGTAACGCCATATTATGCTCTCTTCCCCTCGGGGTCAAATCAAAATCCGTAAATCCCAAACTATGGCCTGCATTCACGTGCGCCATCACCCCCTCCAACTGATTCACAGAAACATCTTGGGGTACAAACGACGTGTCCAGAATTTTCAATAATGCATTCCAATGGGCTTCAGAACACAATAACAGCGACAGTATGGATATCTTCGACGGCGTTTGTTGAAGGTGCTCAACAATTTTATAGTCACTCTTACGGATGAGACGCATAAACTCTTCTACATCTTTCAGTGACGTTTCTTTTTCATTCCTCTGCACAGGAACATCCTCATTCACCTTTCCTTTACCTTTTTCCAATCGTTCAGCCTCTACCTCAGGCGATATGAAAATTCTCCCGCTTCTCGTCATCCCTCCAGTCCCGACGACATTGTCCACAACCTCAGCTGACTGCTTACTGATATCAATTTTCTCTCCATCACAATACGCTTCTAGCCCATAAGTCCAGGGTACCGCCTTAGTGCTCTCATAAGGGATTGGCCCTGCCTTCGTAATAGTGATCGTCGGTCGCCTGGCTGGCGCTGTTATAGTTATCGTTTTTCGGGGAATTGTCACCGTAGCAACATCACTTTGCTCGTCAGCTAATACTTCTTCAAATGTCGTTCTGTCGAATTGCAACGTGCCTTCATCTATCAAGGTCTGGATACCTTTCTTCAATTCAGCGCAACCCCCAGCCTGGGTCCAACATTCTAGACAAAACTCATCGCAGCCCGGATACACACCTCCTTTCAATAACCTGCTCTTTACTTCACACAGCGATGTGTTTAGTTCATCAAAATTCATGATCAGATTCAAACCCTCCTCAGTCAAAATAGAATTTGCCCCATGGTTGGGCATTGGCTGCTGTACTATATTCGGACCTGCTCGTCCAAATTTTTTGGCCTTGCTACCTAGTAGATCTTGAACCTTATGCTTAAACGCATGACAGACCTCTATGTCATGCCCTGGAGCCCCGGAGTGGAAGTCACAGTGCTTGTTAACATCATACCCATAAGGGAGGGTTGGTCCCGTGGGCGGCGCCAAGGTCCTCTTTTCAACTAAATTCAGCCCCAACAGTGTCTGAAAAAGCTCTGCGTACGTGGAGGGAGGCGCTTCAAACACTCTTTTTGGCTTCGCATTCGGGAATCTTCTTTGGCCAGCATTTTGCCCATGCTGCTGTTGTGGCTGTTGCTGTTGTTGTTGCTGCTGTGGTAGTATCTGCTGTAATGGTATTGGTTGTTGATGAAATGGAATTGTGACGCTTGCCACCTGTTGTGGATGATTGTACTGATTCCGTCCTCTGCCCCGGCCTCGGCCTCGACCCCCGAATACTGCACTTGTGTCACCCTGGCGGCGACCACCGAAAGCTTTTTTGTTACTTCCAACTGAAGTGGACTCCTCAGCTTGGAATCTCCCCATTTTGATATTACTTTCAATCTTCTCGCCCATCAAGATTAGATCCGAGAAACTGCCCAAGGAAGCAGGAAACAACTTATCATAAAACATACCGGTGAACGTTCCTATGAACATGTCATTCATCTCCTTCTCGACCAAAGGAGGATGAACCCTCGCAGCCATGTCGCGCCATCTCTGTGCATATTCTTTGAAACTCTCATCTTTCTTTTGTGACAAGCCTTGCAGCTGGACCCTGTTCGGTGCCAGGTCAATATTATACTTGTAATGAGTCACAAACGCTTCAACCAGTTGCTTCCATGTCTTTATCTGAGTAGGCTCCAACCCCATGTACCATTTAAGGGAAGGACCTGACAAGCTGTCTTGAAAGAAATGCATCAGCATTCTTTCATCGTTCGAATAAGCGGACATCCGTCTATAATAGGAGCGAACATGCACCTTCGGACAAGTATCTCCTTTATATTTATCAAAGGCGGGAGCCTTAAATTTCAACGGTACCCGCAGACCAGGCACCAGTCCCATCGTGGTCATATCCAAACCGGAAGCACTCTGATTCACAACACCTTTCATCTGCTCCTCGAGCATCTTGATTCGCTGAGTGTTGTCTACAGGACCTTCAAAACCTCTACCAGAGAAAGCATCTTCTTGTTGGTCTTCCATCCAATTAACATTCTCGTTTCCGTACCCATCATACCCATTGTTACGACCAAATCTAGTCTGATTCATCACAGGACCCTGTCCCCTGTTACCATACCCTTGAGTGACCCCGGCAGGTCCAAAAGGCATCATTCCAACACCATTTCCGTTACCGAATCCACCATAGCCCTGATTGGCATTACCAAATCCATCATGTCCGAAACCCGGAGCGTTGAAGGCGAACTTCCCATCCTGGTTAGCATAATCAAACCCCTGGTCGTTATAGCCAAATCCGTTGTTACCGAAGCAATTACCTCCATTATTATCCCCGCCCAGATTGGCGTCTCCGAATCCAACGTTGTTAATGACAGTCTCATTACCAATTCCTGTATTAGCATTCCCAGCGCCAGCGCCGTTGTTCATATTCACGACAAGTATATTCACCACAGGTGGAGCTACAGGTGTAGGAGTACCATCCCCATGAATGGTGTCAACACGTACAGAATTGTGGTCTTCGTTTCCATTCCCGACATTCCTCACCAGCAATGGTTGCACCAAAGTTTGCAAGTTTTCCTGCCCTTTCACAATTGTCTCCATTGTCTGCATGAACAGCGCCAGCTTCTCACGCATGTCCTGCATCTCGCTCTGCACCTGGTCCATAACTCTTTTGCAGTTGGTACGAGTAGAGTATCGGTGAGGACGTTGACTTTTAATCCTGGAAAAACCTGGAGAATGCAGGAAATGAGATACAGTTCAATAATCACCTGTAATGTAATATGAATGTGTATGCAAATGCGACGTGTGTCTGTGCATTAGGGAATATCACTCCCCAATTCTAGTGCCAATGTGCCAGTGCGGTGACAGTGACAGCAATAAGAAGCTCGAAACTCAATCATAGAAAAACATCTCATACACTGCAGAAAATCCCATCAAGTCAGGAATACAATATTAATGAGCGTACAATGAGAAGGCATGACCTCAACCAACAATCCTGGTGATGGCCAGCACAATGCAAATAAAGCATACACATCAATACATGAGATAGTCAAGTGCAACCATACGCCTGGTACTCCTCTAATAATCTCTTAGTCTCGGGATGATTTGGTTGAATAAGCAAACCCTCGACAAGTAGATCTCTTCGTTTGAGAACACGTCATAAATCACCAGTAGGTTCCTCCCATGCCCCTTCTCCAAAGCGATCCTCTAACTTCCGCTTCTGAGACACAACCTCCTTCTTGCACTCGATGGCTTTGTTCAATGAGTTCTGGAGACTATATCTTGTCATGACCTCCTCTTCATACTTTCTCTTGCTAGCCTTCAACTGATCTTCGAGTTTAGAAATTTGTTGCTTCAATTTGTCTTCCCTCTTTTTGTTGTTGGTTAGCGTAGCATTCCACGTTCTGTTGCACGAAGTGATTTCCCGGTAGGCGGCACCGAGTGACTTCTTCTTGGACTCTAACATATCATGAGAGCTTCTGAATTCTTTTCCCAGGCGTTCATGCTTCTTTGTCTCTTCTGTCAGTTCAGCACCTAGCCTGTTTACCAACTCAGTCTGCTGTTGGAAGGAATACACAACTTTGTTCTTCTCACTCCGAATCTGAGCCAATTCCTTCTCTAACTCTTCATTGATCTTTATCAAGTCTTCTTTTTCTTTTACCACCCGCTCATAGACCTCAATAGCCACAGAAGTGGGTTCCTCAACTGGAATGGGAACGGGACGTGGTACTGCTGGAAAAGGCATCTGCACCTGTCTTACCCTCTCCTGAATCCACACCTTGTAAGGCATATAGGCTTGACAATCATTCTTGCCTAGCAATGGTTTCCCTCTTCTGCAGATATGATTCCAAGCGTGCTGAAGCTTGGCTAATACTTCCTCACTCAGGTCACCAGTGAAATACAAAGATTCCTATATTTCTTCTTCCTTCGGCGGACTCTTCAAAGCATACCCGAACTGCCGAACCAACAAAGACGGGTTGTAATTAATACAGCCCCTCCTTCCAATTAGAGGGACATTAGGAAACCCGGCGCAACTGAAGATAATCTCTGACCCCAATAAATCTCTGTCGAACCAGACAATGTCTTCTGAAGAAAGTCCCATTAGACGCTCAGACCATTCAACTGTATGTGCGGATTCGACAAAAGGACCCTTCTTGGGCAAATGGCTCTCAAACCATATACTCAGCAAAGGCACACAACAATGGACATTTTTCCCCCTTCTGTTTTCATTCTTATAATGCAGGGAATGATAGAAATCTCCAATCAAGGTAGGCACCGGGTTGCCTGTAGCAAACAAGTGGAATGCATCCAAATCAACGAATTCAGGCAGATTAGGGAACAGTATAATCCCATAGATGCACAAGGTAAGAACAGCGTTAAACACGATCCAACAACCGCTTTTGGCATATTCTTGAGCTTTGCCAACCAAAAACTTGAGAGAGAACCCAGAAACTCCATGCCAGGAAGTCAACAACAACTCTGCAGGATCCATATGCAAGGGAACAACCAAGTCTTCCAGCTTAGGCTTAGCGTCAAAGTGAATGAAGGGAACTCTGTTCTGAACTGGAAACTCTAGAAACTCAGCGTACTCCTCCATGGTCGGAGCCAAAATGAAGTCTTGGAACATAAAACACCTCAAGGAGGGATCATATAACTGCATCAATGTGTATAACCCATTCAGCTCGTATGTGGTTGGTCTGCAAACCAAACTCAGTAGTCTCCCATAACTTTTTCTAAAACTTCTCTTCACATCATCGTCAGCTAGGGAAATCAGACCCAACAGAGAAGTCACCTCAGGGGTAGGCAACTTATACGCAACAGTCTTCCTCAAAGTACTTATAATAACAGGTAGAAGTCCGGAGCACTAGAATCGGGAAGTATGCAAATGCACCTGCAGCACAGACACACGTTAATGATATGCACATGATGATGCAAACAATGCAATATGCAAGCAATGCAACAAGGGATTAAGTGCCCCTGGCTGAGAGATCCAACCCACAACACTGGCCTCAAATAGACCCACAAACTGCTCAAGACCATCCACAATGCTCCAACCTGGTCTCTGACAGACCCAATAATACTGTCCTCAAATATCACACCACTGAATCTCAATCAAGAAAACCGGTAATCTGGAGGTCAAGTTACCTGCATGTCCCAACCCCTCTCACAGGTAGGTGCCCGAATAACTGACACAAGGTACGGCATCCTATGCGGTCGTTGGCGTCACAGACTTTCAAGACGGATGATACGATACCCAGAAGATGTGGCATCATCATGTCCTGAAGAGGCCTCACTTAGCCAACTTCCAAATGATCGGTCCCCAGAGTCGACAATCCAACTAACCAACAACCCATTCAACCCAAAGGGTTGAAAAAGAAGCCAACCAGAAGAACCTCGTCTGAGCGTGGATTTCATGAGACACTAGTACATGCAAAACATGCACGCGCCCATTAATTTCCACTCTAATTCTAGGTGCACTCAAGCCCAGGTCCGGCTTATCTCTCAATCCTAGAACCCCCTCATACCCACAGCAATAATAATATAATGCTGAATGTAAATGACTGAAAAGTAAATCCATACAAAATCCTCGACGGGAAAGCAAGCGCTAGGATTGACTCGCGTAGGGAACCGTTGGAGTCCCCAGCAGAGTCGCCAGCTGTCGCTACTGCAAAAATCGGCGCCGTCTGAACAGAAGAGTCGCCACCGTGCGTTATTTATCCCAAGGGAGGGAAAGGAAACGCTCGAAGTAAACCTACCGCAAAGACGGGAAAGGAATGGTCATCGCAACCAAATCCTGGATTCGGGAGTCGGTTACGCAAGGGGAAGGTATTAGCACCCCTCACGTTCGTCGTACTCGACGGGATCCACGCTTGTTGTCTGGTACGGATTGTTATTCTATCTATTCTAAAGGTCTGAGGTTAAAAGAAAAGAAAATGACTCGGTAAAGTATCGCACTTTATGCCTACGTATTCCCGTCTGGAACGAGAAATCAGAGTCAACGTAGTTCGCCTACCTACGGGAAAGGAGGGGAAGGTTGCTCGTTAGGATATCGCATCATATGCCTACGTACTTTCATACAGCATGAAAGATCAGAGCAAACGTAGTTCGGGCCACGTACGACACAAGTCTGTCTTGATTGTTTTTATCCTTCTGAAAAAGGTTTTCTCCTGATTACGAGTCCAAGCGGACAAAAATGACTCTTTGATTGGTTTACAGTCTTTTACGCAAGAACTGTTTTTTATTGATGTTCAACCTTTTATTGTATTTTTCTGATTGTTTTGAGATAGAAGAGAAACAACAACTCTAGAACCTATGGTTAAAACTGGGAATCAAAACTACCCTAATATTGTCATGCATGGATGAAAGCCTAATGCCTGTCAGATTTCTCTCTTGCGCAGAGAGAAACAGAGATCCTAGGGGATAAACGGAAAAGCAACAACATATATACAGTAAAGCAGTAAAATGCATGAATGCAGCAGTACAAGCGAGGCAAGGGAGTCCCACTCAACCTCGAACCTAGAAAACAATGAGCAAGGTGAAACAGCTTCACCTCAACCTCAAGGGGAGAAATTAACAAACAATACAGCAAAGAAAATAAACCCCAAAAACCCAGCTCTGACAGCACATCAACTTTGAAAAAACAGCAAACTCCGACAGTTGATTAACAGTAATCTCCCGATGAATCCCAAAGTCAAGCTCCAATGATACCCAAGCTACAATAAGCTTCCATCTCCAAGAAATCCCCAAGCTCAAGCCAACACAAAATCTTAACCAATTGACAGCATCAGACAGCAGTAAACCCTAGCTTTAACAGTTGCACAACTTTGACATGAACAACTTCATCTTTGTCAATCTTTGATCTTCATCCTTATCTTCAATGGCTTCCTTCTTCAAGACAAGCTATCCCAGATGAGAATTGATTTATCAGAATAAATTGAATGTCAAACAGTTCATTGACAACCAAAGGTAGTCTATGAATAGTTGACATTGTAACAGACTGTTTCCCTCAAAGTTCTACCTCTAAGGTAAGGCCACTTATCCCTCCAAAAGAGGGAGGTGAATACCATAGAGGGACTTTATGTCATAGAGAGGAATGGAAGCACAGGAAGCTATCCATGTTTGTGAAAAAAAATTCAATCTATTCTAAGGCTCTGCTTATTCCTATTATTCCCTATGCCTTCAATCAGCTTCAAGCTCAAGCAATCTTCATGCATCAACCTTTGATTATTATCCTCAATTTTCTCCTTTGACGTCTTCATGCTTCCACAAGCCCAAACCAAGCCCATACCCCAAATAAAATGCCCAAAAGCCCAAGCAGACAGATAAAACCCCAAGTGGGCACACCAAACAACCACACCATTTGCAAAATATACTAAAAATAGTAGAATAGGGTTTAAAATTCTAAGATATATTCTAAGGGGATTTCTATATCTACCCTACATACCCTATATGTCCCATAACCTAATTCATGCTAAAAACCCAAAAATAAAATGGTAGAATGCACCTATGTTGAGTTTAGACCCTAAAACTATCACCCTAATGTTTTCTAATCAACACTAAACAAGATTACATCACAAAAATGTGAAATAAATCCCTAAGGGAACTTAATGCTCTAATCTAGCTAGTACAAAAAGAACGGGATCAAAATATGAATTTAAATTGCTAAACAAAAATCATCAAAATGTATGTACAAACAATATGAAATAAAAGCAATTAAGTTTGAAAAATCACCATAAATGGAAAAAACCCTAAAATAATATTTTTATTTTCTCATGATTTTCTTGAAACAATTACTGAAATGCAGCAAAAATCCCCATATTAAAATGATCATTTTTGTGTTTTTTTTATGAATTATTTAAACTATAAGTAAATGATGAAAAAAGATATTCAATTAGAAAAAATGATGGAGCAAGGGGGGTAGCAAAAGCAGTTCTATACACTTCAGAACACAACTGGGCCCAAGAGGGGGGTGCGCTCAGCAATGCGCTGGGCCCAGTAACCAACCTAGAAAAATAACAAAAAAATAAAAAACCCTGGGGGGTGCGAATAGCGCACATTTCGCTTGTTAATCCGCTTGGGCCCTCAATTGGGGGGGGGGGTGTTAATGGCATTTAGGGTTAGGCCCATATTTTGTTACACACCAGGGGAGGGGGTACGAGTGGTAGACGAGGGAGTATGGTTCAGTAACGCGACAATTGGGCTTAAGGCCCAAGATCTATACCACCCACCCTCAGCAACAAACAAAACCCTAAATTCTACTATCCCTCTCCCTCACGCCACTGTTCATCTCCCTCAACGAACCCTAAACGACGCTGCTGCCAAACTCTCTCAACCTTACCCTCTGAAACCCTTCTCTCCATCCAATCTTGTTCGAAATCCCTCCTACAAAAATGTTCATCAACTTTACCCTCAAACGAAACCTAGCAATCTCTAAACCTAAAACGCACAAAACCTTTCTCGCTCAATCTGCGTTCCAATTCTCACACTCACTAACCTAATTCCCCAGTCAACGAACAAGAAAAACCTACAAAGGAAGATGAGTTTCAGAACAAAACCTGGATATACGACGTAACTGATGAAGACTCAGGCGATTCGAGACGAAGTTTGGCGGAGTTTACGAAGAGCTGGAGGGAGCTACGCTTGGAGAAACCCTTGTTGAAGGTTTGAAGATCCACGACAACGATGGTGTTCTTGTGACTAGCGGAACAAAGATCAGCGAAGATCTTGCAAGCTGACAAACTGAAGGAGTTTGACGACGTTCTTGATCGTTGAAGGCGCTTGCAGATTGATGAGATTCTTGCTATTCGAAGAACGATGAGGATCTCTGAAGAACAAAGAAGGCGATGAATCTTGTTGGAATTTTCTGGAGTCTCTTGTTGATGTTCTTGGTGCTGATGATTCTGATGCAGATTAACGAAAAATCTGATGATGATCGGTTGGAGTTATGAAAACTTGGATGAATTTGATGGAAAATATCTGGAGACAGATTGTTGATGAAGGTGGATCGGAGGAGGAAGAAGAAGATCGAAGGTGTTTGAATGGATTTTCTGGAAAAATCCAGATTCTGGCGAGTTGGCGGCGGTCGAAGACAGTTAAGGTTACCAGAGACGATTGGTTATGGTGGCCGCCGACAGCTTTTCATGGCCGGCGGTGAAGGGTTCCGGCGAGGGGCAGGTGGCAAAGGGGAGAGGTGAGGGCAAGACACGTGGGGACGGGGGAGAAGGAAAGGGAGACGCGTGTCAGTGGAGAGAGATTGAGTGGGAAACGTGGCAGCTCTGGGGAGAGAGGAAAAAATGAGGTGGAAGAAGAAGATAGTGCACGCGTGGCACACACTTTTTATAGGACACGTGGCCCTCTGACTTGGACTTTGACTGGGCTTAAAGGATTCTGGATAATTGCATACTTGGCCCAAATGACACTAATTTCAGATTAATGACTAAACTGATTAAACTTTGATTAAACAAATTTAAACTAAAAATTAACCCTAATTAATCTAAAATGAAAATTAACACTAAAACCTAATTAAAATCTAATAAAATCCTAATTAATCCTAAAATTAATCCTAATTAACATCTAAAACGAAAATAAAAAAAATAAAACCTAATTAAATCTAAAAAATCTAAAAAACTATTATTTCATCTAAAAATCATTTTTTTTAAACCTAATTAATTCTGAAAAATAAAAATAAAAAAAAATCTAAAACATTTACTCTATTTTCTCTTTTATTCTATTAAATCTTTTAAAAACAAATAAAGCTCTGATGAAAATCTAAAAAACAATACTCTCTACTTATTCTTTTTTCTTTTTATCTACTCTTAAAAAAAACTATTTATCTATTAAAAACTATTAAAAGAAAATTAATATCTAAAAATTATTAAAACTATAATATCTAAAAATTCTTTAAATCTATTAATTTCTAAAAATGAAAAGAAAATTTGTTTAAACTCTAAAAAATATTAAAAACTCTAAAATCCAGAAAAATCCATTAAATGCCCTAAAAAACCAGAAAAATGACAGAAAAATCCTAAAAATGCCAGGAAGCCGATTAAATCGAATAAAATCCAATTATGCAACCGTAGCGAAACCCGAGCACCGAGATGGCCTGAAAACACGGGAGGTGATCACCAATTCTCAACAGACTTTTATTCTGACTGGCCTGTCCTGCCTGAAACACCAGGGGCTATAATCCCGATAAAATCAATCTCGATTAATAAAAATGCAATGCATGCCGTATGCGAATGCGAATGCAAAATGTATTGAAACATAAACCAGATAGGGAACCAGTTGGTCAAATTTTAGGGTGCAACACCCTACACTACCGGGCACAACGAATGTCGAGCTACCACTCCCAACAGTAAACATACAAAGTAAGCATAACAATGTACGAGCAAGCATACAATGCGAACATAAATGTAAATCATGCATAAATAATCGAGCACACACACAAACTTAGAAAGGAAAACAAGAAATTCCATATGATGGGCACAAATCCAGAAGTCAAAACGTTACAATAAACGGGCACAAGCCCAAAATCAAAAATCATGGCGCGCATGCCAAAAACAACTGGGCACACAAGCCGAATGATAAAGGGACACACAGGCCACCATCTATACTTTACATGATCCTCCTCCTCGGGGGAAGCCTGGTCTTCATCCTCGTCGTCCGAGCCACCGGGCGCCACATTTCGGCCATCCTGGATCTGATGAAAGGGGCCGATCCCGTCAGTCACCAGATCAGAGTTGACGAGCCTGAGTTAGTCAACAGTGTGCTTAAAGGCCACTTCAACGACGCCTAGAAAATCCTCCTCGAGATGACGAACCTTGTCCACGAGCTCCCTCCTAGATGCCATCAGCCTCTCCTCTTCAGCGACGCGACCTTGGACCCCCTTCAGCTCTTCATCCCTGTCCTTCAAGGCTTTATCCACCTCCCCGATACGTTCCCGATGAAGCTTGTCCTGTTTCTGGTATTCCCTTTGGTCGACCGCCAACTTAGCTCGGATCTCCTTGGATACCACGAGGTCGCTCTTAACGGCAGCTAGCTCTTCCGAGGAGCACCCTTCCTCATTCAGTACGAGGGCTGTCTCAAAGACCCTCACCATCGCCGCCAGGTCCACAGACATCATCTTCCTTCGGGCCTCCTTTTCTGCAGCCAATATGCTCTTAGCTTCCTCCGGGGTCACCTCGAGATCGTTTCTCCCCGAAAAGAAACTCGGCCGAAGACAACAAGGGGGCAGGACGAACCCGTGCTTCGGGGAACCGTCCGTGAGATCAATCTAAGGCACCTCGACCTCCCGTCGCCGCTTGGGGGCCGGGGGCTGCGCCGGGGACCCAGTTCCCTGCGGGGATAATGTCGTTCTCGAAGAAGCAACGACCAGCTCCCTTCGAGCAGCGGGGGACCCGACCTTGAGCACGACGGCTACCCCTATTCATCAATTTCGTCACTCTTTCTTCCATGGAGCCCATTGTGCCTGCAAGAAGAGTACAAGAAAAATAATTAGAAGTAAAATAAAAAACAAGTAAAAGCAAAAACAAGTAACAAGATCAGCCCGGATGCGCCCGAACTGCCTAGGAGCCGATGAGCCTCAGCCTCTGTCCTACATTCGAGCAGAGCCCTTATGTTGATAAATCGGGTCTCTGTCCGTATCTGCCTGCCTGCTTCACGGATATACTCCCCGTCGGGGGACACACACTTCCGAGGAGGAAGACGACCGACGAAGTCCACCAGCTTTCAGAAGGCTAAGTTGTCCTACTCGCCCAGTCGACCAGGCCTATAGATAAAACTGTCGGTACCCAAACAGAAATGCAGGTCCGCCCAGTCTTGGGGGAAGTTGGACTCATAGTTGTCCTCGGGACGCCCGTCCACGACTATAACTTATCTCCGGAAGATGGTCTCATACGCCTCGTCCGTAGCCGACATGACCACGAACCAACGATCTTTAAACCCCGAACATAATCGGTATACGACCGAAAGATCCTGGTCGCCTACTTCAGAGAAACCCAGTTATGTCGGTCATTCACCGTCTGACGTTACAGGTGGAAGATGCAGAAAAACAGCGGGATGGTAGCCCCGAGCTCCAGGTAGTTGTAGATGATCTCGAATGCTCAGATGAAAGCAAGGGAATTCGGGTGAAGTTGAGACGACACTAGCATTAGATGGTCAAACACGCCCTGTTGGAAGCCAGTGAAGAGCATTCGCATTCCCACCTCCTTGAAGGCAAACTCGTGCATCGGGAACCGACCTCCGTTATACCGCGAGCATATGCGATCAGTCTCCCGGGGCCGGCAAGCACGGAATTGACGGGGGCTCCCTGCCACCCTGTCTTCTATCACCGCGAATGCATCAGAGTCGTCGAGGACGAACCTCGACATATAATTTAAAGGCTCCTCCCCGACCCATTCCTCTAAAGGTCTCTTTGGGGGATCTAGATCGAACTCGTCCTAACGACCTTCTTTGTCCTCGGACAGGTACCGCTCCACCTCTTCCTCAGCATGGCCAGCCATTTTTTACCTGAAAAGCAGAGGAACTTGGTGAATTCAACAACCAAATTAAATCCACCCTTCCACCGCAATTCAAGTGAAAGGGCATGGTCTCCCAGGCGCCCATAGGACGAGCTGGGGCAATCTTATCCCCCGAGGAGGCCAGTGAATACACTCTCTGTCCTCAGCGCACACATCTACTTGTGCCCGGGGCATTCATCCCATCGTCCTCGAGGAATTCAAAGTTCTTCCAATCCTCCTCGGGGCACTCATCACAAGGGTTGGGGACGGTCGTTTCTACCTTAATTTTGAAGAATCCTCCAGCGTATTCGCCGAAAAAACCCACGGTATTCCCAGCACCCCCAGCGGAGCCGCAGGGAACACCGCCATAAACAACAAAAAAACACCAAGAAGGGTGCAGAAACTTACTGGATATGGAAGCGGAAAGGTTGTTGTCGGGCAGAAAAATCCCAGATGTCGAGCAGAGGTGATCGAAGGTATCGAGAAGGAATTTTTGGGTGTTGAACAACTACAAATAAGTGAATGAGCGAAAAGACGAGCCAGGTCAATGTATATATACCCCTAGCACGGGAAACGAAGTGTCGCTAGGCACTTAAGTGCCTAGCCCATAACCGTCACAAGAAGACACGTGGCGACTTTCCATCTTCCCTGCGTCTCTTCAAGTTCTTTCCTCATCCACGAGTTCCACCTCGCCATACGCTCATCTGGCCGACACGATTGCTTCCTGCCCGACAGACCGACGCGCCCGACACCATTCTTTGCTCAAGTCATAGCTCGCCTGACTGCAAACAACGACTTGGGGGCTGCTATTCTGGACTGGGCCGAGGCTTAACCCACACTCGAGCAGGGCCAATCCCCTATGAGGTTAGGCCCACTAGGTCCTCACTGACGGGCAGGATCCAGTCGGGCACGACTCTCCTTCCCCCGTCAGGCATAGTCCTTCAGATGTCGGGAAAGACCCTCGCAGCCGACCAGTCGACCTTTGCCTTCCCCTTCGTCGGGCAGAGCCCAGTCCGCCCAGGGAGCTCCTTGAGCCCCCCCCCCCCTCATGTTCTCCACATGTCCCTCACACATGGACATGTCATAAAGTAACTACCTACGTCCTAAAGATTCGGTTTTCCTTCTCCCGGATAGTGCAAAGCAGTTACCCTAGGGCGAAGACCATATGCTGGTCTTCACGACGCCACGTCAGCCCTAGCAGTTACTAACATTGGTCCTGGCAGCCCAACCCAGTGCTAGGTAATCGTTCTCCCTGCGCTGGGGGATCACTATAAATACCCTCTTCACTAGAGGGTCAGGTAACTTAACTCTCTTACTCTCTCTTTGTACTTGCTTCCACTCTTCTCATCACTTGCTTTGGCAACATAGTGTGTTTCAGGTACATCCCCTCCTCTTCCATACCTTCGGTGAGCAGCTAGTAGATCAACGACGCGTGGCAGGTCACTGATTCCCTTCTGGTCAGGTACGATCAAGAGGTTTATCCATGGTACAAAAAGATTACTAGGCAACATGTTAAGCTTAATTGTGAGACTTTTTATGAGGATGTGAAAGTTAAGATGAAAAAGTCTATGTCTTTGATTAACATGATCAGTCTTACAACTGACTTGTGGTGATCTGGTGAACAGAAAATAGCTTATATGATTGTGACTGGCCATTTCATTGATTCAAAATGGTAGCTTCACAAAAGAGTTTTATCTTTTAAGAATGTGCCACCACCACATTCTGGGGAGGTTCTGTGTAGGGATTTGATTAAGGTGATGGATGATCGGGGGATAAGGGATAATGTTGTTTCAATTTCAGTAGATAATGCTAGTGTCAGTGATAACTGCATTGCTAGATTGAAGATAGGTTATTCTAATAGGAAAAATTTACCATTAGATGGTAAATTGTTTCATGTGAGGCGTTGTGCACACATTTTAAATTTGTTGGTTCAGGATGTTCTTGATATGATAAAGATACTATTGATAAGATTAGAAATGGTGTGAAATACTTGATCAATTCTGAAACTAGATGCAAAGCATTCAAAAAAAATTGTTGATGAATTGCAACTTGAAGGCAGAATGCAAGTGTTGAATACCAAGACAGGGTGGAACTCAACCTGGTTGATGTTTTCCACTACACACCACTATATAGAAATGTGGCCTAGATATGTTGAGGAAAATAGTGCATTTCTCAACTTTTTGCCTTAGGGAGGTGATTGAAAAGATGTTTATGATATTTGCAAGTTTTTGGAGGTTTTTGCTGATGTTACATCAATTATAAGTGGCACCTCTTACCCTATTGCCAATTTGTTTTTGGCTGAGATTTACATGGTAAAGCTGCTACTTGATCAAACTTCAAGCATCTCAAATAATCCTTAGCTGCAAAAACTCGCTACTAAAATGAAGTTGATATATGACAAGTATTGGTCAGAGTCTAATACATTGATATCTATTGGTGTCATTCTAGATCCAAGGTATGTACAAGTATATTCAACTATATTACCTTTTTATTTTGGTGGATTATATTTTAGGCATCTATTTGATATGCCTATGATAAAACCAAACACACACACACACACACATACACACACACACGCACATACATACACACACACACACACACACACACACACACACACACACACACACACACACACACACACACACATATATCACAGTTGCATTCACATATATGATATTTCTGGGCTATTCAATGTGTTACAATTGTACTTTGTGGCATTGTATCTTATGTAGCTAGTTGTCTGCTTGGTATGTCTATGATGAAAGTAAATTGTGCCTATGATGAAATTAAAATATGAAGCCAATTTAGTTGCCTTGTGAATTATGTTGCCTTGTGAATTATGTTGCTTTGTGAATTACATTTCCTTGTAATTTGTGAATTATGTTGCCTTGTGAACTTTGTTGCCTTGTGATTTGTGAATTTTTTGGTCTTGTGAATTTTGTTTCCTTATGATTCAATTGTGTCTATGATGAAATTAAATTTTAAGGTTAATTCTGAATTATTTCCTAAGTTGTTTGAAATTCTACTTGATCAAATAGGTATAAGATGATCTTCATCAAATGGGTATATGAGTTATTGTATCCAAATCCCAATCAATGAAGTGCAATATCAACAAGAGTTGTCAACCAACTTAAACTCCCTTTTCCAATTACATCAAGATACTTATATAACCAGTGATGCCCCTGTATCTAAAACTCGTGAAGTAGGATCTAATTCTGGTTACGGGTTGGGAAGGAGGAATTTTGAGATGTTTTTAAAAATGGTTATGGAAAATAGCAATTCAAAAACTAATCTTGAAATGTATCATGATGAGCCTCCCTTGAAATTTCCCCTTAAAGCTAAGTTTGATGTTTTAACATGGTGGACGGGAAATAAGGCAAAGTATTTTGTTCTTAGTAAATTGGCAAAGGATATCCTAACTGTTATAGTTATTATTGCTGCTTCAGAAGCAACTTTTAGTGCTAGAAAAAGGATTATTGATTTGAAACGGTCATCTATAAAAACTAAGACAGTTGAAATGGTAGTTTGTGGGGTGATTGGGTGAAAAAGATGTATGGAATTAAGAAGGGTTGCACTGCTAGTGTTGTAAGGAACTTTTATGCATTTTTATTTTTCCATTTTCCTAACTTTTTTGCAACTCTAATTTTATACATTTACATATGTAGCTTGAAGAACCACTGGATGAACCTTTGACATATCATTTTGGTGAAGATTCGGGTGTCGATTCGACAACTGCAAATTGTAGGTCTGTATTTTGCATTATGCCAATGATGAGATTGTTCTGAGGCATCAAAAATGTAATCTCCTTGTGCAATTTTTTGAGAATTGAAGTTTCTTTTGTGTTATGTTTATGCACTTTTTAGCACTTATGATATTAAGTACTTAATTATGTTTATACACTTCTTGTGTTATATATATATATATATATATATATATATATATATATATATATATATATATATATATATATATATATATATATATATATATATATATATATATATATATATATATATATATATATATATATATATATATATATATATATATATATATATATATATATATATATATATATATATATATATATATATATATATATATATATATATATATATATATATATATATATATATATATATATATATATATATATATATATATATATATATATATATATATATATATATATATATATATATATATATATATATATATATATATATATATATATATATATATATATATATATATATATATATATATATATATATATATATATATATATATATATATATATATATATATATATATATATATATATGCACTTTTGAGAATTGGATATACTTATTTATGCATTTTGAGATTTGGATACTTAATTTGAGAATTGGATACTTTTGAGATTCAGTTTTGATTTCGATCCCAAATAAAAGATTATCACTATTTTGGTCCGATCTCAGTTTACCCAAAAGTATCAGTTAGGTTATGGTCCAAAAAAACAGACCCTCGCTATTTCGATCCGTCTCGATTTACCCGATTATTACTTTGGTCCACTTCTCAGGAGAGTAAATACCCAAACTAGACCGAAAACAGCCCTAGTGGAGACTAACAAAAAAAACTAGGTCTCAATGGTCGTCATTAGTTGAATATTGGTATAACACGAACTCTCATTCTGCAACTCACACCACTCATATACACCACTCCATGAGGCAGTCTATGGTTAACCACCACCAATGTACCTTCCTTATATACTTAGAGCATCACATAATCCTGTTGTGGAATGGACTTTACTAGCAAGGGAAGAGGAAATAAAATTGCTCAAAGTTTCACTTGATAAGAGCCCAAAAATCGCATGACACAACAAGCCAACAAACATATTGTCGCAACTGCGAAAAACACCCGACGAAAAACAGAAGAGTCACCACCTTTCGTTATTTATCCCAAAGAGAGGGAAAGGAAACGATCGGAAAAACCTGACGAAAAGGGAAAAGACGAGGTCATCGCAACCAAGTCCTGGATTCGGGAGGTTACGCAAGGGGAAGGTATTAGCACCCCTCACGTTCGTCGTACTCGACGAGATCCACGCTTGTTGTCTATCTAAGGGTGTGTTTAAACTATCTATGCTACAGTCTTGTGGGATAAAAGAAAATAAAAGAGACTCGGCAAAGCATCGCGGCTTTGTGCCTACGTACTTTCATCTGGTATGAAAGATCAGAGTCAACGTAGTTCGGCTAACTACGGGAGAGAAGGGGGGAGGTTGCTCGCCAATACATCGCGTCTTGTGCCTACATACTTTCATCTGGTATGAAAGATCAGAGCAAACATAGTTCGGGCGGACACGAAACCAAATGTTGATTAAGTGTTTTAATCGAGTAAGGTTAAACCTCCATTCCAGCAGTTAGGGACAAAGCTTGTTTGCGGTAGAACCGAAGCTTAATAACACTCTTTTCTAGAAAAGGTTCCCGATTAATCCCGAAGGCAAAAGGTTTGAATTTGTTTAGTGTTTTTTTAGTCAAGTGAATTAATTCAGTTTGTGATTCACGTTGCACTAAAGACTATGACACGGAGGCGAATGCGTCGTATATCGCCCCCAAACGGGACAAATACTAAACATTCTAGATAAGCGATAGGAGACCCCTCACTCATCATTCCCCATGTAGCTTAAGGCTCGTAGCGTGCAATGTTTATCGCCTTTATTAAATGAGTTAGCATGATTTTGAGATGAGAAAAGAGACACACGAAAGGTCTAAGGGAAACTCGGCCCTAATGTTGTCATGCAAAGTGATCCTAAAGTTTGGATGAAAAGGGGAAACATCTACCCTAATATTAGCATACTTGGATTGAACACCTAATGTCTCTCTTAATCCCATCCTAAATGCAGGGACTAGGAATCCTATGGGGATCATGGCAACAAAGCACAAGAAGAACAAAGGAATAATCAATCGCAAATAGAAACATGCAAATATAAAAATGCACACTTAGAATGGTGGGAGGGAGGAAAAGTGTGTGGGGCAGCAGTCACCACAAGTGCGTCTCGACCTCAACAGCGATGCAAGAATGACGCAAACATGTGGAGAAAACAAGAGATGAAAGCAAACGAACATGCAAATGAAAACTCAATTCGAACCACAAACTCAAGCATGCAAACAATTGCAAAATGAACGTACATGGCAACAACATCATGATTAAACAACCACAAACAGTAGCAAATATCCAAAACAATTCAATTCTAATGCACCACACTGGTCTATAATGATTCGAATCGAACCGGTATGCAAACATGCAAGCAAAACAACAAATATGGCATTTTGGCACAGTGTTAATCGGTTAACACATACTGTTAATCGGTTAACACCTTAAAACAAGTGAAAATCTGGAAATTCATAGGTGTTAATCGGTTAACACCAAGCGTTAACCGGTTAACACCCTGAAAACTTTGAAAAATGTGAATATTTGAATTGTTTAATCGGTTAACCATATACGTTAACCGGTTAACACAATACCAGAAGCCAAAAACAACAGCAGAAAATCACTTCCAGCACAAAACAGCTTATCCAAGGTTCCAACAGATCAACTTATCAATTAGGCACGAAATTGACAATAGAAAACAGATATCCAACAACATGGAAACAGATTATCACAGTCGATTTACAGATCACGCGGATTAAATCGACACAAATTCAATCAAAAATGAATATCGACATGATTAAAGCAAATAAGCCAAAACAGATTCGGATCCAACCTTTGGAGCAGAGATTTGCTCCAGTTAGTGTTGATTTGCTTTGAATTGAATATATCCAATACTAGAAGTCCAAAAAACTTCAAGATCCAAGCCAATTGTTGTTGTATGAATGAAGATCCATCAACTTTGAGTCAAAAAGCTTCAAATAATCACTTCCAACTTAAGCTCCAAAATCAGATCTCAATTTGCACAAAAAATGATTATGAAAATGGATCTAATGATGATGGTAAATGGAGTTTTATGCTCAAGAATCCATTGATTCTGATGAAGAATCAATAGTTCCAAGGAAAATGAGCTTTGAGTGATTTTTGGTTATGGAGGGAATTTGGAGAATTGAGAGAAAATTGAAATCAAATCTGAAGTGAGAGTAAAAAATGAAGGTTAGAATGTGTTGGTTTGGAGTGGATCACTTAAATATGATCTAGGTTTGGATCCCAAAGCAAGGATTGGAATTTGGATTGGAAATCAAGGCTTGGAATGTGGAATTTAAATCCTTACCCTGAAAATCCTCAATGTCAAAACAACCAAATGTTATAGGGAAGTAGTGGCTGCCTTTTCATAGGTCCCTTGACTTTTGAACCATCATTGCTACCATTAGTGCAACACCGCCATTCCACTTTAAACTAGTTACCAGTCTACTTGTAGTGATGCATGTGAAATCAAGATTCTCAGAGATCAACATATGTTTTGATGAAGAAAAACCACTTAAGAAGACAAAGATGATCAACCACCAAGCATCAGGACAAAGACACAACTTTAAGGATGTTTTCCTCAAAAGGTATAATGAGAACTTCCATTAAGTATTTAAGTCTTAATTGCTCAAAACATTAAAAATTATTTACATTCTTTTCACACTAACACAAGCTTGTTAAAATGAGAATTTTTCTAAGTTTTTGTAAGTGCAATCGATTGCACTCTTAGAGCAATCGATTGCACTATCAATATTTTAACTCATTTTTGCTTCTGTTTCAGCAAACAATCGATTGCATGCTTAAAATTTTTCAAATTTTTCACTTCTGTTTTGAAGTGCAATCGATTGGTCCAAAGGTGCAATCGATTGCTCTTTTGAAAATTTGAATTTTCAAGTGTTTTTATGAAGGTGCAATCGATTGGGCTCTTCGTGCAATCGATTGCTCACTAAACGTTTTTGAAAACTCTTTCTGAAAAATTGCATCTCTTCAATCAAATTTCTGTAGAATGTTTCCTTTGAAACATGACAACTGTTCATTAATTTTTCTGGAGATTTGTATGTTTTTCTCAAGAGGTGTTTATGTAATATAAATACCTAAATCTTTCAAAATTCAAACAAACATTTTTAAATACATATCTTTCAATTCTCTTTCAAAAGTTCATAATTTCATCTTTCCACTTCTAAGAAAAATCAATTTTCACAAAGAATTTTCTGCATAAATTTCATATCCTTTGAAAAGAAAATTCTTGAGCAATAAGTCTTAGAAACTTGTGGAATTTCCCATTGAAAGAGAAGATCAATCTCATCATTGATAAACAACTATATACATTGTTATAAATCATTACAAAAATCAGATTGTATGTATTTCCCCTTGCTGTTCAGGATTGTTGAAAGCAAGTGTGTGCATTAGAGAGGATTGTTCTCATTGCACTTAGTGTTTAGATCTTAAAGGTGTTTAAGAGCCTTTGATCTCCCTATAGGTTAGAAAGAAAGTTGTACACTGATCCTAACTATAGTAAAATCTCTTTCGAGTCGAAAAGGGAGTGGAGTAATGTTCCTAATCGATCCAGTATGACTTCCACAAATAATAAAGGTGTATTCAAAGACGGTGGTAGTAGCAGCAAGCCTCCACTGTTTTGTGGTGAATACTTTGATTTCTGGAAAATTCGTATGAAGGCTCACTTAGAAGCACAAGGAGATGAAATTTGGGATGTTGTTCAAAATGGTCCATTTGTTCCTACAACGGTCGTTAACGGTGTAGGATCAACAAAGCCCAAAGCCTCACGGGATGACGATGATAAGAAAAAGGTTCTCTATGACAAAAAGGCAATGAATCTTCTACAAAGTGCACTAAGTATAGACGAGTTCTTTCGCATCTCAACATGTACAACAGCAAAGGAAATCTGGGACATTTTAGTGGAAACACATCAGGAAACCATTGAAGTTAAAAGATCAAGGTTGAACACGTTGAGTCAAGAATACGAGTTATTCAGAATGCAGCTAGGAGAATCAATTATTGATTTGCAGAAAAGATTTGTCCACTTGACAAATCATCTTATAGCACTTGGTAAGACATTAACCAATGATGAACTAAATCTTAAAGTGCTTAGATCTTTGTCCAAAGAATGGCAGCCCAAGGTGACAACAATTTCTGAAAAGAAAAGCCTGGCCACAATGACATCCGCCACATTGTTCGGAAAACTTCAAGAATATGAAACAGAACTTAGGCGATTGGAGAAACATGAGAATCAAGAGAAGAAATCTAAAAGCATCGCATTAAAGGTTGATTCCAAAGAAGTAGAAAAAGCAGACGATCCGGTTGAAGATGAAAACTTCATGCTTCTTGTAAAAAGGTTAGGGAAATATTTTGGTTCTAAAAATAATATTGGGAATTCTGACTATATGAAAAGGAAGAAGTTTTCAAAAAGCAAAGAGAAAGAGGCGTCAGCATCCACACAAGATGTCAAATGCTATGAATGTGGAAAATTAGGACACGTCAAACCAAACTTTCCTAAACTCTCCAAGAACGACGTCTCTAAAAGCAAAAAGGGATTCAAGAAAAATAATGCATATGTAGCATGAGAAGATAACGAGATAAGCTCCTCATCAGAATCAAATAGTGATCAAAGCGCAAATCTAGCACTAATGGCCTCACATCATTCTGATGATGAAGACGACAAGGTTAGTAATAATTTTTTAATTTATGATGTTGATGCTCAAGGGGCAATCGATGAACTTCTGAGTGAATGCAAAATTCTGTACAAAACTATTTCATCACAAAAGAATCAAATTTCAACTCTAGAAGAAAAAATTGAAACTATGGGAAAGAATTTATAAAATGAAAAATAGAAATTGATTAGTGATCAAAAACAGAATTTTGTATGCACAAAAGTGTGAGTCACTTTCTTTTCAAATTGTCCAATTAAAAAGAGTTTTGGAAAGGTTGAAAAATGACAAATTGGATTAGAGGTTGTTCTTAGCCAACAAATATTTTCAAATGATAAAAGTGGACTTGGCTACTCAAAATTTTCTAAACCAAGTTCCAACAAAACCATCTTTGTTAAAGCTAGTAAACAACCTCCAAGAGAGAAAGTGGTCAAGCCTAAGGTGGTTCATCAATACCCCAAGAAGAAGGACGTTAATAAGAAAAAAAACCTTATCCTTCTAGATATAAGAGTAATTTTGAGTCCACTTGTTTTTATTATGGTATCAAAGGCCACACACCTAATGCTTGTTATGTGAGAAACTTTAGTGTTGCAAAGGGGCATTATGTGTCGGTCAAGAAAGGAATTAAATATGAAGGACCCAAGGCAAGTTGGGCACCTAATGAAACTTAATCTTGTTTTGTATGTATGTTTGAAGACCTCCTCATATCAGTGGTATCTTGATAGTGGGTGTTCAAGGCATATGACGGGTGACATTACCAAATTTTCACATCTAACGCTTAAGGCCAAAGGATTTGTAACCTATGGTGATAACAACAAAGGAAAGATCCTTGGGGTAGACAGCATTGGTGCACCACCTTTTACAACCATATAAGATGTCCTTTATATAGAAGACCTAAAGCATAACCTACTTAGCATTAGTCAACTCTATGACAAAGGTTTTAGAATCAACTTCACTAAAGATGAATGTTTGATAGAAAACAAAGTCACTTCTGAGGTAATGATTAAAAGGTAATAGAATCAATAATATTTTTATGATTTCCCTTGATAACATATCTTTGGAGAACAACAACGACTCTTGGTTATGGCACAAAAGATTTGCTCACATTCATATGGAGCATTTGAACAAATTGATCAAACATGACTTAGTCGTTGGTCTTCCAAAGATCAAATTCATCAAAGATAGATTGTGTGGCGCATGCCAAAAAGGGAAACAGACCAAATCAACTTTCACATCCAAAAATGTGGTATCCACAACTAGGACACTACAATTGCTACACATGGATCTCTTTGGACCTTTAAGAACAAAAGGTTTTAGAGTGCAGAAAAGTGAAACTTTCAAGGCATTCAAGAAGTATGCAAAACAGATTCAGAATGAGAAGTCACTTTCAATTGTCTCCATTAAAAGTGACCATGGTGGAGAATTCCAGAACGCTTTATTTGAAGAATTCTGCGAAGAAAATGGAATCTCACACAATTTCTCTGCACCAAGAACTCCACGGCAAAATGGTGTCATAAAAAGAAAGAATCGATCGTTGGTAAAACTTGCAAGAACAA
Source organism: Lathyrus sativus (assembly GCA_963859935.3). Lineage (NCBI taxonomy): Eukaryota > Viridiplantae > Streptophyta > Magnoliopsida > Fabales > Fabaceae > Lathyrus > Lathyrus sativus. The sequence goes on from OZ012737.1 coordinate 541,948,732, forward strand.
TGCTTAGTGATTCAAACCTTCCTAAATATTTTTGGGCAGATGCAGTAAGCACGACGTATTTTGTAAGTAATCATGTGAACATCAGACCAATTCTCAAGAAAACCCCCTTATGAACTGTTCAAAGGAAGAAAACCAAACATATCCTTCTTCCACATATTTGGGTGTAAATGCTTTGTCTTGAACAATGACAAAGACAATCTCGGTAAGTTTGACGAGAAATCCGATGAAGGTATTTTTCTCGGTTATTCTCTCTCAAGTAAGGCTTTCAGAATTTTTAACAAAAAAACTTTAACTATTGAAGAATCTATGCATGTTTCTTTTGATGAATCTAACCCCTCAAAAGAGGATGATATTATTGTTAATGATGATGATGTAGTAGAAACCTCTCAAGAAAACACTCTCAAAGATATTGCAAGTGATCAACCAAATCAGCGGCAAGAGGATTCACAACAAAACGAAGTATACAATGATCTACCGAAAGAATGGAGAACTCATAGAGATCACCCGATCGATAAAGTCATTGGTGACATCAGTCAAGGTGTTTTAACAAGATTAAATCTCAAAGATGCTTGTCTTAACATGGCATTCGTTTCGCAAATTGAACCAGCGGAAATCAATTAGACTATTATTAGCTTATGCATGTTCCATGAATTTTCAGCTCTTCCAAATGGACGTCAAAAGCATATTCTTGAATGGATTCATAAATGAAGAAGTATATGTCAAACAACCCCCTGGTTTTGAAGATTACAAATGTCCATATCATGTCTTCAAATTAAAGAAAGCTCTTTATAGATTGAAACAACCTCCAAGAGCATGGTACGATCGACTCAACAATTTCTTATGCGACAAAGGCTTTGAAAAGGGAAAAGTAGACAAAATGTTGTTTATCAAGAAAATAAAAGAAGATACTCTCTTGGTACAAGTATATGTTGATGACATCATCTTCAGTTCAACCAACACCAAGTTATGCAAAGAATTGTCATCTATGATGCAAGGAGAATTTGAAATGTCTATGATTGGAAAAATGAACTACTTTCTTGGACTTCAGATCAAGCAACTCGAGAATGGGATATTTATCAATCAATCAAAATACTGCAAAGAATTATTAAAAAAGTTTGATATGGACAATTGCAAGACTTTATCTACACCTATGGGATTCGGTACATATGTAGATCAAGATAAATCCGGTGTGTCGGTTGATATCACAAAATATAGAGGTATGATTGGTTCCTTACTATACTTGATAGCAAGTCGCCTTGACATTATGTTTATCGTCTGTCTTTGTGCTCGCTTTCATGCAAATCCAAAGGAATCTCACCTGATGGCAGTCAAGTGGATCATGAAGTATCCCAAAGGAACAACAAATGTCGGCTTATGGTATCCTAAAGGCAGTATATGCAATTTAATTGGATATTCTGATGCAGATTATGCAGGTTGTAAAACTGATAGAAAGAGCACAAGTGGAACATGTCACATCTTGGGAAATGCACTGGTCTCATGGGCATGCAAGAAGCAAGCATACGTAGCACTTAGTACGACTGAAGCGGAGTACATAGCAGCGGGAAGTTGTTGTGCGCAGATACTTTGGCTCAAGCAACAACTTCGTGACTACGGACTCGACCTGGGTAGCATTCCTATTCGTTGTGACAACACAAGTGCAATTAACATAACAAAGAATCCAGTTATGCATTCAAGGACCAAGCGACATATGACATCATTTTCTGCGAGATCGTGTACTTCAAGGAGATGTCGAGATAACATTTGTAGATATTCATAATCAGTTTGCCGATATATTCACGAAGCCTTTGGCAAAGGAATATTTCTTCAAAATATGAAGGGAACTTGAAATTCTGGATGAAACTGACGTTGAATCATGAAAGAACTCCATCTGTGGCATTTTTTCTCAAATTTAACTACATGCAATCGATTGCACCTCTGTGTCAATCGATTGCTCGCTGTAAGTTTTACAAATTTTATTAATTTTTGAAACAAGCAATCGATTGCACCCTGTGTCAATCAATTGCACTTTGTAGTTTTTGTCAGATTTCATTTCTGTTATATAGAGCAATCGATTGCACCCTTGTGTCAATTGATTGCACCTACTGTAAAACTGTTTTTTCTCTTTCTATTTAATAGATCCATGGTTTCTTAAACTTTTTACTATGTGTTTTATTGTTTCTTTTAAAGTCATTTCTGTTATTTGAATTCCGTACTTTCTAGTTTCTTTGTATTGTATTCAATTTGTAATTTGAATTATGACTATGTTGATATTTTATTTTCAAATATATTCTTGTCAATCATCTATATATATTATTGCCTTAATCCATCTTTCCCTTATTTTTGATAATGTCAAAAGGGGGAGAAGGATGTTACTCTTTTTTTGCTTGTTGTCTTTCCTTGATCTTTAAGGTACAAATACAAGACTATTTCGAACCTTAATATAAATTCAGAACTTCTCAACTTCACACATTGAGGGGGAGAAAACTTGTCAACTTCACAAATTGAGGGGGAGAAAGAATTTGCCGGAAAGATCATTACAACAAAAGAAGAGTGCTTTGTCATCATCAAAAAGGGGGAGAATGTGAAATCAAGATTCTCAGAGATCAACATATGTTTTGATGAAGACAAACCACTTAAGAAGACAAAGATGATCAACCACCAAGCATCAGGAAAAAGACACAACATTAAGGATGTTTTCCTCAGAAGGTATAATAAGAACTTCCATTAAGTATTTAAGTCCTAATTGCTCAAAACATTAAAAATTATTTACATTCTTTTCGCACTAACACAAGCTTGTTAAAATGAGAATTTTTCTAAGTTTTTGTAAGTGCAATCGATTGCACTCTTAGAGAAATCGATTGCATGATCAATATTTTAACTCATTTTTGCTTCTGTTTCAGCAAGCAATCGATTGCTGCTTTGATGCAATCGATTGCATGCTTAAAATTTTTCAAAATTTTCACTTCTGTTTTGAAGTGCAATCGATTGGTCCAAAGGTGCAATCGATTGCTCTTTTGAAAATTTGAATTTTCAAGTATTTTTATGAAAGTGCAATCGATTGGGCTCTTTGTGCAATCGATTGCTCACTGAACATTTTTGAAAAATCTTTCTGAAAAATTGCACCTCTTCAATCAAATTTCTGTAGAATGTTTCCTTTGAAACATGACAACTGTTCATCAATTTTTCTAGAGATTTGCATGTTTTTCTCAAGAGGTGTTTATGTAATATAAATACCTAAATATTTCAAAATTCAAACACACGTTTTTAAATACATCTCTTTCAATTCTCTTTTAAAAGTTCATAATTTCATCTTTCCACTTCTAAGAAAAATCAATTTTCACAAAGAATTTTCTGCATAAATTTCATATCCTTTGAAAAGAAAATTCTTGAGCAATAAGTCTTAGAAACTTGTGGAATTTCCCATTGAAAGAGAAGATCAATCTCAGCATTGATAAACAATTGTATACATTGTTACAAATCATTACAAAAATTATATTGTATATATTTCCCCTTGCTGTTCAGGATTGTTGAAAGCAAGTGTGTGCATTAGAGAGGATTGTTCTCATTGCACTTAGTGTTTAGATCTTAAATGTGTTTGAGAGCCTTTGATCTCCCTATAGGTTAGAAAGAAAGTTGTACACTGATCCTAACTATAGTGAAATCTCTTTCGAGCCGAAATGGGAGTGGAGTACCCTCGGAGTGTGAGGGGAACCACTATAATTCTCTGTGTATTTTTTACTTTATGCCTTTTCAAGCTTTCATAACATCACTCCGCGAAAAGAAAGTAACGTAACTCTCTTAAAACCAGAAAATTTCAAAAGAACCTAATTCACCCCCCTCTTAAGCGCAATTCTTACTTACAATACACTGATCATTAACCCTATGGTCTGATATTCTATTATTGCGTATTTGCTATTTAATTTAACTTTTAGGATTTTATGTTCATTTGGTTTTGACTAAAATTTTCCATACTCAGAACCAATCAATGGCTCATGAGTATGAAACTTACAACGTGTCGCTATTGCGCAAATCGGCGCCGGCTGACAGAAGAGTCGCCACCGTGCGTTATTTATCCCAACGAAGGGAAAGGAAACGCTCGAAGTAAACCTCGCAAAAAATGGGAAAAGGTATGGTCATCGCAACCAAAACCTGGATTCGGGAGTCGGTTACGCAAGGGGAAGGTATTAGCACCCCTCACGTCTGTCGTACTCGACGGGATCCACGCTTGCTTGCTTGTACGGACTACACTTCTATCTAAACTAAAGGATGAGGTCTGAAAAGAAAAGAAAACATGACTCGGCAAAGCATCGCACTTTATGCCTACGTATTCCCGTCTGGAACGAGAAATCAGAGTCAACGTAGTTCGCCTAACTACGGGAAAGGTGGGTGAAGGTTGCTCGCTAGGATATCGCCTCCTATGCCTACGTACTTCCACACAACATGGAAGATCAGAGCAAACGTAGTTCGGGCTACGCACGACACAAGCTGTTCAAGTGTTTTTTATGAAAAATCTCACCTTAAACAAGGGTTTTCTTATTGCAAAAAGGTTGATATTTGTTCAAATCTTTTGACGGAAGAAATGAATTAATCTCTGTTATAACCTTTATTAATGTTTTTCTGTTGTTTTGGAGAAAGAAGAGATGACACTCTATAAATCCTAGGGCTGAAAAGGGGATAAAATCTACCCTAATGTTATCATGCATGGGTTAACTCCTAGTGTCTATCATGTTCCTCTCTTGCGCAAAGAGAAACAGAGATCCTAAGGGAATAGACGGAAACAGAAACAACAGATATATACAATAAAGCAGTAAAATGCATGGATGCAACAATACAAGCGAGGCAAGGGAGTTCCACTCAACATCGAACCTAGAAAACAATAGGCAAAAGTGAACTGAATTCACTTTCAACCCAACAAGTTAAACAGCAAACAATACAGTCCGGGAAATTCACACAATACATCAGAAATAAAAACAGCTAAAGCTAAACAGCAAAGCAATCTTCATCAGCATATGCAACCATCTTCAGGCTTCAAGTAGACATCAGTCTTTATCCTCAATCTCCCAATGGCTTTTCTTCAAGTCCTACTCTCCAAGCTGAGGAAACAAGCACAAGAATAAACTGGGTGTTAAGCAATTAGTTGACCACCAAAGGTGGCAAACAGACTGCTATCAACACAAAAAATATTTCTCTCAAGAGTTCTATCCCTTAGACATTAGCACCAAGCCTTCCAAAGGAAGGGGGTGAGTGTCTTAGAGAGACTCTGCATCACAGAGAGGAATGGAGGCAATCAAGACCTTCCATGTTTGAGAATCAAGTTTACTACTCTAGGGCTCTGCCTAACTCCTAGATCCTACAAACTGCAACAGCTGCCAGCAAGAGATACTCTTCATCAGCTCTGGAAGTTGGTCTTCATTCTCTGATCTTCACATGGGCTTCATCATCTCAGTCTTCAGCTCAAACCCCAAGCCCCAAACAAACCCAATACCCCATACAGACAAAATAATAACCCTAAAGAGGGCACACCACACAGTCAATCAAATATAAGCAATATACTAATAGCAGTAGGGTAAGCCTAATATTCTCTAAGGGATCTATTAATTACCCCTAACCCCTATAGTCCCATACCCCAAAATCAACTCAAAATTCCTAAAAGAAATGAACTATCTCACCTATGTTCACCTAAAACCCTAATTCTAAGCACTCTAATTTCACCTAATCAAATCACCTAAAATTTAATCCTAAAAATATGAATTAAATCCTATGTACAAGTTAAAGTCCTATGCTAATCACCCTAAAAAGAATGAACCCTAAATCTAAGGGGAACTATTAGAAAGAAAATCAACAAATTTAAGTACCAAACTAAACTCACTAAAAAGCTATTTACAAGAAAAATGCATAAAAAATATCAAAACAAAATAAAATGCCATTTTTATTATCTATTATTTTTCTTAACAAAATTATGAATCTACCACAAAAATAACCAATCAAAAACAATCTATTTTCAATTTTTTATGATTTTTTAAAGATGCTGAAAATATAAAAGAAAATAAAATCAAAAATGAAGAATTAAATGGGGAGGGGGTGTCAAAATCAACTTCGCTCAGTTCATTCTCCAGATGGGCCAGGGAAATGGGGTGCGGATATCAAAAGCATTAAGGCCCAGCGTGCTTTAGAAAATGAATAAAAAAAATAAAATGAGAACGGTGCAAATAGCGAGATTTTCCAGTTAAAATTCATTGGGCTTCCAAATGGGGGGTGGGGATATGAACCTGATCCAAAGCCCACGCGTTTCATTAAGTGAAACGCATCGTTTCAACGTTGCTCTTTCCCTCCGTTTCTCAGCTTTAAACATCAGCCACACGATGAGATTAAAATGTCAAATAATTGAAATGATCTAACGGTGCATGGTCATCGTCCCCAATCAACACCTAGGGTTTCAGGATTCCCCTCTTCCATGCACAAACTTCCACAGCTCGGTTCTCCCTCCTCACTCACCCAAATCCCTCGATCCCAAAACCAAAAATGGCCTACTCAAAGCCCTCTACAAGATCCTTCACTTGGATTCTGCTGAAACTCATTATATAATCAAGCTCGATGGCTGGAAGTTCATGGTACCACTGAATTGCACCTGATATGCTTGGTTATCAAACCTGCTCAAACTACCCTAGAGTGATCTATGGGTTATGGTAATCATGCTGAACATAAGAACTAAGATCATAGTGCCCTAACCTAGGAGTTATAGATCAAGAAAGTTGAACTGCCCTAATCCTAACCTTCACCAATGGCCATAACAGATGGGGTACATATTCATCTATCTAAACCTAACACTTTTACACTAATAATCTAACCTAACAACACCTAATTATGGAGATAGAAATGAAATCACCAACCTGCTTAGTAGCTATGGCAGAGGTGGTTACAGTCCAATCCAATGCTTGTAACCCTTCGAGGATGATCTTTACTTGATGAGAATCTTTCTGTTTGCGATAATTATGATGATGAGTGCTTGGATTCTTGGCTGCAACTCTGGTGCATAATCTTGAGTTTTGGGAAAAAGCTCCTTAAACCTCCATTAATGGACCTTGCCTCGTGCTCATTCACACTCACAATATACCAAAGACTGAAAATGAAGAGCTCTCTTGAACAGAAAATGGAAGATTATGATAATTCTCTCACTTTCTTACAATGGAAGCAACCATAGAATTCTCTCTCTTCTCTCCCTCTTTTCACCAACCCCTTGCACCAATGATCAACACTTATTATATAGATGATGATGGACAGATCTAGAAATTTCTAGATTGATCTTAGAATGATTCTAGAAGGTGGTGGAAAGTTCATGAAAATCTCACTTGATGACATGTTGAATATCTCATGGTATCTCCTTACAATGCACTTATACCCCTTCAAAATCTCCTTACATGCCAAATTGGAATGATATGCAAGCTCCTTGCCTTGAAAATTCACCTTATGCCAAGTTTTCCATACTTGCCTTATTATGCAAGTAACAAAAATACAAAGCAAGTCCCATTTTTAAACCCTAACTCAAAAAAGTGGCTGAATCAATGTCTTTAAAATGATGTTTGGAATCAATTTGGTATATTGGATGACCCATTTTGGATTTGTAGATCTCTCAAACCAATTTTCCATTTCAACTTTTTCAACTTATATGCCTTTTTTAGGTCATTTTTCACCAACTTTGGTCAAGTCTTGTTCTATGCATTTCCAAACTCCCATGACTTCTTTTCTAAACTTAAAATGACATTTTGAGAAACTTTGATGTTGTGAAGTTTTTCATTTGAAGCTTTCTTGTATGAGTTTTAGGCATAGGCTAAGAATAACCTGTAATCCTCAAATGACCAAAATACCCTTTGCTTGCCAAGACCATAAGTAGAGTTCCACAAATCATATGAAGGCATACCATACCTTTATAGAAATATAAGACAATAAGTAACAACTCTCATGTTGGCCAGAAATCCATTTGAAATCTCCTTGAAGGTCAAAAGTTGCTTGGAAGACAGACAACTTTCACAGACAAATTTCAGTGCCCTCAAATGACCTGTAACTTGCAAGAGCTATAACTTGAGTTCTATAAATCATCTTAATGACTTCCACCACTCAAATTAAAGCTATGAAGATACTCTACAAGTTTCATGTGGATCAGAAATTCATATGAAGCTTGCATTCTGATTTACACTGCTTTGAAGTTTGACCTAAATCAGGGGATTTTACACTGAAACCCTAATTTAGTAACTCCAGTTCTCCTTGATTCCTCTTGATTTTTATTCAACACAACATCATATCCATATCCATATAGCAAATAATGAATCCCACATTCTTCAAATGATCATTGATGCCCTTCAAAACACTTCTTTGACCTAGTGTTGACCCAGACAAAACCCTAGTTGACCGACTTCAACTGAGGCTCTTGCAATCATTCCAATGACTTGGTTCTTCTTCAAAATGATCATCTAGGCTCTTCATAACATCCATACACACTTCATGCTCTTGGCTCATAGCTCACACTTCCTCTGATGATCCCCAAATAACCTTAAGATAGGAGAGAACTCACTGATCAACCTGTCAACTCTTCAAAGCTCAAATTCTTCCCTGATGACCTGAGTAGTCTTGAATATGAATGAAACCCTTGAATATGCCTCTTGAGATAAGAATAGCACTTGATCCCCTGATTAAGATATCTTGCTTATGCTATGCAATGCAGATGAATACACTATGCACATGATGATAATGCAAATGATTATGCAATTGAAACATAAACCTAGGTTAGAAAAGGTTGGGCAAATTTTGGGGTGCAACAGCTGTCCCTATTCAAACGGCTTGGACCCGACTGGATGAAGAGCGCGCAGCCTTCAGACATTCGAGGTACGAGACGGTTGAATATGAAAGAACTCGGAAATTTGCCAACCGCAAAAATAAATTGCGAATACGACTACTGCTTGGGGAAACCCTTCCGGGAAATGACTTCTGTTGTCACGGCAACAACTAGCCATCCATCTGTCAATTTGTCTTATGTTGTCCGCAGACCACTCCATTCCGAAGAAATGAGCATACACCACACAAAGAGCAATTGTTGATATCACTTATCAACCTCTGTTGATCTCACTTATCAACCTCTGTTGATCTCACTTATCAACCTCTGTTGATCTCACTTATCAACCAAGCACACGCTAAACAGCGGGAGAATACTGACTTTACTTGTCATGTTGACTTTACTGATCAACCTTTCGTATCTTGAAGAAACGAGCAGACGCTTAACCAAGCGGGGCAATGTTCGAAGACATGAACAACCGACTCTGCGGGGAAACGAGAAACTTAACTAAGTAACTCTGAGGGGACAATTCTGACGACTGCCGTCAAACACCTGCTGGGGGAATTGGGAACTTAACCAAATACCCTTGTCGAAAAATACGAGGAATTTAACCAAACAACTCCTGTAGCAATCTCCCTGCTGGGGACTATGAGGGACTTAACCAAGCAACCCGTTGAAGTAACACCCTGCTGGAGAACATAACTCTGTCGGGGGAATTGCGGGTAACCACCTACAAACTGCATTACCGTCTTCTAACGCTGACTCCGCAGCATCCTGAGAAAGATTCAGCTGGGAAATACAAGTAACTTAACCAAGCGACTTGTCAAAGAATACCCTGCTGGGGACCACGAGGAACTTAACCAAGTATCTCATTGAAGATCACCCCGCTGGGGATTACATCTCTACCGGGGGAGCTGCGGGTAACCACCCAAGATCTGTCTCCACCATGCTCTGAGAAGGACTCGGCTGGGGAGAAAGAAAAAATGCTTGACCAAGCAACTCTGCTAGGGGAATATGCCATGACGAACACGATCACTGCGTGTCTGGCACAACAATCCTCTGTAACAAGATGAACACAATCACTGCGCATTCTACACCATAAACCTCTTGACAGGAGAAAACACGATCACTGCGCGTTTTGATGCCACAAACAGAATCACATACTGGGACAACCACGACACACATGATCACTGCGTGCTGCGTCACAACCATAAATCCAACCGGATGAGGTAAACACGATCACCGCGTGCCAGACAGAATAAATCCACATAGAAGAGGCGAACACGTTCACTGCGTACTTCAGCCACCAACATAATGAACACGATCACTGTGTGTGCTGCAATAGGGCGAATGCGATCACTGCGCATCTCGACCAACAAACCCTAACTGATACGATAGTCACAATCACTGTGTGCTCCGCATCACAAATCCCCCATGGTACTATCAACACGATCACTGCATGCTGTACTGCGTATCTTGAACACGATCACTGCGTGTTCTGAGCCACGATCCTCTTGACTGGAGATAACACGATCACTGCGTGTTGTGTGTCTCAACTAGCCCACATGACTGGACGAATACGATCACTGCATATTCTAACCACACATAGGATGAACGCGATTACTGCGCGTTTCATGTCACGACCCTCTTGACTGGAGGAAACACGATCACTGCGTGCTGTGACACAACTTCAAACATGGGACGAATACGGTCACTGCGTACTTCGGCCACCAACAACCAGATGAACACGTTCACTGCATGCCTCGCCCCACGATTTAACCGTATAACGGACGAATACGATCACTGCGTATACCGACCAACAAGAACTGGACCAACACGATCACTGCGTGTCAATTTATAACCACGACATAACGAACGAATACGATCACTGTGTATATCGACCTACAAACACCACATGATATGATAAACACGATCACTGCGTGTCCTGCACCGCCAATAGAGTGAACACGATCACTGCGCGTCCTGCCCAATAAAACCCCGAGACGATACCAACACGATCACTGTGTGCCTTACAGAACAATCTTCTTAGATCGGGACGAACACGATCACTGCGCCATTCGACCACAGATACACATACCAATATCAACACGATCCCTGCGTGTCCTCCGACATGAACCCCGTAGATGGTACCAATACGATTGCTGCGTATTTGGGCCACAAATCAATATCTCAAAATCAACACGATCATTGCGTGCCTTACAACATGAACCCCGTAGCTGGTACAAAATACGATCACTGCATACCTTGACCACAAATTAACATCTTCCTGAAACCACGATTCCTCTTATCGGCAAGGAATAACATGTCTGAAACTGAAGAGGTAACCACCTGGCTTATGTTTCAACAATGCATGTTTGATAATGACGTAATGCTCCCACACGGCATGGAAATGCTACGTACTAGTGTAAAAATGTGAATGCTCATGATGCATGCTTATGCAAAGGGTTACTTCAGCAAAATAAATGCTGAAGCCCAACTGGATCCGCTGGGGATGACCGGACTGCCGATACGCTTCCAACAAAATAAATGTTGGAAAGATGAACTAACTTCGCTGGGGATAACCATCCTGTTGGGAAAGTAGCTCACAAACTCACAACTTCAAAATTTGCTGAGGACGATCCTCCTGACGAGGAAGAGCGACTTGCTGGGGAAAGAAAGGACAATCGCTCGGGAAAACTCCTTTCAGCAGCTCCAACCACATGATCACATTCTGTGGGGAACCTCTCCTGCTACCACTGAGCTGGGGATATCATCTCGCTATCACTGAGCTGGGGATTGAACTACACATTCTGATTTGCACTGCACAAGAAACTCTCTGGGAAGTTTATCAAATTCATCTCGACCTTCGTTGGGGAGGACTCTGCTCTGCTTGATAAGCTAATTCTGAACTACAGAAGATACATTTATCTTTTCTTCGATGCAATCTCAACTCTCCTGGGGGATAACATCCAATTTTGCCTGGGGTGACTTCACTGGGGGAAGACACAACATTCATCCTCTGGAGAGGGTACCAGTCTGCCATGGACTCTGGCGGGGAACTTTGCGAGCTTTTGAATACCTGCAAAAGTCAACAAGCACACACAAGACAACCTACGCAAAAAGAAACATCTTGGTAATCACCCACGACAACCATTAAGGTAACTTTTGATTTTAACAATCATCGGCCGAGGCCCGCCTGTTTACACGCATGTAAGTTTATCAAAACAATCGGCACTTTTTACAAACAAAACTGTAAAAAATTAAAACCAAAGTCACACATTATACTGAATACAACACTTTATTGATAACGGCCTGAGAATAGGCAAGATTTGTACATCAGATGCAACTCCTGAAAAGAGGTAGTCACACACAAACAAAATGCAGAAGTATACAAATATACAGAATAAAATTTGTACACATGTCGGCAACGTGTTACAGACGAACACCATGAACCGATCCTCCTATGACTCGTCGGACTCTGACGCTTTCCCGATCTCTGTCTTCGGAAGAGACTGCTTTGGATAATTGACCCCCAGATGCTCCCAAACCGCTAACAATCAAACTTGGACCGCAGTCATTTGCTTCTCAAATCCCTAACTTTTGCGTGAATCGCCCTTTGCGGGTTTTCGATTCACCGGGATACCCCTTTTTGCCGAAGCCGCTCAGTGTAGGTTTTCGACTTCGCGGGTGTACATTTTTCCATTTTATCCCTAACTTTTGCCCGAACCTTTTTATTATGTTTTTTGGTTCGCCAGGATGCCCCATTTTTGCCTGGACTCTCTTTTTACTGTCCAGCGGGTCAATTTCAAGCAAAGTATTTTTTAACTGCGTCCGAGTTCACAGGGGATGAAAAGTCTTCACCATCCATGGTGGATAACAATAAGGCTCCTCCGGAGAACACCTTTCTCACGACGTATGGACCTTCGTAATTGGGAGTCCATTTGCCCCTGTGATCCGATTGCGGTGGGAGAATCTTCTTCAGCACAAGATCACCCGTCTGAAAGCTTCGAGGTCGAATCTTCTTGTCGAACGCTTTCTTCATCCGGCTCTGATACAGCCTGCCATGTGCAATGGATGCCAGTCTCTTCTCATCTATCAAGCTCAGCTGATTCAATCTACTTCTCACCCATTCTGCCTCGTCCAACTTAACATCAAGCAAAACCCTCAAAGATGGTATCTCAACCTCCAATGGCAGGACAGCCTCCATGCCATATACTAGTGAGAACGGTGTTGCCCCGGTTGATGTACGCACTATAGTACGATAACCGTGCAAAGCGAATGGCAGCATCTCATGCCAATCCTTATACGTTACTACCATCTTCTGAACAATTTTCTTTATGTTCTTGCTGTCCGCTTCAACAGCGCCATTCATCTTGGGTCTGTAGGGAGATGAATTATGATGCTCAATCTTGAAATCCCGACACAAATCTTTCATCATCTTGTTGTTCAAATTCGAACCATTATCAGTAATGATCCGTTCAGGAATACCGTATCTGCAAATTATATCCTTCTTGATAAATATGGCCACCACCTGCTTCGTCACATTGGCGTAAGATGCTGCTTCCACCCACTTGGTGAAGTAATCGATCGCGACCAGAATGAAGCGATGCCCATTAGAAGCAGTAGGCTCAATCTTACCGATCATATCAATTCCCCACATGGAGAAGGGCCATGGGGATGCCATAACGTTCAGAGGACTTGGTGGCACATGAATCCTATCCGCATAGATTTGGCACTTGTGACACCGCTTGGCAAACTTGAAACAGTCCGTTTCCATCGTCAACCAATAATACCCCGCCCGCAGCAACTTTCGAGTCATAGCATGCCCACCTGTATGCGTGCCAAAAGTTCCTTCATGGACCTCTTCCATGAGCAAGTTGGCTTCCTTCTCATCTACACACCGGAGGAGTACCAAATCGTGGTTCCTTTTATACAAAACGCCATCGGGATTCAGATAGAAGTTGCCTGCTAATCTCCTTAGAGTCTTCTGATCACGACTGGATGCCCCAGCCGGATATTCCTTATTCTTCAGGAAATTCTGTATGTCGAAATACCAGGGTTTACCGTCAGATGCTTCATCAATTGCAAACACAAAGGCCGGCCTATCAAGGCGAGAGATGACAATGCTGGGAGCCTCATTCCAGCGGTTGACTTTATACATCGAGGATAACGTCGCAAGGGCGTCTGCCATTTGATTCTCTGCCCGAGGTACATGATGGAACTCCACCCTATCAAAGAAAGGTAGCAACCTTCTTGCATAATTCATGTACGCCACCAGATTAGGTTGGCGCGTCTCCCACTCTCCCTTAATCTGATTCACAACTAATGCCGAATCCCCATATACATCCAGATTCTTAATCCTCATATCGATAGCCTCTTCTAACCCCATAATGCAAGCTTCATACTCGGCTTCATTATTCGTCACTGAAAAAGTCAATCTGGCTGTGAACGGGATGTGCGACCCGTGGGGAGTTGTAATGATTGCCCCAATCCCATTACCATACAAATTGACAGCCCCATCAAAAATCAATTGCCACTGGGAACTCCGCTCAGGACCTTCACCAGGCAACGACTCATCACAATCTTTAGCCTTTAAGTACATTATGTCCTTATCAGGAAACTCAAACTTCATAGGCTGATAATCCTCAATTGGCTGTTCGGCAAGATATTCAGACAGAACACTTCCCTTAATGGCCTTCTGGGAAACATACTGGATATCGTATTCTGTCAATACCATTTGCCATCTAGCAATCCTTCCAGAGAGTGCCTGCTTTTCAAACACATATTTGATCGGATCCATCTTCGATATCAGCATGGTTGTATGATTCAGCATGTACTGTCTTAGACGCTTGGCAGCCCATGCCAATGCACAACACGTCTTTTCGAGCATAGAGTATCGAGATTCACAGTCCGTGAACTTTTTACTCAAGTAGTAAATTGCATGCTCTTTCCGTCCTGTCTCGTCATGTTGACTGAGAACACAACCCATACTGTTCTCCAGAACCGTCAGATACATAATCAGTGGTCGTCCCGCTACTGGGGGTATCAACACCGAAGGTTCCTGCAAGTATTCTTTTATCTTTTCAAATGCCCTTTGGCAATTGTCATTCCAGATCACCGCTTGATCTTTCTTTAACAGCTTGAATAATGGTTCACACGTGGTCGTTAGGTGAGAGATGAACCTAGCAATGTAATTCAACCTCCCTAAGAACCCACAGACTTCTTTTTCTGTTCTTGGTGCTGGCATCTCTTGTATTGCTTTTATTTTGGCAGGATCGACCTCGATTCCTTTCTTGCTCACAATGAACCCCAGTAGCTTCCCGGATCTCACTCCAAAGGTACATTTATTAGGATTCAGCCTCAGCCTAAATTTCCTCAACCTCTTGAACAACTTCAGCAGATTAACCAGATGCTCTTCCTCTGTTTGAGACTTGGCAATCATGTCATCGACGTACACCTCAATCTCTCTGTGCATCATGTCGTGAAAAAGCGTTGTCATAGCCCGCTGGTACGTTGCCCCAGCATTCTTCAAACCAAAGGGCATCACCTTATAACAGAAGGTTCCCCACGGGGTGATAAAGGTCGTTTTTTCCATATCCTCAGGAGCCATTTTGATCTGGTTGTACCCTGAAAAGCCATCCATGAAGGAAAATACTGAAAACCGAGCCGTGTTGTTAACTAACACATCAATATGTGGCAGCGGGAAATCATCTTTCGGGCTCGCTTTGTTTAAATCCCTATAATCAACGCACATCCGAACCTTGCCATCTTTCTTTGGCACAGGCACGATATTAGCGACCCAAGTGGGATAAGTGGTAACGGCCAGGAATCCAGCATCTCATTGCTTCTGCATTTCTTCCTTTATCTTTACAGCCATGTCAGGACGAGTCCTTCTGAGCTTCTGCTTCACAGGCGGGAAATCTTCCCTCAATGGTAGACGATGAACAACCATATCAGTATCCAGACCCGGCATGTCCTCGTAGGACCAAGCAAATATATCACTGTATCCACGCAGCATCTCAATAAGCTCCTGCTTAATATCCTCTTGCAATGCGGCTCCTATACGGATGTTCCTGACGCATTTTTCAGACCCCAAGTTGACAATATCAATCTCTTCCTGGTGAGGCAGAATGACTCTCTCCTCTTGCTTCAACAACCGACTAAGCTCTTCTGGTAAGTCACTATCCTCCACAATCTCCCCCTCAGCTTGGAAGATCGGATGCTCGAAGTCTAAACGAGTCATAGGAAGTTTTTGGTCGGTGTCATCTGAAAATTCATGAATCCTGCAAGGGAAACGGTTAAGTGCTTCAAAATGATGTGCAAGCAAAATGCATAACCGCGCTGCCATTTTATTGAAAAATAAAATAAAACAGAAAGAAGAGGATCACAACATTTAAATGTAAAAAACGCCGTCATTTATTGATCATGCAAACATACAGGTAAACAGTTAGGCCCTAAGACAAAATCATCGATGCCCCGGGCAAGGCATGTGACCGTACAATGATTGAAAAAACAATGCATTACTGTTTGGTGACTTGGATGACGTCCTGGATGGACCAGTTGCATAGGCTTTGCCCCGGCGTGCTGGGTCGAATCCATGAGTCCGTGTCGCAATCGCTATCCGCTTCCTCCGTATCAGACACGGCATTAATCCTTTCGAAGCTAACTCCTCCGGGCGTGAACACGACATGTCCCTTGTACTTAGGCGCACTCTGCGAGGGAGATGGGCGGTACCCCAAACCATACTTATCTTGCTTCACTGGAATGTCCAGAACCTGCCCCCACTTCTGAGTCTCTCCTGCTTGTACCAACGCCTTGGCTTCTTTATATGAGGAGACAGCCACCTCTTGCCCTTCACTCTTCAACGGAGCTCCTTCTTTAACCTTCACCCCTTCGAACGCTTGACACAGCGTTTCATGAATCTCTCCATCTACCTCCACATACTTGAAAGAAGATAAATGACTGATTAAGATATCCTCTTCGCCACACACCGTTACAATACTCCCCTCAACCATATATTTCAGCTTCTGATGGAGCGTGGAAGTTACTGCCCCAGTGGCATGAATCCAAGGTCTCCCGATCAAACAGCTATATGCAGGCTGAATGTCCATGATGTAAAACACTGTATCAAACACCTCCGGACCTACCTGGATGGGTAACGTTATCGACCCGAATACTGACCTCCTGGTGCCGTCAAAGGCCCTCACTACCAAATCACTAGGTGTGCATAACAACCCACAGGTATCCAATTTCAACAGGGCTTTCTTTGGTAACACATTCAACGAGGATCCAGTGTCTACCAGTACACGGGATAGAACAGTGCCCCGACATTCGATAGAGATGTGCAAAGCATTATTATGATCACGCCCTCGAGGCGTTAAGTCAAAATCCGTGAATCCCAGTCCATGCCCAGCGTTAACATGTGCTATAACTCCCTCCAGCTGATTAACTGAAATTTCTTGCGGCACGAAAGATGTCTCAAGTACTTTCAATAGGGCATTTCTGTGCGCCTCAGAACACAACAGCAGCGATAATATGGAGATCTTTGACGGGGTCTGCTGCAGGTGATCTACAATCTTGTAATCACTTTTGCGAATTAACCTCATCAATTCTTCCACATCTTTGGTTATCGGCTCTTTCTCTTTACTCCCCGAAGATTCCCCCTCAACAACTCTGTTCTTACCTCTGGCAAGCCTCTCTGCTTCAACCTCAGGTGAAGTAAAAAGTCTCCCGCTGCGGGTTATACCACCCGCTCCCACTATGTTGTCAACGGATCCTGCGGGCGAATCATTCAAGTCAACCTTCTCCCCATTACAATACACTTCAGCATCGTAGCACCACGGGACTGCTTTTGTGCTTTCAAAAGGAATTGGCTTAGCCTTGGTAATAGTAATGGTCGGTCTTTTCGATGATGCCGAAATTGTCACTGATTTGAACGGAATAGTGATTGTAGCAATCTCTCTATGCTCTTCTACAGATTCTGTCTCAACGGACTTCTCTCGCCCCGCAACCCTGTCAAACTGCAAAGTTCCTTCATCAATCAAACTTTGAACTCCCCTCTTCAACTTCTCACAGCCCTCAGGTTGAATCAAACAGTCATCACACTCTTCACTGCAACCGGGATAGACACCTCCTTTCAATAGACGCTGCTTTACGTAACACAAAGGGGTTTTTAGCTCGCTCACTTCAGAAACTAAGTTCAACTCATCATCTAACATGATTGCATTGGCCCCAGCCCCACCATGCTTGGGCATTGGCTGCTGCGTGATGTTGGGACCGTCCTTCCCGAAGTTAATAGCCGTACTATCAAGCAAGTCCTGTACTTTATGCTTGAAAGCTAAGCAATTTTCAATATTGTGCCCTGGTGCACCCGAATGGAAGTCACAGTGTTCATTAACATCATACCCGACTGGCGGCTGGGCAGTTGGCGGTGCTAAGGTCCTTTTCTCGACTAACTGCAATTTCAACAAAGTTTGAAGGAGTTCTGCATATGATACCGGCGGTACCTCGAATACTCTCCTTGGTCGTGGGTTTTGAAATCTGCGCTGATTATTATTAGGCTGCTGCTGAGCCTGCTGCGGTGGTTGCTGTCTCTGCTGCTGAGAAGGCCCTAGAATGGTTACACTTGCAACTTGCGACTGCTGACGCCAATTCTGACCTTTATTCTTTCGTCGAGCATTGTATACAGCATTAGTATCGCCCTGTCTTTTACCACCAAACGTCTTCTTATTACCCCCTGCGGAACTGGACTCACCCGCTTGAATTTTACCAATCTTTACCCCGTTTTCAATGCGTTCCCCCATCAGGATCAACTCAGAGAAAGTACTCATCGAAAAGTTGAGCAACCGATCATAGTACATTCCAGAGAAAGTACCTATGAACATATCCATCATTTCGCGCTCCACCATGGGAGGATGTACCCTAGCAGCCAAATCTCGCCATCTCTGGGCGTATTCTTTAAAGCTCTCACTAGACTTCTGAGACATGCTCTGCAACTGGACTCGGTTAGGAGCGAGATCACTATTATATTGATAGTGTCGAACAAAAGCCTCTGTCAGCTCTTTCCAACTCCTGATCTGAGTAGGCTCCAAGCTCATGTACCACTCCAGTGATGGCCCTGACAGGCTATCCTGGAAAAAGTGCATTAGCATCTTTTCATCCTCAGAGTACGCAAACATACGCCTGTAAAATGCACGCACATGCACCCTAGGGCATGTATCCCATTTGTACTTATCAAATGACGGCGCTTTGAATTTCAGCGGGACCCTCAGCCCTGGGACTAATCCCATATTTGACATATCCAACCCAAGAGCATTTTGGCTGGCCAATCCGTTCACTTTCTCTTCTAGCAATCTCATCCGATGGTTGTCATCTCTGGCTCTTTCATAACCCTCGTTCTGACCAGAGAACACATCCTCCTAGCGATCTTCCCAGCGAGGTACCGCATCATATCCAACATAATCAGCATCACGGCCCGGACCTGTTTGGACGTACCTGGGGTCATACCTCAGATTACCCATCTCTTGAGTGTTGTATGCGCCAGCTCCATATCCAAGATTACCATAGCCACCAAACCCAGCCTTGGCGCCAGCCATGCTGCCATACCCCATATTCACACCATTGAAGCCCTGGTTACCATTAATTCCGATATTCTCAACGCCCCCATTGAAACCCTGGTTGACATTACCCACAAATACCCCAGCAGTATCTGCATTGGCATTCATATTACCGGCGTTCCCGCCTCCACCTACAGGACCAGTTTCTCCAGCATTCAAACCGGTCGTGGGAATATCATCAGTACTTTGACGATTCTCAACTCGGGGAGAAGCAGCAATGTTTTCACCATGCGGTGTCCCGTTGTTTTCAGCCCGTGCGACTATCGGTTGAACCAGATTCTGCAGCTGCTCTTGTCCTTTGGCGATAGTCTCCATGGTTTGCATGAGCAGGGCCATCCTGTCACGCATCTCTTGCATTTCACTCTGCACGTTGTCCATGATCTTCTTCTGGTTGATCCTTGTGGAGTAACGGTGGACCCGCTTTTCTGCAATCCTGAAAATACCTGAAAATTGCAAGGGATAAGATACTTGGATCACAAACCTGCAATGCAAATATGAGTATGTATGCAAAATGCAATGTGTGTCTGTGCATTAGGGATTATCATTCCCCGATTCTAGTGTGAAGGTACTAGTGCAGTGACAGTGCTAGCAATACAGTGATTGGAGCCGAATCATAGAAAACCTCGTATATATCAGAGAAATCCAAGAATACAATATCACTGAGTACAATAAGAAGGCATGACCTCAACCAACAATCCTGGTGATGGTCAGCACGAATGCAAATAAAGCATACAAGTTAATACATGAGACGATCAAGTACTCCCATAAGCCCGATATTCTTCTATTAACTTCTTGGTCTCCGGATGACTTGGTCGGGTAAGCAGACCCTCGACAAGCTGGTTTCTTTTCTTGAGAACACGTCGCACGTCACCGGCGGTTTCCTCCCATGCCCCCTCTCCGAAGCGATCCTCTAGCTCCCGCTTCTGAGACACAACTTCGTTCCTGCCTTTGATGGCTTTGTTCAAAGCATTCTGGAGACTATACCTAGTCATTACCTCTTCTTCATGCTTCTCAATGCTAGCCTTCAACCGCTCTTCGAGGTCAGAAATCTGCTGCTTCAATTTATCTTCCCTCTTCTTGTTGTTGGTGAGCGTAGCATTCCATGTCTTATTACAAGAAGAGATCTCTCGGTGAGCGGCGTCGAGTGCTTTCTTTTTGGCCTCTAGCATGTCTTGGGAGCTTCTGAACTCTTGACCCAGACGTTCGCGCTTCTTCTTCTCCTCAGTCAACTCAGCACCTAGCCTGTTCACTAGTTCGATCTGCTGTTGGAAAGAACGTACGACCTTATTCTTCTCACTCCTCCTCTGAGCTAGCTCCTTCTCTAACTCTTCGTTAATCTTCATCAAGGCTTCCTTTTCCTTCACAACTTGCTCGTAGACCTCCATAGTGACAGTGGTCGACTCTTCCACCGGAATATGAACAGGGATCTGAGCAGTTGGAAATGGCATCAATAACTGTCTGGCTCTCTCCTGGATCCAAACTTTGTAGGGTGCATATGCCTGACAATCATTCTTCCCCAACAGTGGCTTCCCCTTTCTATTAATACGCGTCCAGGCATGCCGAAGCTTGGCTAGTAACTCTCCATTCAGATCACCGGTGAAGTACAGAGATTCCTGTACTTCTTCCTCCTGAGGCGGGTTCTTCAGCGCATATCCAAACTGGCGGACAAACAGAGATGGGTTGTAGTTGATGCACCCTTTTCTTCCTATCAACGGAACATTAGGATACCCAGAACAACTGAAAATAAGCTCGGACCCCAGCAAGTCTCGATCAAACCACTCAATGTCTTCAGAAGACAGCCTCATCATACGTTCTGGCCAGTCAGATGTAGTTGCACTATCCACAAAAGGTCCCTTCAGGGGAAGATGGCTCTTGAACCACATATACAGCAAAGGCACGCAACAAGAGACGTTCTTGCCTCTCCTGTTCTCGTTCCTGTAGTGCATCGAATGGTAAAAGTCTCCGATCAGTGTAGGTACCGGATTGCCAGCAGCAAACAGATGAAATGCATCCATGTCCACGAAGTTTGGGAAATTGGGAAACAACACTATCCCATAAATGCATAAAGCTAGAATAGCGTTAAAGACCACCCAACACCCATTCTTAGCGTACTCTTGAGCCTTACCAACCAGAAACTGGAGAGAGAAACCCGGAACCCCTCGCCAAGAAGTTATCAACAGCTCAGAAGCATTCATATGCAAGGCCTTAGCTAGATCCTCCAACTTGGGCTCAGCGGCAGAGTGAATAAAAGGAACTACATTCTGCACCGGCAGCTCAGTAAACTCTACATACTCCTCCATGGTAGGCCCCAAAATGAAGTCAGCAAATGTGAAACACCTCAAAGCCGGGTCATAGAATTGCATCAGCGTGTACAGCCCATTCAATTCATCATCAATGGATTTGCGAACCAAACTCAACAACCGTCCGTAATTCTGCCTGAAGCTTCTACGGACATCCTCATCTGCAAGAGAAATCAGACCCAGGAGGGGAGCAATATCAGGGATAGGTAGCTTGTACGCAACTGTCATCCTCAAACCAGCCATGATCAATACTTAGAAGTCCAGACACTAGAACCGGGGGATATGCAAATGCACCTGCAGCACAGACACACGTTAATGGGATGCAATGATAATGATTATGCAAACAATGCAATGCAAGCAACATGCAACAGGGACCAAGTGCTATAGCTGAGAAGCCTGAACCATATCAAAAGTCTCAGATAGACCCTCCAATACTCATCAACCCTGGTCTCAGATAGACCCAATACAAAGCTCCAACTAGTCTCTGACAGACCTCAAACCATAACTCCAACTGGTCTCTGGTAGACCTCAAATCAAAACTCTGACTGGTCTCTGATAGACCTCACAAATATCCATAAATACCCAGGATCTGATCAAGAAATAACCGGTATCTGAAGGTCTAGTTACCTGCATAACCCCAAACCCTCTCACAGGTGGATGTCCTAGTAACTGACAAAGGTATGGCATCCTATGCGGTCGTCGGCGTCACAGACTTTTAGGGTTGATGATACGATTCCCAGAAGGAGTGGCATCATCAAATCCTGAAGAGGCCTCACTTAGCCAACTTCCAAATGATCGGTCCCCAGAGTCGACAATCCAACTAACCAGCAAGCCGAGCCACCCAAAGGGCAGGATAGGAGGCCAACCAGAAGAACCTCGTCTGAGTGTAGATTTCGCGGGACACTAGGACATGCAAAGCACGTGCGCGCCCACTAATCTCTACTCTAAATCTAGGTGCACTCAAGTCCAGGTCCGGCTTATCACTCAATCATGGAACACCCGTCACACCCCACAATACAACAATGATAATAATAATAAAGCTGAAAGTAAAATACAGAAATATAAATCCATACAAAATCCTCGACGGGCAAACAAGCGTTAGGATTGACTCTCTTAAGGGACGTTGGATCCCAAATGCATAAGGAACTATTGCAGTCCTTAGCAGCCAGGGGACGTTGGATCCCCAGCAGAGTCGCCAGTTGTCGCTACTGCGAAAATCGGCGCCGGCTGACAGAAGAGTCGCCACCGTGCGTTATTTATCCCAACAGAGAGAAAGGAAACGCTCGAAGTAAACCTCGCAAAAAACGGGAAAAGGTATGGCCATCGCAACCAAAACCTGGATTCGGGAGTCGGTTACGCAAGGGGAAGGTATTAGCACCCCTCACGTCCGTCGTACTCGACGGGATCCACGCTTGCTTGCTTGTACGGACTACACTTCTATCTAAACTAAAGGATGAGGTCTGAAAAGAAAAGAAAACATGACTCGGCAAAGCATCGCACTTTATGCCTACGTATTCCCGTCTGGAACAAGAAATCAGAGTCAATGTAGTTCGCCTAACTACGGGAAAGGTGGGTGAAGGTTGCTCGCTAGGATATCGCCTCCTATGCCTATGTACTTCCACACAGCATGAAAGATCAAAGCAAACGTAGTTCGGGCTACGCACGACACAAGCTGTTCAAGTGTTTTTTAGGAAAAATCTCACCTTAAACAAGGGTTTTCTTATTGCAAAAAGGTTGATATTTGTTCAAATCTTTTGACGGAAGAAATGAATTAATCTCTGTTATAACCTTTATTAATGTTTTTCTGTTGTTTTGGAGAAAGAAGAGATGACACTCTACAAATCCTAGGGCTGAAAAGGGGATAAAATCTACCCTAATGTTATCATGCATGGGTTAACTCCTAGTGTCTATCATGTTCCTCTCTTGCGCAGAGAGAAACAGAGATCCTAAGGGAATAGACGGAAACAGAAACAGCAGATATATACAATAAAGCAGTAAAATGCATGGAGGAAACAATACAAGCGAGGCAAGGGAGTCCCACTCAACCTCGAACCTAGAAAACAATAGGCAAAAGTGAACTGAATTCACTTTCAACCCAACAAGTTAAACATCAAACAATACAGTCCGGGAAATTCACACAATACATCAGAAATAAAAACAGCTAAAGCTAAACAGCAAAGCAATCTTCATCAGCATATGCAACCATCTTCAGGCTTCAAGCAGACATTAGTCTTTATCCTCAATCTCCCAATGGCTTTTCTTCAAGTCCTACTCTACAAGTTGAGGAAACAAGCACAAGAATAAACTGGGTGTTAAGCAATTAGTTGACCACCAAAGGTGGCAAACAGACTGCTATCAACACAAAGAATATTTCTCTCAAGAGTTCTATCCCTTAGACATTAGCACCAAGCCTTCCAAAGGAAGGGGGTGAGTGTCTTAGAGAGACTCTGCATCACAGAGAGGAATGGAGGCAATCAAGACCTTCCATGTTTGAGAATCAAGTTTACTACTCTAGGGCTCTGCCTAACTCCTAGATCCTACAAACTGCAACAGCTGCCAGCAAGAGATACTCTTCATCAGCTCTGGAAGTTGGTCTTCATTCTCTGATCTTCACATGGGCTTCATCATCTCAGTCTTCAGCTCAAACCCCAAGCCCCAAACAAACCCAATACCCCATACAGACAAAATAATAACCCTAAAGAGAGCACACCACACAGTCAATCAAATATAAGCAATATACTAATAGCAGTAGGGTAAGCCTAATATTCTCTAAGGGATCTATTAATTACCCCTAACCCCTATAGTCCCATACCCCAAAATCAACTCAAAATTCCTAAAAGAAATGAACTATCTCACCTATGTTCACCTAAAACCCTAATTCTAAGCACTCTAATTTCACCTAATCAAATCACCTAAAATTTAATCTTAAAAATATGAATTAAATCCTATGTACAAGTTAAAGTCCTATGCTAATCACCCTAAAAAGAATGAACCCTAAATCTAAGGGGAACTATTAGAACGAAAATCAACAAATTTAAGTACCAAACTAAACTCACTAAAAAGCTATTTACAAGAAAAATGCATAAAAAATATCAAAACAAAATAAAATGCCATTTTTATTATCTATTATTTTTCTTAACAAAATTATGAATCTACCACAAAAATAACCAATCAAAAACAAGCTATTTTCAATTTTTTATGATTTTTTAAAGATGCTGAAAATATAAAAGAAAATAAAATCAAAAATGAAGAATTAAATGGGGAGGGGGTGTCAAAATCAACTTCGCTCAGTTCATTCTCCAGATGGGCCAGGGAAATGGGGTGCGGATATTAAAAGCATTAAGGCCCAGCGTGCTTCAGAAAATGAATAAAAAAAATAAAATGAGAACGGTGCAAATAGCGAGATTTTCCAGTTAAAATTCATTGGGCTTCCAAATGGGGGGTGGGGATATGAACCTGATCCAAAGCCCACGCGTTTCGTTAAGTGAAACGCATCGTTTCAACGTTGCTCTTTCCCTCCGTTTCTCGGCTTTAAACATCAGCCACACGATGAGATTAAAATGTCAATTGAAATGATCTAACGGTGCATGGTCATCGTCCCCAATCAACACCTAGGGTTTCAGGATTCCCCTCTTCCATGCACAAACTTCCACAACTCGGTTCTCCCTCCTCACTCACCCAAATCCCTCGATCCCAAAACCAAAAATGGCCTACTCAAAGCCCTCTACAAGATCCTTCACTTGGATTCTGCTGAAACTCATTATATAATCAAGCTCGATGGCTGGAAGTTCATGGTACCACTGAATTGCACCTGATATGCTTGGTTATCAAACCTGCTCAAACTACCCTAGAGTGATCTATGGGTTATGGTAATCATGCTGAACATAAGAACTAAGATCATAGTGCCCTAACCTAGGAGTTATAGATCAAGAAAGTTGAACTGCCCTAATCCTAACCTTCACCAATGGCCATAACAGATGGGGTACATATTCATCTATCTAAACCTAACACTTTTACACTAATAATCTAACCTAACAACACCTAATTATGGAGATAGAAATGAAATCACCAACCTGCTTAGTAGCTATGGCAGAGGTGGTTACAGTCCAATCCAATGCTTGTAACCCTTCGAGGATGATCTTTACTTGATGAGAATCTTTCTGTTTGCGATAATTATGATGATGAGTGCTTGGATTCTTGGCTGCAACTCTGGTGCATAATCTTGAGTTTTGGGAAAAAGCTCCTTAAACCTCCATTAATGGACCTTGCCTCGTGCTCATTCACACTCACAATATACCAAAGACTGAAAATGAAGAGCTCTCTTGAACAGAAAATGGAAGATTATGATAATTCTCTCACTTTCTTACAATGGAAGCAACCATAGAATTCTCTCTCTTCTCTCCCTCTTTTCACCAACCCCTTGCACCAATGATCAACACTTATTATATAGATGATGATGGACAGATCTAGAAATTTCTAGATTGATCTTAGAATGATTCTAGAAGGTGGTGGAAAGTTCATGAAAATCTCACTTGATGACATGTTGAATATCTCATGGTATCTCCTTACAATGCACTTATACCCCTTCAAAATCTCCTTACATGCCAAATTGGAATGATATGCAAGCTCCTTGCCTTGAAAATTCACCTTATGCCAAGTTTTCCATACTTGCCTTATTATGCAAGTAACAAAAATACAAAGCAAGTCCCATTTTTAAACCCTAACTCAAAAAAGTGGCTGAATCAATGTCTTTAAAATGATTTTTGGAATCAATTTGGTATATTGGATGACCCATTTTGGATTTGTAGATCTCTCAAACCAATTTTCCATTTCAACTTTTTCAACTTATATGCCTTTTTTAGGTCATTTTCACCAACTTTGGTCAAGTCTTGTTCTATGCATTTCCAAACTCCCATGACTTCTTTTCTAGACTTAAAATGACATTTTGAGAAACTTTGATGTTGTGAAGTTTTTCATTTGAAGCTTCCTTGTATGAGTTTTAGGCATAGGCTAAGAATGACCTGTAATCCTCAGATGACCAAAATACCCTTTGCTTGCCAAGACCATAAGTAGAGTTCCACAAATCATATGAAGGCATACCATACCTTTATAGAAATCTAAGACAATAAGGAACAACTCTCATGTTGGCCAGAAATCCATTTGAAATCTCCTTGAAGGTCAAAAGTTGCTTGGAAGACAGACAACTTTCACAGACAAATTTCAGTGCCCTCAGATGACCTGTAACTTGCAAGAGCTATAACTTGAGTTCTATAAATCATCTTGATGACTTCCACCACTAAAATTAAAGCTATTAAGATACTCTACAAGTTTCATGTGGACCAGAAATTCATATGAAGCTTGCATTCTGAGTTACACTGCTTTGAAGTTTGACCTAAATTAGGGGATTTTACACTGAAACCCTAATTTAGTAACTCTAGTTCTCCTTGATTCCTCTTGATTTTTCTTCAACACAACATCATATCCATATCCATATAGCAAATAATGAATCCGATATTCTTCAAATGATCCTTGATGCCCTTCAAAACACTTCTTTGACCTAGTGTTGACCCAGACAAAACCCTAGTTGACCGACTTCAACTGAGGCTCTTGCAATCATTCCAATGACTTGGTTCTTCTTCAAAATGATCATCTAGGCTCTTCATAACATCCATACACACTTCATGCTCTTGGCTCATAGCTCACACTTCCTCTGATGATCCCCAAATAACCTTAAGATAGGAAAGAACTCACTGATCAACCTGTCAACTCTTCAAAGCTCAAATTCTTCCCTGATGACCTGAGTAGTCTTGAATATGAATGAAACCCTTGAATATGCCTCTTGAGATAAGAATATAACTTGATACCCTGATTAAGATATCTTGCTTATGCTATGCAATGCAGATGAATACACTATGCACATGATGATAATGCAAATGATTATGCAATTGAAACATAAACCTAGGTTAGAAAAGGTTGGGCAAATTTTGGGGTGCAACACAACGATGATCCAATGAGGAGTGGAATTCATGTTTGATTTCACTTAAATCTTTGAGTTGCAGAGTTTTGAATTTCACTTATTGGAGGTTGAAGAAGAAGTCTTTGTGGCTTATTTCCCCCCATTTTTACATTTTAATTCAAATAATGCCCACTTGACTTGTCGTGTGGTTGGCTTGATCTAACTTGGTTGTCCATGCCAGGTGTAGCTTGGATGACTTGGCTATGTGTGCTCCCTCAGATTCGAGCCATTCATTGTGTTTACTTTTTCAAGTAATCAGATCTAATGGTTGTGGTTAGTCTTTGGTCAAACGTGTGTGGTCCTTTTGATCAAATTCAATGGACCTGGTTGTTTGAGCCCCGTTTCCTTGACTTTTTTTTGTCAGACTTGGTCTTGACTCGGGCCTCAGTACTTTGGGCTTTGTTTGGGTGCTAGTTATACCTCCTTGGTCCACTTCCACCCTCCTCTGTTTTTTATTTTATTTTCATATTATTTTTTTTTTATTTTCTTGGTTTTATTTCAACTCTTGATTTTTCCACTTCATTTTTCTTATTTAATTTTTGTCATTTTTATTGAATATTAATGCCATTATTTCTTTTATTTTCCTTTTAATTTTCTTTTTGCGCTTCATATTTTATGAGATTAATTTCTATTAATTCTCTAATATGTTTGGTGCATAAATTTCATTTCCCGCTCTCCCATAGTATGATTTTCATATAAATCGTGCCACGATTGTTTAACATAGTGCTACATTGTTTCGATGCAATAAATTGACCATTAGCCCTAATTATTAATCATTGACTTATTGACTTTATTTTCTTGTCACTTAATTCTTGCCATTTATATTCTTGCAATTTACTTTTATGCTCATTATCATCCATTTACTATATACATTCTTTACTTTTTGCCACTTTATTCTTACTATGATTTATTGTTTCATATTATAAAAAAAGAACAAAAAACATGATAAAAGGAAAAGACCAAAAATATATGATTCTCTATTTGTGACCTAAAGGATGGACTATTTTGAACTTTGTGTATAACCTTAGAATATCATGGAGTATTATGGACCTTGTGTATGACCTTAGCAAAAGGGAGACATGAACTTGGATTCCTATTCTCATTGCTTAGCTTAAGATACTTTGCACACACATGGCTTCCTCTCGAGCTACCTTATAATGAGACATTTTATTTCTTACATCAATATCCCTTGTATTTTCATGTATCCCTCCCCTCATTTGGAAACTTTTTCTTTCTTACTTTCCTCTGGTTCGTTGTTGCTTGCTAACTACCTTTAGGGATTAGGATCGATCTCATCATTTTTTAATCAACAATAAAAAACCCTTGATCCAACATCAAGTGGAATTTTCTCAGACAAACCCAAAAACACTTTAAAATGAGATTAGAATTATGTGTCACAAGCCTTAAGTGGTTGAGAATGAGTGAGAACGAAACATTTCTACCGTCATTTTATATGTTTTGAACACAAGACGCCCTGCTCGATTGTTTGAAATATTCGTCTCCACTCATAGTCTTTAGTGCAATTCGAATAAAAATTAACCTTCTTTTCAAAATCCTAAAATCAACCTTTTGCCACAAGTTTCACAATGCCCATGCCTGGGCATAAACAACCTTATGGTATGCCAACATCAATGATGGAAAACCTACATACTAACCCTCACCATTTGCTCACAATGATGCAAATGTGTGTTCGCCAATACTGGAATTTGGCTCGGCCATAAGTAACCCTGGCCAGACCATACAACCCTAATTAGGGATAGGATTTGGTTCCCAAACAATACCAACACTCACTATGAATTCTATGATGACAATTAGACAACAAATGAACGAGAGTAACCATGATATGGTCAATACTCTCACCCAACAAATGGGTACCATAATCAACCCACTAATTCAAAATACGAATAAGAGTTACCAAACAATTGGCAACTCAAATTAATCAAATTGTTGACTTCTTGGACGCGCCCCTAATGCCAGTTCGACCCATAATACAACCTCAAGTGGCCAGGCCAATTCGAAACGAGGGGATAATCCCTGAGGCAAACGTAGTGAATCAGGGGCAACAAATTTTGACCCATGTGATTGCACAAGAGAGGCCTAAGGAAGCCAAACGCCCATCGATTTTAGTAGTTAATCGAAATTAGGACACAAACCAAGTGGTCCATCAAGTTCGACAGGATAACCTAGTGGAAGAAAATAATCTTGCAGCCATGGTCAAACGGATAATGACGCATAATGGTGTAAACATGGGCCTACAAAGACCAAATTATACATCTCATTTGTCAGAGTATGTGTTACAAACCGAACTTCTAAGGGATGACAAGTCCCTAAGTTCACCAATTTTTTTGGTGATACTAATGAGTCCGCAGTCGAGCATATTGCTCAGTATTTGATTGAAGTGGGGGATATAACAAATAATTAGAACTTAATGATGTGCTATTTTCCTAGTTCTCTTACAAAAAAAACCCTTTACATGGTTTACAACCCTCTATGCTCATTCCATCAATGATTGGACTCATTTAAAAAGATTATTCCACGAATAGTTTTATATGAGACAATCTAAGATGAAAAACAAAAAATATATAATCTAAAACAAACAATCTAGACGAATAACAATAAATAATAAATTAATACAAAATGTTATATTAATAAATAAATAAAAAATAATATAATTTTTATTTTATTATTGGTCTAATATTGTTATCAGCGATAGTCAAATAATCAGAGAAGTAGTATATACACTTGCACAAATATTTATAGAAAAAAAAAAACACTTCTGAAAAGAAAGAATTATGATAACACTAGCAAACTCAAAATTTTAAATAAAATGAATTTATAGTCTAATTATTAATTTGTCTCAACTAAGATAGATAAAATCATATATGAAAATTATATATTTTTTTTTGAAAAAGTATTCATTTTTTAAAAATTATTATTCACAAAATTCACCTAAATATATTTAATTAATCAATTTTAGTAAGTTTCAATACAATTGTGCAACTCGAGTTCAAATTTGAGCGACAATATTTTATCCAAGTATATGGACTTTTGTCTATTGAGTTAAAAATAAAGAATATTATAATTTTAATTTAAATTGGTTTATTTGAACGCTCTAATCTATTGAATGAGGGCTAATTATTATGATATTAAAAACGGAAACCAACAATCCTATGAGAAAGGACTTTCCAATTTCAACCAATTCTATAAAAATTGTGAAGATTTTAAAATTATTGAAATTTGGAATTTAAATAGCTTCATATTTTAAATGTGGTGTTTTTTTCCAGACAATCAATTATTGGATAAAGAAGGGAAAATCTTGCTTCATGTTTTGAAGGGTCTGTTTGGATTGATGGAAAAGGAAGGAATTGAATGGAGTGGAGTTATGTTCCATTGTTTGAATTTACGAAAATTGAATGGAATGGAATGAAGTATGACATAACACATTCCATCCAATACCACTATTTTAGCTCATTTTTCATTCCCCAAATTGAGGTGTATCTAATGGAATGGAATCAATTAATAAAACAATTACAATTTTATCTTCCAAATTTTCACTTTTATTATTAACCGTTTCGATTCTTTATTTCAATCAACGTGATATTTTTCTATTCATTCACTGCAACTTTTCTCCTTCACAAGCCTTCTTCTTGCTCGCAAAGAGTCTATCTTTCTTCTACCCTAACAAGGTACATCGTATTTCTTCTCATTTTTTACCTGTATTTATATGTATTCTTAATGATTTGTTACTCTTATGAATAATGTTTTGAAGAATTTTATTTGGATTGAATTTTTTATTTGTAATTTGTGGAATGAATTTTAGTGTATGATGAACCTTTACATTTGAATTTGTGCATAAGTTATTATATTCTTCATTGTGTTTTTTAATAATAGGCATGGAAGCAAGTTTAAAGACGTCGAGGAAACTCAAAAGTCTAGAAATATGCAATTGGACAACTGCTATGGATGAAGTTTTGCTTTGATACATATTTGCATCAACAAACATTGGGAAATAAAAATGGTAATAGTATGACAACAAGCGCTATGGATAGCATTTTTAAGAATTGAAGACTCACTTTCCGGACAAACCAATTTCCAAAGAAAAAATAAAAGATTACATGAAACACATCAAAACAAAGTTCAATTCTTGTTATGACCTTTTTCATAATGGATTGCCGAAGATGAAGTTTGGAACAAGCTAATTGAGGTATTATTTACTATAATTGTTTTATACACCTACCCGATTATTTTTATTTGAGTTCACTCATTAAAAACTTTTTAAGTAATGCATTGTTTCGTTTATTTTGGTGTAGGCAAAACCCAAAGTTGTTGAGTGGAAAAACAAGCCAATATTATTTTATGATAAATTGACCAAACTTTTTGAAAAAGATCGAGCAACAGGAGAGCATGAAGGTACAGTTACTGAAATGAGAGGAAAACAGGCTGCAAATGTTGAAAAAAGTCATAGCACAACCATCAAAAAAATAGACCACTTAGTTGAAACCAATGAAGTTATTTTGGAGGGATTTGATGATGATGAACATCATCCCAACAATTCTCCTACAAGGCCTTCTATTACCAATTCTCAAGATGTATCATCATTTAGGACTAACAAGCGAGTAAAGAAGGTTATTGAAGATGATACAAGCATGATTGAGATTTCCAAAACTTTCAAAAAAATGGTTGATGTGTTTGAAATGAATTCCATGGAGCTGGTCAAACAGAGTAAAACTGCTAATGTTGGGAGATATTTGGGTTGAATTGGTCGGATTGAGGTTGAACCAAGTTCTTTGCCGCTTGTATACATGTACCTTGTTAAGAATGCCGATGCATTGAAAGCTTTTAATGAAATTTCAATCGATAAGTAGAAGGAAATGTTACATCTCATTGTCCCAGACTATCCCTTTTAATAATGGTAACATATTTATTTATCACTTTTGAGTATTTTTTTATCTTTAACGAATGAAATATTTGCGTAATTTATGTTATTTTATTTTTGCAGGTTTTGTGGAATGCTTAAAGAAGAGAGTCATTATCTATTATGAATCGATATTTATTTTTTTTTATTAGCAAGACTTGATATCATTATCTACCATAGACATATATTTATCAATTAATTTTAGCAAAACTTGACTTTGTTTATGAATTACTATGAATATCCAGTATGCTGTTGATCAAAACTTGTGCACTTGGTCTTTGCAATTTCAAGTTATAATAACCATGTTTCATTTATGAACATTTTAATTTATTACTGTCTGTTTTAATTTCTTTCAAGTGTTAAGTTGATATTTTTCTATGATTACTTATATATTATTTTAGTGCGAGAATGTTGAATCTATCAATATTGTAGTAAAGGGTAAAAATGAAAAAAATAAGTTATAATGCTTTCCGCTCCGTCCAATTCACAAACAGTTAAATGAAATATTAATTCCACACCGTTGTAAAATATCCAAATAGTGGAATGAAATTTATATTCCGTTCCGTTCTATTCCACTCCATTCTCTTCCGTTCTGTTCCGCTCTGCTCCGTTATTTTTAAATTATCCAAACATAGTCTAAAAATTTCGATTTTGAAAGGGTCGGTGGACAACCTACATTACCAACGGATGAGATTTAACTAAACAACAAATAATTTAAATAATTTTAAATAATGAATATTAATATTATAAAAGAGATAAAGTAGTTGATTTTAAATATAATCTAAAACAAATAATTTTGAAACCAACAAATAATAAGTTAATATAATATGCCACACTAATAATTTTTTTTTATAATTGATCAAATATCTCTATTTGTGGTCCTCCATTAGTTGAATGATTAGTCTATACAACTGTATAATATTTATTAAAAAAAATACTTTTGAGAAGATAGAATTATGATGACACGAAGGAACTCAAAACTTTAAATAAAATGTATTCACAGTCTAATTATTAAATTGTCTCAACAATGATAGATAAAAATTATGTATGAAAAATTTAATGTAATTTAAAAAAAATAAAAAACCTTTCCTTTTAAATTATTATTCACAAAAATAAAAAACTTTTCCTTTGAGAAGATATTTAATTATTCATTTTTAGTAATTTTCAACACAATTGTACAATATTGAGTTCAAATTTAAATGACAAT
Organism: Lathyrus sativus; assembly: GCA_963859935.3. Classification (NCBI taxonomy): domain Eukaryota; kingdom Viridiplantae; phylum Streptophyta; class Magnoliopsida; order Fabales; family Fabaceae; genus Lathyrus; species Lathyrus sativus. Next base: position 541,982,613 of record OZ012737.1, read on the forward strand.
ATTTTACCTAATTATATCACTTCTGTTTGTTGAATTAAAATCGAAGAGCAGTATAATTTTAATTTAAATTAGCGTATTTGAACAAACCAGTTGTTCTCTTTGAATGAATGACAATTATTGTGATATTAAGAATGAAAACGATCATGGTAAGAGCACCTTCAATATGGTGCAGGTTCTTTGTGGGACCCATTCTTTTAAAATAATTCATTTAATTTTTACTTTAATGGTGTAACTCCAAAAAATTCATATTAGATCCCACTAATTTACTTAAAACATATTATTTATATTAAATTTATTTTATTTAAAATTATAATTTAAATATTTAAATTTTAATTAATATAAATACAAATTAAACATAAAATTAAAATTAAACATAAAATTGAAAATAATAATTAAAATTAAATTTAAATACATGTCACATAATTAAAAACAATAAAAATAAATAACATCACATAATTAAAAACAATAAAAATAAATAACATCACTTAATTAAAAACAATAAAAATAAAAGTGAGAGAAAATAAGATTGGTATATAATTTTTCCAACAAACCTATATTTACAATAAATAAAAAAAGTTTAATAAAAATAAATAAAGCCGTTACACAACGGCTAAATGATTATTTTAATAATAGAAAAAAATGAAGAACCATTGCTTATGTTTGTAAGACCACCTCCAACGGTTGTTTTTCAAATTGGTTTGCTAACTTGACATTGAAATTGTCAATAAAAAGTTATTTCAACCGGTGAACGTTACAAACATAAGAAATTGTTCTTCATTTTTTTTATTAAAATAATTATTTAAATTTAATAAAAAGTTATTTATTTTTATTTTTATGGTTGTTCATTTTTTTATTGTTTTTAATTATGTGACATGTATTTAAATTTAATTTTAATTATTATTTTCAATTTTATGTTTAATTTTAATTTTATGTTTAATTTGTATTTATATTAATTAAAATTTAAATATTTAAATTATAATTTTAAATAAAATAAATTTAATATAAATAATATATTTTAAGTAAAATGGTGGGACCCAATATGAGTTCTTTGGAGTTGTACCATTGGAGTGAAAATTGAATGAGTTATTTTAAAAGAGTGGGTCCCACAAAGAACCTAAAAATGGGTTGCACCATTGAAGGTGCTCTAACGTTCACCAGCTAAAACAACTTTTTGTTGACAATTTCAATGCCAAACTGACAAACCAATTTGAAAAACCACAGTTGGAGGTGGTCTAAGGGACTTTCCAAATTTAATCAATGTCATAAAATATTTGTAATTTAAAATTATTAAAATTTAGAATTATTGACTAAAGAAGAAAATTTCTTCACATTCTATAAATTTAGGAGAGTTGAGGGATCACCTGCATTAACAACGAATTAAATTTAACTAAACAATAAATAATTTTGAATTATATAGAAAAGATAAAGTAATATATTTTATATATAATTTAAAACAAATGATTTAAATAAAAACAACAAATATTGTTATTCGTGGTCCTTCAATAATCAAAGTATTGGTTTATAATTATAATATTTATTAGAAAAAACACTCTTATAGTCTAATAACTAAATTGTTTAAATAAAGACAGAAAAAAATCATATATAAAGATAGAAGAAATCATATGTGAAATATTTAATTTAATTTTTAGAAAGAAATTCAAAAACGATTTTATTTTAATTTAATATAATTATAATATTTATTAGAAAAAAACACTCTTATAGTCTAATAACTAAATTGTTTAAATAAAGATAGAAAAAATCATATGTGAAAAATTTAATTTAATTTTTAGAAAGAAATTTAAAAACAATTTAATTTTAATATTTTTAATATATATATATATATATATATATATATATATATATATATATATATATATATATATATATATATATATATATATATATATAAAATTGGTATGTATTAATTGTGTAAGAATTAATTTCAATTGTTACATTTAATATGTGTCTGACTTTTCTTTAATCACATTTAAAATGTCATCTATTAATAATTGCAACGTATTGATGTTGTAAAACTTTTTAAATACCAATTAATCTTTAAATATTTAATTAACTATTTTTTTCTAATAAAAGTTTCAATACAATTGTTTACATTGAATTCAAATTTAGGTATCTCTTTTGTCTGTGTTGAATTAGTAATGAAGTAGATTTAGTCTATTTGAATAATGATCATTGGAAACCAACAATCTTGTAAGAAAAAATGTTTTAGATTCAAATAAAAAAAATACGGAGACAATTTTATCAAATGGTCAAAACATTTTATAGACAAATACAAATCAAAATTAAAAAACATTCCAATAATAACAAATTTATTTAATTCAAACGCATATTGTACATCATTCATGCAAATTTTTTTGTCCATATCACGAGAGTCGGAGATCAAAATAAAAGTTATCAATCTTGTAAGAAAGGTTTTTCTTAGATTTGAAATTTGAAAATAAAAATAATTAAAAAATAAAATTGATTGCATCTAGAAAATAGTAGTAGTATACATCAAATAAAGAAATACGTAGTAGCATATACGATCTAACCGTCAAAAGATTTTCCTGCAAGAGATACATACACATAAATCAGGTTTTAAAATTTGAAAAACATTCCAATACTAACAAGTTAGGTGTACTTAGCTCAAACATACAACACACGTTGCGTTGCACTTTTTCGTCCATACCGCGAGAATCGGAGATTAAAATACGTGAAGCGGGAACGCGAAAAGAAAAAACAAAATTCCAAAAAATAAAATAAATAAAAAATAACAAAAAATAAAAAAAATTCCCATTATTTCGGCAATGGCCTTTCACTCCTCCACACCTCGAGAGTGGAGCTATTAATCATCATCACTCAATCGTACACGAGATAGAAATTGTTCATTTCATTTTCTCGCTCTTCACTCTCTCTCTCTCTCTCCTCAAACCCTAGAAAACCTTCAGAATCGTTTCTCCATTGTAAATCTTCAATCTCCCGTTTTTCACCATTGATTCTCTTATTCGATTAGCATTTTCTTAACCTTTAACCTCCTCGTTTGATTTTGCAGGTTTCCATGGTTGCTAAATCGTTTGAGATTCACGATTCAATTGCGAACGACGGTGGTAGCGGTGTCGTTTCGCAGCATTTGATGGTTTCTGCGGAGATTGAGATGAGCCCTAAGATAAAAATAACGGTGGAATACGGTGCAAAGAAAGCTGATACTAAAGATACACCAATGTCGCAGCGGAGATCAAGCTCTCGAATCCAAGCTGCTAAGCTGAAAGAGGTCGAAGAGGTTAGGCTTCGACGGAATGTAGAGGTTGTTGAAGAACGAAAGAAATCTAGCGTGGTTGTAACGGCTAAGGGGAAGTCTAACAAACGCGTTAAGAAAAGTCACGGCGAAGAAGAGAGCTCGGTTAAAGAAGAGGCTGTTTCCGAAACACAGTCAAGGGGCCATGAACATGTTGCTTCGGTGAAAGAGATGAAAAACAAGGAAGAGGCTGCTTCGGAGAAACGTCCAAAGAAGAAGTCTGCAATGGATGCGAAGCGTGAGCTGATGGAGGTTTGGGATGAAAAAATGAAGGTGGATTCGGAAAATACAGTTGATGCGTCTGCTGAAAAGAGTTATGCAGCTAAGGTCAAAGATACTATTAGACTGTTTAATAAACACTATCTCCATTTGGTTCAGGTTAGTTACTTTTATGTTATAGTGTCTCTTTTGATTGCCTTGTTTTGCTTGAAGTAATTCATCTTTCGAATGTACAGGAGGAAGAGGAGAGGTGTGCAAAAGCAAGAGCTGAAGCTGAGAAGAAAAAGAAATCTCCCAAGAAATCTCCCAAGAAATCTCCCAAGAAATCTCCTAAGAAATCTCCTAAGAAATCTCCTGGGAAGAAATCTGCTAAAAATTCTAAATCATCTGCTGGGAAGAAAAATGCCAAGGTAAAGCTCTCTGCAGTTGGTGGAGGTGTGGCTTTTATTATTTGTGTTTCAATGTCACACACTAGATACTCATTGCAAGTTTAGGCCCAAGTTGCGTTTTTGTTTAAATAGCTTGTTTGCAGTTCACTACTAACTAAACTCAATGTTTTAAATTTTGTAGAAAGATACTTTGCCTATAGAACCAAAGAATGCCGCCAAGCGACCTGATCTGAAGGCATTAACCAAGGCAAGTTAAGAATTGATTATGTTGAATCTTCACTTTTTTGGATTGTCAGCAGTGTTGTGGATTCATTGCGGAGAGCCAAATTCCCGCTATACAGGCTGCTTTACGGCTCCGTTATAGCGGATTATGGCAGAAAAACCCGCAATATCAGCCGATATTTACAATTGCGGCGAACCCAAAAACCGCCACATATATCCGCTAGGCCATGGCACCCCAATTTGACAACACTGCCAGTGCTTGTTATTAGTTTACCTTATTCATCTTTTGTTTGCTATGAGCCATATCTTTGAAACAATTTAAAGGAGCACTTTTAGTTCTAAAACAATTTACATTTATTTATTTTTCATATGATCCTCTGTTTTGATTTTATTCCTATTTTGGCACTTACTCCAATTGTTGCTAGGGGAGTAATCTTTCTCTATTGCTCACTCAAGTTGTCCAAAAAGTATTATATAGTCAAAATACGCTAAGCCCGAAGCAAAACCAATTTAGTTGTATCTAGCTTGTTTTCTTTTAACAATGTCTTTGTATTGGAGGTCTTGCAGATGATGCAAAATAGTGAGATACTGAACCCTGAAAAAAGAATTGGCGATATTCCAGGTTGGCAGCTTCATCTTGTGTGTATTGACTGTTGATTTTTTATAGCATAACAAATTTTACAATTAGCTTCTTTCACGATTCATCATTAATTATCAGGCATTTTTGTTTATAATATATTTTAATTTTCTAATATTCAAGGTGTTGAGGTTGGATATCAGTTCTATTCTCGTGCTGAAATGGTTGCCATTGGTTTTCATAGCCACTGGTTAAATGGCATAGATTATATGGGCCAATCTTATTCCAAAGTGGTAATACAACTTGTTTCCCTTATTTTACTCAGTAGTCTAATTTTTAATATCAAAAGATAAGTGATTCATATGATCTTAATTAATAGATTTTTGACTATAATGTTCCTTACAAACCCCTCTCTTTTTACTTTCATCTCTTTGGTTGTTGCAGTACAACAGCTACAATTTCCCAATTGCTGTGGCTATTGTTATTTCTGGAATGTATGAAGATGACCTTGATAATGCCGAAGATGTCATTTACACTGGTCAAGGTGGCCACAACCTGACTGGCAATAAGAGACAAATGGGAGATCAAAAAATGGAGCGTGGTAATTTAGCACTCAAGGTATGCTTTCTAATGATTGTAGCTAACATTATTCTATCTGCAGAATGCTTCCAACAATTCACCCAAAAGCATAAATAACCAGCCAATGGACCTTACTTTTGTATTCTTTCACGCACCTATGTTCTTTTTAGTATGGCATGTTTCTCTAATCCATTGTACTCTATTTGATGTTCAAAGGCACATCTAACATGATTTGATCTCATTTGTAGAACTGTTCAGAGCAATGTGTGCCAGTAAGGGTGATTCGAGGTCATAACTCACGTGACAGTTATACACGTAAAGTTTATACATATGATGGATTGTACAAGGTAAGTTCTCTGAAGACTTTATTACTTAGTTATGTCTCCCTATATTAATTGTACCTCTGTTTTGTATGCGCATGCACGCACGGCACACACACGTATGATAAAGGCAGCACGTATGTTAAAGGCAGCTAATAATATCACATTTTAATTTTTTAAATAATGGTAAACAAGACACGTGCCATCTGTCTTTATATATTTATTTTTCACCGTGTTTGTGTATTTGAATTTGTAAGTTGACTCATGTTTAGCGAGAGAGCATATGCCTATATAGTGTTTAAGTGTTGGGCAATAATTTTTAATTGGAAGTTGAAGGATATGCTCATGATTATTACTTTCACTTGTATTATCAATTATTGTGTTTTAAACTTACTACAATTATCTAATCAGCAATATTAATTCCATATTTAAAATCTTGTGCCTGTTTTGCAGGTTGTCAATTATTGGGCAGAGAAGGGAATATCTGGCTTCACAGTCTACAAGTATCGGCTTAGGAGGGTTGAGGGTCAGCCTACATTAACCACTAATCAGGTTTAACTATATTTTTTCTAGCTTCATCTTTCAATTGTTACTTGTATTTTTATATATTACCTCTTAATGTGTTTTATTGTAAAGTTGTTATCAAACTTCTTGTCCTGCCGGTACCTGCACATCCTCACTCATCCACAACAACCAACTATTTTTACCCATCATTGTTATGTCTCATTTTAAACTTTAAGTTCTGTCTTGATTGCACCTGTTAGGATTCATGTTTAGTTTGCATATTGTTTTTTATTCTTTGTAGTAGTGGATATCCTTCTATAGTCATTTTGGGGTCTGGTGTTAGTGCTGCTATCTGAGATTAATGCATAGGCTCAAATCAACAAATTATATTTTAAATAAAACATCCCAATTTAATTTATTTAGGTTACATTGGTTCTTTAATCAGAACCTTCACCCTCTTCTTCATCATCTTCCTCTCCTTTGATATTTCACTTTTCTTTATTACCGAGCAGAGATTTCTGAGTTTAGTTTCTGTATCATCTATTCTTTCTCAACTACTATCCACATTTTAGCCCTATTCATTAAACTACCCTTCATTGTTTTCATTTTCCTCGTGCTTTTGATATATTGACTTGTTCCTGTTTCTTATTCCTGTTCAGTTTTAATTTCTGAGTTATCAGGTTGTGGTTTCTTGGGGTGTAAAATTATGATTTTTAGATGTACTTCAAAATTTGCCATTTAGGGTTGTGGTTATTTGGGGTAGGGGTATGTAAGGCATGTATAGGTGGGTGTTGGTGTGCGAAGTGCTTAGCTAGGAGGATGGTAGTGGCCAGAAATTTGGCCGGTTTGATGATATTTAGGTTTTGGTTCTATAGGTCTGCTGGAATTTGTATTGGGTGATGTGAATGGTAAATTGGCGGGGTGTAAGACATGCATTGATGTGTGTTTTTGGTGATATTTGGATTTTGGTCCTATAGGTCCCGCTACTGGGTGATGAGCGGTGTTTAAAAACTCAAGAGTCTACGCTGAATCAATAGAGGATTGAAATACTGTAACTCGAGGATTGTAGCATGGATCGTAAGATCTTAATACTAGTAGAAAAATATATTTATGCATGTATAATTACATACACAGGCCAAGTTCACAAGTTCACAATCATAAGTTGTACTTTTTAGAATAAAAAGCAGCAATTCTGTTTTTAATGTATTAAGGTAGAAGAATAGTGATAGAAAAAAATTTACGGGGAAATAAAAGAGTAATAATATGATGCAGTAACAAGTGTGTTTTTTGAGATAAGGTTGTAATCATGGCAAAGGATTAATGATACGGCATCGGAAGAGAAGAGAAGGTTGTAATTCATAGTAATTCATTCATAAAATAAAGGAATAATATTTGACATGTCTCTCTGAATTTCTATTTAAAATAGTTAAAACGTTTTATTTTTGTCACGACCCTTTTCAGGCCCATTTTATAAATTGGTTTTTTCTTCTCTAAAAAAACCCCAAAAAAGTAGCGCCGCCGCTGCCTCTCTGAACTCAAAACGAGTTTACTTAAACACTCATGTGAGTTTACCGTTTTTGTTACCTGCGACCTCACCTGAAATGCAGCATGCCGACATGACAATGTCATGTTGGATCGGATTCATGAGTTAATTGCGGTTCTGCATACATTAAAAAGGCAGAAGAATAAACAGAATGAGGGTGTGGTTGAAGAGGAAGAAACTAGGTGTTGTGGTTGAGGCATGATGAGAATGGTAAAGTGCTGGGTCTTGGAATGTGATTAAAAAGGCAGAAGAATAAATGGAATGTGGGTGTGGTTGAAGAGGAAGAAACTAGGCGTTACTGTTGAGGCGTGATGAGAATGTTAAAGTGCGTCTTGGAATGTGTATAAATTGAAAAGGCAGAAGAATATATAGAACGTGGGTGTGATTGAAGAGGAAGAAACTAAGTGTTGCTGTTGAGGCTCACTGCGAGCTACATTTCTTCAAGATACGATGGTGATAGCTCCGTCGGCTATTCCCAATATTCATTAGAAGACTGCAAATGCAACTCCCATTGGACTATTCTATCTCAAATGAGCTTATTAATAATACTAAAATGGTAATTAATCTGCCATGGGATATTAGTTCTCAATGTTTTGTATTTATAATGATACCAATCTAATTACATTAGCGATATTTACAAGGCAATAGGGGATAATTAAATAGAAGGAAATTTGAGATTTTATCTCATTAAATTACAAAATGTGCAGGTGTTTGGTTTTTATAACATTTCATGTGTTTCCATGTGTGTTTTATCAATTATTACCGAAGTACTCCTTGTTTTCATATTATCTTAAAAAGAAAGATTCGGCATAAAAATTGCAGGTCTCTTTATCTTGATTTCTATATAAGGTCATAGTTCATCTGTCACTTTGTTTCCTTTTAGCTCATCTTCATTTGATGTCAGGTTTATTTCACAAGTGGACGTGTACCTCAGTCTGTTGCAGAAATACGAGGGTAATGAAAAGTAATTCTGAAAAATTGAATTTTTAATATGCTTTATACATATTACATTTTCCTTAATCCTTGCTTTCATTTGTTTAGGCTGGTATGTGAGGATATCACTGGAGGTCAGGAAGCTATTCCTATTCCAGCTACAAATTTGGTTGATGACCCTCCTGTTCCACCCACAGGTATGTTGTTAGTTGACAATATAGTTGGTGACCTGTTAGATCTAGGATAGACTCTAATCATACCCTATCATTATCCCTTGTGGAACCCTTGGAACCCTTGAACACTCCCATACACCTAGAATTGGACATCTAAAATATAATCTTGGTCACCCAATAATAACAGGTGGCTCAACTAATCTAAACTAGACTTTGATACCAGTCATTCATTTTTTCTTGGAAAAGTTGAATTCTTATTATAGTTTTTTATGATGTATCTACCTATGTCTTATATGTATCACTGTTTTGAACATTACATAGGTTTCAAATATTTTAAGTCTCTGAAGGTTGCAACAAGTGTTACGCTTCCTGCCAATGCCTCTGGGTGCAAATGCAAAGGCAATTGTACTGATCATACAACCTGTGAATGTGCAAAGCGCAATGGCTCTGAATTTCCCTATGTATCTAGGGATGGTGGCAGGTTAGAAACTCTGGTGAAATGTCATTTATATCATGTATGCTACAATAATAATAATGTCATCTTTAATACATTGACAGATTAGTTGAAGCTAAAGATGTTGTGTTTGAATGCGGCCCCAATTGTGGTTGTGATCCTAGTTGTGTGAATCGAATTTCTCAAAAAGGACCTCGATATCGTTTGGAGGTTGTATTGATTTCCTTACATCTTTTGAATATTAATTTTAAATAAGTTAAATATTGATCTTGATAATACCCAGGTTTTTCGCACAGCAAAAAAAGGATGGGCGGTACGATCCTGGGATTTTATTCCATCTGGGGCACCCGTGTGTGAGTACACCGGAATTCTCGGCAGGACTGATGACGTAGACAGTTGTTTAGAAAACAACTATATATTTGAGATTGATTGCCTCCAGACTATTAAAGGTCTTGGAGGAAGGGAGGTAACAATTTCTGTGAAATCACAATTCTTTTAACAGTTGTTTCAGTCAGTTTTGAGAATTTTTTTCTTGTCTTTGGTAATGTTAATTTTGACAGAGGCGGTCGCAAAATGTACCATATGCTGCCAAGCTTTTGGACAAATATGATGACCAAAGTCCTGATAGTGCACCAGAGTTTTGTATTGACGCAGGATCTACTGGAAATATTGCTAGGTTTATAAACCATTGTTGTGAGCCTAATTTGTTTGTACAATGTGTTTTGAGCACACACCATGATTTGCGTCTGGCTCGAGTAATGCTGTTTGCTGCTGACAACATACCCCCTTTGCAGGTCCCATTTAATATATTGTCTTATTCTTTTTTTATCCTCTATCTAAAGTCTAATACTCATTTTGCTCCTTTAACTTTTATAAGAATATTTTTAGTCCTTTATATTGTATATGTAAGTTATACAAATGAGTTCTTTAGGTTGTATCTAACAACAATGCATGTTCTTTAAGTTATACAAATGAATCATGCCTTGTACAAATTATTGATCTTGCCTAAGGCCAAAAATAATCATTTGTACTAATTATTAGGAGTTCAATAGAAGGGAATCATGTTTCCAAATCCTCCCAAGTTTTGGCTCTATAAAGAAAATTCTTCCATTTTGACTTAGTTCACTGTTTGGAGGGTTTCTTTTTTCTTTTACCTATGAAAAGAGAGGGAGTACTAGTTGTTATTGTTTTGCCAAATGTCTTAAATCTTCAATTGGTACATTTGCAGGAACTGACATATGACTATGGCTATGCTCTTGATAGCGTCTTGGACTCTGATGGGAAGATAAAGCAAATGGCATGTTATTGTGGAGCTTCAGACTGCAGAAAGCGATTATTCTAAATCTCTGAACCCTTTTGGAGGCATAAATAGTAGATTTTTTCATAATTATTAGAGCAAATATTTGGTGTGAATCAACACAAAGGCCTCCTAAGACTTGATTTGCTACCTTTTGATTTGTAGTATGCATTGGGCCAAAATTGAAACTTTATTATCTTCTTTTTTTTTTCTTTTTTTTTTGTAAATTCAAGAGATAGTCTAGATTTTATTCGGCTTGATGTAACCCTATTTATTGGTTGCCGAAAATTAACAGCAGTACTTAAGCAAAGCAAGAAGAATTTAAGAATTACTTGATTTTTAGTATTCTATTATTTTATATTTATTTAGAGACCTTTTTAAACTGTATGCATATATTGCGTCGCATAAGGAAGGGGTTGTAGAGTTAACTGAGTTGTGTAAATTCTGCATATACTGTCTCTCATAAGATGGGGTTATAGAGTAGACTGAGTTGTGTAAATTCTGAGTGCTCCCCCAAGAGCACCCTTATCCTCAAGGGTGAAAATATGAAAACTTCAACAAGTCATAGTAAAATTTCCAAGAATTTTAGTGGCAACAACTCTTCCTCTCTTTACCATTTTTTCTGTCCAGTATAGCATAGGGAACCTTTCCGTTGATACAGGTGTAGTACGAATTTGCTGGACAATTAAGGCAATAGGGTTATGACACTTTTAAGTTGTGAAACATGAAAAACATTATGTATGTTAGATGATAGGGAAGGTCCAATGCAACAGTTCCCATCTTGTCTACCATTTGAGATGGTGTTAGCTCTCATTTTTGACGCCAGCACAATTAGAATAGATCTAAGTTAGAATGTTATTCAAAAAACATGAAGGTTTTGACACAATTTTGAGGAAACCTGAAACAAAGAAAGGTTGACAAAATTTCTAAAAAAAATGCTAAGTGTTGGAGAAGCTTTCGACTAGGATTATGCTAGAAGGAACACAGGGCAGTTACCATGAAGGCTGAAGGGAATTCTTAGTGTCTAAGTTTCAAATTGATAGTGGGCGAATGTGGGAGCAGTTGAAGTTGTGAAAAAGCGCCAAAAGGACACGTTGTGAAGTCATAACTGTCATTTAGTGGTTATTTACTAACGTTATAAATAGTTGTTGTTTTTATGTAATAAAGGTGTTCATTCATCTTGTACTAATCACTCCAAATCACTCAAAGTACCCGCGTGTAGAGAAACGAGTTAGCGAGAATGTACGTGATACAACACCAACTCCTTTTCATTAATGCAATTTATTTGTCTTTACCATTTATGCGCTGTTACTTATTCTGCGTTTTAGCTTTCACCCTTTATGTTTAAACTGCCTTTTCAAGCCCTTTTGCGACATTATTTTAAGTTACGTTTCACGCTATTTCACATTCTGCATTTTACGTTAACCTGCAAATTTAACATTTTGCACATTTACTTTCAAAGATCTCATAGTCGAACGTGGAATTCATATTAGAGTCTTTTGCACCTTTATTTTTAAAACCCTTTATTTTCACAACCATTTACCTTCAAAGTCCTTTGTTTTTAAAGTCATTTACTTTTAAAGCCATTTATTTTCAAAGTCCTTTAGTCTTAAAGCCCTTTACTTTCCAAGTCATTTACTTTCAAAGATCTCATAGTCGAATGTGGAGTTCAGATTAGAGTCTTTTGCACATTTACTTTCAAAGTCATTTATTTTTAAAAGTCATTTACTTTCAAAGTCATTTATTTTTAAAAGTCATTTACTTTCAAGAGTCATTTACACTATTGCATTTACTTTCGATTGTTACTGCCAAAACATTTACATTATTGCACTTTTACATATTGCCTTTAATCTTCAAGTCAATTTTACTTTACAAAGATTTCATAGTCGAACGTGGAGTTCAAATTAAAGTTTTTTTCACATACTTAGCACATGTCTTAGGATTTAGTATGGTCGATATTGCAAGTTATTCAATTTTACCCTGAATTGATAGACCAACGCTTGTTTATCAAAATTCACAGTAAACAAATTGGCACACCTGGTGGGACCCAGTGCTAAGCATTCTAAAGTTTACATTAACCAAATTCATCTTTTGGTGCAATACTTCATTGTATGTTCTTGAGGAGTGGGAAGTTAGCCATGACACACGAAGAGGTACCAAAGAGAAGATATAGTAAGAGAATGACAACAAGTGCTAATCAACAAGTTGATCCACAAGGAAGCGTTTCAAATACTCAGTCAAGTAGCATGGGGTCTCAAAATACTCCATATCCAGTTTCTTCGACGGAAGGACAGACGCCACCACCAGTAGTTGTGTCTGAACAAATGTAGCCTATGGCCAGTCCAGGATCAACATGTGTACGAACGTACACTCAACCTGTGTTGGAATATATAGGACCACAAAGTTCTAATCCACCAACACCTCCAGGATGTACCAAGGAACCCATCTTATGGTATGCCTACGTCAATGATGCAAAATCTACAAAACGCTCCACCCATATTTTCAGAAAATATAGTGTCTTCTCCAGTGCAAGGATCTGGGTCAGGTGGTCGAAACAACCAAAGCATAAGTGTTGGTTATTCTGTTCAGGCACCCAGTCTTACAAATACATCCATAAACTGTTTGAGGCAGCAAGTGGATGAAAGTAATATGCAAATGGTGCAAACGCTGTCTCAGACAATGGGAGAAGTTTTTCAACCTTTGATTCAGAATACTGCTCAGACTAATCAACAACTGGCGACACAATTAGCCAGTATGGATGACTTTATAGGAGTACCAGCATTTGATCGAAGACCAACAATTGGCGAAAACATTCCACGGTGTCAGCCACAGAACATACCGGAGGCGAATATAGAAGATCAGGAGATGGGCGAACCTTTCAGAGTCGAACCGCAAAGGAACCAGGTGCCAACCCATATGGAGGAAGAACTAGGAGTAGTCATGGTGAACAGGAATCAAAATGCTGACCAAATACTTAGACAAGTTAGACACCAAGGCGTGGCAGAAGAAAATAATCTTGCAGCCATGGTTGAAAGAATAATGACCAAAAATGGTGCAAACATTGGTTTCACACGGCCAAATTATACTTCACCCATAATGGATTATATTCTTCAAGCTGAATTACCTCCCAGGACGAAGGTTCCAAAGTTCAGTAAGTTTGCAGGAGATACTACTGAATCAACCGTCGAACATGTGGCTAAGTATATGATTGAAGCAGGAGAGATATCAGGTGACGAAAGCCTTAGGGTCAAGTACTTCCCAAGTTCTCTCACAAAAAATGCTTTCACGTGGTTTACCATGTTGTCTCCTAATTCGGTTTATAATTGGGCTCAATTAGAATGTTTGTTCCACGAACAATTCTACATGGGACAAACCAAGATCAGCTTGAAAGAATTGGCTAGTGTCAAACGAAAAGTCACAGAGCCAATTGATGATTACCTGAATAGGTTTCGACTTCTTAAAGCCAGATGTTTTACACAGGTCCCAGAACACGAGTTGGTCGAGATGGCTGCTGGGGGTCTTGATTATGCCATTAGGAAGAAGTTGGACACCCAGTATCTCAGAGGTATGGCGCAGCTAGCTAATAGAGTTCGACAACTAGAGAGGCTAAGAGAAGAAAAAGCTAGGTTCAGTAAGGGTAAGAAAGTAGCCTTTGTCGAATGTAACGAAGATGTAGAAAATCTCTATGATGAAACGTCTTATTTCGACGAACATGAGGTTGATGTTGCTGAATTAAAGTAAGGTCCACCTTATGCTTGTAAACTCTTAGCTCCTTCGAATGGAAAAAACCCCCTGAGTCTAATGACAAATTTCCTAAGAAAACGTATACTTTCGACGTTACTAAATGTGACGAAATATTTGATTTGTTAGTTAAGGATGGGAAAATAATAGTGCCTGCTGGTGTTAAAGTACATCCTTTAGAACAAAGAAAGAAAAGAGGCTTTTGTAAGTACCACAATTTCTTGGGTCATAAAACTTCTCAATGTTTTCTTTTCAGGGATTTGGTGCAAAACGCCATTCAAGAAGGAAGGATGAAGTTTGGAGACAAGGGGAAGACTGAAATGAAGATTGACTCTGACCCATTACAGACTGTAGAAGCTAACTACGCAGAACCCGAAGAGGTTCAAATGGTCGAATCCATTGAAAAGATTAACTCTCCAGTCAACATGGTGGAAACCACTGAGAATTTCGCCACAAAATCTGAAACAGCCAAAGCAACTGAAGGCCGTGACGCAACATCAACGAGCCTAGGAAGGACTGGTGGTAGTAGTCTAACGTTGGTGACCAAGAAGACTGCTGATAAGTTTGTTCAGATAAATAAAGCTGCTAAGGGATTGGAAGTGGCAGAAAGAAGGCTGGGAGGAAGTGCTGCTAAGAGCCTCAACATGGTTGAATTAAGTGGAGAATTTGAGGCTAATGCAGATAACGTCCACACCAAGGAGGCTGTGGGCGGAAATGGTCCCAAGATCGAAGTCATCAGAGAGATAGAGAACAACATGTTGTTGGTGGGAGAAATGACCGAAATGGACGGTTGCGTGTTAGAACAGTGGACATGCATGGCAGCAGAACAATACTTTAAGACGTCTCCTAACATAGAGAGATTCCATGCTGAAGATGCCACTTGGGAGAAGGTAGCGCAAGAGGCAGACAATAAGTGCGTGGAGAAACACACTGAAAACCTTGAAGCTCATTTTTTCAATATGCAGTTGGAAGAAAAGATCGATGTGAACATGATTGAGATCCCAGATCAAAATGTCGAAGAAGTAAGGGAGACGAACAAATAAGAGGAATGTAATAAAATGGCTTACCCCAAGCAAGAGGAAACCATTGTTGACTTTTTACATCATTTCAAGAAGAAGGGATCAGGAGTAATGCTATGTCTCAGATGTAGCACTATTTTTTGATGAAAAAGCTGCTCACGAGTTAGAGGGAGTCAATAGAGACTGGAGGCAAAAAATGAACTAGGGCCTGAGAAAATTTGATCCCAGAAGATCCTTGGCAGGGATAAAAACACCAGCTAGGCCCAACACATTTAAACCAGCTGGGAATATGTCAACAGGAAGCTGGATGAAGCCCGTCGAAGGGAGAGGGCAGAAGAAATGGAAAAATTTTGACGTAGAGAGAGGTTCCTCATTTGAATATCTAAGAGAAAGTCATACAACTAATAAGTCAGCGTATTTTTCTCAAAACTACAAGGGTAAGAACCATATGACCAAGTCACATTGGAGAAGAGAACTGCGTAGGCGAAAGGCTATCAGGGACGCCCAGGTACCAAGACAGGGAGAGTTGAGTACTAACATTGTCAATTCAGATACAAAAGCTGAGAAGATGCCCATAAGGCGAAAGTTGTTTGGTGTTCTGCAGTACCATCCAGAAAGGAAAGTCGAAGAGGATGATAACATGACTGAAAACTTCGACAATGAGTCTGCAGCTTCCCTCGACATTATAGTGAATGTCGTATCTGTTATGCCCAAAGAGTTTGGCCAGACTATAGAAGTAGAAGATGTGGATCAGAACAATGAGATGGAAATGCTGGCACACAAGCCTGTGTGTTATTACATAATGAACAATGGGTGTGTAGAGGAGAAAAACGCTTTCTTTGAATTCCCTACAGAGGCTATGAAAGGTCACTTGGAGCCTCTTTACATTACTGGAAAAGTGGAGAACGTGCCAGTGAACAAGATACTGGTAGATTGTGGCGCAACTGTGAACCTGATGCCCCGGTTCCTGCTAAGGAAAATTGGGAAATGTGATGATGATACCAAACCCCACAACATGGTTCTGTCGAACTATGAGGGGAAAGTTGGCTCTACTCTAGGAGTAATCCAAGTTGATCTCAGTGTGGGAACAATTACTAGACCCACAGTTTTTATGGTGGTTGAAACTAAAGCCAACTACAACCTGCTCCTGGGAAGAGAATGAATCCATGGTGGAGACGCTGTACCTTCTTCCATGCATCAGAGAATTACCATTTGGAGGCCAGATGGTATAGTGGAAAATATTGAAGCAGATCAAGTGTACTTTAAATCCCCTATCAATCAGGTTGACAAGAGACAATTTGATAAGCACCTGGCGAACATTGCTCCATGTCCTCCAACAGATTTTGAGTTCACACCAGACGAAGACACATTCTATTCGCTATACTTGCATCCTATCGAAGGTTTTAGATGGGACAAGGAGGTTACAGGAGGAAGGCCTTCAAGCTTAAGTAAGCCTCCAATAGACTCCACTTGGTGGGGAAGTGAGTTTAGTGATCATGGCTGAATTCGAGGCGTTGAAGAGAATTTCGGCCTATGTGGCTGAAACGAAATTACAGGCAGCTCTGGAAGCTACTGACAACAACATGGCTGATAAAGCCAATCCTAAATTTCACCAAGAATGTCCTGGTAAGGACTTCGGCCCAAAATATGGAGAGCAAAGCCAGAGGCTCGACGCCATTTATGAGGATGTGCCTTTGGGGTTCGAAAAAGATCCGCTAGCAAACAATGTTAAGATGCTAGCACAAGATCCGTTAGAAGAAATAGACCTTATTGAGGGGGCACTCAAAAGGCCTACGTACATCATCGCCAATTTGAACCCCCAACTAAAGGTCGAAGTGGTTCAGTTATTAAAGGAGTTCAAAGATTGATTCACCTGGGATTATGATGAAATGCTAGGTTTGAGCAGGGAGTTGGTCGAACATAGGTTTCCTATGACACCTGGGAAAAAACCAGTCAAGTAAGGCCCAAGACAGTTTGCACCAGAAATACTGTCAAAGATTAAAGAGGAGGTCGAAAGACTGCTTCGTTGCAAATTCATTCGCACATCAAGGTATGTTGGATGGTTGGCTAATATAGTGCCTGTTATTAAAAAGAATGGTTCTTTAAGGGTTTGCATAGACTTTAGAAATTTAAATTCTGCAACTTCTAAAGACGAATATTCAATGCCAGTAGCAGAAATGTTAGTGGATTCTGCAGCAGGACATGAATATCTTAGCATGTTAGATGGATATTCTGGTTACAACCAAATTTTCATTGCTGAGGAAGATGTTCCTAAAATTGTGTTTCAATGTCCTGGGGCTTTAGGTACCTACGAATGGGTAGTAATGCCTTTTGGCCTTAAAAATGCTGGTGCCACGTACCAGAGGGCAATGAACTCAATCTTCCATGATTTTATAGATACATTCATGCAAATTTACATTGATGATATTGTTATAAAATCTATTTCTAGGAAGACCCATATTGACCATCTTCGCCAGTCCTTTTTAAGGATGAGAAAGTTTGGCCTCAAAATGAATCCTCTTAAATGTGCTTTCTGTGTACAGGCAGGAGATTTTCTAGGCTTTGTGGTCCACAAGAAAGGGATTGAAATAAATCAAAATAAGACCAAAGCCATAATGGAAGTGAAAGCTCCATCAACCAAGAAGGAGTTGCAGTCACTCTTAGGAAAGATCAATTTCTTGAGAAGGTTTATATCCAACCTAAGTGGCAAGACACAAGCTTTTTCGCCATTGCTTCGTTTCAAATAAAATGGTTTTGAATGGGGGCACCTACAACAGGAAGCCTTCGACAAGCTCAAGGATTACCTAAGTCACCCTCCAATATTGTCACCACCTTGTAGAAATAAAAGTATGAGATTGTATATAGCTGCAGCTGATAAAACTTTAGGGAGCATGCTAGCTCAAGAGGATGAGAATTGAGTCAAAAGAGCCATTTATTATCTTAGTAGAGTTTTAAATGATGCATAAACTAGGTATAGCATGATCGAAAAGTTGTATTTATGTTTGTATTTCTCTTGTACTAAATTAAAGTAATATATAAAGCCTGTTGATGTGTATGTTTCATCTCATTTTGATGCTATAAAACATATGTTATCTAAACCTATCTTGCATAGTTGAATTGGCAAGTGGGCATTAGCACTAATAAAATATTCTTTAACATATCAACCCCTAAAGGTTGTGAAAGGGCAAATAGTGGCAGACTTTATAGTTGACCATTCTGTCAATGAAAAGGATTTAAATTATGTTGAGTTGAAATCTTGGAAATTATACTTTGATGGATCGAGCCATAAAAAAGGAACAGGAGTAGGTATATTTATTAGTTCTCCTGAGCAAATTCCAACAAAATTTAAATTCAAAGTCGAAGGGCCTTGCTCTAACAATGAGGCTGAATATGAGGCACTGATTGCTGGCCTTGAAATTTTGTTAGAATTGGGGGCAACTAGAGTCAAAATAATGGGAGACTCAGAGTTGGTAATAAAGCAAATCACAAAGGAATACAAATGTGTTAAAGAAAATCTCATTATGTACTTTGTGATAGCAAACAAGCTATTGAAGAAATTTGAAGTAGTGGCCATCCAACACATACCCAGAGTAGAAAATCAGATTGCTAATGACTTGGCTCAGATTGCTTCTGGATGTAAAGTGTCGAAGGAAAACCTTCAGGAAGTAATCGAAGCAAGAGGGAAAGTGGTAGCTGTTGGATTGTGCCCTTCAGATTTGGAAACAATTAAGCTTGGGTGCATGAATGGCGAAAATTTTGAAACTTTTGCTATAGACGGTCTAACGAATGAAGATTGGAGAAGACCTATAGTTGAATATCTGCAAAATCCAACAGCTTCGACAAAACAAAAAGTTAGGTATCAAGCCTTAAGTTATGTACTTATAGGTAATGAACTGTTTAAGAAGACCCCTGAGGGAGTTTTGTTGAAATGCCTTAATGAAACAGAGGCGTATTTGGCGCTTTCGACATTTCATAGTGGGGCTTGTGGAGCGCACCAAGTTGGCCATAAAATGAAATGGTTGTTATTTCGACAAGGCATGTATTGGCCCACTATGCTGAAGGATTGCATAGAGTTCGCCAAGGGGTTCCAGGAATGTCAGATTCACGCTGGCATACAACATATTCCTGCGAGTGAGTTGCACTCCATAGTGAGTTGGCATTGATTACTTGACCAAATGGATTGAAGCAATACCATTAGCGAACGTAGGTCAAGAAGATGTTATCGAATTCATCCAAAATCACATCATTTATAGATTTGGGATTCCAGAAACAATTACTACAAATCAAGATTCAGTTTTTACCGGTCGAAAGATGCAGGAATTTGATAAGGAAATGGGTTTTAAACTCTTGACTTCTACGCCTTATTATGCTCAGGTGAATGGGCAAGTCGAAGCTTCCAACAAGGTGGTGATTGGACTAATTAAGAAACATGTGGGAAAGAAGCCTAGGAGTTGGCATAAGATGTTAGACCAGATCCTTTGGGCATGTCGAACTTCCCCAAGGAGTCTACTAATACTACTCCATTTCAACTTACTTTTGGTCATGATGCACTATTGCCTGTGGAGATATGTGTGCAATCTGTGAGAGTCCAAAGACATCATGAGATCCCTGTTGAATCCTACTAGGCCATGATGATGGACGAACTAGTGGATTTGGATGAAGAAAGGCTTAGGGCCTTACAGTTATTAAAGAGACAAAAGAAGAGGGTCAAAGAATCCTATAACAAGAAAGTTAAGTCGAAATCCTTTTTATATGGGGATCTAGTTTGGAAAGTAATCTTGCCTATAGATCGAAAGGATAGAACTTTAGGCAAGTGGTCTCCTAAATGGGAAGATCCATTTCAGATTATACAAGTATTCTCCAATGGGGCCTATGAGATTGAAGAGTTATTAAAAGATAAAATAATCTTGAAAGTAAATGGCAAGTATTTGAAAAAATATAGGCCTATTTTGCAAGAAGTTCAGATCAAAATGTAAATTTTATTAAAAGGCACAAAAAACCAAAATGGCCAAAAAGGCTAACATGGCATACAAAGCAGAGGAGAATCAACACAACAATCTGGAAAATCAAATAGAAAACTACTCATAATCTCTCCAATCAAGAGATTTGAGGAACTCCATGTAGTCTTCATCAGCTTCATCATCAGAATTGCTGGTGTTGGAACACCCCTTCTTAAGAATCTTCATCCCGGTTTCACTCTTCTTGGCGCGAGAAGTTGCTCCAGCAGAGGCTTCAGGCTTCTTTGCCTCTTGAGCCTTCTTAGAAGCGTTAAGCGTCTTTGTTTCTTTAACTTCCTCCTTAATGGTTGGTTTTCCTAAAGGGTTACTCATGCTTGCTTTGGTGGGCATGAAACGTAGTCCTTGAAGAGAGATTTTATAGAACAAAGTTTGGTTGGGAGTGGCCAGTCAAACAGTGGAGACACATAGATTGGTTAGAGAAGTACGCCTAAGAAGGCTACGCTTTAAATACTCTAGTAAAACTAGAGGTTTGTATCGTTGGAGCATTAAGTGAATATAGCAATATGATGTTCTCTAGAAAAGAGGTAGACGACCTTAATTGCAAAATGGACTCAAAATCAAGGCCATGGATAACATACATCATATACGTGCCATAAAATACGTGTCAAAAAATGTGATATCGTGCAAGTAATTAAGTAAAAAATATCAGAAAGCAGGAAAAATTGTCATTACAGAAGAAGGCTTGACAGGCCAAGAAATAAGTGACGATTAAAACAATATTACAAACAAAGGTCAGTGAGACATCAGAAGGGAAACTTCGACTTTAGTTGAGCAAAAGTCTTCATATGATGACTGAGGCGAGCCTCACACAGAGATTTGTCAAGCTTGACTGCTGCAAGCTCTTTCTCAAATCTCTGGGCTGCATCAATGAGGTCGATGGCGCTCTTCAGCTCTTGGGCCATTTCAGGATCGTCGAAATGCTGCAACTCAAGGTTGGGTTTTTCAGCATTAAATATTTTCGTTTGAAGTTCCTTGAGTTGCTGCTTCCAAGCCTCAATGTCTTTCTGATTGGAGGTTATATATTCTTGTCGCTGCTTTTGAGCAACCTCCAACTATTCGACCTTGGCTTCTGATTCTTGTGCACCAGTCCAGGTTGCACTCTCATGACCTGCAGTGTCCATAATAGTTTTCTGGATAGAGGGGAACCACTTGATCTCTGAAGATAAGTCATCCACCACAACAGTCAAATCAATCAAGAAACCAGAAATTTCTGGATGAAGAGTGGTGAGGTCAAGTTTCTTGAGTTGGTCCTTCAAAAAGAAACGGGCTGTTGGGTCTGAATCCAAGACATTGTGAATATCTCCCCTGAAGAATTTTTTCTTGATAGACTAGAGAATAGGAACAACGAAGTCATATGAAGCTAGATGGATAGAAGGGGTCGAAGAACTGGAAGAAAAACCACATTTCTGCCCAAGGATTTGCTTGGCATACTCCCTAGGGTTCGACCACTTAAGAGCTGCCAAAGGATCCTCAAGAGTTAAGATAGGAGCTGAAGCTTTCTTCACTACAGGAGAAGTATGGTGAAGTTTAGGACCTTCTTTGTAACAACCCAATTTTCAATAACTGATTAATGATACTAATTAATTGGTTTGTGTGATTTATCTAATTTAAGTGAATTATTGGATTTAACTGATTTATTCTATTTGGTAGAATAATGTGGATTTACTTGATATTCTCTAATTAATGATAAGATGAGATATTTTGGTGAGAAAAAGGAATTGATAGATATTTTTGAGAGATGAGGTATTGAGGAGAATCAAAAGAGAAGGATATATAAAAGAAAGAAGAGAGAAAAGGAAAGGGGTAGAAAGAAAGAAGAAAAAGGAGAGAAAGAAAGAGGAAGAGGAAAAAAGAGGAATAAAAAGGGAAAAGCTTGGAAATCATCAAGAACGACTTCTAGCTTCCGATTAATCGAGGTAAGGGTGTGAAATATTGTTATCCTACCAATGTATGTGATTATGTATGAATTGTTTGGTTGTTTCCCCTCATTTTCCATTCTAGGGCATAAATGAGTTTAATCGGTAGAAACCGAGTTTTAACGGTTAAAAATGAGAATAAGTGGTAAAGTTTAGTCGAGGAATGTTGGGCTAAGGCTACTAGAATGAGTTGGAATTGAATCGGGTGGATTTTGAGGAGTTTCGGAGTTTTGGACAGTGGAAAATTCTGAGTTCGCAGACCCTCGCTATCTAGTTCGCTAGGCGAGCAGGTCGCGAGCATTCGCTGCGGCGAGCCAGTAGCGAACGGTCCCAGACTTGGACATAATGGTTTTGGTTTTCTTCGCTGGTAGCGAAGGGGGTAGCGAGCATTCGCTAGGCCTTCGCTGAGCGAGTGAGGTAGTGAATCAAGTCAGTGGCTTCTGTTTGCCTTCACGAGCTTGTTCGCTAGGCGAAGAGGTAGCGAGCACTCGCTAGGCGAGCAAGGTGGTGAGCGTGTCAGCATGTTGTTTTCTTGTGTTTTCCATCCAATGGTTATTTGTTTGGTTCAATTATGTTAATCCTTATATAATATGAATAGTTTGTGTATTATTGAGATGAGACGTGCTGTGGGTAGCCTTATGGCGTGAATCCTAGATTGTGAAGTATGGCCTTTCGGCAATTGAATGCGTTGTTTGAATTAAACGTGAATGCATGATGAATGTGATTGAGTTCGTTGCAGTTGGCACGACCTTGTGAGTGCATATTAATTTTATGTGATAATGTGTGAAGAATGCATGAGAATATATGTATATATAGTGAATATATGTACATTGCTTGGTAATGTGATAATGATGTTTAAAATATGTAAACGTGCGAGATCCTTACTCATTGGGGTAGAATGACAAGGTGTCGTTCCTAGTATAGTAATCACTGGGGTAGAATGACAAGGTGTCGTTCCTAGCGTAGTAATCACTGGGGTAGAATAACTGAGATGTTGTTCCTGGTGGGGTATAAGCGATGTACCCATAATCCCAAATGAGGATTTGTGAGAATTGATTAGTTTACATGAGTCATATGGTATGTATATGTGATTGTTGTATGAAAGTGTAAGATGTGACCGTTTGACAATTATGTGTATAATTGTATGTACTTGTACGAGGTGAAATGCGTAATTATATATATTTGTGAATATGTATGCATTTCAAGAGTGTATGGAGGCATTTTGCATGTGAAGCATCATGATTGCATTCTTGTGTCTTGATCCCGTGTAGGATTTGTAGAAACCTCGTGTGCCCTTGCGGGGTGTGAGCGATGGTTTATTTTTAATCCCTAGGAGGATCTGCAGAAACGATCGTGTGCTCTTGTGGGGTGTGAGCGATGGTTTATATTTGATTCCATGGAGAATCTGCAGAACGATTGTGTGCGCTTGTGAGATGTGAGCAATCGGATTGTGTGCCCGTGTGGGGTGTGAGCAATCCTGAAACATCGTGTGCCCATGTGGAGTGTGAGCGATGGGTGAACATCGTAGGCCCGGCGGGGAGTTACTTCGGTAACGAGCGATGGTTCCATTTGGTTCTTCAATTGAACCTGCTGAATGAGTCGGTACCACATTTGCATCTGCATAGAGTCGTGAGTCGGTCTCTATGAGTTACATTTATCATCCTTATATGTGAATTGGCGGAATAAACATATTGTGTGTGTTTATGTGAATTGGTGAATTAAACATGTTATGTATGTTTATGTGAATTGGTGAAATAAACATGTTATGTATGTTTATGTGAATTGGTGGAATAAACATGTTGTGTGTGTTTATGTGAATTGGTGAAATAAACATGTTATGTATGTTTATGTGAATTGGTGGAATAAACATGTTATGTGTGTTTATGTGAATTGGTGAAATAAACATGTTATGTATGTTTATGTGAATTGGTGGAACAAACATGTCGTGTGTGTTTATGTGAATTGGTGAAATAAACATGTTATGTATGTTTATGTGAATTGGTGGAACAAACATGTCGTGTGTGTTTATGTGAATTGGTGAAATAAACATGTTATGTATGTTTATGTGAATTGGCGGAATAAACATGTTGTGTATGTTTATGTGTATTGGTGTAGTAATTATCATTGTAAATGTTTATGTGGAAAGGATATGACTTGTAAAAGTATGATTGATGAATGTGCTTAATTAGGTAAACATATATTGTGACATATATGACGATTATAATGAATTGTGGTGAGAAAATGTGGAATATATATGTATTCTGTACTTGTGCATTTATATATGATTATATGCATTGTTATTATGATAATATTTCTCACCCTTCTGCTGGAATGATGTCCTACATGACATCGTGCAGGTATCAAGGTGTAGTACTGTTCGTAGTTGTGAGGTCGCTATTAGTGTAGCTGTTTAGTGATCTAATTGTATTGGGTCGAGTCATGCTCTGGTCATGTAACACTGGGATCGTTTGGGTTAAGTTTCAGATGTATATTGTGATGTTGGCCTCAGTGCCTAAGTGATGTTGATTTATGTGATAAACATAAATATTTCTTTTATGAAAAATTGTGATATAAATGAATCCGCTGCTACATGCAAATGAAAATTTTTAAAGTATGATTATTTATTTCAGTGTTAATGAGCATGACAGACGGTTTTTAGTAATTTGGAAGTGTATGTGTAACACCCTTTGTGAATGCATGTTAATTTTACTCTGATTATGCTTATATTTTCCGTGGGATTTAGAAGGGTGTTACATTAGTGGTATCAGAGCAAGTCGGTCCATCCAGCCAAGTTGTCTAATGTTGTTTGTTCCCTTGTATGCGACATGTGTATAAAAACACTGTCGATACGCGTTTGTTGTTCTAAACCTTGTCTGCAGGAGTGGAAATGATCCAAGTGGGGGAGAAAGTTGTGCTTCCCCAGGATGCTGCAAGTGTGGAGTTGTAGCTCAGTGTGTGGTTGAGCGCTCTTATAGTTTGGTAAATATGGTTTATGCCCCATCATGATTTCGGCTGTCTATTGACAAATTGAGGAACTGATCACCCTTAATCTCTTGTTGATAGTAGTTGGGATTGTGTTGGATGGGATAGATGTGTCTTGCAAGCTTAGATGGCGTGAGCAGTGAATTGTTCGGAGTAGGGCCAAGTACTTGGGAATTTTGTGTAGTTAACGAAAGTGGAAAGTTGGTGGTTTGCCGATTAGTTGTGATTGTCTGGAAGTTGTCCTGACAAAGTAGTGATACATAGACAGGACGTGAAGTGGAGTTGTGATCGACTTAGTTACGGAAACTAGTCCGATATTGAGAGCTCCATGTTATATGTCTAATTGGTTAGCCAAGGAATTAAATTGATGGAGTAATTTTGAGACTTGTGTCTGGTGTGTGCTACGACAACAGTTTACGAGGTCGAGTATATAAAGGGTGGATGGTGATTTCTGGTGATTATTAAAGAAAGTAAGAGGTGGAATACAATATTGGTATGATTAGACCTCTAAGCATTTCAAGATGTTGTTTTGTATTTTGTCGTAATGGGAGAACCGTAACTCGGAATGACGCGGAATTAGGAGCGTTGGAAGTTACTACAATGCTCTATGTGATGGTGAAGTAGTAACATGGAATTAAGTTATTTCTTGATGGAGTACGTTTGGATGTTGTAGTAAGTATGGGAAGTGTGGGCTGTGTTTCCGCTATAACTCACAAATTGAGTGTCCGTTTGGCATGGGATTTTCCATACTTAATTGAGTGAGTTAATAGCTGTGTAACCGATGATATTTGGATATTCGAAGAGTATAGAGGATCATGTTGAACATCGGAGACTTGAGTTATCAGTGTTTGAGAAAGAGTAGTGATATGCCACTGGGAAGAAGTTTAAAGAGTTTTTGGGAGAGCTGTCAACAACTCGAGTATTGGTTTGGCCAAATCCGACAGGACTATTTGTTGTGTTTCGTGATGTTTGGTTGATATGATTGGGAGATATGTTAAATATAACATCAACGAGTTTTGGTTATGCTTTAAGGCAACTCAAAGTACATAAGGGAATTATCTGACAAATAATTTGGATTTGGTTGTTGTGTGTCTGTGCCGAAGTTTGGAGGCCTCAATTGTTTAGTTGAGATTTGAGATGGTTGCTGACCTTAAGAGCTTAAGGTGTTTGTTTGATTTGGAAAAGTTGAATATGAGGCAGAGGAATATAATTGGGACTTCTGAAGGAATATGGTTTTGGTTGAATTACCATTCGGGTGAGACGACGTGGTATCAAATGGGAAATTTCTGTATATACTGATGATGATGGTATTGAGCTAGAACTGAGGAAGCAAATTCGGGATATGAGTTTGGTATGTGAAGAGACTTCTTACAGAGTTGAGCTTTGTATGTTGAGACTGACTATTGGTATTCCCGATGAGATTCGAGGGAGTCGGAGTTCATTTGAGTTAATAGATTGATTGAATTTAATGGATAAAAGTCGAAGAGCTGATCTTCGGATTGATGGAAATGGTAACATGAGTTGTCGTGATAAAGTTTGTGTTTCCAATAGTGGGAGTTGGATAAAAGTACCCTGGGAGAAGGACGTTGAGATAAATTGAGTATCCATCCAGGTTCTGTGAGGATATGACCAAATTTAAGAAATCTTCTTGGTGACCATAGATGGAGAGAGAAGTGGTTGAAGTCGTATATGTTGATTAGACTTGTTGAAAGTCGAAGTGTGAACATCAGAAACTGTTGGACCTGATACAACTGTTGAGTATTTATGAGTGGCATGGGATAGTATCCCCATGGATCTTGTGACGGGTTTTCTGAAGAATTTGATGGGATATGATTCGATTTGGATGGTTAAGAATGGATTAACAAGAGTAACTCGTTACTTACCAGTAAGGATGAATCATTCTGTTAGATGGGAATCTGAGTTTTTCATTGAGATTTTGGAAAGGTTTGCAGGCACTTCTGGGTACAATGTGGTAGTTGAACTCTGACTAGCGTCCGTGGAAGGAATGGACAGACAAAGAGGATTATCCAGTATGTAGAGAATTTGTTGGAAAGCTTGTGTGTTGGACCAAGGTGGATCATGGGACCGTTAATTGTCGTTGATTGAGTTTACCTATGATAATCGCTATCATTCTAATATCAGAATGACATCGTATGGGGCTTTGTTTGGTAAGGGGTGTAGGACTCCTTTGAGTTGATGTGTGTCCGGCGAGAGTGTTGTACTCGGACCTGAGATTGTGCAAGAGGCAACTGGAAAGACCCAAGAAAGGACGTGTTTTGAGAGTTACAATAGTAACTGGTGTAGGTCGAGCTTGAGGTCTCGGAAGTACCCACTGTACTTTATTGATCTGTATCAGAGTGGTGCATCAGAAGCGTGGAGAAAATAGCATGTTAGACTATTTTACCGCCGTCACTTATGGAAATTGCATGATGTGTTCATGTGTCTAAGTTGAGGAGGTACACTGATTCAGAAGGATGGTGTGCAAATGGGAGACAATTCGATTGTGGAGGCATTGCTAGTTCAGGTTGGTGAACGAGAAGCAACTTCGAGGTAAAGGGATTCCTTTGGCGGAAGTAGTTGGGAGATTGGGATTCGAGAGTCGTATCCAGAGTTATTCGAATCAGATAACATTTTCGAGGACGAAAATTCCTAAAGTGGGGGATAGTTGTAACAACCCAATTTTCAATAACTGATTAATGGTACTAATTAATTGGTTTGTGTGATTTATATGATTTAAGTGAATTATTGGATTTAACTGATTTATTCTATTTGGTAGAATAATGTGGATTTACTTGATATTCTCTAATTAATGATAAGATGAGATATTTTAGTGAGAAAAAGGAATTGATAGATATTTTTGAGAGATGAGGTATTGAGGAGAATCAAAAGAGAAGGATATATAAAAGAAAGAAGAGAAAAAAGGAAAGGGGTAGAAAGAAAGAAGAAAAAGGAGAGAAAGAAAGAGGAAGAGGAAAAAAGAGGAATAAAAGGGGAAAAGCTTGGAAATAATCAAGAACGACTTCTAGCTTCCGATTAATCGAGGTAAGGGTGTGAAATATTGTTATCCTACCAATGTATGTGATTATGTATGAATTGTTTGGTTGTTTCCCCTCATTTTCCATTCTAGGGCATAAATGAGTTTAATCGGTAGAAACCGAGTTTTAACGGTTAAAAATGAGAATAAGTGGTAAAGTTTAGTCGAGGAATGTTGGGCTAGGGCTACTAGAACTAGTTGGAATTGAATCAGGTGGATTTTGAGGAGTTTCGGAGTTTTGGACAGTGGAAAATTCTGAGTTCGCAGACCCTCGCTAGCTAGTTCGCTAGGCGAGCAGGTCGCGAGCATTCGCTGTGGCGAGCCAGTAGCGAACGGTCCCAGACTTGGACAAAATGGTTTTGGTGTTCTTCGCTGGTAGCGAAGGGGGTAGCGAGCATTTGCTAGGCCTTCGCTGAGCGAGTGAGGTAGCGAATCAAGTCAGTGGCTTCTGTTTGCCTTCGCGAGATTGTTCGCTAGGCGAACAGGTAGCGAGCACTCGCTAAGAGCTCGCTAGGCGAGCAAGGTGGCGAGCGTGTCAACATGTTGTTTTCTTGTGTTTTCCATCCAATGGTTATTTGTTTGGTTCAATTATGTTAATCCATATATAATATGAATAGTTTGTGTATTATTGAGATGAGATGTGTTGTGGGTAGCCTTATGGCGTGAATCCTAGATTGTGAAGTATGGCCTTTTGGCAATTGAATGCGTTATTTGAATTAAACGTGAATGCATGATGAATGTGATTGAGTTCGTTGCAGTTGGCACGACCTTGTGAGTGCATATTGATTTTATGTGATAATGTGTGAAGAATGCATGAGAATATACGTATATATAGTGAATATATGTGCATTGCTTGGTAATGTGATAATGATATTGAGAATATGTAAACGTGCGAGATCCTTACTCACTGGGGTAGAATGACAAGGTGTCGTTCCTAGTGTAGTAATCACTGGGGTAGAATGACAAGGTGTCGTTCCTAGTGTAGTAATCACCGGGGTAGAATAACTGAGATGTTGTTCCTGGTGGGGTATAAGCGATGTACCCATAATCCCAAATGAGGATTTGTGAGAATTGATGAGTTTATATGAGTCATATGGTATGTATATGTGACTGTTGTATGAAAGTATGAGATGTGGCCATTTGGAAATCATGTGTATAATTGTATGTACTTGTATGAGGTGAAATGCATAATTATATATATTTGTGAATATGTATGCATTTCAGGAGTGTATGAAGTCGTTTTGCATGTGAAGCATCATGATTGCATTCTTGTGTCTTGATCCCGCGTAGGATCTATAGAAACCTCGTGTGCCCTTGTGGGGTGTGAGCGATGGTTTATTTTTAATCCCTAGGAGGATCTGCAGAAACGATCGTGTGCCCTTGTGGGGTGTGAGCGATGGTTTATATTTTATTCCATGGAGAATCTGCAGAACGATTGTGTGCGCTTGTGAGATATGAGCAATCGGATTGTGTGCCCGTGTGAGGTGTGAGCAATCCTGAAACATCGTGTGCCCATGTGGAGTGTGAGCGATGGGTGAACATCGTAGGCCCGACGGGGAGTTACTTCGGTAACGAGAGATGGTTCCATTTGGTTCTTCAATTGAACCTGTTGAATGAGTCGGTACCATATTTGCATCTGCATAGAGTCGTGAGTCGGTCTCTATGAGTTGCATTTATCATCCTTATATGTGAATTGGCGGAATAAACATATTGTGTGTGTTTATGTGAATTGGTGAAATAAACATGTTATGTATGTTTATGTGAATTGGTGAAATAAACATGTTATGTATGTTTATGTGAATTGGTGGAATAAACATGTTGTGTGTGTTTATGTGAATTGGTGAAATAAACATGTTGTGTGTGTTTATGTGAATTGGTGGAATAAACATATTGTGTGTGTTTATGTGAATTGGTGAAATAAACATTTTATGTATGTTTATGTGAATTGGTGGAACAAACATGTTGTATGTGTTTATGTGAATTGGTGAAATAAACATGTTATGTATGTTTATGTGAATTGGCGGAATAAACATGTTGTGTATGTTTATGTGTATTGGTGTAGTAATTATCATTGTAAATGTTTATGTGGAAAGGACATGACTTGTAAAAGTATGATTGATGAATATGCTTAATTAGGTAAACATATATTGTGACATATATGACGATTATAATGAATTGTGGTGAGAAAATATGGAATATATATGTATTCTGTACTTGTGCGTTTATATATGATTATATGCATTGTTATTATAATAATATTTCTCACCCTTCTGCTGGAATGATAACCTACATGACATCGTGCAGGTATCAAGGTGTAGTACTGTTCGTAGTTGCGAGGTCACTATTGGTGTAGCTGTTTAGTGATCTAATTGTATTGGGTTGAGTCATGCTCTGGTCATGTAACACTGGGATCATTTGGGTTAAGTTTCAGATGTATATTGTGATGTTGGCCTCAGTGCCTAAGTGATGTTGATTTATGTGATAAACACAAATATTTATTTTATGAAAAATTGTGATATAAATGAATCCGCTGCTACATGCAAATGAAATTTTTTAAAGTATGATTATTTATTTCAGTGTTAATGAGCATGATAGACGATTTTTAGTAATTTGGAAGTGTATGTGTGACGCCCTTTGTGAATGCATGTTAATTTTACTCTGATTATGCTTATATTTTCCGTGGGGTTTAAAAGGGTGTTACATTCTTGGTTTTCCTCTTTCTCTTCTTCTTCCTCTTCCCCTTCATCTTGTTCTTCATCCTCTCCTTCTTCTTCTTCTTCTTTGTCTTCTTCCTCTGCTTCTTCAATTCTAACTGCCTCACTGTTATCACTGACGGATGGAGGGTCATCATGGTTATGAGCTGATTCAGGGTGCAGCTCCCTTGGTTCCTCACGAACAGCTTGATTTGGATTATCATGGATTGGATGGTCTGTAGGAATGGCTAATTGTTCGACAACCACCTCATCAGTGGCCATAGGTTCAGCTTGGCTAAGAGGTGAGGGAGGCGTCGTCATCCCCAGAATTGGAGCCATCTGCTTGAGCCTGCTGCGTAGTGGTTTGAACTAAAGGAGGAATGTTTCTTCCTGTGGAAAGAAAAACATGCTTGTTTATAGGGATGGCAACAGGGCGGGTCGGGGGCGGGTTTTACTATACCCGCACCCGCACCCGCCTCCATGTAACACACCCGCCCCCAAACCCAACTGGGAATAAAAATTTACCGCCCAGACCCGCCCCCAGTAGAGAACAAGTGCACCCGCACCCGCCCCGCCCCCACCCGCAAAAAAATTAATCTTTTTTTAATTGCAATAAAAATTAATAATTTAATGAAAAAATTGATTATTTTAATAAATAAATTATTTATTTAATTAAAATTTTAATTAGTAAATGAATATTAATTTGATTAATTTAATTATTTTAATTGCAATGAAGGTATTTATAATTTAATTAAAAATATAATTAATAAATGAATATTAAAATAAGTAAAATAAGGGAATTAAACTAAAATGCATTATTTGGGGACGGGGCGGGGGCGGGTGCGGGCGGGTCTTAGTGTCTCCCCGTACCCGCACCCGTAATTAAAAGTCGGATTTTCCCCGCACCCATCTACTTCCCTATAACATTTGGTTGTTTTGACATTGAGGATAATGGTTAATTTGCCAAATTTTAAATTGGAAATGTTAGGTATTTGAAGGATATAAGAATTGAACGTAATCGGAAAATAAGAGCATTTTTATTGAATTTATTTTCAATCTTTGTACAACTTTCAATTACATCACGTTCGAAATTACAAATTAAGTCCTAAATGATCCTAAAATTCCTAATTTTTCTAAGAGATCTTCACGTCCGAATCTTCGATCTTCGAATCTGCAAAATAAATGATGTTAGAAAAATATTCAACTGGTTAGGGTCAATTTAATTAAAAAGTGGTTTTTAATAAGTTAGATACCCTCAGTTAAACTTTCATCATCGGGTACGTCAGAGGGGAAACAAATAAATGTCCCTGCATCCCCCGACTTTAATTTTCGACCCTTGCACGACCCGACAATGTCTGTTCAAGTTTGTTTCCGAGAGAGAGAAAAGTGCTTTTGGGAAAAGTGATTATTTGAAGAATTTTTTTTTTGCGTTCAGCCAAACGGGTCTTAAAGCAATATGGATATCCAGTTCAATGCCAAACCCAACAAAGATCCATAACCCAAATACAGATATCCAGTTCAGCTAAGAATAACGACCAATCCGGAAATTTCTAACAAACTTTCCAAAAAAACGCAAGCATCTGGTTCCAACAACCAAAACAAATTTCTGCTCCAAAACAAAATTACCAAATAAAACGCAGCCCCTCTGTTTCAAAACCAAACTCTCAACCAACCATCAAATTCATAACAACAAGACCTTGAATCCTGAAAAACAGCAACAAGGGCATGAAAATCGTAACAATAATAGCATGAACCCAGACCCATAAAATTAAATCAAGAATAATATAAGAACAACATCAAGTTCATCAAAAAAGGGGATAAGCAAGAACATCAGAAGAGAGGTTTTTTTTTCCTTCCGAAATAACAACAACATAAGAGTTCAACAGAAGAACAATAAAGATCATCCACGAACAAGAAGAGAGAAAGAGTTCATCATCAGATCATAAAAAAAAGAAGAAGAGATTAGATCCGCGAGACTCAGAAGCTCCACTTCATTGTCGTTGTTCAACCACCTCAAGCCACCACCACCGCAAATCCGCCAAGCCAACCGCTTCAAACCTCAGAAAAAAGGTGAGCAACTTGACCTTAAATTCATGTTTTTGCAAGATTCATGGCCAGATTTAGGGAGAAGATGGAAATAAGTAAGAAAAAGATGGAAACGAACAAGCAAGAATGGAGAAGATGAAAATGGGACTGCGTCGCCGCGGGGAAGGAGAAGGGGAACTGGGTTTTACAAACCCTATTAGCTTCAGCATATTCACCCTTCCCCTTTTATGTTATTGTTGTTAATTTTTGATTTAATTTCTTTGTTAAATTCTATAAAAATAAAAAAGAAAAACATCAATTTTGTTTAGTTTTATCACTAAAAACTTAAAATTAAAATCCATTTTTTAAAAACATAAAATTAAAACCAACTTTGAAACCAAACATAATTAAAAACCTTTTTCTAAAACATAATTAAAAACCTTTTTCAAAAACTTAATTAATTTTTTTTAATTTTTTTTTAAAAACTTAATTTAAAGCTTTTTTTTAAACTTAATTCAAAACCATTTTTTAAAAACTTAATCTTAAAACCTTAATTTTAACTTAACATTTATTAATTGAAAAAATAAATTTTTTAAAAACTAAGATTTTATTTTAATAAATTAAAACCTAACGTAATTAAAAATTAATTTTTAAAATTAAAACTTTTTTTGTAAATCAAAATTTCCAAAGCAATTACTACCATTTTCTTAAAAAACAATTAATTTCAAAACTTTTTCTTAAAACATGTTTAATAAAACATGTCTAACATTTCACTTTCAGTTTCGAATTGAGCCGTCACCTAATTGCGGATTTGATCCCGGACCTTGCCGTTTAATTTCGTCTAATTATTATGTGGTCCTTTCGTATTTCTTATTTGTACTTAGTTACTAACTTCATATTTTGTCGCATTTTTTTATGGTTGTAATTTATGCGAGGACATCGTCGCTGTTTATTCCGTTATTATTCTTACATTTTCTCATATTTCAATTCTGCCGCTTAATTAATTTTCCGTTGCGTTATTCACCAAAAATCCCCTCCGAAGGAATATGTATAGCCGTTTGACTGCCGAGTCAATAGTCTCTACCTTTGACCCTTTCATCTTTCAAACCCTAATTGCCTAGGCGTCCCGCCGTGGACCAAATTAGCCTTTACCCTAGCATTAGGATAAGGAGTCACCGCACTCCGTATCAGGTTTCCCACCGTGGAGTACCTATCTTACCCTTTAAATTCAATTCAGTTACAACATAGAGATAAGAGTCTCCACACTCCACGTGAGCGCTTTCTTAGGAACGTTTGCATCCCCATTGAAACCTTGACCACCGTCAAGAAGTTTCTCTTCCCCCCTTTCAAGGGGAACTACGATTACTCTGATTCCATCCCCTACCTCGGATACGTAGGCACAAGATGCGAATCTTGGCGAGTAAACTTAGGACTAACCCTTAGGTCTTTCTTTTCACATTCTAACCCTTAGCATATACCCTCAAGCAAATAATTATAGCAAAATAGCAACATTAAAACAAGAGGTTCTTGTAGAGTACTACAAAAGTTTAGGGTGCTAATACCTTTCCTAACCTTAACCAACCCCCGAACCTTAGATCTTTCCTCGCATTGTGTTTACGATGCAAAATAGGTTTTTCCTTTCTTTAACCTCTTCCTTCGGATAAATTAAAGACCGGTTGTGAATCTAAAAATTTGTGATTCAAATTAATTAATAATTTGATATCATATTCTCACCGCAACATTCTAAAATCAAACATAAATCATTGTGAATATTGATTGTTAGACCCATTGAAAATAATGACTTTATGCCCTCTCCCAACTTTGAGTTCCCTGTGTTTGAAGTAGAAGAAGAGGATGTTGAAGAAATTCCTGATGAAATTTCCCGATTGCTTGAGCACGAAGAAAAGACCATTCGACCTCATGAAGAGCCGGTGGAATTGGTTAATTTGGGTTCTGAAGATGATAAGAAAGAAGTCAAGATTGGGGCACTGCTTCAGTCAGATGTTAAGAAGAGGATGGTAGAGCTTCTTAGAGAATATGTTGACGTGTTTGCTTGGTCCTATCAAGACATGCCCGATCTTGATACTGATATTGTAGAGCACCATTTGCCATTGAAGCCTGAATGTTCACCTGTGAAGTAGAAATTGAGAAGAGCTCACCCTGGCATGGTTGTGAAGATTAAAGAGGAGGTTCAGAAGCAGATTGATGTTGATTTTCTTGTGACTGCTAAGTATCCTCAATGGGTAGCCAATATTGTGCCTGTTCTAAAGAAAGACGAAAAAGTACGAATGTGCATTGACTATAGAGATTTGAATAAAACAAGCCCGAAAGATGATTTTCCACTGCCACATATTAAGTTGCTTGTAGATAATACTACTAAGTTCAATATCTTTTCATTTATGGATGGATTTTCTGGTTATAATCAAATAAAGATGGCACCTGAGGATATGGAGAAAACAACATTCATTACACCCTGGGGAACATTTTGTTATAGAGTGATGCCCTTCGGTTTGAAAAATGTTGGTGCAACGTACCAGAGAGCTATGACCACTCTATTCCATGATATGATGCATAAAGAAATTGAGGTCTCTGTGGATGATATAATTTGTAAGTCGAAGACTGAAGAAGATCATATTGAATACTTATTGAAGTTGTTTCAACGTTTGAGAAAGTTTAAGCTCTGTCTGAATCCTAGTAAATGAACTTTTGGTGTCCGTTTTGGAAAGTTGTTGGGCTTTATTATCAGTCAGAAAGGCATTGAACTTGGGCTACCAAGCGCCTCAGTTAGAAAGTTCACCGATTGTGAGTCTCGGTACTCAATGCTTGAAAAGACATGTTGTGCTTTAACTTGGGCTGCCAAGCGCCTCCGCTAGTATATGTTAAATTGTACAACTTGGTTGATATCTAAAATGGATCCAATCAAGTATATCTTTGAAAAGCTTGCTTTAACGGGAGGATTGCTCGTTGGCAAATGTTGTTGTCAGAATATGATATCGAGTACAGAACTCAAAAAGCAATAAAAGGAAGTGTTTTGGCTGATCATTTGGCACACCAACCAATTGATGATTATCAACCTATCCGGTTTGATTTTCCTAATGAGTATGTGATCTATATAAAGGTTAAAGATTGTGAGGAACCATTACCTGAAGAAGGACCTGAGCCTGGATCCCGGTGGGGTTTGATTTTTGATGGAGCTGTTAATGAATATGGCAAT
This sequence comes from Lathyrus sativus, assembly GCA_963859935.3. Taxonomy (NCBI): domain Eukaryota; kingdom Viridiplantae; phylum Streptophyta; class Magnoliopsida; order Fabales; family Fabaceae; genus Lathyrus; species Lathyrus sativus. The sequence continues at coordinate 542,018,757 of OZ012737.1, forward strand.
GGTATTGGAGCAATTAGTATTACGCCTCATGGTTCTCATATTCCTTTCACTGCAAGGTTGGTGTTCACTTGCACAAATAATGCAGGTGAGTATGAAGTGTGTATTATGGGCTTGGAAGAAGCTATTGATCTAAGAATCAAGATCCTTGATGTATATGGAGATTCATCTCTGGTGATTAATCAGACTAAATGGGAGTGGGAGACACGTCAACCTGATTTGATTCTTTATCGTGATTACGCAAGAAGATTGTCAACTTTCTTCAATAAGGTTGAGTTTCACCATATACCAAGAGTAGAGAATCGAATGACAGATGCTTTAGCGACTTATCCTCTATGATTATGGTAAATCAGTGGAATGATGTGCCAAAAATTGATGTTATGCGCCTTGACATACTAGCTCATGTGTTTGCAGTTGAAGAGGTTGTTGATGGTAAACTTTGGTATTATGATATTAAATGCTTTCTTCAGAATTAAGAGGACCCACTTGGGGCATCCATGAAGGATAAGAAAACTTTGAGAAGATTGGCTGGTAGTTTCTTCTTGAATGATGATGTGATGTATAAGAGAAATTATGACATGATATTGCTCAGATGCGTGGATAAACACAAAGTAGACATGTTGATGAAAGAAATTAATGAAGGATCCTTTGGTACCCATGCCAATGGACATGAAATGGCTAAGAAGATGTTAAAGGCATGTTACTATTGGCTGACGATGGAATCTGATTGTTGTAAATATGTGAAGAAAGACCATAAATGCCAAATTTATGCTGACAAAATTCATGTGCCTCCAACTCCTCTCAATGTTATCTCTTCTCCATGGCCTTTCTTCATGTGGAGTATTGATATGATTGGAATGACTGAGCCTAAAGCATCGAATGGACACCGTTTCATATTGGTGGCTATTGACTATTTTACCAAATGGGTTGAAACGAAATCATATGCCAATGTGACCAAGCAGGTAGTGGTCCGGTTTATCAAGAACCAAATCATCTGTCAGTATGGTATTTCGAGCAAGATTATCACTGATAATGGGTCAAATCTGAATAACAAGATGATGAAGGAATTATATGATGAGTTTAAGATTGAGCATCATAATTCTTATCCTTACAGACCTAAGATGAATGTGGCTATTGAAGCTGCTAATAAGAACATTAAGAAGATCATTTAGAAGATGGTTGTTACATACAAGGATTAACATGATATGCTTCCTTTTGCTCTGCATGGGTGTTACAATTGCCCCTATTTAAATAGCTTCACCAGATGATTTGAGCAGCGGAGAGTCGAGGAATCACGGTGAAGGGATTTAAATACAGATAACCGAAATTTTTTCCCTTAGACGCAGCGCTATGCAATGCTATGGATGAAACAAAATGAACTAAAATGCTGGCAATGACTTTAATATGATGTGTATGATGAGAATGATAACTGCAAGGACGCAGACGACATAACAACATAGGGGGGCAGACGCGACGAACCCACACCGGGGAATATGACGCACTGGTGGAACAACACGACACTGGGGAACTCTAAAGTGATGACCAACCGATGCAAACATGACCAGTTGTCACTTTAGGATGAAATGGTAACACAGGATCCACACGACGGTAGGATCAGGTAAACGACAAGCTGGAATTTCTGGGACATTCCTTTAAACGAAGAGATCGAGCGGGATCTTCAGGAATCGTCGAAAAATATACAAGGAGAAACAAACACCAGAGGTACTCGGAAAAACATCGAATAACCTTGGGGACAAAGAAAAAAATTCCAGAGACATTCGGAAGAACATCAAATGAACTCTAAAACATACCAGAGATACTCATAAAACCATCAAATAAACTCTCGGCCGCATCTAGAAACAAAAGGACAACATCTATATGAGTATGAGATGAAGACAAGTCTCTGAAGGTAAATCTGAAACATTTAGAACAACAATAAATGTACGGGACAAATTGAAGACATATCTTGAAGAACATCAGATAAGCAACAAAAGGGTTCTGGAAGAACATCAGAATAAACTCAAACTGAAAAACATCAGAAAGAGAAACATATCCGAAAAACCATCGGATAGAGGAATAAATCCGAAAAACCATCGGAAAGATTATGGAAAACCATCAGAATCGAAAGGAAAATATCTAGAAAACCATCAGATAAAAGACTCGATCTGGAAAACCATCAGAAAGAGAAATAGATCTGGAAAACCATCGGATAAGATTCTGGAAAACCATCGGATAAAAGACTCGATCTGGAAAACCATCAGAAAGAGAAATAGATCCGAAAAACCGTCGGATAGTTTCTGGAAAACCATCAAAATCGAAAGGAGTATCTGGAAAACCGTCAGATAAGTTCTGGAAGAACATCAGAACAAAGACTCGATCTAGAAAACCATAAGAAAGAGAAGCATATCCGAAAAACCATCGGATAGATTCTGAAAAACCATCAGAATTAAAGGAATGTCTGGAAAACCATCAGAAAGGGAAACGTATCTGGAAAACCATCGGATAAATTCTGGAAAACCATCAGAATTGAAGGGATATCTGGAAAACCATCAGATAAGTTCTGGAAGAACATCAGAACAAAGACTCAATCTGGAAAACCATCAGAAAGGGAAACATATCTGGAAAACCATCGGATAAATTCTGGAAAACCATCAGAATTAAAGGGATATCTGGAAAACCATCAGATAAGTTCTGGAAAACCATCAGAACAAAGAAACAAATGTAAGGGTGACATCCAAGAATGACATTGGATAAAAAAGATACTAGACATTCAATAATGGCTTTGAGTGAAAGGTATAAACACAATATATGAGAACAATATGGGATGTAAGAGGAACATACATATCTGAAAAACCATCGGATAAGAAACGTCATATCTGGAAGAACGTCAGATAGACACGACACAAAATTGTTTGGTAGGTGCCAAGTGAGTTGAACTTTGACCACAAGGTAAGACATGGATAAAACACGACCTTAGGAGAAATGCAAATGAGGATGAAACACTCATGATATGTATATGTATATGAATTATGCTATGATATACGATCAAATGCAAATTTAGATGTCGACGACAAGGCTCGACTCTTTTGGTGAAATGACAAGATTGGAAAACTGATTCCTCAACACATGCATCCCCTTCATTCTGCTAAACTGTATCAAGTTGATAGTCCCTGTAGGAAGGATGAATAGCCGCTTGGGTATTCTTCAAGTAAACTGCCCCATATTACTTCAGTTTGTATGATTCGTGAAAATGATTGTCTTACTGTACTCTCGGAAGCTTGCCCCAGTCTGAGTCTTGAAATTTTTTTGGATCAACCAAATCGAAGAATGGCTGGAACTTGCCCCTGATAGGATCACCGACCAAGTTTCTTGATTGTTTGAAAATTCCTTAGAGGAAAGCCAATTCGCAAACAAAAATATTCATACAAACATGGCAATGCAAAGTTCGTGCATCTTTTGAAATTAAAATCATTTTTGAAAGATGAAAAATAAATGAGTCATCGGTCAGAACGCGGCGGTCCAGGACGCTCAAAGTTTAAAATAAAGGTGTACTGCCAAAATAAATGATTCGCAAAGATCTTTTGGAGTCACCTTATGCAACCTTGCTATAGTATGCTTTCAAAATAACCCTGCTTCAATTAGGTCTTTTGAGGGTTGTAACGTGACCTAGTTCACGGTTTATGAAACAAAAGATAAAGGCTTAAAATTTATTTGTACCCACCCATCTACGTGATAATCTTTAGTCCTACGCTCAGTTAACTCATATTATGCATTCAGGTTCCCATAGGTTAGGAATTGCACTGATGGTAGCAATGATGGTTCAGAAGTCAAGGGGCCTTCTCTGATCAACTCACGCACTCTAGCTTTCAGTGCAAAACAATGCTTCAAGTCGTGGCCTAGGGCACCCTCATGAAAAGCGCACTGGAAATCAACCCTGAATCCAGTTGGTGGAGGATTAGGAGCAGGTGGTAAATCCCTTGTAGTGATCAGTCCTTTTTGAACCAGGTAAGGATAAAATTCCGTGTAAGTCACGGGAATAGGATCAAATTGATTCCTATTTCGATACTGGTCTTGTCTAATAACTGGACGTTGAGGAGTCTGAACTGGCTGTGGAGCAACAACAGGTTGAGGTCCATGGCGAGGCTTTCTTGATTCAGTCATGACAGCATTGTTTTGCTCATCCTTCCTCTTCTGAAAATTCCCATAGGGTATCTTTGCCCCACTAGAAGATTCGGCAGCTTTGGTCACCTTACCATTTTTCAAACCTTCTTCTAACCTTTAGCCGATAGTTACCAGATCTGTAAAGCTTGAAGAGACACTCCCAATCATCTTTTCCCAATAGAAAGGAGACAAAGTGTCCACGAACATTCTTGTTAGTTCCTTCTCTGCTATAGGAGGTTCGACTTGAGAAGCTAACTCTCTCAAGCGCTGGGCGTATTCCTTGAACGACTCTTTTTCCTTCTGAGACATATTCTGAAGTTGACGAAGATCGGGAGCCATGTCCAAATTGTATTTGTATTGCTTCATAAAAGCGTTGGCGAGATCTTGGAAGCAGTGGACGCTGTTATGCTCAAAGTTCATATACCATTTGAAAGAAGCACCACTCAAACTATCTTGAAAGCAATGGATGAGCAACTTCTGATTGTTGGTGTTAGCTGCCATCTTTTGAAAGTACATGACTAGATGGGCTCTCGGACATGAATGACCTTGATACTTCACGAACTCGGGAATCTTGAATTTGGCAAGCAAAACAAGACCAGAAACTAGGCACATATTGTCGGCATCAACGTTGAAGAAATCAGTACCCTCAACAACTTGAAGTTTCTTGTTTATGATCTAAAACTGTTCACGGGTAATCTCAGGCTCAACAAAATCTTCTTGAACATCGGAAACATTGTACTCATAGGGAGGATTCTCAAAGGGAGCATGGATAGTCTGATTAACAGTGTGGACCACAGGTCTGGCCTCGGTAAGGACAGGAGCTTGAAAAACCAGTCTCACCAATTGTAGCAGCCGATGCAATAGGTGGAGAGTAGTTATGAGGTAAACCAAACTCTAGCCAAGTAGATGGTGGCAATGAAACATGAGGTGAATCAGCACCCGAAACTTCCTAAATGACGATCCTCTGAGGTGGCTCTCCTCTGGCAATCAGTACTTGAAGCATCTCGGTAAGCCTGGTCATGCCTGCTTTCAACTCATCAATCTCCATTCGAACTTCCAAATTATGTTCCTCTTGTTCTGACATTTGGCGTCTATAGTTAGCTCTAGTATGATATCTGTGTCGAGGAATCAGCTTGACGATTCAAAGGAACACTGGAAGATAAAAACAACTGGGAATGAGAAACCGGGGGAAAGATGTAATGCAAAAATGTGATGTTAATACGATGCAATAGTTTCAAGAACTTCAACGGTCGACTGTAAACATTTCCTTTTTAGGAAAGTTGGAAAATGTTTTAGACTTTGAAATGTAGGACTTTTGAATTTGCAAAGGACTGTTGAATTCCTTGAAACTAGGAATGATGTTTTATGAATGCCATGTACAAATACATACAAACAACAAAGGTCCTAGGTTAAAGGTATAATGAGCGGAGTCAAGGTCTACCCTTCCCAAAAAGGTATGTACTATAGGTTGATTGTACCTGCAGAACAAGGGTTCTAAAGAGGTGCCCAAAGTCATCAGTCCATCTTTCGGATATTATCAATTTCTCGACTGACTCGGTGGTTAATAATATTCTCAAGAGAACCACTTTTGAGTGTAGTATCGCGTAGCAACTATTTTGGGACTACTCCCTCATAGTTCCCGCACTACGTCCTAGATAAGGCCAAAGTGGTGTTAAGGTACTACGATCCTCAATATCATAGACTCCTTTCCGAAAATAGTAAAAGTTTTCACGACTGTACTCGTTCAACCGAACTATTTTATGGAAGGGTCTCAACTGAGCGGTGATTCTCAAGTAAGCTTGGTCGGGACTCACTCCCTATAAGCCTCGTCGAATATATCACCTTCCTATAATAATGTCACTCAAGTCCGGGTGTAGGACTTATCTCACAACAAAGTAGATACCCCCAAGCAAGGTACAATAAATATTATATATGCAAGAAATTAAATAATAAAGTAAATAACATACAAATAAACAAAGTAGGGGTAACCCTTAAAAGTTATGGCTCTCCCCAGTGAAGTCGCCATTTTCTGTTGCGGATAGAATATGATACAAATTATTAATTAATTTGAATCGCATCTTTTGTTCACAACCGGTATTTGATTTATCCGAAAGAAAGGTCAAAGAAAGGAAAAACCTAATTTGCATCATAAACAATGCGGGGAGAGATCTAGGTAAGGGGTTGGTTAAGATTAGGGAAGATATTAGCACCCTAAACTTCTGTAGTACTCTACAGGAACCTCTTGTTTACTGTTACTATTTTGCTTTAATTATTTTCTTGAGGGTATATGCTAAGGGTTAAAAGTTAAATAAATACCAAAGGGTTGGTCCTAAGTTTACTCGCAAAGACTCGCATCTTATGCCTACGTATCCGAGGTAGGGGATGGAATCAGAGTAATCGTAGTTCCCCTCGAAAGGGAGGTTAGAAACTTCTTGACTGTGGTCAAGGTTTCAATGGGGAGTAAGCATTTCTTAAGGAAACGCTTACGTGGAGTCTTGAGACTCCTATTTCTACGTTGAACTTGTTAATTGAAATTAGGGTTAAATTAGGTGTTCCGCGGCGGTAAATCCTAAAATAGAGTACGACGATTCTTTGACCTAATGCTAGGGTAAAGGGTATTTTCGTCCATGGCGGGACACCTAGGCGACTAGGGTTTTGAAATGGTCAAACGTTAGGGTTATTGACTCGGCAGTCAAACGGCTAGACCTAATCCTTCGGAAGGGATTCTAACGGCAAATCATGCATGATATAGCAAATTATTATACGACATAATTAAAGTGCGGAAAGATAAAAAAAAAAAGCGGTAAAAGAAGCATCGCGACGACCACTAGCGTAAATTACAAATCCCAAAAACAAATGGAAAAATAAAAATAATTGCGATCATGGTCTCGCATAAATTACATCCATGAAACAAAAAGATAGTACAAACAAATGAAATATTGAGAAGCTGCAACGAACAAACTAATGAAGGTTAGACGAAAATGAAGCAGCTAAATCAAAAACTTTATTTTTTTGAATTTTATTAAAAAAAAATTAATTTTAATTTTGAACAGAAGAGTTAATTTAATTAAATATGTTTTTTTTATATAGAAAATGATTTAATTTAATAAAAGAGGATTTAAAGGTTTTTAATTTTTTTAAAAAAAGTTTTTAGTAACTTTTAAATAAATAATGGTTTTAATTTTTAAAAGTGGTTTAAATTTGAAAATGTTTGGAAAAAAATTGTCTTTAGAAAAGATTTTAATTTTGGGAAAAAAATCTAACTTTAAAAGAGGTTTTAACTCTAATAAAAGGGTTTTATTTTTTTTTAAAAAAACTTTAATGTTTAATAAAAGATCTTAATCTTAATAATAAGTTTTAATGTTATAATATGATTTTTATTAAAAAAGATATCAATTTTAAGAAAAGATTTTAGTTTAAAAGAAAGTTATTTAACTTTAGAAGTTTGAATTAATTACGAAATGTTATTTTTAGAATATAACTTTTATAAAAAAAAATTTATATTATAAGTTATTAAAATGTTACCAACTAAGTAAAAAATGTTACTAACCAAATAAAAATGTTACTAAGTTATAAGTTATTAAATATTTTGTTTTTTAATAATTCTAGTTAAATTTTTTTTATAAAAAAAAATTCAAATTAAATTTTATTAACCATGATTTCCCTTTTTAAATTACAGTAATATAATAAACTAGCAAATCACAATTATTAATAATAGAAATAAAAAACAAAAAAAACAAAAACAAGTCATAAAAGAGAGGGAAGAGGGTCTTGTGTTTCTGAAAGAACCCAGTGGGTTTTCAACTTTTTCTCTTCTTCCCCAAACGGCGGCCATGGATCACTTTTCCAAACTTTTTCGTTCTCGCCTTTTTTACCGTTTGCATGTTGCTTCCTCTTTTCTTTGAAAGGTCCCTGGAAAAAAATCATGAAAAATACAAACACCATTAACAATGACGGTTTCCTTACGAAATCACGACCAGATTTGCAGCTTTTAGCGGACGATGATGGTGACGTCCTCCGTCTCTGAGTCCGACGACGGTGGTAGTGGCTCCTTCCGGTAAATTCACGGCCGCTGCAAAAAGTTCTTCTCTTCTTCTTCTCGAACTCTCTCTCGGTGGGTAAGGATGGCGAAACTTCGAGTTTCTCTCTAAATCCCTTCTTTTGGTGATGATCGAAGCCTTGTGGTTTTTCTGAACCTCTTTGTCCTTTGTGGATGATGATGATGATGAGGTTGGAAGCCTCTCTGAATCTCCGCCATTTTTCCTCCTAGCGTTCTTCCAATCCTTACTGATGATTTTATATGGTTTTTCTTCTGATTGTGGGTCGGATCTGTTACTATTTGTTGTGATTTTAGTTATTACGGAAATGATGCTTTGACTGAGTTTTAATCGCCGGATCTTGCGGTTTCAGAGGATGAGTTTGCTGGTTGTTACTTGTTACGAAAAATCTGGCTCGATTCGTTTGATAAATAGCTTGAAGTTTGTTTGAATTTGCTTACTGACTTTCACGGATGATTTGTTTGACTGTTGTAGCTTTTTCCAGAAAAATTGTTGTTGCTGTTTGCTTGGTTTGTTGACTGGGTTAATCCGTTGTACATGAGAAATTCCTGGAAAAAAATGTTAAGGCCATGTTTGGCAAAACACTTTTCTTGAAAAATCATTTTTCAAATAAGTGCTTTTTCAATAAGCACTTTCTTTGGCAAACCAGCTTTTCTCACAAAAGCACTTTTTTCTCTTCATCTCTCTCTGGTGCCTTAAGAGCAAATGTTGCCTGGATTTTAGCCTTTTGGTCGGAACAAATTCGGGAGCCGGCTTCGGAGCAATCCGTTGCCCTCCCGACACACCCGATGACGACACTGTTCTGAGGGTGTCGGGATGCAAACTAACCGATAAAATTATGCTTGTTCTGATTATTTGCAGGTTCGAATAGTCGAAGGTTCGAAATCGAAGATCGGGGGCGGAAGAGTAGTTAAACATTTTAGAAATTTAGAAGAAAAAAAATGTAATTTATTATTATTACTTTTGTAAATTTATTCATTTATTATTTTTTGTAAAGAATTATTATTATTTTCTAATAAAATTCTTTATTATTTTTTTTTATATGCAAATGATAAACAAAGCTAATGACATTAAAATGCAATGAAAATTTTGTTTTAAAACGAACTAATCATAATAATAACCTTTTTAACGTTAATATAAAATAAAATTAAAATGAAATAATCATGGTAGTAATTTTTGATATTAAGTAAACATAATTAAAATTGATATTAAAATGAAACAAAAATCCTTTTTTAAAAATGAGATAAAATAAGTTTTATTAATAAGAAAATGAAACAATTTTTTATTAATAATAAAAATGGAAAAATTTTATTAAAAGGAAATGAAACAAAAGGAACACACAATTTTTTATATGAAAAATAAAATGCCAACCCACACCAATCGATTAATCCCTGTCTCTGATACGACCTCCGATTAATCTTTCTGGCAATTTAAACGAAACCAACTCAACTCTTCCCGATCCAAATAAACATCAAATTAATTTCCCGACTAAACCATCCGAAGCAAATCCTCCGATTAAACTCTTCCAATTAAACCATCGACCTCATAAATTATCAGCAGACTGCAACTAAATGACCATTTTGTCCTTCATAAACCAAAGAGCGTGCCACATGATATTTTCCTGCAAAACCAACAAACTACACAACCTGTTAGTGGTTAGTTAAATGGAAAGCGAAATGAGATGACGTGTGAAATGAACCTAATAATCTCGGGAAAAAATTTGGGGTGTTACAGGTGTCGTACATCCATCCGCACTTCAACAGGGGTAACCCCTTTCTCTCTTATTTATGGCATGGAAGCAATGCTCTTGGTAGAGGTTGAAATCTCTTATATGAGAATTTTAATGGAAGCTGAATTGTCTGAGCTGAATGGTGTCAGAGTAAATACGACCAATTGAATTTGATTGAAGAGAAAAGAATGAAGGCTTTGTGTCATGGCCAATTGTATCAACAGAGAATGAAGAAAGCATTTGATAAGAAGGTTCGACCTCATGTGTTCAGAGAAGGCGACCCCGTGCTTAAAAAGATTTCGACTTTTACCACTAATTCGAGGGGCAAGTTGACTCCTAACTATGAAGGCCCATATGTTGTTAAGAGAGCCTTCTCTGGTGGTGCATTAATTATCATAACTATGGATGTTGAAGATTTCACTCGTCCTGTGAATGTTGATGTGTCGCACCTCAAAAATTCAATTCAAGAACATACGACGCTCGCGCAAAAGGCGCGAAAAATGCGGTTCGACAAAGTTGCCACCAAACTTTATTTATCCCGAATAAAAGCGAAAGAAAAATATTGAGAAAACCTTTTAAAACGAAAGGATAGGAACAAGGTTGTCGCAACCGATGTTCCGGTTTCAGGAGTCGGTTACGCAAGGGGAAGGTATTAACACCCCTCATGTTCGTTGTACTCAACAGGAACCTCTTAAAACGAATTGTGATGAGCGTTAGCTAAGCTTGTTGTTTTCTTCTCAATAATAAATGCAAAATGACACGACAAAAGGAATAAGATGATAAGGGGAAAGGGATGTTATAGGATATGGTTCTCTCCAAGGATTAGGGCCATTGTGCCTACGTATGCTCATTCGGATGAGAATGAGAAATTAGAGCTCTCGTAGTTCGACTACAAGAAAGGATAGAGAGGGAACGGAAGATGGAGGGAAGGTAGACAGAATGACGGAGAAAGATGGAAGTGTGCTCGCCAAAATCATCGCAATCTTGTGCTTACGTATCTTACATTCAGACGAGAATGAAGAATCAGAGCGTCCGTAGTTCGTGGTAACGACCATGAAAAGATGAGGGGTTGAATTGATTTGAAGTTTAGGTTGAATGACGATTACTCGAAGCTTAAGAAAGGCTCTTCGGGCCCAAGTAATCAGGAGAGCGAGTCAAGGAATTAACTCTCTCTCTTTTTCATCTTGAAAAGAGGTTGTGTTTGAATGGTGTTTAAATAATGAGTGTTTGGACGATGGTTGAATGTTGTTGAGTTGAAAATGTTTTAGAGGCGTCAATTGCTGACACACGAGTAAGATAACTCGCATCCAAACCACTTAAGGGATATCAAAGGCTTAAACCCCCTCTTTTCACCTTGAAAAGAATTGAATAGTTGTTAATTGATTTAATTGTTTATTGAGAAAATTCGCTTAACGTTGGATCAATGGTTTGACTTATATTCGTGTGCAAAAACTGTGATGGAACGGAATGGGGTTTGAAAATGGCTCGACGACGAGTCGAGGGTTTGATTAAAAATGGAATCGGCTTGACAACGAATCAAAGGTTAGGTTGTGAGAAACGATACTAGTCCCTGAGGATGCTCCCAATATCAAAACCACGATGAAATGTGAAAGTGTGTGTGATAGGTTGATGGCGAATGCGGACGAGCATTCGACTTACAGAGGGGTGTTTGAAAATGGCTCGATGACGAATCGAGAATTAGTTTGAAAATGGTTTAATCTACGCTAGTCCCTAAGGGTGCTCCTAGAAGATAAACCACAATCAAAGAAATACGAATGTGTACACCGGAATGGGAGAGAGATACATGTAAGTTACACGAGATTGCACAAAATAAAAGGGTTCATTGTCAAGTATCCCAAGAGGAAGTCGTGTGCGTGAAATGTGTCCTAAACTAAGCCTTGAGCAAAAGTCGAACAAAACTCCAAGCGTGGGTTCCTGACAAAGTCCAATGATCCAACAATCCACCAATTTAGGCTTTTAGCATTTTGATGATTATTATGTGTTTTCGAATAAATGTGAATAAGATGAACAATATGAATATGAATATGGACAATTATGAATAGTATGACAAGATATATAACCATATAATCAAGATAATATCCACAATAATATGAACCAGATAATATAATCGAGATATAATGACTGAATTTATATCAAAGGTATATTTGACTAAAAATAAAACAGTTGTATATTGACGGAAAATAAAGTTAGTGGTTAGTCAATTTATGAATTGAATCAGGATGAAATGTAGCGCTAAACCATCGTAGCTCGACTTATGACAAAAGTCGAACTATAGGAGGTCGCGCAAGTTGATATCCATGCTAAAAACAAAATAGAGAAATGATATTAAGGATCATTCTCTAATTTAATCGTGTCGCACAGATGAAAATGATCTCGTCTTAATCACAAACTCGTGTCAATTAACCGAAGGTAGCCTATCACGATCCCAAAGTGTAGAAAATGACCCAAACGGTCATTTTCCACAAATTTGACATAATAAAGGTTATCGACTTCGATAAATTAATGTTTATGAATCCAAAGACTTCATCGGTCAATAAAATAAAATAAAATCGAGATGAAAAATAAAAATGAAAAGAGAAAAAGAAAGTGGTATCGGTTTCATCACCATTTATCAATAATTTAACTAGTGGCGACTTTTATGATTTCGTCGTCGACCCCAAAAAAATAAAATCGAAACGAGATGAACATTAAGATAAAACTGGCCAATAAGAAATATGAATAAAATTAAAATCACAGTGAAGCTCCCTCACCAAAGAATTAGTCAAAACAAAACGATGCTTAGGTAACAACATCCAAAACGTCCTCTTTTGAAATTAAGAAGAACGAGCAAACCCAATAAGCAAAAACATCAACAAATTGATCTGTTTCAACCTCTTTGTTATCCACGAATTCGTTGGTCTCCTTCCGCTCAGATTCTCATCCTTTCTCTCGATTTCAGGTTTAATTTATGCTTGTGAATCAATTCCTCATTTCATCTCCTTCTATTTGTCTATTCTTGGTTCTGTTTTGTTCGACTGAAATGAGGTGGGTTTCTGAATCTGGGAGTTGGGTGTTGAGTTGATGCTTTTTAAGGGTGAAGGTCGTGTTGCGGTTGTAGTATCACAGTTGTTGTTGTGGTAGTTTATGATTGGTGATGAGGAAATAAAGTTGGGTGAGGGTTGATGAAATTTTAGTAGCATAAGATTTAATATCTTCCATCCCCAAATGAGGTGCAGAGGGTTCTATATGTAGTATTGGAGGAGGGTATTTGTGGGATTCTTTTTGTAGTTCTCACAAATTTAAAGTTGTTTTTTTGTTGTTGTACAGATCGGGTGATTTGTAAATGTTTGTATTCTTCGCGTGTAATTACGTTGCTGTAGCCCGGAAAGTGGTGTGAGGACGTGGTCATTCAGTTGGTTTCGCAGTGACCTGGTACCTTGTTTTATGCAACACTTGATTTGATTTGAGGTAACAATTCAGCTCGCGTTAGGCTGAGCCATTAGTTTTCTCAATGCTGGTACCTACTTCAGTTTTGTGTTGCACTGCTCATGGTTGTATCATGTGATTTTTATGACTTAATTTGTGTGTGTAAACTTGTTTCTGCAGGTACTACATACACGACGTTAGGCTAGTGGTGTGAGAGACTTTGCTGTCGGCTATGTGTGGGATGCTGTAGCAAATGGTTTGGAGTGGAAAGCTGTGAAATTTTGAGGTTTGTGGATTGAAAATAACAGGGCATGCTTTGTGTGTTGACTCTTGGAATTAGCTTTCATGTGCCTTCATGGTTTTGGTATTAGCTTGTAGTAATTTACCTTTTGGCTGCTAGTGCAAAAAAAACATGTTGGCTCATGTTGTGGTGACGGTTACTGCGTAAGATATGTGGCTGACAACTACATGTTATTTTGGCTAGGATCCACACTCATCAATCACATTTTAGTTCTTTAAATGGGACCCACATAATTTTTTATATTATATTACATTTTTAAATTATTTAAACAACACAACTATATTTTCTAAATATCCATACAACTCATTAAATTTATAAAATGGGTCTCACTAAATATCACAATATATCTTATATTAAATTTTTTACAATCATTTCCAATTAAATAATTAATTAAATGCACATGTAGCACTTGTAGGAACGTTGTTTAATGTGACAACGGTTGCAAACTAAATAACGGTGTTATTATACAATTATCCATCATTTTCTGACACAGTCACTTTGATAATAGTGTAGAAACTATATATTTGGACTGATAATTATGCTCTAAAGTGCCATTAAATTGGCTGTAGGACGGTACACTCTTGTTTACCGTTCTTGTAAATGGAATGTTCCTTGTAACTTTAGTGGTTATAAGATGTATCAATGAGCCTCATGGACTGCACAATATATTTATTTCCTGTGGTTGTATCTTATAACTTAAATAGACTTCTTTTTTTTTTTTTTTGTAACATAGGCTTATAAACTTGATGGGCTCTCATTTGTGCTAAGCCTTTTTGTAACATTTTGGTGAGGATTTTGTAATAGCACGGTCTTTAATTGATATGGGCTAGAAATCAATTCTTCATTAAACCTTGATTTTTAAATCCACTCTTGAATTGAATCCATAAATCACACTAAAAATCAATTTCCAACAATCTTTGAATTAATCACAAAAACTTGAAAATCCGCCATGAATTAATCCCTGAGAAATAAGACTAAACACGAATCCCTTTTGAAATTTTGAATAGATTAAAACCTTGAATCCCAAATTAATAGTGAATCAATCTTAAACTTGTCCACTTGAATACCAATGAACCAAAATTTTCACCCTGAACCTCCTTGAACAATATTATGTACATGCCTTAAAAAAAAAGAAAATCGGGACCTGTAATATGAACCCTAATGCACTAAACCCTGAATGAAGAATGAGTTAGATCCTGATTACTATCAACCATGAAGCATAAAGGATTTGACACAGCCTGACGACCTGAACGACATATAGATGATTTAGGCTTAAAACCCCGATTGAAACCTCAAGCACACACCACTCAGAATTATGCAAACTCTGGCCTGATCATGAAACAAACTTTCTCCTGACCAAAACTAAATCAGGACCAACTAAACCTCAATCATACCACACACACTTTTAATAAATGAAAAGTATATACAGGTGGGACAAATTTGGGGTATGACAGATGCCCCTATCTAATTGGCTTAAATCAAGTAAGATGAAATGCTACGGAGTTCATTCTTTCGAGGTATAAGACAATTAGATATGAAGAAAACCCTGAATTTGTCCGAAAAGAAAGAAAGCAATTGGGAAGTGAAGTAACGAATCAATATCAACCCTCAAGTAGATCCTGAATAAATGGAAAAGGTCGTTATCATAAAAAAGATGATAACAAAAACCATCTGACACTAAAAGGATGACAAACCTATCACCAAAAGAATGATAGAGCGAACTCACACACATAGCCCTGACACCAAAAGGATGTAGGCGACGCTCGCACAATCTGCCACCAAAAGGATGACAAACCCATCACCAAAAGGATGATGAAGCGAAACTCACACAACCATGACACCAAAAGGGTGTAAGGAGTCCATTACCAAAAGGATAATGAAGAACCCTTGCACAATCTGACACCAAAAGGATGAGAGACCCATCACCAAAAAGATGATGGAGCGAAACTCACACAACCCTGACACCAAAAGGATGTAGGGAGTCAATTACCAAAATGATAATGAAGAACCCCCACACAATCTGGCACCAAAAGGATGACAAATCCATCACCAAAAGGATGATGGAGCGAAACTCACACAACCCTGACACCAAAAGGATGTAGGGAGTCCATTACCAAAAGGATAATGGAGAACCCTCACACAATTTGGCACCAAAAGGATGACAGACTCATCACCAAAAAGATGATGGAGCGACACACACACACATCCCTGACACCAAATTTTTAATTTGATTAGATTTTTATTTTAATTATTCTATTTAATTAATTAGTTTAATTAGGTTTAATCACTCACGCCTTACCTTAAATAAAAAATCTAAAAATATTTTTTTAATTAATATTCATAAACTTTTTAGCCAATTCTCAATTAATCTTATTAAACCATTTTATTTAATATTAATTAACTTTAGTAGTTAATCTTATTAAATATTTTAGTTTAGTCTAATTAATTGTTTTGAGTTTTTATATATTACATTATTTCAACTCTAAAAATTCTAAAGAATATTAATTTGTGATATTTTCTTAATTTCTTTGGTTATTTAGAGTATTATTTAGTTAAATTAAGAGAATAAACTTTCTTCCCTTTACCTAGTTTATGACTTTTTATGTGGCGCTTATACATATTGCTCATGTGTGCGCTATTATGCCTCGATTATATTTATGTCATCCTATATTTGTTTGTGTAAAACCCCACTTTCAAACTAATATCTCGATTTTCAAATCAAGCAATTTTCAAATACCTTGTAAGTCGATTGTTTTCACGATTGCCATCAGCCTTATAACCTTCTTTTGGGCTTTGTACAACGACGCTTGTTACACACTTCACATGTAGGTGCATGTATGAATAGTTTATGTTAATTAAGGCTTGATAATATCTCATTTGAGCAAATGTACCCCTCTCCCATGAGATGTCATAGTTAATACACGATTAAAATCAACTCTTTTCAAAGAAACAAATAAACTTGACCCAACGTCAAACATTTTTAAAACCAATGCAATTAATCACCGACTTATTTCTCGAACATACTTGATCCAAATAGAAAGTTCCCTTACCTTTGTAAGTCGAGCGCTTTTGCCTCGCCATCGACCTTACCTTATACTCATAGGATCTCATTTCCATTAGTTAAACCTTATTCGCTTCGTACGCAAATTTAAACCTCGATCCATATCAAGCATTTTATCAAAGTAAACTTAACATGCTTAACTATACTTAAACATAATTTCAATAAAAGATGAAAAAGGGGTTGGAATGGAGCATTTGATTCCTCTTCTCAATTGTTTGGGCCCAAGGAGCCTTTCTTAAGTTCAAACAATTGTCTTCCTTAAAACTTTGTAACACGATTATACATCAAATATTCTTTTATTATAGTAAACGAAATTCAAACCTATTTTCCCAATACTTAAATGAAAAAGAGAGAAACTCAAGTCTTTGACTCATTCTCCCGATTACTTGGGCCCGAGGAGCCTTTCTTAAGCCTTGGGCAATTGTCATTCATAAGATACTCTAATTATATCATAACTCTTTCATAGTTAAGGTTGAAAAAAAGAGAGAGTCAAATCTTCGATTCACTTTCCCGATCACTTGGGCCAGGGGAGCCTTTTTTAAGCATTGAGTGATCGTCATCCAATCAAAACACAAACACATTAATCCAAATTCTCGCCGCCGTGTGATTAAAACTTTTTTTCTTCTAAAAGAACATTGTTTAGTCCCTTCTTCCGCGCATATAAGCTAGTGCTTCAGTATTTTCTAGCGATCAGATAAGCCAGTGTTTAGCAGTTAGAATACGACTTAAACACTCGTTCGCTTCAAACACAAACCAACCAACCGTAGTCTTCCAAACTACGGACGCTCTGATTTCTCATTTGTCAATGAGAATACGTAGGCATAGGATTGCGAGATCCTAGCGAGCTACCTTTTCTTTTTTCTACCTTTTTCTTTTTACCCCAAACCGTTTACCCGTAGTCTCGCGAACTATGATGTTCTGACTTTCCCATTGCACGAGGGAGTACGTAGGCACAAGGGCCACAATCCTTGGCGAGCACCCTAATATAGAAACCTCCATTTTTCCTTTAGAAGCGAATCCTTTAGAAGATAAACAAACGTAGCTAACTTTCTCTCACGAATCGAATCAAGAGGTTCCCGTTGAGTACAACGGACGTAAAGGGTGTTAATACCCTCCCTTTGCGTAATCGACTCCCGAACTTAGAATTTGGTTGCGATGACCATGTTCTTATCTCTTTAAAAGGTTTTATCGATATTTTCCTATTCCTTCCTTGGAATAAATAAAGTTCGATGGCGACTCTGTTCGAACGTTTTTTCCGCGTCCATCACGAGGATCATATTTTTCAAGGTACGATAGATGACGACTCTACTGGGGAAATCATAGCCCTATGCTAGAGAGAGTCAAGCTTGACTTGACTCGATTCGCGAGAGTTAGATCCGCTTGTTTGTTTATTATCTCTAATTGCTTGTTTGATTATTTATTTGCTTTCTTGTTTTTATACTCTATGATTGTTTCTTATGATGCTCTTGGGGGTTCTCTGATTGTTGAAACTCTGTGAGATGGCTCTACACCCAAGTCCGAGAAAAAAAATAGGATTAGAATGGCAGTTGTGTAGTGGAATGCTTGAGGAGCCTTTCTTGTTGGAAGGATACGAAAGCCCAGCTTAGATTTGATTCCCTTAAGGATGTTGTTGTCGTGGTAAGCCTTTGCCATGATAATAATGTTTTTGAGACTGAATATATAACTCTAAGGACCTTTTAACCTTTTTTTCATGGTGGTTGGTAGTGTTAACTCATAAGGGTTACTCCTTATTAGGTCGATACGAACGCCCTAATCAGATGAGATCCCTTGAACGTATCGTTATCCTGACAATGATATTTTCAACCTTGACCTATGACTCTGAAATCCCTTTAGAAACCTTGGACTCGATGGTTGTGTATTGGAGATTCACTAGGAGCCTTTCTCGTGAGACGATACAAAAGCCTCACCTAGAAGAGATCCTTTTGAAGGTATTATTGTTGGATGAATCTTCATCTTGGTAACAATGCTTTTGAAAAATCTATGATTCTAGGCACCTACCTCTTTAGAACCTACCCATGGGGTTCCAATGATCAGATAAGCCTTTTTACTTCAAATTTGTGTTGGTGACCTTCATCCTTGCATTTGCATCTCATGTTCATACCATAACATTTACATTTTTGGTTTTCAGGGAATTTAAGAATTACGTTACCAACATCCAGGAATCATGGGAAGCAACACCAGAAGCACATATCCTTACAGTTTCAGGAAGCCAAAGTTGGATGACTTACGCAACTTGGTTTCTCGTATCTCTGTTGTATTCAAGGTTAACTTTATAAAGGATTATGGTAAACTTCTTCACATACTAACTCAAGATGTGGATCCTAAAGCACTTGTCACCTTAGCTCAGTTCTATGATTCTTCTTTGAGGTGCTTCACATTCCAAGATTTTCAGTTAGCACCAACCCTAGAAGAATTTGAGAAGTTGGTAGGTATTTCCATGAAGGGTAAGTTACCGCTTGTAGGGATGAATGTGGATTTAGAAGACAAAGTTATTACTGACGCTCTCCACATGCATAAGAGAGACATCACTAATGCTTGGAAGAATAAAGGTGGGGTTAAGGGACTTCCTATTAAGTTCCTTATAGACAGAGCCGACACTCTTATCAAGGCCCAGAGTTGGGATGCTTGCTACGCAGTAGTGGCTTTAGCTGTCTATGGAATCGTCTTGTTACCTAACATAGATGATTTTGTAGATGTGACAGTTATTCACGTTTTCCTAACCAGAAATCCAGTACCAACTCTTCTAGCTGATGTTTTCTATTACTTGAGTTGGAGAAGCGAGAAGAGAGGTGGATCCATTGTTTTTTGTGCACCTCTCATATACCAGTGGTTGAATATGCACTTACCTACCAAAGGACCATTTGTTGATCGAGTCAATGACAGTTGGGCTCAAAGGATGATAGCTCTCAGATCTGCTGATCTCTCTTGGTATTCACAGGACTTTGATGAAGTCATTACTAGTTGTGGTGAGTTTTCTAGTATTATGCTAATAGGGACTCGAGGCTGTATTAATTCCAATCCGATGTTATCAATTAGACAACTTGGGTATCTTATGGTAGTTCCTCCTGAGAAGAAAGACCTTAAAGCCTTCTCGATGCATGACTTAAGGACTGAGAATACTGAGTTATTTAGGAAGATTACAAGATCTTGGAGAACCATTAAGAAGAAGAGGAAAAGTGACTTGGAAAGAAGAAACAATATAACAAAGGAACCTTACTTTATGTGGGTTAAGGAAAGGGCCAAAGAGGTTAAGACTCCTTTTGAGGAGAAGATATACGAGCCTTTGCCTGAACCCAAGCGTACCCACGTTCCAATAGAGAAGGCTGAAGACCTTAAATCCATCATAGCAATACTGGTAAAGGAGAATGAGATCCTTGATATGAAACTTCAAGAAGTCACCAGTGAGAAAATTACCATGAAGTGGGAGATCCAACACAAGAAAACCCAATTAGATGCAGTGGAGAAGAAAGCAGATGAAGAAGAGCACCAGAGGAAAAAAGTCAAAGTGTGTCTTAATTAGTCTAATGGTAAGGTGAGTGAGTTGAAATAGGAATTGGATGGAGTTATAAGGAAGTGTGTTCAGAATGAAGACTGTTGGCTTGCAACCACAAAAAAGAACAAGACAATCTGAGAAGAGATGGGGGCAGAAATTCATAGGTTGAGCACCAGTCTACGCCTATCAATGGCTGCTGAGCTAGAGGAGCGTAGGCTCAAAGAGGATGTTATGAGAGTTGCTTGGGTTGGACCTGCTGCATGGGACAGGGTTTGCATAGAGTTGAATGACATCAAGAACTATGCGACACACCTGAAACATCAGATAAAAGATGTCCTAGAAGATAAAGTTATATGGTCTGCTGCAAGAAAGAAGGCGTCTAGTGATTTTGAAGGCTATGAGAGATCCATCCATATATTGATAGCTGACCGAGACATGTATCATAAAAAGCTTAATGATTTGATTGAGTTCTACAATGGAAGCAATGGATGACTCTACTCCCCACAATATCTGTGATTTTCTTTGCCTTTGCAAGGCCATGTTGAAGAGGTTTAAAGAAGAGTTAGAAGAACATGAAGCTCAAAGACCAAAAGTTTGAAGTCGCTTTTACTTTTGTACTTTTCTCGTTTTTCAAACATTATGAGTTGTATGAATGATCTCTCTTGTATCACTTGAATATTATCCTTTGCTGAATGAATGTGATTTGGATTATTTCTGGTTTCTCAGTATTCTTATGTATGTTAAGTGATTAATTCGAAAAATTCAGTGAAAAGCAAATACATATCATTTTACTTGTCATGGTATGCATCCTTTTTCCTAAACACCTCATAACTCTAAAACTTTTACCCTTTGTTACCTCCAGATTTAAGTCGGTTATTCGACACCACTACGAGACTCGTCACAACTTCCTAATGACGCTGGAACAGATCGAAGAGACCCAGAACACCATGAGGGGTGATATTGATGCACTCAAAGTAAAGATGGACCAACTGCTAGAAAACATGATGGAATTGGCCCATAACGAAAACAATGCTAAAAATATAGCTGATACCAGGAAGATTGCTGACAAGGTAGGAACTTCTGGAGTCATTAAAACAGCTCCTCCTCCTATCCACGTAGACCTAGCTGAACATTCTGCATTTGCCCATCATGGCCCTGAAATAGGAATGGACGAGCAGTGTGTAACACCCTTCTAAACCCCGAGGAATATATATAAATAATCAGAGTAATTGTCATGCATCTCACAAAAGGGTGTCACATATAAATTCAAAACATCACAAAACACATGTCATGCTCAATAACACTTAAAATAAATTAATGTTTTTCATATACTTTAACATAACATATAGCAACAGAATTACTTCAATCATAAATTAACATAATGAAAGTCCCATGCTCATCTCATTCATAATCAATACTTAGGCTTAAAAGCCAATGCTTCATATAATTCAAAATAACAATAACAGAATGAAGTAGAGTACATAAAGTATCTCTCAAAACATGAAATCAAAACATTCCTCAGTGGTACATAATCAGAGCATCACTCAATCTAAAATAAATAAAGACACAATCAAGCTACTCCAACGGCTACCTCGCGCTAGAAGCAACTCTACTCCTCGGTACCTGAGCGATATCGTATAAAACATCATTCCAACAAAAGGGTGAAAATTCACATATCTATTGGCATTATAAGATAATATATAATTTAGGGCATGCAATTATAATCAAAATTGTTCTCACACTTCAAAAGTTTCATCAACAAAGTATCACTCAAGTAACCATACTAATCACAAGTATATACACACAATCCATAATTTCACCAATTCAACAATTCACATAAATACACATAATTCCATATCACCAACATATACATAATGAGACTCAATGCAAGGCTCAATGCAACTCATGCCATGTGGTACTTGTTAGAACACAGATTGGTGTTTAATATATCTCATTGTTTTGATGATAACATAAATGAAATTTTGCATAAAGGATATATATACTCTAATTGTGTTTAAGTAATTTGTTTCAGATCTTAAATTACATATTCATCTGGAAGCAAAAATTACATCTGCAACTGAAAAGAACGTTAAGACTCTGAGCGTCAGAAGCAACATTTCAGAAGACTCTGAGCGCTGTCTGAAGAGACTCTGATCTGCTACAAATGACTCTGAGTGAAACTAAGAAGAATTTGAGTAAAGAGCGTACAACATTATTTTAGAAGACTCTGGAAGTACTTCACGCTGCAAGTACAGAGGCTCTGATATTCAACTCTGTGTTGATTGTAACATTCACGCTTAAGCACCATTGCTGCAAGACTCTGATCTGAAGAACAAGGAACTACATTAGAGGATCTGATGTTAGTATTATTTGAAGGATATATTTATTCAGTTGAAAAGATGCCAGCTCAAAGAAAAGATCCGTTGCTAATCCCAATGTCTGCTCCAACGACACTATTCCTCTTTTATGCATGACACAAGAATTCAAACACAAAGCACATGTCTGAACATTCCTCTTCCTGGAAAGGAATAGTCAATAGAAGACAAAAAGGCAACAAAGGCAGTTGAACGTACAACAATGTGTAACGCCCAGTTTAATTATTTGAGTTTCTGATGTATTTTATTTTTCGGCTTGCTTGCGTGGATTTTTTTTGGAAGGAATTGAGATCCATGACATTGGAAAAATATGTTTAATAATAATAATGATAATATGATGATTAATAGCGTTGTTGCTATTATTATTATTATTATTATTCTTATTGTTATTATTAATATGTTTAAACATATTATTGGAAATTAATTTTTGGATTAAAAGAAAATGTAGTATTATTATTTGGAATAAAATGGAATAATAAGAGATAATATTTGGAATTAGGGGTAAGTTGGGAATTGAGACAAGAGAAAGAGGAAGCTCACGATAGAAGTGGAAGAAGAACACGCATGAGAGCAAGAACACAGTGAAGGAGAAGAAGATCAAGTCTGAAGCTTGAACAAGAGGTGGGCAATCGAAGATGTGGATTGCGGATTCATCATCAGGACTGCAATTGAGGTAAGGGGGGGGGGGGGGAATTAACAGTTAAGTTTCGGTATGCATGAGTAATCGGTAGAGGGGGATTTCCCTAACCTTATGAGTCGATGACAAATTGTATGATGATTATGTGTTTGATTCTGTTTTATTTTGATGTTTGATTGTTGGAATCCATTGCATGTGGTGATTGATGATGATTTGGGGAAAACTTGAGGGTTTCATAGTAGGAATACCGTTTTAAGCCGGAAGTGGATTAATGGGCATGAATTGGATGTTTTATCGGGTGGTGTAGGATTTAGTCGGGTAGAGTGCATGCGGAATGTTGAGCCGATGTTGCTAGTGTTGATTCGGCGAGAATCAGTGAGAGTGGGGCTGCTGAATTCTGAGCAGCAGCTGTATTTTTTCTGAATTCGCAGACGCTCGCCAGCTGCTTCACTGGGCGAGCTGGTAGCGAACCCTTTGCTGGGTGTTCGTTGAGCGAACTGAGTAGCGAGTGCTCCCAGTAGTTTATGTTTGGGCTCGCGAGGGTGCTCGCTGAGCGAGCGAGTAGCGAGCATGACAACATTTTGTGATCTTTATGCTGTGCTATTCAGTTTTCTCGCATGGTTGGACATTGCTGGTCGTGAGTGTTGCACCCCAAAATTTGCTCACTTTTTCTTTACCTAGCTTGTGTTTCATTTCATTCACATTAGCATTACCATTTGCATTTCATTGACATGTATGCAGGAGATCAAGAGGTATGAGTACCAATCAAGGGCTACACAAGACTATGAAGCTAGCTAAGAAGGTTATTCAAGTATTCAAGGGTTGATATCCTTGCCAGAGAAGTTAAAAGATCCTCAGAGAGAGTGGTTGAAACCAAGTGTGTGTGTCTCCTAACTTGAGAGTTGTGGGAAGTCCTCATATGATTCTGAAGCCATGAAGTTGGACTTGAGGTCTTGAGAGAGCTCATGAGAAGTGTTGAAGATCACTTTGAGGCCTAGACAAGTCATTGTGCAAGATTGAGAAGCCTCAGCCATGAGTGGTGCAATTAGGGTTTGACTGGGTCAACCCTAAGTCAACTGATGATTTGAAGAAGGTTGAGACCTAATTCAAAGGCCATGTTATCATGGATTGATGCATTGAGATGTTATAAGGATTATTCCAAGGTTAATTCATCATGATTGAAGAGTTTGAGAAGTTTCAAGCTAGGGTTTCTAAGGCTTGACAGTGTAAAATCCCCTAGTTTGACCCCTATCTTCAAGGCAGTTTAGCTCAAGATGTGATTGTCATCTCATCTTACCCCCAACATGAATGTTGTAGAGCATGATCTTAGATTTAATTTGAGTGCTAGAAGTCCTTGATAGGATTTGTAGAACTCAAATTATGACTTTGACAAGTTACAGGTCATTTGAGGCATGTGAATTTGGAGCTTGAAAGTTGTCCAGCTTGCATGAAACTTTTGCTCTAGAAGGATGATTCCTATGAACTTTTGGTCAACATGAATGTTGTTCCTTATCCTCTTATATTTCTAGAGAGTACTAGAAGTCCTTGATAGGATTTGTAGAACTCAAGTTATGGCTTTGACAAGTCAAGGGTATTTTGGTCATTTGGAGATTATAGGTCATTTCAACCATAAGGCCATAACTCCTATTTCCAAGCTTCAAATGGGAAAATGTTCAACATCAAACTTGTTTAAAATGATGTTTTAAGGCTAACCAAGAGGTCATGAGAGGTTGGAATTGCTTATAGTTCAAAGTTGCAAAAATGACCTAAAATGAGGATGATTTTCAAATGAACCAAAATTGGAAATTGGTATTTTTGATCTACATGTCCAAACCAAGGAATGTAATATATCATTTTGATTCTAAAATACATTTTAAGAACATTGGTTTTGCCACAATTTTGAGTTGAAGTTTAATTTGTGGACTTGCTTTGAAAAGTAGTTACTTACATCATAAGTAACATTTGCCAAACCACAATTCAAGGCATGACCAAGGCTTCTTTCAATCCAAACACATCCAAAATGTCATTAGGGGAGAAATTGGAAGGGAATAAGGGTGATTACAAGCTGCTAACAGAACTATGCATACCATGGCATGTGATTGAACTTCTCATGACATGAGAGATTACACTTCTCATTAGAAGGATCTAGAGCTTTCTAGATCATACCTACATGTCCTATATATTGAATAGAGATGATCCAAGGCCAAGGTTGGTGATGATTGAGAGAGAAAACTGAGATTGCACTTTGAGATTTCACATTGCAAATCAAGATCGGTTACAAGGTTTGAAGCCATTTCAATCCAAGATTTCAATCTCAGAAGCTTGCTCTAGCATTGGTGGATGAATCCAGATGGAGAATTGAACAAGATTGGTGGAGAATCGTGTGGGAGCCATTGAAGAAATTCCTCTGCAACTCAGAATCGAATCCAAGGATTGAAGCCATTTCAATCAAGTTTGTTGCATACAGAAGCTTGATTGTGATTCAGTGAAGGATTCTGCAGGTTCTTGAAGGTTGATTTGAAGATTCAACCCTTCTGTTTGCTCGAGTTTACCAGGTATGTAATTCTTATCCCATGGCTTGTGTTAGGAAGAATTAGGAGGAATTATTGTGTTAGATGCATAGTAGAATGGTGTAGGGAGGTTTTCAGATCATTAATTTGAGAATTAGTGACCAATTAGGGATGTTACCATTTTCGGTTGAGAGTTGGTTCTTGCGAATCTTGAGGTTTCAGAGTGAATTAATGGTATGATTGAGTTCCTTGTGAAATTTGGGACAAGTTTGATCAAGGAATCGTGGCCTATGGTGGACTCTATGGCAAGTTAGGGTTGTGAGGTGACGACCGGAGAATGTCACCGGCGGTGGCTTTGGGCGCGCATGTGGCCTGAGTTGCAGAAGTTTAAATTGAGGAAGATGACTTGGTAGCCATCAGATCAAGGTTTGACTTGGACCAAAGACCTCATCCAACGGCCACGCGTGCTTCTCATTTTGTGAAGGATTTCTGAACTTTAATGAAACGATGCGTTTCATTTAGTTGCTGATTTTGGGCTTAAGAATCCAAGTGCTAATCACACCCCTTTTAGGGCCCAATCTCCAAAATGAACTGGATCCTCTTACTATCTGCACCGTGCATGTGTTTATTTTATTTGGATTTTCATATTATTTTTCATTTCATCCATGGATATTGATTAATTCATAAAAAATGGAAAAATGATTCAATTAATCCCATTCTTTTTGCATTGGATTCATGATAGGGTCTAGTATTTTTTAGATAAAAAATATTTTTATTTCATGCATTTTCTGATTTTATGGGAATTTTTACATTTTAATTGATATTAAAATAATCATGTTTGATGCTTGATATTGGTGAATTTGGTTTGATCATGTGATGATGATTTTGGTCTTGATTTTTTGTGAGTAGTTATCATAGACATGCATGCTCCCCATAGATTTTTCTCACATTTTTGTGATGAATATAAGTGGTAGTTTTAGGTTGAAACTTTAAGAGCTCCATTTTTAGGGTTTATGGTTGATACCTTGTGGTTTAGATTTTATTTTTAGGACTAGGTGGATGATTCAACCTCTGATTTTTGTATGGTAGATTCATGATTGAATTAGGGTCCCTTAGGAAATTTTGTAGGAATTTACAAGGTAGTTTTCTATTTTTGTTTGATTTTAGTTTAGATGCTAGTTTTAGATGATTCTAATGCACTAATTCAACTAGATTAACTTCTTTAGTTCCCTTAGATTAGGGTTTTGCTTTGCTTGTTCTTGGATGATGATGAAGACAAGTTGAAGATGCATTGGATTGCTTGAAGAGGCTTGGATGTGAAGATCTTCCCTTATTTTGGTGTAGTATTGATTAGGTATTAAGATTAGGGTTTTGTAGGCAGAGCTTCTAGATAGATTCTCTTCCTTCATAAACATGGATGATGTTGATCACTTCCATTCTTCCCTATGATGTAAGGTCCCATTGTAAAGGCCTCATCCCTCCTTTGGTAGGATGTGTGGCTCTCTACAAGTTGGTAGAACCTTTGAGGGTCCCTTTCTCTGATGATAGGAGGCTTAGTGGTGACCTTTGGTCTTCACTCTGCTACCAATCATCCAAACTTTGCTCTTAATGGATGCATCTTTATTCCTTGTTAGAGGATGGAGTTCCTTGCTTGAATATATTGAAGGATGGAGTTGATACTTCTTTGTGTTTGGAGATTACCTTTTGAAGCTGAAGCTTATAGATGAAGAGGACCAAGTTGATATTGGTAAAGCAAAGAGAGCTGAAGCTTGAAGACCAAGTTGACACTTGTGAAGAGGATCCAATTGAGATTGAGTGAAGAGCTGAGGATTGAGGAATAAAGGATAAGTTGACACTCATGTTGATACACTGAGTCCCTGAAAGAGCAAGTTGACACTTGTAGTGAGGAGTGAAGCCTGAAGGTGGAATTGACTGAAGAACTGAGGCTTGGAGAAGAGGGAATAGGTTGATACTTATGTTTGATGTGTTAGAAGCTTGTAGGAGCAAGTTGATGCTTGCTATTGAATATGATAGCCTTGGAGGGTGGTTGAAGATTGAGGACTAAATTGTTGTCAGAAGGTTTTTTTGCTGTGAAGCTGTAGAAGTTGTTGATCTGCTTTCTTTCCTGTCTGTTTGCTTTCTGTGCAACTGTATTGCTGTGACTTGTTTGATTTGCTTGATGCATTAGAATAAGTTCATATTTAGATTGATTTAAGCTAGGAGCATGATTGCACTAGAGGTTGAGTTGCTCCCTCTGCTTGTATTTTTACTGTGTGGCTTTGCTTGCGGGTATTCGGTAGAGCCCAGCTCCCTTGCCTATGTGGTTTATTTTGCTTGATAGCATATTATTTCTTCTGTATGATTGCAGTCACTTATATTTTGCTTGATGGCATTTTATTTTTTCTGTATGATTGCAGTTATTCATATCTGGCTTGAGGTTGAGATGAGCTTGTGGAGGCTGATGCCCCACACACATTTCCTCCCTCACTTGCATTACATGCATTTTACAGTCGTTTACTATTTACTGTTTAAGCTGATGCTTTATCTGTTTCTGTTTATCATTGACATGATCCCCTAGGAATCTCACTTCCTTTGATAAGGAAGTGATGATAGAACTTTAGGTTGAAACCTATGCATGATAACCTCTAGGAGTTCCCTGTTTCAAACTTCAACCATAGGATGAATTCTTGGCATGACAACATTAGGACTTGATAGTCTCCCCTTAGTTGAGCTTGTTCGTTCTTTCTTCTCATCTCAAAACAAATTAAAATACAATAATAAAGGTTAACTGACGTCGTACGTTACGAGCCTTAAGCTATCTAAGAAAGGATTGTTGGAGAGTTTCTTTTCGACAGTTTGGATGTTCAGTATGGCACCCTTTGGGTGACATGCGACACATTCACTCTCAGGTCATAGTCTCTAGTGCGATATTGGTTGCAAACATCCATAAAAAACAGTTCTTCCGTAAAAGACAGAAAACAAACTTCAAACCTTTTTGCCCCGTGGGCCCGTAAGTCAAAGGAAAGCTTTTCTGAAGAAAAGAGTGTCGTTAACTCTTAGTTCTACCGCAAACGGTAACGCCCAAGTCTCCAAGGGTCGAGCTGCGTACGCCAAACTGCTGGAACTGTTTGTTAACCCTACTCGATAAAACAGATGAATCTGAATCCTCGTAATCCGTATTATCCCGAACTACGTAAGCTCTGATATCTCATACCTATTGAGAGTACGTAGGCACAATACCGATGTATTGGCGAGCCACCTTCCCCCATAACCTGTAGTTAGTCGAACTACGTTGACTCTGATTTCTCGTTCCAGACGGGAATACGTAGGCATAAAGTGCGATACTTTGCCGAGTCATTTTATTTTCTTTTAACCCCAGACCTGTAGAGTAGATAGAATAACAACCCGTCATGCAAACCAAGCAAGCGTGGATCCCATCGAGTACGATGGACGTGAGGGGTGTTAATACCTTCCCCTTGCATAACCGACTCCCGAACCCAGACAACGGTTGCGATGACCTTTTCTTATACCTTTTCATCAGGTTTTTCCAATCATTTCCTTTCCCGTTCTGAGGGATAAATAACGAAAGGTGGCGACTCTTCTGTTTTGCCGGCACCTTATTTTCGCGGTAGCGACAGTGAGCAAGTATGTGATTAATGTGGATCAATTGAGAGCGTATGGGTGATGTAGAGCGTGGATGCCTGAATACTCGTTTAATTCGAATGAATTGATGTACGTTGTGATACATGAATATGGATATGTGCAATATGTGTTGAGTTCGATCCGTAGGATCGATACGCCTGTGCATGTTGTGTTTATATGCTGTGTGTGGGAGTGTGTTGCACCCCAAAATTTGCCCTCACAATACAAGACTTTGTGTTCCAAGAAGGTTCACCAGGTTCACAAAATTCACAATTGGTCAGAAGAGTTGACAATTCCCTCAGACAATGCACCTCCTAAGCAGTGCATCCAAAACTAGGGTTTTGACTTTAATCAGGCTAAATGGACTTCCAAGACTTCAAGTGAGCTTCATAACATCTTATATGTGTATAAGAACCCCCTTGTCAAGTTTCAAGACTTTTCTCAAAAGTTTGCTCAGTCAGATGATCAGATAAGTCAAAAGCAGTCAATGCAGTTAAAAGGTCAAACTGAGGTCAACTGTGGTCAAACCAAAGTCAAACTTCATGATTTTTTTTTGCCAACATCAAAGAGAGGTTGGGTGAGAAATATTATCATAATAACTGTAATACCCCAAATTTTGCCCTAAGATTTGTCGTCGCATTTCATTGCATTTAATCAATTACTAACAAATTTGTGTAGTCGTTTGACTTTTTGCAGGTAAATATCATATGACATGCATTTTTTTTTCTAAAAAGTAAAAATGGCACAATTGGCAGGAGGACATGTGTAAGGAGTTATGAGTGTGAGAGGTTGAGAGTTCGAATCTCACCTTTGTCACTTTTTTTTGTTTTTTATTATTTTTACTCTAAATTTTTCTATCTTTCATTAAAAAAATAACAAAAATAGTTTTTTATTATTATTTAATTATTATTTTCGTATTTTAATTAAATCATTTTTTAAAATATTATTTTTTTCACTTTTTTCTAAATTATTCATAAAAATATCCAAAAAATCATAAAATAAAAAATATTGAAAAAAATTTTGTTCTTTTTATAATATTTTTTATTTTAGGAATCAATAGGATTATTAGTTTTTATTTTAAGTTTATTTTAATTATTTTAAATTATTTAAATTTTATTTTTTCTTAACTAATTATTTAGTTTGGGCTTTAAAATGGGCTTTAGGGACATTATTGACAATTTGGTGTTAACCCTAATTTGTTCCCTATATATACATGTGTTGCCTTGTTGGAAAAAAGGGAGAGAAGGAAAAAAACCTAAGAGGAGTGAGTGCCGTTTGCCGTTATTTAGCTTTCTTCTTCATCCATTACTATTGTTTCTTTTTCTTCATCGTTTACCGTTATTTCTTTTCCTTCATCTATTACTGTTGTTTCTTTTTCTTCATCTTTTACCGTTATTTCTTTTTCTTCATCTATTACCGTTATTTCTTTTTCTTTATCTATTACTGTTACGTTTATATATATATAATTTTTAAATTGTTAGAGTTTATATATATATATATATATAAGATTTTTGATCGAATTATGTCGATACGATGTTTGCACATTTGTGTGCATGACGCGTGACATTTGTGTTAGTTCGATCTGGTTGCGATGATCGCATTTTTGTGTGAGCAATAATACTATTTTTTGCTTAATTTCTTTTTCTTTGCGATAAATTTTGTTTCGTCCGATTTAGATCTGGTTGCGATGAGCGCATTTCTGCGTTAGCAACATTGTTGGGTTATTTGGCACATTTAAAATTCATTATTGCTTTATTATTATTATTATTATTATTATTATCATTATTTATTATTATTATCATTATTATCATTATTATTACCATTATTATTATTATTATTGTTATCATTAATTTATTAAAATTTGTTATAATATAAAAATCTGTTTTTTAAAATAAATAACATTAACATCTTTTCCAAATTAATATGAAAACCTATTATTTTTAAGAAAAACTTTTTAGATAAATTTAAAATAATAACTAAAATCTTTTTTTTAAAATAATAGCTAGAACCGTTATTTATTTTATTTTATTATTGTTCAATTCAAATTTCATTATCATATTGTATCTGCTCCTCTCATGTAACCTCGCGAACTTAACAATCGCTCTTTAAATTCTGCCTTTAGATTTCTGCTTGCATGGTTTAAATTATGACATTATCTCTCTGTTTGCATGATTCAATTATCTCACGCGTTTACTATTATTTCTGTCACATTGCACACATCCGAAGGTTAGGTCTAACTGTTTGGCCGCCGCGCCAATAGTCCGTAAAACTTCACACATTCAATTTCAAATCCTCAAAACTACAAACTACAAACCCTAATTTTCACAAATGCCTCGCCGCAGGCAAAATTACAATTTTACCCTTAGCATTAGGTCAAAGAGCCGCCGCGCTCATTTTAGGGTTTCCCGCCGTGGAATCCCTAATTTAACCCTAATTACAACTTAACATTTCAACGTAGAGATTTGGAGTTTCTACACTCCACATAAGCGTGTCCTTAAGATGCGTTTATTCCCCTTGAGACCTTGACCACAGTCAAGAAGTTTCTAACCTCCCTATTGAGGGGAACTACGATTACTCTGATTCCGCTCCCGTAAGGATACGTAGGCACAAGATGCGATGTCTTGCCGAGTAAACTTAGAATTAACCCCCTTTATTATTTATTATTGCTTATTTATATTTTATTTATCTTTGCTATTTAATTATTTTGCTTATTATTTTGTAATTGTTTCTTGGATGTAAAGTTGTTTAATTATTTAATTATTATTATGGTTAGTAATTAGGGAGTGTAACAACATGTATGTAATATTAAAATAAATTTAGATCACTTTTAAATAAAGATAATTAAAATAAACGCGTCACACACGTAAGTCGATTTTAATCGCCGTCTCACTTCCTAAGGATATCCCTCAAGTTGCCTACGAATAATGGTTAAGTGGGGTGTATAAAGCAAGTCCCTCAAATAAAAAAAATCACCAAAGTCCCTTATGGTTGCCTTTACGAATCAAGTCCCTTTCGAAAAATGATGATGGTCCCTTATATGTGCTTATTACATCCCACAATGGCCTTCAAAGTCAAATTGTCCCTCACATACCCCTTAACATCCAAAGTAAGGACTACCTACTCCATTATAGTAGGGATAGTCTTACTAAAGGAAAGAATGAAGAATAAGAAAGACCTTTAAACATTAGGGTAGGTTACTCCTAGGTGCTTGCTCACTTCAAAACTGTTTCGCACTTAAACAAATCTTCAACAAGTTTTCAAACAAGTTCTTAACACATCCTTACATGGATTATTTATTAACTATTCTGAAAATTTTCTATTCACACACTACAATTTCAAAACAATTCAAAAGTGAGCTTAAGTACCTAAGAGCCCATGGATAACCATGGATGAAAAGGATGCTAATACCTTCCCTTTTCATAACCTACCCCCCGGACCCAAAATATTCTCTAAGGTCTTTCCTGTTCTTTTATAACCTTTCCTTATGGATAAAATAAAAGTCGGTGGCGACTCTTGCTATCCGCAACATTGTTTAAAGTCAGTTCACCGTGTTACAGAACTGGCGACTCTGCTGGGGATAAATTTAAGAGGGGTACCCTTAGGAATTAAGATCACTTTAAATTGTTTGCCTTGTTTGCTTTATTATTATATTGTTGGGGTTCTCTTATGTGTGAAAGGTCCTAACCCGGATCTAGTGTACCTTAGGTAAATGGCAATAGACCAAGGAAACTGTACGACGTATATCGATACGGTTGATCTGGTGGCCATAGTTAGTGCGACTTCTTGGTTGGTGCTTATATTCCTTAAGTCAAGTTGAGGATAATATTGAGGCTGCCATATGTTGTCAATGCACTAACTGACTTTTAGAACCCTAGTTAACTCATCTTGGCCTTTAGAAAGTAGTGAGGTAACCGGCTTTGGTGCAGACTGAAGTTGGTTAACACTCGATACTACGCTCATTGAGATCTTAAACTTGGAGGGTTTTGGTTGGCAAGTAAGTTGCCTTCTGAGCAACCACCCTTGTGAAGGATCAATGATATTGAGATCCCTTAGAACCTGGTTACTTTTGTAGGACAGGATGAACCATCTAACTTCAGGGGAGGGTACTTGCCTTTGAACCTCATGCAAGCCTTTAAACCTAAGGCTATGGTGTGACTTGTTTGTGTGTGCCACATGTTTGTGATTGAGCATGACATCATGACATCATCATGCATCATAAGCATATCATTTTCCCTAACCATTTCAAGGACCAAAGGATTTATCTTTGTTCTTTGTTGCAGGTCATGGCTTCTGCTCGTAGAAACACCATCAGGATCAACTTTGTAGGGATACCTGCTAAGCTCAAGGAGTTGGTTTCCCTAGTGCCTGATCATTCCCAGTTCAACAAGAGACATGGTCACTTATTGGATCTAGTTACTTCAGGGTTCAGTGAAGACATGATGAGTGTGCTGTTTCAGTTCTTTGACCCTAAGCACCATTGCTTTACATTTCCTGATTATCAGCTGGTTCCAACCATGGAGGAGTTCTCTAAACTTCTGGGTATACCTGTTCTGGATCAGAAGCCATTCACAGGCTTAGAGAAGGAGCTTAAACCAGAAGTTATTGCTGCAGCTTTACATCTGAAGAAGTCTGACATTGTTCTAGAGACGAGAAGTGGAGTTAAAGGTATTCTTGCAAAGGTA
The DNA here is from genome assembly GCA_963859935.3 of Lathyrus sativus. NCBI lineage: Eukaryota > Viridiplantae > Streptophyta > Magnoliopsida > Fabales > Fabaceae > Lathyrus > Lathyrus sativus. Next base: position 542,052,850 of record OZ012737.1, read on the forward strand.
TTAGTGGATAAAGCTCAAATGTTCTTGAAGGCTATGAGCTACGATGCTGTTGAGGAGATCTTAGCCTTATTGATTTATGGCTTAGTGTTGTTCCCCAATCCTGATCAGTTCATAGACGTTCATGCCATCAACATATTCCTGAGTCACAATCCAGTGCCTACCTTACTTGGAGACATCCTACATTCTCTTCACACCCGTACTACAAGGGCAAGAGGAACTTTGATGTGCTGCATACCTTTACTTTCTAGGTGGTTTATTTCTCACCTTCCTCGCTCAGTAATGAAGAATGAGCAAGGGTTCAGATGGTCCAAGAGGATCATGTCACTTTCTCACTCAGACATCCATTGGTGCTCCAGATCTATGGAGAATGTCACCATCATTGACCATTGTGGGGAGTTTCCTAATGTGCCACTTCTAGGCATAAGAGGAGGCATCACCTACAACCCATCTCTAGCTTTACGACAGTTTGGTTACGCCCGGAGCGATGGTCCACATGACATGTTGATTCAGGGGATTGTGTTTGATTACGACAACGATCTTCAGGGTTACCGTCAGAGATTCATCCGAGCTTGGGGAAAGGTAAACAGGATTGACAGCAAGACACTGGAGCCTAAGTACACTATTCCAATGGAGGCTTATCTCAGATGGGTACGATCTCGTGCTCAGACACTCATGATGCCATATCCTGCCGTCCTACCAGTTACCATGGAACCTGTTGCTGAAGGAGACACAGCTTATACCATCCTTCACCCAGACATGCCTACTGATATGGAAGACTTGCAGAGATCATGGATCCAACTGAAAGAGCAAAGGGATACTTTCGAGGCTCATTACAAAGCAAGCCAAGTAAGGATCCTAGAGCTAACAAAGCTACTTCATGAGGAACGAAACCTCAATTCATACCTCAACACAAAGAGGAAACGTCCATGGGAGACTTAAAACCCCATCTTTTGTACTTATTTCGTTTTCATTTTTTGTAAGCCTAAAAGGCAAAGCAAGTTATTACTAATAAAAAGTTACTTTCTTGATTGTTTAAGCAAATTTAAATCCTGCGGTCCTTGAAAACATTGCATATGCATTCCCATATCATTGCATCACAGGTTTATAATTGTGCACAGGTTTCTCATCTTCTCGCTGTTTATTTCAGCAATGGCTCTTGAACAATCAGTTAAGGATCTCCAGGCACAGAATGCACAGTTCCAAGAGCTGATCCTGAACCTATCCAAGGGGCAGGATGAATTGAAGACACTGCTGGCCAAGAAGACTAAGAAGGCTAGAAGGTCTGCTGGGTTGCTCAACATGGGAAGAAGGTTCAAAGGTCCTGTCAAGACCAAGGAACATGTTGAAGACTATGAATCTGAAGAATCTGAGCAGGAGAGAGGCAGTCTCCACAACACTATGGGGGACTCTGATTCTGAGGCTAACTACTACCATGAGCCTAACGAAGACAAATTCAAGATGCTGGTGGATAGAATGGATGCTATGGAATTACAGAAATCATCTGGGCTGGATTTTGAGGATTTGGGCTTGATATCTGGGGTGGTCATACCCATTGGGTTCAAAGTTCCTACATTTGTTGTCTATGATGGGGTCTCTTGTCCCAAATTGCATCTGAGGTCTTATGTCAGAAGAATGCAACCCCACACTGCTGATAAAAAGTTGTGGATCCATTTCTTTCAAGAGAGTTTATCTGGAGCTCAGCTAGAGTGGTATTATCAGTTGGAGAGTGTCAACATCAGAGATTGGAATGACCTTGCTGAAGCTTTCTACAAGCAGTATCAATACAATGCTGACTTAGCCCCCACTCGCATGCAGCTTCAGAGCATGTCTATGGGTGCCAAAGAAAGCTTTAAGGAGTATGCTCAGAAGTGGAGAGACTTAGCTGGAAGAGTTCAACCCCCTTTGACTGATAGGGAGTTGGTTGATATGTTCATGTGTACGCTGAATGGTCCGTTTTACAGTCATCTCATTGGAAGCTCATCATCTGGCTTCACTGAGTTGATCATGACAGGAGAGCGAGTAGAGAATGGTATCAAGAGTGGTAAGATCCAAGTGGGCACTTCTTCATCAGGTGTTGCAAAGAAGCCTCCCACTGGGAAGAGAGAATCTAATGCTGTGTATGGTCAGCCTGATCGTAACAGAAGGCATCAGTCTGTTAGTGCAGTTCATATTTCAAATCCAACTCCTGCAACAACAGAGCAGCCTCAAGGCAACCAACAGAGGGCTAGAAGACAGTTCACGAAGATCAACATGTCAATGGCTCAGGCATTGCAACACTTGTTGAAGGCTGAACTTATTACCCTGAGGGAGGCTCCTCAGAATCCCAATGTTACCTCTCCCAAGTACAATCCCAATGCACGATGTGCATATCATTCAAACTGTCCAGGACATGATACTAATAACTGCTGGGTCTTGAAGAACAAAATTCAGGATATGATTGATGCTGGAGAAATTGAGTTTGATCCACCAGGTACTCCAAATGTGATTACAGCTCCAATGCCAAATCACGAGAAGACTGTCAACGCCATTGATGAAGATATTGATGAAGATCTGCATGTCTATTCAGTTATGGAGTTGAGCACACCATTGTCTGTTATCAAAAAGAGGTTAGTACAAGCTGGGATCTTTCCAGGTTGTCATGAAGATTGTCTATATTGTACCTATAAGCCGGATAGTTGCTTCATTTTGAGAGATGGGATTCAACGTCTCATGGATAAATATACTATAGTGTTTGAAAGAAGACCAGCATCTGTAGAAAGTATGGTGGATCATCTGACTCAGGGTAAGAAGATTGAAGAGGTTGACATGGTTGACAAAGTACCACTAAGAATCACTTCAAAGGGTCCCATTAAAATCACTCATCAGGGCCCAATCAAGATTATTGCTGAAGGTCCTGTGAAAGTTGTTGCTGAAGCCAGAGTAGCTCCTCTGATCATTACCACTCCTGGTCCTATTCCTTATACATCTGACAAAGCTGTGCCTTGGCACTATGGGTCTGATGTTTACATCCATGGTGTCAAGCAGGAGCCTTTACCTGATATGCCTGTTGACATTGATAATATTGCTGGATCTAGCAAGATCACTCGTAGTGGAAGAGTCTTCTCTCTTCCAGTTGCTTCTAAGAATGCAGTTACTCCTGCTGTTACTTCCACCACTGATGCTCGGGGCAAGGGTCCTGTTATTGAGCCTGTATCTACTGATGTGCCAGCTGCTGATGACCTCTCTAAGCAGATGGAAGAAGTATTGAAAATCATTCGCAAGAGTGATTATGATATTGTTGATCAGCTGGGGCACACTCCCTCAAAGATTTCTATGCTCTCCCTGTTATTATGTTCTGAGGCTCATGCCAAGTCATTGATCAAGTTTCTAAAGATGGCTCATGTACCCAGTGCAATTTCTGTGGATCAGTTTGAGAATTGTGTTGCTCACCTGACCTATGACAACGGGTTAGGATTTTCTGATGCTGACTTGACCCCTGCCAAGAGGGATCATAACAGGGCCTTGCATATTTCAATTGAATGCAGGGGCACTACCCTGTCTCATGTGCTGATAGACAATGGTTCCTCTCTGAATGTGTTGCCTAAGGAAGTCCTGAACAAGCTGAGTCCTGAAGATACGGTATTGAAGCCCAGTAATATTGTGGTAAAGGCTTTTGATGGTTCTAGAAGAGTAGTGCATGGGGAAATTGATCTTCCAATCAAGGTTGGCTCTCAGGTGTTTACTGCTACATTCTATGTGATGGATATTCGTCCTTCGTACTCATGTCTGCTTGGTCGTCCCTGGATCCATGGGGCAGGTGCTGTGACCTCCACATTACATCAAAAGTTGAGATATCCGGTGAATGGAAAAGTTGTTACTGTCTTTGGAGAGGAAGAATACTTTGTCAGCCATGTAAACACTTTCAAGTATCTGGAAGTAGAAGGTGAATACATTGAAACTCCATGTCAGTCATTTGAAGTGGTTCCCTGGGCTGTTAAGAATTGTGTGACTCCTCCTGCTGTGAAGAAGGTTCCTGTGGTCATCAGAAACCCTCCAACAATGGCAATGGCCTCCCTCAATGATGCAAAAGCTGTGGTGGAAGAAGGTGGTTGTACTAGTTGGGGTCAGCTTCTTGATATTCCATACAAGTCTGACAAGTTTGGTTTGGGTTTCACTGCAGAGTCCCAGAAGGCTGTTCGTCGTGCTCGTGCTGTTCGTATCACCAATCAAGGGGTTATCAATGCTGTGGGAGATCAAGATGAAGACTACAACTTGGAGTCATGGATTTTTCCTACTGTGGGTGCTGGACTCAATAATTGGAAAGCTGAAGATGTTATCCCTATCTCCTTTAGTCAGGAGTAAATACTATTACTGTGTTATGTTTTTAAATTTGTTAAAACTTTCAAGCCATGTGCCTTACCCGGGGCACAATGGTGTGCTTGTTATGGGTTGTCATTTCATTTGCATACTTCATTCAATAAAATCAATGGACGTTTCGTTTTCGTAAATATTGTGTTCCTTGTCTTTCTTTTTCTTTTATTTTTGCTTTATCAGCTATGTGTTCTTACACACACCCACGTCACTAAAATGCAGATCCTCATCCACTCTGGATCCAGTTGATAACAGTTCTACTATTGCCAATTACAATTTCGAGAATCCGATCTATCAAACTGAAGACGGAGACGAGGACGATTGTGAAATACCTGTAGAGCTTGCTAGGTTGTTACAACAAGAAGAGAAAGCTATACAGCCACATGAAGAGCCAGTCGAAGTTGTGAATCTGGGAACTGAAGAAAACAGAAAAGAGGTCAAGATAAGGGCTGATTTAGAGGACAGTGTCAAGAGCAGGTTGGTTCAGATGCTACGTGACTATGTGGAGATCTTTGCTTGGTCTTATGAAGATATGCCAGGGTTGGATACGGACATTGTGGTTCACCGTTTGCCAGTGAAAGAAGATTGTCGTCCAAAGAAGCAGAAGGTTCGTCGTATGCGTCCTGAAATGTCAGAAAAGATCAAAGCAGAGGTAATGAAACAGTTCAATGCAGGGTTCTTGGCCGTAACTTCTTATCCTCAGTGGGTTGCAAATGTGGTACCAGTTCCTAAGAAAGATGGTAAGGTACGTATGTGTGTAGACTACAGAGATCTGAACAAGGCTAGCCCTAAAGACGACTTTCCACTTCCTCATATCGATATTCTGGTAGACAACACTGCTCAGCATAAGGTATTCTCTTTTATGGATGGTTTCTCTGGTTACAATCAAATCAAGATGGCACCTGAAGATATGGAGAAGACAACATTTGTGACACAGTGGGGCACCTTTTGCTATAAGGTAATGCCATTTGGTTTGAAGAATGCAGGGGCAACATATCAGCGTGCTATGGTGGCTTTGTTTCATGATATGATTCATCATGAGATAGAGGTATATGTGGATGATATGATAGCCAGATCTCAGAATGAAGAGCAACATCTTGATCATCTGCACAAGTTGTTTGAGAGGTTGAAGAAATACAAGTTGAGATTGAACCCAAACAAGTGTACTTTTGGAGTTAGATCTGGAAAACTCTTGGGTTTCATTGTCAGTGGAAAAGGTATTGAAGTGGATCCTGCAAAAGTGAAAGCTATACGAGAGATGCCAGCTCCCCGTACTGAGAAGGAGGTTAGAGGTTTCTTGGGACGATTGAACTACATTGCAAGATTTATTTCCCAATTAACTACCATCTGTGAGCCAATCTTCAAGTTGTTGAAGAAAGATCAGGTGATGGAATGGAATGATGAGTGCCAGACTGCCTTTGATGAAATCAAGAGATATTTGCTAGAACCTCCAATTTTAATGCCACCAGTTGATGGAAGACCCTTGATTATGTATTTAACAGTATTAGACAACTCAATGGGGTGTGTATTGGGGCAACATGACGAGTCTGGTCGAAAAGAGCAGGCAATATACTACCTTAGCAAAAAGTTTACCGACTGTGAAACAAGATACTCACTGCTCGAGAAAACTTGCTGCGCTTTGGCATGGGCTGCTCGCCGACTAAGACAGTATATGTTGACCCATACTACCTTGTTGATTTCGAAGATGGATCCAATCAAGTACATATTTGAGAAACCTGCTCTTTCCGGAAGAATTGCAAGATGGCAAATGATCTTGACGGAATATGATATACAGTATACTACTCAGAAGGCCATTAAGGGGAGTGTTGTTGCTGATCATTTGGCTCATCAAGCAGTAGATGATTACCAGTCAATGAATTTTGAGTTCCCTGATGAAGACATTATGTCTGTTACCAAAGAACCTGGACAATATGACAGACCTGAACAAGGATCCCGATGGACTATGGTTTTTGATGGTGCCTCCAATGCACATGGTAATGGTGTTGGTGTTGTGATTAGCTCCCCTGAAGGTTGTCATACCCCGATTACTGCCAGACTTTGTTTCTATTGTACCAATAACATGGCTGAGTATGAGGCATGTATCATGGGTATGCAAGTTGCTATTGATATGAAGATTCAGTTCCTTGAGGTGTATGGAGATTCAGCTCTGGTAGTAAGTCAGATTAAAGGAGATTGGGATACAAAGCATGATAATCTCATTCCTTACAGAGAACATGTGTTGTCTTTGATCCCACATTTCAAAGAGATTACTTTTGGACATATTCCACGAAGAGAGAATCAGTTGGCAGACGCATTGGCCACCATGGCATCTATGTTTGAGATCAGCTGGGATGATGAAGCTCCCAAGATTACCATTGATAGATTTGAGAAGCCTGCATACTGCAATGAGATTGACACTGAAGGGGCAGAGGAGAAGCCTTGGTTCTATGAAGTGAAAAACTATCTTGAAGCTCAGGAGTTCCCTGAAGGGGCATCTGTCAAAGATAGGAAGTTCCTGAGAAGGTTTTCTGCTAAGTTCTTTCTGAGTAATGGCATTCTGTATAAGCGTAATCATGATTCAACTATGCTTCGTTGTGTGGATAAGAAGGAAGCTACAGAAATTATGGAAGAGATGCATGATGGGACCTTTGGCACTCATTCTAGTGGTCATACCATGGCAAAGAAGATTTTGAGAGCAGGTTACTATTGGTCTACCATGGAAGCTGATTGCTATCAACACTCCAGAACATGTCACAAATGTCAAATCTATGCTGATAAAGTACATGTACCTCCATCTCCATTGAATGTGTTGACTGCTCCTTGGCCCTTTGCCATGTGGGGCATTGATATGATTGGTGAGATCAAGCCTACTGCTTCTAATGGGCATCGTTTCATCCTGGTTGCTATTGATTACTTCACGAAGTGGGTAGAGGCAACTTCATTTGCATCTGTGACTAAGAATGTTGTGGCTCGGTTCATTAAGAATAATCTCATATGTAGGTATGGTATCCCTGAAAGGATTATCACCGACAATGGCTCTAATCTGAACAACACTATGATTACTGATCTCTGTACGCAGTTCAAGATTAAGCATCACAACTCTTCTCCGTATCGTCCAAAGATGAATGGGGCAGTTGAAGCTGCTAATAAGAACATTAAGAAGATTGTACAGAAGATGACTGTTACTTACAAGGATTGGCACGAGATGTTACCATTTGCTCTGCATGGTTATCGTACTACAATACGTACTTCAACAGGGGCAACCCCATTCTCCTTAGTCTATGGTATGGAAGCAGTTCTGCCTATTGAAGTTCAGATCCCCTCCTTGAGAATTATGAAGGATGCAGGCTTGGATGAAGATGAGTGGATTCAGACTCGACTTGACCAGATAAATTTGATTGATGAGAAAAGGTTAGCAGCAGTTTGTCATGGCCAGATGTACCAGAAACGGATGATCAAAGCTTTTAACAAGAAGGTTAAGCCAAAGGTATATCAGGCTGGTGACTTGGTAATCAAGCGTATCATATTACCACAGGGTGATCCTAGGGGCAAGTGGACTCCAACATATGAGGGACCATTTGTAGTCAAGACAGTGTTCTCAGGAGGTGCCATGATACTGACTACAATGGATGGTGAAGACTTCCCACAACCTGTAAACGCAGACATAGTTAAAAAATACTACGCATAAAAAGAGACCCGCTAGGTTGACAGGCCTAGGCAAAAATAAGGGCATCCCGGCAAACCAAAAGGGTTTGGGCAAAAATTAGGGATATATATATAAAAAGATGTACACCCGGCAAGTCGAAAACCTGAAAAGGCGGCTTGGGCAAAAAAGGGTATCCCGGTGGATTGAAAACCTGAAAGGGCAATCCAGGCAAAAGTTAGGGATTAAAGCGTATGACTATGTCTCGTTTGGATCACTCATGAAACTGCAACCAGTTGTACTACTTACTCAAGCTCAAACAGATAAAGCTCAATCCAATCGTTTCCGTCTCAACAGCAAGAAGATGAGATACTTGAGTGGCAATAGTAGAATTGAAACTCAATAGGATTATTTCCCACATAGCTGATTCTTTTTGTAAAACTTCATGACAAAATTCTCTTACTAGGGTTTATGTCTCCTTGTACAAACTTACCCGTGTATGGGTCACTTTTGATATAAACAAATTCCATCTTTTGAATCCAGATTTACTTTTACCCTATTTACATAAGCGAAACGTCCATTGGTTGTGTTTGAATGTATGTATGCCTTTGAATATGATTGATGTTTACCAGAAACGCATGTATGCTTTTAATATGATTGATGTTTACCAGAAATGCATGAAAATGCAGTAATAGTATTTACTAAGGACGAACGAGGGAAGGATTTCAACGAAGCTTCGCCGGTTCATCTTTACAAGACAGTTACAAACCATCAGTAGGACTAATCCATTTTCACAAAGTCTAATCTCCCCTGGAATTTATATCCATCTCTTTTATCCTCATACGGATATACGGGAAATTACTTTCCAATAAGGGCACGATGAACGAAGACGGGATGTTATACTTATCCTACTATCAAACGAAAACGAAGGTTATCTATACCCTACTATCCCCAACAACGGGAGGTTATCTATACCTTGTTATCCCCAACAACGGGAGGTTATCTATACCTTGTTATCCCCAGCAGACGGAGGGTTATATATTCTTCAACAACGAATCGGGATTTATTTTCCTTGGCCAGCAGTTGTTATACAAGGATATCCAGACACTTCCAGCAGTGTCATAGCATACATACGTCATTTACATCATACCATAACATATATGCCTATAGTACATTACCTAAGTGCATCATGTCATACATGCATACATAAAGCATAAACTAATGTTATTATACAGAATGCTACCTTGTTTTCAGGTTAATTATCCAACAAACAATCTTATGATCTTTGGGACTGCTTTATTGTAACCTCAGGGTTACTTTATCCTCCTGATGAGCTTCTTATTACTTTGGGACTGCTTTATTGTAACCTCAGGGTTATTTTATCCTCCTGATAGCCTCTCATGACTTCAAGACTGCTTTAGAGCTACTGATTGCTCTATCCTCCTGAAATCATCCTATTACTTCAAGACTGCTTTAGAGCTATTCATTGCTCTATCCTCATGAGGTCATATTACTACTTCAAGACTGCTTTAGAGCTATTCATTGCTCTATCCTCCTGAAGCCATCTAATTATTTCAAGACTGCTTTAGAGTTATCCATTGCTCTATCCTCCTGAAATTACATTATTATTTCAAGACTGCTTTAGAGCTATCCATTGCTCTATCCTCCTGAAATCATTACTTCAAGACTGCTTTAGAGCTATTGATTGCTCTATCCTCCTGAAGACATATCACATTATTATTTCAAGACTGCTTTAGAGCTGTTGATTGCTCTATCCTACTGAAGCCATTCTATTACTTCAAGACTGCTTTAGAGCTATTGATTGCTCTATCCTCCTGAAGCCATTATTACTTCAAGACTGCTCTAGAGCTATTGATTGCTCTATCCTCCTGAGGTCAGATTTATCACTTCAAGACTGCTTTAGGGTTATCATTATTGATTGCTCTATCCTCATGAAGACATGCTGTTACATCAGTATTACTCCAGACTCCTGACAGTTCTCATTATACTACTGAAGAACTTTCCCCTAGTGGCATCTTTAAGCCCACTCAATCATGTTCAACCAACCATCAATATCACTCCATGCACTGGTGAGTGCAAATTTTTGGGCTTTTGTGTTCAATCCCCTTCAACCTTCCAGGTTACGACTGGCAAATATACCAATCTAACCCCTCAGGTTTCAGAAAATTGAACAGGGGCAGCTGTTGCACCCCAAAATTTGCCCTCACAATACAAGACTTTGTGTTCCAAGAAGGTTCACCAGGTTCACAAAATTCACAATTGGTCAGAAGAGTTGACAATTCCCTCAGACAATGCACCTCCTAAGCAGTGCATCCAAAACTAGGGTTTTGACTTTAATCAGGCTAAATGGACTTCCAAGACTTCAAGTGAGCTTCATAACATCTTATATGTGTATAAGAACCCCCATGTCAAGTTTCAAGACTTTTCTCAAAAGTTTGCTCAGTCAGATGATCAGATAAGTCAAAAGCAGTCAATGCAGTTAAAAGGTCAAACTGAGGTCAACTGTGGTCAAACCAAAGTCAAACTTCATGATTTTTTTTTGCCAACATCAAAGAGAGGTTGGGTGAGAAATATTATCATAATAACTGTAATACCCCAAATTTTGCCCTAAGATTTGTCGTCGCATTTCATTGCATTTAATCAATTACTAACAAATTTGTGTAGTCGTTTGACTTTTTGCAGGTAAATATCATATGGCATGCATTTTTTTTCTTCTAAAAAGTAAAAATGGCACAATTGGCAGGAGGACATGTGTAAGGAGTTATGAGTGTGAGAGGTTGAGAGTTCGAATCTCACCTTTGTCACTTTTTTTTGTTTTTTATTATTTTTACTCTAAATTTTTCTATCTTTCATTAAAAAAATAACAAAAATAGTTTTTTATTATTATTTAATTATTATTTTCGTATTTTAATTAAATCATTTTTTAAAATATTATTTTTTTCACTTTTTTCTAAATTATTCATAAAAATATCCAAAAAATCATAAAATAAAAAATATTGAAAAAATTTTTGTTCTTTTTATAATATTTTTTATTTTAGGAATCAATAGGATTATTAGTTTTTATTTTAAGTTTATTTTAATTATTTTAAATTATTTAAATTTTATTTTTTCTTAACTAATTATTTAGTTTGGGCTTTAAAATGGGCTTTAGGGACATTATTGACAATTTGGTGTTAACCCTAATTTGTTCCCTATATATACATGTGTTGCCTTGTTGGAAAAAAGGGAGAGAAGGAAAAAAACCTAAGAGGAGTGAGTGCCGTTTGCCGTTATTTAGCTTTCTTCTTCATCCATTACTATTGTTTCTTTTTCTTCATCGTTTACCGTTATTTCTTTTCCTTCATCTATTACTGTTGTTTCTTTTTCTTCATCTTTTACCGTTATTTCTTTTTCTTCATCTATTAACGTTATTTCTTTTTCTTTATCTATTACTGTTACGTTTATATATATATAATTTTTAAATTGTTAGAGTTTATATATATATAAGATTTTTGATCGAATTATGTCGATACGATGTTTGCACATTTGTGTGCATGACGCGTGACATTTGTGTTAGTTCGATCTGGTTGCGATGATCGCATTTTTGTGTGAGCAATAATACTATTTTTTGCTTAATTTCTTTTTCTTTGCGATAAATTTTGTTTCGTCCGATTTAGATCTGGTTGCGATGAGCGCATTTCTGCGTTAGCAACATTGTTGGGTTATTTGGCACATTTAAAATTCATTATTGCTTTATTATTATTATTATTATTATTATTATTATTATTATTATCATTATTTATTATTATTATCATTATTATCATTATTATTACCATTATTATTATTATTGTTATCATTAATTTATTAAAATTTGTTATAATATAAAAATCTGTTTTTTAAAATAAATAACATTAACATCTTTTCCAAATTAATATGAAAACCTATTATTTTTAAGAAAAACTTTTTAGATAAATTTAAAATAATAACTAAAATCTTTTTTTTTAAAATAATAGCTAGAACCGTTATTTATTTTATTTTATTATTGTTCAATTCAAATTTCATTATCATATTGTATCTGCTCCTCTCATGTAACCTCGCGAACTTAACAACCGCTCTTTAAATTCTGCCTTTAAATTTCTGCTTGCATGGTTTAAATTATGACATTATCTCTCTGTTTGCATGATTCAATTATCTCACGCGTTTACTATTATTTCTGTCACATTGCACACATCCGAAGGTTAGGTCTAACTGTTTGGCCGCCGCGCCAATAGTCCGTAAAACTTCACACATTCAATTTCAAATCCTCAAAACTACAAACTACAAACCCTAATTTTCACAAATGCCTCGCCGCAGGCAAAATTACAATTTTACCCTTAGCATTAGGTCAAAGAGCCGCCGCGCTCATTTTAGGGTTTCCCGCCGTGGAATCCCTAATTTAACCCTAATTACAACTTAACATTTCAACGTAGAGATTTGGAGTTTCTACACTCCACGTAAGCGTGTCCTTAAGATGCGTTTATTCCCCTTGAGACCTTGACCACAGTCAAGAAGTTTCTAACCTCCCTATTGAGGGGAACTACGATTACTCTGATTCCGCTCCCGTAAGGATACGTAGGCACAAGATGCGATGTCTTGCCGAGTAAACTTAGAATTAACCCCCTTTATTATTTATTATTGCTTATTTATATTTTATTTATCTTTGCTATTTAATTATTTTGCTTATTATTTTGTAATTGTTTCTTGGATGTAAAGTTGTTTAATTATTTAATTATTATTATGGTTAGTAATTAGGGAGTGTAACAACATGTATGTAATATTAAAATAAATTTAGATCACTTTTAAATAAAGATAATTAAAATAAACGCGTCACACACGTAAGTCGATTTTAATCGCCGTCTCACTTCCTAAGGATATCCCTCAAGTTGCCTACGAATAATGGTTAAGTGGGGTGTATAAAGCAAGTCCCTCAAATAAAAAAAATCACCAAAGTCCCTTATGGTTGCCTTTACGAATCAAGTCCCTTTCGAAAAATGATGATGGTCCCTTATATGTGCTTATTACATCCCACAATGGCCTTCAAAGTCAAATTGTCCCTCACATACCCCTTAACATCCAAAGTAAGGACTACCTACTCCATTATAGTAGGGATAGTCTTACTAAAGGAAAGAATGAAGAATAAGAAAGACCTTTAAACATTAGGGTAGGTTACTCCTAGGTGCTTGCTCACTTCAAAACTGTTTCGCACTTAAACAAATCTTCAACAAGTTTTCAAACAAGTTCTTAACACATCCTTACATGGATTATTTATTAACTATTCTGAAAATTTTCTATTCACACACTACAATTTCAAAACAATTCAAAAGTGAGCTTAAGTACCTAAGAGCCCATGGATAACCATGGATGAAAAGGATGCTAATACCTTCCCTTTTCATAACCTACCCCCCGGACCCAAAATATTCTCTAAGGTCTTTCCTGTTCTTTTATAACCTTTCCTTATGGATAAAATAAAAGTCGGTGGCGACTCTTGCTATCCGCAACATTGTTTAAAGTCAGTTCACCGTGTTACAGAGTGGATCAGTAGGATCAAATTGCACGAAGTGTGCTAGACGTGTGTGTGATGTGTGATATATGTATGTACGATGCATGATGAGATATGGTCAGGGGACCGTGTATGCTGTTTGTGTGTGTGATTGTTGTTGTATGAGTGCATTAGGGTTATGCATGGCATATTCTGTTGTGGTGCTCCCTTAGTGGAGGGGTGATGGCCAGGTGTCCATCAGGGAGATGAATCGTTGCTCAGGTGGAGCGTATGCGATTCATCCGGTGCTCCCTGTGAGGAGGGTTGATGGCCCAGTGTCCATCGGTGATGTGCTCCCTGTGAGGAGGGTTAATGGCCCAGTGTCCATCGGTGATGTGTGCTCCTTTGTGGATGGTTGATGGCCCGGTGTCCATCGTTGTTGTGAGTCGGTACCGCATATCATTTGTGTGAGTGGCATTGTTGTGTGTAGTGATTGTCGACGGTGGGACAGTATGTCCGAATGTGTTGTATATGAAATGATATTTTATATGTCTCTACCTTTATTTCATGTACATTTATACCGTTAATATTTGACTGTGAATTCTCACCCCTTTGTTGTTGTCATGGTCTGTGCTTCTTCGGAAGTACAAACAATCTAGGTGTTTAGCTAGCTTGGATTGTGGCGTCGTCGTAGGATTTTTCTGATACGTAACACCGGGGCTTTTTGGGAGTATTTATTGTTTGTTGTTGTTTATGTGTGCCCCCGTGGCGTGTCTGATTTTTGTGGGATGTGATGACATGATGTATATTTTGGGCAGATGGCCGTTGTTGTATATGACGATGTTGATGATACGGATGGTGTATATATGTTATGTGATATATGTCAGACTACTTATTTCTTTTTCCGCTGCAAATTTTATTAAAAATCAGTTTAGAAAATGATTTGTGGAATTTTGTTGGAAATTGTGACATTCCGTTATGGGAGAACTCTGATATGTGTTTATTTTAATCGTTTTATTTTATTTTGAGGAATGGGGTGTTACATAATGCACAGTCTTTGAGAGAATGACTTGAAGTAGTATTTAAAATGGCTTCCACATCTTTCCAACGTTGACGAACATTGACGATTCATTTGAAAGAAAATCAATTCACAAGCTCTCATTCAAATATTTCTTCAAGCTTAACAGTTTTCATATTCGTTCTTAATCTTGTGTAAACATCACTGTTGTGATATAGCTTGTTAGAAGCAAAACCTTAAACACAAATTGTTAGTTTAAATCTTTTGTAAAAAGAATTCCTTAAGAAGACCAAGTTGTGGTCAGAATTTGTTGAGAAGACTAAGACAGTTGTCTTAGTGGTTTACACTATAATCAAGTTTGATATAGTGGATTAAGTCCTTGTTGAGAAAGGCAAATCACCTTGATAGGGTGGACTGGATTAGTTTGAGTTCAAACGAACCAGGATAAAAATACCTTGTTATTTTCTATCTTCCAATTTGTTTTAAAAACCCTTATTCAACCCCCCCCCCCTTTCTAAGTGTCTTTCTCACCTTCAGTACTAACACTTATTATTTTTTGGTTTTTACATTTAAACCGGGTCCATTCCCTAGACCAATAACACACAAAAATCCCATTCCCTAAGCTTTCAAATCCTGCTCTAGGTGTGGGACAAGTCACTAGCTCCCACGAAACTAACAAGCATTGCCTCTTTACACAAATGATGCATGTGCAAGTTCACAACCATATGAAATAAAGACCATTCCGTAATCTTAATATTCATGCATATCTTCAATAATTCATCACACTTGAATTACCATACAATTATGCATACTTGCACACTTTTATGAATCTTCCACACACAATTCAATTTCCAATGGTATACAACACATTTTAGAATACAACACAACAATCCATTACTATAACATATACACAATTGAATTTCCAAAGGTATTAGATATAAAAATATTAGGCAACCAATTATATTATCTACACTATGTTATAGATCTATTCATTAACTTTCCAACGCTTCAAACGGGGACCAAAACGGACTTACGGATCAAAAGTTATGGCCAAAATCGTCGAAACAATTTTTTTACCAATACACAACCTTGCGTCGACCGCTAGCAACGGATCAGTCTACGCAAACAGTGCAGAATCAAATCCAGAAAAACGCATTCATTATGCGTCAATGCAAACAATGCAAAATGCATAATTTTCTGTGTTTTTCACTGTTGGAGGCCTTCCGGACCTCCAATTTCAATTTCGTAAAAAACCCCAGTTCCAGAATTCGAAATACTACCATTATATGACAACTATAACATCCCACAACACATATTTAAGGATCCTATCATCCTATATCATGTAATTATTAATTTCAAAACTATGGAAATTAGGGATTTTTATCCTAAATATGATACTACCCATCATACACTATCATACAATCCCAATAATCATATAAAAACCCATTCTTACCTTGGTTTTTGGATGATTCTTGAGCCCTCTCTCTTGGTTCTTCTTCTTCTTCTCCACCCTTCCTTCTCTCTAGCCTCTTTCTTTTTCTTTTCCAACTTTTTTTCTCTTTCTATTCTTTTGTTAAACCTTAACATTGTCTTAGTCAATTGGGCTTAACTCAACCCACTCTCACTTACTGTTCACACACCTAATTAAGCCCAACTAAATAATCTAAAAATTTTACATTATTCTACCAAATATAATAAATCAATTAATTTAATTAATTCAATAAATCACATATTTAAATTAAATCAATTAAATCAATTAACTCACATAAATTAAATAAGTCAATTAATTTATATAAACCCAATAATTCATATAAATCAAACAATTCATACAAATTCAATAAATCAAATAATTCAAATAAATCGAATAAATTAGTTAATTCAATTAGGCACAAAATCATACAATTAACCAATTAATTTAATTAAATTAATAATTACTAAAAATTGGGGTGTTGCAACCCTCCCCCACTTAAAAGATTTTCGCCCTCGAAAATTATCTTAAACGAATAACTCGGGATAAAACTCCCTCATCTGACTCTCAAGCTCCCAAGTCACGTTTCCACCAGCTAGTCCTCTCCAAGTGACCTTCACCAAAGCAATCTCTTTACCATGAAGTTGCTTCAACTCTCGATCCTCTATCCGTATAGGTGATGTCTCCACAGTCAGGTTATCTCTTACCTACGCATCATCTACTTTGACTACATGAGACGAATCCACAATGTATTTCCTCAACTGAGATACATGGAACACGTCATGGAGATTAGCAAGTGACGACGACAAAGCAACACGATAGACTACCTATCCTATCCTCTGCAAAAACTGATAAGGACCAATAAAACGTGGCGTCAACTTACGCAACTTCAATGCTCTACCAACACTAGTTATCAAAGTAACTCGAAGAAACACATGATCTCCCTCTTAAAACTCAAGTGTTTTCCTTCTCTTATCATGATAACTCTTTTGACAGCTCTGAGAAATCTTCATCTTCTCTTGAATCATCTTAATCTTATCAGTAGTCTGTTGGACTATCTCGGGTCCAACCACGACACTCTCTTCCGACTCATACCAACACAATGGCGTTCTACACCGCCTACCATATAATGCCTCAAATGGTGCCATTCCAATACTCGAATGAAAATTGGTGTTTTAAGTAAACTCAATCAAAGGTAAGTAGTTATCCCAAGCTCTTCCCTTTTCCAACACACAAGCTCTGAAAAGATCCTCAAGTGACTCAATCATCCTCTCAGTCTGACCATCTATCTGCGGATGATAAGCAGAACTCAAACATAACTTCATACCTAAAGCACTTTGCAAACTTTCCCAAAATCTTGAAGTAAACCTCGGATCTCTATCTGATACAATGCTAGACGGAATACCATGCAAATTAACAATCCTCTCAATGTACAGCTTCACTAACTTCTCCAATGGGTAATCCATTTCGCATTGGAATGAAGTGAGAATATTTCGTCAATCTATCCACAATAACCCAAATAGCCTCATAATTACTCGGTGTTCTAGGTAGACCGGACACAAAATCCGTTAATATGTTATCCCATTTCCACTCAGGACTAGATAACGATTGCATCAAACCCGACGGTCTCTGGTGCTCAATCTTCGACTTCTGACAAGTCAAACAAGAATACAAGAGCTCGATAATGTCTTTCTTCATACAAGGCCACCAAAATACTTTCCTCAAATCTTGATACATCTTAGTAGCACCAGGATGAATACTCAATCCACTACGATGCCCTTCCTCAAGAATACTCTTCTTCAGCTCGACAATATCTGGAACACAAACTCTATCACGACATCTCATAATACCATTCTCATCAATCCGAAAATCACCACCTTAACCTTGATTGATCAAAGTCAACCGATCAACTAGACTCAAATCAGATTTCTGACCTTATCTTATCTCATCAAGAATGCCACTAGTAAGTTTCAACATATCCAGTTTAACTCCATAAGATGTCTCTTCACAAACCAAACTCACATCTCGAAATTGCTCAATCATTTCCAACTCCTTTACCATCATCATCGACATATGCAAAGACTTCCTACTCAATGCATCAGCTACCATGTTTGCTTTACCCGGATGGTAATTCAAACCAAAATCATAATCCTTCAGAAGTTCTAACCATCTCCTTTGCCTTGCATTCAATTATTTCTGATCAAAGAGATACTTCAATGACTGAAGCTCAGAAGAAAGAATTCAGGAATCATCATAAAGCAAGAACCATTCTATTAAATGTTATATCTCATATTGAGTATGAGAAGATCACAAACAGAGAAACAACATTTGATATGTTTAAATATTTGAAGATGACTCATGAAGGAAACTCCCAAGTAAAGGAGGCCAAGGCTCTAGCCCTCATCCAGAAGTACGAAGCCTTCAAAATGGAGGAGTCTGAATCTGTGGAAACTATGTTCTCAAGATTTCAAATCCTAACTGCTGGGTTGAAGGTTCTGGATAAAGGCTATTCTACTTCAGACCATGTCAAGAAGATCATCAGAAGCTTGCCAAAAAGGTGGAGACCAATGGTGACAGCTCTGAAGCTTGCGAAGGATTTGAATAAGATCACTTTGGAGGAATTAATCAGTTACTTAAGGAGTCAGGAGATTGAGCTGGAGGAAGACGAGCCTCAGAAGAAAGGTAAGTAAGTTGCTTTAAAATCTAACAAATCTGCTAAAGTATTGCAGGTTATTGAAGAGAGTTCTGAAGAATCATCAGAAGAAGAAGATGAACTGTCTTTGCTGTCCAAGAGGATTAATCAACTCCGGAAGCACAAATAAAAGAAGTTCAGAAACTTCAAAAGATCTGATCAGCATGGTGACTCTTCTGGACATAAGAAATCTGGAAAGAAAGATATAGTGTGCTATGAATGCAAGGAGCCTGGCCACTATAAAAATGAATGTCCCAAACTTCTGAAGGAGAAACCTAGAAGGAAGTTTGAAAAGAAGAAGAAAGTCTTAATGGCCACGTGGGATGATTCAGATGCTTCTGAATCTTCATCAGAATCAGAAGATGAGTGTGCTAATGTAGCACTAATGGCTGACGTGGAGGACCATGAAGAAGATGCTGAATCTGGATCAGAATCAGTTTCTGAGGAGGTATTTTTTGAACTCACTAGAGCTGAACTTTCTGAAAGTTTATCAGAAATTCTGGAAAGCTACAACAAAATCAAACTCAAATACAAGAAGCTTCAAAGCTTTCTTGCATCTGAGAATGATCAACTGAGATCAGAAGTTGCTGAGCTTAAAGCAAACAATCTTAAAATAAAAAATGATTTAGAAAAAGCTCAGAAATCTGACTCAGAACCTATATCATGCTCTAAAAACATTTTAGAAGAGTATGACTATAGCTTTCATAAGTTTCTGGCCAGAGGCCTAGATAGAAGCAAGATGGCTTCAATGATCTATGGCGTAAGCAGAAACAACAAAAAGGGAATTGGATATGAATTACCTTCTGGGAAGGATTTAAATCCAAAACCTATTGATAAACTGACTATTAAGTATTCTCCTCTATATACTCATTTCAAATTTGGTCATTTAAATGATATTAAACACACACGTTCTGATCAGAACAAACCTGTGTTTAATAAACCAAAATTCTATCAAAAAAAGGATGCTTATAAGAGAAAGAAATTCAGAAAGAATTTCAAACCTACAAACCCCAGAGGACCCAAGAAAATATGGGTACCTAAGGACAAAATTATTTTTGTTGCAGACATCCTTAGCAGCAAAGTTGAAACACCAATCTTGGTACCTGGACTCTGGCTGCTCGCGTCACATGACGGGAAGAAGGTCTATGTTCCAAAGCCTGGAACTTAGATCTGGAGGTGACGTGAAATTTGGAGGGAACCAGAAGGGCAAAATAATAGGCTCTGGAACTATTGGTAATGGTAACCTTCCTTCCATTTCTAATGTCTTACTTGTTCAAGGATTAACACATAATCTATTGTCCATAAGTCAATTAAGTGACAATGGTTATAACATAATCTTCAATAAAAAATGTTGTAAAGCTGTCAGTAAAAAAGATGGCTTAATCCTCTTTAATGGAAAAAGGAAGAACAACATTTACAAAATCAATCTTTCAGAACTTAAGGTTCAGAATGTAAAATGCCTTCTGTCTATTAATGATGAGAATGGGTCTGGCACAGAAGATTAGGGCATACTAGTATGAGACATATATCTCAGATTAATAAACTCAATTTGGTCAGAGGACTTCCTCAGTTGAAGTTCAACTCAGATGCTTTTTGTGAAGCATGTCAGAAAGGAAAATTTTCAAAATCTTCTTTCAAAACAAAAAATGTTGTTTCAACCTCAAGACCATTAGAGCTGCTTCATATTGATCTGTTTGGACCAGTGAAAACTGCATCCATCAGAGGCAAGAAGTATGGATTAGTCATTGTTGATGACTACAACAGATGGACATGGGAAAATTCTTGAAACACAAGGATGAGTCTCATTCTGAATTCATTGACTTCTACAAACA
Source organism: Lathyrus sativus (assembly GCA_963859935.3). Taxonomy (NCBI): domain Eukaryota; kingdom Viridiplantae; phylum Streptophyta; class Magnoliopsida; order Fabales; family Fabaceae; genus Lathyrus; species Lathyrus sativus. Next base: position 542,073,371 of record OZ012737.1, read on the forward strand.
AGTCCATAACGAAAAATAATTTAAAATTATTAAAGTCAGAAGTGATCATGGTGGTGAATTTGAAAACAAATATTTTGAAAAATATTTTAAAGATTATGGCATTGCACATGATTTTTCTTGTCCTAGAACTCCTCAACAGAATGGAGTTGTAGAAAGGAAAAATAGAACATTGCAAGAAATGGCCAGAACCATGATCAACGAGACTAACATGGCAAAACATTTTTGGGCAGAAGCAGTGAATACAGCTTGTTATATTCAGAACAGAGTGTCTGTAATACCTCTTCTGGAGAAGACTCCTTATGAATTATGGAGGAATAGAAAGCCCAACATTTCTTATTTCCATCCTTTTGGATGTGTATGTTTTATGTTGAATACTAAAGAGAGTCTGAACAAGTTTGATTCTAAAGCACATAAGTGTTTCATGCTTGGATATTCTGAATGCTCTAAAGGCTACAGAGTATACAATACTGAGACACAAGTTGTAGAGGAATTAATTCATGTTAGATTTGATGATAAGCTTGGCAATCAAAAGCCAAAACAGCTTGAAATTTCTGCAGATAGAGAAGTGCTTCTCACAGACTCAGAGGCAGACAAAGCTCAAGTGAAAGAACCAGAAGCAACGCCAGATGCTACTCCCTTGGCTGCTCAGATGAACAACTTGAACATTTCTAAAGAACCAACTGTTAAAGGATCATCCAGAATCAAATCCTCTCATCCAGAAGATATGATCATTGGAAAGAAGGATGACCCTATCAGAACAAGATCCTTTCTCAGATCATCTGGAACGTCATTATTTGGTATAGTGTCAATCATTGAACCAACCTATGTGGATGAAGCTCTGCTAGACAATGATTGGATACTTGCCATGCAAGAGGAGCTTAACCAATTCACAAGGAATGGCGTTTGGGATCTGGTTCCAAGACCAAAAGGATTTAATATCATTGGAACTAAATGGGTCTTCAGAAACAAGCTGAATGAGCAAGGAGAAGTAGTCAGAAACAAAGCTAGACTAGTTGCTCAAGGATATAGTCAGCAAGAAGGAATTTATTACACAAAGAGTTATGCTTCTGTGGCAAGGTTAGAATCTATTCCCTTACTTATTTCATTTGTTGCACAAAATAACATCACTCTATATCAGATGGATGTTAAAAGTGCTTTCTTAAATAGATTAATTGAAGAAGAAGTTTATGTTCATCAACCTCCTGGTTTTGATAATGAAAAACTTCCAGAACATGTTTTTAAACTAAAGAAATCACTCTATGGCTTAAAACAAGCTCCCAGAGCTTGGTATGAGAGGCTGAGTAATTTCCTTCTGGAAAATAATTTTATCAGAGGAAAAGTGGACACAACTCTATTTCATAAATCAATTAAGAAAGACATATTAATCTGTCAGATTTATGTAGATGACATTATTTTTGGTACAACAAATATTACGCTTGAAAAGGAGTTTGCTCAATCTATGCAGGCAGAATTCGAGATGAGCATGACGGGAGAACTCAGATTCTTTCTGGGAATCCAAGTCAATCAAACTCCAGAAGGCACATACATACATCAGACTAAGTATGTGAAGGAGCTTCTAAATAAGTTTAATATGACTTAAAGTAAGTTGGCTAAAACTCCAATGCATCCTACAAGCACTCTTGGAAAAGAAGAGGTAAGTAAGAAGGTAGATCAAAAGCTCTACAGAGGTATGATTGGATCTCTTCTGTATTTGACTGCTTCTAGACCTGATATTCTATTTAGTGTTTGTCTGTGTGCTAGATTCCAATCAGATCCTAGAGAATCTCACTTAACAGCTGTTAAGAGGATTCTGAGGTATCTGAAAGGTACTACTAATGTGGGTTTGTGTTACAGAAGATCTGATGAATAAAAACTAGTAGGATTCTGTGACGCTGACTATGCTGGAGACAACGTAGAATGCAAAAGTACTTCTGGAAGCTGCTAGTTTCTGGGAAGTCATCTGATCTCTTGGTTCAGCAAGAAGCAACCCACAATTGCGCTTTCAATAACAGAAGTAGAATACATTGCTGCTACTGGATGTAGCACTCAGATGCTCTAGATGAAAAGTCAACTAGAAGATTATCAGATACATGAGAGTAACATTTCTATCTTCTGTGATAATACTTCTGCTATATGCTTGTCTAAAAACCCTATTTTATACTCTAAGGCAAAGCACATAGAAATTAAACATCATTTCATTAGAGACTATGTTCAGAAGGGAATCATAAGTTTAAACTTCGTTGATACAGACCATCAATGGGCTGATATTTTTACAAAACCCCTTGCTGAAGATAGATTTAAATTTATTCTGAAAAATATAAGTATGGATTTCTGTCCAGAATAAAATGTTTATCAGAAGCAAATTTCCTCAGATGGAAAATGTTTTAACTCTGAAGTATTTCATTTATTTATTTATTTATTGTTTAATATTTTATTTATTGTGTGCAAATATGAACTGACAAGCCTTAGAGGATCTGAACGTTGGCTAACGTTTCATTTCTCAAAGAGTTTCAGAAGCACATGCAAGTAAACACGTGTCATCTGAATCTGAAACGATTGAGTGTTCAGCAATGAAACGCCGTTCAGAGGTACTGTTTGAATTAATTTTAATTCTTGTTTTCCCCCCCACGCGTTGTCAGAATCATTAAATGTTTTTTTTCTTGTCATGATTATGTTTGATGTGATTTAATGTTTAATTAAATGCTAAATGCTGAATGTGTGACTCTTGTGTGCCCTAGCTTTCTCTATAAATTCCACAACACTTCACTTCTCACACTTTTCACCCTCGTTCACATCTCTTATGCATTTATGCTTATTGCATTCTTTCATCTTCTCCTCAAAACCCAAATCTCAACGTAATCCTAAACCCCTCTCTACTTCAACCATGACAACATCTTCATCAACCTCTCAACAACTTCAATAAACAATGGCTGCTATTTCTTCTGTAAATTTGGGTACTGTTGCTTTCAAAGAACCAGTTAGAACCCTCCTCACACCGGTTGAAAAACTTGAAGTTCTGTGTGAATCAATAGTGAACTTTGAATCTATTGCAGAAAATGGGTTTGATCTTCGTCCCATTGTTGATGCTCAAAGTTGGACAAAATTCTTTGATAGACTTATGGGACCAGTTTATCCATGCTTGGTGAAAGAACTTTGGATTCATACAACTACATACCCTAAGTTTATTGTTTCATCAGTTCTGGGTAAGGAAATTATCATCACTGAGGACTTGATCAGGAAGCTTATTGGTTATGAAGAAATTGATGGTGTTACAAATCTGCCAGCTGGGCTTATTGATATGACATAGGTTTATAGTGAAGTTTGCACATCTGGAGAAGCCTCTAACAAAGTGAAAGATCTGAAGCCAACCTACAGGATCTGGGCTAAGATTTTTATGGGATGCATACATCACAGGAAGTCTTCAAACTCTCCTGATTATGTCAACACTGATCAGATGTACTTCATGTACTGTCTGAGTCAAAGCACAAAAGTGGATTTGCCTTACCAGTTATTCAATCATCTGTGGACTCATGTGAAATAATCTAGAGAAGAAGTCATAACCAAGCATCAGAAGATGAGAAATTGGATACCTATGGGGCGACTCATCTCAGATATTTTAACTGAGAATGGCTTGGTTGGACATCTGATAGAAGCTGGAATGAAGAAAGAATTAGCTTCAGTGGTTGGCAAACTTCTGAATGGGAAAAGTCTTCAGAGGATGAAGATTGTAGAAGAACTCACTGCTACACCTGATCAGATCAACTCTGAAGAAGTCAGCAAGAGAAAGATACCAGTAGATGATTGTTGCACCCTAAAATTTGCTCAACCTAATTCACTTGGTTTATGTTTCAATTGCATTAGCATTTGCATATAGAGTCATGTACATAGTCTAATCATCTGCATAGCATAGCATAACAAGTCATCCAACAAGGGATCAAGCACTATTCTCATCTCTATGAGCCTATCAAGAGGTTATTATTCAAATTCAACCTCATTCAAGTCATCAGAAAGAATTTGAGAACTGAGAAGTCAATGGATCAAGCAGTGAATCTATCTCCTATCTGAGGGTATCTGAAGATCATCAAAGAAGTTGTGAGCTGTGAATTGAGCATGGAGAGTATCTAGACATCATGGGAGACTTAGAAAGTCATTTGGAGAAGGAGACAAGTCATTGATGTGAGCACAAGAGTTGCAGTTGAAGACAGTCAACTAGGGTTTCATCTGGGTCAACTCTAGGTCAACCCTAGGTCAGTTGATTGATTGAAAGGCATTAAGGTCTATTGGAGAGATGTGGGGTTCATCATTTGACATGTAAAGAAGGATATGTTGTTGTGCTAAGAAGAAATCAAGAGAAGTCAAGGAGAAGAGGAGTTTCTAAATTAGGGTTTCTGTGTAAAATCCCCTAATTTAGGTCAAATTTCCAAGCAAGATAAGTCAAAATGCAAGCTTCAAATGGATCCTTGGCCAACATGAAACTTGTAGAGGATATCAAGACCTTTAATTTGAGTGGTGGAAGACATCAAGTAGATTTATAGAACTCAAGTTATGGTCCTTGCAAGTTACAGGTCATATGAGGTATCTGAAATTTTGTCTGTGAAAGTTACTTGTCTTCCAAGCAATTTTTACCCCTCAAGGAGATTTCAAATGAATTTCTGGTCAACGTAAGAGTTGTTCCTCATTGTCTTAGATTTCTAGAATGGTATGGTATGCCTTCATATGATTTGTGGAACTCTACTTATGGTCTTGGCAAGCAAAGGGTATTTTGGTCATCTAAGAATTACAGGTCATTTCAAGCCTATGCCCAAAACTCATACAAGGAAGCTTCAAATGGAAAACTTCACAACATAAAACTTGCTCCAAATGACATTTTGAGTCTAGAAAAGTGACCATGAAAGATTGGAAAGGCTCATAGCTCAAGGTTTCAAAATTGATGAATTTAATGAATGAAAAATGACCTAAAAATGAGATTTTTCATAATTTGGCCAAATGGGATGAAATTATAGGTCATTTTGATTGGAAAAAATGTTTTAAGAACATTGGCAAAAGTAGAATTTTGAGTTTGGTTCAAGAATTGAAAGATATGCATGGTTACTTACAAATGAAGTCACATAATCCAAATCCAAGGGAAAGTGTGCATGGGAAGGTTCTACAAACTTCTAGGGCTTTCTATTCTCATCTATATATTGCATTAAGAGACTCCATGCCATGGTTGGTGATTCATTGTGCTCATAATATCAAGTTTCACACCATTCTTCCAATTTGCAAAAGCTTTTCAAACTTCATCAAATCTCCATCAATTTTCACATTTCTTGATTTGATCATCATCAATATCATTCATAGATCACAATACACACAAGAGTTTGGTAGAATTGGAGAAGAACTCGTGCTAACCAATTACATCATCCAAGGAGCAAGAAGGTTGGAATTGCAAGATTCAAGAGGTTTGAGCCAGAATTTTTGCTTACAGAACTCATAATCAAGGTCACTGATCAATTTCCAATCACTGCAAGCATCAGATCCAAGGAGTTCCATAGCTGTTTTCACCATTTTGCACCAGGTTAGTTCCTCTTCGAATTGCATGATTTAGTTAGGATCATAGAGGATTGTTAGCATGGAACTGTTAGGATAGGTTAGAGGATTGATTTTGGTGAGTTTGAAGAAGTTTCATGAAGGTTGATCACAGTGCACCAAATTTGTTAGGATTGATAACTCATAGTTTATGGCAAGATAATCCTGGATGGATAGCTCAGGTTGATTGGCATGGCTTGTAGATCATTTTAGGGTAAAGATTGGCAAGGATTGGAAGATTTGATCACAGGTGAAAATGGTGGAATCAGTGCTTTGCACCTATCGGGTTCGTTTTTTTGTTGAGTTTTAGAGGATGCTATTGTTATGGTTGTGTGGAAGGGAAAGAATAGAGCAACTTTGCTCTTTACATCGTGTGGATTCATGGACGAACAAGGGAGAACAGAGAACTGGAAGGTGCGTGCATGGTGATGAGGTTTCAGAAACCCTAGGGTTTCTAAGGTTGAAGACGACCTTTGGGCCACACGATCATGATTTTGACTTTGACTCTGATACTGATCCAACGGCCGTGGTTTAAATGAAAAACGGAGGGAACTCCCAAGGGTGCTACGCACCGTTTCATTAAAGTTCTTCTGATGGGCTTTGAATATTGCTTGCTAATGCCACCCCTCAAACCAAGCCCAATCCCAATTCAACTAAATAATTTGCTAACTGCACCGTTCAGGGTTTTTAATTTTTGTTAAGTTTTCTGACTTGCATTGGGCCCAGACGCGCTTGCTATGCGCGCCCCCCAGTCTGGGCCCATCTCATTCTTTTAACTGATTTTATTGCTTATTGCACCCTTAGTCCATTTAACTCCATTTAATTTCTTTTAAAAATTTTAATTCTTTGAAAATTCATAACAATTTGAAAAATGCATGATTTTAATTGGTTCTTTTTGCATATTGTTCATAATTTTGTCAAGAAAAATATCACATAAAAAATTTGGCATTTCATTTTATTTTAATATTTTTGGCATATTTTTCTTTTAAATAGGTGTAAATAATGTGTAACTTGATGCATGAAATTGTTAATTTTGGTTTGATTAAATGCTTTACTATTTTTAATCCATTATTTTTAGGTTGATTAGATTAGACATTTATCTTGTATATAAAATTTAGTTCATATTTTTAGGACTTAATTTTAGGTGATTTGTTTAGGTATGAATCACATGATCAAAACTAGGTTTTAGGAGATAACATAGGAGAATTAGATCATTTCCCTTAGAAGTTGTAGATTGAATCTTTGGGGTATGGGACTACAGGGATTATGGGTAGTTAATAGATCCCTTAGAAAATATTAGGATTCCCCTACTACTATCAGTATACTGCTTATATTTGTTTGACTGTATGGTGTGCCCTCTCTAGGGTTATTTCATTTGTCTGTGTGGGGTATTGGGTTTGCTTGGGGATTGGGAGAGCTGAAGACTTGTGATGATGAAGTCCATTGGAGATCAAGAGGATGAAGACCAACTTCCAGAGTTGATGAAGAGGTCCTTTGCTGGCAGTTGTTGAAGGCCATAGGATTTAGGAGCTAGGCAGAGCTCTAGAGTAGAACACTTGATTCTCAAACATGGAAGGTCTTGATTGCCTCCATCCCTCTCTGTGATGCAGAGTCTCTCTAAGACACTCACCCCCTTCCTTTGGAAGGCTTGGTGATAGTGTCTAAGATATAGAACTCTTGAGAGAAATATTCTATGTGTTGTTAGCAGTCTGTTTGCCACCCTTGATGGTCAACTAATTGCTTAACACCCAGTTCACTCTTGTGATTGATTCCTCAGCTTGGAGATTGAAACTTGAAGAAAAGCCATTGCAGATGGAAGACTGATGACAAAGACCCTGCTTGAAGGCTATGGAGATGAAGACTGAGGCTTGCTTGAAGCTTGTAGCTGATTAATGATGACTTGAAGACAGATGTTGATGCAGAGCTGCTGTGGCTGTTTATTTTTAGCTGTTTTTAAGTCTTGATGTATTGTTTGGTTTTCCCTGACTGTATTGTTTGCTGTTTAACCTGTTGGGTTGAAAGTGAATTCTGTTCATTTTTGCCTATTGTTTTCTAGGTTCGAGGTTGAGTGGGACTCCCTTGCCTCGCTTGTATTGTTGCATCCATGCATTTTACTGCTTTATTGTATATGCTATTGTTTCTGTTTCCGTCTATTCCCTTAGGATCTCTGTTTCTCTCTGTGCAAGAGAGGAGCATGATAGACACTAGGTCTTAACCCATGCATGATAACATTAGGTTAGTTTGATTCCCTTTTCAACCGTAGGTTAGAGTTCTGTCTCTTCTTTCTCAAAACAAACAGAAAAACACAATAAGATTTCAAACACAATAAAAGACACTTCTTCCGTAAAAGAATGTGAACTCATCAAAACGTCATTTTTGTCCGCTTGGACTGTTAAGCAGAAAAACCCTTTTTCAGAAGGAGATAAAAGCAATCAAAACAGACGTGTGTCGTACGTGGCCCGAACTACGTTTGCTCTGATCTTTCATGCTGTATGAAAGTACGTAGGCATAGGATGCGATGTCCTAGCGAGCAACCTTCCCCTCCTTTCCAGTAGGTAGGCGAACTACGTTGACTCTGATTTCTCGTTCCAGACGGGAATACGTAGGCATAAAGTGCGATACTTTGCCGAGTCATTTTCTTTTCTTTTAACCCCTGACCTGTAGAGTAGATAGAATAACAATCCATACCCGAAAACAAGCGTGGATCCCGTCGAGTACGACGGACGTGAGGGGTGCTAATACCTTCCCCTTGCGTAACCGACTCCCGAATCCAGGTTTTGGTTGCGATGACCATACCTTTCCCGTCTTTGCGGTAGGTTTACTCTGAGCGTTTCCTTTCCCTCCTGTGGGATAAATAACGCACGGTGGAGACTCTTCTGTTCAGCCGGCGCCGATTTTCGCAGTAGCGACAGCTGGAGACTCTGCTGGGGATCCAACGTCCCCTGGCTGCTAAGGACTGCGATAGTTCCTTATGCATTTGGGATCCAACGTCCCTTAAGCGAGTCAATCCTAGCGCTTGTTTTCCCGTCGAGGATTTTGTATAGATTTATATTTCTGACCTTTATTTTCAGCATTATATTATTGATTATTATTGCTGTATTGGGGTGTGATGGGTGTTCCATGATTGAGAGATAAGCCGAACCTAGGCTTGAGTGCACCTAGACTTAGAGTAGAGATTAGTGGGCGCGCACGTGCTTTGCATGTCCTAGTGTCCCGCGAAATCTACACTCAGACGAGGTTCTTCTGGTTGGCCTCCTGTCCTGCCCTTTGGGTGGCTCGGGTTGCTGGTTAGTTGGATTGTCGACTCTGGGAACCGATCATTTGGAAGTTGGCTAAGTGAGGCCTCTTCAGGATTTGATGATGCCACTTCTTCTGGGAATCGTATCATCACTCCTGAAAGTCTGTGACGCCAACGACCGCATAGGATGCCATACCTGTGTCAGTTACTAGGACATCTACCTGTGAGAGGGTTTGGGGTTATGCAGGTAACTAGACCTTCAGATACCGGTTATTTCTTGATCTGAGATCCTGGGTATTTATAGAAAGCTCTGAGGTCTGTCAGAGACCAGTTGGAGAGTTCTGAGGTCTGTCAGAGACCAGTTGGAGATATGATATGAGGTCTGCCAGAGACCAGTTGGGGTTATGTTATGAGGTCTATCAGAGACCAGTGTTGGAGCTCTATGTTGGGTCTATCTGAGACCAAGGTGTGAGGAATTCTGGAGAGTCTATCTGAGACTTCTTGATATGGTTCAGGCTTCTCAGCTATGGCATTTGGTCCCTGTTGCATGTTGCTTGCATTGCATTGTTTGCATACCCATTATCATTGCATCCCATTAACGTGTGTCTGTGCTGCAGGTGCATTTGCATATCCCCTGGTTCTAGTGTCTGGACTTCTGAGTACCGATCATGGCTGGTTTGAGGATGACAGTTGCGTACAAGCTACCTATTCCTGATATTACTCCACTCCTGGGTCTGATTTCTCTGGTAGATGAGGATGTCCGTAGAAGCTTCAGGCAGAGTTACGGACGACTGTTGAGTTTGGTTCGCAAATCTACTGACGATGAATTGAATGGGCTGTATACGCTGATGCAATTCTATGACCCGACTTTGAGGTGTTTCACGTTTGCTGATTTTATCTTGGGGCCTACCATGGAGGAGTATGTAGAGTTTACTGAGCTGCCGGTACAGAATGCAGTTCCTTTTATTCACTCTGCCGCTGAGCCCAAGTTGGAGGATTTAGCTAAGGCCTTGCACATGAATGCTTCTGAGCTGCTGATGACTTCTTGGCAAGGGGTTCCGGGTTTCTCTCTCCAGTTTCTGGTTAGTAAGGCTCAAGAGTACGCCAAGAATGGGTGTTGGGTGGTCTTTAACGCTATTTTGGCTCTATGCATTTATGGGATAGTGCTGTTTCCCAATTTCCCAAACTTCGTGGACATGGATGCATTTCATCTGTTTGCTGCTGGCAACCCGGTGCCTACACTGATCGGGGACTTCTATCATTCGATGCACTACAGAAATGAGAACAGGAGAGGCAAGAACGTCTCTTGTTGCGTGCCTTTGCTGTATATGTGGTTCAGGAGCCATCTTCCCCTGAAGGGACCTTTTGTGGATAGTGCAACTACATCTGACTGGCCAGAGCGTATGATGAGGCTATCTTCCGAAGACATTGAGTGGTTTGACCGAGACTTGCTGGGGTCTGAGCTTATCTTCAGTTGTTCTGGGTATCCTAATGTTCCGCTGATAGGAAGAAAAGGGTGTATCAATTACAACCCTTCTCTGTTCGTTCGCCAGTTCGGATACGCGCTGAAGAACCCACCAAAGGAGGAAGAAGTACAGGAATCTCTGTACTTCACCGGGGATTTGAAGGGAGAGTTACTAGCCAAGCTGCAACACGCATGGACGCGTATTAACAGAAGAGGGAAGCCACTGTTAGGGAAGAATGATTGTCAGGCTTATGCACCCTACAGAGTTTGGATCCAAGAGAGAGCAAGACAGTTGCGGATGCCATTTCCAGATGCACCAGTCCCTGTTCATACTCCTGTAGAAGAGCCAACTACTGTTACTAGGGAGGCCTACGAGCAAGTTGTGAAAGAAAAAGAAGCCTTGATGAAGATCAATGAAGGGTTAGAACACGAGCTAGCTCAGATACGCAGTGAGAAAAACAAGGCCGTGCATGCTTTCCAACAGCAGATCGAGCTAGTAAACAGACTAGGGGCTGAGTTGACTGAGGAGAAAAAGAAGCGCGAACGTCTGGGGAAAGAGTTCAGAAGCTCCCATGACATGTTGGAATCCAAAAAGAAAGCACTCGACGCCGCTCACCGAGAAATATCTTCTTGCAATAAGACTTGGAATGCTACGCTGACCAACAATAAAAAGAGGGAAGATAAGTTGAAGCAGCAAATCTCTGACCTCGAGGAGCAGTTGAAGGCTAGCATTAAGAAGTGTGAAGAAGAAGTGATGACCAGATATAGTCTCCAGAATGCGTTGAACAAGGCCATCGAAGGCAGGAACGAAGCTGTGTCTCAGAAGCGGAAGCTAGAGGATCGCTTCGGAGAAGGGGCATGGGAGGAAACCGCTGGTGACGTGCGACGTGTGCTCAAACGAAGAAACCAACTTGTTGAAGGGATGCTTACCCGACCAGGTCATCCAGAGACCAAGAAGTTAATAGAAGAGTACCGGGCTTATGGGAGTACTTGATCATTTCATGTATTAACTTGTATGCTTTATTTGCATAGTGCTGACCATCACCAGGATTGTTGGTTGAGGTCATGCCTTCTTATTGTACTCTCAGTGATATTGTATTCTTGGCTTAATGGATTTCTCTGCAATATATGAGGCTTTCTTTGATTCAGCTCCGATCTTCGTATTGCTAGCACTGTCACTGCACTGGCACCCTTCGCACTAGAATCGGGGAATGATCTTCCCTAATGCACAGACACGCATTGCATTGCATTCATATTCATATTGCATTACAGGTAATTATTGGATGGTATCTTATTTCCTGCTCTGTACCAGGTCTTTTCAGGATTGAAGATCAGCGCCCACACCGCTACTCCACTCGCACCAACTGTCGAAGAATCATGGATCAAATGCAGAACGAGATGCAAGATATGCGCGAGAAGCTAGCGCTCTTCATGCAGACCATGGAGACTATTGCGAAAGGGCAGGAGAATCTGCAAGCTATGGTGCAGCCTCTGTTGGCAAGGAATGCTAGACATGGGAATGAGGATCATCAGTCTGTGCGAGTCGACACTGTTCATGGGGATGGTACTCCCACACCAGCGGCTCCACCTGTAGTCAACATACCTGCTGTTAATGTCAACAACGCTACTGCTGCTGGGAACGGTAACGTTGGAATTGGGAACGAGACTGCCGTCCATAACGTTGGGCTTGGAGATGTTAACGTGGGTGATAATATGGGAGGCAACGGCTTCGGTAATGCTGGATTCGGATTCAATGACCAGGGATTCGATAATGCTGGGAAATATGGTTTCAATGCTCAAGGCTTTGGGCAGGACGGTTTTGGTATGACTAATCAGGGTTACGGAGGATTCGGAAATGGAAACGGCGCTGGGTTAATGACTTTTGGACCTGCTGGAATTGCTCCGGGATACGGCAACAGGGGGCGAGGCCCGGTGATGAATCAGATTAGAGCTGGCCATAACAATGGATACGATGGGTATGGAGCTAGGAATGGTAACTGGCAAGAGGATCAGCAGGAGGACGCTTTCTCCGGCGGAGGTTTCGAAGGACCTATGGATGATTCCCAAAGGATCAGAATGCTAGAAGAGCAGATGAGGGGGGTCGTGAACCAAAGTGCTGTGGGCTTAGACATGTCAACAATGGGCCTGGTACCTGGCTTGAGGGTGCCAATCAAATTCAAAGCTCCCACATTTGATAAGTATAAAGGGGACACCTGTCCAAAAGTGCACGTGCGGTCTTATTACCGAAGGATGTCTGCATATTCAACTGATGAGAGGATGCTAATGCATTTCTTTCAAGATAGCCTGTCTGGTCCGTCCCTCGAGTGGTATATGGGATTGGAGCCAACTCATATCAAGACATGGAAGCAGCTGGCAGAAGCATTTGTAGCTCACTATAAGTATAACAGCGACTTGGCACCCAACCGGGTCCAACTGCAAGGGTTGTCTCAGAAGAAGGGCGAGAGCTTTAAGGAGTATGCGCAAAGATGGCGCGACATGGCTGCTAGGGTCCGTCCTCCTCTAGAGGACAAGGAAATGAATGACATGTTCATAGGAACATTCACCGGCATGTTTTATGACAAGTTGTTTCACACATCTTTGGCCAGTTTCTCCGACTTAATTCTGATGGGAGAAAAGATTGAAAGTAACATTAAGCAGGGAAGATTCCAAGCTGAGGAATCTACTGCATCTGGCAGTAATAGAAAGGCTTTTGGTGGGCGCCGTCAGGGCGATGCAAGCGCAGTGTTTGGAGGCCGAGGCAGAGGCCGGGGCAGAGGTCGAAACCAGTATAATCAGCCGCAGCAGGTGGCGAGCGTTACTATACCGTTTCAACAACAACCGTTTCAGCAACAACCAATGCAACAACAACAACAGCAGCAACATCCACAGCAGGGGGCACAGCATGCTCAGCGAAGATTCCAGGGTGGTAAACCAAGGAGAGTATTTGAGAAGCCTCCTTCAACGTACGCAGATTTGCTACAGACGCTGTTGGGTTTGAACTTGGTAGAGAAAAGAACTCTGGCACCAATAACAGGCACTCCTCCGTATGGTTATGATGCAAGCAGGCACTGCGAATTCCACTCTGGGGCTCCGGGCCACGATGTAGAGGGTTGCCATGCATTCAAGCATGTAGTGCAGGATCTATTAGATAATAAGGCTATCAATTTTGGAACGGTGGGTCCGAATATAGTGCAGAAGCCCATGCCTAACCATGGGGCAAACGCCATTTTAACTGAGGAAGGTTTGAATTTGATTATGAATGTGGATGATCTAAAGACGCCGCTGAGCGAAATAAAGAGCCGACTATTGCAGGGGGGTGTTTATCCAGGATGTGACGAGTATTGCTTAGAATGCTGGACCCTAGCTGGGGGGTGTGATGATTTAAAGAAAGGTATTCAGGCTTTAATAGATGGAGACACATTACAGTTTGACCGAGCAGCAACTGAAGAACCTGCAGGGGCATTAGCAGATAATTAGAGTGATGTGGCTACTGTAACAATTCCTCGAAGGACGATCACCATAACGGCACCGGGCCAGCGACCACTGATCACTATCACTAAGGCCGGACCAATCCCGTACGAGAGCACGAAGGCAGTCCCATGGTCATATGGGTTGGAAGTGTATTGCGACGGGGTTTAAATTGATGTTAGTAAGCAGCCAGTTGAGACTGTAGACAACGTTGTTGGTACCGGATGTATGACAAGAAGTGGTAGGATCTTCATATCGCCCGAGGTAGAGGCCGAAAGACTGGCGAAAGGAAAGGGGAAGATGGTTGAGAATGTCCCAGTGCAAGCAAGCGGCAAAGAAGCGGCATCGAAAGATGTGGAGGAGTTCACGCGCTTGATTCGTAAAAGTGATTATAAGATCGTGGAGCATCTGCAACAGACGCCTTCAAAGATATCTATCCTGTCATTGCTATTGTGTTCTGAAGCTCACAGAAATGCACTGTTGAAAGTCCTGAATACTTCCTTCGTACCCCAAGATGTTTCTGTAAATCAGCTGGAGGGAGTGTTAGCACATGTAAATGCAGGCCATAGCTTGGGCTTTACAGACTTCAATTTAACCCCTAAGGGGAGAGATCATAATATGGCGCTGCACGTATCTGTCGAGTGTAGAGGATCAGTCATGTCGCATGTACTGGTAGACACCGGATCGTCTTTAAATGTGTTGCCCAAGAAAGCGATGATGAAGCTAGATGTCAGAGGAATCCTGTGTACGCCCAGTGACTTGGTGGTCAGGGCATTCGATGGCACGCGGAGAACAGTCTTTGGATCGATAACATTGCCTCTACAGGTGGGGCCGGAGGTGTTCGCAACTGAATTTTATATCATGGACATCCAGCCTGCATATAGCTGCCTGCTCGGAAGACCTTGGATCCATGGGGCTGGGGCAGTCACGTCTACCTTGCATCAAAAGTTGAAATATATGGTCGGAGACAGCGTGGTCACGGTGTGCGGAGAAGAAGACATCCTGGTCAGCTATCTGTCATCATTTAAATATGTGGAGGTCGATGGAGAGATTCACGAAACACCCTGTCAGGCATTTGAAGGGTTGCGCATCAAGGACAAAGGTCCCGGGCCGAGCAAAGCGTCGGAGATAGCCGTCTCGTCATATAAAGAAGCTTAAGCTCTAGTAGAGGCTGGGGAAACAAAGGGCTGGGGAAAAGTGCTGGATATTCCCGTAAAGATGGATCGATTTGGGCCGGGATACCAACCGTCGTCATCTACACCTGCTATGGGGGCACCCAGTTTCAGAGGACCAATAACCATTACTGCCAGTGGAGTATGTCAGGAGACCATCAATGCTGCTTCGGAGTCTGACGAAGGAGACAGCGATTGCGATATGGACGCCTAGATACAGTCGAGCGTGCCAGGACAGGGGTTGTGCAAATGGTCTATTCAGGAGCTTGTTCCTGTGACTCTTAAACAGATAACATTTTCAGATGACATCCTTGAACCACCTATGACTCGTCCCGACTTTGAACACCCGGTATTTCAGGCCGAAGAAGAGATTGTTGAAGATGGTGACGTTCCTGAAGAACTGTCTTGGTTGGTGAAGTAAGAGGAAAGAGTCATTCTGCCTCACGAAGAGGTCATCGAAATCATCAACCTGGGGTCGGAAGGGGTTGAAAAGAACATTCGTATAGGAGCCGCGCTGCAGAGCGACATCAAGCGAAGGCTGGTTGAAATGCTCAGAGAGTATAGTGATGTGTTCGCTTGGTCGTATGAAGATATGCCAGGGCTCGATACAGATATGGTTGTGCACCGTCTGCCGTTGAAAGAAGAATGCCCGCCGGTCAAACAGAAACTTCGCAGAACCAGACCCGATATGGCAGTGAAGATCAAAGAAGAGGTTCAAAAACAGTGGGATGCTGGTTTCCTAACTGTGACAAAATATCCCTCATGGGTCGCTAACATTGTACCAGTGCCAAAGAAAGACGGTAAAGTGAGAATGTGCGTCGATTACCGTGACTTGAACAAACCGAGCCCGAAAGACGATTTTCCACTTCCTCATATCGATGTGCTAGTTGATAATACTGCTCAATACTCCGTATTCTCCTTCATGGATGGCTTCTCAGGCTATAATCAGATTAAAATGGCGCCAGAGGACATGGAGAAGACTACTTTCATAACGCCTTGGGGAACATTTTGTTATAAAGTGATGCCCTTCGGGTTGAAGAATGCTGGGGCAACGTATCAGCGTGCAATGACGACTCTTTTTCATGATATGATGCATAAAGAGATCGAAGTTTATGTTGACGATATGATTGCCAAATCCCAGACGGAGGAAGAGCATTTGGTGAATCTGCTGAAGTTATTTAAAAGGCTTAGGAAGTTCAGGCTGAGACTGAATCCTAACAAGTGCACCTTCGGGGTGAGATCGGGTAAACTGCTGGGGTTTATTGTAAGCGAAAGAGGAATAGAGGTCGATCCTGCTAAAATAAAAGCAATTCAAGAGATGCCGACGCCTAAAACAGAGAAAGAGGTGCGCGGGTTTTTAGGGAGGTTGAACTACATCGCCCGGTTCATATCTCACCTAACGGCTACGTGTGAACCATTATTCAAGCTGTTGAAGAAAGATCAAGCTGTAAAGTGGAACGAAAATTGTCAAAAGGCGTTCGATAAAATAAAGCAGTATTTGCAGGAGCCTCCTATTTTGATACCCCCAGTGGCAGGGAGACCCTTGATTATGTATTTGACAGTTCTTGAGGGAAGCATGGGTTGTGTTCTCGGTCAACACGACGAGACAGGAAGAAAAGAGCATGCGATCTATTACTTGAGTAAGAAATTTACAGAATGTGAATCTCGATATTCAATGCTTGAGAAAACTTGTTGCGCGCTAGCCTGGGCCGCCAGGCGTTTGAGGCAATACATGCTGAATCATACAACCATGCTCATCTCGAAGATGGACCCTATCAAATATGTATTCGAAAAGCAGGCGTTATCAGGGAGAATTGCCCGTTGGCAGATGGTCTTGACTGAATATGACATCCAGTATGTCTCGCAAAAGGCTATAAAGGGGAGTGTATTGTCTGAGTATTTGGCGGAGCAGCCTATTGAAGATTACCAATCGATGAGGTTTGATTTTCCTGACGAGGATATCATGTACCTAAAGATGAAAGATTGCGAAGAGCCGTTGCCAGACGAAGGACCAGAGTTGGGTTCCCAATGGAAGATGATCTTTGACGGAGCTGTGAACGCTTATGGTAGCGGAATAGGGGCAATCATCACTACTCCACACGGGTCGCACATCCCGTTTACTACTCGATTGACCTTTGCAGTTACCAATAATGAAGCCGAATACGAAGCTTGTATCATGGGGCTTGAAGAAGCCATTGATTTGCGAATCAAAAATCTGGACGTATACGGAGACTCAGCTCCGGTGGTGAATCAGATAAAAGGAGAATGGGAGACACGTCAGCCCAATTTAATACCGTACATGAACTATGCAAGGAGATTGTTGCCTTTCTTTGACAAGGTTGAATTGCATCATGTACCGCGAGCGGAGAATCAGATGGCTGACGCCCTGGCCACTTTGTCTTCCATGTACAAAGTCAACTTCTGGAATGAGGCTCCCAACATTGTTATCTCTCGACTTGACAGACCTGCCTTCGTATTTGCCATCGACGAGGCATCCGATGATAAACCGTGGTATTTTGATATCCTTAATTTCCTGAAGAACAAAGAGTATCCGGCTGGGGCATCCAGTCAAGATCAGAAGACCCTCAGGAGATTAGCGGGTAATTTCTATTTGAATTCGGATGGTGTCTTATACAGAAGAAACCACGATTTGGTGCTGCTACGTTGCGTGGATGAAAAAGAGGCAAAGTTGCTCATGGAGGAGATACATGAGGGTACCTTTGGTACGCATGCTGGTGGGTATGCTATGACGAGGAAGCTGCTGTGGGCAGGTTATTTTTGGCTGACTATGGAAACTGATTGTTTCAAGTTTGCGAGGAAGTGCCACAAGTGCCAAATCTATGCTGATAAGATCCATGTGCCTCCGAGTCCTCTGAATGTGATGTCATCGCCATGGCCATTCTCGATGTGGGGAATCGATATGATTGGAAAGATCGAGCCGACAGCTTCTAACGGGCACCGGTTCATTCTAGTAGCGATCGATTATTTCACCAAGTGGGTGGAAGCGGCGTCTTATGCAAATGTGACTAAGCAGGTGGTGGCCAGATTCATCAAGAGAGATATCATTTGCAGATATGGGATCCCCGAACGGATAATCACTGACAACGGTTCAAACCTGAACAACAAAATGATGAAGGAGCTCTGTCAGAATTTCAAGATTGAACATCACAACTCCTCCCCTTACCGACCCAAGATGAATGGCGCTGTGGAAGCGGCCAATAAGAATATCAAGAAGATTGTTCAAAAGATGGTGGTGACCTATAAGGATTGGCATGAGATGCTACCTTTTGCTTTGCACGGTTATCGTACGACGGTACGCACATCAACCGGGGCAACCCCGTTCTCGTTAGTATATGGAATGGAAGCAGTGCTACCACTGGAAGTCGAGATTCCTTCTCTGAGGGTACTACGAGATGTTCAGCTAGATGAGGCAGAATGGGTAAAAGACAGGTTGAACCAATTGAGTTTAATGGATGAGAAGAGGCTAGCTTCTCTAGCATACGGTCGTTTGTACCAGAGCCGAATGAAGAAAGCATATGATAAGAAAATACATCTGCGGAGCTTTCAGACGGGCGACCTTGTGCTGAAAAGGATTCTCCCGCTGCAGGCAGATCACAGGGGCAAGTGGACCCCCAACTATAAGGGCCATACGTTGTCAGAAAAAGTCTTTTCAGGAGGAGCGTTATTATTGTCCACCATGGACGGTGAAGACTTTACGTCGCCTGTAAATTTGGACGCAGTTAAAAAATACTTTGCTTGAAATTGACCCGCTGGACAGAAAAAAGAGAGTCCAGGCAAAAATGGGGCATCCTGGCGAACCAAAAACAGAATGAAAGGTTCGGGCAAAAGTTAGGGATAAAATTGAAAAAATGTACACCCGCGAAGTTGAAAACCTACACTGGGCGGCTTCGGCAAAAAGGGGTATCCCGGTGAATTGAAAAACCGTAAAGGGCGGTTCACGCAAAAGTTAGGGATTTGAAAAGCAAATGACTGCGGTTCGAATTTGATACTGCATTTGAGCATTGGCGCGGGAAAATATACTTGAGGGGTCGATTATCAGATACAATCTCTTCGGAAGTGTGGATACCAGGAAAACATTAGAGTCGGGCGAGTCATAGGAGGGTCAGCTCGTGATGTTCATCTGCATCCCGTTGCCGACATGTGTACAAATTTAATTTGTCAATATATTTATGCTTCTTGTGCATATTTGTTGTGCGTAGCTTCCTCTTTTCAGGAGTTACATCCCGTGTACAAAAACTCTGCCCATTCAGGGGCCCAATCAATAAAATATGTTATTCAGTATTTGATGCTGGTTCTTTACTGTTTTGTGCATGATAAAACGCCTAGGTTTGATGAAACTAGCATGTGCATAACGCCGCTGGCCCTTGCCAATAATTGCTAAAACGTTGAATTAACTGAAAATTGTGTCACTAACGCTAACCTGAATAGATTTGGTTGCATAGGCTTGTCTTGTCTTGTTTGTGTTGTTGCAGGGTTCATAGCCGTATGAAGAGGACGATCAAAAGATTGCAGTAACGAAAGACTCGATCCCCACGCAGGTCGCGCTACTGAGATAGCAATGTCCCTACTGAAGAAGGATCAAATTCTCCGGCTAGTCGTAGCTTATCCAAAGGACATTCTCCCCCTAGGTCGGTTACCCTCAGCAGAGTTTGGCGATTCCAAGATTGTAAACTGTATTCAGACAGTATGGTGTCCCCCAGAAGGATTCCCCCATCTCGAGCAGAGTGGTTCAGCCTCAGAAGATTAATATTTCCAATTTGTGAACTGTATTCAGACAGTTTACCTTTCCCCGCAGGGTCATTTACTCTCCCAGTGGAGTCAGTTGATTTTCCCCAAGAGAATCGTTCCAGCCCCAGCGGAGTTCTCTTTCCAGCAAGTATTTTCATTCCTCCCAGTGGAACTCAAAGATTAAGACTCTCTCCGGCAGGGTTGCGGGCGCCCTGGCATTTATTTTGCCAGAATACCGTGTGATATCCGTTCACTCTCCAGCAGAAGTCCAAGCATATTGGGTTCATCTGCTATTCCTCAGCAGAGTTATATTCCCCAGCAGGGCGCTACTTCAATGAGGTGCTTGGTTTAAGTTCCCAATTTCCCAGCTGAGTCGACCTCACTCTTCCAGCATTTATTTTGCTGGAATAATTCTGTAGCATCTGGCTATCCCCAGCGGAGTCGGTAGTGTTTTCAGCATTTATTTTGCTGAAGCGTTTCTGTATCCCAGCGGTTCGAGTCTGCATTTGCATTGGCATATAGTGTCATACTTGCATCCACCAAATAAAAACGTGTAGCATTTCCATGTCGAATGGAGCATTGCGTCATTGTCAAACATATGCATTTTGAAACATGAACCAGGTGGGCTAACCGTTTGTTTCAAATATTGCTCTCTTGCAGGTGGAAGGAGTTCTTGCTCAAATGAATTACCAAACATTCGAGGTCTCGACGTGAGACATTCAATGAAGTGTCAGCTTTGGCATTATTCCCCACAGAGTTATCATGATGAAGTTCTCTTTGTCTCCAAGCAGAGTTATTTGTCATCAAAGGGTTTCATGAATCAGAATTTCAGAGGCTGCCGCCGGTTATCAGAACAGGCGTCCGGTAGCTTGGTTTCCAAATATCCCCAGTAGAGTCCACTTCAAAGTCGCTGTCACGTCAGTGCTAAGAAGTTTGTGGGTTGGGATCAATGGAGGAATGAGTCCTGACATGGACAATTTATTCCCAGATTGACGGGTTTTCCTCGTGCTAGAGAAGTGGGAGTCCTAACGTGGACAGATTTATTTCCCCGAGTTGATGAAAGGTGTTAGTCCTAACGTGGACAGGTTCGATTACTCAGAATTGCTTGAATGTGAAGTCATAACGTTGACAAAGTTGATTACTCTTCGTGTTGGTGTCCTGATGTGGACCATTTATTTCCAGCAGATATCTCTATTCGTAATGGTGAAATGTGCGTCCTGACGTGGACAAAGTTTATATTTTTTTGTGATGACAAGATACGAGAGTCCTGACGTGGACAAATTTATCCTTCTTCGTGTTGTTGGCGAAGTGTGTGTCCTGACGTGGACGAGTTTTATTTCCCCAGCAAGTCGAAGACGCGCAAGTCCTGACGTGGACAAGTTTTTTCTTCAGCGGGTCGAGAGGTGAGTCCTGACGTGGACAAATTTTATTTCCTCAGCAAGTCAAGGGGTGAGTCCTGACGTGGACAAATCAAGACGAAACGTGAGTCCTGACGCGGACAAGTTTATTCCTTACGTGGAAAGAGAAGTTTTAGTTCCTTACGTGGAAAGAGGTGTTCCTTACGTGGAAAGATTGGAGTCCTTACGTGGACAAATCAGAAAGAGTGGTATTCCTTACGTGGAAAGATTGTATTCCTTACGTGGAAAGATTGGAGTCCTTACGTGGACAGATCAAGATGAGTGATTCCTTACGTGGAAAGTTTGTGGTTCCTTACGTGGAAAAGAGATGTATTCCTTACGTGGAAAGATTGCATTCCTTACGTGAAAGATTGGAGTCTGTACGTGGACAGATTGAGATGGTATTCCTTACGTGGAAAGAAGACGTATTCCTTACATGGAAAGATTGTATTCCTTACGTGGAAAGAGATTATTCCTTACGTGGAAAAAAGACTGATTCCTTACGTGGAAAGATTGGAGTCCTTACGTGGACAGATCAAGATGAGAGAGTTATTCCTCACGTGGAAAGTGTGGTCCTGACGCGGACAGATCCAAAAGAAGTATTCCTTACGTGGAAAGAAGACGGTTTCCTTACGTGGAAAGAAGATTGATTCCTTACGTGGAAAGATAAGAAGTTGGTTTCCTTACGTGGAAAGAAGATTAATTCCTTACGTGAAAAGATAAGATCGTTTCATTACATGGAAAGATGTGATTCCTTACGTGGAAAAGAGATATGTTCCTGGCGTGGAAGAGTTTAGTCCTGACGTGGACAGATCTAGACGAAGTTTCTTCCTGACGTGGAAGAGTTTAGTCCTGACGTGGACAGATCTAGACGAAGTTTATTCCTGACGTGGAAGAGTTTAGTCTTGACGTGGACAGATCCAGACGAGGTTTGTTCCTTACGTGGAAGAGTTTAGTCCTAACGTGGACAGGTTATTCATGACGTGGACGGTGTTATTCCTAACGTGGAAGAGTTTATTCCTAACGTGGACGATTTATTTTTGAGGAAATGCAGACGAATTATCCCCAGCGAAGTTGCCGAGATTTTTCCGGGTTGACAGTAATTGGAGTCCTAACGTGGACAAGTCTTAGTTGAGATTTCTTCGTGTTGACAAAACAGGCGTCTTAACGTGGACAAAGTTCTATCCTTGTGATGATAGAATCTTTTTCAGGCTGATGGAAATAATCCCCAAGCAGTGGTGCAGTTTATTTCTGCGGTTGGCAAATTTCTGGGTTCTTAGTATTCAACCGTCTCGTACCTCGAATGTTTGAAGGCCGTTCACTCTTCACCCAATCGGGTCCAAGTCGCTTGAATAGGGGCAGCTGTTGCACCCTAAAATTTGCTCAACCTAATTCACTTGGTTTATGTTTCAATTGCATTAGCATTTGCATATAGAGTCATGTACATAGTCTAATCATCTGCATAACATAGCATAACAAGTCATCCAACAAGGGATCAAGCACTATTCTCATCTCTATGAGCCTATCAAGAGGTTATTATTCAAATTCAACCTCATTCAAGTCATCAGAAAGAATTTGAGAACTGAGAAGTCAATGGATCAAGCAGTGAATCTATCTCCTATCTGAGGGTATCTGAAGATCATCAAAGAAGTTGTGAGCTGTGAATTGAGCATGGAGAGTATCTAGACATCATGGGAGACTTAGAAAGTCATTTGGAGAAGGAGACAAGTCATTGATGTGAGCACAAGAGTTGCAGTTGAAGACAGTCAACTAGGGTTTCATCTGGGTTAACTCTAGGTCAACCCTAGGTCAGTTGATTGATTGAAAGGCATTAAGGTATATTGGAGAGATGTGGGGTTCATCATTTGACATGTAAAGAAGGATATGTTGTTGTGCTAAGAAGAAATCAAGAGAAGTCAAGGAGAAGAGGAGTTTCTAAATTAGGGTTTCTGTGTAAAATCCCCTAATTTAGGTCAAATTTCCAAGCAAGATAAGTTAAAATTCAAGCTTCCAATGGATCCTTGGCCAACATTAAAATTGTAGAGGATCTCAAGAACTTTAATTTGAGTGGTGGAAGACATCAAGGAGATTTATAGAACTCAAGTTATGGTCCTTGCAAGTTACAGGTCATCTGAGGTATCTAAAATTTTGTCTGTGAAAGTTACTTGTCTTACAAGCAATTTTTACCCCTCAAGGAGATTTCAAATGAATTTCTGGTCAACATAAGAGTTGTTCCTCATTGTCTTAGTTTCTATAATGGTATGGTATTCCTTCATATGATTTGTGGAACTCTACTTATGGTCTTGGCAAGCAAAGGGTATTTTGGTCATCTGAGAATTACAGGTCATTTCAAGCCTATGCCCAAAACTCATACAAGGAAGCTTCAAATGGAAAACTTCACAACATAAAACTTGCTCCAAATTACATTTTGAGTCTATAAAAGTGACCATGAAAGATTGGAAAGGCTCATAGCTCAAGGTTTCAAAATTGGTGAATTTAATGAATGAAAAATGACCTAAAAATGAGATTTTTCATAATTTGGCCAAATGGGATGAAATTATAGGTCATTTTGATTGGAAAAATGTTTTAAGAACATTGGAAAAAGTAGAATTTTGAGTTTGGTTCAAGAATTGAAAGATATGCATGGTTACTTACAAATGAAGTCACATAATCCAAATCCAAGGGAAAGTGTGCATGGGAAGGTTCTACAAACTTCTAGGGCTTTCTATTCTCATCTATATATTGCATTAAGAGACTCCATGCCATGGTTGGTGATTCATTGTGCTCATAGTATCAAGTTTCACACCATTCTTCCAATTTGCAAAAGCTTTTCAAACTTCATCAAATCTCCATCAATTTTCACATTTCTTGATTTGATCATCATCAATATCATTCATAGATCACAATACACACAAGAATTTGGTAGAATTGGAGAAGAACTCGTGCTAACCAATTACATCATCCAAGGAGCAAGAAGGTTGGAATTGCAAGATTCAAGAGGTTTGAGCCAGAATTTTTGCTTACAGAACTCATAATCAAGGTCACTGATCAATTTCCAATCACTGCAAGCATCAGATCCAAGGAGTTCCATAACTGTTTTCACCATTTTGCACCAGGTTAGTTCCTCTTCGAATTGCATAATTTAGTTAGGATCATAGAGGATTGTTAGCATGGAACTGTTAGGATAGGTTAGAGGATTGATTTTGGTGAGTTTGAAGAAGTTTCATGAAGGTTGATCACAGTGCACCAAATCTGTTAGGATTGATAACTCATAATTTATGGCAAGATAATCCTGGATGGATAGCTCAGGTTGATTAGCATGGCTTGTAGATCATTTTAGGGTAAAGATTGGCAAGGATTGGAAGATTTGATCACAGGTGAAAATTGTGGAATCAGTGCTTTGCACCTATCGGGTTCGTTTTTTTGTTGAGTTTTAGAGGATGCTATTGTTATGGTTGTGTGGAGGGGAAAGAATAGAGCAACTTTGCTCTTTACATCGTGTGGATTCATGGACGAACAAGGGAGAACAGAGAACTAGAAGGTGCGTGCATGGTGATGAGGTTTCAGAAACCCTAGGGTTTCTAAGGTTGAAGACGGCCTTTGGGCCACACGATCATGATTTTGACTTTGACTCTGATACTGATCCAACGGCCGTGGTTTAAATGAAAAACATAGGGAACTCCCAAGGGTGCTACGCACCGTTTCATTAAAGTTCTTCTGATGGGCTTTGAATATTGCTTGCTAATGCCACCCCTCAAACCAAGCCCAATCCCAATTCAACTAAATAATTTGCTAACTGCACCATTCAGGGTTTTTAATTTTTGTTAAGTTTTCTGACTTGCATTGGGCCCAGACGCGCTTGCTATGCGCGCCCCCCAGTCTGGGCCCATCTCATTCTTTTAACTGATTTTATTGCTTATTGAACCCTTAGTCCATTTAACTCCATTTAATTTCTTTTAAAAATTTTAATTCTTTGAAAATTCATAACAATTTGAAAAATGCATGATTTTAATTGGTTCATTTTGCATATTGTTCATAATTTTGTCAAGAAAAATATCACATAAAAAATTTGGCATTTCATTTTATTTTAATATTTTTGGCATATTTTTCTTTTAAATAGGTGTAAATAATGTGTAACTTGATGCATGAAATTGTTAATTTTGGTTTGATTAAATGCTTTACTATTTTTAATCCATTCTTTTTAGGTTGATTAGATTAGACATTTATCTTGTATATAAAATTTAGTTCATATTTTTAGGACTTAATTTTAGGTGATTTGTTTAGGTATGAATCACATGATCAAAACTAGGTTTTAGGAGATAACATAGGAGAATTAGATCATTTCCCTTAGAAGTTGTAGATTGAATCTTTGGGGTATGGGACTACAGGGATTATGGATAGTTAATAGATCCCTTAGAAAATATTAGGATTCCCCTACTACTATCAGTATACTGCTTATATTTGTTTGACTGTATGGTGTGCCCTCTCTAGGGTTATTTCATTTGTCTGTGTGGGGTATTGGGTTTGCTTGGGGATTGGGAGAGCTGAAGACTTGTGATGATGAAGTCCATTGGAGATCAAGAGGATGAAGACCAACTTCCAGAGTTGATGAAGAGATCCTTTGCTAGCAGTTGTTGAAGGCCATAGGATTTAGGAGCTAGGCAGAGCTCTAGAGTAGAACACTTGATTCTCAAACATGGAAGGTCTTGATTGCCTCCATCCCTCTCTGTGATGCAGAGTCTCTCTAAGACACTCACCCCCTTCCTTTGGAAGGCTTGGTGATAGTGTCTAAGAGATAGAACTCTTGAGAGAAATATTCTATGTGTTGTTAGCAGTCTGTTTGCCACCCTTGGTGGTCAACTAATTGCTTAACACCCAGTTCACTCTTGTGATTGATTCCTCAGCTTGGAGATTGAAACTTGAAGAAAAGCCATTGCAGATGGAAGACTGATGACAAAGACCCTGCTTGAAGGCTATGGAGATGAAGACTGAGGCTTGCTTGAAGCTTGTAGCTGATTGATGATGACTTGAAGACAGATGTTGATGCAGAGCTGCTGTGGCTGTTTATTTTTAGCTATTTTGAAGTCTTGATGTATTGTTTGGTTTTCCCTGACTGTATTGTTTGTTGTTTAACCTGTTGGGTTGAAAGTGAATTCTGTTCATTTTTGCCTATTGTTTTCTAGGTTCGAGGTTGAGTGGGACTCCCTTGCCTCGCTTGTATTGTTGCATCCATGCATTTTACTGCTTTATTGTATATGCTATTGTTTCTGTTTCCGTCTATTCCCTTAGGATCTCTGTTTCTCTCTTTGCAAGAGAGGAGCATGATAGACACTAGGTCTTAACCCATGCATGATAACATTAGGTTAGTTTGATTCCCTTTTCAATCGTAGGTTAGAGTTCTGTCTCTTATTTCTCAAAACAAACAGAAAAACACAATAAGATTTCAAACACAATAAAAGACACTTCTTCCGTAAAAGAATGTGAACTCATCAAAACGTCATTTTTGTCCGCTTGGACTATTAAGCAGAAAAACCCTTTTTCAGAAGGAGATAAAAGCAATCAAAACAGACGTGTGTCGTACGTGGCCCGAACTACGTTTGCTCTGATCTTTCATGCTGTATGAAAGTACGTAGGCATAGGATGCGATGTCCTAGCGAGCAACCTTCCCCTCCTTTCCAGTAGGTAGGCGAACTACGTTGACTCTGATTTCTCGTTCCAGACGGGAATACGTAGGCATAAAGTGCGATACTTTGCCGAGTCATTTTCTTTTCTTTTAACCCCTGACCTGTAGAGTAGATAGAATAACAATCCATACCCGAAAACAAGCGTGGATCCCGTCGAGTACGACGGACGTGAGGGGTGCTAATACCTTCCCCTTGCGTAACCGACTCCCGAATCCAGGTTTTGGTTGCGATGACCATACCTTTCCCGTCTTTGCGGTAGGTTTACTCTAAGCGTTTCCTTTCCCTCCTGTGGGATAAATAACGTACGGTGGCGACTCTTCTGTTCAGCCGGCGCCGATTTTCGCAGTAGCGACAATGATTTTCCTCTGTTTTATGCTAATGAACCAAGGGAAATTATATTGGCATATATAGCTACTTGTCTAGCAGATGGAACTCCTCTACCAGAACATCTGATTCAGAAAGCAGGCGAACCTAAACCAGATTTTTGTGGAGACAGACAGAGGAAGAAAAGGAAAGTCTCAGAAGAGGGATCTTATAAGCCAAAAAGGAAAGCTTCTGGCGAGGCAGCTTCTGCAAAGCCAAAGCGGGTTAAGAAGCAAAAAGGTAACCCTCATGCTGCTAGTTTAGATTCCATTTTAGAAACTGTCAAAGAAGTACTAGCATCTGATCCCCCTACCTATGAACCTATACCCTCACCTTCTCCTCCTCGTGAATCTAAAATCATTCCTTCTGAACCAGAAACTTCTCAACCTATTCCTTCTACACCTAAAACAAAACAAACTTCTGAACCACACCCATCAGAAAACCAAACTTCTGAAATTCCCCCACCTAATTTATCTGAACCAACTCATTCTGTCACTATCCCTTCTAAACCACAACCAGAAGAACCCATTCCCTCTGATCCTCAACCAAAACAACCTAAAACTTCTGAATCCTTTATACCTGATTCTGATATTCTTGATGTTCAACCCTTGAAAATTATTTTTGACGTTTCCTCAACATCCTGTCACACTTCTGCATCATCTGATTCTTCTGAATCTGATTTACCTTCAGAAGTGAACTCACCCCCTTCACTCCGTGGTTATGAAGCAAAATAACCAGATGTATCCATTTCATCTGAACCTATCCTTTCTCAATGAACTCCAAAACCTACATCATCTTTTGTTCCATTTTTTCCTATGCCTTCTGATATCATTCCATCTGTTAAACCAAAGAGTATTACTAAACCTTCTACACCATATCCTCGTCCTCTTTTCATCATTCCTTCTTTTTCCATACCCTCCACATCTGAAACCACCAAAACACCCACTCTAGAAAACTTTCTGAAACATAAACCTAGGATGGATGTTAGTATTTTATTTGTTGGTCTTAAAAAGGAATTAAACATGTGGCTGTCTACTGTCAAGAAGGAGTGCATGTCAAGTTTGAACCCAAATGCTTCTAAAGCCACTTGGAACAGATTCATTTCAAGATTTAATTCTGTAGCTTCAAACCTTCGAACCATTTGCTATGATGATGCAAAGGTGAGATTTGTTGAAGTTATCAGACAAACTCTTCTGAATATGAGTAGATCTCCCATTCTTCCTCTAGACAATGCACCTGCTGAAGAATCTAAGTCTGAAGATGCTCTTCCAGAAACGTTTGTTGCTGAAGAATCTCTAGTGTCAAATCAGTCTGCTCTGATGGTTCTGAATCAAGCATCTGACTCAGTGATTCAAGAGAATGCATCTGCTGTGGTTATTGAGACTGCGTCTGCATCTGCTCCTGCATCTTCTGAAGTCCAGAAAGAGAATCCAGATCTTGAAGAAAAGTTTGCTAAGCTTGAAGCCAGCAACACAAAGATCAGATCTTGGATGGTTAAGCAAGAAAAGACAACAGAAGAAATCAAGACATGGATGGCTAGGAAAGAAGAATCTACTTCTGAGATCACAAACCTTTTGAAGATGATTATCCTCTGAATATTTTGTTTATCAATGCATCTGTTTGGTTTCTGTTTCTATCTGTTTTATTCGTTTTTCTTTGTTCTTCTTTTGTGTCTTAAATAGTTTTTTCTTTTTGATATGACAAAAAGGGGGAGAAAATAGAAATTAAAATTGTTCAAATAAACAATTACTAGAATGGAATTCAGACATAATAAATTATAACTAACATTGACTTTTAGTCTTTCAGAACTATAACGTTGCATCTGACTTAATTCATAAAAGTTACTGAAAGCTCCTAAATCAGGCTCTGATCCAAATCAGGATCCAAACCAGGATCTGATTCTGAAAAGAATAAACCAGGCTCTGATTCTGAAAAGAATACTTAATCAAAAAGGGAAGTATTTATTTTTTCTTATGGTATTCAATTCAGGGGGGGATTCACAATCTCAGGGGGAGTTATATTTTTCTTATTATTGAATAAAATTTTCTATGTTTTTGTCATCATCAAAAAGGGGGAGATTGTTAGAACACAGATTGGTGTTTAATATATCTCATTGTTTTGATGATAACATAAATGAAATTCTGCATAAAGGATATATATACTCTAATTGTGTTTAAGTAATTTGTTTCAGATCTTAAATTACATATTCATCTGGAAGCAAAAATTACATCTGCAACTGAAAAGAACGTTAAGACTCTGAGCGTCAGAAACAACATTTCAGAAGACTCTGAGCGCTGCCTGAAGAGACTCTGATCTGCTACAGATGACTCTGAGTGAAACTAAGAAGAATTTGAGTAAAGACCGTACAACATTGTTTCAGAAGACTCTGGAAGTACTTCACGCTGCAAGTACAGAGGCTCTGGTATTCAACTCTGCGCTGATTGTAACATTCACGCTTAAGCACCATTGTTGCAAGACTCTGATCTGAAGAATAAAGAACTACATCAGAGGATCTGATGTTAGTATTATTTGAAGGATATATTTATTCAGTTGAAAATATGCCAGCTCAAAGAAAAGATCCGTTGCTAATCCCAACGTCTGCTCCAACAACACTATTCCTCTTTTATGCATGACACAAGAATTCAGACACAAAGCACATGTCTGAACATTCCTCTTCCTGGAAAGGAATAGTCAATAGAAGACAAAAAGGCAACAAAGGCAGCAGAACATACAACAATGCACAGTCTTTGAGAGAAGGACTTGAAGTAGTATTTAAACAAGCTTCAGCATCTTTCCAACGTTGACGAACATTGACGATTCATTTGAAAGAAAATCAATTCACAAGCTCTCATTCAAATATTTCTTCAAGCTTAACGCTTTTCATATTCGTTCTTAATCTTGTGTAAACATCACTGTTGTGATATAGCTTGTTAGAAGTAAAACCTTAAACACAAATTGTTAGTTTAAATCTTTTGTAAAAAGAATTCCTTAAGAAGACAAAGTTGTGGTCAGAATTTCTTGAGAAGACTAAGACAATTGTCTTAGTGGTTTACATTGTAATCAAGTCTGATATAGTGGATTAAGTCCTTGTTGAGAAAGGAAAATCACCTTGATAGGGTGGACTGGATTAGTTTGAGTTCAAACGAACCAGGATAAAAATACCTTGTTATTTTCTATCTTCCAATTTGTTTTAAAAACCCTTATTCAAACCCCCCCTTTCTAAGTGTTTTTCTCACCTTCAGTGCTAACACTTATTATTTTTCGGTTTTTACATTTAAACCCGGTCCATTCCCTAGACCAATAACACACAAAAAGTCCATTCCCTAAGCTTTCAAATTCTGCTCTAGGTTTGGGACAAGTCACTAGCTCCCACGGAACTAACAAGCATTGCCTCTTGACACAAATGATGCATGTGCAAGTTCACAACCATATGAAATAAAGACCATTCTGTAATCTTAACATTCATGCATATCTTCAATAATTCATCACACTTGAATTACCATACAATTATACATACTTGCACACTTTTATGAATCTTCCACACACAATTCATTTTCCAATGGTATACAACACATTTTAGAATACAACACAACAATCCATTACTATAACATATACACAACTGAATTTCCAAAGGTATTAGATATAAAAATATTAGGCAACCAATTATATTATCTACACTATGTTATAGATCTATTCATTAGCTTTCCAACGCTTCAAACGGGGACCAGAACGGACTTACAGATCAAAAGTTATGGCCAAAATCGTCGAAACAAATTTTTTACCAATACACAACCTTGCGTCGACCGCTAGCAACAGATCAGTCGACGCAAATAGTGCAGAATCAAATCCAGAAAAACACATTCATTATGCGTCAATGCAAACAATGCAAAATGCATAATTTTCTGTGTTTTTCACCGTTGGAGGCCTTCCGGACAACACATATTTAAGGATCCTATCATCCTATATCATGTAATTATTAATTTCAAAACCATGGAAATTAGGGATTTTTATCCTAAATATGATACTACCCATCATACACTATCATACAATCCCAATAATCATATAAAAACCCACTCTTACCTTGGTTTTTGGATGATTCTTGAGCCCTCTCTCTTGGTTCTTCTTCTTCTTCTCCACCCTTCCTTCTCTCTAGCCTCTTCTTTTTCTTTTCCAACTTTTTTTCTCTTTCTATTCTTTTGTTAAACCTTAACATTGTCTTAGTCAATTGGGCTTAACTCAACCCACTCTCACTTAGTGTTCACACACCTAATTAAGCCCAACTAAATAATCTAAAATTTTTACATTATTCTACCAAATATAATAAATCAATTAATTTAATTAATTCAATAAATCACATATTTAAATTAAATCAATTAAATCAATTAACTCACATAAATTAAATAAGTCAATTAATTTATATAAACCCAATAATTCATATAAATCAAACAATTCATACAAATTCAATAAATCAAATAATTCAAATAAATCGAATAAATTAGTTAATTCAATTAGACACAAAATCATACAATTAATCAATTAATTTAATTAAATTAATAATTACTAAAAATTGGGGTGTTGCAACCCTCCCCCACTTAAAAGATTTTCGCCCTCAAAAATTACCTTAAACGAATAACTCGGGATAAGACTCCCTCATCTGACTCTCAAGCTCCCAAGTCACGTTTCCACCAGCTGGTCCTCTCCCTCATCTAACCATTTGTCTGCGGATGATAAGCAGAACTCAAACATAACTTCATACCTAAAGCACTTTGCAAACTTTCCCAAAATCTTGAAGTAAACCTCGGATCTCTATCTGATACAATGCTAGACAGAATACCATGCAAACTAACAATCCTCTCAATGTACAGCTTCGCTAACTTCTCCAATGGGTAATCCATTCACATTGGAATGAAGTGAGAATATTTCGTCAATCTATCCACAATAACCCAAATAGCCTCATAATTACTCGGCGTTCTAGGTAGACCGGACACAAAATTCATTGATATGTTATCCCATTTCCACTCAGGAATAGATAACGATTGCATCAAACTCGACAGTTTCTGGTGCTTAATCTTCGACTTCTGACAAGTCAAACAAGAATACATAAGCTCGACAATGTATTTCTTCATACAAGGCCACCAAAATAATTTCCTCAAATCTTGATACATCTTAGTAGCACCAGGATGAATATTCAATCCACTACGATGCCCTTCCTCAAGAATACTCATCTTCAGCTCAATAATATCTGGAACACAAATTCTATCACGACATCTCATAATACCATTCTCATCAATCCAAAAATCATTACCTTAACCTTGATTGATCAAAGTCAACCGATCAACTAAACTCAAATCAGATTTCTGATCTTATCTTATCTCTTCAAGAATGCCACTAGTAAGTTTCAACATATCCAGCTTAACTCCATAAGATGTCTCTTCACAAACCAAACTCATATCTTGAAATTGCTCAATCATTTCCAACTCATTTACCATCATCATCGACATATGCAAAGACTTCCTACTCAATGCATCAGCTACCATGTTTGCTTTACCCAGATGGTAATTCAAACTTAAATCATAATCCTTCAGAAGTTCTAACCATCTCCTTTTCCTTGCATTCAATTATTTCTGATCAAAGAGATACTTCAAACTCTTATGATCACTAAATACCTCAAATCTCGAACCAAACAAATAATTCCTCCAAAGCTTCAAGACAAATACAACAGCGGCCAACTCTAAGTCACACCTCGGATAATTCCATTCGTGCACTTTAAGTTGCCTTGAAGCATAAGCTACAACTTGCTGATGTTGCATTAACACACCTCTCAAACCCATCAAAAAAGCATCACAATACACAACAAATGGTTCTTTCGGCTTCAGCAAAATCAAAACAGGAGCTGTCGTCAATCTACTCTTAAGCTCTTGAAAACATTCTTCACACTTTGCATCCCCAAAAAAAGCTTGGCCTTTCATAGTCAACTGCGTCAACAACAAAGATAACTTGGCAAATCCTTCAATAAATTTCCGATAATAACCTGTCCAACGCCGCAACCATAGCATTGTCATTACGACCAGCTATATTCTGATGATTCCCAAAAATAACAACAAGGTTAAACAACCGTTCAACCAACACAACAACAAAACAGACACAACTGACTCAACACTGACTCTGATACCACTTAATGTAACGCCCCCTTTCTATACCCTCAAATAATCAAACAAACCATTTAGGTACTTAATAAAAATTTCATCAGAGTATAATTTAACACATGGTATAAAAGAGGCACGTAACATTATCCTTGAAATTGAAAACATACAACACCTGCTCATAAAGATATGCAACAATGGGCAACTCACGACAAAGGAACTTAGTCCTTAAAACCCACGTATCAATATTTAGAATAAAAGCAGAAACATCTAAACATTGAATCACTTCATTCATATAAACATTATATACATCAACAGTTTAATTCAAGTCATAAGTCATGTTTACAAAACATTCACCAGCAGATACATACACTGATGTATCACAAAAGAATCAAAACAATTCCTAACTACCCGGTGCTACATATCAGAGCCAACCGACCAAAAAGAATGAAGCCACGCTTCATAAAAAGACCTCCAGCAACCTACTCTACAATGCCTCATAGAGCATCATAAAACAGCAGAAGGGTGAGAAACATTATCATAACAAACAATGCATATAATTTTATATCTATATACACCAACATAGAATACACATAACATATTTCTCACCTTAACTCATCACAATTCATCACATACCTCACAATGTATATCTACACAACTAAGCATATTCACCGATCATGCTTCACAATTCACAACATTTCCACATAAACATTTACACTTATGTTTACTTCAACAATTAACATAAACATACACAATTATATTCATTTCACCAATACATCATATGAAGATGATAATGCAACTCATAGAGACCGACTCACGACTCTATGCAAATGCAAATGTGGTACCGACTCATTCAGCAGGTCCAATTGAAGAACCAAATGGAACCATCGCTCGTTACCGAAGTAACTCCCTGTCGGGCCTACGATGTTCACCCATCGCTCACACCCCACATGGGCACACGATGTTTCAGGATTGCTCACACCCCACAAGGGCACACAATCCGATTGCTCACACCCTACAAAGGCACACAATCGTTCTGCAGATTATCCATGGAATCAAATATAAACCATCGCTCACACCCCACAAGGGCACACAATCGTTTCTGCAGATCCTCCTAGGGATAAAAAATAAACCATCGCTCACACCCCACAAGGGCACACGATCGTTTCTGCAGATCCTACACGGGATCAGACACACAAGAATGCAATCATGATGCTTCACATGCAAAATGACTCCATACACTCTTAAAATGCATACACGTTCACAAACCTACTCATGCATTCTTCACATCATACAAGTACATACAATTATGCACATTCACATCAATCTCATCATGCATTTTCGTTCAATTCAAACAAATGCACAAAATTGCCAAACAGTCACATTTCACACTCCACGATTCACAATCTAGGATTCACGCCATACAACTACCCACATCATCTCATATCACAATATACAACTATGCATGATAAGAAAGGATTAATCATACTTGAATCGAAGAATCGACATTGAAGTGAAAACACAAGAAAACAACATGCTGACACGTTCGCTACCTTGCTCGCCTAGCGAACTCCTAGCGAGTGCTCGCTACCTGTTCGCCTAGCGAACAAGCTCGCGAAGGCAAACCGAAGCCACTGACTTGATTCACTACCTCACTCGCTCAACGAAGGCCTAGCGAACAAGCTCGCCACCCCCTTTGCTACCAGCGAAGAACACCAAAACCATTATGTCCAAGTCTGGGACCATTCGCTACTGGCTCGCCACAGCGAATGCTCGCGACCTGCTCGCCTGGCGAACTTGCTAGCGAGGGTCTGCGAACTCAGAATTTCCCACTGTCCAAAACTCCGAAACTCTTCAAAATCCACCCGATTCAATTCCAACTCGTTCCAGTAGCCTTAGCCCAACATTCCTCGACTAAACTTTACCACTTATTCTCATTTTTAACCGTTAAAACTCGGTTTCTACCGATTAAATCAAATTCGACCTAAAAATGGAAAATGAGCAAAACTCTTCCCAATCCAAAATCAAACCAACAAAACATATATAATCATACACATCGAAAGAATAATAAAGTTTCACACCCTTACCCGATTAATCGAAAGCTTAGAAGTTGATTCTTGATGATTCTAGGTTTTCTCCTCTTCCTCCTCTTTTCTCTTCTTTACTTTCTATTTCTTTCTATCTCTTTTCTTTTCTCTCTATTTCCACTTATAATCTTTCTATTCTATCTCTCTCTAATAACAACTAATTAAGGATTATCTAAAACACCCTCTAATTAATTCCCAAAACTCTCCGAATAATAAAATATCATAATATGCACACATAACATATTAATATTCAAATTCCACAAATAAAAGAATAATCAATCAAATAATTCAAAAGACTCAACAAAAATGGGAAATCAGAATCGGGGCGTTATAACTCTCCCCCACTTTAGGAATTTTCGTCCTCGAAAATATTACCTGATTCAAACAACTCCGGATGCGACTCTCGCATCTTACTCTCCAATTCCCAAGTCATATTGCCTTCCGTAGCACCTCCCCATGCTACTTTCACAAGCGTAATATCCTTGCCTCTTAGCTTCTTAACTTCACGATCCAAAATCCTAATCGGTAAAACTTCAACCGTACGATTATCTCTTACTTCAACCTCGTCCATAGGAATCACATGTGACAGATCCGGAACATACTTCCGAAGTTGCGAAACATGGAATACATCATGCAAATTCAAAAGGTTCGGAGGCAACGCCACACAATACGCCACAACACCAACTCGTGCAATAATCTGATACAGACCAATAAAACGAGAAGTTAACTTCTTCGACTTCAAAGCACGACCCACACCCGTAACCGGTGTAACTCTAAAAAACACATGGTCGCCTTCTTGAAACTCAAGATCCTTCCTTCTCTTGTCATGACAACTCTTCTGCCTACTCAGAGAAGCTTTCATCTTTTCCCGAATAAACTTCACCTTCTCCGCCGTTAGTTGTACCATCTCCGGCCCAACTACCGACTTCTCACCAGTTTCATGCCAACACAAAGGTGTTCGACATCTCTGACCATACAAAGCCTCAAATGGTGCCATACCAATACTTGAGTGAAAACTGTTATTGTAGGTGAACTCAATCAACGCTAAATAACTATCCCAAGCACCACCTTGCTCTAGTACACAAGCACGCAACAAATCCTCCAACGATTTAATTGTCCTCTCGGTTTGACCATCTGTTTGCAGATGATAAGCCGAACTCAATCTTAGCTTCGAACCCAAAGCTCTTTGCAAACTCTCCCAAAACCTTGATGTAAATCTAGGATCTTTATCCGATACAATACTCTTAGGAACTCCATGTAGCTTCACAAACACACGAACATAAATCTCGGCTAACTTCTCCAAAGGATAACCAATATCAATCGGAACAAAGTGAGCAGATTTAGTAAGCCTATCTACAATCACCCAGATAGCATTATGACCTCTTTGCGTATTCGACAACCCCGTAACAAAATCCATCGATATACTATCCCATTTCCACTCTGGAATATCCAACGGTTGCATCAATCCACTGGGCTTCTGATGTTCCACCTTGGACTTATGACAAGTCAAACATGCATACACAAACTGAGCTACATCTCTCTTCAATCCGGACCACCAAAAGATTTTCTTCAAATCTTGATACATCTTATTCGCTCCCGGATGAATACTTAAGTTACTTTGGTGTCCTTCCTCCAATATCATCTTTTTCAACTCCGCATCATCGGGAATACAAATACGACCACGAAATCTTAAGACTCCAAAACCATCAACCTTGAAATCCTTATTCTCACTCGTCAACAAGTCAACAAACTTCAAGTCCAACTTTTGCCTTTCACATACGGTAGCAAGAAAATCATTCGTAATATGAAGCATACCAAGTCTTACACTTCTCGGCGTCATTTCACAAACCAAACTCAAGTCTTTAAAGTTCTACAAAAGTTCCCATTCTTTCATCATCAATGCAGACATATGTAACGACTTCTGACTCAAGGCATCGGCCACCCCATTTGCCTTACCCGGATGATAATTCAAACCAAAATCATAGTCCTTCAAAAGCTCTAACCACCTCCTTTGCCTCATATTCAATTCCTTTTGATCAAATAAATACTTCAAACTCTTGTGATCACTAAAAACATCAAATCTTGCACCATAAAGATAATGCCTCCAAATTTTCAAAACAAACACCACGGCCGCTAATTCAAAATCATGCGTAGGGTAATTCTTTTCATGCACTCTCAATTGTCTCGAAGCATAAGTCACAACTTTTTCATCTTGCATCAAAACACCACCTAAACCAATCAAAGAAGCATCACAATAAACCACAAAAGGTTCCATAGGATTCGACAAAATCAAGATTGGCGTTGTAGTCAATCTTCTCTTTAACTCAATGAAACTCTTCTCACAACCAGCATCCCAAATGAAAGCCTTTCCTTTACAAGTCAATTGCATTAACGAAAGTGCTAACTTCAAAAATCCCTCAATAAACCTCCAATAATAACCCGCCAAGCCCAAAAAGCTTCGAATCTCCGTAACCGATCTAGGAGTCTTCCATTGCATTACCGCATCTATCTTGGATGGATCAACACTAATACCATTACCGGAAATAACATGCCCAAGAAAACTCACTTCCGACAACCAAAATGCACACTTCGACAACTTAGCATACAATTGCTTCTCTTTCAAAATCTGTAACACAACCCTTAAATGCTCTTCATGCCCCTCTTGAGACTTAGAGTAAATAAAAATGTCGTCGATGAACACAACCACAAAACGATCCAACTGCTCATGAAAAATATGATTCATGTATTCCATAAACACACCCGACACATTAGAAACTCCGAATGGCATCACAGAATATTCGTAATGACCATACCGTGTCCTAAAAGTCGTCTTTGGAATATCCTCCTCCTTAACCCGAATCTGGTGATAACCCGATCTCAAATCAATCTTGCTAAAAACACGCGCTCCAACCAATTGGTCCATCAAATCATCAATTCTTGAAAGCAGATACTTGTTCTTAATTGTCACCTTGTTCAACTGCCAATAATCAATGCATAACCGCATACTTCCATCCTTCTTCTTTACCAACAATACCGGCGCACCCCAAGGAGAAACAGTTGGTCTTACAAACCTCTTATCCAACAAATCATTCAACTTCTCCTTCAGTTCTACCAATTCCGATGCTGACATACAATACGGTGCCATCGAAATCGGTCTAGTACCGGGAACTAGATCAATAGAAAACTCAACTTCCCTTTCCGGAGGCACATCCGCAATCTCCTCCGGAAACACCTCTGGAAAATTACACACCACCGGAAACACATCAAGCTCAACTTTGCTCTCCACAGACAACGATGCAAACAAGCCGAACAACTGAGCTTCATCCGCTAAAAGTTTCTTCAACTCTTTAGTGGATAAAAAACTCCCACCTTCATCATCTTCCAAAGAAGGAAACCTTACTAACTTGTGATAGCAATCTAAATGAACTCTATTAAATTGAAACCAGTTCATACCCAAGATCACGTCCAAACCTTCCAACGGCAAACATACTAAATCCATAATGAAGTTTTTACCATACATGGTCAAAGAACAACTTACGCACACCAAAGAAGTAACTACCGACCCCGAAGCGGGAGTCTCAATAACCATGTCACCACTTAAAGAAACCATGCACAAACCCAAACGCTTAGCACACTCAAGAGAAATGAACGAATGAGTCGCTCCAATATCAATAATAGCAACTAAAGGCATATTATTAATAAATCATGTACCTTTAATCAAGCGATCCACATTAGTAGTGTCTGAACCTGCTAATGCAAATACTTTTCCACCCGACTGAGTTTGCTTTGGTTTAGTACACTTAGTACTAACATGACCAACTTCCCCATAATTAAAACACTTTACCACATTCCTTCTACACTCAGAAGTGATATGTCCAAAACTTCCACAATTAGCACACTTCTTCGCAGTCTTCCCACACTCAAAAGACTTGTGGCCCATCACGCCACACTTGTAACATTTGACCGCACCAGAACTTCCTCCTCCGGGTCTCCTATCAAAGTTTCCCTTATACTTGCCCTTATCAATAGGGGTCACATAAGGTCCACTCCTTACTTGTTGCTTGCCTTTCTTCTCACTCAAACTCTTATAATGAGTAGATCGAGCCCTGCTCTCCTCTTCAAAAATCCTACAACATTCGGGTAAGTCCAAAAATCTTCGTATTCTTTGGTATCCCACCGCTTGCTTTATCTCAGGACGCAAGTCATTCTCATACTTAATGCACTTAGAGAACTCCGCCGTAACCGCTGCATAATGAGGATGAAATTGAACTAATTCCACAAACTTAGCCGTGTAGTCCACCACGGACATATTGCCTTGCTTCAGCTCAAGAAATTTCATTTCCTTTTCCCCCTTCACACTCTCAGGATAGTACTTCCTTAAGAATTCGGTGCAAAATAAATCCCAAGTGATTTCCTCATCATCCACCTCAAGAACTTGCCTTATACCGACCCACCAATCGTCGGCCTATTCTCTCAACATGTGAGTTCCAAGTCTCACCTTGTTTCCTTCGGCACATCCCATAACTCTAAAGATTCTGTCAATCTCCTTCAACAAGATCTGAGCACCGTCCGGATCAAACCTCCCTTTGAATACCGGCGACTGATTCTTTCTAAACTCATCATTAGCGTTCGCATTCGGTGCACCTTGCACCGCCCTAGCCATAGCCTCCAACGCCGCAGCCATAGCATTGTCATTACGACCAACCATATTCTGATGATTCCCAAAAATAACAACAAGGTTAAACAACCATTCAACCAACACAACAACAAGACAGACACAACGTACTCAACACTGGCTCTGATACCACATAATGTAACGCCCCCTTTCTATACCCCCAAATAATCAAACAAATCATTTAGGCACTTAAAAATTTCATCAGAGTATAATTTAACACATGGTATAAAAGAGGCACGTAACATTATCCTTGAAATTGAAAACATACAACACCTGCTCATAAAGATATGCAACAATGGGCAACTCACGACAAAGGAACTTAGTCCTTAAAACCCACGTATCAATATTTAGAATAAAAGCGGAAACATCTAAACATTGAATCACTTCATTCATATAAACATTATATACATCAACAGTTTAATTCAAGTCATAAGTCATGTTTACAAAACATTCACCAGCAGATACATACATCGATGTATCACAAAAGAATCAAAACAATTCCTAACTACCCGGTGCTACATATCAGAGCCAACCGACCAAAAATAATGAAGCCGCGCTTCGCAAAAAGACCTCCAGCAACCTACTCTACAATGCCTCATAGAGCATCATAAAACTGCAGAAGGGTGAGAAACATTATCATAACAAACAATGCATATAATTATATATCTATAACCAACATAGAATACACATAACATATTTCTCGACTTAACTCATCACAATTCATCACATACCTCACAATGTATATCTACACAACTAAGCATATTCACCGATCATGCTTCACAATTCACAACATTTCCACATAAACATTTACACTTATGTTTACTTCAACAATTCACATAAACATGCACAATTATGTTCATTTCACCAATACATCATATGAAGATGATAATGCAACTCATAGAGACCGACTCACAACTCTATGCAGATGCAAATGTGGTACCAACTCATTCATCAGGTTCAATTGAAGAACCAAATGGAACCATCGCTCGTTACCGAAGTAACTCCCCGTCGGGCCTATGATGTTCACCCATCGCTCACACCCCACATGGGCACACGATGTTTCAGGATTGCTCACACCACACACGGGCACACAATCCGATTGCTCACACCCTACAAGGGCACCCAATCGTTCTGCAGATTCTCCATGAAATCAAATATAAACCATCACTCACACCCCACAAGGGCACACAATTGTTTCTGCAGATCCTCCTAGGGATCAAAAATAAACCATCGCTCACACCCCACAAGGGCACACGATCGTTTCTGCAGATCCTACGCGGGATCAGACACACAAGAATGCAATCATGATGCTTCACATGCAAAACGACTCCATACACTCTTAAAATGCATACACGTTCACAAACCTACTCATGCATTCTTCACATCATACAAGTACATACAATTATGCACATTCACATCAATCTCATCATGCATTTTCATTCAATTCAAACAAATGCACAAAATTGCCAAACGGCCACATTTCACACTCCACGATTCACAATCTAG
Organism: Lathyrus sativus; assembly: GCA_963859935.3. Classification (NCBI taxonomy): domain Eukaryota; kingdom Viridiplantae; phylum Streptophyta; class Magnoliopsida; order Fabales; family Fabaceae; genus Lathyrus; species Lathyrus sativus. The sequence continues at coordinate 542,114,886 of OZ012737.1, forward strand.
GATTCACGCCATACAGCTACCCACATCATCTCATATCACAACATACAACTATGCATAATAATAAAGGATTAATCATACTTGAATCGAAGAATCGACATTGAAGTGAAAACACAAGAAAACAACATGCTGACACGCTCGCTACTTTGCTCGCCTAGCGAACTCCTAGCGAGTGCTCGCTACCTGTTCGCCTAGTGAACAAGCTCGCGAAGGAAAACAGAAGCCACTGACTTGATTCGCTACCTCACTCGCTCAGCGAAGGCCTAGCAAACAAGCTCGCCACCCCCTTCGCTACCAGCGAAGAACACCAAAACCATTATGTCCAAGTCTTGGACCGTTCGCTACTGGCTCGCCACAACGAATGCCCGCGACCTGCTTGCCTGGAGAACTTGCTAGCGAGGGTCTGCGAACTCAGAATTTCCCACTGTCCAAAACTCCAAAACTCCTCAAAATCCACCCGATTCAATTCCAACTCGTTCCAGTAGCCTTAGCCCAACATTCCTCGACTAAACTTTACCACTTATTCTCATTTTTAACCGTTAAAACTTGGTTTCTACCGATTAAATCAAATTCGACCTAAAAATGGAAAATGAGCAAAACTCTTCCCAATCCAAAATCAAACCAACAGAACATACATAATCATACACATCGAAAGAATAATAAAGTTTCACACCCTTACCCGATTAATCAAAAGCTTATAAGTTGATTCTTGATGATTCTAGGTTTTCTCCTCTTCCTCCTCTTTTTCTTTTCTTTCCTTTCTATTTCTTTCTATCTCTTTTCTTTTCTCTCTATTTCCATTTATACTCTTTCTATTCTATCTCTCTATAATAACAACTAATGAATGATTATCTAAAACACCCTCCAATTAATTCTCAAAACTCTCAGAATAATAAAATATCATAATATGCACACATAACATATTAATATTCAAATTCCACAAATAAAAGAATAATCAATCAAATAATTCAAAAGACTCAACAAAAATGGGAAATCAGAATTGGGGCGTTACACTTCCCATTACGATACCGCTTTAACCTTCAACGGATCAACTACAATACCTCTACTCAAAATTACATGGCCAAGGAAACTTACTTCCTTCAATCAAAACTCGCACTTAGAAATTTTAGCATACAACTGCTTCTCTTTCAACACAGATAACACAATCCTCAGATGCTCAACATGACCTTCTTCACTCTTCGAGTAGATCAAAATATCATCAATGAACACAATAACAAACTTGTCCAAATAAGGATGGAAGATCCTGTTCATGTACTCCATAAATACACCCGGTGAATTAGTCACACCAAATGGCATCACAAAATATCATAATGTCCATACCTTGTTCTAAAAGCATTCTTCTAAATATCTTCAACCTTCACACAAATCTGATGATACCCAGATCTCAAATCTATCTTACTAAACACACTTGCACCAACCAACTGATCCGTCAAATCATCAATCCTTGGAAGTGGATACTTATTCTTGATAGTCACCTTGTTCAATTGTCTGTAATCCACACAAAGCCTCATAGAACCTTCTTTCTTCTTAACCAACAAAACTGGTGCACCCCACGGTGACACACTCGGACGAATAAACCTCTTCTCAAGCAGATCTTCAAGTTGACTCTTCAACTCTTTCAATTCCAATACGGACATACGATATGGAGCCATTGATACTAGACTAGTTCCAGGAACTAAGTTGATCGAAAAATCCACTTCACGTTACGGCGGTAAATCACTTATCTCACCAGAAAAAACTTCCAGAAAATCACAAATAATTGGCAAAGCACCAACTACTCCACTTTCACCAGTGCTCAAAGTTGCCATTAACATAAACATCTCGGCACCATCTTGCACCGACTCATTCACTTGCTTAACAGACATAAACAAGTGTCCTTCATTCTCAAGTTCAAGAAAATTAACCGTCTTATCAAAATAGTTAATAAAAACATGGTTGAATTCCAACCAATTCATTCCAAGAATAACATCAAGTTGATCTAAGTGAAGACATACTAAATCAACTCCAAAGTCTTTACCAAAAATACTCAACGGACAATTCAAACACACATATGGGGTAGTTACTGAACCCATAACAGGAGTATCAATAACCATACCTCCACTCATAATAGACAACTCAAGATTTAATCTCTTAACACAATCCAAAGAAATAAAAGAATGTGTAGCTCTAGTGTCAATTATAGCAACCAAAGGTATACAATTAATGAATAACGTACCTCAGATCAATCGATCTTCACTAGTAGTCTCAGATCCTTATAGAGCAAACACTTTCCCTTTTGCTTGAGCCTTCTTCGGTTTGTCACACTTGGTACTAATGTGCCCTTGCTCACCATAGTTGTAGCAAATCACATTCGTACCGTTATTGCACTCAAGAGCCTTGTGGTCTGGCTTGCCACACTTGAAACACTTATGCTCAACACTTGTGCACTCAGAAGCACGATGTCCTTCAACACCACATCTAAAACACTTCATTGAAGTAGGAGCTCCTCCCCCACTCGGCTTCTTGCCATTTCCAACTTTCTGTTTCCCCTTATCAGCAGGAGTCACATACGGCTTCCCTCTGAATTTGACCTTTTCCCCTCTTATCATTTAAACTCTTGTAGTGACTAGACCGAGCTCTACTATCTTCATCATAGATCCTACTCTTGTTCACTAACTCAGAAAATTGCCTAATCTCCTAATAACCAATGGCTTGTTTGATTTCAGGCCTCAAATCATTCACAAACTTAAGACACTTGGATCTCTAAGCATTAATAGTGTTGTAATGAGGACAAAACTTAATCAACTCCTCAAATCTTGTTGCATACTTGGCCACAATTAAGTTACTCTGCTTCAGCTCAAGGAATTCAATTTCCTTCTTCCCACGCACATCTTCTGGAAAATACTTCTCCCGAAATGCCTCTCTAAAAACATCCCAAGTAACCTCAACCTCATCTTCTTCAAACCTCTGACGAGTGTTACCCCACCAGTCCTCAGCTTCCTCTTCAAGCATATGAGTGCCAAACTGCACCCTCTGTGCATCTGAACAACTCATGACTCGAAAGATCTTCTCAATTGCTTTCAGCCATACTTATGTTTTATCAGGTTTATGCTTCCCTTGAATATTGGCGGATTGTTCCTCTGAAACTTCCCCAAAGCACAAAACTCATCATCATTTTTGTTTCCAGCATTCAAATCGACATGCGGATTTTGCCCAATCTTTCCGGCCAACATCGCCAAAGCTTCAGCAATCGCTTCATCATTCCTGCCTGCAACCATTGTTCTTGATTCCAACAAAATCCTCGTTAGAACAAATAATATCGATGGTGCTACACACATATATCTGTTAGAACATAGATTGGTTCTTAATAATTACTCTTTGTTTTGATGATAACTGTTAGGAAATTTATACTTAAGAATTATATACTCTAAAATTTATTTGAGAGTTTTACTGCAGATTGAAATTATATTAACTCTCTAGAAGCAAATCTGCCTTGAATACAAGAAGTTATTCTGACTCTGAAGCACCAGATGCACTTTACAGAAGAATCTGTTTGCTCCTTACAGAAGATCCTGAGCGTAGTCTCCAGAAGGATCTGAAGCAAGAAGCTCCAGAACATTCTGAGTCAGAAGCATCTGAAGATAATCAGAAGCATCTGAAGCTGAAGCATCAGAAGTATAGAAGAATATTGATTGAAGAGTTTCCCAAAGCATTAGTCTACAGAAGTTTCTGAAAGTACCTGCGCTGCCAAGTACTGAAGTTCTGTGTCAAAATGCTCTGATGATCAACACGCTAGAAGCACACACGCTGCAGAAGACTCTGATACAGCATAGTTCTGAATCTCATTAGAAGACTCTGATCCATTCAGACTCTGAAGAACTTGCTGAAACTGAAGAAGTATTTTCAAGAATATATCCGTTGGAACTATTCAACGTCTCTTTCCTTATTTGTGCTAGACACACTTACACAGACAAAAAGGATTTTTCTGTGCCATCTATTTCAAGGAAAGGTCAGTTGATGTGAAGACAAAAAGGCTCAGACCTTTTGGGACTCTCTTTTCAACGTTCAGCTTGCATGATTCAGCTGCCTATAAAAGGAGATCTTCACTTCATTCTTCAGTGCTACACACTTGCTGAAAAGAAATCATAATATTCTAAGAGCTCTCATTCTTATTCTTCATAGAATCTCATTGTACTTAAACTTAAGAGAAAAATCATTGTTGTGATTAAAGCTTTATAGAAGCATTAAAAACTCTTGTATTTAATTTACATTGTTTGTAAAGGATATTCCTTAAGAGGATTCAGTTAGAATCAGTAGCTCTTGAGAAGACTAAGAACTGTTGTTCTTAGGTGATACTATTGTAATCAGTTTGATTTAATAGTGGATTAAGTCCTTGTTGAGAAAGGCAAATCACTCTGGAAGGGTGGACTGGAGTAGTTGTTAAACGAACCAGGATAAAAATAATTGTGTGATTATTTTCAAGTCTTAATTTTCCATACTTATTCAACCCCCCCCCCCCCCCCCTCTAAGTATTATCTCACCTTCAGTTGGTATCAGAGCCTGGTTCTGAGTGTGCTATCACTTAACAGTGTCAGTAAAGATCCAGAGGGATATACTTTGATAAATATATTTATTTGTTATCATGGCTGATAATTCAATGTCAAATATTAACAATAAATATGAAGAGAGGGATAGGATCAGCACCAAACCTCCAATGTTTGATGGAGAAAAATTTGATTACTGGAAAGACAGAATTGAGAGTTTTTTTCCTAGGATATGATGCTGATCTATAGGATCTTGTCATAGATGGATATGTACATCCCACAGATGGAGATGGCAAAAAGATTGACAGAAAATCTATGACAGATTCTCAGAAGAAAGACTTCAGAAATCACCATAAAGCCAGAACCATATTACTGAATGCTATTTCACATACAGAGTATGAGAAAATCACAAACAGGGAGACAACTTTTGATATGTTTGAATCCCTTAAAATGACCCATGAGGGAAATTCTCAAGTTAAGGAGACAAAAGCTCTGGCTCTGATCCAGAAGTATGAGGCTTTCAAAATGGAAGACTCTGAATCTGTTGAAGCCATGTTCTCCAGATTCCAGATACTCACTGCTGGGCTGAAAGTTCTGGACAAGGGATATTCCACGTCAGATCATGTAAAGAAAATCATCAGAAGTCTGCCCATCAGATGGAGACCAATGGTGACTGCCCTGAAGATGGCCAAAGATCTGAACAAGATCTCTCTAGAAGAACTCATCAGCTCACTGAGGAGCCATGAGATTGAGCTTGAGGAAGATGAACCTCAGAAGAAAGATAAAGGTAAATCTGTAGCATTAAAATCTAACAAAACTGCTAAAGCTTTGCAGGTCATTCAAGAAAGCTCTGAAGAATCTTCTTCTGAAGAAGAAGATGAGTTATCCATGCTGTCCAGAAGGATTAACAAACTCTGGAAGCACAAGGGAAAGAAGTTCAACAACTTCAGAAGATCTGACAACAGAAAGGAATCTTCTAGTCACAGAAGATCTGCCAAGAAAGAAGTTGTGTGCTAGTGCAAAGAACCTGGGCACTACAAAAATGACTGCCCCAAACTTCTGAAAGAAAAACCTAAGAAGAAGTTCAACAAAAAGAAGAAGGTTCTGATGGCAACATGGGATGACTCAGATGAGTGTGAATCATCTTCTGAATCAGAAGAAGAATGTGCAAACGTTGCACTGATGGCCATGATAGAAGATCAAGAGGAAGGTACCTCAGGATATGAATCAGAATCAGAATCTGATGATGATGCAGAAGAGGTAATGGCTAAACTTACCAAAGAAGAAATCATTAAAGTTGTAACAGAAGTTCTTAAAAGTTATAACAACATCAAACTCAAATACAAGAAGCTGAAAAGCAATCTTGAATCTGAGATTGATCTTCTGAAAACAGAACTTGTTGAGCAGAAAGAAATAAATTTAAAAATCAAAAATGACTTTGAAAGAACTCAACAAGAATCTGAATCTGAGACTAAGTCATGTGAAAATATTTTAGAAAAATATGACTCTAGTTTTCAGAGATTTCTCACTAAAAGCATAGACAGAAGCAAGATGGCTTCCATGATCTATGGTGTTAGTGGAAACAACAGAAGAGGCATTGGATATGAGTCTTCATCTAGAAGCAATCCAAAACCTGTTGACAAACTTTTCATCAGGAAGACACCTCTGTATTCTCAATTCAAATTTGGTCACTTGAATGACATTAAACACACAAGCTCTGAGAAGAGTACTTATGTGTTTAAACCTAAGGCAAGTCAGAATAAACATTATGTTGCAAAACAGAAGTTTAGACAAACCTACAAACCAACTAACCCCAAAGGACCCAAGAAGATCTGGGTACCTAAAAACAAAATAATTCCTGTTGCAGATGTTCTTAGCAGCAAGGTCAGGACACCAATCATGGTACCTGGACTCTGGATGCTCATGACACATGACAGGAGAAAAGTCTATGTTCCAAAGCCTGGAACTTAGATCTGGAGGGGACGTGAAGTTTGGAGGGAACCAGAAGGGCAAGATCATTGGATCTGGCACTATTGGAAATGGTAAACTTCCCTCTATTACTAATGTTTTACTTGTTGAAGGGTTAAAGCATAACTTATTGTCCATAAGTCAATTAAGTGACAATGGTTATGATATAACTTTTAATCAAAAATGTTGTAAAGCTATTAGTCAGAAGGATGGCTCTATCCTATTTAGTGGTAAGAGGAAAAACAACATTTATAAAATAAATCTTTCAGAACTTAAAGTTCAAAATGTTAAATGCCTCTTGTCTGTGAATGAAGAGCAATGGGTCTGGCACAGAAGATTGGGCCATATTAATATGAGACGTATATCTCAGATTAATAAACTTAATCTTATCAGAGGACTCCCTAATCTGAAGTTCACTTCAGATGCTCTTTGTGAAGCATGTCAGAAAGGGAAGTTTTCAAAAACATCTTTCAAATCAAAAAATGTTGTTTCTACCTCTAAACCATTAGAACTACTTCATATTGATCTGTTTGGACCAGTGAAAACTGCATCCATCAGAGGCAAGAAGTATGGATTGGTCATTGTTGATGACTTTAGCAGATGGACATGGGTAAAGTTCTTAAAACACAAGGATGAGTCACATTCTGTGTTCTTTGACTTCTGCAAGCAAGTCCAGAATGAAAAGAATTTCAAAATTATGAAAGTCAGAAGTAATCATGGTGGTGAATTTGAAAATAAATATTTTGAAAAATATTTTTCTGAAAATGGCATTGCTCATGATTTTTCCTGTCCTAGAACTCCGCAACAGAATGGGGTTGTAGAAAGGAAAAACAGAACTTTGCAAGAAATGGCCAGAACCATGATCAATGAGACAAATCTAGCAAAACATTTTTGGGCAGAAGCAATCAATACAGCATGCTACATTCAGAACAGAGTTTCTGTTAGACCTCTTCTGAAGAAGACTCCTTATGAATTGTGGAAGAACAAAAAGCCCAACATTTCTTATTTTCATCCTTTTGGATGTATCTGTTATATGTTAAACACTAAGGAAAATCTGGGCAAGTTTGATTCCAAAGCACAGAAGTGTTTCATGCTTGGATATTCTGAACGCTCTAAAGGCTACAGAGTATACAACACTGAGACACAGATTGTGGAAGAATCCATTCATGTCAGATTTGATGATAAGCTTGGCTCTGAAAAGCCAAAGCAGGTTGATAACTCTGCAGATAGGGAAGTAGTCTTTATTGACTCTGAAGTTCCAGAAGCAGACAAACTTCAAGTGAAGGAAACAGAAGCAACTCCAGATGCTACTCCCTTAACTTCTCAGATGAATAATCTAAAAATTTCTGAAGAGTCAACTATCAGAGGATCATCATCCAGAATTAAAGCTTCTCATCCAGAGGATGTCATTATTGGAAAGAAAGATGATCCCATCAGAACAAGATCCTTTCTAAGATCATCTGAGGTGTCTCTATTTGGACTAGTGTCAGAAATTGAACCATCTTCTGTAGAAGAAGCTCTGCAAGACAATGATTGGATTATTTCCATGCAAGAAGAGCTTAACCAATTCAGCAGAAATGATGTATGGGATCTAGTTCAAAGACCTCAAGGATTTAATATTATTGGTACAAAATGGGTCTTCAGAAATAAACTAAATGAGAAAGGAGAAGTTGAGAGGAATAAGGCAAGGCTGGTTGCTCAAGGATACAGTCAGCAAGAAGGTATTGATTACACTGAGACATATGCTCCAGTGGCAAGGTTAGAATCTATACGCCTTCTTATTTCTTTTGCTGCACAGAATAACATCACTCTATATCAGATGGATGTTAAAAGTGTCTTTCTTAATGGTATTATAGAAGAAGAAGTTTATGTCCACCAACCTCTTGGTTTTGAAAATGAAAAATTTCCAGATCATGTTTTCAAATTAAAGAAATCTCTATATGGATTAAAATAAGCTCCCAGAGCTTGGTATGAGAGATTGAGTAATTTTCTTCTGGAGAAGAATTTTATCAGAGGCAAAGTGGATACAACTCTATTCTGTAAAACCATAAAGAAAGATCTTCTAATTTTCCAAATTTATGTAGATGATATTATTTTTGGATCAACAAATATTATGCTTGGAAAGGAGTTTGCTACATGTATGCAGGCAGAATTTGAAATGAGCATGATGGGAGAACTCAGATTCTTTTTAGGAATCCAAGTTAATCAAACTCCAGAATGCACCTACATACATCAGACAAAGTATGTTAAAGAACTTCTGAAGAAATTCAACATGTCTGACAGCAAGGTGGCAAAGACTCCAATGCATCCTACTAGCTCACTTGGAAAAGAAGAGGTAAGTAAGAAAGTAGACCAGAAGCTCTACAGAGGTATGATTGGCTCTCTTCTTTATCTTACTGCTTCTAGACCTGACATATTGTTCAGTGTTTGTCTGTGTGCTAGATTCCAATCAGATCCTAGAGAATCACACTTGACAGCTGTCAAGAGGATTCTAAGGTATCTGAAAGGTACTTCTAATGTGGGTTTGTGTTACAGAAAATCTGATGATTTCAAATTAGTTGGATTCTGTGATGCTGACTATGCTGGAGACAGAGTGGAAAAGAAAAGTACTTCTGGAAGTTGTCAATTTCTAGGAAGAAATCTAATCTCCTGGTACAGCAAGAAGCAACCCACAATTGCACTTTCAACCACAGAGGCTGAATACATTGCTGCTGCTGGATGTAGCACGCAGATGCTCTGGATGAAAAGTCAACTAGAAGATTATCAAATTTTTGAGAGTAACATTTCTATCTTTTGTGATAATACTTCTGCTATATGTTTGTCCAAGAATCCCATCTTACATTCTAAGGCAAAACATATAGAAATTAAGCATCATTTCATCAGAGACTATGTTCAGAAGAGAATCATAAATTTAGCCTTTGTTGATACAGATCATCAATGGGCAGATATTTTTACAAAACCCCTTGTTGAAGATAGATTCAATTTCATTCTGAAAAATATTGGTATGGATTATTGTCCAGAATAATATTTATCAGAAGCAAATTGTTCCAGATGCAAAAATGCTTAATTCATCTGAAGTATTTCTTCTGTTCATTTATTCTATTCTGATTAATATTTCTGATGAGAAAATCTGAACTAACCATCTTTAGAAGATCTGAACGTGGCTAACGTTTCATTTCTTGAGAGAATTCAGAACAACATGCAAGCAAACACGTGTCCCACAAAATCTGATGAGGTGGCGTGTGCACAACTGAAAAGACGTTTGAGGTGAAATTTGAATAGTAAATATCTTGGTTTTCCCCCCAAAATTGTCAGAAGCATTTATTATTTGAAATGATTTTATTCTCTTCATTTAATGCTGCTCAAAACGTGCGTTCTTTCTGTCTTTTGGTGTGCCTATGTGATTAGTATAAATACTTATTGTGTATTCACTTTCACACTTTTCACTCTCAGAATTTACATGCGTTTTCATCTATTGTTCTCTCTGCATAAAAACTCAAAACCTAAGTGTTCTAAAAAGCAATCTTCAATGGCGTCTTCTTCATCAACAACTGCACAGTTCCAATCTACAATGGCTGCTGTGACTTCAGATAACCTAGGTGCTGCTCCATATACTCCTCCAAAGAGAACTCTTCTCACACCTGTTGATAAACTAGAAGTATTGTGTGAATCCATGGTTGAATTTGATTCTCTGGCTGACAATGGGTTTGATTTTCACTCCATTGTTAGAGCTCAAGGTTGGGTGAAATACTTTGATAGATTGTTTGGACCAGTTTACCCTCTACTTGTAAAGGAATTCTGGATTCATGCATCTGTGTATCCAAAGTTTATTTTATCATCTGTGCTGGGAAAGGAGATCATCATCACAGAGGATCTGATTAGAAGACTGATTGGTTATGAAGAAACAGATGGTGTTTCACATTTGCCAACTGGGCGTGTGGATATGGATGAAGTTTATGAGGAAGTTATGACTGCTGGACAAGCCTCTAACAGATTCAAAGATCTGAAGCCTGATTACAAGATCTGGGCCAAGATCTTCATGGGATGCATACATCACAGAAAGTCAACAAATTCCCCAGATTATGTCAACAATGAACAGATCTATTTTATGTACTGCCTTAGTCAGAGCAATAAGGTAGATCTTCCTTACATTTTGTTCATGCATCTGTGGAATCACATAAATGCATCTAGAGAATCTGTAAAAGAAAAAGGCCAGAAGATCAGGACTTGGATACCTTTTGGAAGGTTGCTCTCAGATCTTCTCACTGAAAATGGTTTAGTGGCTGCTCTGTATGATGCTGGTGTTACAGAGGAACTAGAGTTCATTATGGGAAAGCCTCTGAACGCTAAAAGCCTTCTGAGACTCAAGATTGTAGATGAACTTACTACTGCTCCAAAGAGGTTAAATATGTCTGATTTGAATAAGAGGGTTCCAGTATCTGACTTTCCTCTATTCTTTGCTGAAGAACCTAGACACATTGTTCTGATGTATATAGAGGAATGCAAAAAGGAAGGAGTGTCTGTTCCAGCCAATGTGTTTCAACTTGTCAAGCAACCACTGCCAGATGCAGGAGAAGAAGAAGAAGAAGAAGTTCCACTTCAGAGGAAAAGATCTCAGCCTGTAGCAGAATCTGAACCTGTCCAGAAGAAGGCTAAGATTGCTGAGAAACCCAAGGATCTTTTAAAGAGAAGGGATTATGGAAAAGCTGCCTCTGCATCTGCTAAAAGGATTAAACTCAAAGGTACAAAGACTTCTGTTATTTCTAAAAATGTTGTTATTAATGATTCATCTATTAAGTCTGTTCCCAAACCACCTGTCACTCAAACAACATCTGTTGCTGCCCCTAGTTCTGTCTCACCTAAAAAACAAACCACTGCCTCTGTATCAAAACCACCTCAACCCAAAATACACATCAAACACTTCACTCCACGTCCATCACCAACAGTTCCACAACCAACAGAACCACAACAAACAGTTCCACAACCATCAGTTCCGCAGCCAACAGAACCACAACCATCAGAACTACAACAAACTTCTGATAAACAAAACTCTTCTCAACCACAAACAGAAAATCAACCAAAAACTTCTGATCATCCAGAAAAACAAACCACAGAAGATCAACCAGAAAAAGACTCTGTCATACCACCATCAAACTTTCCATCTTCTGAACCTATTGCACCGGTTTCATCTGAACCACCTTCTCAACACTCTGATATTCCTTCAGAACCATCTCATATCCCTGAGACAGAAGTTCTTGACATCACTCCATTAAAAACAGTGTTTCAAGTCTCTTCTACCTCTTGTACACCTACAACATCCTCAAATTCATCTGAATCAGAAATTCATCCAGACTTTCTCATTAATCCATCTGACAAATATCCTGTACATGAACCTGAACCTGAACCTGAATCAACCTTATCTGCTAAAACTTCCATTTCAGACCCTTTGCCTCCACCTGCACCATCATCTAAGATGATTGTTCCCACTTCCAATCCATCATCATCTGGAATATCTTGTGCCCAAGTGTCTTCTCTTTATCATAATTTATCTTATGGTTTCAAACTGAAAGATTTTTATGATAGAGTTGAGCCTTCTGAACCTTTGATACCTCTCAAACCAAAACTCAGACAGGCCCTTCCATCTGTAATCATTTCATATATTCAATCTATGAACAATGAAGGATCCTTAGCCACCATATCTGCTACATCTGGTAAAGCTGCTGTTTCAGCTCTGCATCCTGCATTTGATAACACAGTTGCATCTGATAAACCATCAAACTCTGCTTTCATACCATACTCCAATGCATCTTTTGATGTTGTTTACCCACGCACAAGACCTCAACCAACTCTGCTTAATGCTTTAAACAGATCCTTACCTCAAAAACCAGAAATTCCATTCATTCCATATGTTCCCCCTCCTCTGATTTCCATCTCAAAATCACTGATACCACCAACTCCCAAACCTAAACAGATGACTCTGGAAACCTTGCTTAAACCACCACCCAGACTTAATATTGATCATTTATTTCAAACGTTTTTGCAAGAAATACAGATGTCTTTAGGTACTGTTCAGACGAGATGCTCTGAAACTATGGATGCAAATGAGACTGACATCATCTGGAAAGGGTTTATCAAGAGATTCAACACTGTAGCTTCTAATCTGAAGAACATCTGTTCTGATGATGCAAAGCTCAGAGCTGAAAGAACTCAATTCTGGATTGTAAACAAAACTGAACCTCTGCTTTGTTTGGATGCTCCTCCTCCTCCTCCTCCACCAGAACCAACTGCCAATGCATTGACTATGACTCTGGTAGAACCCTCTTCAGGATCTCCAGACCCTATGGCAATTGACTTTGTTCAGGATGCAGAACCTCCATTTCCTTCATCAGAGATAAAGACAGAAAATCCAGATTTTGGAGACAAGATTGCTGCTCTGGAAGCTGGTCAATCTGAAATAAGATCTTGGATGGTGAAGCAAGACAAGAAATCTGAGGACATGTCAAAGTGGATGTCTAAACAAGATGAGAAGAATGAGACAATGACTAAGTGGATGTCAAAGCAAGAGCAATCACAATCTGAGATCACAGACCTATTGAAGATGCTTTTGTCAAAACACTCTTAGATTTTTTTTCTCATATTTGTGCATCTGTTGTTTTGCATCTAAATTTTTATTGTTAGATCTTCTGATATTTTCCAATGTACTTTTGCTCTGTTATGATTAAATGAATCAGCTTGTTATTCTCCATTGAATTATCTACTCTTGTTCCTTTATTTGTCTTTATTAAAAGTTTTTACTTTTTGCTTATGACAAAAAAGGGGGAGAAAATAAAGATCTGAACTATTTAATATAATTTCACTAGAATGAATCTTCAGACATATCTACTCTTTCTAATATCTAAATTGACTATTTCAGAACATTTGATAAGAACACTCTATAAAAGAATCTCTGAGTTTCTCAGATCATTTATCTTTTATCAAACTCTGAATCTCATATCTGCAAGATAGTCTGATCCTTAATTATTACAAAACAAACAAGATCTGACTCTGAAGATTATTCAAGATAAAAAGGGAAGTTTCTATTCCTTTTTCATATTCAACTCAGGGGGAGATTCATCATCTCAGGGGGAGTTATAATTCTTTATGTTCAATTAAATAAAATTTCTGATACTTTTTGTCATCATCAAAAAGGGGGAGATTGTTAGAACACAGATTGGTTCTTAATAATTACTCTTTGTTTTGATGATAACTGTTAGGAAATTTATACTTAAGAATTATATACTCTAAAATTTGTTTGAGAGTTTTACTGCAGATTGAAATTATATTAACTCTCTAGAAGCAAATCTGCCTTGAATACAAGAAGTTATTCTGACTCTGAAGCACCAGATGCACTTTACAGAAGAATCTGTTTGCTCCTTACAGAAGATCCTGAGCATAGTCTCCAGAAGGATCTGAAGCAAGAAGCTCCAGAACATTCTGAGTCAGAAGCATCTGAAGATAATCAGAAGCATCTGAAGCTGAAGCATCAGAAGTATAGAAGAATATTGATTGAAGAGTTTCTCAAAGCATTAGTCTACAGAAGTTTCTGAAAGTACCTGCGCTGCCAAGTACTGAAGTTCTGTGTCAAAATGCTCTGATGATCAACACGCTAGAAGCACACACGCTGCAGAAGACTCTGATACAACATAGTTCTGAATCTCATTAGAAGACTCTGATCCATTCAGACTCTGAAGAACTTGCTGAAACTGAAGAAGTATTTTCAAGAATATATCCGTTGGAACTATTCAACGTCTCTTTCCTTATTTGTGCTAGACACACTTACACAGACAAAAAGGATTTTTCTGTGCCATCTATTTCAAGGAAAGGTCAGTTGATGTGAAGACAAAAAGGCTCAGACCTTTTGGGACTCTCTTTTCAACGTTCAACTTGCATGATTCAGCTGCCTATAAAAGGAGATCTTCACTTCACTCTTCAGTGCTACACACTTGCTGAAAAGAAATCATAATATTCTAAAAGCTCTCATTCTTATTCTTCATAGAATCTCATTGTACTTAAACTTAAGAGAAAAATCACTGTTGTGATTAAAGCTTTATAGAAGCATTAAAAACTCTTGTATTTAATTTACATTGTTTGTAAAGGATATTCCTTAAGAGGATTCAGTTAGAATCAGTAGCTCTTGAGAAGACTAAGAACTGTTGTTCTTAGGTGATACTATTGTAATCAGTTTGATTTAATAGTGGATTAAGTCCTTGTTGAGAAAGGCAAATCACTCTGGAAGGGTGGACTGGAGTAGTTGTTAAACGAACCAGGATAAAAATAATTGTGTGATTATTTTCAAGTCTTAATTTTCCATACTTATTCAACCCCCCCCCCCCTTCTAAGTATTATCTCACCTTCAATATCAATACAAAAGGAAATCGACACTCTAACAACTTGGTCAACTGACTAACCTTGCTCTGATACCACTAATGTAACACCCTTCTAAACCCTGCAGAATATATATAAATAATCAGAGTAAGTTATCATGCATCTCAAATAAAGGTGTCACATATAATTTAAAGCATCACACATATACTTGTCATGCTCAATAACACTTAAAATAAATTCATGCTTTTCATATACTTTAACATAGCATGTAGCAACGAAATTACTTCAATCATAAATTAACATAATGAAAGTCTCACGCTCATCTCATTCATAATTAAAACTTAGGCTTAAAAGTCAATGCTTCATATAATTCAAAATAACAATAACAGAATGAAGTAGAGTACATAAATTATCTCTCAAAACATGAAATCGAAACATTTCCTAGTGTTACATAATTAGAGCATGACTCGACCCAAAATAAATAGAGACACAATCAAGTTACTCCAACGGCTACCTCGTGCTAGAAGCAACTCTACTCATTGATACCTGAGCGATGTCGTATAAAATATCATTCTAACAGAAGGATGAGAATTCACATAATTATTGGCATTATAAGATAATATATAATTTAGGGCATGCAATCATAATCACAATTGTTCTGACACTTCAAAAGTTTCATCAACAAAGTATCACTCAAGTAACCATACTAATCACAAGTATATACACACAATCCACAATTTCACCAATTCAACAATTCACATAAATACAAATAATTCCATATCACCAACATATACATAATGAGACTCAATGCAACTCATGCCATGTGGTACCAGCACATGTTATTATTTTTCGGTTTTTACATTTAAACCGGGTCCATTCCCTAGACCAATAACACACAAAAATACCATTCCCTAAGCTTTCAAACCCCGCTCTAGGTTTGGGACAAGTCACTAGCTCCCACAGAACTAACAAGCATTGCCTCTTGACACAAATAATGCATGTGCAAGTTCACAACCATATGCAATTAAGACAATTCCCTAATCTTAACATTCATGCATATCTTCAATAATTCATCACACTTGAATTACCATACAATTATACATACTTGCATAATTTTATGAATCTTCCACACACAATTCACATTCCAATGGTATACAACACATTTTAGAATACAACACAACAAGCCATTACTATAACATATACACAATTGACTTTCTAAATATATTAGATATAAAAATATCAGGCAAACAATTATATTATTTACACTATTTTATAGATCTATTCATTAGTTTTCCAACACTTCAAACGGGGACCAAAACGAACTTACAGATCAAAAGTTATGGCCAAAATCGTCGAAACAATTTTTTTACCAATAGACAGCCTTGCGTCGACCGCTAGCTACAGATCAGTCGACGCAAACAGTGCAGAATCAGATCCAGAAAAATGCATTCAGTATGCATCGACCGTTGCGACGTATGCGTCGACGCAAATAGTGCAGAATGTAGAATTTTCTGCGTTTTTCACCGTTGGAGGCCTTGCGGACCTTCGATTTCAATTCTGTAAAAAGTCCCAGTTCCAGAATTCAAAATACTACCATTATATAACAATTATAATAGCCCACAACACATATTTAAGGATTATATCATCCTATATCATGTAATCATTAATTTTAAAACCATGGAAATTAGGGATTTTTATCCTAAATATGATACTACCCATCATACACTATCATACAACCATAATGATCATATAAAAACCATCCTTACCTTAATTTTTGGATGATTCTTAAGCCCTCTCTCTTGGTTCTTCTTCTTCTCCATCCTTCCTTCTCTCTAGCCTTTTTCTTCTCTTTTCCAACTTTTCTCTCTTTCTATTCTTTTGTTAAACCCTAACATTGTCTTAATCAATTGGGCTTAACTCAACCCACTCTCACTTACTATTCACACACCTAATTAAGCCTAACTAAATAATCTAACAATTCTACATTATTCTACCAAATAGAATAAATCAATTAATTTAATTAATTCAATAAATCACATATTTAGATTAAATCAATTAAATCAATTAACTCATATAAATTAAATAAGTGAATTCATATATATAAACCCAATAATTCATATAAATCAAACAATTCATACAAATTCAATAAATCAAATAATTCAAATAAATCAAATAAATTGGTTAATTCAATTAGGCACAAAATTACACAATTAATCAATTAATTAAATTAAATTATAATTATTAAAAATTGGGGTGTTACACAGTGCGACACTTTTCTCCAACCTCCTCCTCCTCAGCATAATGTGGGGGTTGTAGCTGACCCTTTCGCGGATAGACTACGCACTTTAGCAGAGAAGTTCGAGTCCTTGTAGGTCCAAAAAACTCCAGGCTTGGATGCTGTTGATATATGTCTAGTTCCCGGACTGGTGATACCAAAGAAGTTCAAAGTCTCCGACTTTGACAAATATAAGGGGGTCAGCTTTCCCAAGACTCATCTGAGAGCATACTGTCGTAAGATGGCTGCTCATATTGATAATGACTTGCTCTTAATACATTATTTCCAAGATAGCCTCAGCGGAGCGTCATTGGAATAGTACATGCAATTAGAGAAGGGGCAAGTTAGCACGTGAAGGGATCTTGCGGATGCATTTTCCAAGCATTATTAGTACAATATTGATTTAGCACCGAATCGCACCCAACTACAGGATATGACTCAACGTAATAGTGAGTCGTTTAAAGAATAGTGCAAAGATGGAGAGAGTTGGCAGCTCGTCTCCAACCCCCACTTTTGACCAAAGAATTAACAGATATATTTATGGGAACATTACAACCTCATACTTGGATCGCATGCTTAAATCCAGTTTCCCTAACTTTGTTGAAGTGGTGTCGGTGGGAGAAAGGATTGAAAGTCAGTTGAAAAAGAACAAAGTTGTAGTTGTTGCTACAAACGGAGGTAGAAAGCCCTTTCTGAAGAAGAGGGAAGAAGAAACTAATGCCATAATGAGGGGGCGAAGAGACAGAGCCCTGATGGAGATTCAATACCAACAAGTAGTTGCAATCGCTCAGGCTCCCTATCAACAACTTTCTCAACAACAACCCAATTATCAGAGAGTTCCTCCTCCATAATACCAAAATGCTCCAGCCCAGAGGCAGTAGAGGCCAAGACTTCAAAGAAGGCACATCGACTCAGTACCAATGTCATATGGTCAGATCTTTTCTCAGCTAAACCAGAGTGGGCATTTAACACTGCGACACTTGCGCCCGACAACTTTTCCATACCCTCCCGGGTATGATGCCAATGCTCATTGTGAATTTCACAAGGCCCCCTGGATATTCCATAGATAACTGCTATGCGTTCCAGAATAGGGTGCAAGACTGGGTGGAATCTAAAGATCTTACTTTTACACATAGAGGTTCCAATGTTAAGAATAATCCATTACCTACACATGGAAGTTTTCTGTTAATGCCATGGAGGAGAGCAATGGTTTGAGGCTGATTACTAATGTTGAACATGTCTGTACTCCAATGGCTGTTGTTGGAGAACAACTGAAGAAAAATGGGATGATCCCCCAAGAAGAAGCAGAGAATTTGACTGATGAAGTGGTCAGGGAATATTTGCAGAGGTTCCTAGAGCAGGGGATAATACAAATAGAACGTCGGGATCCGAGTGTGGCTTCCATTGAAATTTAATATGATAAGACATAAGCTTATTTGCTAAGGCGAGATCCCCCAACTTCGATAGTTATATAATATGATGCATCAGAAGCCTTTCAATAAATTCCTGTTCGTCCAACACCCGTGATTATGCAATATGATGAAGCTGATATCAACAGACAAAGACCAACACGGCCAGCTCCGGTAGTGATTGAATATCCTGCTGTTACGTCTGTTCTGCACCAAAAGCTGAAGTTTGTTAGTAATGATAAGGTGGTCCTAATTAGAGGAGAGGAAGAAATCTTGGTGAGCCACTTAACGTCCTTCCAGTATATCGAGGTTGAAGGGGAAATGATAGAGACACCTTTCCAGTCTTTTGAGGTGGTGAGTACTTTGGCAGTACAACGAGTTCCAGATAATCAAGGAACAAGATCGTCAATGGCTTTGTATGAAGAGGCTAAAGCAGTTGTTGATGAAGGGAACGCCCAAGGCTGAGGAAAAGTAGTTGAGGTTGCTGAAAAATTTGATAAATTTGGGCTGGGATACCATCCATCTTCCAGTACAGCAGTGGTTTCATATAATAAAGAGCATGTCCCTCCTGTGGGGGATATTTTCAAAAGCGCCGAACACATCTTTGATCATACAACAACTATGGTGATTGAAGATAAAGCTGAGAAAGAGGTTCATGGCTTCCTAGGAAGGTCGAACTATATCGCTAGATTTATTTCACATCTCACGGCCACTTGCAAACCAAACTTCAAGTTGCTTAGGAAATATCAGCCGATTGTATGGGATGATGATTGCCAAGAGGCATTTGATAAGATCAAAGAATATTTGTAAGAACTACCAATCCTGAAACCACCAGTTTCTAAAAGGCTACTCATTATGTACTTGACTGTGTTGGATAAATCCATGGGTTGCATGTTAGGGCAACAAGACGACACTGGTAAGAAGGAGCACGCCATATATTATCTCAACAAGAAGTTCAACAATTGTGAGACCAGATACTCCTTTGTAAGTCGAGCATTTTTGCCTCGCCATCGACCTACCTTATACTAATAGGATCTCCTTTCCATTAGTTCAACCTTATTCGCTTCGTACGCAAATTTAAACCTTGATCCACATCGAGCATTTTATCAAAGTAAACTTAACATACTTAATTATACTTAAGCATAATTTCAATAAAAGATGATTAGGGGGTTGGAATGGAGCCTTCGATTCCTCTTCTCGATTGTTTGGGCCTAAGGAGCCTTTCTTAAGTTCAAACAATTGTTTTCTTTAAAACTTTGTAACACGATTATACATCAAATCTTGTTTTATTATAGTAAACAAAATCCAAACCTATTTTCCCAATACTTAAATGAAAGAGAGAGAGAGAGAGAGAGAGAGAGAGAGAGAGAGAGAGAGAAAGAGTCAAGTCTTTGACTCATTCTCCCGATTACTTGGGCCCGAGGAGCCTTTCTTAAGCCTTAAGTAATCATCATTCATAAGATACTCTAATTATATCACAACTCTTTCATAATTAAGGTTGAAAGAGAGAGAGAGAGAGAGAGAGAGAGAGAGAGAGAGAGAGAGAGAGAGAGAGAGAGAGAGAGAGAGAGAGAGAGAGAGAGAGAGAGAGAGAGAGAGAGAGAGAGAGAGAGAGAGAGAGAGAGAGAGAGAAAGAGAGAGAGAGAGAAAGAGAGAGAGAGAGAGAGAGAGAGTCAAATCTTCGATTCACTTTCTCGATCACTTGGGACCGATTAGCCTTTCTTAAGCTTCGAGTGATCGTCATCTAATCAAAACACAAACACATTAATCCAACTTCTTGCCGCCGTATAATTAAAACTTTTTTTCTTTCTAAAAGAACATTGTTTAGTCCATTCTTTCGCGCATATAAGCTAGTGCTTCAGTCTTCTCTAGCAAGCAGATAAGCCAATGTATAGCAGTTAGAATGTGACTTAAACACTGGTTCGCTTCAAACAAAAACCAACCAACCGTAGTCTTTCGAACTACAGATGCTCTGATTTCTCATTTGTCAATGAGAATACGTAGGCATAGGATTGCGAGATCCTAATGAGCTACCTTTTCTTTTTTCTACCTTTTTCTTTTTACCCCAAACCTTTTACCTGTAGTCTCGCAAACTACGATGCTATAACTTTCCCATTGCACGAGGGAGTACGTAGGCACAAGGGCCCCAATCCTTGGCGAGCACCCTAATATAGAAACCACCATTTTCCCTTTAGAAGCAAATCCTTTAGAAGATAAACAAACATAGCTAACTTTCTCTCACGAATCTAATCAAGAGGTTCCCGTTGAGTACAACGGACGTAGATGGTGCTAATATCTTCCCTTTGCATAATCGACTCCCGAACTTAGAATTTGGTTGCGATGACCATGTTCCTATCTCTTTAAAAGATTTTATCGATATTTTCAGGTTCCTTTCTTGGAATGAATAAAGTTCGGTGGCGACTCTGTTCGAACGTTTTTTCCGCGTCCATCACGAGGATCATCTTTTTTGAGGTACGAAAAATGACGACTCTGTTGGGGAAATCATAGCCCTATGCTAGAGAGAGTCAAGCCTAATTTACTCGATTTATGAAAGTTAGGTCCCTTGTTTATTTATTATCTCTAATTTCCTGTTTGATTATTTAATTGCTTACTTGTTTTTATACCCTATGATTGTTTCTTATGATGCCCTAGGGGGTTCTCTGATTGTTGGAACTCTGTGAGATAGCTCTACACCCAAGTCTGAGAAAAAATAGGATTAGAATGGTGGTTGTGTAGTGGAATCCCTCGAGGAGCCTTTCTCATTGGGAGGATATGAAAGTGCCGCTTAGAGTTAATTCCCTTAAGGATGTTGTTGTCGTGGTAAGCATTTGCCATGGCAATATAACTCTAAGGACCTTTCAACCTTTTTCCATGGTGGTTGGTAGTGTTAAATCATAAGAGTTACTCCTTGTTGGGTCGATACGAACGCCCCAATCAGATGAGATCCCTTGAATGTATCATTATCCTGACAATGATATTTTCAACCTTATAGACAGAGCCGACACTCTTATCAAGGCCCAGAGTTGGGATGCTTGCTACGCAATAGTGGCTTTATCTGTCTATGGAATCGTCTTGTTCCCTAACATAGATGATTTTGTAGATGTGACAGTTATTCACGTTTTCCTAACCAGAAATCTAGTACCAACTCTTCTAGCTGATGTTTTCTATTACTTGAGTTGGAGAAGCGAGAAGAGAGGTAGATCCATTGTTTTTTGTGCACCTCTCATATACCAGTGGTTGTATATGCACTTACCTACCAAAGGACCATTTGTTGGTCGAGCCAATGACAGTTAAGCTCAAAGGATGATAGCTCTCAGATCTGCTGGTCTCTCTTGGTATTCACAGGACTGTGATGAAGTCATTACTAGTGTTGGTGAGTTTCCCAATTTTCCACTAATAGGGACTCGAGGTTGTATTAATTCCAATCCGATGTTATCAATTAGACAACTTGGGTATCCTATGGTAGCTCCTTCTGAGAAGAAAGACCTTGAAGCCTTTTTGATGCATGACTTAGGGACTGAGAATCCTGAGTTATTTAGGAAGATTACAAGAGCATGGAGAACCATTAAGAAGAAGGGGAAAAGTTACTTCGGAAGAAGAAACAGTATAACATAGAACCTTACTTTGCATGGGTTAAGGAAAGAGCCAAAGAGGTTAATATGCCTTTTAAGGAGAAGATATATGAGCCTTTTCCTGAACCTAAGCCTACCCACATTCCAATAGAGGAGGTTGAAGACCTTAAAGCCACCATAGCAAGACTGGTAAAGGAGAATGAGATCCTTGAGATGAAACTTCAAGAAGTCACCAGTGAGAAAAATACCATGAAGTGGGAGCTCCAACACAAGAACACCTAATTAGATGCAGTGGAGAAGAAAGCAGATGAGGAGGAGCACCGAAGGAAAAAAGTCAAGGTGTGTCTTAATAAGTCTAATGGTAAGGTGAGTGAGCTGAAAGAGGAAGTGGATAGAGTTAGAAGGAAGTGTGTTCAGAACGAAGACCGTTGGCTTGAAGCCACCAAAAAGAACAAGACAATCCGAGAAGAGATGGGGGCAGAAATCCATAGGCTGAGCGCCGCTCTACACCTATCAAGGGCTGCTGAGCTAGAGGAGCGTAGGCTTAAAGAGGATGCTATGAGAGTTGATTGGGTTGGACCTACTGCATGGGACAGGGTATACATAGAGTTGAATGACATCAAGAACTATGCGGCACACCTGAAACATCAGATAAAAGATGTCCTAGAAGATAAAGCTATATGGTCAGCTACAAGAAAGAAGGCGTCTAGTGATTTTGAAGGCTATGAGAGATCCATCCATATATTCATAGCTGACCAAGACATGTATCGTAACAAGCTTAATGGCCTGATTGAGTTCTGCAACTGGTTGGCCAAAGATTTAGTTTGGAAACATAGAGACGCTATGGAAGCAATGGATGACTCTACTCCCCATAATATCTGTGATTTATTTTGCCTTTGCAATGCCATGTTGAAGAGGTTTAAAGAAGAGTTAGAAGAACGTGAAGCTCAAAGACCAAAAGTTTGAAGTCGCTTTTACTTTTGTACTTTTCTCGTTGTTCAAACATTATGAGTTGTATGAATGATCTCTCTTGTATCACTTGAATATTATCCTTTGGTGAATGAATGTGATTTGGATTATTTCTGGTTTCTCAGTATTCTTGTGTATGTTAGGTAATTAATTCGAAAAATTCCCTGAAAAGAAAATGCATATCATTTTACTTGTCATGGTACATGTAACCCGGTGAACTGACTTTAAACAATGTTGCGGATAGCAAGAGTCGCCACCGACTTTTATTTTATCCATAAGGAAAGGTTATAAAAGAACAGGAAAGACCTTAGAGAATATTTTGGGTCCGGGGGGTAGGTTATGAAAAGGGAAGGTGTTAGCACCCTTTTCATCCATGGTTATCCATGGGCTCTTAGGTACTTAAGCTCACTTTTGAATTGTTTTGAAAGTGTAGTGTGTGAATAGAAAATTTTCAGAATAGTTAATAAATAATCCATGTAAGGATGTGTTAAGAACTTGTTTGAAAACTTGTTGAAAATTTGTTTAAGTGTGAAACAGTTTTGAAGTGAGCAAGTATCTAGGAGTAGCCTACCCTAATGTTTTAAGGTCTTTCTTATTCTTTATTCTTTCCTTTAGTAAGACTATCCCTACTATAATGGAGTAGGTAGTCCTTACTTTGGATGTTAAGGGATATGTGAGGGACAATTTGACTTTGAAGGCCATTGTGGGATGTAATAAGCACATATAAGGGACCATCATCATTTTTCGAAAGGGACTCGATTCGTAAAGGCAACCATAAGGGACTTTGATGATTTTTCTATTTGAGGGACTTGCTTTATACACCCCACTTAACCATTATTCGTAGGCAACTTGAGGGATATCCTTAGGAAGTGAGACGGCGATTAAAATCGACTTACGTGTGTGACGTGTTTATTTTAATTATCTTTATTTAAAAGTGATCTAAATTTATTTTAATATTACATACATGTTGTTACACTCCCTAATTACTAACCATAATAATAATTAAATAATTAAACAACTTTACATCCAAGAAACAATTACAAAATAATAAGCAAAATAATTAAATAGCAAAGATAAATAAAATATAAATAAGCAATAATAAATAATAAAGGGGGTTAATTCTAAGTTTACTCGGCAAGACATCGCATCTTGTGCCTACGTATCCTTACGGGAATGGAATCAGAGTAATCGTAGTTCCCCTCAAAAGGGAGGTTAGAGACTTCTTGACTGTAGTCAAGGTCTCAAGGGGAATAAACATGTCTTAAGGACACGCTTACGCGGAGTGTAGAAACTCCAAATCTCTACGTTGAAATGTTAAGTTGTAATTAGGGTTAAATTAGGGATTCCACGGCGGGAAACCCTAAAATGAGCGCGGCGGCTCTTTGACCTAATGCTAAGGGTAAAATTGTAATTTTGCCTGCGGCGAGGCATTTGTGAAAATTAGGGTTTGTAGTTTGTAGTTTTGAGGATTTGAAATTGAATGTGTGAAGTTTTACGGACTATTGGCGCGGCGGCCAAACAGTTAGACCTAACCTTCGGATGTGTGCAATGTGACAGAAATAATAGTAAACGCGTGAGATAATTGAATCATGCAAACAGAGAGATAATGTCATAATTTAAACCATGCAAGCAGAAATTTAAAGGCAGAATTTAAAGAGCGATTGTTAAGTTCGCGAGGTTACATGAGAGGAGCAGATACAATATGATAATGAAATTTGAATTGAACAATAATAAAATAAAATAAATAACGGTTCTAGTTATTATTTTAAAAAAAAGATTTTAGTTATTATTTTAAATTTATCTAAAAAAAGTTTTTCTTAAAAAATAATAGGTTTTCATATTAATTTGGAAAAGATGTTAATGTTATTTATTTTAAAAAACAGATTTTTATATTATAACAAATTTTAATAAATTAATGATAACAATAATAATAATAATGGTAATAATAATGATAATAATGATAATAATAATAAATAATGATAATAATAATAATAATAATAATAATAATAATAATAATAATAAAGCAATAATGAATTTTAAATGTGCCAAATAACCCAACAATGTTGCTAACGCAGAAATGCGCTCATCGCAACCAGATCTAAATCGGACGAAACAAAATTTATCGCAAAGAAAAAGAAATTAAGCAAAAAATAGTATTATTGCTCACACAAAAATGCGATCATCGCAACCAGATCGAACTAACACAAATGTCACGCGTCATGCACACAAATGTGCAAACATCGTATCGACATAATTCGATCAAAAATCTTATATATATAAACTCTAACAATTTAAAAAATTATATATATATAAACGTAACAGTAATAGATAAAGAAAAAGAAATAACGGTAATAGATGAAGAAAAAGAAATAACGGTAAAAGATGAAGAAAAAGAAACAACAGTAATAGATGAAGGAAAAGAAATAACGATAAACGATGAAGAAAAAGAAACAATAGTAATGGATGAAGAAGAAAACTAAATAACGGCAAACGGCACTCACTTCTCTTAGGTTTTTTTCATTCTCCTCTCTTTTTCCAACAAGGCAACACATGTATATATAGGGAACAAATTAGGGTTAACACCAAATTGTCAATAATGTCCCTAAAGCCCATTTTAAAGCCCAAACTAAATAATTAGTTAAGAAAAAATAAAATTTAAATAATTTAAAATAATTAAAATAAACTAATAATCCTATTGATTCCTAAAATCAAAAATATTATAAAAAGAACAAAAATTTTTTCAATATTTTTTATTTTATGATTTTTTGGATATTTTTATGAATAATTTAGAAAAAAGTGAAAAAAATAATATTTTAAAAAATGATTTAATTAAAATACGAAAATAATAATTAAATAATAATAAAAAACTATTTTTGTTATTTTTTTAATGAAAGATAGAAAAATTTAGAGTAAAAATAATAAAAAACAAAAAAAAAGTGACAAAGGTGAGATTCGAACTCTCAACCTCTCACACTCATAACTCCTTACACATGTCCTCCTGCCAATTGTGCCATTTTTACTTTTTAGAAAAAAAAAATGCATGCCATATGATATTTACCTGTAAAAAGTCAAACGACTACACAAATTTGTTAGTAATTGATTAAATGCAATGAAATGCGACGACAAATCTTAGGGCAAAATTTGGGGTATTACAGTTATTATGATAATATTTCTCACCCAACCTCTCTTTGATGTTGGCAAAAAATCATGAAGTTTGACTTTGGTTTGACCACAGTTGACCTCAGTTTGACCTTTTAACTGCATTGACTGCTTTTGACTTATCTGATCATCTGACTGAGCAAACTTTTGAGAAAAGTCTTGAAACTTGACATGGGGGTTCTTATACACATATAAGATGTTATGAAGCTCACTTGAAGTCTTGGAAGTCCATTTAGCCTGATTAAAGTCAAAACCCTAGTTTTGGATGCACTGCTTAGGAGGTGCATTGTCTGAGGGAATTGTCAACTCTTCTGACCAATTGTGAATTTTGTGAACCTTGTGAACCTTCTTGGAACACAAAGTCTTGTATTGTGAGGGCAAATTTTGGGGTGCAACAGCTGCCCCTGTTCAATTTTCTGAAACCTGAGGGGTTAGATTGGTATATTTGCCAGTCGTAACCTGGAAGGTTGAAGGGGATTGAACACAAAAGCCCAAAAATTTGCACTCACCAGTGCATGGAGTGATATTGATGGTTGGTTGAACATGATTGAGTGGGCTTAAAGATGCCACTAGGGGAAAGTTCTTCAGTAGTATAATGAGAACTGTCAGGAGTCTGGAGTAATACTGATGTAACAGCATGTCTTCATGAGGATAGAGCAATCAATAATGATAACCCTAAAGCAGTCTTGAAGTGATAAATTTGACCTCAGGAGGATAGAGCAATCAATAGCTCTAAAGCAGTCTTGAAGTAATAATGGCTTCAGGAGGATAGAGCAATCAATAGCTCTAAAGCAGTCTTGAAGTAATAGAATGGCTTCAGTAGGATAGAGCAATCAACAGCTCTAAAGCAGTCTTGAAATAATAATGTGATATGTCTTCAGGAGGATAGAGCAATCAATAGCTCTAAAGCAGTCTTGAAGTAATGATTTCAGGAGGATAGAGCAATGGATAGCTCTAAAGCAGTCTTGAAATAATAATGTAATTTCAGGAGGATAGAGCAATGGATAACTCTAAAGCAGTCTTGAAATAATTAGATGGCTTCAGGAGGATAGAGCAATGAATAGCTCTAAAGCAGTCTTGAAGTAGTAATATGACCTCATGAGGATAGAGCAATGAATAGCTCTAAAGCAGTCTTGAAGTAATAGGATGATTTCAGGAGGATAGAGCAATCAGTAGCTCTAAAGCAGTCTTGAAGTCATGAGAGGCTATCAGGAGGATAAAATAACCCTGAGGTTACAATAAAGCAGTCCCAAAGTAATAAGAAGCTCATCAGGAGGATAAAGTAACCCTGAGGTTACAATAAAGCAGTCCCAAAGATCATAAGCTTGTTTGTTGGATAATTAACCTGAAAACAAGGTAGCATTCTGTATAACAACATTAGTTTATGCTTTATGTATGCATGTATGACATGATGCACTTAGGCAATGTACTATAGACATATATGTTATGGTATGATGTAAATGATGTATGTATGATATGACACTGCTGGAAGTGTCTGGATATCCTTGTATAACAACTGCTGGCCAAAGAAAATAAATCCCGATTCGTTGTTGAAGAATATATAACCCTCCGTCTGCTGGGGATAACAAGGTATAGATAACCTCCCGTTGTTGGGGATAACAAGGTATAGATAACCTCCCGTTTTCGTTTGATAGTAGGATAAGTATAACATCCCGTCTTCGTTCATCGTGCCCTTATTGGAAAGTAATTTCCCGTATATCCGTATGAGGGTAAAAGAGATGGATATAAATTCCAGGGGAGATTAGACTTTGTGAAAATGGATTAGTCCTACTGTCTTGTAAAGATGAACCGGCGAAGCTTCGTTGAAATCCTTCCCTCGTTCGTCCTTAGTAAATACTATTACTGCATTTTCATGCATTTCTGGTAAACATCAATCATATTAAAAGCATTTCTGGTAAACATCAATCATATTAAAAGCATACATGCGTTTCTGGTAAACATCAATCATATTCAAAGGCATACATACATTCAAACACAACCAATGAACGTTTCGCTTATGTAAATAGGGTAAAAGTGAATCTGGATTCAAAAGATGGAATTTATTTATATCAAAAGTGACCCATACACGGGTAAGTTTGTACAAGGAGACATAAACCCTAGTAAGAGAATTTTGTCATGAAGTTTTACAAAAAGAATCAGCTATGTGGGAAATAATCCTATTGAGTTTCAATTCTACTATTGCCACTCAAGTATCTCATCTTCTTGCTGTTGAGACGGAAACGATTGGATTGAGCTTTACCTGTTTGAGCTTGAGTAAGTAGTACAACTGGTTGCAGTTTCATGAGTGATCCAAACGAGACATAGTCATACGCTTTAATCCCTAACTTTTGCCTAGATTGCCCTTTCAGGTTTTCAATCCACCGGGATACCCTTTTTTGCCCAAGCCGCCTTTTCAGGTTTTCGACTTGCCGGGTGTACATCTTTTTATATATATATCCCTAATTTTTGCCCAAACCCTTTTGGTTTGCCGGGATGCCCTTATTTTTGCCTAGGCCTGTCAACCTAGCGGGTCTCTTTTTATGCGTAGTATTTTTTAACTATGTCTGCGTTTACAGGTTGTGGGAAGTCTTCACCATCCATTGTAGTCAGTATCATGGCACCTCCTGAGAACACTGTCTTGACTACAAATGGTCCCTCATATGTTGGAGTCCACTTGCCCCTTCAGTGTCAATCTCATTGCAGTATGCAGGCTTCTCAAATCTATCAATGGTAATCTTGGGAGCTTCATCATCCCAGCTTATCTCAAACATAGATGCCATGGTGGCCAATGCGTCTGCCAACTGATTCTCTCTTCGTGGAATATGTCCAAAAGTAATCTCTTTGAAATGTGGGATCAAAGACAACACATGTTCTCTGTAAGGAATGAGATTATCATGCTTTGTATCCCAATCTCCTTTAATCTGACTTACTACCAGAGCTGAATCTCCATACACCTCAAGGAACTGAATCTTCATATCAATAGCAACTTGCATACCCATGATACATGCCTCATACTCAGCCATGTTATTGGTACAATAGAAACAAAGTCTGGCAGTAATCGGGGTATGACAACCTTCAGGGGAACTAATCACAACACCAACACCATTACCATGTGCATTGGAGGCACCATCAAAAACCATAGTCCATCGGGATCCTTGTTCAGGTCCGTCATATTGTCCAGGTTCTTTGGTAACAGACATAATGTCTTCATCAGGGAACTCAAAATTCATTGACTGGTAATCACCTACTGCTTGATGAGCCAAATGATCAGCAACAACACTCCCCTTAATGGCCTTCTGAGTAGTATACTGTATATCATATTCCGTCAAGATCATTTGCCATCTTGCAATTCTTCCGGAGAGAGCAGGTTTCTCAAATATGTACTTGATTGGATCCATCTTCGAAATCAACAAGGTAGTATGGGTCAACATATACTGTCTTAGTCGGCGAGCAGCCCATGCCAAAGCGCAGCAAGTTTTCTCGAGCAGTGAGTATCTTGTTTCACAGTCGGTAAACTTTTTGCTAAGGTAGTATATTGCCTGCTCTTTTCGACCAGACTCGTCATGTTGCCCCAATACACACCCCATTGAGTTGTCTAATACTGTTAAATACATAATCAAGGGTCTTCCATCAACTGGTGGCATTAAAATTGGAGGTTCTAGCAAATATCTCTTGATTTCATCAAAGGCAGTCTGGCACTCATCATTCCATTCCATCACCTGATCTTTCTTCAACAACTTGAAGATTGGCTCACAGATGGTAGTTAATTGGGAAATAAATCTTGCAATGTAGTTCAATCGTCCCAAGAAACCTCTAACCTCCTTCTCAGTACGGGGAGCTGGCATCTCTCGTATAGCTTTCACTTTTGCAGGATCCACTTCAATACCTTTTCCACTGACAATGAAACCCAGGAGCTTTCCAGATCTAACTCCAAAAGTACACTTGTTTGGATTTAATCTCAACCTGTATTTCTTCAACCTCTCAAACAACTTGTGCAGATGATCAAGATGTTGTTCTTCATTCCGAGACCTGGCTATCATATCATCCACATATACCTCTATCTCATGATGAATCATATCATGAAACAAAGCCACCATGGCACGCTGATATGTTGCCCCTGCATTCTTCAAACCAAATGGCATTACCTTATAGCAAAAGGTGCCCCACTGTGTCACAAATGTAGTCTTCTCCATATCTTCAGGTGCCATCTTGATTTGATTGTAACCAGAGAAACCATCCATAAAAGAGAATACCTTATGCTGAGCAGTGTTGTCTACCAGAATATCAATATGAGGAAGTGGAAAGTCATCTTTAGGGCTAGCCTTGTTCAGATCTCTGTAGTCTACACACATACGTACCTTACCATCTTTCTTAGGAACTGGTACCACATTTGCAACCCACTGAGGATAAGAAGTTACGGCCAAGAACCCTGCATTGAACTGTTTCATTACCTCTGCTTTGATCTTTTCTGACATTTCAGGACGCATACGACGAACCTTCTGCTTCTTTGGACGACAATCTTCTTTCACTGGCAAACGGTGAACCACAATGTCTGTATCCAACCCTGGCATATCTTCATAAGACCAAGCAAAGATCTCCACACAGTCACGTAGCATCTGAATCAACCTGCTCTTGACACTGTCCTCTAAATCAGCCCCTATCTTGACCTCTTTTCTGTTTTCTTCAGTTCCCAGATTCACAACTTCGACTGGCTCTTCATGTGGCTGTATAGCTTTCTCTTCTTGTTGTAACAACCTAGCAAGCTCCACAGGTATTTCACAATCGTCCTCGTTTCCGTCTTCAGTTTGATAGATCGGATTCTCGAAATTGTAATTGGCAATAGTAGAACTGTTATCAACTGGATCCAGAGTGGATGAGGATCTGTATTTTAGTGACGTGGGTGTGTGTAAGAACACATAGCTGATAAAGCAAAAATAAAAGAAAAAGAAAGACAAGGAACACAATATTTACGAAAACGAAACGTCCACTGATTTTATTGAATGCAGTATGCAAATGAAATGACAACCCGTAACAAGCACACCATTGTGCCCCGGGTAAGGCACAGGGCTTGAAAGTTTTAATTGTTCCAGAAATTATAAATTTAAAAACATAACACAGTAATAGTATTTACTCCTGACTAAAGGAGATAGGGATAACATCTTCAGCTGTCCAATTATTGAGTCCAGCACCCACAGTAGGAAAAATCCATGCCTCCAAGTTGTAGTCTTCATCTTGATCTCCCACAGCATTGATAACCCCTTGATTGGTGATAGCACGAGCACGACGAACAGCCTTCTGGGACTCTGCAGTGAAACCCAAACCAAACTTGTCAGACTTGTATGGCATATCAGGAAGCTGACCCCAAATAGTACAACCACCTTCTTCCACCACAGCTTTTGCATCATTGAGGGAGGCCATTGCCATTGTTGGAGGGTTTCTGATGACCACAGGAACCTTCTTCACAGCAGGAGGAGTCACACAATCCTTAACAGCCCAGGGAACCACTTCAAATGACTGACATGGAGTTTCAATGTATTCACCTTCTACTTCCAGATACTTGAAAGTGTTTACATGGCTGACAAAGTATTCTTCCTCTCCAAAGACAGTAACAACTTTTCCATTCACCGGATATCTCAACTTTTGATGTAATGTGGAGGTCACCGCACCTGCCCCATGGATCCAGGGACGACCAAGCAGACATGAGTACGAAGGACGAATATCCATCACATAGAATGTAGCAGTAAACACCTGAGAGCCAACCTTGATTGGAAGATCAATTTCCCCATGCACTACTCTTCTAGAACCATCAAAAGCCTTTACCACAATATTACTGGGCTTCAATACCGTATCTTCAGGACTCAGCTTGTTCAGGACTTCCTTAGGCAACACATTCAGAGAGGAACCATTGTCTATCAGCACATGAGACAGGGTAGTGCCCCTGCATTCAATTGAAATATGCAAGGCCCTGTTATGATCCCTCTTGGCAGGGGTCAAGTCAGCATCAGAAAATCCTAACCCGTTGTCATAGGTCAGGTGAGCAACACAATTCTCAAACTGGTCCACAGAAATTGCACTGGGTACATGAGCCATCTTTAGAAACTTGATCAATGACTTGGCATGAGCCTCAGAACATAATAACAGGGAGAGCATAGAAATCTTTGAGGGAGTATGCCCCAGCTGATCAACAATATCATAATCACTCTTGCGAATGATTTTCAATACTTCTTCCATCTGCTTAGAGAGGTCATCAGCAGCTGGCACATCAGTAGATACAGGCTCAATAACAGGACCCTTGCCCCGAGCATCAGTGGTGGAAGTAACAGCAGGAGTAACTGCACTCTTAGAAGCAACTGGAGGAGAGAAGACTCTTCCACTACGAGTGATCTTGCTAGATCCAGCAATATTATCAATGTCGACAGGCATATCAGGTAAAGGCTCCTGCTTGACACCATGGATGTAAACATCAGACCCATAGTGCCAAGGCACAGCTTTGTCAGATGTATAAGGAATAGGACCAGGAGTGGTAATGATCAGAGGAGCTACTCTGGCTTCAGCAACAACTTTCACAGGACCTTCAGCAGTAATCTTGATTGGGCCCTGATGAGTGATTTTAATGGGACCCTTTGAAGTGATTCTTAGTGGTACTTTGTCAACCATGTCAACCTCTTCAATCTTCTTACCCTGAGTCAGATGATCCACCATACTTTCTACAGATGCTGGTCTTCTTTCAAACACTATAGTATATTTATCCATGAGACGTTGAATCCCATCTCTCAAAATGAAGCAACTATCCGGCTTATAGGTACAATATAGACAATCTTCATGACAACTTGGAAAGATCCCAGCTTGTACTAACCTCTTTTTGATAACAGACAATGGTGTGCTCAACTCCACAACTGAATAGACATGCAGATCTTCATCAATATCTTCATCAATGGCGTTGACAGTCTTCTCGTGATTTGGCATTGGAGCTGTAATCACATTTGGAGTACCTGGTGGATCAAACTCAATTTCTCCAGCATCAATCATATCCTGAATTTTGTTCTTCAAGACCCAGCAGTTATTAGTATCATGTCCTGGACAGTTTGAATGATATGCACATCGTGCATTGGGATTGTACTTGGGAGAGGTAACATTGGGATTCTGAGGGGCCTCCCTCAGGGTAATAAGTTCAGCTTTCAACAAGTGTTGTAATGCCTGAGCCATTGACATGTTGATCTTCGTGAACTGTCTTCTAGCCCTCTGTTGGTTGCCTTGAGGCTGCTCTGTTGTTGCAGGAGTTGGATTTGAAATATGAACTGCACTAACAGACTGATGCCTTCTGTTACGATCAGGCTGACCATACACAGCGTTAGATTCTTTCTTCCCAGTGGGAGGCTTCTTTGCAGCACCTGATGAAGAAGTGCCCACTTGGATCTTACCACTCTTGATACCATTCTCTACTCGCTCTCCTGTCATGATCAACTCAGTGAATCCAGATGATGAGCTTCCAATGAGATGACTGTAAAACGGACCATTCAGCGTACACATGAACATATCAACCAACTCCCTATCAGTCAAAGGGGGTTGAACTCTTCCAGCTAAGTCTCTCCACTTCTGAGCATACTCCTTAAAGCTTTCTTTGGCACCCATAGACATGCTTTGAAGCTGCATGCGAGTGGGGGCTAAGTCAGCATTGTATTGATACTGCTTGTAGAAAGCTTCAGCAAGGTCATTCCAATCTCTGATGTTGACACTCTCCAACTGATAATACCACTCTAGCTGAGCTCCAGATAAACTCTCTTGAAAGAAATGGATCCATAACTTTTTATCAGCAGTGTGGGGTTGCATTCTTCTGACATAAGACCTCAGATGCAATTTGGGACAAGAGACCCCATCATAGACAACAAATGTAGGAACTTTGAACCCAATGGGTATGACCACCCCAGATATCAAGCTCGAATCCTCAAAATCCAGCCCAGATGATTTCTGTAATTCCATAGCATCCATTCTATCCACCAGCATCTTGAATTTGTCTTCGTTAGGCTCATGGTAGTAGTTAGCCTCAGAATCAGAGTCCCCCATAGTGTTGTGGAGACTGCCTCTCTCCTGCTCAGATTCTTCAGATTCATAGTCTTCAACCTGTTCCTTGGTCTTGGCAGGACCTTTGAACCTTCTTCCCATGTTGAGCAACCCAGCAGACCTTCTAGCCTTCTTAGTCTTTTTGGCCAGCAGTGTCTTCAATTCATCCTGCCCCTTGGATAGGTTCAGGATCAGCTCTTGGAACTGTGCATTCTGTGCCTGGAGATCCTTAACTGATTGTTCAAGAGCCATTGCTGAAATAAACAGCGAGAAGATGAGAAACCTGTGCACAATTATACCTGTGATGCAATGATATGGGAATGCATATGCAATGTTTTCAAGGACCGCAGGATTTAAATTTGCTTAAACAAACAAGAAAGTAACTTTTTATTAGTAATAACTTGTTTTGCCTTTTAGGCTTACAAAAAATGAAAACGAAATAAGTACAAAAGATGGGGTTTTAAGTCTCCCATGGACGTTTCCTCTTTGTGTTGAGGTATGAGTTGAGGTTTCGTTCCTCATGAAGTAGCTTTGTTAGCTCTAGGATCCTTGCTTGGCTTGCTTTGTAATGAGCCTCGAAAGTATCCCTTTGCTCTTTCAGTTGGATCCATGATCTCTGCAAGTCTTCCATATCAGTAGGCATGTCTGGGTGAAGGATGGTATAAGCTGTGTCTCCTTCAGCAACAGGTTCCATGGTAACTGGTAGGACGGCAGGATATGGCATCATGAGTGTCTGAGCACGAGATCGTACCTGTCGCTACTCGAAAAACTGCATCGCGCAACGACGGGAAGGCGAAAAAGATAGACAGAAGAGTCGCCACCGAACTTTATTTATCCCATGAGGGGAAAGGAAAATATCGAGAAAACCTTAAGAAAGAAATGGATAAGATGGTCTCGCAACCAAGAACGGGTTCGGAAGCCGGTTATGCGAGGGGAAGGTATTAGCACCCCTCGCATCCATCGTACTCGATGGGAACCTTTTGTTTGTCGATGTGCTAAAATATTATGCTATAAAAGAGTGTTTCAAAGGGTAAAGGGAAAGGTTTAGAAACGAGAGAGAGAGGTAACGAGGGAGAAAGGAGATAGAACGGACTCGGTAGGACTTCGCGGTCCTAGGCCTACGTATTCTCAACAGATGTGAGAAAGTCAGAGTCGACGTAGTTCGGGGAACTACAGATATAGGGGGAGTGTGCTCGCCAAGGATTGTGGCCCTTGTGCCTACGTATTCTCATCTGGTATGAGAAATCAGAGCAGCCGTAGTTCGGCCTACGGTGTGTTGATGTTTTTTATGGATGATGCTATCGTGCGCATTCTAGCAGTTAGGTGTTCCGCTGCTCGCTCGTTGGAGACTTAGGCGTTACCTGTTTGCGGTAGAACGGACGTAACATATCCTTTTTTGAAAAAAATGATTAGTTTTCGCCACGCGGGGCAAGAAGTCACGTTTGATTGATTGGATTGTTTTTTAGGGGGGGGCGAGACAGGTCCTCGGATAGTAACCCCTACAGGTAGTACCCGATTCGTTGTCTCAAAGTTTTTTGTTATAAAAGGGTGTGGTGAACGAGGCGTCTTCGTATTGAAAGACGAGCGTCGAAACCACCCTCACTACAGTGGGCATCCCTATGCTCGGAGAAGAAGAGGTCTACACCCAATCCTCTCTCTTTAATTCAATGCAAAGAGAACTTCGTTCTCTTATTAAAGATGTTTTTGGTTTTAAATGGTAAGTGCTTTGCGACAGAGAACCCTACGGTAAACGTCAGCACTCGGGATAGGAGAAGGCCTACGCCTAACCACTCCACGACCATTCAAGTTTTTGTTATGAAAAGATTTGAAAATGCACTCGGTACAAGACCGAGGTTTTAGGAGGAAAAGGATAAGGATGAGTGCGAAGAATACAAACGTCTTCGCATTGAAAGACGAGTGTCAAAACCACCCACACTACAGTGAGCATCTCGACACTCGGAGAGGGAGAAAGTCTACACTTAATCCTCTTGTTTAGTTCAATACAAAGATGATTTGATTTTGAAAATTGTTTGACAAAGTTTTGAATCGAGTCGGGACAAGTAATGAAGAGAGAAAAGAGGTGGTCTCGGATCCGACGATACTTATCAATATATTGACTTAGTAATCGATTTATGGAAGCGTCGTCATCGACCCAAAAGGAGGAAATGTCCAATGACAAATGAGAAATAATATTCAACTTCTATAGTAAATATATATCATAATATTTATTTGTAAAGTTCTAAAAAAAATATTAAAAGAAAATTAATATATACAACATTCTAAAAAAAAAAAATATAAAATGCAAAACTGTTTGAAAAAAACATATTAGTAGAATGTTTTATAAATATAACCTAAAACTAAAATCTAAGAGGTATTTATGATAACTAAATTATATAAAAAAAATTACAACAAAAACATTGGAAAGAAAACAGGAGGGTGTATCTCAAAATGGGATGTACATACCAATTGTCACGATGGGCCTAAGCCCAAATCATCATAAATAATAAAAAAAACAAAATAAATTAACATAAAAATAAATAAATAAATGAAACAACTAAAAACTCAAAAGACATCCTCTTCCACACTGCAAACGAAACCAACTACCAAGATTAAGCGCAAAATCAAAACACCAGGTTCCTCAAAACACATACGAAAATGGAGTTAAAGCTGAATCCCTAACCTTACTCCGTTTCAATCGATCCGAGCTTGTTGGATTCTTTCATCTCGGCTTATCTCAAATTTACGCTCAAAGTTTTGATACGAGGTGTGTTTCTTGTTCTACTTCTTCTCATCAATTTCTGATTTGGGTTTAATTTGAAAAAAAAAGGGGTTTGGGGTTTTATGGATTAGTTGTTGGAGTTCCGGTTTAAGAGTTTGTTTGTTTTGTTTTTATATAGGTTGATGAAGGTACCGTCGCCGGTGGTTCGAAATCAGGGGTTTTCTAGTGATTTTAGGGGAAGAGGATTGGAGAAAGAGTGATTGAAGGCTATGGAGGAATTTCGGGTCTGAAAGTTTGTTGTGGTTGGCGAAAAAGAAGGTCGGGTGGATCTTGAGGAAGAATAAGAGGGTGAGTTTGTAGGGGTTGTTGGAAGGAGAAGGTGAAGGTTCGGTGATGAAGTTTATGGAGGTTTTGTTTGAAGAGATGAAGCGTGAAGGAGATGAAAGGGATTTGATGGGAGTTTATTGGAAACAGAAGAAGATGATGTATGAAGTTTTGATTGAAATGAGTTGAAGGTGGTTGGATGATGATCGAAGAAGATTGTTGTTCAGAAAGTTCGTTGTTTCGAGTTTGTCGCTTCAAGTTGGTTTCAAAAGTTGAGGACCTTTAGCGGTGGCTTCGAGTGGTTTTGATTTAGGGATGTTTCACAGTTGTGAATGAGTGTTGGTTTGTGTCGAATGCTGTTTCTCGAAGGAGGTTGAAGGTTGATGATATGGAAAGGTGTTTCTGGAAATATATTCGGAGATATGAAGGTTTGAATGTGGCTGGAAAAATCTGGGTGAATGTTTAGAGGTGTGAATGTTTGTTGCAGAAGATGATTGAAAGTAGAAGAACATGGAAGTGATGGTGGTTTGAAGATGAATGTGAAGTTTTCTAGATTTTCAAAATGGTGGTGCGAGAATGATGATGGAAGGTTAGAGGAATATTGGAAGAAAAGGTTGAGGTTAAGGTTGTTTTTGTTTTTCTGGTTTTGTGTATCTGAAGTTAATGAAAGGTTTTGTAGTAAGGTTCCTTCTATATTGCTTCCAGTGGATTCATATCGTGTCCAAAAAATGGTTCTGTGAAAAATGGTTATGTATTGTCAAGAAATGCTAGCAGTGTGTGAATGTGGCCTTTACAGGCTGTGAGTTTGTTGTTGTAGCAGAGTTGTACAGCTTGTGCAGAGCCTGTCTGGCATGGCTTGTAGGTTTTGCAGAGTGATACAGAGAAATGGAAAGTTGCAGAAGGAGGGGCGAATTTCAGGAACTTGCTTGCACCATTTGGGAAATTTCGCAGGTATTGTCTGGTGTGTTTATGAAGTAGTAGCAGAGATGTTGTTTGGTAGTAGTGGCAGCATAGTAGCAGGCTAGGTTTGTGCAGAGTATTGTCTGGTGGTGTAGGTTGTAGCATGCGAATTCTCAATGTTGGAACCAATATCATCAATCATGGTTCCTTGTTCATGGACAAGCACAGCCAGATCTTTGAAAATTTCATTAACTTCACCGATTTGTTGTTGTATTTCTTGAATGTCTTGCTCCCTTTCCTCAATGATTGCCTCATTGAAGGCAATTTCATTATCTAAGAATAAAACCTCCTGCCTCCTGGATTCGACAAGAAGGGCACGCTGTTCTGGTGTCTTATCAGAGCCAATATCCATTTCATTGGCTGTATAGCTAGAAGGAAGCATTGCTTGTGGAACAAAAGGAGTGTAAGCTGTTTCCCCCTCCGCTGAAAGACGTTGTGCCTTCTGAAACTCTTTCAACAACTGCTTGAAAATCTTTCGCAAGTTTAGCATCTGCTATTTTCTTGCTTGCATTAACTTCAGCATGGTGATCAATATCACTAGCCTGTTTAAGCTTAGCTGATGTATCCTTCACCAACTGCCCAATATGTTGCCTTGTCTTGTGAAGCTTTTCACGGAGGTCAGGGGTATCTTTGGGGGTTCCAAGCGTATTAACCAGTCTCTGAAAGGTTGATACGGCTGTATTGATCTGAAAAATATCGGCAGCGACCGCCTGCGTTGGGTCTTGCTCACCGTTGATCGGTCCACGTCTAAACGGCCGGCCAGATTCAATGTCCTGGAAGCTCATAATTCTCCCTGATTGAGTTTTTTCCTCTTTAATCTGTTTTTCTTTCTTTCAGAAAATTTATGACACTTTTCTCTATGTTACTGTTTTTTTCTCATCGCCTGTCTTCTCTACCTTCTCTTCAGGTTCCTCCACCTCAATTGAAGACAAATTCTCAACCTCGGGTTTGGATGGGCTTTTAGCAGGTATAGATGGAGGATTACTTGTAGAATTTCCTTTGGATCTTCGCAAATACACTACCTGCATATGGTATGTGTCGTCAGCATTTTTTACCACATATATTTCAAATAACGGTGTTCCAGTAGATGATGTGAGCAATTGTCTTGGACTGTAACTCTTGCCGACGAACCTGCCCATACCAGGACTTATACGTATTAATCTACCAAATGGGCTCTCTGAATCTTTTGAGTATCCTACCCACCAACCCACCAGTCCACTTCCAGTGTGTCTGCATAATCTCGAAGCATCATGGTAGGGCTCATCATCAATCGCATTCTTCAACTGAGACAGAATTTCAGCAACACTGTCCTTGAATGTAGCTTCTTGTATAGCCCTCTTTAACTTCGCCGCTTCTGAAAACTCTTCTTTCTCAACAGCATCTTCGAGTTGAAACTTGAGAAGAGAGGTGAAGCTTTCAGCCTGTTCAATATCAGAGAAAATGGCGAAGCCAACGATTCCAATCCCAGTTAAGAGAAGTGTCGTTGGTGGAATTGGGGGTACAGCGGAAAAAGTGAGGGGTGTGGTTCTTTCTGGGAAAAATTGAAATTGAGGGATTAGTTTGAAGAGGAAAAGACGGTGGTTTTGTTGTGGCTTTTGAGGTTTTGCAAAGCTGACTTGTCTGTTTTTGTGCAGGGTACATGTTTCACATTTTGGTGATTTTATTCATCAAAGTAGTCGGATGTTGTGTAACATAGGCACGAAAATAGTAGCACGGTCACAATAGAGAAAGCAGCTACTTTGTTGTTGTAGCTTTCTGCATTTTGGCAATGGTCTTGTCGCAAAATAGTCTTGGTAGTACAGATTTTGCTGGCTGAAGAAAGGTGGGAACCATATGCCACATGGGTAGAAAGTCTCTTGCTTGGTCATGCTTGCAAGTTAGCGTGAAGCATCACCCTGGAGCCTTTTCTTATTATTATTTCTTGGCACTTGTTGTAATGATCTTTTGTTACAAGTTGCAATTGCAATGTACTTCCAAATGTCATTTGTATCTCATATTTTTTCCTTTGAAAATTGATTTATCATCACAAACATACTATGGCCCATGGGCATCCGTTGTAAAACAAATTCTTGCATAATTGGGAATGGACTTTGAATGTGCTATTTGTGCCTTAGTTTTGATTTACCAACTTAAATAGAGTACACTTAAAACCATTTCCATCTTACTTGAAATCCAACTCGAGATGAATGAATTAAAATTTGGTTTCTATGTTAACCACATTCAACCCAAAAATGAGTCATTCTTAAATATGGAATGGATTATAATCTTGAATCAATGAAACCAAAAAAATAAAGTTGAAATAATCTTGAACTTAAAGCCCCCTTTGAATTGTGACGAAACACAAAACTCACTTTTAATCTTTTTGGACAACATTATGGACCAAATGAACCTGTTTTGATCTTAAGGAATCACAATGCGCTGCATAAAATCTTAACTGGAGGGGGACAGATTCCATATGATTCTCCACCATGAAACATATAAGTTTAGCCCAGGCTGATAACTACACTGCCACTTTACCCAATCCTGAGTTCTGATGATTATCCACCTGACAACATGATACTGAAACAAAACACTTGTTTTATCAAGATTAGATCAAACTTCCACTGAATGCCCAAACCACACCTCACACTCCCAATCTGATAACAAGTTTTATCCTGATTAAAAATTGAAACCCTAATTTCATCCTTTTTTGCCTAAGCATTGTTTAGATGAACCGAGTGACCATTTCCACTCCTCCATGACCTCTGAGGTATTCAACAAACTTCTACCTCATGCTCACACCAATGATAAAACCCTATGGACCCCTTGACAGTCTTCTGATGGTTTATACCAGTGCCTTTGCTTGAGCTCGAAACCAATAAAGATTTTCCTCTTGAGTGGTGCACAGACAAACACTTGATCCCCTGTAAATGTAGAATGTTATGTAATGCAATATGCTAGAACAATGAAATGAAACATAAACCAAGTAAAGAAGAGGTTGGTCAAATTTTGGGGTACAACAGCTGCCCCTATTCAAGCGACTTAGACCTGAAGGGATGAAAGGTAAGCGACTTTCAGACATTCAAGGTAA
This sequence comes from Lathyrus sativus, assembly GCA_963859935.3. Classification (NCBI taxonomy): domain Eukaryota; kingdom Viridiplantae; phylum Streptophyta; class Magnoliopsida; order Fabales; family Fabaceae; genus Lathyrus; species Lathyrus sativus. The sequence goes on from OZ012737.1 coordinate 542,156,277, forward strand.
AAGACGGTTGAATACCCAAGGACCCGGAAATTTGACAACCGCGATACGAACTTCTGACATCGCCGCCAGACACCCATATTAAGTAGAACGTCTGACCTCGCCGTCAGTTCCTTTAACAGCATCTAACCTCGCCGTCAGATCTCAGCGTCAAAATTATAAATCAACTGACTTTATCGTCGGTCTTCAATATTTTCTGACTTCGTCGTCAAAAATTTTTTTTTTCAAAATCGTCTTCTGACTTCGCCTCCAATTCCCATATTAAATGGAACATCTGACTTCACCGTCAGTCGTAAATCAAGTAAACATCTGACCTCGCCGTCAATTCTCACATAACCTGACTTCGCCGTCATCTCTTAAAACAATCTTCTGACTTCGCCGTCATTTCCAACAGCTTTGACTTCGCCGTCAATCCTTAAAACAATTGGTAAAAGCATCTGACCTCACGGTCAGGCCTCGACATTAAGTCGGTAAAAAGATCTAACCTCGCCGTCAGTCCTCTGTTAAATACAAACAGATATTGAATCCAAAGATACGATCCTCCGACATCGCCGTCAAAACAAACTTTCAACCCCGCCGCTGAACAAACAATTACTTTTGACATCGCCGTCAAAACAAACTTTCAACATCGCCGCTGAATAAACAAATTACTTTTGACATCCCCGTCAAAACAAACTTCCAACCTCGCCGTTGAAGAATATAAATACTTGACATCGCCGTCAAAACAGACTTCCCAACATCGCCGTTGAAGAATACTAAATCATCTAACATCGCCGTCAGAACAAACTTCTCAACATCGCCGTTGAAGAATATAAATAATTGACATCGCCGTCAAAACTAAATCATCTGACATCGCCGTCAGAAACAAACACTCAACATCGCCGTTGAAAAAAAACACAATCGTCTGACATCGCCGCCAATACCAACATTCAACCTCGCCGCTGAACAAACAAATTACTTTTGACATCGCCGTCAAAACCAACATTCAACCTCACCGCTGAACAAACAAATTACTTTTGACATCGCCGTCAAAACCAACTTCTCAACATCGCCGTTGAAGAAACAACTCATCTGACCTCGCCGTCAAACAAACTTCTCAACATCGCCGTTGAAGAACCAAATCACTTGACCTCGCCGTCAAAACAAACTTCTCAACATCGCCGTTGAAACACTAAATCACTTGACCTCGCCGTCAAAACAAACTTCTCAACATCGCCGTTGAAACACTAAATCACTTGACATCGCCGTCATAACAAACTTCTCAACATCGCCGTTGAAGAAACAAATCACTTGACCTCGCCGTCAAAACAAACTTCTCAACATCGCCGTTGAAACACTAAATCACTTGACATCGCCGTCATAACAAACTTCTCAACATCGCCGTTGAAGAAACAAATCACTTGACCTCGCCGTCAAAACAAACTTCTCAACATCTCCGTTGAAGAAACAAATCACTTGGCCTTGCCGTCAAAACAAACTTCTCAACATCGCCGTTGAAACACTAAATCACTTGACATCGCCGTCATAACAAACTTCTCAACATCGCCGTTGAAACACTAAATCACTTGACATCGCCGTCATAACAAACTTCTCAACATCGCTGTTGAAGAACCAAATCACTTGACATCGCCGTCATAACAAACTTCTCAACATCGCCGTTGAAGAACCAAATCACTTGACCTCGCCGTCAAACCTTCGCTAAATATAAGCGAGCAACAAGATTTGAACGAAATTAAGACCATCCATTGGTGATAATCACAAAATAACTCCGCTGGGGAAACACCATGAGCTGGGGTCTAGCCAACACACGGGCAAAGATACTAATCATCTGCGAGATTCACTTGAAACAAAAGGGTAACGACCTGGCTTATGTCTCGCATGCATATGTTTGGATATGACGAAATGCTCCATACGAAATGGAAATGCTTCGCATTTGGGTAGATGTTATGCATGTATGTAAATGCAAATGAACCACTTTAGCAAAATAAATGCTAAAGAGAAAGAGAGCCAACTCCGCTAGGGAAAGACTAGATACGCCTAGCGCAAACAAACTCATGTTGGGGAACACAAGCCCTGGATGGCCTCTGATAAACTTCTGGGTAAAAACTGCTCTGCTAAGATCAAAACTACTCCGTTGGGGATCCTAATCAAACTCTGTTGCGGAGCACGTCCCGGATGACCTATCAGCCTACAACTCTTCTGGGGATCAAGCAACTTGGCTGGAGGCGACAACTCCACTTTACCGGGGAAATCAGCTATGAATGATTAGCCAGAATAGCTCTACTGGGGAAACAACAGCAGATTGCTGAGGAATAGCTCCATTCTGTCGGAGATTGAATCCGCTATCTGCTAGGGATGTTGAATAAGATTTACTGGAAGGGTTATCCCACACTCTCTCTGCTGGGGATGAAGATGAACGATCTCTGAGTCAGTTCCACTCTGTGGGGAAGGAAAATTAACTCCGCTGACTTGGCTGGGGATTAGATAAGGAGGGAATCAACATCAATCTCGGCTTGGAGAAAATGAGAAGTAAACTTCAACAATACTTCCGTTTGAGGAATGAGTCAATGACCTAGACTCTGAGGGGAAAGAAGTCAATTGTTCAGACTCTGTGGAGATAACAATACTGCACTCGCTCCACTGCTGGGGAAATAAACCCAAATCTGCTTTTATAACTCTGATAAGTCTCTGAAGATATGGGGAGGAATACATCTCCTTTGTTTACGATTTTGCCCCAGCCTGTGGGATATCTAAAAAAAATCTTCCTCGAAAGGGAACCTGAAATCTCTGTACTTTGATGGTTAGATATGAACTAACTCAGCGCTTCGAACCCCGAATAAGTGCTTCAAGTCAATTTCCTTTCTGGATAAGGATAGTTGTCGTACTTCTGGGATGATCTGTCCCAGCTTTGAAGTGATTTTGCCCCTGATTGGCTGAACTGGAGAAGTGCCCTTGACTTCGAGAGATTTACCAAATCTCGACCTAATTGCCCCAGATTAACTGCATCTTAGAATGATTGACTCCCTCATGTTTACCTGATGTGACTTGCCCCTGCTCAAAGGAGCACTCGGACGCTCTATATCTTATTTCTATCAAACTTCACATTGTAGAAACTTTCCTGATGTCAAATGCTTTCTCGGGAGTAAAGCAATTCGTTTTGCAAAAGATAATATTAATGCAATGCATATGCCAGTTTTGAAATCCAAGTCTGTTCACTAGAAAAAATTGTAACATTTAGTGAATGCATCACTTATCAGAATGTCGATATCAATACCCATAGGGTAAGAAGAATCCTTTTAGGAGTCAGTTTCGACGCGATCTTTACCGAAGTATGCTCTCGAAACAAAACAGCTTCAATTAGGACTTTTGAAGGTTGTAACATGGTCGGGTTCACGGTTGGAAAGAAAGGATATGAGGCTCAAAGTTTTTTTTTTTTAACCCACCCACTCTCCTTAATATTCTCCAATCCTATGTTCAGCTAATTCGACACAAGCGCTCACCTCTCAAAGGATGAATGACTGGAGTGATGGTTCAGGAAACCACAAGTTTCAGGAGTGGCAGTCACTCGCTCTTCGTCTTTGGTGCCTAGAGTCACACGACTTGTTTTTCATCATATTCATTCCCTATTTTTGCCTGGACTGACTCGTTCGAGTGTATCTTCTGATTTCGAAGCCCAGCGGGATGCCCTAATTTTTGCCTAAGCCACTTGTTTTTCAAGTTGTCGACTTAGCGGGCTTCTCATTATTCTTTTCTTTTCTTTTCTTTTTCGGAACAGATCGTGTGACACTGGCTTGTCTGACTTGTTGAAGGGGTTGTGACTGTTTCACTCCTTGTCTGTGAAGGATAACCACTGTGGTTCTTTAGGTACGACCCATACAGGTGTGATTGATCCTCGAATGGACGCTCCGTTTGTAATTCAGATGTTTTAGTCGAATTAACTGACACCTATCCTGCCCTAGGTTAAGATTGAGGTTTTTCGTTTTCAGAAAGAAACTCCTACAACTAGGCTCAAAGGGGTTGACAAGGGATTAACATCCTTATTTCTCCTGTGTTTAGGAATTTGAAACAATGCCTGTACATCATCAGCAGAGATTTTATTCAAAAGCATATATTCGGAAGCTTGCGCGTCTTTCAATTTCGTCATCCTCCCTCAAGGAATTCCGCTTAAACAAGCGTTTGACATTAATGGAAAAGCAATATTGAGTGAACACGAATGGATTTAATCAAAACATGCATATTCATTTCATTATCATTATCAATCGAAAACAAACACGTCTTACAAATGAAATTTGCAAATAAGTTCACACTTAAACAGAAAAGAAACTACAAATGCAATGACATAAAAAGATTGCCAGCTTCGGGGAACTGGGCTTTCAAGTCTTGACTTGCTGCTGAACCAGCCATCTTTAGAATTGCTCATCGAAATCCGTCTGATACTCCTCTGAACATATGCTCTCGGTGAATCCCTCCATGACATTAGCTGCTGAACCCACATGACTGGATGAAGGAGAAACATTGATCTGAATACCCTGAGGTGTAATTGAGAACATGTTGGAGTCAAGCAGAGTTTGAATCTTGCTTCTTAGCACCTTACAGTCTTCGGTTGAATGCCCCTGCGCCCCAACATGGTACTCACAGCGGGCGTCGACATCAGAACCTGGCGTATGTGGATGAATCTCTGGATCAGTGTTTTTCGGCACAATCAAACCAACTTTGATCAAGTCTGGCAATATCTGACTGTACGACAACGGCAACTGAGTGAAATGTCTCTCTGGCTTCCTCGGTCTTCGTCGGGCGTGCTGACGCGGCTGATGACAGTATGACTGCTGACTCTGGCGGGGAACAGATATCTGATGCAAAGACCCAAAGGATCGCTGACTCTGAATAGTTGAGACATCGGGAGACTGAGTCTGAGGTATCGGGGACTCCCTTCGTTCAGGAACTTTCATTCTTAGGCTTGGCCTAGGAACGGGCAATAGCTGCGGGCAGGGAGACTCTAGGGTCACAGATTGCAAGACAGGCTCCTGACCTGATGCAAATTCAGGGGAGAGAATAGGAACATCCACATTTTCTGGAATAAGATCATTGCTCGGCATGAACTCAAATGCTCTTGAATCGATTAAATCCTGAACCTTGTGCTTAAAGGCTTTGCAGTTCTCGATATTATGCCCCGGTGCCCCAGAATGGAAATCACAATGGGCATTTCCATCTGTCGTGGTGAAATTCGGATACCAAACTATTGATTAGTTTGAATCTTATATTCATTTTGCAACCGAACTTTGATTTGTCCAAAGGAAGGGATAAAGATCGAAATTCCCACAATGCAATGCAATGCAAGGTTTAGAGAGTTTTAGGTTCGGGGGTCGGTTAAACTTAGGGAAGGTACTAGCATCCTAAGTTTCTGTAGTACTCTACAGGAACCTCTTGTTTTATATTGTTTACTGCTATGTGTTTATCTGCTTAATGGCTTAGAGACCCTAGGGGTTTGTTTCTAAGTATACTCGATAAGGCGTCGCACCTTAGGCCTACATATCCTTACGGGAGTGGAATCAGAGTATGTTGTAGTTCACCCTAAAGGGTTAGAGGAGCTCTTTGACTGTGGTCAAAGTTCCTACGGGTTTAGGGTAGTTGTTTTGATTGGGTTTAGGAGAAGAGACGAGTCTTCATTTTAAGAGAGATTACTCAGTTTTAGCCACCACAAGTGTGTAGAAAAAATTTGTATTTGTGTATGTCGTCTTAAGAGAAGGGTTTCGAGCGCTTGGAAGGGTCGACAAGTACGCCTCTGTCTTCTCTTAAGCGATCAAGAGATATTGATTGTATTTATGTTGTGGGGCGTGACAAGTTATATCTCGCTTAAGATGATTAACGTCTATTCTCTATTGTGTTTATATTGTTTTTAAGTTGTATTGTTTTGTTTGTTCTATGTTGTAAAGATTAGGGTCCTTCCTATGGGGTAGGATCTATCCTAAGCGATCAACTTGAATGGGATCAAGGATCGTGGGGAGAATGATGCAAATGATGTGCAAGTACACACAACGTTGAATTATGTGTAGGTTTTCCCTTTGGACGGATGCAATGCGATGCAACGAGGTATAATGACTTGCAGTAAAGATAAATTGCAGAAGGATAAACCATACACGAACGCATGAAAGCGCTGAGTGAGTGTGTGTGCATTGTGAATAAGATAAAGCAGATAAAGATAAATAATGTATACGCATGAAAGCGCTAGGATGTATGTGAGAGTGATTGTGTCGTGAGTGTAAGATCAATTTGTATGTTACGATGCAGATTGATTTTAAGAAAAATGTTGTATTATCTTGTCTTAAGAAAAAGTTGAGCTAGACTGTATGAATTGATTTTCAAGAAAAAGTTATACTAGTTAGATATAGTAAATTTTGATAGAAATTATTTTAAATGGTCATGTTTTATTAAAAGAAAATTTCCCTATTAAAGAAATAATATTAGGATAATATAAAAGGTTTAACAAAAGGTTTAAAATTTTTTAAGGTTGATTATAATAAAGATGGAATTGAGTTATTATATTAATGATTTAAAAAAGGTTTACTAAGTTTAAAATTAATAAATTAATTGATTTATTTGTTTTTTAGATTCAAGATTAAATCAGGACATATTTAATTAAAATTATTTTGATGAAAAAAGATTATATTACTAACCTAGGATTAAATAGATTTTAATTATTAATTAGAGGGTTAATTAAGTAAATAATAAAAAAGGGTTGATTTAGGGTGATTTACGGATGATTAGGTGTGTGGTTAGTGAATATGGTGGGTGATTAGTGTGTGATTTGGCATGCTAAACATTACAACCAAAATAATGAAAAAAATAAAAACAAACAGAAGAAACCCTGGCCCCAAATTCCACTATGCGCCGCTACCCTCCTCGCGACCTCATTCTTCTTCTTCTAATCGACTCGTCCCTTCTTTCATCGTAGTTTCTCCTTCTCTTTCTACACAAACAAAACCGATAAACAAAGAAATATTAAAGTGTTAAAACAGAATCCTCACAGTGCTTTTTCGCGAATCTGGAGGGCAAGGAGGATGAGACAATTCCCAGCGATGACGGTGGTTTCGCAAGGCGACTGATGAGTTTCAAGAGCCGAAGGCTGAGGAGACGACGTGACTTGCTTCGTCAACAGGGTTCGCGACGGCGGCTGCGGTTTCCACGGTTAAGGAGATAAGTCGCTTCTCCGGCAAATCTCCAGATAAGTTTCTCTACAATTTTAGGTTTTTATTGAGTTTGGGATTCTCTGGGTGTGTGATTCGATTGAGGATCTTGTCCGTTTGGTTACGATGACTCCCCTTTTATAACCCCAAATGCTTTGAACGAAATTGATTGATGCTTTCAATGAGGATTTGAACCTTCCTTTCTTGTGTAGACAATTTTTGAAACATTCCCTTTCTTGTTTGATTGCAGTAATGATTCGTTTAATTTCTATTTCAATCTTGTGATTCAATTGGGATATGATTTGATTTTAATCTTCTGTGTTTTAATTTCAGGATTTGATTTATTCTTTGAGTAGGATATTCTCCCCTGAGGAATATTCTTCAATTAACTCGTTGATTCCTTGGATTTTGCCTTCGAACAATTTCGACAACGCGGATGAGATTGTAACAATATTGGTAAGAACATCAACTCTCGTGTCATTAAAACTCTTCCCCAAATTTATTCAAAAGTTTGCTGACCAATCCCTTCATCTGAACTGCAATATTAGGGGTGAAGCCTCTTCATCGTGAGACGGACTGCGGAGCGCGCTATCGTAACAGTTGCTGCGAGCTTCAAGACTATAGCTTGGCTTTTCTTGCTTTGACTTCTTTCTCACTAACAATATCTGATGTAACCAGGGTCTGCTGCGGTTTCCAAATTGAATCTTCAGCAAACGGTTGATAACGTAGGCACTGAACCTCCAATGGGAGCTGAAGCGTTGTGGCTAAACCGAATTAGAGCGAAGCGTGAGGTGCGCCACTTTGGGGAGTAGTATTATGCTGGTTTGTATTTGATTATATTGGATATGAATTGTTGGCTATTTCAAAGCATGATATCTGCCTTAATTCTCATCAGATTATCAGCCTTAATTTCTCTGTTCTTTGCAGAATCGCAGTTAAAGGTGTCGTATGTTGTCTGTTATTCCTACTGCAGGAAACAGGGCGGGTCCTTGGCGTCGAAACTTGTGGATTCTGCCTATAAACTGTTGAGTAGGTGCATTTGGAAGCTACAGTTGTTATTAATTTGAAGGTAGACACTCTTCCTCTTGAACTTCAGTAGGGAGGAGTGGTGCTTGGTATCACTTGGATGAAGGACCAGTTACGGCGTAGAACAAATAGTCGAGGGTGCTACGTTCACATATTCGATTTATACGCACTGCCCATTAGGGAAGTTGCTCCCGAAGCGGCAGATTATCATCAGAAGTTTCGGTTGAGCTGTTACCTCGTCATATCTGATTCCAATGTATGCTTCCAAGGTAGCTTTATCCGCAAAGTTTGTCTTTGGTTGTTTTACACGATTTAATGTATTCCCTTTTGTCAGTTTGCAGAATGGTAACACGGCGTGCTCGAACAAATCGAATCAGGTTCTGGCTCAAGGTAGCAACATTTGAGTGGTTAAGTGATATGCTCTTTTCCCGGCTTGATGTCTATTAGTTGTCAATGATTATGATTAATCTTGTTACTTTCTTGATTGCATGTACTCAGGTACTCCATCAATAGTCCAAGAAAGAACAACATAAAATTGGATGTAATGGGGAAGAAAAAAAAAACTGCTCTCACGATTACCCTTTGCAGCTGCAACTTATATTGGCTTGACACTATTCTCACCTGATTAGCTCCCGCTTTCAATAAGGAACTTAAGAGTCATGGACTCCCATCATCAGCTGCGATGTGCAAAGGAGTTGCTGGCTATTGTTCAAGCTCAAGGTTTGATCTTGTTTTCTATCTGGCTAACTACTTCTGTAAGTCATTCTTGTTGGATTTGGAATAAAGAGGGATAAATCTCTGATATGCACATGATAATTATTGTTTTTGATATGATGGTGCATTAAGTTTCTTGGCATGAGTTCTATCAAAGCTTCTCATTTCTTTGCCCTGTTGTATAGGTTTTATCAAGGCTCAATTAGACAGTATTGTTGGATGAATATCGTTTTGATGCGGCAATTGCGGTCCTGATTTCCAATGTCCCATGAGGTAGACAGTTCTTTCTTCATGGCGGAACTGATATCCCCCTCTCTGGTGTCAGCCTGCTCTTCACTAATCTTTCTAACATCGTCGTAATTCCTTTCATTATGCAGGTCCGGTCCTTCCGTGAATCCACATAAAAGTCATTTTGCTTATGTCGCGAAGAGAAGGTACGGCGAACTCCTGGGTGGATCTTATATGCGGAAATCCCTGCGGAATCTGATGCACCGAGGCGTCTCCCAATGTAGAACAAGCACTTGCGATGCCCACCGGTCGTTACGTGCGTTACCGGCAAGGACAATCCTGCTTGACATTTAGCAGACCATGATTGTTGTGTATCTTTTGTGATTTCATAGAACTCGTGCAAACTCGTGTAACCAACTTGATTTCTTGTGTAGGCAAACTTGATTAATTTAGGAAAGCAACTAGATCATCTGATGCATACAGTTTATGGCAATTCGTAGAAAAACTTTATGTACTCCCAGTTGGTTGGGTTGATCCAAATTGTTGTGTCACATGGTGTAATAAAGCTATAAACATATGTCAGAACTTAATGCTATCCCATTGAATTGCTATAACAACTTAGACTTAGCCCTTTTATATCTTCCAACATTTGAAAAACGATATTCACTGTCTCTGATGAATGCTTTTAACACTCCTAGCGATTCCAGAATGTAAAGTAATGATGTCTTCCCCTTAACAGGATATTGTTGGTCAAACCTTCTAAATTTAAATCCTCTTATTTGAACACAAATGTAATATTCAAAATGTAATTTCAATTGTCCACATTTGGTCGTTTATCAAAGCTTCCTTCGAGACCGCGTTAACTCCCCATAATAAGATTTGAAAATCCCTAGTCCCAAAACCGTTTGCCGGACTCGTGTTCATGAGTCACGTATGCCGAAGATGCATATTCTCATATAGCTCCGAAATGTGAACCAAACGTCACGGGAAATGGTCCTTTGTTTGGGCTTTTTGTACTCTTGCAATGAAATGTTTGAATTAACTTCATGGCGACATTTGAATCACTTCTTGAACTTAAGACTTGATGGAACTTGTCTTTCTTGAATTAAACTCAAAGAATTTGAAAGCTTGTTAAAAGTGATAATCCCACATTATGAGCAAAACTAGTTATGCTTGGCATGTATAATTATTTGATAGGCTGCACCATCTGGATTTTAAACACATACGAACTATCTTGAATTTAAATCCTCCTTATTTGCATTAGAAGGCCACATAAAACTGGTCAGGGATGTCTCAACAGCCAAAATGATCTTGCACACCTTTGTTAGTCCTGATAAATACGCATATAGGGACAAAAAGATAAAACGTAATAAAATGCAAAAAGAGGTGGGATCTTACGGTCAAAAATTAGGGTGCAACAGATGCCCCTATTTAAGTTACTCCTATTCGGAGATATGGAGATTGAAATCTTCATCTCGACGAGATAGGAGGGACTTAAATACAAACATTGCGCGAATTTTTGGCCATAAGAAACCACCGAATGCATATGATATGCAATGATATGAAAATGCAGGACGGACAAAAGATGAGAAAGAGGTCATGAACTGGATGCGACATGCTAGACAGAAGAACAACAGATCCAACAAGGCGGGACCCTACGAGGACATGGACAATCACTCATGGGAAACCTCCAAACGTGCAACAGTAACTCATGCATCAGGGATGCAGTGATTTTGGCGATTTGTGATCGAAAGATACTTTTGCTACCGAGGTGGTGGTCAATAGTAACTCAAGATGGATCCCTCTTTTATTATTTTATATTTTGTTTTGTAACTCAGCTGAAACGGTAAAATGTATAACCTCTCCTGGCATCATGGTACGGGGACCATGAGCTAGTCTCGGTCTTCGATATCATTGTAGTTGTAGATGTTGTAGTTGTTGAGCTTCCCCGAGCATCATGATATGGGAGTCATGCGCCGGTCTCAGTCTCTGATGTCAAACTTCCCCTTGCTCCATGGTATGGGAACCATGAGCTGGTCTCGGTTTATGATGTCAAACTTCCCCTTGCTCCATGGTATGGGAACCATGAGCTGGTCTCGGTTTCAGATGTCAAACTTCCCCTTGCTCCATGGTATGGGAACCATGAGCTGGTCTTGGTTTCTACCCAAAATGATGGAAACTCGTGAGAGCGTCTTCAAAGAGGGGTTGTAAATTTGTAGATTGTAGATGTAACTGTAATTGTTGAGCTTCCCCGAGCATCATGATATGGGAGTCATGCGCCAGTCTCGGTCTCTGATGTCAAACTTCCCCTTGCTCCATGGTATGGGAACCATGAGCTGGTCTCGGTTTCTACCCAAAATGATGGAAACTCGTTAGAGCGTCCTCAAAGAGGGGTTGTAAATTTGTAGATTGTAGATGTAACTGTAATTGTTGTTCGGCTGTGAGCCATAGTGTCATTGTAGATTGTAAGTTGTAAATTGTAACACTGTAGAATTGTTGATGTAAATGTTGTCGATGTCATTGTAGAATTTTGTAGACGTGATCTTGTATTTGTAATTGTAGATGCAATTTGTATTGAATTGGCAATTTGTAGAATATGCACCGGGGATCTTCAAAAAAGTTGTAAACCGGTTGATACGTGGAGTGTCCTCTTGTAAGGAGATATGTCATTGATAGTACTCGTAATGAACTCTCTGGGGAAGATCATTTTTGAGGAGTATCTTTGTTGTAATTGTAAGATACGTAAGATTGTTGTAGCAGAAGTCCTCAAATGGGGAAGTATCTGTAGTGTCCCTTGGCTTGATAATCTTGAAATAGTCCACTGGGGAAGGACAGATTGTCTTGATGAATATTGTTGTTTGTCGTCTTGAGAATAAGTCAGCCCAAGACGAGTTGCTCAAGTAAAGAGATCTTCTGTCATTTAGTTGTAAGTTGTTGAGTGGATCTTGTAATGTTGTTGAAGAAACGGTGTGTCTTCAATGGTGATCCTCATAATGTCAAAGCGCAAAATAAATGCACTTTTGATCCATGCTCAAAAGCTGGAAATGTTCATAGTGATTGTCAAAGACCGAAATTCAATTCGGGAAATAACCGAAGAGAAACTGTCAAGCAAGACTCAACCATAGAGGCATAAACTCCAATGGGAATGTACTGAAACAACTGTCTTCCACGAGGATCGAACTTCGTGGGGAAATAGAAATATTGAGTTTCTTTTGCTTAGGGCTGACAAATCTATTTGGAAGGAGTAAGACACGCCCAAATACCCAAGGGTAAACGCGATCGAATAGATAGAGTAAAACATACAAAGGATGCACAAATGCAAATGTTATGCTATCTACTTATATGATATGAGTATGCTTATGCTGACAAGACAGACGAAAGCAACGACCGAATACGGGATAATCCTCTCGGAACAACCATCCGACCAATCTTCAAAGATAGAAGTACCCCTGAGGATAGATGGAGGACTACATGTAGGGTCCCAATACTGCTTCAGAGCCTCAAAATTTCTCTTGAGACGAAATGATCAATCCAGTTGGGGGTGTACCATCTTGATAAGCTGGAAATGTTGTATGAAATTGTAGACGGAGGCATCCAAACCGAAGTTTCATGGGGGATAAAATAAATATCCTAGGTCTTCGTAGTTGCCGAATATGTTGGGGTTGAGCTTCCTTAGGATGAGATATACATCTTGCTCCAATCTTCAAATGCCCCAAGTCACATAGTTTAAAAACAACATCTGGAGAGGATTTTATAGAAAACATGATGTCTAAATGCCCCACTGTTTTCAAACTCTCTAGAGATTCGCCGAATCTCGACGTAACTGCCCCTGATTGGCGGTAAGTGAGTCCTTGAACTTCTTCTAGTTGAATCCAAGACTTGCGCGGATGAAATCTTCTTGGGAAGAATGACTTGCCCCAAGTCAGCAAAGTCTTCAGATATCATCATCGATGTCTGTATGTCGTCTTTCTAAGATGTCAAACGTATTTAGCACATTTGAAATATCCATTCTGAAATGGTTAATGCAACACGCGTTTGTCTTGAAGTTTTGAAAAGAAGTATCGCAATAACTTGTGATCGAAACCACTAGTTAGGATATAAATTGAATCGTTATTTATAAAGCCGATTTAAATTTTGAGCATAGCTCAAGGAGTCAGGAAACAATATCTCATCGAGTATGCTTTCGAATTAAACCTTACTTCAATTAGGACGTTGAGGGTCGTATATGGGTTTAATTTATGACTTGTAGAATGGGAGTAGAAAGGGTTAGTATATTTGTGCCCACCCAATTTTTTGAAGATGTTTATTATTTTTTATAGCACCCTGCCCCAGGTTAAGAAAATGATGTTTGAAAGGGTTGGGGAGAGAGAGAACGGATCCTCAATCAAGGTTTAAAAGAAAGGGTTAACTATTTTGGCTTTCAGGAGGTTTAAAATAATGCCTTACATCATCAGTAGGGTTTTCATTCGAAGCATACAGCGAGAGATCATGTGTTTTACTTCATCATCCTCCTTCCAATTCTTTGTCAGAGCAAGAGAATGGGTAAAAGTCGGCGTTATAGATAATTTTTTTTGAAAAAAAAACTATTTGAGTGAAACGAATGGGTTTCTTCAAGACAAACAGTTATTGCATTACTTATTCGAAACAGAAAGTTCTTACATGCAAAATATGCTTTCAATCAAAGAAATAAACACACAAACAAACGAAAGAAACATGTAAAGTTCTTCTGAGAGTCCTTTCCAGGATCTTTATTGTGCTTTCATGTAGACGGGAAAGATATGCAGAAATGTCTGGTGCGCAGCTTTCAGACACGGCGTTGACGACCTTGAATCATGCCTGGGGAGGATGAACCTTGTTGAGATAGGGGGTTATCTCGTACGTAAGGGACGGAGCCCTCAAAGATCAAGATTCTATCTTTGACCAAATTTTGGACGTCTGCTTTCATACCGTAACAACTCTCAATGTCGTGCCCCGGAGCACCTTGATGATACAGGCAATATTTGTTGGCATTGTACCAGTATGGAAATCTCTTAGGTATCTTGGGCGGGGCTTTAGTCTGGATATGCCCTCTTTGAATTAGAGCTGGAAACAAATCAGCGTACTTCACCGGGATAGGATCAAACTGGTGAATTGCTTCCCTTGGTGCATCTGGAGTCATCCTTTGATACCTTTTCCGAAATTGTCGGTGCTGTGGTTGATCTGGAGAGGCCAACCTCTGCCTAGGATGTGGTTGTTGTTCATGCTGAGCGGGCATCGCATATTGGTGCTGAGGATGGGGTACCGGAGTTATGAATTCTCTGGAAGGTCCACAGTCATCTCTATTGTTCGGGGCTATACCCAAGTTATGATGGTATTGCTTCACGAAAGCAAAAGTTAAGTCTTCCCAAGACTGAATGTGATTCGCGTGCAGCTTCATATACCATGCTGATGGTGCTCTACCCAAACTTTCTTGGAAGCAGTGGATCAATAGTTGGTCATTTCCAAGATAGGCGGTCATCTTCTGACAAAACATCATCAAATGATACCTTGGACAAGTTGTACCCTTGTACACCTCAAAGGCGGGCATCTGGAATCCTGGGGGGATAACTGAGTTTGGAACTAGGTGCGGGTCACGAGCATGGAAATCAGGCGCACGGTTCCTCTTCATTATTTTCCATCGCTCCTCGAAGTCACGAAATTCATTCTTGAATGCTGTAAACTCTGGATCGTCTATTTCCTTTTCTTGCACAGGCTGAAGTTGCATAGGAACAAAGTCGTCGGAGGGACGGCGAAGTGTCGGGTTAGACCTTACTCTGAAGCTAGTCATGCGATCCATGTCTTTGTTCTCCTCACTATCCTTTAGTAATACTTCCGGCTTGGTCAAATGGTAGAGACGGCGACTGACAGCAAAGATGGAAAGCCGAAATGAGCCACAACAAAGGAAGGACACATGCACAAATGTAAAATGCCATGCTAAATGCAGGATGCTAATGCGACAATGCAGACTTCAAGAAACTCAAAGTGTTTTCTCAATGTTATAATGTAGAATAATCGAAAAACCTCTTATTTTGAGAAACGATGAAAACAAAGTACTCTTTCAGAGTTTATTACAACGAAAGCAAAAGAAAACTTAGAACTCTATCCCACGGTCTTCTTTGTACGGAGCTCCTCTGTCAACTGGCCAATGCGACCCTGCAGCGCCGCTTTCTCGATGATAAGTCGTTCCACACACTCCTTCCAAGCCATGGTAGTGGATGGGAGATCATCGCTGGTAACAGCACTTGAGGAGGCATGAGGAGAAAATAAATCTCCTTGTGCCTTCCTCTTTCTGGCAACCTCTATTTCTGGTGTCTTCTGAAGTCTTTCCTTCTCTACTTTGAGGGTGAAGAACTTGTTCTTCCAGGCAGTCCTCAACTTCCGGGCTTCATCCAAAGCAATCCTTACTTGTTCAATTTCTTCCTCTTCGAACCAGTCGGGGTCATGAGGAGACAATACCATAGGTTCGTGGAAAGGAAAAGGCATCTTGAGATCGAGAGCCCTTTCTCGTACCCAACGTAGATATTCTTCAGAGACAGTGCAATCGGGGTATCCTGAGGCAGCTGTTCCTTCTCTGTCAATGTATTTCCATGCATAAATGATGACAGTCTTGAGATCTAGGTCCTCTTCTCCTTTGAAGTAGATCTCTTCCAACGCAACTGGGTCAGGTATTTGGATCATTGGGTGTCCAAACTGTCTACGGGCTAAGGCAGGATTATAACTTATACATCCCTCTCTTCCAATAAGCGGTACGTTGGGGAAACCTCCGATGCTAGGAATCATAGGTACGCCTCCATAGGCGGGATCATACCAAACAATGTCCGAATGGGTAAGGGCCATAAGTATCTCGGACCATCGAGGTGTTGCTACTTTGTCCCAAAGGGACGGATACCAGGTCAACCGAGCGATGAACCATGAGTACAGCAAGGGGGTACAGCATACAATGTGTCCTCCTCCTTCAGCATTCCTCGAGTGAATCGAAAAGTATGTATCAGCAAGCAGGGTAGGTACTGGATTCTTGAGTATGAAGAGCTTGATTGCATCCATATCAACAAAATCATCAATTTTAGGGAACCAGAAAGTCCCATAGACCAACAAAGCGAAATTGGCTTCCGATATGAGAACCTCCTTTCTTTCAGCATGGTACCGGACTTTCTCGATCAACAAATCAGCGGGGAACCCAAGGACTCCTTCCTTGGTGGTTAGGTGTGTCTGAACATCTTCTAGGCTGAGATGGGTGGCATTTGCAATTTCTTGGTGACTAGGCGTGTCTTCCCTTCCGGTGAATAGAGGTCGAACGGTCACAGGTATCCTCAAGAGTTTTGAGTACTCTTCCAAGGTCGGCATCAATTGGTAGTCCGGAAAAGTGATGCAGTGATACATCGGGTCATAGAATTGAACCAACGTTTCCAACAATCCTTCTTTCATCCTTAGCTCAAGGAAGCGAAAGACTCCTCCATATTCTGCTGCGAAGGCAAAGCGATCCTCGACGAGTTCGGCTAGTTCTCTCAAGCTTTCGAGGTTGGGACTCTGAAAAGTGTACTTCAGGGTTTCTCTTCTGAAATCCATGATTACAACACCTACAGAACGAAATTGAGTTTCTTGAAGTGAACAATGGAAAAAGAATGCAATGCAAGATGATTAGGACTTCATGGGATTCCTCTATTTATGGGCATTGCGGTAAAAGAAAACGTTTTATTAAATTTGAAACGGACTACATAAATATTCTTTCGAAGAGTCCCAAATAAAAGCTAGTAAAGACACTAAAGAAGCTTTGAATGCTGCTGCTTGAGCTGCTCTTCTAGTTGCGCTTTCTCACGGATAAGGTTGTCCACAATTATTTTCCAGATAGTGCATTGTGGGTCGGAGAAAAATAAATCCTCCATGACTTTCCTCTTCTTGCAGGGGAGTAGCTCTTCATCCTTCAATTGTAGCCGCTTCTGAAGTTCATCCTTCTCCTTCTGAAGTTCATCCTTCTCCTTCTGAAGTTCATCCTTCTCCTTCTGAAGTTCATCCTTCTGCTCTTGAAGTTCAACATTCTGCTTTTGATACTTATCATTTTCTGCCACTGCTACCTGGTACTTGTTTCTCCAAGATTCCAGCTCATGTTGAGACTTCCTTAAGGACACCTCTAACTCCTCGGCTTTAGACATAAAGACATAAGTGGGCTCTCTCTTTGGAGCTATGGGATCTTGACGGGAATAAGGCATCTTTAGATTGGTTGCCCTTTGTCTGACCCACTGGAGGTATGGTTCTAGAGACACACAGTTAGGCTTCCCTAGACTTCTCTTTCCTTTCTTGTATACCCTACGCCATGCGTCCAGAACTCTTCCTAGAAGCTCTATATCATCTTTGAAGAACATACCCTCTACTTGAATACTCTTGGGAGGTTCCTTCAACGGGTATCCCAACTGTCGACGAGCTAAGATAGGATTATAACTGATTCCTCCATCAAAGCTGAGCAATGGTACATTAGCAAAGTCACCGCAGCTATCAATGATTAGTACCCCATCATACACTCGGTTGTACCAATCGATGTCAGAATGGGTCAAAGCCATAACCCTTGGAGACCAATGCTCTTTGCCAATGTTTGTAAAAGAGCTAGACTTTGGCAAGTGTGAAATAAACCACTTGTAAAGCAGAGGTACACAGCAAGTAATCATCCCTCCACCACGAAGGTTTCGGAGATGTATAGAGTAATAGGCATTTCCCAACAGAGTTGGCACTGGGTTGTTCTTCATAAAGATCTTGAATGCTTTGAGATCGATGAAGCCTTCGAAACTTGGAAATAAGAACAGCCCATAAACAAGCAGAGCAAAGATTGCCTCAAACGGAGCCTTATTAGAATAACCAGCATAGAAGGAAGCTTTCTCGATCAGGAAACCTGTCTTTAGACCAAGAATTCCATCCTTAGTAACTAGGTTAGCTTTGACGTCAGATACCTTCAAACGGAGGGCTTTAGCAATATCTTTCTCATCAGGGTCCTTCTCTAAGAAGGGAAAAGGAGATTCCTCAAGGACAGGTAGACCGACCAAAAAAGAATACTCTTCCAATGTGGGTAACAGCTGAAAGTCTGGAAAGGTGAAGCAATGGTAGAGGGGATCATAGAACTGTAGTAGAGTGGCAAGAAGTCCTTCGTTCACTGAGCAACCCAACAAGGATATCAGCTTCCCATACTTGGTCTTGAATCCTTCTTGATCTTCGATGAAACCCCACAACTTCTTTAGGTCATCCAATTTGGGACTCTTAAAAGTATATTTCACAGTATGTCTCTTATCTGAAGTCATAATGACCTACAATGTTCATAAACGAAAGTAAATCCCATGAAGTCCAATGCAGAATGATGCTATATGAATGCAGCAAACACAAGTATTCACATAAGGACGATAAAGATAAACAAACAAGAGGGTGCCCTAGGTTTGCAACGAGCATGGAGAAAAGGTGTACCCTTCCCAAAGGTTTAAGGACTAAAGGTTGTTTGTACCTGTAGAACAAGGTTCTAATAAGGTTCCCAAAGTCATTAGCCCATCTTTCGGATATTATCAACTTCTCAAGTACTCGAGGGTTAATAATATTCTCAAGAGAACTTCTTTTGAGTGTAGCATCGCGTAGCACTATTTCGGGGGTACCCCCTCATAGCCCCGCACTACGTCCTAATAAAGGCCAAAGTTGGGTTAAGGTAACTACGGTCCTCAATATCATAGGCTCCAAGTCAAAAATAGTGAGTGTCTTCACGATTAATCGTTCAACAGTACTATTTCGAGAAGGCCTCAACTGAGCGGGATTCTCGATTCAACTTAGTAGGGATTCTACTCCCTATAAGCCTCCTCGACTATATCCCATCCTATCTTAATTTCTCTCAAAGTTCGGGTGTAGAACTTTATCTCACCACTCAAGGACAACAATCCCAAAAGGAATACAAGAGAAAGCATGTAAACACATAATCAAGTAGGCAGATATATATAAAGCAATAAATAAAACAAAATAAGATAGGGAAACCCACTAGAGAGAGTCCCCAGTGAAGTCGCCATTTCTGTCGCGGTGAAATTCGGATACCAAACTATTGATTAGTTTGAATCTTATATTCATTTTGCAACCGAACTTTGATTTGTCCAAAGGAAGGGATAAAGATCGAAATTCCCACAATGCAATGCAATGCAAGGTTTAGAGAGTTTTAGGTTCGGGGGTCGGTTAAACTTAGGGAAGGTACTAGCATCCTAAGTTTCTGTAGTACTCTACAGGAACCTCTTGTTTTATATTGTTTACTGCTATGTGTTTATCTGCTTAATGGCTTAGAGACCCTAGGGGTTTGTTTCTAAGTATACTCGATAAGGCGTCGCACCTTAGGCCTACATATCCTTACGGGAGTGGAATCAGAGTATGTTGTAGTTCACCCTAAAGGGTTAGAGGAGCTCTTTGACTGTGGTCAAAGTTCCTACGGGTTTAGGGTAGTTGTTTTGATTGGGTTTAGGAGAAGAGACGAGTCTTCATTTTAAGAGAGATTACTCAGTTTTAGCCACCACAAGTGTGTAGAAAAAATTTGTATTTGTGTATGTCGTCTTAAGAGAAGGGTTTCGAGCGCTTGGAAGGGTCGACAAGTACGCCTCTGTCTTCTCTTAAGCGATCAAGAGATATTGATTGTATTTATGTTGTGGGGCGTGACAAGTTATATCTCGCTTAAGATGATTAACGTCTATTCTCTATTGTGTTTATATTGTTTTTAAGTTGTATTGTTTTGTTTGTTCTATGTTGTAAAGATTAGGGTCCTTCCTATGGGGTAGGATCTATCCTAAGCGATCAACTTGAATGGGATCAAGGATCGTGGGGAGAATGATGCAAATGATGTGCAACTACACACAACGTTGAATTATGTGTAGGTTTTCCCTTTGGACGGATGCAATGCGATGCAACGAGGTATAATGACTTGCAGTAAAGATAAATTGCAGAAGGATAAACCATACACGAACGCATGAAAGCGCTGAGTGAGTGTGTGTGCATTGTGAATAAGATAAAGCAGATAAAGATAAATAATGTATACGCATGAAAGCGCTAGGATGTATGTGAGAGTGATTGTGTCGTGAGTGTAAGATCAATTTGTATGTTACGATGCAGATTGATTTTAAGAAAAATGTTGTATTATCTTGTCTTAAGAAAAAGTTGAGCTAGACTGTATGAATTGATTTTCAAGAAAAAGTTATACTAGTTAGATATAGTAAATTTTGATAGAAATTATTTTAAATGGTCATGTTTTATTAAAAGAAAATTTCCCTATTAAAGAAATAATATTAGGATAATATAAAAGGTTTAACAAAAGGTTTAAAATTTTTTAAGGTTGATTATAATAAAGATGGAATTGAGTTATTATATTAATGATTTAAAAAAGGTTTACTAAGTTTAAAATTAATAAATTAATTGATTTATTTGTTTTTTAGATTCAAGATTAAATCAGGACATATTTAATTAAAATTATTTTGATGAAAAAAGATTATATTACTAACCTAGGATTAAATAGATTTTAATTATTAATTAGAGGGTTAATTAAGTAAATAATAAAAAAGGGTTGATTTAGGGTGATTTACGGATGATTAGGTGTGTGGTTAGTGAATATGGTGGGTGATTAGTGTGTGATTTGGCATGCTAAACATTACAACCAAAATAATGAAAAAAATAAAAACAAACAGAAGAAACCCTGGCCCCAAATTCCACTCTGCGCCGCTACCCTCCTCGCGACCTCATTCTTCTTCTTCTAATCGACTCGTCCCTTCTTTCATCGTAGTTTCTCCTTCTCTTTCTACACAAACAAAACCGATAAACAAAGAAATATTAAAGTGTTAAAACAGAATCCTCACAGTGCTTTTTCGCGAATCTGGAGGGCAAGGAGGATGAGAGAATT
This sequence comes from Lathyrus sativus, assembly GCA_963859935.3. Classification (NCBI taxonomy): domain Eukaryota; kingdom Viridiplantae; phylum Streptophyta; class Magnoliopsida; order Fabales; family Fabaceae; genus Lathyrus; species Lathyrus sativus. Next base: position 542,177,334 of record OZ012737.1, read on the forward strand.
CCCAGCGATGACGGTGGTTTCGCAAGGCGACTGATGAGTTTCAAGAGCCGAAGGCTGAGGAGACGACGTGACTTGCTTCGTCAACAGGGTTCGCGACGGCGGCTGCGGTTTCCACGGTTAAGGAGATAAGTCGCTTCTCCGGCAAATCTCCAGATAAGTTTCTCTACAATTTTAGGTTTTTATTGAGTTTGGGATTCTCTGGGTGTGTGATTCGATTGAGGATCTTGTCCGTTTGGTTACGATGACTCCCCTTTTATAACCCCAAATGCTTTGAACGAAATTGATTGATGCTTTCAATGAGGATTTGAACCTTCCTTTCTTGTGTAGACAATTTTTGAAACATTCCCTTTCTTGTTTGATTGCAGTAATGATTCGTTTAATTTCTATTTCAATCTTGTGATTCAATTGGGATATGATTTGATTTTAATCTTCTGTGTTTTAATTTCAGGATTTGATTTATTCTTTGAGTAGGATATTCTCCCCTGAGGAATATTCTTCAATTAACTCGCTGATTCCTTGGATTTTGCCTTCGAACAATTTCGACAACGCGGATGAGATTGTAACAATATTGGTAAGAACATCAACTCTCGTGTCATTAAAACTCTTCCCCAAATTTATTCAAAAGTTTGCTGACCAATCCCTTCATCTGAACTGCAATATTAGGGGTGAAGCCTCTTCATCGTGAGACGGACTGCGGAGCGCGCTATCGTAACAGTTGCTGCGAGCTTCAAGACTATAGCTTGGCTTTTCTTGCTTTGACTTCTTTCTCACTAACAATATCTGATGTAACCAGGGTCTGCTGCGGTTTCCAAATTGAATCTTCAGCAAACGGTTGATAACGTAGGCACTGAACCTCCAATGGGAGCTGAAGCGTTGTGGCTAAACCGAATTAGAGCGAAGCGTGAGGTGCGCCACTTTGGGGAGTAGTATTATGCTGGTTTGTATTTGATTATATTGGATATGAATTGTTGGCTATTTCAAAGCATGATATCTGCCTTAATTCTCATCAGATTATCAGCCTTAATTTCTCTGTTCTTTGCAGAATCGCAGTTAAAGGTGTCGTATGTTGTCTGTTATTCCTACTGCAGGAAACAGGGCGGGTCCTTGGCGTCGAAACTTGTGGATTCTGCCTATAAACTGTTGAGTAGGTGCATTTGGAAGCTACAGTTGTTATTAATTTGAAGGTAGACACTCTTCCTCTTGAACTTCAGTAGGGAGGAGTGGTGCTTGGTATCACTTGGATGAAGGACCAGTTACGGCGTAGAACAAATAGTCGAGGGTGCTACGTTCACATATTCGATTTATACGCACTGCCCATTAGGGAAGTTGCTCCCGAAGCGGCAGATTATCATCAGAAGTTTCGGTTGAGCTGTTACCTCGTCATATCTGATTCCAATGTATGCTTCCAAGGTAGCTTTATCCGCAAAGTTTGTCTTTGGTTGTTTTACACGATTTAATGTATTCCCTTTTGTCAGTTTGCAGAATGGTAACACGGCGTGCTCGAACAAATCGAATCAGGTTCTGGCTCAAGGTAGCAACATTTGAGTGGTTAAGTGATATGCTCTTTTCCCGGCTTGATGTCTATTAGTTGTCAATGATTATGATTAATCTTGTTACTTTCTTGATTGCATGTACTCAGGTACTCCATCAATAGTCCAAGAAAGAACAACATAAAATTGGATGTAATGGGGAAGAAAAAAAAAACTGCTCTCACGATTACCCTTTGCAGCTGCAACTTATATTGGCTTGACACTATTCTCACCTGATTAGCTCCCGCTTTCAATAAGGAACTTAAGAGTCATGGACTCCCATCATCAGATGCGATGTGCAAAGGAGTTGCTGGCTATTGTTCAAGCTCAAGGTTTGATCTTGTTTTCTATCTGGCTAACTACTTCTGTAAGTCATTCTTGTTGGATTTGGAATAAAGAGGGATAAATCTCTGATATGCACATGATAATTATTGTTTTTGATATGATGGTGCATTAAGTTTCTTGGCATGAGTTCTATCAAAGCTTCTCATTTCTTTGCCCTGTTGTATAGGTTTTATCAAGGCTCAATTAGACAGTATTGTTGGATGAATATCGTTTTGATGCGGCAATTGCGGTCCTGATTTCCAATGTCCCATGAGGTAGACAGTTCTTTCTTCATGGCGGAACTGATATCCCCCTCTCTGGTGTCAGCCTGCTCTTCACTAATCTTTCTAACATCGTCGTAATTCCTTTCATTATGCAGGTCCGGTCCTTCCGTGAATCCACATAAAAGTCATTTTGCTTATGTCGCGAAGAGAAGGTACGGCGAACTCCTGGGTGGATCTTATATGCGGAAATCCCTGCGGAATCTGATGCACCGAGGCGTCTCCCAATGTAGAACAAGCACTTGCGATGCCCACCGGTCGTTACGTGCGTTACCGGCAAGGACAATCCTGCTTGACATTTAGCAGACCATGATTGTTGTGTATCTTTTGTGATTTCATAGAACTCGTGCAAACTCGTGTAACCAACTTGATTTCTTGTGTAGGCAAACTTGATTAATTTAGGAAAGCAACTAGATCATCTGATGCAGACAGTTTATGGCAATTCGTAGAAAAACTTTATGTACTCCCAGTTGGTTGGGTTGATCCAAATTATTGTGTCACATGGTGTAATAAAGCTATAAACATATGTCAGAACTTAATGCTATCCCATTGAATTGCTATAACAACTTAGACTTAGCCCTTTTATATCTTCCAACATTTGAAAAACGATATTCACTGTCTCTGATGAATGCTTTTAACACTCCTAGCGATTCCAGAATGTAAAGTAATGATGTCTTCCCCTTAACAGGATATTGTTGGTCAAACCTTCTAAATTTAAATCCTCTTATTTGAACACAAATGTAATATTCAAAATGTAATTTCAATTGTCCACATTTGGTCGTTTATCAAAGCTTCCTTCGAGACCGCGTTAACTCCCCATAATAAGATTTGAAAATCCCTAGTCCCAAAACCGTTTGCCGGACTCGTGTTCATGAGTCACGTATGCCGAAGATGCATATTCTCATATAGCTCCGAAATGTGAACCAAACGTCACGGGAAATGGTCCTTTGTTTGGGCTTTTTGTACTCTTGCAATGAAATGTTTGAATTAACTTCATGGCGACATTTGAATCACTTCTTGAACTTAAGACTTGATGGAACTTGTCTTTCTTGAATTAAACTCAAAGAATTTGAAAGCTTGTTAAAAGTGATAATCCCACATTATGAGCAAAACTAGTTATGCTTGGCATGTATAATTATTTGATAGGCTGCACCATCTGGATTTTAAACACATACGAACTATCTTGAATTTAAATCCTCCTTATTTGCATTAGAAGGCCACATAAAACTGGTCAGGGATGTCTCAACAGCCAAAATGATCTTGCACACCTTTGTTAGTCCTGATAAATACGCATATAGGGACAAAAAGATAAAACGTAATAAAATGCAAAAAGAGGTGGGATCTTACGGTCAAAAATTAGGGTGCAACACCATCATAGCCTTGTGGTGGCTCACCAGTCAACGGAGCCATAGTCCGGAGTTTAACCAACCGAAGTTGAAGCAAGAGTTGCAACATCTGAGCATAAGTCATAGGGATCTGGTTGAAGATTCTGTCGGACTGCTTCGTCCTTTGAGCATACCTCATAATCCTAGGATTGTCTCGGGAAACAGGAAGACGAGGAAATACTGGAACCTCAGGTTGTGTAAAATATCTTTGAGGCACTTCACGCCTTGGGAGAGGTTCCACATGTAAAGGTGGGATGGCCATCCCTGCTGCAGCTTCGGGCACATGATCGCCTTCCTTTCTCAACACATTCCTCATGACTTCTGTTATCAGGCCCATCTGAGTCTTCAACTGATGGACTTCTTCTCTAAGCACTTTCTGATCCTGAAACAAAACTTGCATGTCCGTCATGAATTGTCCCATTTGGCTTCGGATTCCCCTCAACTCTTCTCGAATTTGTTCCATGGTCGTCTCTGTTGGTTTCCTTTGGGTGGAATGATCTTCAATTCTGGAACAAGCCGGATGGAAAACCACATGAAGCAATTACGCCCACAAAATTAGAACACCTCTATGCAAATGAATAATGATGCAATATGCAAGACATGCAAAGAAATGCAAATGAATATGCAAATGCAACAGGGGATCAAAAGTTGTTGTGTTGTTGACGGTGACGGACCAGCGCTTCGCCTTGAGACCAAACGACATTAGTACAAGGAACCCACTGTAACTGTTCCTACTGACAAACGGGTAGGATGAAGGTCAAAGTTTCCTGCAAGGCAGCACAACGAGATATCTCTCACCTCGGGCGGGAAATCTATCGGTTTATAAGAGGGTATTCCAAAGGCTTTTCAAACAAAGTCCCATGCACTAACCCTCAAAAGTTTCCCATCATAACGATTACTCGTAAGACGGTAATCCCTTCAAAAGGATGAACACAGAGTTATGTTTTAGCAACCTTTGGAATAAGGTTCTACAAAAGGTCCTCAGAATCGCGGACTCTCAAGTTGAAGATAAGAACGCCATTACGACTACACGTAAGACATAATTATTCTAACGGAGTCTCCTCTGAGCGGTGAGATTCAATCCAACTCAACGAGTCCTAAGTCTCGCAAATCAGAAAGAATCCACCTCCTAACTTAGTGTGTATGCTCGAAAGCTCGGGTAGAAAGCTTTATCCTCACAAACCAAACCAAATGAACCCAAGAAGTTAGAAAGAAACATAACCATAAAATAAATAGCAAAACAAATAAAGCACAAATGCGACAAACCAAAATAGGCGTGGCTTGCTAGGTCTCCCCAGCAGAGTCGCCAGCTGTCGCTACTCGAAAAACTGCATCGCGCAACGACGGGAAGGCGAAAAGAAAGGACAGAAGAGTCGCCACCGAACTTTATTTATCCCATGAGGGGAAAGGAAAATATCGAGAAAACCTTAAGAAAGAAATGGATAAGATGGTCTCGCAACCAAGAACGGGTTCGGAAGCCGGTTATGCGAGGGGAAGGTATTAGCACCCCTCGCATCCATCGTACTCGATGGGAACCTTTTGTTTGTTGATGTGCTAAAATATTATGCTATAAAAGAGTGTTTCAAAGGGTAAAGGGAAAGGTTTAGAAACGAGAGAGAGAGGTAACGAGGGAGAAAGGAGATAGAACGGACTCGGTAGGACTTCGCGGTCCTAGGCCTACGTATTCTCAACGGATGTGAGAAAGTCAGAGTCGACGTAGTTCGGGGAACTACAGATATAGGGGGAGTGTGCTCGCCAAGGATTGTGGCCCTTGTGCCTACGTATTCTCATCTGGTATGAGAAATCAGAGCAGCCGTAGTTCGGCCTACGGTGTGTTGATGTTTTTTATGGATGATGCTATCGTGCGCATTCTAGCAGTTAGGTGTTCCGCTGCTCGCTCGTTGGAGACTTAGGCGTTACCTGTTTGCGGTAGAACGGACGTAACATATCCTTTTTTGAAAAAAATGATTAGTTTTCGCCACGCGGGGCAAGAAGTCACGTTTGATTGATTGGATTGTTTTTTAGGGGGGGCGAGACAGGTCCTCGGATAGTAACCCCTACAGGTAGTACCCGATTCGTTGTCTCAAAGTTTTTTGTTATAAAAGGGTGTGGTGAACGAGGCGTCTTCGTATTGAAAGACGAGCGTCGAAACCACCCTCACTACAGTGGGCATCCCTATGCTCGGAGAAGAAGAGGTCTACACCCAATCCTCTCTCTTTAATTCAATACAAAGAGAACTTCGTTCTCTTATTAAAGATGTTTTTGGTTTTAAATGGTAAGTGCTTTGCGACAGAGAACCCTACGGTAAACGTCAGCACTCGGGATAGGAGAAGGCCTACGCCTAACCACTCCACGACCATTCAAGTTTTTGTTATGAAAAGATTTGAAAATGCACTCGGTACAAGACCGAGGTTTTAGGAGGAAAAGGATAAGGATGAGTGCGAAGAATACAAACGTCTTCGCATTGAAAGACGAGTGTCAAAACCACCCACACTACAGTGAGCATCTCGACACTCGGAGAGGGAGAAAGTCTACACTTAATCCTCTTGTTTAGTTCAATACAAAGATGATTTGATTTTGAAAATTGTTTGATAAAGTTTTGAATCGAGTCGGGACAAGTAATGAAGAGAGAAAAGAGGTGGTCTCGGATCCGACGATACTTATCAATATATTGACTTAGTAATCGATTTATGGAAGCGTCGTCATCGACCCAAAAGGAGGAAATGTCCAATGACAAATGAGAAATAATATTCAACTTCTATAGTAAATATATATCATAATATTTATTTGTAAAGTTCTAAAAAAAATATTAAAAGAAAATTAATATATACAACATTCTAAAAAAAACAAATATAAAATGCAAAACTGTTTGAAAAAAACATATTAGTAGAATGTTTTATAAATATAACCTAAAACTAAAATCTAAGAGGTATTTATGATAACTAAATTATATAAAAAAAATTACAACAAAAACATTGGAAAGAAAACAGGAGGGTGTATCTCAAAATGGGATGTACATACCAATTGTCACGATGGGCCTAAGCCCAAATCATCATAAATAATAAAAAAAACAAAATAAATTAACATAAAAATAAATAAATAAATGAAACAACTAAAAACTCAAAAGACATCCTCTTCCACACTGCAAACGAAACCAACTACCAAGATTAAGCGCAAAATCAAAACACCAGGTTCCTCAAAACACATACGAAAATGGAGTTAAAGCTGAATCCCTAACCTCACTCCGTTTCAATCGATCCGAGCTTGTTGGATTCTTTCATCTCGGCTTATCTCAAATTTACGCTCAAAGTTTTGATACGAGGTGTGTTTCTTGTTCTACTTCTTCTCATCAATTTCTGATTTGGGTTTAATTTGAAAAAAAAAGGGGTTTGGGGTTTTATGGATTAGTTGTTGGAGTTCCGGTTTAAGAGTTTGTTTGTTTTGTTTTTATATAGGTTGATGAAGGTACCGTCGCTGGTGGTTCGAAATCAGGGGTTTTCTAGTGATTTTAGGGGAAGAGGATTGGAGAAAGAGTGATTGAAGGCTATGGAGGAATTTCGGGTCTGAAAGTTTGTTGTGGTTGGCGAAAAAGAAGGTCGGGTGGATCTTGAGGAAGAATAAGAGGGTGAGTTTGTAGGGGTTGTTGGAAGGAGAAGGTGAAGGTTCGGTGATGAAGTTTATGGAGGTTTTGTTTGAAGAGATGAAGCGTGAAGGAAATGAAAGGGATTTGATGGGAGTTTATTGGAAACAGAAGAAGATGATGTATGAAGTTTTGATTGAAATGAGTTGAAGGTGGTTGGATGATGATCGAAGAAGATTGTTGTTCAGAAAGTTCGTTGTTTCGAGTTTGTCGCTTCAAGTTGGTTTCAAAAGTTGAGGACCTTTAGCGGTGGCTTCGAGTGGTTTTGATTTAGGGATGTTTCACAGTTGTGAATGAGTGTTGGTTTGTGTCGAATGCTGTTTCTCGAAGGAGGTTGAAGGTTGATGATATGGAAAGGTGTTTCTGGAAATATATTCGGAGATATGAAGGTTTGAATGTGGCTGGAAAAATCTGGGTGAATGTTTGGAGGTGTGAATGTTTGTTGCAGAAGATGATTGAAAGTAGAAGAACATGGAAGTGATGGTGGTTTGAAGATGAATGTGAAGTTTTCTAGATTTTCGAAATGGTGGTGCGAGAATGATGATGGAAGGTTAGAGGAATATTGGAAGAAAAGGTTGAGGTTAAGGTTGTTTTTGTTTTTCTGGTTTTGTGTATCTGAAGTTAATAAAAGGTTTTGTAGTAAGGTTCCTTCTATATTGCTTCCAGTGGATTCATATCGTGTCCAAAAAATGGTTCTGTGAAAAATGGTTATGTATTGTCAAGAAATGCTAGCAGTGTGTGAATGTGGCCTTTACAGGCTGTGAGTTTGTTGTTGTAGCAGAGTTGTACAGCTTGTGCAGAGCCTGTCTGGCATGGCTTGTAGGTTTTGCAGAGTGATACAGAGAAATGGAAAGTTGCAGAAGGAGGGGCGAATTTCAGGAACTTGCTTGCACCATTTGGGAAATTTCGCAGGTATTGTCTGGTGTGTTTATGAAGTAGTAGCAGAGATGTTGTTTGGTAGTAGTGGCAGCATAGTAGCAGGCTAGGTTTGTGCAGAGTATTGTCTGGTGGTGTAGGTTGTAGCATGCGAATTCTCAATGTTGGAACCAATATCATCAATCATGGTTCCTTGTTCATGGACAAGCACAGCCAGATCTTTGAAAATTTCATTAACTTCACCGATTTGTTGTTGTATTTCTTGAATGTCTTGCTCCCTTTCCTCAATGATTGCCTCATTGAAGGCAATTTCATTATCTAAGAATAAAACCTCCTGCCTCCTGGATTCGACAAGAAGGGCACGCTGTTCTGGTGTCTTATCAGAGCCAATATCCATTTCATTGGCTGTATAGCTAGAAGGAAGCATTGCTTGTGGAACAAAAGGAGTGTAAGCTGTTTCCCCCTCCGCTGAAAGACGTTGTGCCTTCTGAAACTCTTTCAACAACTGCTTGAAAATCTTTCGCAAGTTTAGCATCTGCTATTTTCTTGCTTGCATTAACTTCAGCATGGTGATCAATATCACTAGCCTGTTTAAGCTTAGCTGATGTATCCTTCACCAACTGCCCAATATGTTGCCTTGTCTTGTGAAGCTTTTCACGGAGGTCAGGGGTATCTTTGGGGGTTCCAAGCGTATTAACCAGTCTCTGAAAGGTTGATACGGCTGTATTGATCTGAAAAATATCGGCAGCGACCGCCTGCGTTGGGTCTTGCTCACCGTTGATCGGTCCACGTCTAAACGGCCGGCCAGATTCAATGTCCTGGAAGCTCATAATTCTCCCTGATTGAGTTTTTTCCTCTTTAATCTGTTTTTTCTTTCTTTCAGAAAATTTATGACACTTTTCTCAATGTTACTGTTTTTTTCTCATCGCCTGTCTTCTCTACCTTCTCTTCAGGTTCCTCCACCTCAATTGAAGACAAATTCTCAACCTCGGGTTTGGATGGGCTTTTAGCAGGTATAGATGGAGGATTACTTGTAGAATTTCCTTTGGATCTTCGCAAATACACTACCTGCATATGGTATGTGTCGTCAGCATTTTTTACCACATATATTTCAAATAACGGTGTTCCAGTAGATGATGTGAGCAATTGTCTTGGACTGTAACTCTTGCCGACGAACCTGCCCATACCAGGACTTATACGTATTAATCTACCAAATGGGCTCTCTGAATCTTTTGAGTATCCTACCCACCAACCCACCAGTCCACTTCCAGTGTGTCTGCATAATCTCGAAGCATCATGGTAGCGCTCATCATCAATCGCATTCTTCAACTGAGACAGAATTTCAGCAACACTGTCCTTGAATGTAGCTTCTTGTATAGCCCTCTTTAACTTCGCCGCTTCTGAAAACTCTTCTTTCTCAACAGCATCTTCGAGTTGAAACTTGAGAAGAGAGGTGAAGCTTTCAGCCTGTTCAATATCAGAGAAAATGGCGAAGCCAACGATTCCAATCCCAGTTAAGAGAAGTGTCGTTGGTGGAATTGGGGGTACAGCGGAAAAAGTGAGGGGTGCGGTTCTTTCTGGGAAAAATTGAAATTGAGGGATTAGTTTGAAGAGGAAAAGACGGTGGTTTTGTTGTGGCTTTTGAGGTTTTGCAAAGCTGACTTGTCTGTTTTTGTGCAGGGTACATGTTTCACATTTTGGTGATTTTATTCATCAAAGTAGTCGGATGTTGTGTAACATAGGCACGAAAATAGTAGCACGGTCACAATAGAGAAAGCAGCTACTTTGTTGTTGTAGCTTTCTGCATTTTGGCAATGGTCTTGTCGCAAAATAGTCTTGGTAGTACAGATTTTGCTGGCTGAAGAAAGGTGGGAACCATATGCCACATGGGTAGAAAGTCTCTTGCTTGGTCATGCTTGCAAGTTAGCGTGAAGCATCACCCTGGAGCCTTTTCTTATTATTATTTCTTGGCACTTGTTGTAATGATCTTTTGTTACAAGTTGCAATTGCAATGTACTTCCAAATGTCATTTGTATCTCATATTTTTTCCTTTGAAAATTGATTTATCATCACAAACATACTATGGCCCATGGGCATCCGTTGTAAAACAAATTCTTGCATAATTGGGAATGGACTTTGAATGTGCTATTTGTGCCTTAGTTTTGATTTACCAACTTAAATGGAGTACACTTAAAACCATTTCCATCTTACTTGAAATCCAACTCGAGATGAATGAATTAAAATTTGGTTTCTATGTTAACCACATTCAACCCAAAAATGAGTCATTCTTAAATATGGAATGGATTATAATCTTGAATCAATGAAACCAAAAAAATAAAGTTGAAATAATCTTGAACTTAAAGCCCCCTTTGAATTGTGACGAAACACAAAACTCACTTTTAATCTTTTTGGACAACATTATGGACCAAATGAACCTGTTTTGATCTTAAGGAATCACAATGCGCTGCATAAAATCTTAACTGGAGGGGGACAGATTCCATATGATTCTCCACCATGAAACATATAAGTTTAGCCCAGGCTGATAACTACACTGCCACTTTACCCAATCCTGAGTTCTGATGATTATCCACCTGACAACATGATACTGAAACAAAACACTTGTTTTATCAAGATTAGATCAAACTTCCACTGAATGCCCAAACCACACCTCACACTCCCAATCTGATAACAAGTTTTATCCTGATTAAAAATTGAAACCCTAATTTCATCCTTTTTTGCCTAAGCATTGTTTAGATGAACCGAGTGACCATTTCCACTCCTCCATGACCTCTGAGGTATTCAACAAACTTCTACCTCATGCTCACACCAATGATAAAACCCTATGGACCCCTTGACAGTCTTCTGATGGTTTATACCAGTGCCTTTGCTTGAGCTCGAAACCAATAAAGATTTTCCTCTTGAGTGGTGCACAGACAAACACTTGATCCCCTGTAAATGTAGAATGTTATGTAATGCAATATGCTAGAACAATGAAATGAAACATAAACCAAGTAAAGAAGAGGTTGGTCAAATTTTGGGGTACAACAGTACCCATCTGAGATAAGCCTCCATAGGAATATTGTACTTAGGCTCCAGTGTCTTGCTGTCAATCTTGTTTACCTTTCCCCAAGCTCGGATGAATCTCTGACGGTAACCCTGAAGATCGTTGTCGTAATCAAACACAATGCCCTGAATCAACATGTCATGTGGACCATCGCTCCGGGCGTAACCAAACTGTCGTAAAGCTAGAGATGGGTTGTAGGTGATGCCTCCTCTTATGCCTAGAAGTGGCACATTAGGAAACTCCCCACAACGGTCAATGATGGTGACATTCTCCATAGATCTGGAGCACCAATGGATGTCTGAGTGAGAAAGTGACATGATCCTCTTGGACCATCTGAACCCTTGCTCATTCTTCATTACTGAGCGAGGAAGGTGAGAAATAAACCACCTAGAAAGTAAAGGTATGCAGCACATCAAAGTTCCTCTTGCCCTTGTAGTACGGGTGTGAAGAGAATGTAGGATGTCTCCAAGTAAGGTAGGCACTGGATTGTGACTCAGGAATATGTTGATGGCATGAACGTCTATGAACTGATCAGGATTGGGGAACAACACTAAGCCATAAATCAATAAGGCTAAGATCTCCTCAAAAGCATCGTAGCTCATAGCCTTCAAGAACATTTGAGCTTTATCCACTAATACCTTGGCAAGAATACCTTTAACTCCACTTCTCGTCTCTAGAACAATGTCAGACTTCTTCAGATGTAGAGCTGCAGCAATAACTTCTGGTTTAAGCTCCTTCTCTAAGCCTGTGAATGGCTTCTGATCAAGAACAGGTATACCCAGAAGTTTAGAGAACTCCTCCATGGTTGGAACCAGCTGATAATCAGGAAATGTAAAGCAATGGTGCTTAGGGTCAGAGAACTGAAACAGCACGCTCATCATGTCTTCACTGAACCCTGAAGTAACTAGATCCAATAAGTGACCATGTCTCTTGTTGAACTGGGAATGATCAGGCACTAGGGAAACCAACTCCTTGAGCTTAGCAGGTATCCCTACAAAGTTGATCCTGATGGTGTTTCTACGAGCAGAAGCCATGACCTGCAACAAAGAACAAAGATAAATCCTTTGGTCCTTGAAATGGTTAGGGAAAATGATATACTTATGATGCATGATGATGTCATGATGTCATGCTCAATCACAAACATGTGGCACACACAAACAAGTCACACCATAGCCCTAGGTTTAAAGGCTTGCATGAGGTTCAAAGGCAAGTACCCTCCCCTGAAGTTAGATGGTTCATCCTGTCCTACAAAAGTAACCAGGTTCTAAGGGATCTCAATATCATTGATCCTTCACAAGGGTGGTTGTTCAGAAGGCAACTTACTTGCCAACCAAAACCCTCCAAGTTTAAGATCTCAATGAGTGTAGTATCGAGTGTCAACCAACTTCAGTCTGCACCAAAGCCGGTTACCTCACTACTTTCTAAAGGCCAAGATGAGTTAACTAGGGTTCTAAAAGTCAGTTAGTGCATTGACAACATATGGCAGCCTCAATATTATCCTCAACTTGACTTAAGGAATATAAGCACCAACCAAGAAGCCGCACTAACTATGGCCACCAGATCAACCGTATCGATATACGTCGTACAGTTTCCTTGGTCTATTGCCATTTACCTAAGGTACACTAGATCCGGGTTAGGACCTTTCACACATAAGAGCACCCCAACAATATAATAATAAAGCAAACAAGGCAAACAATTTAAAGTGATCTTAATTCCTAAGGGTACCCCTCTTAAATAGGTCCCCAGCAGAGTCGCCAGTTCTGTAACCCGGTGAACTGACTTTAAACAATGTTGCGGATAGCAAGAGTCGCCACCGACTTTTATTTTATCCATAAGGAAAGGTTATAAAAGAACAGGAAAGACCTTAGAGAATATTTTGGGTCCGGGGGGTAGGTTATGAAAAGGGAAGGTGTTAGCACCCTTTTCATCCATGGTTATCCATGGGCTCTTAGGTACTTAAGCTCACTTTTGAATTGTTTTGAAAGTGTAGTGTGTGAATAGAAAATTTTCAGAATAGTTAATAAATAATCCATGTAAGGATGTGTTAAGAACTTGTTTGAAAACTTGTTGAAAATTTGTTTAAGTGTGAAACAGTTTTGAAGTGAGCAAGTATCTAGGAGTAGCCTACCCTAATGTTTTAAGGTCTTTCTTATTCTTTATTCTTTCCTTTAGTAAGACTATCCCTACTATAATGGAGTAGGTAGTCCTTACTTTGGATGTTAAGGGATATGTGAGGGACAATTTGACTTTGAAGGCCATTGTGGGATGTAATAAGCACATATAAGGGACCATCATCATTTTTCGAAAGGGACTCGATTCGTAAAGGCAACCATAAGGGACTTTGATGATTTTTCTATTTGAGGGACTTGCTTTATACACCCCACTTAACCATTATTCGTAGGCAACTTGAGGGATATCCTTAGGAAGTGAGACGGCGATTAAAATCGACTTACGTGTGTGACGTGTTTATTTTAATTATCTTTATTTAAAAGTGATCTAAATTTATTTTAATATTACATACATGTTGTTACACTCCCTAATTACTAACCATAATAATAATTAAATAATTAAACAACTTTACATCCAAGAAACAATTACAAAATAATAAGCAAAATAATTAAATAGCAAAGATAAATAAAATATAAATAAGCAATAATAAATAATAAAGGGGGTTAATTCTAAGTTTACTCGGCAAGACATCGCATCTTGTGCCTACGTATCCTTACGGGAATGGAATCAGAGTAATCGTAGTTCCCCTCAAAAGGGAGGTTAGAGACTTCTTGACTGTAGTCAAGGTCTCAAGGGGAATAAACATGTCTTAAGGACACGCTTACGCGGAGTGTAGAAACTCCAAATCTCTACGTTGAAATGTTAAGTTGTAATTAGGGTTAAATTAGGGATTCCACGGCGGGAAACCCTAAAATGAGCGCGGCGGCTCTTTGACCTAATGCTAAGGGTAAAATTGTAATTTTGCCTGCGGCGAGGCATTTGTGAAAATTAGGGTTTGTAGTTTGTAGTTTTGAGGATTTGAAATTGAATGTGTGAAGTTTTACAGACTATTGGCGCGGCGGCCAAACAGTTAGACCTAACCTTCGGATGTGTGCAATGTGACAGAAATAATAGTAAACGCGTGAGATAATTGAATCATGCAAACAGAGAGATAATGTCATAATTTAAACCATGCAAGCAGAAATTTAAAGGCAGAATTTAAAGAACGATTGTTAAGTTCGCGAGGTTACATGAGAGGAGCAGATACAATATGATAATGAAATTTGAATTGAACAATAATAAAATAAAATAAATAACGGTTCTAGTTATTATTTTAAAAAAAAAGATTTTAGTTATTATTTTAAATTTATCTAAAAAAAGTTTTTCTTAAAAAATAATAGGTTTTCATATTAATTTGGAAAAGATGTTAATGTTATTTATTTTAAAAAACAGATTTTTATATTATAACAAATTTTAATAAATTAATGATAACAATAATAATAATAATGGTAATAATAATGATAATAATGATAATAATAATAAATAATGATAATAATAATAATAATAATAATAATAATAATAATAATAATAATAATAATAATAATAATAATAATAATAATAAAGCAATAATGAATTTTAAATGTGCCAAATAACCCAACAATGTTGCTAACGCAGAAATGCGCTCATCGCAACCAGATCTAAATCGGACGAAACAAAATTTATCGCAAAGAAAAAGAAATTAAGCAAAAAATAGTATTATTGCTCACACAAAAATGCGATCATCGCAACCAGATCGAACTAACACAAATGTCACGCGTCATGCACACAAATGTGCAAACATCGTATCGACATAATTCGATCAAAAATCTTATATATATAAACTCTAACAATTTAAAAAATTATATATATATAAACGTAACAGTAATAGATAAAGAAAAAGAAATAACGGTAATAGATGAAGAAAAAGAAATAACGGTAAAAGATGAAGAAAAAGAAACAACAGTAATAGATGAAGGAAAAGAAATAACGATAAACGATGAAGAAAAAGAAACAATAGTAATGGATGAAGAAGAAAACTAAATAACGGCAAACGGCACTCACTTCTCTTAGGTTTTTTTCATTCTCCTCTCTTTTTCCAACAAGGCAACACATGTATATATAGGGAACAAATTAGGGTTAACACCAAATTGTCAATAATGTCCCTAAAGCCCATTTTAAAGCCCAAACTAAATAATTAGTTAAGAAAAAATAAAATTTAAATAATTTAAAATAATTAAAATAAACTAATAATCCTATTGATTCCTAAAATCAAAAATATTATAAAAAGAACAAAATTTTTTTCAATATTTTTTATTTTATGATTTTTTGGATATTTTTATGAATAATTTAGAAAAAAGTGAAAAAAATAATATTTTAAAAAATGATTTAATTAAAATACGAAAATAATAATTAAATAATAATAAAAAACTATTTTTGTTATTTTTTTAATGAAAGATAGAAAAATTTAGAGTAAAAATAATAAAAAACAAAAAAAAAGTGACAAAGGTGAGATTCGAACTCTCAACCTCTCACACTCATAACTCCTTACACATGTCCTCCTGCCAATTGTGCCATTTTTACTTTTTAGAAAAAAAAAATGCATGCCATATGATATTTACCTGCAAAAAGTCAAACGACTACACAAATTTGTTAGTAATTGATTAAATGCAATGAAATGCGACGACAAATCTTAGGGCAAAATTTGGGGTATTACAGTTATTATGATAATATTTCTCACCCAACCTCTCTTTGATGTTGGCAAAAAATCATGAAGTTTGACTTTGGTTTGACCACAGTTGACCTCAGTTTGACCTTTTAACTGCATTGACTGCTTTTGACTTATCTGATCATCTGACTGAGCAAACTTTTGAGAAAAGTCTTGAAACTTGACATGGGGGTTCTTATACACATATAAGATGTTATGAAGCTCACTTGAAGTCTTGGAAGTCCATTTAGCCTGATTAAAGTCAAAACCCTAGTTTTGGATGCACTGCTTAGGAGGTGCATTGTCTGAGGGAATTGTCAACTCTTCTGACCAATTGTGAATTTTGTGAACCTTGTGAACCTTCTTGGAACACAAAGTCTTGTATTGTGAGGGCAAATTTTGGGGTGCAACAGTACACATCCTTTTTTCCCAAACACCTCATAACTCTAAAACTTTTACCCTTTGTTACCTCTAGATTTAAGTTGTCTATTCGACCGTGCTACAAGACTCGTCACAACTTCCAAATGACGCTGGAACAGATCGAAGAGACCCAGAACACCATGAGGGGTGATATTGACGCACTCAAAGTAAAGATGGACCAATAGCTAGAAACCATGATGGCATTGGCCATAAGGAAAACAACGTTGAAACTATAGCTGATGCCAGGAAGATTGCTGACAAGGTAGGAACTTCTGGAGTCATTAAAATAGCTCCTCCTCCTCCTATCCATGTGGACCTAGCTGAACATTCTGCATCTGCCCATCATGGCTCTGAAATGGGAATGGACGAGCAGTGCGACTCTTTTCTCCAACCTCGTCCTCCTCCTCAGCATAATGTGGGGGTTGTAGCTGACTTTTCCGCGGATAGACTATGCACTTTAGAAGAGAAGTTCAAGTCCTTGGAGTTCCAAAAAACTCCAGGATTTGATGTTGTTGATATGTGTCTAGTTCCCAGACTGGTGATACCAAAGAAGTTCAAAGTCCCAGACTTTGACAAATATAAGGGGGTCAGCTATCCCAAGACTTATCCGAGAGCATACTATCGCAAGAAGGCTGCTCATATTGAGAATGACTTGCTCTTAATACATTATCTCCAAGATAGCCTCAGCGGGGCATCATTGGAATGGTACATGCAATTAGAGAAGGGGCAAGTTAGCACGTGGAGGGATCTTGCAGATGCGTTTTCCAAGCATTATCAGTACAATATTGATTTAGCACCGAATCACACACAGCTGCAGGACATGACTCAGCGTAATAATGAGTCATTTATAGAATATGCGCAAAGATAAAGAGAGTTGGCAGCTCGTGTCCAACCACCACTTTTGACCAAAGAATTAACAGATATATTTATGGGAACATTACAACCTCAATACTTGGATCGCATGCTTGGATCCATTTCCCTAACTTTGCTGAAGTGGTGTTCGTGGGAAAAAGGATTGAAAGTCAGTTGAAAAAGAATAAAGCTACAATTGTTGCTACAAACGGAGGTAGAAAGCCCTTTGTGAAGAAGAGGGAAGAAGACACTAATTCCATAATGAGGGGGCAAAGAGACAGAGCCCCAATGGAGATTTAATACCAATAAGTAGTTGTGGTCGCTCAGGCTCCCTATCAATAGCCTGCTCAACAACAGGTTCAACAACAACCCAATTATCAGAGAGTTCCTCCTCCACAATACCAAAATTCTCTAGCCTAGAGGCAGCAGAGGCCAAGACTTCCAAGAAGGCACATTGATCCAGTACCAATGTCATATGGTCAGATCTTTTCTCAGCTAAACCAGAATGGGCATTTAACACTGCGAGACTTGCACCCGACAACTTTTCCATACCCTCCTGGGTATGATACCAACGCTCATTGTGAATTTCACAAGGGCCCCCTGGACATTCCATAAATAACTGCTATGCGTTCCAGAATAGGGTGCAAGACTTGGTGGAATCTAAAGATCTTACTTTTACACCTAGAGGTGCCAATGTTAAGAATAATACATTACCTACACATGGAAGTTCTTCTGTTAATACCATGGAGGAGAGCAATGGTTTGATGCTGATTACGAGTGTTGAAGATGTCCGTACTCCAATGGATGTTGTTGGAGAACAATTGAAGAAAAGTGGGATAATCCCCCAAGAAGAAGCAGAGAATTTAACTGATGAAGTGCTCAAGGAATATTTGCAGAGGTTCCTAGAGTAGGGGACAATACAGATAGAACGTTGGGATCCGAGTGTGGCTGCCATTGAAATTTAATATGACGAGACAAAAGCTTATCTGCTAAGGCGAGATCGTTCAGCTCCGGTAGTTATACAATATGATGCATCAGAAGCCTTTCAACAAATGCTTCTTTATCCAACACCCATGATTATGCAATATGATGAAGCTGATACCAACAGACAAAGACCAACACGGCCAGCTCCGATAGTGATTGAATATCTTGCTGATATACCTGAGCCTAAAGCTGGTAAGCAAGGGCCAGAGAAATTAGTGATTGAGTATGAGGAAGCCAAATGTGATGATGTGGTTGGACCCAGTGGAATAACCCGTAATGGTCGATTATTTGCTGCCAGGCCATTAGAAACACCTGCTAAAGATAAAGGGAAAGCCGTCAACACGACAATTGAGTTTCCAAGTGTAGAGCCACCAGCAGAAGTGTCATCTCCAAAATCAGCAGTTACGCAGAAAGAAGCTGAGGAGTTTTTGAAAATTATCAAGAAAAGCGACTATAAAGTAGTCGACCAATTGAACCAAACTCCTGCTAAGATTTTTATGCTTGCACTAATACTCAGTTCAGATGCATACATGTTGTCATTGATGAGAGTGTTGAGTGTTTGCATATCACTAAAGACATCATTGTATCTCAATTTGACGATGTGATAGCCAGCGTGACTACCAGAAATTTCCTTGGGTTCAATGACGATGATCTAACTTTAGAAATAAGGAATCATAACAAAGCTCTCCACATCTCCATCAGGTTTTAGGACACTTTGATATCACGAGTCTTGGTGGACACAGGTTCTTCTTTAAACGTGCTTCCCAAGATCACTTTGGAGAAGATGCCTGTAAGGGGAGTCAGTATGAAGCCAAGTGCCTTGATAGTTAAAGCATTTGACGGTTCCAGACGAGCTGTGATAGGTGAGGTGGATCTACCGATAAAGATTGGGCCAACTGTCTTCGTCATTACCTTTCAAGTAATGGACATTTACCCAGGATACAATTGCTTGCTAGGAAGACCCTAGATTCATTCAGCAGGGGCTGTTACGTCTGCTCTTCACCAAAAGCTGAAGTTTGTCAGTAATGATAAGGTGGTCCTAATTGGAGGAGAGGAAGAGATCTTGGTGAGTCACATAACGTCCTTCCGGTACATCGAGGTTGAAGGGGAAATGGTAGAGACACCTTTCTAGTATTTTGAGGTGGTGAGTACTTTGGCAGTATAATGAGTTCCAGATAATCAAGGAACAAGATCGTCAATGGCTTTATATGAAGAGGCTAAAGCAGTTGTTGATGAAGGGAATGCCCAAGGCCGGGGAAAAGTAGTTGAGGTTGCTGAAAATTTTGATAAATTTGGGCTGGGATACCATCCATCTTCTAGTACAACAGTGGTTGCATATAACAAAGAGTATGTCCCTCATGTGGGGGATATTTTCAAAAGCGCCTGACACATCTTTGATCATACAATAACTATGGTGATTGAAGATAAAGCTGATGATGACGAGATCTCTGCAAGTTGGATTCGTCAAGCCAAGCCTGATGAAGAACTTCAAAATTGGAAGACTATTGAAATCCCTCAGTTCTTCCCACACCAAAAGTAATTTTTATTGTTTGTCAAAAAACCCTACGCTCTACCCAAGGCATAGTGGACCATTGTATTGGGCCACCTGATGTTTTGAAACATAGTTATCATTAATAAATTTAAGTTTGCATTCAATTTTTGCTCACCTTCTTTTCTTTTTACTTTTTTACAATAAATGACATTTCTTGTATACACTCACTTTCCTAAATAAACTTCATAAATCATAACATGCAGAAACACTACCGAGGTCCTTGATAACGACGCTGCTATAGGCCTATATGATTTTGACGGCCTAATCTATCAAGCTGAAGGAGAAAGTGAGGAAGATTGTGGGCTCCCCGATGAGTTGGCAAGGCTGCTACAACAAGAAGAGAAGGTTATTCTGTGACACAAAGAGGATGTCGAGGTCATCAACCTAGGCTCTGAAGAAGATAAAAGGGAGGTGAAGCTTGGAGCATCTCTTCAAGATACAGTTAAAACTAAATTGATAGAGCTTCTCCAAGAGTATGCTGATGTGTTCGCCTGGTCGTATCAAGACATGTCGAGATTGGACACGGACATCGTTGTACACAAATTACCGCTTAAAGAAGAATGCCATGCTGTCAAGCAAAAGTTGAGGAGGACCCATCCTGATATGGCTCTTAATATTTGTGATGAAGTCCGAAAGCAATTCAATGTTGGGTTCCTGGCAGTAGCCAAGTGTCCACAATGGGTTGCCAACATTGTGTCGGTACCGAAGAAAGACGGAAAAGTCTGTATGTGTGTGGATTATCGTGACTTAAATAAAGCTAGTCCTAAATATGACTTCCCATTACCTCACATTGATGTATTGGTGGATAACATGGCTCAGTTATCTGTTTTATTCTTCATGGATGGATTTTTCGGTTACAATCAGATTAAAATGGATCCAGATGACATGGAGAAGATCACTTTTATCACACCATGGTGCATTTTCTACTATAAGGTGATGCCATTCGGACTGAAGAACATCGAGGCAACATATCAACGCACGATGGTAACTTTCTTTCATGATATGATTTATAAGGAGATTGAAGTATACGTTGACGATATGATTTTCAAGTCTCAAACTGAAGAAGAACACTTGATTAATTTGGAAAAGTTCTTTACTTAATTTAGAAAGTTCAGACTAAGGCTTAATCCCAATAAGTGTACGTTTGGGGTATGATCTAGAAAGCTGTTAGGCTTTATCGTAAGACAGAAAGGGATTGAAGTGGACCCTGACAAGGTAAGGGCAATTTGGAGTATGCCTGCACCTCAAACTGAGAAAGAGGTTCGAGGCTTCCTAGGAAGGTTGAACTATATCGCTAGATTTATTTCACATCTCATGGCCACTTGCAAACTAATGTTCAAGTTACTTAGGAAATATTAGCCGATTGTTTAGGATGATGATTGCCAAGGGGCGTTTGATAAGATCAAAGGATATTTGCAAGAACCACTAATCCTGATACCACCAATTTATGAAAGGCCACTCATTATGTACTTGACTGTGCTGGATGGATCCATGGGTTGCATGTTAGGGCAACAAGACAACACTGGTAAGAAGGAGCACGCCATATATTATCTCAGCAAGAAGTTCAATGATTGCGAGACCATATACTCCTTGCTTGAGAAGACTTGTTGTGCGCTTGCATGGGTTGCCAGACGTCTTAAACAGTATATGCTAACACACACTACATATCTGATCTCTAAGATGGATCCCATCAAATACATCTTTGAGAAACCTACTCTCACCGGTAGGATAGATCGATGGCAAATGCTTTTGTCTGAATATGATATCCAATATGTCACCCAGAAGGCCATTAAGGGCAGTGTGTTAGCAGACTATTTAGCCCACCAACCAGTGGATGATTATCAACCTTTGAAGTTCGACTTCCCCGACGAGGATATCTTTATGATAAGAGACTACGAAAAGCCAGAGCCAGATGAAGGACTAGAACCAGGGGAGTGATGGACTCTCATGTTCGATGGTGCTTCAAATTCTTATGGGCATGGAATTGGGGCAGTGATCACATCTCCCAAGAACGTTCACCAACCGTTCACAGCCAAACTCTGCTTTACGTGTACTAATAATATGGCTGAGTACGAAGCATGTATACTAGGGCTAGAAGAAGCCATTAAATTGAGAATTAAAACTCTCGATGTGTGTGGGGATTCTGCCTTGGTAATACACCCGATAAGAGGTGACTAGGATACAAAACATGAAAACTTAATCCCATACCAGAATTATGTGGCCAAGTTACTTCCCCAATTCAATGATATCACTTTTACTCACGTGCCCAGAGAAGAAAATCAAATGGAAGATGCTTTGGCAACTCTGGCATCCATGTATAAGTTGATATGGCCCAATCATAGACCGTCCATTGATTTACAACGCTTTGAAGAACCTGCACACAGCTTGACTTTTGATGAAGGATCAGATGAGAAGTTGTGGTTCTATGACATAAAGCGATATCCGAAGAAGAAAGAATATCTTGAGGGTGTCTTGAGTGTTGACAAGAGAAATCTACACAGATTGGTACCTGAGCGATGTCGTACAAAACATCATTCCAACAGAAGGGTGAGAATTCACATAATTATCGAAATCATAAGATGATATATAATTTAAGGCATACAAGCATAATCACAATTATTCTCACACTTCAAAAGTTTCATAACAAAGTATCACTCAAGTAACCATATCATTCACAAGTATATCTACACAATCCACAATTTCACTAATTCAACAACTCACATAGATACACATAATCTCATATCACAAACTTATACACAATAAGACTCAATGCAAAACTCAATGCAACTCATGCCATGTGGTACCAAAACTTGTTATTATTTTTCGGTTTTTGCATTTAAATCGGGTCCATTCCTTAGACCAACAACACACAAAATCCCATTCCCTAAGCTTTCAAACCCCGCTCTAGGTTTGGGACAAGTCACTAGCTCCCACTTAACTAACATGCATTGCCTCTTGACACAAATGATGTGTGTGCAAGTTCAAAAACTATATGTGATTAAGACCATTCCCTGATCTTAACATTCATGCATATCTTCAATTATTCATCACACTTTCATTACCATACAATTACACATACTTGCACATTTTTATGAATCATCCACACACACAATTCACTTTCAAATGGTATTCAACATATTTCACAATACAATCACAACTGTATTATCATTACAACAAGAAATAAAAATCATTCATTTCATATTGTCACACCTAAAATATACTCATACAAGCAAACACACAAGTATTCTATAAATTATCCACAATAATTTCA
The DNA here is from genome assembly GCA_963859935.3 of Lathyrus sativus. Lineage (NCBI taxonomy): Eukaryota > Viridiplantae > Streptophyta > Magnoliopsida > Fabales > Fabaceae > Lathyrus > Lathyrus sativus. Next base: position 542,200,244 of record OZ012737.1, read on the forward strand.
CAACCGGCAGCAAACAGTGCAACAATTAATTAATAGAAGATATATACAATTGAATTCACAAACATATTAGATATAAAAATATTAGGCAATAAATTCTTTTATCTATGTTTGTGTAGATAATTCACAGACCTATGTAGTCAAGATAGGGGAACAAACATATCCATGTTTGTGTAGAGTTTCACAAAACTCTCTAGATCTATGTTGAACTCTCAAGAAATGGGAGTAAGTAATCATGTCCATGATTCTTACATAGAGTTAACCAAACTCTATCCTAAAGTTCTATGTTGTGAGACCAATTGGTCCTATCCAGACCAAAAGGTGGGAGAAAGGGGGATGGTTGCTCGTCAAGATATCGCATCTTGTGCCTACGTATTCTCATTGTCCAATGAGAAATCAGAGCGGTCGTAGTTCGGGAACGAACTACAAAATAAGGATCAATTGGTTCTTTCCAGACCAAAAGAGGGAGAAGGTTCTATCCAGACCTACGAGTTTAAATCCTATTGGTTCTATCCAGACCAAAAAGGGGGAGAAGGTTCTATCCAGACCTATGAGGGTAAATCCTATTGGTTCTATCCAGAACAAAAGGGGGAGAAGGTTCTATCCAGACCTATGAGTTTATTGAGCTATCTATGACCCAAAGGTCAATAGAGAGACTTTCCTTTGGAAGGGAAAAGATGAGGCAACTTGGATGAGAACTAAAGAGTTTCATCACTTTGGGGAAATAAACTTAACAAAGCATAAACATTCAAACATGATGAATATAAAGAGATATGGTTACAACCAAGAATAAACAAGCACATTACAATAAGCAAGGATTTCAATCAGGATGAATGGTTACAACCAAAAGCAAGCATTTAAGATATTACAATATCAAGCAATGATTTCAATCAAGATAAATGGTTACAACCAAAGCAGACAACAAGATATTACAATATCAATGATTTCAATCAAGGTAAATGGTTACGACCAAAGCAAGCATCAAGATATTATAATATCTAGAAGGGGAAAGTTCTTTCAAGACTTAATGAAAGGTGAAAACCAAAGCATATCTTAACGAAGAATGGGGTACATCTTAATAAAAATGGAAGGGGATCTTAACAAAGATGCATCTTAACAAAGATGAGGTTTCATTAGGGCTTACAAGATGACATGTATACTTACAGGCATCATGCCTAATCAAATAATGTCACAACAAATGTAAGTGAGAAGTTCAAAACTTCATGGGAGAAAACTTTCAAGTTTTAATGATGATTACACACAAATGCTTACAAGCAAGAGTTTTAGTCAAACTCAAGTACACAAGGATGCTAACAAGCCAAAATCATAACTTTAAAATAAAACTCAAAAGAGATGAAATTAAAGTTTTGAAATGAATAAATGAGAGATAGGAAGGTGAAAACCCTAAAAACATTCATGGTAGCATGTGAAATGCAAGTAGAAAGTTCACATTTATGAGTTTTAGGTTTACCTCTTGAAGCAAGCTTAATAAATAAGAAAACTAGAGATATTGAGAGCTCTTACAAGGTCTTCAAATGTTCCTAGGTTGATGAATAAATGGTCCAAACAACCTCCAAGCGAGCTAGTGGACGAAATGCCTTGTAAATGAAGGAAAAACTCTAAAATCCAAAGATTTCAAAGACCAACTCACTCAAACCTTGTTACATAAGTGTGGAAGTGATTTGGATAGCTTCAATACATCATATTTGATGTGTTTGAAGTGTTTCTTGAGTTGGAAAAAGTTTGGAAATGGTTTTGGAAGGTGTTTTGCAAAAATAAATTTTGAGGGATTTTGGAGACTTAGTGAGATTTTGCAAGAATTTGGTGATTGTGTAAGGGAGAGAGTTCTAGATGGTTTGTAGAATGGAACTGGTGTGTTTGTGATGTAGGAAGTGATTTCTATTTATAGCTAAAGGCCTTGGATCAAGGTATGAGCAAAAGTGAAAGAAATTGCCAATTTTAACCTTCCATCATGAAAATCTTTGAGTTTTCCAATGAAATCTTCATCTTTGTATTTAAGACACTCTAATAAGATATTCTCCATGCCCCATATATTTTTTTCATCATGCTTGATAGGATAGAAGGTGACTTGTTGAATTAAAGTTGATGATTTGACAAGGGTAGCCACCTTTTTTCTCTTTCTTCACTATTCACTTTTACAACTTGCATTAAATAATGATTTCCTTTGATCTTTGGTCCATTTTCGTGGGAATTAACGTTAAACATGTTTATTAACAATTTAAACATCATAAATGAGGCTTAGTCTTTGCTTAGCATCGATTTGGAGAGGTTTTGGAATATAAAAAACTCATGTTGACCTGGTTTTGCCAATGTGAGTTTTTGCCAACTTGTGGACCTCGGTTCTCTCTAACCAGGAAGAGTTATGGAACCCACTTGTACTTTTTAGAAAGCCCCAATTAGGTACTACAATATTTATGCTTGTGTTAGGAACTCATTCCCCTTGAAACTAGGTCAAAAACCCTTGTGTGGTTAAGGAGTTATGGCTTTGCCCCTTTTGAAACCCTAATTCCCGATTTTTGCAATTACTTCTTAACCCTTGATCCAATGGTCATGAAATTTTATGGGGATGTGTAATATGAAATAAGGAACATTTTTGATTCACATCTTGAAGTCAAATTCCTTGTTGTTGAAAAGTTGACTTTTTGGTCAACCGTTCGATCAATCGGTGACTACCGAGTCGACTGTCGATGATCCAGACATCCTGAGGGCTTGAAACTCTTTGTATGGACTTTAATAAGCCATATGAACTTAATGGACCAAAATTCCACCATTGAAACACTCTTTAAACCAAAAGTCAAACTATAGTTGACTTTTTCTCGTTGAAAACCCTAATCGGGTATCTTAAATTGCACTGTTCTCAATTCTCGGGTGACCACCTCAAATTGAATTCATAATTGATCCAATGGAGTATATTTGATCTTATGGAGACTTATTTGAAGTTGAATCAATCCAAAACATTGATTGATCAAACCATCGAAATCTCGATTTTGACGGTACGGAACCCTAATTCATCTGCATCTTAACAAAGATAAACTGAAAATGGGTTAAGGTTAGTTAATCAAGTGAATATGATCCTACAATGATGATGAGGATCTAAGGGGTCAAAATTTGGGGTGCAACACAACCCGTTTTGCGCATACCTGAAACAAGGGTTATGAATACAAGAGGCTTTTGCCGCCTTAGCGACATAATCGGCCTTTCTTGTAATCAAGTGAATATGATCCTACAATGATGATGAGGATCTAAGGGGTCAAAATTTGGGGTGCAACACGACTCAACAATATCTGGAACACAAACTCTATCACGATATCTCATGATACCATTTTCATCAATCCAAAAATCACCACCTCGACCTTGATTGATCAAATTCAATCGATCTACCAAACCCAAATCAGATTTCTGACCTTCTCGAATCTCATCAAGAATACCAATAGTAAGCTTCAACATACCAAGCTTAACTCCATGAAAAGTATCTTCACAAACTAAACTCGTATCACAAAATTGCTCAATCATTTCCAACTCTTATACTATCATCATCGACATATGCAAAGATAACTTGGAAAATCCTTCAATGAATTTCTGATAATAACCTGCCAAACCAAGAAAACTTCTAATCTCAAAAACTGATTTCAAAGCTTCTCATTACGATAGAGCTTTAACCTTCGATAGATCAACTCCAATACCTTTACTCTAAATTACATGGCCAAGGAAACTCACTTCCTTCAACCAAAACCCGCACTTAGAAAGTTTAGCATACAACTGCTTCTCTTTCAATACAGATTAGACAATTTTTAAATACTCAGCATGATCCTCTTCACTCTTCGAGTAGATCAAAATATCATCAATGAATACAATCACAAACTTGTCCAAATACGGATGAAAAATCATGTTCATGTACTCCATAAATACACCCGGCGCATTAGTTACACCTAACATCATCACATAATACTCATAATGACCATACCTCATTCTAAAAGCAGTCTTCTGAATATCTTTAGCCTTCACACGAATCTGATGATACCCAGATCTAAAATCTATCTTACTGAACACACTTTCACCAACCAACTGATCCATCAAATCATCAATCCTCAGAAGTAGATACTTATTCTTGATAGTCACCTTGTTCAATTGTCTATAATCCACACAAAGCCTCATAGAACCTTCTTTCTTCTTAACCAACAAAACTGGTGCACCCCACAATGACACACTCGGATTAATGAATCTCTTCTGAAGTAGATCTTTAAGTTAACTTTTCAAATCTTTCAATTCTGATGCTGACATGCAATATGGAGCCATTAATATCGGACTAGTTTGAGGGACTAAGTCGATCATAAACTCCACATCGCATTCCGGCGGTAAATCATTTATCTCATTAGGAAAAAAAGTTCCGAAAAATCACAACAATTGGCAAAACACCAACTGTCCCATTTTCACTAACACTCAAAGTTGCCATAAATATAAACATCTCAGCATCATCCTGCACTGACTCGTCAAAACAATCTGTAAGCACTTGTCTTAACTCTAAAAAATTCACTGCACACACCATCTAAGCTCGCAAGATACGTCTATTCCATCCAACATGATCCCGTCTACTATCAATAAGAGATTAAGGATGATCAGTTCCCTAATTTGTCAAAAGACAACCGACAATAATGATGGGGCATAAACCATACCAAACTATAATAGCGTTCAACGACACACTGAGCCACCACTCAACACTTGAAGCATCTTGGAGAAGCACGACCTTCTCTCCCACTTGTTTCAATCTCACTCCTGCAGACAAAGATTAGAAAAACAAACATGTATCGACAGTGTTTTCACACACATGTCGCATACTAGGGAACAGACAACATTAGACAACCTGGCCGGATGGACCGACCTGCTTTGATACCACTAACGAAACACCCTTCTAAACCCCACAGAATATATATAAATAATCAGAGTAAAATATTATGCATCTCAAATAAAAGGTGTCACATATAATTTAAAACATCACACATATACTTGTCATGCTCAATAACACTTAAAATAAATTCATGCTTTTCATATACTTTCACATAGCAAGTAGCAGAGGAATTACTTCAATCATAAATTTACATAATGAAAGTCTTATACTGTTGGCTGGAAATTAGCCAACTAAAAGTATCGACCTCGACAGGAGGTGGAAGAAGTAGGCATCAGACCGACAATGTCCTTAGGTGGGGGAAGTATCTGGATAGTATTGGCAGCCAAGGATTCAATGACGACGAATCTGGAAGGGATGCACCCTGAGTCGACACTACAAGGGGAATTGCATGGTCGACAGGTACCTGTGTTGGTTGACCAAAAAAACCAACAGAGGTACCCCCGACAGGGGAGTTTTGCGCCTGACGAGAAATCACTTTGACAAGAGGAACGTGGGAGAAGTTACAAAAGTTGTGGTCTGACACATGGCGCCTCCTGAAGCGTCCTGGCAGTTATTTTATGTGTCTATATAAAGCAAATCCTGGTTTTGAAGAAAGGGCGTCTTTTGTCAACATTTGAAGAAAAACACTCTGAGTACCACACACTAAAGAGAAAAGAGTTTCCTTTTCATTACAAAATGTATGAATGCATCTAGTTGTACTTTCCTTTTTTAAGTTAAATTTACCAAGTCTTTATGTTATTGAAAGCAACGATTTTTCCTTTTTCAGCATTTCTTTGTCTTATTAGGAACATCTTTGTCTTTACTTGCCTAAATTTCACCATGCAGGCTGTAACACCCCCTTCTATACCCCCAAATAGAACAATACTATATATAGGCACATGTAAAATTTATCAGAGTATAATTTAAAATACGGTATAAAAAAAGTATGTCACATTATCACCAATAAAACACTCAACACCTGCTCTATAAAAATATGCAACCGTGGGATAGTTTTCAAAGTAGAGGAACTTAGTTCTTACACCCACGTCTCAATATTTAAAATTAAAGCGGAAGATTAAAACATTTAAATTGCCTTAAAACATTTGATCATATAAATACATGTTATCCAGTTTGGTTCATCAATCGTTCATGTTACAAAACATCATCAACTGATACATCACAAATGTATCACAAAAGAATGCTATACAAGCCTAACTACCCGGTGTTACATAATCAGAGCAGTCCGACTCAAAAGAATGAAGCTATACTTCACAAAAGAAATCTCCAGCAACCTAATCTGCAATGCCTCATAGAGAATTATAAAACAGCAGAAGGGTGAGAAATATTACCATAATAATCAATGCATAAGATTATATATATATATACAGGTAATCATTACATAAAATCCACATTTCTCACCACAATTCATTTCATAGTCATATTCATCACGTCATAATTTTAAACAAATATGAACATGCATCAAGCATATCCCTTCATGCAAATTTCACCGTCATCCAAACACATCACATCCACAAGCATACTTCATATATCAATGACATTTATGCTATGTGACTCAATCACAACTCAATGCAACTCAATGCTATGTGGTACCAACACTTGTTATCATTTTTCAGTTTTTACACTTAAACTGGGTCCACCCTTCTAGACCGATAACAACAAAGCCCGTCCCCTAGGCTTTTAAACCCACCTTTCTAGGTTTGGGACAAGCCACTAGTCTCCACGAAACTAGCAAACATTGCCTCTTGACTAAATGATGCATATACAATAAACCAACAAAATGCACTTAAGACCGTTCCCGCGTCTTAATCCTATGCATTCAATAATTCATCCCTTCAAGAATTACAACATGATTGCACACACAACATATTCTCAACAAATCAAGTCATTCACATTTAATACCATTTAACGTAATTCACAAGTCATGCACACGTATCCACAATGTTCTCATGCATACTTAACACACAATTGCATACAACACTATGCATTCACAATTCATCGAATAATACACACATAATCATTACTATGTTCTCATGTAATTCTAATCGATGCAAATAATACACATAACACAACCTAGGATTCATGCCCAAAAAGGCTACCCAAAACAAGGTCACAATAATACACAAGCTATTCGTATCACATAAGGATTAGCCTGATTGAACCAAGCAAACAACCATTGGATGGATACATCAGAAAAGAAATAATGTTGTCCTGCTCGCCACCCTTCGCCTGGCGAAGCCGTTGGCGAATGCTCGCTGGGACCTTCACCTGGCGAACTCGCCAGCGAACAGAGTCAATAGCTACTGACTTGCTTCGCTACCCTTCGCTAAAGTACTCGCCTGGCGAACCTTCGCCACCCACCTTCGCCTGGCGAACCTGCCAGCGAAGACCACTGGGATTTTTTATGGAATTATTCGCCAGCTATTCGCTGGGCTTCGCCCGGCGAAGCTTCGCCTCCACTCGCCTGGCGAGAGCCAGCGAACCTGCGAAACCAGGAAACCCCAATCTGCCCCAAAACTTCCACTCTCCAAAAACCGACCGATTTACGCTAAACCAGTGCCAGTAATCTCATCTCCACATCACCCGACTATTCTACGGTATTATTTCCAACTTCTAACCGATTAAACTACGATTCTACCGATTAAATCCATTTTGCCCTAACTTAGAAAATGGTGGAAACTCACAACAATCACACCCCAGTCATACATAACCACATACATTGATCAAATAATATTGTTTCTCACCCTTACCTTGATTGGATTGAAGCTTGGTGTTGATTCTTGATGATTTTTCCAAGTTTCCCTCTTCTCTTCTCTTTTCTCCTCTTTCTCTATTCTTTCTCTTCTATTTCCTTTATCTTACTATCTTTTCTTTTCTCTTCCACTTTCCTTATATACTTCCTTATTTTCTTTCCTTCCCATTTCTCTTCTCACAAATTCTCTACCAAATAAATCCAATAATTAAAATAAGTCAATTAATTAAATTAATTAACATTAATAATTAATTAATGAAATTTGGGCTGTTACACAGGCCCCCTGAAGCAAACAACCGTCGAGTGCACCATAAAACCTAAGTAAACAGTCCACCCAAAACCAGTGTCCTGGGACTAGTTTGGCCGGTCCCACAAGCAAACCCGCGAAGGGAGTTCAAAGGTTGTCCGAGCGAAAATCGCGTGCGAACAAATTGGCACACCCGGTGGGACCCGTAGGTTTGGGTATATGCAGTTACGTAGTGGAAAGATGGTAAGACCGCGACTAAACGAAGAAACGTCTTCACAGGAAAATCCGGTTTTATCACCAGGGACGGCTCTGAGCATCGGATCCATGATGATAGTTACTTCGATCGCTTACAACGGACCATTCGCGACTCCGAGTCGACCCGAGGCGAGACCCGTGATGATAGGAGTCGATGGGAAATACTTGCCCAGTTTCATCATGTCGGCACCCCAACACTTAGGGATGATGCCATAGTTTATGTCTATGTGGCGCTATGGTGGAGTAGGCACAGGAGAGAATTCCTCTTCAGCATTCTCTCCATATCAAAACCTAGGGCCCCTAACCCAATAGGGGGAAGGCTGCCAGGTTTTGGTTCACTTCCCACCGTAATACCAGCTTTCACCACTAGTTCCATCGCGGTCATGCGACAGCAGATGGACGAAAGCAATCACGAGATGGTACATATGTTAACCCAACAAATGGGCACCATTCTGAGACCTTTAATACAATATTCAACCCAGAGTTACCAATAGCTGGAAACTCAGATGACCCGAATAGGAGACTTCTTAGGGGCCCCTAGGACCGTAGGAGGACAAACCCCTCCAAATCGTCCCGACACGCTTGTTCGACAGAATGAGTCTGTCAAAGAAAGAAACGACCTACAAGCGCCTGAGAACGAACATATCCCCAGGGTGGACTAAAGGCCCTCCACCGTGATGGTTCGTAGGGACTAAGATCCATACCGCGTAGTCAGACAAGTCAGGAACGAGAATCCCGGGGGCGAAGCCAACCTAGAGGCCATGGTCGAACGCATCATGGTTCGAAACGGGGCGAACCCTAGTCTTCAACGACCCGCCTACACGTCCCCTCTACCGGATTTTGTATTACAAACAGAGGAAGCCACCATCGAACATGTCACTAGATATCAGACCGAAGCTGGGGACATAGCAAATAACGAGGATTTGAAAATGAAATATTTTCCTGGTTCCCTCACCAAAAACACGTTCATGTGGATCACTTCATTTCCCCCACAGTCAGTCCATACATGGGCACAACTAGAAAGATTGTTCCACGAAAAATTTTACATAGGACAATCAAAGATCAGCCTAAAAGAGTTAGCCAACATAAAATGAAAAGCAGCGGAGTCCGTAGACCAATATCTGAACAGGTTTAGACTATTGAAAGCGCGATACTTTACACAAGTCCCTGAACACGAATTGTTCGAAATGTCCGCGGGAGGACTAGATTATTCCATTTGGAAGAAGTTAGATACATAATACCTAAGAGATATGGCACAGCTGGCCGACAGCGTCTGGCAGGTCGAACGTTTGAGGAGCGAGAAATCTCAAACCAGTCGGTACCGTAAGAAAGAAAAGGTGGCATTTGTAGCCACCAATGAATATTCATCTGACAGTAAGGAATTCGTCGAAGAAAATGTCGTCAATGTGGCTAAACTAAAACCTGGACCCCCATACGCGTGCAGAGTCCTGAAGCCGTCGAACGGAACGAATCTGGTTGATACGGAGAAAATAGACAAATATGTCGCGAAATCATATTCTTTTGATGTATCCAAATGTGATGAGATATTTGATGTATTGGTTAAAGATGGTCAAATTGTCATCCCGGTTGGGACAAAAGAGCCCCCTCTAGAACAAAAGAAAAAGAGGGGATTCTGTAAATTTCACAACTTTCTTGGTCATAAAATAACTCAATGTGTTCTTTTCAGGGATTTGGTGCAGAAAGCGTTGAAGGAAGGACGAATCCTGTTTGGTGAAAGACTAAAGATGCATGCCGATGCAAACCCTCTGAAGACAAAGGAAACACTATACTCTGAAGTAGAAAAATGCATGATGGTCGAGGCTACTGAGGGCCTTAAGGAGCAGGTGACAACCTCAATCCTAGAATGCATGATGATCGAAGCTACTGAGGGTTTCAACAAGAAAACAAAGGAGGATTTTGAGGGTATCTACCCTCAAGCTGGGGAAAGTTTGGCTGAATTCCAAGAAAAATGCAAAGTCAGCGGCTCTGCAGCCACCCTCTGTCCCAGGTGTCATGCTGTATTCGACCAGAAAGTAGCAGACAGGGTCAAGTCAGTTAGAGCACCAGTCCTAAGGTTCGTGTTCGACAAAGACAACACTCCTCAACGAAATCAGAAGTATCGAAAGTTGTTCTAGCCAGAAAGGCCCAGAACTTTTGTGCCTCCGTCGGATATCCCACAAGACCAATGGATGGCCCCTGTGACCCAGAAGGGGAGAAAAAGGCCAAAATGGAAGGGGCTAGATTTGGAAAGAACCCAATGACGAGAACCTAGTGGAGGCTCATCAGCAGAATAAAAAGGCAGCCAGAGAAGCGTCGACCTTGCAGCTGCGGCCGGTCGGGAAGCCCGGGTCGAGGAGTCAACCCCCCAAAACCAGATGGGTTGAAAAGGAGAAAATAGTGGCTAGCCAAACCACTACAATGACCATGGAAGTATCGGGGGAAAAAGCGGTAGCGTTGACCCAGAATTTGACGTTTACCACCAGCTCAGAGGACAAGAAAGAGCCAAAATACATCCATCAGTCAGATGAAGATGAACCAGAGTATACACCTCAGTCGGACGAAGAATACACCCCGTCTCCAAAAGAGGATCTGGATGTGGACATGTACGACGAGACGAATGACGACACATATGGTGAAGACTTCGTGCTAAGCTGCGGAATTGTGTCAATTCTTCCGGCAGAGTATGATAGGGTATCTGAAGTTTCGGAGTCAGAATGATTTCTTACCAGACGAAGTTGCAGAGGATAAGCCACTGTGTTATTACGTGATGAACAATGGTGTGGTAGAAGAACGAACTGCCATGTTCAAAAGACACAGCTCAGGGATGATGTACCACTTGAAACCGTTGTTCATAAAGGCGAAGGTCGACCGCGTGGAGATGAGCAAAGTATTCGTAGATGTTGGGGCAACAGTCAATTTAATTCCTCACACTTCATTCAGGAAGATCGACAAGACTGAATCCGACCTCAAGCAACACAATATGGTTTTGTCCAATTATGAAGGCAAAACCAATAATATTCTGGGAGTGGTCCAAGTTGAATTGGCTATTGGAACCACCATAAGGTCGACGCTCTTCATGGTCATAAAATCAAAAGCAAAATTTAACCTCCTATTAGGACGGGAATGAATTCATGGAATTGGGGCAGTACCTTCGACGATGCACCAAAGGCTGACTATCTGGAGAAAAGACGGCATCGTGGAGAATGTCGAGGCTGACCACATTTATTATAGGCTCGAGGAAACCAAAGGGACGAAAAGGTCATTCGACCAACACCTGGCGAACGTGGCGCCATGTGACAACGAATCAGGTTCTTATACCTCTGTCAATACCGGTCGTACCCTCAATTTGGACCCAGATCATGGTTTCGTTTGAGACTCATCGGATCCCCCAGCAGAGTCATCGCAGAGTTGTCCACCTACAGGGTGGCCCCCCACAGACGAAGATGGCTGCTGAGTCAGAAAGGAACCCAACCTTCGATGCACAGAAAATACAGGCGCAATACCCACTGGAAGAGATCGGTCTGGGAGAAGGGACCACCAGTAGACCTACATATGTGAGCACCAAGATTGGCTCGAAGATGAGAGCCAACCTGATCGAGGTATTGAAAGAGTACAATGACTGCTTCGCCTGGGACTACGCCAAAGATTTACAAGTTTAACTTCAAATTCAAGGTTACAAAGAAGCATTGTCAATAACATGAAATTCCAAAACTAATCACCATACACTTGATACAAGAAGTTAAAGTTCCCAAATACAAAGAATCACAAGAAAATTGCATGAAATAAAGCCTAATTCTATCAAGTATTTGATTCCAAAAGCCCTTGGCTTCTTTGTCTTCATGTCGCGGCTGAGTCTCAATTCTATCGAGCTCTTCGGGCTTTGATTTCCTCACTCAAGTCTCTTGCCCAAGCATTATTAAGTCTAGGAGATGCCATCCCAAACTTACTGCCAATGCATTCAAATTATTGTGACGAAGTCGCACTTCAAAAAAGATACTTGTTGTATTTCTCAGGAAACCTGGAAAAAAAACTTATTTTATTAAAGAAAAATAATAACAGAATGTAGTTAGGAAGGTGCTCACGTGACAATGTAGACATACCAGTAATTTTTGTCAAAAGAGATGATGGTCAGAACTGCTCCTAAAAATGACCCAACATCAACTCGACACAGTCGGAATGTCGAAGACATTGGATGGAAAATACAGGACAAACAGTAGTAGCATTCTAGCATGTTATTTAAAGGTATGCAGTGTGGCTCTCAAAGGATGAAAATGAATACCCAAAAGCATTCTTAAAGGCTCCGATTTTGTTCTTAGTGAAGATGGAAATTTTGCAGTCACAGCAGCAAGATAACCCAACTTGTTCGATGATGTTATCCACAAACAACTCCCGACACAATCCTGTCAAATAGGGAAACAAACACAAATTTCTGAGCAAGTTTCAAACAAGATCAAAGCATAGAAACACATTTTATTTTATTTCCAAAACAGACAGTAAACATGTCGCGGCAAAACGGAAAGAATATCATACAAATTAACAACATTCAAGCTTATATAAAGGGCCATAACATCACAATATTGTTCATAAAAGCATTTTACAGCATCACATACACACACACGCATTGGGGGAGAATAAATCAAAATCCACACAATATTTCTCACACGCAAAAACAAGTAGTAACAGAACAATCACAACAACAACAAGATTGACTAGAATCGAGAAAAGAACAGAGATTCACTTACACACCAGAACAGAGAGAAGGGTGAATAAGGACGAATTGAAGCGAAGAAAGCAACACACAGTTTCACCATAGAGCATAAATCTATAACAACAACATACACGATTTGAGAGGAATTGAATGATACGCAACAATAACAACAAAGAAATTTACAACACGAGCAACAACAACAACAATGCTAACACGCATAGCAATAATCACGACGCATAGCAAATTGAAGGAGAAGTTTGAATCATACCATTTATTCGATTCTACGGTAATTCCTTGATTCAATTTCATCTCATTTGTATGGTTTGAATTGCGATAATTCTAAATTCGTGGCGAAATCAAAAGCAGAGTCAATGTCGAAACGATTCGCTAAGATGGAGATGCACGAGCTGAGGAGACAACGCTTTGAGGTTGTCTCTGTGATCTCCGATGTGACACCAGTGTGCGACAGAGCAAGATTTCGTATGGTTGTTCTAGTATATTTGCGTGAACGGAGGAGAGGATGAGATGAAGCCAGTGGGAGATGAAAGAAGAGAGTGGGTGTGTTGAGTTTTCTTTTTTTCTTTTTTAATTATCCTATGTTGTTGTTGGGGCGGTTGGGCTTTAAGAAGCCTGGCCCATTTTGTTTTAATACTCCTAATCCTATTCCATCACCCCCTTTTTTATTTTAAGTTACAATTTAAGCTTAATTAGTTATAATTTGAGTTTAGCTAGAATTGAGCTTAATTAGTTTTAAATTAGAGTTTAGTTAGAATTCGGGTTATTTAGATTTTGAATTTAGTTTAATTAGTTTTTATTTAGATTTTAGTTAATCTTTTAATTAGTTTTTTAATTAAATTTTAATTTATTTAATTTTGATTAGATTTTATTTAATTTTTCAATTAATCTTGACAATCTTTGTTTTTTTGTTAACTCTAAATGTACATAATATTGATCTCGTATATTCCCTTGTGGCCCAATTTTGTTAATTCTAGATACTTGGTTTTGATTAATTGATAATGTTTCTTCATGATACTTATCCATTGTGATTTGGTTACATGACTTGATATTGGTCTTATACATATGTCATATGTTGTTGTTTGCTCACGATCTTAGTTTTTATGCCCTTAACTCTACTGGTTTCCTATTCCCATTCCAAAGGAAAGGATTCCCCGTTGACTGCCATGTCACACTTAGGAAAACTTTAGGTCCTTCATTTTATCCTAGCCTTAGGATTAGAGTCGCCGTGCCCTATGTGAGTGTCATGGTTATGAACACTTAGTTTCCCTTTAACCCAGCCTTAGGTTTAGAGTCGTCGTACTCTATATGTGTGTCCTGCTATGGGCTCCATGTAAGTTTCCTACCACAGAAACTTATTTATCGTTCCCTTTCAACCTAGCCTTAGGCTTTGAATCACCGCACTCCATGTAAGTATCTCGCCATTGATACTTACCTTTTCCCTTTTGGAACCTTGACCATAGTCAAGAGTTCCTCACCCTTATTAAGGGGAACTATGAATGTTCTGATTCCATTCCTGTTAGGATACGTAGGCACGAGATGCGATGTCTTGGTGAGAATACTTAGAAATAACCCCTTAGGTCTCCCTTTTACCTTTTAACCCTTTAGCAGACAGATAAAAAATAACATAATAAAACAAGAGATTCCTGTAGAGTACTACAAATTCTTAGGATGTTAGCACCTTCCCTAGGTATAACCAACCCCCGAACCTTAGATCTCTCTACATTGTTTTTACAGTGTAATTAGGATTTTCTTTGATCTTTACCCTTTCCTTTGGATAAATCAAAGCCCGGTGGTGAATTAAGATTTGTAATTCAAGTTGATCAATAGCTTAATATCCGATTCTCACTGCGACATGCCTTCTTCGCCTCCTCCTCCGCAGGCTTCAGTTTCTTCGCAACATCCTTCACAACCTTCAGTTTCTCCTCCAGAACCACATTGGCAGCCTGTGTCTTTTTCAGCTCCGCCTCCTAGAGGGCCTCCTCCGTATAGACCACTTACATGCCCAAGACCCTTATCATAGCAGTAGGATCATGGGCCAGCAGTTCCCTTTTTCTCGAACGTTCAAGCGCCTCAAGCACCAAAGATTCTGCCTGATAGAGGATAAAGGAAGAGCCCTCGAATTAGTTTTTATCTTAGAAGCAGGGGCACATCGAACTTGCCCTTCTCCCCCTCGTGAGTATGGTCGAGGACGTCTTCTGTTTAGGGGCGCTTGGGCCTCGAGGTCACAGGTAGTGGAGAAGTATATACGACAGTCGCGACAGAGGAAAAGGTCCCCGATCCTGCTGGAGGCTAGCCTGCTTGCTCGCCAAGGCGGCTTTTTCCAGCTTTCTTCGCCAGCTTAAGCTTGGCCGCATCACTTCTCACCAAACTCTCATGGGTCATGGACATATTGCCTTCATAACAACAAACACACGTTAGTAAACAGAAAACAACAACACGAGACAAGCTAAGAAGAAAAAAACGGCTACCTAGAAGTTCCAGAGTCTCCTCGCGCGTGCCGCATTCGAGGAGCTCCTTAGTATTAATATATTGGGCCTTCACCTTAGGCCCTCAATCTTCTTTCAGGATAATGTCCCCGCCCTTGGCCACACACTAGGTAGGGCAGAAGCCATCAAAAAAACCACCAGCTTGTTATAGCTGGCCAGGTCATCCTCCTCCAGCATGGGTGACTTGGCTCTGTATTCCTAGGTCTCCCTGGAAAATTAGTTCTCTCTCCAGGAGAAATGGAACTTCAGCACACGACGCCCCTTATCTTGCCATGTTCGTCGTGGAAGAGCTCTCCGTTCTCATCTGTAAGAATCTCCCAGAGGAACGAGGAGCCTTTAGCCCTCTTCGAGACAGGCTCCACTATATAATACTGCTCCTTAAACATCCTGATGGACTCAGAGAAGGCTTTGAACAATTTTCTCCCCTGCTTCAGGGAAACCCATTTGAACTGCCCTCGCACGACCTGCCGTTGGAGGTGGAAGACAGTAAAGAAGAGGGGGATAGTGGCTCTAATCTTCAGATAGTCACATGTAATCTTGAATTCTCGGATGAAGGTAATCGAGTTCGGGTGTAGTTGGGAAGGCGCCAAGTCCATATGTCCAAAAACTGCCACCTGAAAATCCATGAAGGGGAGCCTTAGCCCAATCTCCTTGAAAACAAATTTGTATATGGAAACCTCTCGCCGTAAGCCGAGCAAATTCGTTCGTCCTCCTCAAGAAAATGGACCTCCCAGTCTCCCTTAACCTCCACCGTCGTGAAGACATTCTGATTATGAAAGGAAAAAATGGAGGCATGCTCAAAGTTCTGCAACACAATCATTTGATGCACCCTTCTCTTTGTCATTTCTTTTCCTTAAGTCTAGTTAATTTTTATTTAATTTATTTAATTGTGTATTTAAGATTTTAATTATTAGTTAGGACTTTTAGTTAATTATTTCAATATTAATAGTAATTTTAGCTTAGTTATAAAATTTAAAAAAAAAACTCAAAAAATATTTTTCTTGATTAGTTTGTGTGGATTAATCTTTTTAACTTTAATTTATGTTTAGAATGTAAATATTTAGGATTTATTATTGATTTTAATTTTCACTAATTTTCTTGACTACCAACTTATTGACATGTGACTTGGTTCCTCAGCTTAGAGACTTGACTATTTCTATTTGAGCTTTCGATTTTGATTCTTGATTTGACTATCTCTTTCTCATTATTTTGTGTTGACTTTTCTCTTTTCATTTGATTCTATTTTGTGAGTGTTTACTTCCATGTTTTAGACTTGCTTTCTCTTGATTAATTCATTTTGACTCCTGAACTTTACCTTGATTATTTGCTTGCCTATGAATTCACATGTTCCCTTAGAGCAACTTTAACGCAGGGTTGTTAAACCAAAATTCTTTATAGCTTACGTTAGTAATAAGGAATTTGCATTATAGGAGAGCTGACATGACATCCAAATGAACTAAAATTTAGTTTCCATTATCTATATAGTTAACGTTAACTATGTGAAACCTATTATAATATTATTTAATATTAATAAAATATTTCAAATATTCCAACAATATTAAAGTAAGGGTATGATATTTGAAAATAGTAACGGTCATATTATCATTTTTTACCTTCTATAAATTCTATAGAAATTTTAATTTTTTTTACACACAATTTTACTTTTAAATTTTTTTCTTTCAATTTCCAATCTTATTTATTTATCAAATGGATCTCAACCAATCGAATCCTTATTATAATTATATTCCTATGAAAATGTAATTTTTTTATGTATTATTGTTGTGAATTTTGTATCATTTTTAATTTTATAATAAAATATATTTAATATTATTTTTAAGTTTTTAAGGTAAATTTTATTTAAAAAATTATATGTATTTTAATTAAAATAATTAAATTAATGGTAACTTGAATAAAAAATATAAAATGTGGGGTCAAGTTTTGGTTTCTTATAGACAACCACCATTAAAGTAAAAACTACTCAAATCAACTATAAAATTTTTAAATCCTACAAATCACTTTGGGCCCACAAAAAGTATCTTAGTTTACCCATTTAGTTTACTCCCACTAAAGATGCTCTTAGTATCTCTTAGTCCAGCTTAATTTTTGATTAAGATTGGAGTAGGGTAGATTTAGGTTCTTAATATTTGCATGAAAATATTAGGTTAGAATTTTCCCTTTAATCTCAACTTTAGGACTATCTTGCATGATAACATTAGGATTAAGTCTCCCATAGATTATCATTCCTTTTTGCATCCAAAATCTCTTCTTAATATATTCCAAAGGAAGGATCCCCTCTTATTGACTTATTATCATACGTTACTTTAGCCTTGCCTACCATTTCCTTGAGACCTTGTTAGAGTCTTTAGCTTTCCCATCCTAGCCTTAGGATTAAAGTTGCCTAACTCTATGTGAGTGTCATTACTACAGACACTTCTTCCCTTCCCATCCTAGCCTTAGGATATGAGTTTCCTAACTCTATGTGAGTGTCATCGCTATGGACACTTACTTTCCCTTTCATCCTAGCCTTATGATTAGAGTTGTCTAACTCTATGTGAGTGTCATCGCTATGGACATTTCTCTCTCTTTTATCCTAACCTTAGGATTGGAGTTTCCTAACTCCATGTAAGTGTCAAGGTTATGAACACTTACTTCTCCTTAGAACCTTGACCATAATCAATTTTTCCTCACCCATAGTTAGGTGAACTACGAATACCTTGATTCCATCCTTATTAGGATACGTAGGCACGAGATGTGATGTCTTGGCGAGCATACTTAGTAAATACCTTAGGTTTTTCCCTTAGCATATTTTCCTTAGCAAGCAAAAAATAACATAACAAAAATACTAACAAGAGGTTTCTGTAGAGTACTACAGATACTTAGGATGCTAACACCTTCCCTAGGTATAACCAACCCCCGAACCTTAGATCTCTTAGTTTTGTTGTTACATAGCACACTTAGGGTTTTTTTCTTCGATCTTTACCATTTCCTTTGGATAAATCAAAGATCGGTGGTGAACTTCAAATATTTGTGATTCAAGTTAATCAATAGCTTAATATCCAATTCTCACTGCAATAGATGGCGCTGAGGCCTCTTTATTTGTTTTTACTGTTTTCCCACATTACTTAGTTTGGTTGAAGCTTTAATCTATAACACTAGGGCTAGAGTATTTGTTAATCGTTTTGTGTTTATGAAATCGAGTTGTTTGGTTATATGAAGTACTTATTTTATTGAAGCAACTAATGTATGTTTGATAAATGAGTTCCGTTGTTATTTACTATTGTTATATGATGAAGTCGTATATCGTGAATGTGTAACACCAAAGTCATGAGAATTTATATGTTGTATTTTCATAAATCAAGGGTGTCGAGGTTATGGTGTTACATAGTAACCCCCCCCCCCCCCCCCAACTTAAACTGGACATCAGCCTCAATGTTTCAATAAAAGTAGATGGAGGTAATGAGAAAACTCATAGAACACCTCACTGAGAAGGTGGAAAGCTCAGCATAAGGGGTACGCTAAACAAAAAGAACCTGCAAAAAGTAACAACATAAAAAGTGTGGATTACCTCCCATGAAGCGCTTTGTTTAACATCATTTAGCTTGAAGGTCTCTGAGTTTGAGACACTTAGAGTGGTTCTTTCTTTGATGGTCCTTTAATCCTAAGCTTAGTAGTCATAGGAATCCACAACCACATATATGGAGTGGTTCATACCTTTGAACACGTGGGGGGAGGTTTTAGGATATTTATCTTTATGAATTCAACCTTTTCATATCCCACCTTAATGTCCAACCTTCCTCACTTAACATTAATAACTTTCCCAGTTTCATGGTTCTTTAATTTTCTCTTTTTGGACAGGACCTTGGTCAATGGTACGTTGGTGTAAATCTTTTCATATATTTCTTCAGACTTTTTGGATTAGGCCTCTACCTTTAGCCTCCACAAATCTTTATGGGAATGGAATCAGTGTCTTGTAGGGAGGAGGAGAAACATAAGAAGTTTTTTCCTCTACTGCTTCAACAACCTATTTTTCGGGTGGTGTCGGTAGACTTTCCTTAATCTCTGCATTTTCCTCACCTGAATTATTCTTAACTTCTCTATTCCTCTCCCCATACAGCTCAATTTGTTTTCCACCTCTGGTTGTCATAACGTTCATATGTCCCATAGGGAAGGCTTCTAGAGGGATGTGTGCATATAGAAGGGTATAAAAATGGATGGTTTTACAGTGTGATGATAACTTGAAGGTATAGTAATTGAGAGCCATTCCCAACCATTACTAATATTAAACAATTAAGAATTGTATCAGGTGGTAACCCTAGTACTATGCTTCTTTATTTTTTTAAATTGGATTGGTGTTCTATAATAGAACCATGTTATTTAAGCTTAAAGAGTTGGGTATGGTGGCTTTCATAGATTGATGGACCAAATGTAGTTCAAGAGACCTAGAAATTATGGTTTAATAAGTTAATATGTGGTTTTGAATCATCCACTTATACCATCCTAGGGCTTCCCTTTTATATAAAAAGAAGCCACGGGTAGTCGATTTTCCAAGGGAATGTTACAAAATGCAAAAAAATGTCCTTCATGAAAAATACACTCTAAAGCATCAAGCCATGGGTAGTCGATTTTCTAAGGGAGTTGGGTAGGGGTATATGCATAAGAGGGAAAGAGGTGTTGATGACAACATTTTATGAGCTAGCGGGGTTCAAGGGTGAGGAATGTATACATGTATATACTCTGTGTGAAGAGGAAGCTACCATGGCAGCAAATTGTTGGGTCATGAGAGAGGTGAATAATGCAAAGTTGGATTTTATACTGTTGTTAATACTGCCACCCAGCTGACCCTGTTGCATATAGAGGTCCTAATTTTTGTTTTTCAATTGATCTAAATACATATAAATGGTTAGCTTCCGAGGTTGTCTCAAGGATGTGGTTGTGGATGATGAGTTTATCAAAATGATGGTTTGTGACTTGAAGAGAATCATTAATGTCGTTTGTGGTAAGGTTTATGATTTTGGAAGGAATTGAGGAGCAGGATGAAAACACCAATAATATATAGGTTATGTAGCTACTACCCAAACTAGAATTTAACCATTGAACTTGAAAGAATAAGAAAAAGAAAAAAAATTAAAATGACATTTCTAAACATTCCTCCCATTGAAATAACTACAATACATTTAAATACTTAGACTTCTTAGTAGGTCTAAGTAATAACGAGCCTTCTTAAAAGAATTCAAATAAAAAATGGGCCAAAGGACTCTTAAAATCTGACCCCTAAAATCTGACCTGACACCCCATAATTCTTATGCATTTACCATATTAACTCTGTAAAATTTAAAAAAAATTCATTTCACAATTCCATTGTAAGAATTCAAGTATTTTGAAAAGCTCTCGTCATTACCGGATTTTTTAAGACAAACTACCGAATTTATGAGCAATAAGTATCAATTTTTTATCAAAATTTTAAACTTATACCGGATTTTTAATATAAAAAAATCATGCATTTTTACCGAATTTGTAGAATATCCGCTAAAAACACAAGTTGTTCATGCCTTTTTAATTATTGAATATTTAAAAAAAAACTCAGTAAAAATGCATGGTTTCTACCAGATATTTTGAAAAATCTGGTAAAATGCATACCCTTTTCCAGTTTTTTTGAAAAATTTAGTAAAATACATGGTTTCTACCGGATATTTTGAAAAAAAAATCGATAAAATACATGCATTTTTACTGGATATTTTGAAAAAAAATTGATAGTGAATAATCTGTACATAAAATTCAAAAAAATTGAGGAAAACATGAAGTCTTTTGGATTTCTAAAAAATCTGGTAGTTTAAATTTTATTGTTATTCTTTTGTTTTCAGGGAGGACCAAAAGATCTGACGACATGATTGCTTGTAAGAAGCGCGATCGAGCTAAACCTGCTACAATAAGGGCTCACACGAGGAGAGATGACGCCAAGGACTCCTATATCTGGGTGGGGAGAATAGTCTCGAACGATTCTCACAGGAGGGGAATGGTGTAGAGCACTTTTGTGCACCTTGTTGTACCGAATTGAGGATCTAGATATACTACTGAATGAACCATAGATTCTAATGATGAGTCTATTGCAGAGGATTTTCGGGAAGTAGTTGAGAATGACATGCAGGTAGTGGCAAATACAGATGTGTCAATTCTAAGACAAAGTCTCTGATTACTACAAAGGTTACTCTACATACGACTATTAAGGCGCCTGATACGGTTGATATGGAGGTTAGTCCTTTGATTGACACAGAAGTCACTGCTCCGACTTTGATAGAGTTGTTTGTACACATGGATGAAGGGTTCCCTAGAGAGCCTAGTGAATGTTCCGTGCTCATTGGATATGTCAATCATGTGTTATTCAAATTATGAACTTGTTTTTATTTATTATTGATACTTTGAAATTAAACTGATACTTTTTACTTTGTTTGTTACAAGACCAAATTCTTCTAAAGGTGCCCAACCATGGTGTGAAGCTGAAGTTCTTGGATGTCCTAATGCCACGGAAGGTTAGGGAGATTGTCGAAAAGTGCAGTCTCATTTCACAAATTGGTTGTTCGCTAATAGAAAATTTGTTTTTAGTGACCGAATTAGTGACTGAAAAATTTCAGTCACTCTAGTGACTGAAGTAGCCACCAAAATTTGACATGTTATTGGTAAAATTTTAAAAGTCACTAAATCGGTCACAAAATAAAATTAGTCACCGAACTAGCGATTAAGATTTAGTGACCATAATTCTCAATCTCAAATAATCGTTTTTTATATAAATTTAGTAATAAAAAATTATGAGCAAAATTTAGGTCACTAATTATTATTATTTTTTATTAAGTTACTTCCCTCCAAATTTTTCCTTTTATTTATTTATTTTTTAGTCAAAATTTCACAATTATATTATTTTAACAAATAAATTATATATTTATAGAAATAATTAACTCATTAAAATTTATTAGTTTTAAATAAAATATAATTTTAATGATAATTAGTGTAAAATAATTTTAAATAATATTTGAAATTTCAATTTCATATACATTTTAAATGTAAGGATAACAATTAAAATGAATTGGCTTAGTGGCCATGTAGAAACCTCTAAAAGGAAAGTGCATTAGTTCAATTCCTATTTGAGCCAAAAATTTTGTTTTATTTTTAGTTTTTAAATAACTGAAAATTGTCACAAAAATCGGTCACTAAATTTGTCGCTAAAGGTTAGCGACTAACACTTTTCCAACCCAAATTTGGTAGTCGCGTTATTGGTCGCTAAACATTATAGTGACCGATTTTTAGGCTTTTTCGGTCACTAAATGAAAATTTTTTAGTAGTGGTTTTCTGACGATGTTGGACTGTCAGCTACTGATAGCATTTGTTGAACGATGTAATAAGGAGGCATCTTCCTTCCATCTTCCATTTAGTGAGATGACGGTTACCTTGGATGATGTCTCCCCTCTAATCCATCTTCTTCTGGCAAGTAGTTTCTTCATTGTTGCTCTCATTAGCCAGCAACTTGCTGGTCATATGACTCTATTTCAAGTATGAATTTTTTGTTACTTATTAAATTGGTTCTTATTTATGACATTTCTTGATTTTCTTGTGTTCTTGTACAATGTTAGATATATGAGCATTTCCCCTCCATTTGTGAGTGACGGGTTGTTTTTATCACCCTTGCTCAACTTTGGCCAAGAGATGGAAGTCCATACATGCACACTCGAGATGCATTGTGGAAGACAAGAGGAGGATTGATACACTATTTATAAACGATGTCATTTAAACACCTTACACACTCTATAGAGTGCATCATGAGTTCAATGACACTTCACTATTTTTGGCTATCTGTGATAGGAGACCTTAGTGCCTAGATACTTACCTGAGAGGTGTGTGCACTAGTTTGGATATGTCCAAGATATCCCACGACCAGTCTCTGCTATTCAATATGAGGGCATTGATAGATAGTTTGTTAGTCATGATATCAACTATTCCCGCGCCTTCTGAGATCGTGTAGTGCAGGCTCAGTTCCTGCGTAGTGTGTGAATGGGTAATTGGAGTGATACCTTACTGTATCACACCCTCACATCATCCCACCTATGCAACATGGAGATGGTGTAACACCCCAAATTCTTGGAATATTTATTTAATTTATTTAAATATGAATATTCGCATTTTTGGTGATTTTCGGTGGTTGGTGTGAATATTGGGAATTATGGACTTTGAGTCATTTATTTAAATAATAGTATATAATATGAATATATTGGTATGATTATTAATTTAAATAAATATAAGTGAATTAAGCGCAAAGTGGACATTTGAGGAGGAGTTAGTGAGGGTGAAGTTGGAAAGCCCAATTTTAAGGCCCAAAGTTAGGTTTAACAAAAAGGAATTTTGATGGAATTAAGATTCATTCTTGTTAGAGCGTGAAAAGAGAAGAAATAGAGGCCAAAGCTATGAGGAAGAGGATTGAGGCAAGGCTTCACGAGGTTTCCAAGAATCAAGGAGAAAGACTTAGAGTCAGCAATTAAGGTATGGGGAGTATTGTCTTCATTGTTTTCAATATGTGATTCAATGTATTTAAAGCTTATTTAAGGGTTTAGGGATTTTGGAGTATTGAATTGTTGTTGCCTTTCTGGTGAGTTTAATGAGTTTGAGGGATTTGAACTGATGGTCTGATAGGTTTGAGGTTGATTTTAGAGTAAGGGAAATTAGGCCTTCGTGGCCAAAATCTATTGTTAAGGTTTTAACCGTGTATGGTAATTGATTATGAGAATTCTAATGAATGTGGGAAAATTGTAAGGATTTTATGGGAATTGGAGGCGTAAATATGATACGGGATTGGCCTAATAAGTCATAGATTTTGTGCCTTTATCGCTGTAATACGTTAGGAATAATTTAGGGATGTTTTTAGGGCATTGGGCAAGGAAATCGTAGAGGTTTTTGGGCTGGTTTTGGTATTGTGCATAACACCGATTTGCTGTAATCCTGAGATTGCACAACGAAGAATCCTTCGCACGATGAACATTCACCCCATACTCGCACAACGAACTTGCTAGCGAATGTAGCAGAGTTTCACGAATTCTGATCTTGTGCAGTGATATCTTGATGTTTTGATGTTGTGATTTCTTTGATAAATTACCATGAGTATAACTATGATTCTTCTGAGATTAATACATGATTGTATGATGATTCTTATGAGTAATAATGATGAGTTATGATGTTAATTTCATGAGTTTTTATGATTCTATGATGACATGATTATTATGATGATTTTGATAAATGATGATGCACCTAATGAGTTTATTATGAGGATTATACATGTGCATCATGCATTCATATGCATTCCGGACTTCGGTCTAGGACCTTGATTCTTGTGGATTTAGTCCTGTTGTGCATATGTGAGGTATTTTGTTGTGCTCTGGTTCTCATGTAGAATCCATCCTACTGTTGTGGATCTATGAAGGGTTGATGGCCCAGTATCCATCGAATTGTGTTGATTGGTACCACATGCATGAGTCTTGTTATATTTGCATTTATGTGACAATTTGGTGTAATTTATAATGTTGTGGCCTTTGATGTTCCTTGATGATTATGATGATGTTGAATATGAAAATGATGTTGTTTTATATATTGGTTCCTATATTGATTATTATGAATCGTTTTACTCACCCTGCCTGTTTGAATGTCGCCTCCACGTGGGTAACAAGCAGATGACCAGGTTTAGTCGTCGAGGACTTTTTGAAGTTTTTGGATCGTTGGCCATTATGGTTGACTTAGAAGGTCTTGCTCTGATAGTGTAACATCGGGTTGGGGTCTTTTAAGTTGAACCATGTTTTATTGATTATTGATATTTTGATTAAGTTATTGCGCAAGGAAAACTTTGGATTTTTGCCTTTTTGAGTTCCGCTTCCTTTTGAGTAATATTTTGAGTAATTTTGAGAAAACCCGTTGTTTACGGAGCATTTACTATATTTAAATTATTGAGAAATGTAAGCCCTTTTGAGATGATTTTATTGCGTTCAATATTTTACTCTGATAAATATGATTGATTTTCCATTATATTTGTGGGGTAGAAAAGGGTGTTACATTAGTGGTATCAGAGCAGGTCGGTCCGTCCGGCCATGTTTTTATGTTGTTAGTCCCCTGTCAGTCAATAGTGTGAGAATACTATTGGATGAGTTGTTTTCTTCTGACCCTGTTGGTGGTTGCAGATGGCTGGAAGAAATGATCGTAATATTGCTGATGCGCTGGAATCGCTTGCCCAAGTGATGACCCAGAATGGTGGACCTCCAGATGAGTTTTGTGCTTTGGGGAAGTTCCAGAGGAACAATCCGCCAACTTTTGTGGGCACTCATGATCCTGATGGTGTGCAGAAGTGGTTGAAAGTGATTGAGAAGATTTTTCGGGTTATGGTGTGCACTGATGCTCAGCAGGTGCGGTTTGGTATGCATATGCTAGCAGAGGAAGCTGAGGACTGGTGGGATAACACTCATTATAGATTGGGAGGTGTTGGCATTGCAATAACTTGGACTGTGCTTAAGGAATAATTTTTGAGGAAGTATTTTCCTGAAGATGTTCAGGGCAAGAAAGAGGTGGAATTCCTTGAGCTGGAGCAAGGGAATATGATTGTGGCTGAGTACGCAACAAAGTTTGAGGCTTTAGCGAAGTTTTGTCCATATTACAATCATACTGACGCAGAGATGTCAAAGTGTCTCAAGTTCGAGAATGGATTGAGACCAGAGATTAAGCAGGGAATTGGGTACAAGCAGATTCGTTAGTTTGCGGAACTAGTGGACAAGTGTAGAATTTATGATGAGGATAGCCGAGCTCGATCTACTCACTACAAGCAGTTGAGTGAGAAGAGAAAGAACAATATAGAGGGAAACTGTATGTGACTTCTGGTGATAAAGGGAAGCAGCAGACTTAAGATGGGAAAAAGTCAAGTGAGGGAGCGGCTACTGCTCCAAGCAAGTGTCATAAGTGTGGCGAGCAAGGTCACTGTGCTGAGGTTTGTAAGGTGTTGAGATGTCATCGTTGTGGCAAGAGAGGTCATAGAGTTACTGACTGCAAAGATGAAGCTCCGACTTGCTTCAACTGTGGAGAGAAGGGTCATATCAGTACCCAGTGCCAGAAGTCGAAGAAGACTGCTACTGCTGCTCAGACGAACGGCATAGTGTTTTCTTTGAGCGGTGCAGAAGAACCCAAGACAGATAATTTGATCAAAGGTACTTGCTTTATTAATGATGTTGAATTGATTGCTATGATTGATACTGGTGCTACCCCTTCGTTTATTTCACTTGAATGTGTTGCGAGATTGAATTTGAAATTATCTTCTATGGTTGGGAGTATGATTATCGATACCCCGACTAATGGTTATGTGACTACTGCATTAGTCTGTTTGAGCCGCCCTTTGACTATTTATGATAACAATTTTGTGATGAAATTGGTTTGTCTACCTTTACTTCGAATTAATATTATTCTTGGAATGAACTGGTTGGAGTTCAACTATGTTCATATCGATTGCTACAGCAAGACTGTGAGGTTCTCAGAGTTTGGTGATTGTGGAGAGCGGATGTTTGTATCTGCTAAGCAAGTAGAAGAACTCTTAGAAGATGAGGCTCAGATGTTTGCATTGTTTACATCACTTCAAGTTGATTATGAAGCAGTGAGCGTGTAGCTACCAGTTGTTCAGGAATTTCCAGAAGTGTTTCCAGGCGACGTGAGTGACTTACCTCCTGAGTGTGAGGTAGAGTTTACTGTTGATGTGATACCGGGCACTAGTCCCGTGTCGATGGCTCCTTATCGGATGTCTGCATCTGAGTTAGGAGAATTGAAGAAACATTTGGATGATCTGCTTGAGAAGAAGTTTATTCGACCAAGTGTTTCTTTGTGGGGTGCTCCTGTGTTATTGGTGAGGAAGAAAGACGGTAGCATGAGATTGTGTGTGGATTATCGACAGTTGAATAAAGTGAAGATCAAGAATAAGTATCCATTTCCGAGGATTGACGATCTGATGTATCAATTGGTGGGTGCTTGTGTGTTCAGCAAGATAGATTTGAGGTCAGGTTATCATCAGATCCGTGTGAAGCCTGATGATATTCTGAAGACAACATTCAGGACAAGGTATGGTCATTATGAATATACGGTGATGCCGTTTGGTGTATCTAATGCACCTAGTGTATTCCTGGAGTATATGAATAGGATTTTTCATCCTTATTTGGATCAATTTGTGGTAGTATTCATCGACGATATCTTGATATATTCAAAGTACGAGGAAGAACATGTGCAACATCTAAGAGTTGTATTGCAGGTTTTGAGGGACAAGAAGCTTTATGCCATGTTGTTCAAGTGTGAGTTTTGGTTGAAGGAAGTGAGTTTCCTTGGCCATATGATTTCTAGTGGAGGAATTGTTGTTGATCCGTCAAAAGCGATGTTGTGTTGCAAGTGCTCTAGTGTTGATCTTGCCAAATTCAAGTGAGTCTTTTGTAGTGTATTGTGATGCATCGAAGATGGGTCTTGGTGGCGTACTGATATAGAATACTCAGGTCGTTGCTTATGCTTCCAGACAACTGAAGGTTCATGAAAGGAATTATCCTACGCATGACTTAGAGTTGGTCGTGGTGGTGTTTGTGTTGAAAGTTTGGAGACATTATCTTTTTGTGTCCAGGTTCGAAGTGTTCAGTGATCACAAGAGCCTGAAGTATTTGTTTGATCAGAAAGAGTTGAATATGAGGCAGAGGAGATGGCTTGAACTTCTGAAAGATTATGATTTTGAATTGAGTTACCACTCTGGTAAGGCTAATGTTGTGGCTGATGCGTTAAGTAGGAAGTCCTTACATATGTCACTGCTTATGGTTCGAGAGTTAGGACTGATTGGACATTTCAGAGATATGAGTCTAGTGTGTGAAGAGACTCGTAACAATGCGAAGTTAGATATGCTGAAGCTGACTAGTGGTATTCTCCAAGAAATCAGAGAAGGTCAAAAATATGATTTGAGTTTAGTGGATAGTCTCATGTTAATCAACCAAGGTAACGGGGGTGATTTTCGGGTCGATGAGAATGGTGTGATGAGGTTCAGAGATAGAGTGTGTGTTCCAGATGTGCCTGAAATTAAGAAGAGTATTCTTGAGGAAGGTCATAGAAGTGGGTTAAGTATTCATCCGGGTGCCACAAAGATGTATCAAGACTTGAAGAAATTGTTTTAGTGGCCAGGGATGAAGAAGGAAGTGGTTGAGTTTGTGTACGCTTGTTTGACTTGTCAGAAGTCGATGATTGAACATCAAAGACTGTTGGGTCTGATGCAACCGTTGAATATTCCAGAGTGGAAATGGGATAGCATTTCTATGGATTTTGTGACAGGTCTACCAAAGAATTTGAAGAGATATGATTCAATTTGGGCGATTGTCGATAAATTGACCAAATCGGCTCATTTTATACCGATGAGGATCAATTATTCATTACAGAAGCTGGCCAAATTGTATATTGATGAGATTGTGAAACTGTATGGTATTCCTTCAAGTATTGTGTCTGATAGAGATATGAGATTTACATCGAGGTTTTGGGAGGGCTTGCATACAACTTTGGGTGCTAAGCCAAGGTTGAGTTCTGCTTATCATCTGCAGACGGATGAACAGACAGAGAGAACTATCCAGTCTTTAGAGGATTTGCTGAGAGCTTGTGTGTTGCATCAAGGTAGATCATGGGATAGTCATTTCTCATTGATTGAGTTTACCTACAACAACAATCACCATTCTAGTATTGGAATGGCACCGTATGAGGCATTGTATGGTAGGAGATGTAGGACTCTTTTGTGTTGGTATGAGTCAGGCGAGAGTGTTATGCTCGAACCTGAGATTGTTCACCAGACGACTGAAAAGATCAAGATGATCCAAGAAAAGATAAAAGCGTCACAGAGTCGTCAGAAGAGTTACCATGATAAGAGAATGAAAGCACTTGAGTTCCATGAAGGAGATCACGTGTTTTTAAGAGTTACGCTGGTAACTGGTGTTGGCCGAGCTTTGAAGTCTCAAAAGCTCATGCCGTGTTTTGTTGGTATGTATCAGATTTCACAGTGGGTGGGAGAAGTAGCATATCGGATTGCTTTACCATCGTCGCTTGCGAATTTGCATGATGTGTTTCATGTGTCTCAGTTGAGGAAGTACATTCCAGATCTGTCACATGTGATTCAGATGGATGATGTACAAGTGAGAGATGATTTGACTGTTAAGGCATCGCCAGTTCAGATTGATGAACGAGAGGTGAAGCAAATGTGAGGTAAAGTGATTTCCTTGGTAAAGGTAGTTTGGGGAGGACCAGCTGGAGGGAGTATGACTTGGGAACGTGAGGATCGGATGAAGGAGTTGTATTCGACTATAATTCTTTAAGGTAATTTTTTAGGGAAAAAATTCTTTTAAGTGAGGGAGAGTTGTAACATCTCAAATTCTTGAAATATTTATTTAATTTATTTAAATATGAATATTCATATTTTTGGTGATTTTCGGTGGTTGGTGTGAATATTGGGAATTATGCATTTTGAGTTATTTATTTAAATAATAGTATATAATATGAATATATTGGTATTATTATTAATTTAAAAAAATATAAGTGAATTAAGGTCAAAGTGGACATTTTAGGAGGAGTCAGTGAGGGTGAAGTTGGAAAACCCAATTTTAAGACCCAAAGTTAGGTTTAACAAAAAGGAATTTTGATGGAATTAGGATTCATTCTTGTTAGACTGTGAAAAGAGAAGAAATAGAGGCTAGAGCTCTGAGGAAGAGGATTGAGGCAAGGCTTCACGAGGTTTCCAAGAATCAAGGAGAAATGCTTAGAGTCGGAAATTAAGGTATGAGGAGTATTGCCTTCATTGTTTTTAATATGTGATTCAATGTGTTTAAAGCCGATTTAAGGGTTTAGGGATTTTGGAGTATTGAATTGTTGTTGCCTTTCTGGTGAATTTAATGAGTTTGAGGGATTTGAACTGATGGTCTGATAAGTTTGAGGCTGATTTTGGAGTAAAGGAAATTAGGCCTTCGTGGCCAAAATCTGTTGTTAAGGTTTTAACCGTATAGGGTAATTGATTATGAGAATTCTAATGAATATTGGAAAATTGTAAGGATTTTATGGGAACTGGAGGCGTAAATATGATACGAGATTGGCCTAATAAGTCGTAGATTTTATGCCTTTATCATTGTAATATCTTAGGAATGATTTAGGGATGTTTTTAGGGCATTGAGGAAGGAAATCGTAGAGGTTTTTGGGCTGGTTTTGGTGCTGGTACGTAACAGCGATTTGCTGTAATCGTGAGTTTAAAAAACGAAGAATCCTTTGCACGACGAACATTCGCCCCAGAGACGCACAACGAACTTGCTAGCGAACGTAGAAGAGTTTCACGAATTCTGATCTTGTGCAGTGATGTTTTGATGTTTTGATGTTGTGATTTCTTTGATGAATTACCATGAGTATGACTACGGTTCTTCTGAGATTAATACATGATTGTATGATGATTCTTATGAGTAATGATGATGAGTTATGATGTTGATTTCGTGAGTTTTGATGATTCTATGATGACATGATTATTATGATGATTTTGATGAATGATGATGCACCTAATGAGTTTATTATGAGGATTATGCGTGTGCATAATGCATTCATATGCATTCTGGACTTCGGTCTAGGACCTTGATTCTTGTGGCTTCAGTCCCATTGTGCGGATGTGAGGTATTTTATTGTGCTCCGGTTCTCGTGTAGAATAGATCCTACTGTTGTGGATCTATGGAGGCTTGATGGTCCAGTATCTATCGAATTTTGTTGATTGGTACCACATGCATGAGTCTTGTTGCATTTGCATTTATGTGACAATTTGGTGTAATTTATAATGTTGTGGCCTTTGATGTTCCTTGATGATTATGTTGATGTTGAATATGGAAATGATGTTGTTTTATATATTGATTCCTATATTGATTATTATGAATCGTTTTACTCACCCTGCTTGTTTGAATGTTGCCTCCACGTGGGTAACGTACAGATAACCAGGTTAAGTCGTGGATGCCGTCGAGGACTTTTTGAAGTTTTTGGTTCGTTGGCCATTGTAACATTAGGTTGGGGTCTTTTTATTTGAATTATGTTTTATTGATTAAGTTACTGTGCAAGGAAAACTTTGGATTTTTGCCTTTTTGAGTTCCGATGCCTTTTGAGTAATATTTTGAGTAATTTTGGGAAACCCCGTTGTTTACGGAGCATTGACTATATTTGAATTATTGAGAAATGTGCGTCCTTTTGAGATGATTTTATTGCGTTCAATATTTTACTCTGATAAATATGATTGATTTTCCATTATATTTGTGGGGTAGAAAAGGGTGTTACAGATGGTGCTGAACCTTCTTATGTTAGGTGACCTTCTGATGATATGTCGCCACCTCACATGGTGCAAATGATGTCCAGCTTCTATATATGATAGCCGTCATTATGGATAACCTCATGAGTTTGGTAAATCCAGATGGTGAGGTTTATATTTTGGCATTAAATGCAACATACTTAGCCTGCGAGGGACCTATTTAGACATTATTATCATTTTTGTATTATTTATATATTATGTGTATTATTATTCAGATATTTGCACTGCATAACTCATTCTATAACCATTTGTCACTTCCATTATTACAAGATGAACATAACTTAACATTTGACAAATAACATAACTTAACATATAATGATTACCATAACTTAACACAAACAATTACAAAACTTAATAAAAAATTACTAAATAACAAAACCTAGATACTACTTGATGACTCTGGACGTTTCAACATCTTGATTATGTCATTGACAGATCTAGAAATTGCCACATCAAACTCAACTTCTCCTTTAGTCAGCCTACAGTGATATGTTTTCCACTAACCTTTAAATCTTCATCACTCTTCAACTCAATACGATCGTATTTCACCTTTACGCCAGTATCAATCCATGGTGCAAGAAACTTGATCTTACTCACCTTTCTACTCTAGGTATTAGACAACATATTCAATTTTGATCTTAGAAGAGCGAAGCATTTGGTGTCCTCCAAAAACCCAAACTCAACAGGGGGTTTCGCCTCTAATATACACTTCTCTCTTAAACAAATAGTGAAGCATAATAACATGGTTTTCTTAATAACACATTATTTGTATTTATATAAGTTTGGCTTCATTTTGTATCACAAAAAACAATTAATGCAATCATAGTCGTACAAAACTGTTAGCAAAATCTTAACCCTTTAAGTTTTTAGCTTTAATTTTTGGCTTAACAAAAAGAGTTTTACATTCCAAAAACCACATGTTGTATATGGCCTAATAAGGATGATGACACTATAGTAAAAATGAAAAGAATGATACTGTTTTCTCTTCATTTTTTATTCATGAAAAAGGTTAATAAGACAAATAAAGTTTAAAGAAAAGGATGATAACACTTTTTTTTTTTAATTTATTTTATTTTATTCATTAAAAAAGTGAACAAGACAAATAAGTTATTTGTTATGATTTGTTTTGATCCATCTTTTCATTATCGAAAATAAGTAATACATTAAGAATTAGGAGAGACAATTGTCGGTCAAAACAACCGTTACTTTTTTTTTACCATAATAAATATCACACTTTTAAAAGAAACTGTAAAAGAGATTTATTTTTTATTTTCAATGTAATATTAATTAAGCTTTATTTTAATATTATGTGCACCATATATCCTAATAAATTACATCATTGTATTTTAATATTATTTGTTATTACTTTCTACTTTGCACTTATCCTAATAAATTACGCCATTTATTTTTTTTCCACTTAATTGGTCGTCTTTGCCATGAAATTAACATAAATAAAAATAAGATAACATATAAAAGTATTTAAAAAATCAAAACTTAGAGAATTTGGAATTAAAAAAAAAATAAAGATAGGAAAGAAGATAATCATTCTAGTTTTATTGCCTTAAATATATATGAAATGTGTAATATTGTCTTGATGCAATGAAGTAAGGTTTTGGTATGATAAAGAGGGAACTACTATATAACGTTAGCATTTTAAAGTTAAAGTTAGTTTTTAAGTGAAAAATAAAATATTGTGAGTAAAAGGTTAAATGTATTATACACCTTGCAATTTAAGAGATTTTTTATTTATCTTAGATAAAAAAAAAAATATTTGGATTCTCTTTTATAATGTAAAGATTTTGTTGTTTTTAGAGATGATAAAACAGATTGTCTGTCCTGTTTTAAGTCCATCAAAAAAGGGACAGTGCTAGCAAACCCGCAAAGTGAAATTAGACTTAAAATCTAGTCTGCCCTGTCAAGGTGACGGGTGAAATTAGACTTAAAATCTAGTCTGCCCTGCCAAGGTGGCGGGTTGGCAGGCAACCCACTTATTTTTTTATTTTTTTATTTTTTTTAATAGATTAGTAGACTTATTTTTATATTTCGATTATATTTTACACTTATTTTTAAAAATAATTCTTTATAAAAACATATTTTTAACAATTTTAACTTTAAAAACTATTGCATATATTTCCAAATAAATGTATAAAATAGAATTATCAACAAGTATTACAAAAGTATAGTTCAAGTATTAATCTTTAACCAAACAAAAATATAATTTGAGTGCTTGATAACTAGGTTGGCGGACCAACCAGCTTCTTTTTTGACGGACTTAAAGTAAAACGGGTTTAAAGCAAGGCGGGCTGAGCGGGTAGGAGAGCCCAAAATTCCAACCCAACCCGCCATGTTTTGGCGGGTGCACGAGTCAGCCCGACGAGCCACAACTCGTTTTGTCACCCTTAGTTGTTTTGCCCTCTTAGACGACAAGTTGGCAAACTATCTTCATTTTTACTAATGTGGTATGTCTACGTAGTTTTATTTATTTTTTAAAAATTCACATGAATTTTTCTTTTTAATTTTTAATTTTTTTTCTTCAATTTTTTAATTTGTTTTATTACTGGAAGATAAATTAACACTCGCTCACATTGCAGAGGATAAATCAATATAAATCAATAAATTAGTAGCACTTCTTTATTGTAAAACAAACTACTTTTTTAGTGAATAAATAAAAACTATTGCAAAATAAATTATTTTTTATTAAATAATATATAGTTGCAGATTATAAAATAAAAAAGAAAAACATGAATAAAATAAAAATATTTTTGGTAGACTTTTGCATCAATAAATAAAGACTCGGGTTCATCAGCTACAAATCTAATGTAATCACCAACTTTTAAGTTGCATTCTCTTTTGAACTCGTTCTAATCAAATTCAAGATAGAAAGAAGTGTTGTGACTATCATTTGTTGTACGAATGATTTTACAATAGTGGCAAATATCTTGATCGTCCTCATTAAGGAGATCTATATCAAAGATCTCCTTATCTATAAAACAATAGTCTCATACTTCTTTAGAAACATGCTAAAAAATAGTTCAAAATATCTGAAAAACTGATGATCGTGAATGGTGTTAATATGTTGAATATGGTGAGTTATTACTATACATTTACATCAATGTTATTTGAATGCACTATCATTTTTAATTGTTTTGAATGTTTCTTCTTATTTTGCAGGTATTGTTGAAGTCCAAAATTGTTATTAATCAAAATGATAATTATGTTACTGTCTTTATTGGCGTGTTACATTCTTTAATTTTTTTTGTTCATATTGATTGTTGTTTGCATGTATATTGTGTTATATAAATTTACTAATATGTTTAATCATGTTTTAGATTCACTATTATGTTCGTTCTCTATTGTCATACCCTAATTTTTTACTCTAAGATCTCACGTCTTTTTGCGTCATCTGTATAATTTATTACCTCTTACATCTCGCATAATGCCCAATTTCTCATCTGGAATGAACATGTTGGAATTACAGCCAAATCAGTCAAACTAAAAGTCAACTATGCATAAAATCAGCGGACGGGAAATTTTAAAATCGAGCCTGCAAACGTCAGTGATATTAATCTACGTTTTGCGTAGTTTAACCTGATGTGCTCATTTAAATTTTTCGACCACTTTTTGGTCGCATTTTGGATAGTTTAAGCCATTTAACCGGGTAAAATTTATTTCGAAATTTGATCAAACGATGTATTTTTCCAATACTGTATTTACCCTTTCATTTTAACCGTAACTGGCTTGTGTTTCGTTCAAGTTTGCATTTTCATTGTGCATACCATGACATTGGCTCTTGAGACATAGGATCAGGGTGTTTCTATGGCTCAAGGTTTTCTTTTATTGCAAGTTATTAAACAACAAACATTAGAGGCTTTAGCAGTTATTTTGTTCAGCAATCGGA
Organism: Lathyrus sativus; assembly: GCA_963859935.3. Taxonomy (NCBI): domain Eukaryota; kingdom Viridiplantae; phylum Streptophyta; class Magnoliopsida; order Fabales; family Fabaceae; genus Lathyrus; species Lathyrus sativus. The sequence goes on from OZ012737.1 coordinate 542,235,919, forward strand.
TACCGAATTATATTTTTCAGCGGGTTATTTTAAGCGCACGAGACAGTTCACGGTGTATTTCAGAAATTTTACAGGTGCAATATCAAAAGACAAGTTTCAGGGGGAAAACTATGCTCAGAACAGATGGCAACAATTGATTCCCCAAGTTTCCCTTCTTGTGGCGCAAAGAAATTCAAATTTTTTATGTGTTAATCGATTAACACTTTTTGTCTAGCAATGTGTTGATCGATTAACCAGTGCAAAATTTGCCCAGAAAGTTCAATTTTCAGCACTGCAGAATTTCAATTCAATTTCAATCACTCAATTTCAATTCTCACACCAGTAGAAGGACCTAGAAGTGCTTTCAAATTTGATTTATTTTCCAATTAATTCAAATTCCCTCAAAATTTCAAACATTTCATTCCTAATTACACTCCTAATTTCCATTCCTCACACTAACCCACACTGCAAGCCACATTTTAATTCGTAACCTAGGGATTATTTAAACAAATTCACTCCAAACCTCTCATAACTCTCACTCATTTTCTGAATTTTCTACACATCTCTCTTCAATTCTCTCAACTTTTCTCTTATTTCATAAACCCTCACTAAAGCTCCATAGCCAAAAGCTTCACAAATTTTTCGTTGCAATTTGTGAATTCTTGAGCTAAACCTTCATTGCATCTTTATCGTTGGTTCAATTCTAGTGTGGAAGCTTATTTAGATCTTGAATTAAGTTGTTGGAATCACTTTTGAAGGAACTTTTGCTTATTTGTGGGTTATTATTTGGATCTTCAAGTTTTCTTGCTAAAGCTTCATAGATTCTTGGATTTCTTGCATGGATCTGTTAATTGCAGCTTAACAACACTCACCAAAGCAAATCTCAACTTTGTAGGTTGGTAAGTTCTAGATCTGTGTAAATGATGTCATATGGACACCTTACACAGTCCATAAAGTGCATCACGAGTTCGATGACACTTCACTTTTTTTGGCTATCTATGATGGGAGACCTTAGTGGCTAGATACTTGTCTAAGAGGTGTGTGTGCCAGTTTGGATATGCCCAAGACATCCCACGACCAGTCCCTGCTATTCAATATGAGGGAATTGATAGATAGTTTGTTAGTCACTGTCGCGGTGAAATTTGGATACCAAGCTATTGATGTGCTTGAATCTTAATTCATTTGCCACCGAACTTTGATTTGTCCAAAGGAAGGGAAAAAGATTGAAATACCCACAATGCAATGCAAATACAAGAGCTAGAGAGTTATAGGTTTGGTGGTTGGTTAAACTTAGGGAAGGTGCTAGCATCCTAAGTTTCTGTAGTACTCTACAGGAACCTCTTGTTTTTATGTTGTTTATTGCTAAGGGTTATCTGCTTAAGAATGAAAGACCTAGGGGTTTATTTCTAAGTATACTCAATAAGATATCGCATCTTATGCCTACATATCCTGACGGTAGTGGAATCAGAGTATTTGTAGTTCCCCTAAAGGGTTTGAGGAGTTCTTTGACTGTGGTCAAAGTTCCTAAAGGGATAAGGGTAGTTGATTGATTGATTCTAGGAGAAAAGATGAGTTGTCATTTTAAGGGAGATTACTTGATTGAACCACCACAACTTTATAGGAAAATAGTCTTTGCATCATCTTAAGAGAAGGGCTCGAGTACTCGGATTGTCAACAAGTACGCCTCTATCTCTCCTAAGACAAAGTCCCTACATATTGATTCAATTGTTATGGGGTAGGAGTTTTATCTCGCTTAAGATGATTAACATCTTATTCTCTAATATGTTTGAATAATGTTTGAATTGAGTTGAATTGTTTATTCTAAGTTGTAAAAATAAAGGTCCTTCCTATGGGGTAGGATCTAACTTAGAGGATCGACTTGAATGGGATCAAGGATCAATGGGGAGTATGATGCAAATGAGATGCATACGCACAATCGTTTAAGTTATACGCAGATTCTTCCTTTGGACGCAGTGCAATACGATAAAATAAATTGCAGGAGGGTAAAGGCAGAAAATAACGACGGTAAATAAATCCATACACAAACGCATGAAAGCGTTAAGTGAGTGAAAGTGTAAGTGAACATGTGAGCGGATCGGAGACGGAAGCGTGCACGATTGATTTTGAATGTTGATTGATTAGAGAAAGGTTGAATCGATTTTATGGGAAAGGTGGAATTAAACGGTGAGGTTAATTGATTTTTCGAAAAGGTTGTATTAATTTATGTGAATCAATTTTATTAGTTTTAATAAAAGTTTAGATAATAAATGAATTTGAGAAAAGTTATTTATTTTAAGTGAGATTAATTTTAAGGGAAATTATTTTAGATTTTTTTTAGTAAAAGTTTTAATTTATTATTGATTTAAAATAATTAGATTTTTTTATAGAAAAGATTAATATAAATATAGATTTGAGGAAAATGTTTTTATTATGTATAATGGATTTCTAATTATCATAAAAAGGTTGTTATTGCTATTTATTTTAAAAGTTATTTTTAAACATAAAGTGAGTTTTATATATTAACAAACGATAAAGATTATTTTAAAAAAAGATTATTATTATTTATTTAGGAAAATGGTTTGTTTAGTTTATTTTAAATAAAAGGGTGATTAAAGAAGAGGTCTAATTATTTTTAAAAAGTATTAGTTTAATTTTTAAAAGGTTAGGGTTTAATTAGTCAGATTAATAATTATTTAGTAAAAGGATGATTAAATTAGCTTAATAGGATTAATTAATTAAAAGTTGATCAAAAGTTAATCACGGTTAACTAGTTAATTAAACCAAAAGAAGTGATAATTAGTGGATTAAATGCAGGGGAATTAATGTGGCGCTGATTAGATGTGACGCGCGCATAGGGCTTACGGTGGGTGTGCGGAGTGTGGATCATTAGATTAGATATGTTGGAGATTTAAAGGCCGAGTGTGTGAGGGTGCACGGTGTGTATGTGTGCTGCATACACATGATTATTACATCAAAGAAAAGAAAAAAACAAAAAAACAGACAAGAACCCTAAGCCCCAAATCGGAAAATCCCCCCCTCTTCTCTCATCGCGATCTCGTTCCTCTCCTCTCTGTTCTTCTTATCGCCATCGCTCGATCTCCCCACATTCCTCCATCAATCCTTCTCAAATTCCCCCACCATCTTCTTCCTCATTCTCGTTTGCGAACCCATCCTGAAAAATGAACACAAGCAAGATCAAAGCTTTCACCAAATCAAAACGCAAGATTTACCTTGAGGTATCGGCGACGATGAATGGTTTTGACGATGACAGCTTCGACGACGGTTTGCGGTAGAGGATACAGACGGGAGAGGCGAGGTTTGTGATGACGCGGTTAAAAGCGATGAGTTCGAGGATTCATGACAAAAGTACGGCGATTCACGGTCGACGACGGAACGTTGAACAAGATAAGCTCCCCTTCACAATTTCTAGGTTTTTTGTTGAATTTTGGGATTTCTTTTAATATTGTGTCCTTGTTTTGTGAGTGTCTAAGCCGTTCTTATATAGGGTTGCAGGGAATATTGTGGATTGAAGAATGATAATGAGGTTTCCATATCCGACGGAACATGCTGGGACTATTTTGGAAGGTACTATTATCTCTGTTACAAAAGTTTCTGTTTTCGTCGAGATTTCAAGAGCACTTGATTGGCAGCACTTTCTGTAACTGTATTCCTCTGTTTAATTAAACCCGTCTGAGTTTGATTTCGTGTGATTACGTAGCAGAATTGTGCTATCAAAACATTTTGTCTTCACTGCGATATCTGCTTTATGATTTCTATTTTCAGCCAAACATGTCTTAACATGCCCAACTTTCTTTTCTCTTTTTCTTAAGATAGCAGATCGAGTTGTGTTTGGAAAAAAATCGCTTTGATGATAATTAAATTGGGTTTGAGTGCTCTTGGATAAGATTGAATATGTATGATTTGTATTGCTTTGACTGTCAGGATATGTAACTTAACAGATGGAGACCTTCTGATTTCACAATGATGCAAATATCAATTACTGTGACTTTAACCCAAAACTGATGGTTGATTGCACTTTTATTAAGATGATCTAATGCTTTGATTGTGTTTTATCATAGACTGAACCCTTCACTTGCCACTTTGATTTTCAGATGAAAACTGTCACTTTGGAGTGTAGCCACCGCAGAAGGAATCCCATTTCGAATTGCCCACGGGAGAAACCCTTGCACCAGTTAATGGAAGCTTTGAATTGGTATTAGGAGTATGTGACTCGAGTTGTTGATGCTTCTGGTTCGTGCTTGTTGGTAATTTATGATTTTCCTGTTGTTCCGTGCTCTGAATCGAAATTTAATATCTCGTTTTGGGGTTCAGGACGCTTTATTATAGTGACAAGGAGAACAGGAGTTCTAAGTACATGGCAAAGGTGCTCCAGACAAATACCAAGTGCCGCGCGGAATCTCAAGTCTTGGCTTCTTCTTCTGAGTTTCAATTGACTCTTAATTCCAATTTAGCTCTTTGTGTAACAAATTAGAACTGATTCTCTGCTTTCTCCTTACAGATTAAGTAGGCTTCCGCGAACCGGATGAGCTCTTAGGATCAGCATCGATGACCATGAAGTTCTTTACATTACGGTAAATAATATCATCAATTCTAATGCTTAATCCAATATGCACCTACTTGTTCTGCTTATGGTTTAAATGTTCTTTAATTTCAGCAATGTCGGAGTGTTAGGAACTCCATCTTGTGCTTCATACAGTTTTGATTTTGTGCAGAAAAAAGAAAAGAAGCTTGGAAGCTATACGCAGTCGTCGTCGCTGGGCTTCTCCACACGGGTGAGTTCAAAGGAACTATTTCCAGCAATCTGGTTCTTAAGATGTATAGCTATTGCTCTTGCTGGCATTTGCAAAAGGACTAGGCGTCTTGCTAATCCCAATTTTATATTGTTGCGGTGATAGATTGATGGTTCGTAAGTAACTTCAAGCAGTCAGGTTAATGGTCCGCATTGGAAGTCATAGGCTGGCGTTCGAGTAGTTGAATAAATGAGGTAAACTTTGCCATCTCTAGTTCCTCTTTATGCTCTTTGGTGAATTCTGTTTCTGGAAGGAAAATGAACAACATGGCTTCGATTTAATTCCGTTCATGTTTGATGTGGCAGATTCTAACTTACGATCGGTGTTGAGGTTGAGTTTGGGGAAAGCGCAGTGGGATGGACCTGCAATCGTCGTCAGCACAAAGGAGTGGTGTAACAAGCTTCATTATCGGCGAAGTAACTTAATCCACACATTCACAATAAAATAGCAAGACCGCCGGTTTTAATGCCACGGAAAAGCTTCACAAACGCTGAGTCTCCCTAAGCATGACCTTCTGCTCCGGTTGAAATGGATGTTGATTGAAAATGCTGTCGAAGTCTCATTGGCGAAGTTTATAAATGCTCCAAATTGTCCATCTAACGGAATCCTTCGCGGTTCTTCTTTAGTTCACCTTAAGTGACTTGTTATTGTGTAAAAAGTTTGGAATACATTGGATAAATAACCTGGAAATGCAACGTCTGTTAAATGCCTTAAGATAAAATGTCACATTCTTGAACAAGCCTCAATATCAAACTTATGTTACCAATTGATAGGATTAATTTGACATCCTTTAAGTTACAACCAGTTGTTTCTGTTGTCGTGTAACAACTTAATTTATTGTTTGAATATGGTCTCCACTAGTTGTTACCGCAAATAATGCATCTTCTAGCCATAGAACATCAACAATCATATCAACCAAAGTCCCTTGTGCTTTTTCAATGTGAACAACATAAAGGTCTACGCCTCCAATGAAAGCCTCTAGCGATGTTAGTACCACTAATAATGATGTACTCACTACTAATAATGACGTACTCACTTCGGTTCAGATACTCAAGCCAAGGACTAATCTAGGACCCAATCCCTCATTAGATGACGATCTAGCGCAACGAGGAAGTGCGTGACATGTCCTTTCACCGCTTGAATAACTATTGGATTAGAATGAGAACTTGAATGCTTCGATAACTGACCTTGAACTTGGACTTTTCCTTATATTGACAAAATCCTGTTATAACTTGATTTCAATACTGATGACATACTGCTTGCAAACCGGTTTTCCATACTTGAAGATTTAAGTGATCATGAACTCATCATAATAACCCATCTTGAACATAAGAGTGTAATATCAAACAAAAAAAGTTCTCATATAAACGCATCTATTGTCACCCTCCATCACGATTTGATCTTACTGAAACTCCTTTAATGGCTTTTAGAGATTGGTCAGTCTTAGGATCTTGAATTCTTTGGTCTTGATTTGAATTTCAAAATGCCTCAAATATCATGAGTCTGTGACTTCGATTACTGTACGAATCTTGTCTTGACAATCCTTTCTAGAGAAATACTTGAGGGGACCGAAATCTCGATTTAAGGGAACCTAATCATAGGGGACTTCCAGAGACAATCTTTAAAGCAAAATAACCCTGCACGCACTTGTCAGTCGTTCCTGAAAGATAAAACGTAAGAAGACCAAGAGGAGGTGGAGTCTTAAGGTCAAAAATTAGGGTGTGACAGTCACGATATCAATTATGCTCGTGCCTTCTGAGATTGTTTAGTTCAGGTTCAGTTCCTGCACAATATGTGAATGGGTAGGAGTGATACCTTATTGTATCACACCCTCACATCATCCCACCTACGCAACATGGAGATGGTGCTGGATCTTCTCATGTTAGGGGACCTTCTGATGACATGTCGCCGCCTTTATCGCCTCCACATGGTGCAGATGATGTTCAACTTCTACAGATGATAATCGTCATTATGAATAACCTTATGGGTTTAGTAAACTCAGATGGTGAGATTTATACTTTGACATCACATGCAACATACTTAGCCTGTGGCTATTTAGACATTATTATCATTTTTTTGTATTATTTGCATATTATGTGTATTATTATTCAGATATTTGCACTGCATAACTTATTCGATAACCTTTTGTCACTTCCATTATTGCAGGATGAACATAACTTAACATTTGACAAATAACATAACTTAACATATAACGATTAACATAACTTAACATAAACGATTACAAAACTTAACAAAATAATACTAAATAACAAAACCTAGATACTACTTAATGATTATGAACGTTTCAACATATCACTCTTCAACTCAATACGATCGTATTTCACCTTTACGTCAGTATCAATCCATGGTGCAAGAAACTTGATCTTACTCACCTTTCTATTCTCAGTATCAGGCAACATATTCAATTTGGATCTTAGAAGAGCGAAACATTTGGTGTCCTTCAAAAATCCAAACTCACCAAGAGGTTTCACCTTTAAAGTACACTTCTACCTTTAACAAATAGTGAAGCATAATAATATGGTTTTCTTAATAATCCATGATTCATATTTATAAATGTTTGACTTCATTTTGTATCCCAAAAAACGATCGATGCAATCACTGTCGAACAAAACTGTCAGTAAAATCTCAACCCTTGAATTACCTAACTTTATATTAAAATATATTTTTAAATTGTTTAATAAAATAAAATCATTTTTTATAAACAAAATTTTCAAAAAAAATAAGACCTTAAACCTCTAATTAATCCCATAAAAAATAATAATTCTTATATTCTAAAGTAATTGTCGCATTTTATAAAATTATTATTTTTTAAATAAATATCATATTTTAGTTTTTATTGTAATTTTAATGTTTATTTTTAATTATGTCTTTTAATTAATACTCTTAATCTATTATTCTCTCACTCTATATTTATAATAATTTGGATATACCAATAATAAATGAAGATAATTTGATCATATTATTATTCTCTTTTTTATTTATTAATTTTTTTTAATTAAAATAATTAATTATGATAATTATTTTGAGACGAAATAATATTAAAAAAATAAATATTTAATAGAGACCTAAAAACAAAGAGATAAGTCTGAGGTCTAATTAATGGAGCTGTGATTTTTTTTTGACACCTAGATATGATATGTCATTTTTTAATATCCATTTAGCTATCCAAAGTTGTACATTAAAGTCTTCATTAATTGCAACCGATTTTATTTTCAATATATATAGGTGATTTTTATATTCTTCAAAACAATAAGGTAGTGTTAAATTAAGAATATATTAGTGTTGAATTCTAACTGATTCACTCAAATGGCAAATTTGCATAGGATATTTCTTCTAACAATTATCATATTTCTTACTCTCTTGTCATTTTTCACAAGCAATACCAAAAGTGTTGCAGGTCGATCTGCTTCCTTCATAAAACCAACATGCATGCAACATGCATGTATCGAGGATTTGCAGAATAATTTAAGATTAAGTTCATCTCTTCCTCGTAGTTTTCATCGAAAAGCCAGGTTGAGTCCAACGAATTTAAGTTCAGTATATTTTTCTCTTGCCATTGTAATTTAATAATACTAATTTTTTGTTGCATTTTTCAGAGTAAGATTGGAAGATATAGATCCAAGACATTACAATTATTTTCAACGTTATAATGACCATGAAATTGCAAGACTCGTTCCATCAGGTCCTAATCCACTTCATAACCTTTAATAAAATCTTGTAAACCAGTTCTATTTGGATTTGGAGTAGTTTGTGTGTAATTATCTTTTGTTCTCTGGCATTCATAATTGTAATGCGCTTCTTATTTTCTCTTTTGTGTAACCTTGTCTTAGAATAGATTTTTTAATCTTTAAGTGACAAGGATAGATTTTTTAATCTTTAAGTTTTTAGCTTTAATTTTTGGCTAAGAGTTTTACACTCCAAAAACCACATTGTATATGGCCTAATAAGGATGATGACACTAAAGTTAAATGAAAAGGATCATAATGTTATATGGTCTAATAAGGATGAAGACACTAAAGTCAAAAGAAAAGAATGATAATACTTTATCTTCATTTTTTATTAATAAAAAAGGTTAATAAAACAAATAAAGTTTAAAGAAAAGGATGATGACATTTTCTTTTTTTTTTATTCATGATAAAGGTGAAAAAGACAAATAAGTTACTTCTTTATCGAAAATAATACATTAAGAATTAGGTGAGACACTTGCAGGTCAAAACAACCGTTGCTTTTTTTACCAAAATAAATGTCACACTTTTAAATAAACAAATAATGATATTAACAAGGGTAGTAGGATACTTCAACCCAATTTACAGCCGAATGTTTAAAAGTTTACACCAATTTTATAAAACATCGAGAGGACATAAATGTCATTGATAAAAATTACAAGACATTATCCTTTGATAATATTAGAATCTACCACCATGATAAATATTTAATCCTTGTAACAATCGCCTCCGGATTGCAAATTCCATGTTGAAAATTATTTGGTTTCTTGCCCACCAAATACCCCCATATACTATCACCCACAAGTTGGTTGCTATCTTTGTAGAACATTTTCCTCTCAAACAATTTGACCAAGTCTTTAAATGTCTTGGAAGAAGTGTTTCATCTACCCAACTTATCTCCAACCAAGCACAAAAACAACAAGCATTTTAGGACATGATAGGAAGAGATGTGTTGCATCCTCTAAGTAACCAAAACAGAATACACACACTGTGTCGTGAGGATTTGTTAAGACGTGGCGGTGAAGAATGTTTCCCCTCATCGGTAATCTATTCAACAAAAGACGTCATCCAAATATTTTTAACTTGACAGGAATAAAAGAATCCCACACACATTTCAATGATGTCTAACCTGAAAGTTAATAAATCACCAAAAAATATAGAATTTGCAACCATATTAATACTCATGAGATCCCTCCACCATTGGGAGTCCATTGGTTTTGAAACGTAAACCTCTTCTGAGATAATAAACTTGAGGTAGTCGTCGTATCTCTCGCGCAAAATGGAGCTCCAAATTTCCTTCGGCTCCGTTAAGAACCTCCATAACCATTTTGACAATAGTGTTATGTTGAATTTTCTCAAATCCTTTACACCCAATCCTCCTTCCGCCTTGGATTTACAAACATCTTTCCAGCTGATCCAAGCATTCGCTTATTTTCCTCAACGTCGTGCCAAAGAAATTTTCTTTGGATGAATATCAATTCTTTCAATACCTTTTTAGTCGCCTTAAAGAAAGAAAACCAGTGTACATGTAGATTGGTCATGACAGAGTTGATCAAAGATACCCTACCACCGATTGAGATCATTTTTCCCTTTCAAAGTGATAACTGACGCTTGAAACAATCTATGATCGGGTTCCAATATGAAATTCTTCGATGTTTGTCTCCAAGCGAGAAAGCAAAATGTTCTGCCACTTTCATAAAGTTATCCTCCACATTGATCCTAAACAAGCAACCTTTACATGTGTTTACTTTCAGCCTTGAAACCAACTCGAAGCCCCTGAGGATTGACTTGAAAGCCCAAAGGTTAGACAAATTGGCATTGCTCAAAATTACGGCATCGTCAACAAATTGAAGGAGGTTGTAACTAGATACATTGTTTAAATGAAAACCCTGTAGCAGGCCCATACTAGAAGCTCTATTAACTAGGGTGGCAAAACCTTATACTGCTATTGCAAATAGAAAGGGAGAGAATGGATCTCCCTATCGCAATCCTCGATGCACCCCAAAATCTGTCGTTGGACTCCCATTAACAAGGTCTGACATGAAACTCGTGAACACTCTTCCATCCATCCATTTTAACCAACGCAATCCAAATCCCATTAAAGATAATAATTGTCTCAAATAAGACCCATCGGCGCAATCATAAGCCTTAGAAAAATCCACCTTGAAGAGAACACAACTTTGTATTCTCTTTTTTGCTAAGTCAATGATTTCATTCAAAACAACCACACCATCTAATAACTACCTCCCTGGTATGAATGTCATTTGCGTCTTCAAAATTAGTTTTCTTATGACCTTTCTAGTCCTGGCTGTCAGTAATTTGGATATTACTTTATATACACAGCCAATTAAACATATAGGACGATAATCATCAAGGTTTTGAGGGTTTTCAAGTTTAGGAATCAATGCGAGAAAAGAGGATGTCATTGCTTTAGGCAATCTTGCAGTGAAGTAAAATTCTTGAATACACCTAAAAAAAGTCTTCTTGTATCACTTCCAAGCATTTTTGGACAAAACCAGTGCTATATCCATCAGGCCTAGGGCTTCGGCCAGAAGCGCAGTTGTTAATCGCTCCCAAATTTCCTCCACCTCGAATCTTCTTTCCAGCATATAACTTTCCTCACTAGAAAGCCAGGCTAATCCATTAAGACTGATATGCGGACGAGCTTCATTACCTTTGCTAAACATGCCTTCAAAATGCTCCTTTAAGATTGATTTCAACCGATTCACCTCCTCCACGACCTCATTCCCTTTTCTGACAGATGCGATTGCATTCCTCCTTATCCTTTGTTTTAGCTTACAATGGAAGTATTTGGAATTAAGATCTCCATTTTGTATCCATTTCACACGAGACTTTTAATGGATGAAGCTCTCCTTCAACTATAATGTGTTCCATAAACTTTTATGAGCTATTCCTCTAGTTTTGAGATCCTCCATAAATATTGTTACATTAGAATTAGCCAGATCTTCCTCCACTTTGTTGATTATTTTAGTTTGAATGTCAATTTGAAGATCCAGCCAACCAAAAACATTAACATTCCACCAACGGAGTCTATCCTGAAGAAGCTGAAACTTCCTATTGAGTATATGAGTTGCACTCCCCTCAAAACTAAAGGAATCCCATTCTTGTTTAGCAAATGTCGGGAAATTCGGATGTTCAAACTAAGAATTAAAAACCTTGAAAGGCTTGGGTCCCCAGTTTATATTCCTACTCTTAAGCCAAACCGCTCGATGATCATAAATATCCCTCACCCTCACTAATTGATCTATAGTATTCCAATTGTTCGCCAGACCCTAAGAATTGATAAATTTATCTAATCTAGTCATGCACAAGACACTATGATTGCATAAGTAAACTTGTTACCAGTTAGAGGAAGGTCCTCAAGCTCCATAGCTGCAATGAAATCATTGAATTGCTCCATCTCTGCCTTGTGTTCATAACCTCTTCCAAGTATTTCCTCCCTATTCTTAATAGCGTTGAAATCTCCACCAACCACCCACTCACCCTTTGGTAAATTAGACTTCAGATCGAGTAACTCATCCCAGTCTCCTCTTATCAGGAAAATTGCAAGAAGAGTATATGTTTACAAAATAAACAATTTTGTTTCTCCAGATTGCATCTACACACATGTATCTTGTCCCTCTGTAACTTGAAACTGGTTCAAGGAAATCCTTCCTTCACATTTTTAACATCCCCCTGAAGTTCCAACAGAGTTTGTACTACACCACTGAACATCATTACTTCCCTAGATATTGTGAGCAATTTCGTCATACAAGAGCTTGCATTTTGTTTCTTGAAGAAAACAAACATCCGCACCTCCTTTAGCAATCATATTTCTAATCTTTCTATGTTTCAATATGCCTCCACACGCTCTAACATTAAATGAAACACAATTCATTTAACACTATTTGTTGACTCCCTTTTTGCTTTAAAAAATTTCATATCCCTTTCCTCCATCTTCTTGATCTCCCCAACGAAGTTCATCACCTTATGTGCCATCAATCCCTATATTCTTCATAGCTTGCCATACTTTGAATGAAATTCCTTCCACGCTTCTCCTAATCCGTATATTTCTTTGAGTAACATCATAATCACTTATCAAATCACAACATAGCTTCCATCTGAGAACCTTGAAGAGGAGTCTTCTGCTTCAACTATAAAGGAATCATGATCATCTAATAAAGGATCAAGAGGGATTGAAATGTCAGACTGTATCTGTAATACCCCAAATTTTGTCCTGAGATTTAGTAGTTTATTTCGTATCCCATTTTGTTTTGCGTTGCATTTTAGCTAACCGCTAACGGGTTTGTGTAGTTGGTTGATCTTGCAGGAAAATATCAGGTGACATGCTCTTTAGCTCATGAAGGATAAAATGGTCATTTGTTTGCAGTCGGCTGTCAATTTACGCCCTTTGGGCTTTGGTCAGGGACTCTGAACCGTTTGAATGTAGTATTGTGATCTGAGTTGGAAGAGTTTAATCGTGGAAGGATTCGAGTTGTTCAAGCTAAAACAATTCAAGTTGTTGAATGGAAGTTAGCGGAGAATATGATCATGTGAGCTTAATTGGACGGATTGAATTTTATTCTGATAGGTTTGTCCACTTGAATTACTGGAAATTTAGTCGGGCATTTCTTCGAAGATGGGATTAGTTGGATAAATCGAAAGAATTAGAAATTAATAAAAAAAAGGATCTTTCATTTCAATTTTCATTTCATATTTTAATCTAATCAATCTCGTGTCATTTTTTCACATTCATCATATTTCATCTTTTTAAATTAATTTCATTGCATTTCTCTAAAAAATCAATCATATATCATTTTTTAAAAATTAATTTCCTTTTTAAATCAATCATTCCATTATTCAAAGAAAGAATCAATGGCGTTTCCATTTCATTTTTAATTATTTTTTTCCTCATTTTATTTTTAAATGTTTTTAGTTTAGTTTACTTTAAATATTGTTTTCATTTTTCATTGAAAATTAAGTGCATTTTTCTTAAATATTATTTTCATGCTATACACGTTTATGATAAGTTTTATTTTCATTTTAGTTTTATTTGCATAAGAGATAATAAATAATAATAATAATAATAATAATAATAATAATAGAAATGTTTAATTTACATTGTTTTAACAAAAAAATAAAGGTTTTCATTATTCATAATATTTCTTTACATAAGATTAATAAACAAAATTACAAAAATATAGTATTTTCTTCTCTAAAATTTTCCTAATGATCCTAAGGCTTTTCCCAATTTTTTCGACTCTTCTGATTTCGACTTTTTTCTGATTTTTCCTCCGAACCTGCAAAAATGAGCAAAGGAGTTTTATCGGTTAGTTTTGACACCCTCAGAGCAGCATCATCATCGGGTGTCGAAAGGGTAACAGATTACTCTGAAACCGGCTCCCGATTCGATTCTCGGGCAAAGCCAAGATCGGCAGCATTCTGTTCTTAGTCGAGGCAACCAGAGAGAGAGATAAAAAAGTGATAAAAGAAAAAGAGATTCCGGAAAAAGTGATTTTCAAAAGTACTTATTAGAAAAGAACTTATTTGAAAAAGTGTTTTTTAGGAAAAGTGATTTGCCAAACGCGACCTTAGCACACTTTCCAGAAATTTCCCAAAGCCAGATGGATCCAGCAACAAATTAAGCAAGAAAATCGCACAAGCAACGTGAATATAGCAACCACAACAATCATCTACGCTATAATAACAGCACAACGAATCTGTAAAACGGATCAAAAGAGGTCACCAACAATGATTTCTCAAGCCAAACGAACAAATCATCAGCGATTTCCGGGTAACCTCCAAGACGAATTCAGTCGCAATTTTCGCAGCTCTAAGATCCAAAAGCCCACACTCAAAAGAAGAATATATAAATTCATCATAAACTTTCAGATCAAAAGGGGATCCGAAAAACCTAGAGTAAAAAGCGGCAACGGCAAGCTCGGATTCAGGAAAACCACAAAAGGTTTCTGTTATCATCATCCGAGAAGCAAAGAGAAAAACGGCGGACGGGTTCAGAAGAAGGCTTCATCATTACCTATCATCATCCCCACAAATCTATCAAAGAAGAAACCCGGCAGCGAACTCAAGACGGCAGCCGTGAACCACAGACAAAAATCCAAACAATGGATCAACGAAATCCACCAGGATTCATCACTATCCGTTCGTAAATCAACCGTCTACCACCGCGAACCCACACAAATCATGAGACTTTTTTTTTCTTATTTCACTAACATTAACATTTTTATTTCTTTTTTGTGCTTTATGGAAGGGGACGAATGAACATGCGAGCGAAGGAGAAGGAGGGAAGCATCACGGTTTATGGGGAGGAAGAGGTTGGAAGAAGTAGGGAGAAGAAAAGATGAGAGGAAAAGTAAGAGGGAGCGGCGACATGAGGAGAGAAAGAGGGAGGGGATAAAAACCCTAACCTCCCTAAGAGCATGCTTATATTCTGGTGTTTTATTTGTTTTTTCATTCTCATTTTTATTTTATTGATTGATCAATTTCCTATTTAATGTTTTTGTAGTAATAGTTTACTGAGTGGTTAAGTTAATGTTTTTTAGGAAATAAAAAAGACCAAATCTCAAATATGAAGGTCCTTCATAAATTTTTTTTTAAAAAAATGAAACTTAAATCTAAGATTTAGTTTAACTAAGATTTGTATTAATCTTAATCATTCTAAACTCATTTGTAAATTTTAAAACTGTTTTTTCCTTTAAAAATTGAAAGTTTTTCTTAATAAGAGTCTAGAGTTTTTTCATAATTAATTGGAAGTCGTTTTTTCATAATTAAGGTCTAAAACATTTTGTAAATAAAAAACATTAACATTAAAATAATTTTTCTTTTAATAAAAATTCCAAAAATACACCATTGATTTATCTGGCTCAATTTCTGTATAACCTTTACCATCTCTCAATTATCTCAAATTCTTAGTCCTTCATGTGTTCATATTGTCTTTTTTCCTTTCACAGTTGTAATCATGCGAGTAATAGTCGCAGTTATTTGTTCTTATTTTTTTTGGGATTTGTAATTTACGCGAGTGATCGTCGCGATGCTTTTCTTATACCGCTTTTCTTTATTTTTCCGTACTTCAATTCTACAGTATAATATTTTGTCTTTTTGCATAACTTTTACCGTTAATCACCTTCCAAAGGATTAGGTCTAGCCATTTGACCACCGAGTCAATAACTCTAACCTTTGACCGTTTCAAAACCCTATTAGCCTAGGTGTCCCGCCGTGGACGAAGATGCCTTTTACCCTAGCATTAGGTCAAAGAGTCGTCGTACTCTGTTTTAGGGTTTCCCTCCGTGGAATATTTAGTCAACCTTAATTTTAATTCAACATTTCAACGTAGAAATAGGAGTTTCAAAACTCCACGTAAGCGTTTCCTTAAGAAAAGCTTACTCCCCATTGAAACCTTGACCATAGTCAAGAAGTTTCTAACCTCCCTTTCGAGGGGAACTACGGTTACTCTGATTCCATTCCCTACCCAGGATACATAGGCACAAGATGCAAATCTTGCCGAGTAAACTTAGGACTAACCCTTAGGTCTTTTTGTCACTCGTAACCCTTAGCTTAGTATATATCTTCAAGCAAATAATTAAAGCAAATAGTAAACAATAAACAAAAGGTTCCTGTAGAGTACTACAGAAGTTTAGGGTGTTAATACCTTCCTAAGCTTAACCAAGCCCTTACCTAGATCTCTCCTTGCATTGTTTACTATGCGAAAATTAGGTTTTCCTTCTTTTGACCTTTTCCTTCGGATAAATCAAAGATCGGTTGTGAACTAAAGATGTGATTCAAATTAATTAATAATTTGATATCCTATTCTAACCGCAATAGAAAATGGGGACTTCACTGGGGAATACAATAACTTTTAAGGGTTACCCCTATCTTGTTTATTTGTTATGTTATTTGCTTTATTATTATTTGTTTTCTTGTATATATATATATATATATATATATATATATATATATATATATATATATATATATATGTTGTACCTTACTTGGGGTACTGTTGTTGTGAGATAAGTCATACACCCAGACTTGAGTGACATTATTATATGAAGGTGATATATTCGACGAGGCTTATAGGGAGTGAGTCCCGACCAAGCTGACTTAAGAATCACCGCTCAGTTGAGACCCTTTCGAAAATGGTTCGGTTGAACGAGTAGTCGTGAAAACTTTTACTATTGTCGATTGGAGTTTGCGATACTGGGGACCGTAGTACCTTAACACCACCTTGGCCTTATATAGGATGTAGTGCGGGAACTATGAGGGATTAGTCCCAAAATAGTTGCTACGCGATACTACACTCAAAAGAGGTTCTCTTGAGAATATTATTAACCACCGAGTCAATCGGGAAATTGATAATATCCGAAAGATGGACTGATGACTTTGGGCACTTCATTAGAATCCTTGTTCTGCAGGTATAATTACCCTATAGTACACGCCTCTCGGGATGGGTAGACCTTGACTCCGCTCATTATACCTCTAACCTAGGACTTTCGTTGTTTGTGTGTATTTGTGCATGGCATTCATAAAACATCATCCTAGTTTCAAGGAATTCAACCGTCCTTTGCAAATTTGAAAAGTCCTACATTTTAAAGTCTGAAACATTTTCCAGCTTTCCCAAAAATGTTTGCAATCAACCGTTGAAATTCTTGAAACTATTGCATGGCATTTACATCATATCTTGCATTGCATTTCCCCCGGTTTCTCATGTCCAGTTGTCTTTATCTTCTAGTGTCTCTTTGAGTCGTCAAGCTGATTCCTCGACACAGATATCAGACTAGAGATAACTATAGACGCCTGATGTCAGAACAAGAGGAGCATAATGCGGAAGTCCGAGCAGAGATTGATGAGTTGAAAGCAGGCATGACCAGGCTTCAAGAGATGCTTCAAGTGCTGATTGCCAGGGGAGAGCCACCTCAGAGGACTGTTATTCAGGAAGTTTCAGGTGCTGATCCACCTCCTGTTTCATTGCCACCGTCTACTTGGCCAGAGTTTGGTTTACCTTATAACTACTCTCCACCTATTGCATCTGCCGCTATGATTGGTCAAACTGTCAGACCGGTTTGTCAAGCTCCAGTCCTTACCGAGGCCAGACCTGTGGTCCACACTGTTAATCAGATTGTCCAAGCTCCCTTTGAGAATCCTCCTTATGAGTACAATGCTGCCAGTGTTCAAGAAGATTTTGTTGAGCCTGAGATTACCCGTGAATAGTTTCAGATCATCAATAAGAGACTCCAAGCTATTGAGGGTACTGATTTCTTCAACGTTGATGCAGACAATATGTGCCTAGTTTCTGGTCTTGTTTTGCCTGCCAAATTCAAGATTCCCGAGTTCGTGAAGTATCAAGGTCATTCATGTCCAAGAGCCCATCTAGTCATGTACTTCCGAAAGATGACAGCTTACACCAACAATCAGAAGTTGCTCATCCATTGCTTTCAAGATAGTTTGAGTGGTGCTTCTCTCAAATGGTATATGAATTTAGAGCATAACAGCGTCCACTGCTTTCAGGATCTTGCCAACGCTTTTATGAAGCAGTACAAATACAATTTGGACATGGCTCCCGATCATCGTCAGTTTCAAAGTATGTCTCATAAGGAAAAAAAGTCGTTCAAAGAATACGCTTAACGTTGGAGAGAGTTAGCTTCTCAAGTTGAACCCCCTATATCAGAGAAGGAACTGACAGGAATGTTCATGGATACTTTGTCTCTGTTCTATTGGGAAAAGATGATTGGGAGTGTCTCTTCAACCTTTACAGTTTTGGTAATTATTGGCCAAAGGTTAGAAGAAAGGTTGAAAAATGGTAAGGTGTCCAAAGCTGCCGAGTCTTCCAATGGTGCAAAGAAATCCTATGGGAATTTCCAAAAGAGGAAGGACGAGCAGACCAATGCTGTCATGACTGAATCGAGAAAGCCTCGTCAGGGATCTTAACCTGTTGTTGCTCTACAACCAGCTCAGACTTCTCAACGTCCAGTTATTAGACAAGACCAATCTCGAAACATGAACCCATTTGATCCCATTCCCATGACTTACACAGAGCTATATCCTTACCTAGTTCAATGAGGGCTGATCACTACAAATGCTTTGCCACCTCCTCCTAATCCTCTTCCAGCTGGATTTAGGGCTGATTTCCAATGCGCTTTTCTTGAGGGTGCCTTGAGCCACGACTTGGAGCATTATTTTGCACTAAAAGCTAGAGTGCGCGAGTTAATCAAAGAAGGAATACTTGATTTTGTGAATAATCCTCCAAATGTCCAGAAGAATCCGTTGCCAGTGCATCAAAAGTGAAGCTTCCCAGCGGATTACTTGTGTTTCAGACAGGATGGCTCATTGGTTTAATCGTTAGGCTTTTGCTTCTCATTGTTTGTACTTTCCTTATTTTATTAGCTGTTTGCTTTCGGATTATGTTTGTACCTTTACATTAATAAACTGAGCATTGCAACTTTCAATTTCAATTCATTTTGCCTATTATTTGCACTTTTATACTTTATCTTTCAAATATTTACTCCTTGTTCAAACTTTTGATGTGCAAAGATTGGAGGGAGGATGACGAAAACATTAAACCCATAATTGTTGTCAGTATGCTTCCAATCAAAACTTTGTTGACGATGTAAGGCATTGTTTCAACTCCCAAACACTGGAGAAATAAGGAAGGTATTCCCTTGTCACCCCTTTCGAGCCTAGAAGTTGGAGTTTCTTTCGTTACAAAAAAACCCGCAATCTTAACCTGGGGCATGAGTAGTTCTCAGTTAACTTGGTTGTGCGTTTTCCTACAGTACACCTTTCATACAAAGGTTGCACTCACAATTTTCCTTCGCACACATCAATTAAGTGTCGAAGATGTTTTCCAAGTCAAAAGCTGATGACGGTTCACCGTAATCATTAAAGCTAAGCAGTCACTTTCTTTCTTCCAAAAAATATAAGTCCGCTAAGTCAAAACCTATGAAGGATACTTAGGCAAAACTGGGGCATCCCGCTGACTGTTATCTCTACAAGAAACAGTGCAGGCAAAAGTTAGGGATAATAAAAAGAGAAAGTCTTTAAACTCTTCACCTAAAAGTCCTCAATGTCAAAACAACTAAATGTTATAGGGAAGTAGTGGCTGCCTTTTCATAGGTCCCTTGATTTCTGAATTGTCAATGCTACCATCAGTGCAATTCCTAACCTATAGGAACCTGAATGCATAATATGAGTTAACTGAGCGTAGGACTGAAGATTATCACGTAGATTGGGTGGGTACAATAAATTTTGAGCCTTTATCCTTTGTTTCATAAGCCGTGAACCAGACCACGTTACAACCCTTAAAAGACCTAACTGAAACAAGGTTATTTTAAAAGCATACTACAACAAGGTTGTGTAAGCTGACTCCAAAAGATCTTTGCGAATCATTTATTTTGGCAGTACACCGTTATTAAACTTTGAGCGTCTTGAACCGCCGTGTTCTGACCAACGACTCAGTTATTTTTCATCTTTCAAAAACAATTTTGGTTTTAAAAGTTGCATGAACTTTGCATTACCATGTTTGTATGAATATTTTTGTTTGCAAATTGGCTTTCCTCTAAGGAATTTTCAAACAATCGAGAAACTTGGTCAAGTGATCCTATCAGGGGTAAGTTCTTTTTACATCCTATCTAAGAATCAGTTCAAGATTTGTTCAAGGAAATGTCTTCTTAGATTTGGTTTATCCATAGAATTTTTCAAGACTCAGACTAGGTCAGACCTTCCGAGGGCACGGTAAAGCAGTCATTTTCAGAATCGGACAAGTTAAAGCAATTATCAGTTCATCTATAACAGACGGTTTAATCTGAGGCAATTTACTTGAAGGATCCCTAGACATCTACCCTTCCTTTCTACAGGGACTATCAACTTGATACAGTTTAGCAGAAGGACTTTGATCTCCGTGTTGAGGAAT
Organism: Lathyrus sativus; assembly: GCA_963859935.3. Taxonomy (NCBI): domain Eukaryota; kingdom Viridiplantae; phylum Streptophyta; class Magnoliopsida; order Fabales; family Fabaceae; genus Lathyrus; species Lathyrus sativus. Next base: position 542,256,381 of record OZ012737.1, read on the forward strand.
CAGTTCTCCAGTCTTGTCATCTCACCAAAAGAGTCGAGCTTTGTCGTCGACATTTGCATTTGCATTTGATCATATAGCATAGCATAATTCATATACATACACATATCATGAGTGTTCCATTCTCATTTGCATTTCTCCCGAGGTCATGTTTTATCCATTATCTTACCTTGTGGTCAAAGTCCAACTTACTTGGCACCTACCAAATAGATTTGTCGTGTCTATCTGACGTTCTTCCAGATATGACGCTTTTCTTATCCGATTGTTTTCCCGGATATGTTTGTCCTTATCTTACACCCTATACCAGTCTCAGATATTGTGTTTATACCTTTCATTCAAAGTCGTTATTGGATGTCTGGTATCTTTTTATCCAATGTCATTCTTGGATGTCACCTTTTGTTCCTCTTTCTGATGGTTTTCCAGATCGAGTCTTTGTTCTGATGTTCTTCCAGAACTTATCTGATGGTTTCCCAGATATTTCTTTTATTTCTGATGGTTTTCCAGAATCTATCCGATGGTTTTCAGGATATACGTCTTTTTCTAATGGTTTTCCATATCGAGTCTTTTATCTGATGGTTTTCCATATATTTTCCTTTAGATTCTGATGGTTTTCCATAATCTATCCGATGGTTTTCCGGATTTATCCCTCTTTCTGATGATTTTCCAGATCGAGTCTTTGTTCTGATGTTCTTCCAGAACTTATTTGACGGTTTTCCAGATATTACCTTTGATTATGATGGTTTTCTAGAATCTATCTGATGGTTTTTCGGATATGTTTCTCTTTCTGACATTTTTCCAGTTTGAGTTTTTGTTATGATGTTCTTCCAGAACCCCTTTGTTGCTTATCTGATGTTCTTCCAGATATGTCTTCAACTTGTCCCGTACATTTATTACTGTCCTAAATGTTTCGGATTTATCTTCAGAGACTTGTCTTCATCTCATACTTCTATAGATGTTGTCCTTTTGTCTTTGGATGCAGCCCAGAGTTTATTCGGTGGTTTTTCGAGTATCTCTGGTGTATTTCAGAGTTCATTCGATGTTCTTTCGGATGTCCCTGAAATTTGTTTCTTTGTCCCCGAGGTTATTCGATATTTTTCCAAGTATCGCTGGTGCTTGTTTCTCTCTGTATATTTTCCGACGATTCCTGAAGATCCCGCTCGATCTCTTTGTTTAAAGGAATGACCCAGAAACTCCAGCACTTGTCGTTTACCCGATCCTACCGCCGTGTGGATCCTGTGTTACCGTTTCGTCCTAAAGTGACAACTAGTCGTGCTTGCACCGGTTGATCTATCACTCTAGAATTCCCCTGTTTGTTTTGTTCGTCGCGTGTGTTCCCTGTGTCGTTGTGTCGTCTGCATCCTGACATTTATCATTCCAGCGTACGCATCATAATAGATTCATGGCATTGTCCATTTTAGTATGTTTCCATTTTGTCCATAACATTGTATATCACTGCGCCTAAGGGCAAAATTTTCGGTTATCTGTATTTAAATCCCTCCACCGTGATTCCTCGAGTCTCCGCCACTCAAATCATTCGGTGAAGCTATTTAAATAAGGGCAACTGTAATACCCCAAATTTTGCCCTGAGATTTAGTAGTTCATTTCGCATCCCATTTCGTTTTGCGTTGCGTTTTAGCTAACCGCTAACGGGTTTGTGTAGTTGGTTGATCTTGCAGAAAAATATCAGGTGGCACGCTCTTTAGCTCATGAAGAATAGAATGGTCATTTGTTTGCAGCCGGCTGTCAATTTACGCCCTTTGGGCTTTGGTCAAGGACTCTGAACCGTTTGAATGTAGTATTGTGATCTGAGTTGGAAGAGTTTAATCGTGGAAGGATTCGAGTTGTTCAAGCTAAAACAATTCAAGTTGTTGAATGGAAGTTAGTGGAGAATATGTTCATGTGAGTTTAATTGGACGGATTGAATTTTATTCTGATAGGTTTGTCCACTTGAATTGCTGGAAATTTAGTCTGACGTTTCTTCGGAGATAGGATTAGTTGGATAAATCGGAAGAATTAGGAATTAATAAAAAAGGATCTTTCATTTCAATTTTTATTTCCTATTTTAATCTAATCAATCTCGTGTCATTCTTTCACATTCATCATATTTCATCTTTTTAAATTAATTTCATTGCATTTCTCTAAAAAATCAATCATATATCATTTTTTAAAAATTAATTTCCTTTTTAAATCAATCATTCCATTATTCAAAGAAAGAACCAATGGCGTTTCCATTTCATTTTTAATTATTTTTTCCTCATTTCATTTTTAAATGTTTTTAGTTTAGTTTACTTTAAATGTTGTTTCCATTTTTCATTGAAAATTAAGTGCATTTTTCTTAAATATTGTTTTCATGCTATACACGTTTATGATAAGTTTTATTTTCATTTTAGTTTTATTTGCATAAGAGATAATAAATAATAATAATAATAATAATAATAGGAATGTTTAATTTACATTTTTTTTTTTTAAAAAAAAGGTTTTCATTATTCATAATATTTCTTTACATAAGATTAATAAACAAAATTACAAAAAAAAATATAAAAAAAACTACAAAAATATAGTATTTTCTTCTCTAAAATTTTCCTAATGATCATAAGGCCTTTCCCGATTTTTTCGACTCTTCCGATTCCAACTTTTTTCTGATTTTTCCTCCGAACCTGCAAAAATGAGCAAACGAGTTTTGTCAGTTAGTTTTGACACCCTCATAGCATCATCATCATCGGGTGTCGGAAGGGTAACGAATTACTCCGAAACCGGCTCCCGATTCGATTCTCGGCCAAAGCCAACATCGACAGCATTCTATTCTTAGTCGAGGAAACCAGAGAGAGATAAAAAAAGTGATTAAAGTGATTTTCAAAAGTGCTTATTGGAAAAGCACTTATTTGAAAAAGTGTTTTTCAGAAAAAGTGGTTTGCCAAACGCGGCCTGTAACACCCCCTTCTATACCCCAAATAAATGCATATAAAACAATTAAGCACATACAAGTTATCAGAGTAAAAAAGGTTTTATGATCAGGTATAAAAGAAGAATGCCACAATTTCACCAATAAAACACTTTCACAATTTGCTCCATAAAATATGTAACATTTTCAATTTAAGCGGAAGATAAAATCATTTAATCAGTTCCAAATATTAATTCACGTACACATAAGCTATCCAATTTAATATATATCATATCAGTTAGATTACAAAACCACATCAGCTGATACACCGCAATGTATCACAAAAGACTGACTAAACTAGTCTAACTACCCGGTGTTACATATCAGAGCAGTAGACTCAAAAGAATGAAGACTATTCTCCACAAAAGGACTCCAGCATCCTAATCTGCAATGCCTCATAGAGCATTATAAAACAGCAGAAGGGTGAGAAATATAACCATAATAATCAAAGCATAAGATTATATATATATAGGTAATCATATAACACATATTCACATTTCTCACCACACTCATTCTCTTAGTCATATATATTACCACACATGTATATATACAAACATGAGTATCCACAAGCCTTTCCACATTATGTATACACTTACAATTTCCACAATCTCATCATCCACACATAAGCATCACTTCATGCATATGTCATATATCAATGTGACTCAACAACTCAATGCAACTCATGCAATGCGGTACCGACTCTCGTTATCTTTTTCGGTTTTTACATTAAACCGGGTCCACACTTCTAGACCGATAACCCGTTATCTTTTTTCGGTTTTTACATTAAACCGGGTCCACACTTCTAGACCGATAACCCGTTATCTTTTTTCGGTTTTTACATTAAACCGGGTCCACACTTCTAGACCGATAACCACAAAGGCCCGTCCTCTAAGCCTTCAAACCCACACTTCTAGGTTTGGGACAAGCCACTAGTTTCCACGAAACTAACAGACATTGCCTCTTGACTAAATGATGCATGTACAATCAATCACAACAAATGCACTTAAGACCGACATCTTAATCTCATGCATTTACATAATTCATCACTTCAAGAATTACACGATGATTGCACATACAGCATATATCACAACAATTAAGGTATTCACATCACAATACCAATCATACAATTACAAGTGGTGCACACATATTCAAAATGTTCTCATGCATACTCATCACATAATTGTATACACATCAAGCATTCACAAGTTCATTAAATAATACACACATAATCACCCATTATGTTCACATGTATTTATACTTGATGCAATTAACATTCAAACCACAATTCTAGGATTCACGCCCGTAGGCTACCCACAACACACATCATCACAATAGATCATATCTATATCATATCATAGAGGTATTGATCTCTGAGAGGCAACCAAACCATCTCTACATGAACAACACAGCAAAGGAAAAATGCTGTCACATTCGCCTCCATTCGCCTGGCGAACCCTCGCAGCGAACCTTCGCCTGGCCTTCGCCTGGCGAACTCTCTCAGCGAACACTCGCTAGGCTTCGCCTGGCGAGACTTCCCAGCGAGCCCAAGTCAGTAGCTACTGACTTCATTCGCCACCATTCGCCAGCACCTTCGCTGGGCGAACACTCGCTACTCAACTTCGCCTGGCGAACCCACCAGCGAAGTCCACTGGGACTTAAATATAATTATTCGCCAACATTCGCTAGGCTTCGCCTGGCGAAGCTTCGCCTTCGCTCGCCTGGCGAGAGCCAGCGAACCTGCGCAGAACAGAACCCTTATTCTGTTCCACCTCCACCATCCACCATCATCCAACTTCTCACACAATAAAATCAGTATAAACAGCATCAATACATGTTACCCGACTATTCTACGGCATTATTACTCATTTCCAACCGATTAAATCCTCAATCCACCGATTATCCAACATTTTGCCCTAAATGGAAAGTGATGAAAACTCTACCAAAACCCCAACCCAACATACATAACATCATACAATGATCAAATAGAAACATTTCTCACCCTTACCTCGATTAATCGGAGCTTTGATGTTGGTTCTTGATGATTTCCACTTTTCCTCTTCTTCTCTTCTCTTTCTCTCCTTTCTTCTTCTTTCCTCTTTCTTTCCAAATGTTTTTCTATATTTATTTTCTTTTCTTTTCTCTCTTATATATATTTCCTTCATTTTCCTTCCTTCCAATTTCCTTCTCAATTCTCTATTAATCCCAATTAATAAAAATTAATTTCCAACATTGATAAAATCCCACTAAATAAATTAATTACTACAATTAATTATTTAATGAAATTTGGGCTGTTACAACTCTCCCCCACTTTAGGAATTTTCGTCCTCGAAAATGTTACCTGATTCAAACAGTTCTGGATAAGACTCTTTCATCCGACTCTCAAGCTCCCAAGTAACATTTCCACCAGCCGATCCTCCCCACGCGACCTTCACTAAAGCGATCTCTTTACCTCGAAGCTGCTTCAATTTCCGATCCTCTATCCGCATAGGTGATGTCTCAACAGTCAGGTTATCTCTCACCTGCACATCATCTACTTGGACTACATGAGACAGATCCACAATGTATTTCCTCAACTGAGATATATGGAATACGTCATGAAGATTAGCAAGCGACGGCGGTAAAGCCACACGATAGGCGACTTCTCCTATCCTTTGCAAAATCTGATAAGGACCAATGAAACGCGGTGACAACTTGCGCGACTTCAGTGCCCTACCAACACCTGTCATCGGAGTGACTCGAAGAAATACATGATCTCCCTCTTGAAATTCAAGTGCCTTCCTCCTCTTGTCATAATAACTCTTCTGACGACTCTGAGCAACTCTCATCTTCTCTTGAATCATCTTGATCTTATCGGTAGTCTGTTGAACTAACTCGGGTCCAACAACCGAACTCTCTCCGGACTCGAACCAACACAATGGTGTCCTACACCTCCTACCATACAACGCCTCAAATGGTGCCATACCAATACTCGAATGGAAACTGTTGTTGTAGGTAAACTCAATCAAAGGCGAGTAGCTATCCCAAGCTCCTCCTTTTTCCAATACACAAGCTCTCAAAAGATCTTCAAGCGACTGAATCGTCCTCTCCGTCTGACCATCAGTCTGAGGATGATACGCTGAACTCAAACGCAACTTAGTACCCAAAGTACTCTGCAGGCTCTCCCAAAATCTCGAAGTAAACCGCGGATCTCTATCCGAAACAATACTTAACGGAATACCATGCAGACACACAATCCTCTCAATATACAACTTAGCCAACTTCTCCAAAGGGTAATCCATACGCATAGGAATAAAGTGAGCAGATTTAGTCAACCTGTCCACGATAACCCAAATAGCCTCAAAATTACTCGGCGTCCTCGGCAAACCCGATACAAAATCCATGGAGATACTATCCCATTTCCACTCAGGAATAAACAACGGCTTCATCAAACCCGATGGCTTCTGATGCTCAATCTTTGACTTCTGGCAAGTCAAACAAGAATACACAAATTCCGCAATATCCTTCTTCATACTAGGCCACCAAAATACTTTCCTCAAATCCTGATACATCTTAGTAGCACCCGGATGAATACTCAATCCGCTACGATGTCCTTCCTCAAGGATACTCTTTTTCAGCTCAACAACATTTGGAACACAAACTCGATCCCGACATCTCATAATCCCATTCTCATCAATCCGAAAATCACCACCTTGGCCTTGGTTGATTAAAGTCAACCGATCAACTAAGCTCAAATCCGATTTTTGTCCTTCTCGAATTTCGTCCAAAATTCCACTTGTAAGCTTTAACATACCCAACTTAAATCCAAAAGAAGTTCTCTCACATACCAAACTCAAATCTCGAAATTGCTCGACCAATTCTAACTCTTTCACCATCAACGCCGACATATGCAATGATTTCCGACTCAATGCATCCGCTACAACATTCGCTTTACCCGGATGGTAGTTCAAGCCAAAATCATAATCCTTCAAAAGTTCAAGCCATCTTCTTTGTCTTGCATTCAATTCCTTTTGATCAAAAAGATATCTCAAACTCTTGTGATCACTAAACACTTCAAATCTTGCGCCAAATAAATAATGCCTCCAAAGTTTCAACACGAACACAACGGCGGCCAACTCTAAGTCATGCGTCGGATAATTCTTCTCATGCACTTTGAGTTGCCTCGAAGCATAAGCTACAACTTGGTTATTCTGCATCAACACACCTCCTAAGCCCATCAAAGAAGCATCACAATACACAACGAATGGTTCTTCTGGATTTGGCAGAATCAAAACAGGAGCTGTCGTCAACCTTCGCTTAAGTTCTTGAAAACTCGCTTCACACTTGGCGTCCCAAACAAAGGCTTGACCTTTCCTAGTCAACTGCGTCAACGGCAACGATAACTTAGAAAATCCTTCAATAAACTTCCGATAATAACCGGCTAAACCAAGAAAACTTCTGATCTCAAAAACTGACTTCGGAGTCTCCCATCGCGACACCGCTTCAACCTTCGACGGATCAACCGCAACACCATTACTCGAAATCACATGACCAAGGAAACTAACTTCCTTCAACCAAAATTCACACTTAGAAAGTTTCGCGAACAACTGCTTCTCTCTCAGCACAGATAACACAATCCTCAGATGCTCGGCATGCTCTCCCTCGCTCTTTGAATAAACCAAGATGTCGTCGATAAACACCACCACAAACTTATCCAAATAAGGATGGAAAATCCTATTCATGTACTCCATAAATACACCCGGTGCATTAGTCACACCAAATGGCATCACGGAATACTCATAGTGTCCATACCTCGTTCGGAAGGCCGTCTTCTGAATATCCTCAGCTTTCACACGGATCTGATGATACCCAGATCTCAAATCAATCTTGCTGAACACGCTTGCACCAACCAACTGATCCATCAGATCATCAATCCTTGGAAGTGGATACTTATTCTTAATAGTCACCTTGTTCAACTGTCTGTAATCCACACAGAGCCTCATAGAACCCTCTTTCTTCTTAACCAACAAGACCGGTGCACCCCACGGTGACACGCTCGGACGAATAAACCTCTTTTCAAGCAAATCCTCAAGTTGAGTCTTCAACTCTTTTAACTCCGAGGCCGACATACGATATGGAGCCATCGATATCGGACTAGTTCCAGGAATCAAATCTACCGAAAACTCCACTTCTCGCTCCGGCGGTAAATCCTTTATCTCTTCAGGGAATACTTCCGGGAAATCTCTAACAATGGGCAAAGCCTCAATCTCTTCACTCTCACTAGTCCTCAAAGTTGACATAAGCATAAATACCTCAGCCCCATCTTGCACCGATTCTTTCACTTGTTTCTTCGTCATAAACAAATCTCTTTCAACATCCGAATCGGGAAAAATAACCGTTTTGTCAAAACAGTTAATATACACACGATTGAATTTTAACCAATTCATTCCAAGAATGACATCAAGTTGATCCAAATGAAGACACACTAAATCAATCCCAAAATCTCTACCGAAAATGCTCAACGGGCAATTCAAGCAAACATACGGTGTAGTTACCGGACCCATAGCAGGAGTATCAATAACCATACCGCCACCAATCACAGACAACTCAAGATTTAACCTTCTAACACAATCCAAAGAAATAAAAGAATGCGTAGCTCCGGTATCAATTATAGCAATCAAAGGTGTACCATGAATGAAGCACGTACCTCGGATCAATCGATCGTCGCTAGCAGTCTCAGATCCAGATAGAGCGAACACTTTCCCGCTCCCTTGATTCTTCTTCGGCTTATCACATTTCGTACTAAGGTGTCCTTGCTCACCACAGTTATAGCAAGTAACACCCGTACCGCTTCTGCACTCAAGCGCCTTGTGGCCTGGCTTGCCACACTTAAAACACCTCGGTTCAACACTTTTGCACTCCGGGGCACGATGCCCCGCTTCACCACAAGTGTAACACCTAACCGGGGTAGAAACTCCCCCACTTGGCCTCTTGCCAAAACCAACCTTTTGTTTCCCCTTATCAGCAGGAGTCACGTAAGGTTTTCCTCTGAATTGTCCCTTTCCTTTCTTGTCACTTAGACTCTTGTAGTGGCTGGACCTAGCCCTACTGTCTTCGTCATAAATTCTGCTCTTGTTAACCAACTCAGAAAACCGCCTGATTTCCTGGTATCCAATAGCTTGTCTAATCTCAGGTCTCAAACCGTTCACAAACTTGAGGCACTTAGACCTCTCAGCATTACCAGTATTATAGTGAGGACAAAATTTGATCAACTCCTCAAATTTCGCCGCATACTCAGCAACCGTCGAATTACCTTGCTTCAACTCAAGAAATTCGATCTCTTTCTTCCCCCGCACATCCTCTGGAAAATACTTCTCCAGAAAAGTTTCTCTAAACAAATCCCACGTAATCACAATATCATCCTCCTCAAATCTTTGGCGAGTATTACCCCACCAATCTTCAGCTTCTTCTTCGAGCATATGAGTCCCAAACTGCACCTTCTGTGCATCCGAGCAATTCATAACTCGAAAAATCTTTTCCACAGCTTTCAACCAAATTTGTGCCTTGTCCGGTTCATGAGTTCCCTTGAAGACCGGAGGGTTATTCTTTTGGAATTTCCCCAAAGCACGGAATCCATCATCAGCATGATTCCTCTCATTCACATTGGCCGGAGGATTCTGCCCAATTGCCCCCGCCAATCTCGTCAATGCCTCCGCAATCGCTTCGTCGTTCCTTCCTGCAACCATCTTACTAATTCCAACAACAGAACCACGTAAGAACAACCAATATTGATAATGCATCACACGCATATCAATAACACATAGGGAAAAACACTCTAACAACTTGGCCGGACGGACCGACCAGCTCTGATACCACTATTGTAACACCCCCTTCTATACCCCAAATAAATGCATATAAAACAATTAAGCACATACAAGTTATCAGAGTAAAAAAGGTTTTATGATCAGGTATAAAAGAAGAATGCCACAATTTCACCAATAAAACACTTTCACAATTTGCTCCATAAAATATGTAACATTTTCAATTTAAGCGGAAGATAAAATCATTTAATCAGTTCCAAATATTAATTCACGTACACATAAGCTATCCAATTTAATATATATCATATCAGTTAGATTACAAAACCACATCAGCTGATACACCGCAATGTATCACAAAAGACTGACTAAACTAGTCTAACTACCCGGTGTTACATATCAGAGCAGTAGACTCAAAAGAATGAAGACTATTCTCCACAAAAGGACTCCAGCATCCTAATCTGCAATGCCTCATAGAGCATTATAAAACAGCAGAAGGGTGAGAAATATAACCATAATAATCAAAGCATAAGATTATATATATATAGGTAATCATATAACACATATTCACATTTCTCACCACACTCATTCTCTTAGTCATATATATTACCACACATGTATATATACAAACATGAGTATCCACAAGCCTTTCCACATTATGTATACACTTACAATTTCCACAATCTCATCATCCACACATAAGCATCACTTCATGCATATGTCATATATCAATGTGACTCAACAACTCAATGCAACTCATGCAATGCGGTACCGACTCTCGTTATCTTTTTCGGTTTTTACATTAAACCGGGTCCACACTTCTAGACCGATAACCCGTTATCTTTTTTCGGTTTTTACATTAAACCGGGTCCACACTTCTAGACCGATAACCCGTTATCTTTTTTCGGTTTTTACATTAAACCGGGTCCACACTTCTAGACCGATAACCACAAAGGCCCGTCCTCTAAGCCTTCAAACCCACACTTCTAGGTTTGGGACAAGCCACTAGTTTCCACGAAACTAACAGACATTGCCTCTTGACTAAATGATGCATGTACAATCAATCACAACAAATGCACTTAAGACCGACATCTTAATCTCATGCATTTACATAATTCATCACTTCAAGAATTACACGATGATTGCACATACAGCATATATCACAACAATTAAGGTATTCACATCACAATACCAATCATACAATTACAAGTGGTGCACACATATTCAAAATGTTCTCATGCATACTCATCACATAATTGTATACACATCAAGCATTCACAAGTTCATTAAATAATACACACATAATCACCCATTATGTTCACATGTATTTATACTTGATGCAATTAACATTCAAACCACAATTCTAGGATTCACGCCCGTAGGCTACCCACAACACACATCATCACAATAGATCATATCTATATCATATCATAGAGGTATTGATCTCTGAGAGGCAACCAAACCATCTCTACATGAACAACACAGCAAAGGAAAAATGCTGTCACATTCGCCTCCATTCGCCTGGCGAACCCTCGCAGCGAACCTTCGCCTGGCCTTCGCCTGGCGAACTCTCTCAGCGAACACTCGCTAGGCTTCGCCTGGCGAGACTTCCCAGCGAGCCCAAGTCAGTAGCTACTGACTTCATTCGCCACCATTCGCCAGCACCTTCGCTGGGCGAACACTCGCTACTCAACTTCGCCTGGCGAACCCACCAGCGAAGTCCACTGGGACTTAAATATAATTATTCGCCAACATTCGCTAGGCTTCGCCTGGCGAAGCTTCGCCTTCGCTCGCCTGGCGAGAGCCAGCGAACCTGCGCAGAACAGAACCCTTATTCTGTTCCACCTCCACCATCCACCATCATCCAACTTCTCACACAATAAAATCAGTATAAACAGCATCAATACATGTTACCCGACTATTCTACGGCATTATTACTCATTTCCAACCGATTAAATCCTCAATCCACCGATTATCCAACATTTTGCCCTAAATGGAAAGTGATGAAAACTCTACCAAAACCCCAACCCAACATACATAACATCATACAATGATCAAATAGAAACATTTCTCACCCTTACCTCGATTAATCGGAGCTTTGATGTTGGTTCTTGATGATTTCCACTTTTCCTCTTCTTCTCTTCTCTTTCTCTCCTTTCTTCTTCTTTCCTCTTTCTTTCCAAATGTTTTTCTATATTTCTTTTCTTTTCTTTTCTCTCTTATATATATTTCCTTCATTTTCCTTCCTTCCAATTTCCTTCTCAATTCTCTATTAATCCCAATTAATAAAAATTAATTTCCAACATTGATAAAATCCCACTAAATAAATTAATTACTACAATTAATTATTTAATGAAATTTGGGCTGTTACACGGCCTTAGCACACTTTCCAGAAATTTCGCAAAGCCAGATGGATCCAGCAACAAATTAAGCAAGAAAATCGCACAAGCAGCAACGTGAATATAGCAACGACAACAATCATCCACGCTATAATAATAGCACAACGAATCTGCAAAACGAATCAAAAGAGGTCAGCAACAATGATTTCGCAAGCCAAACGAACAAATCATCAGCGATTTCCGGGTAACCTCCAAAACGAATTCAGCCGCAATTTTCGCAGCTCTAAGATCCAAAAACCTACACTCAAGAAGAATATATAAATTCATCATAAACTTTCAGATCAAAAGGGGATCCGAAAAACCTAAAGTAAAAAGCGGCGACGGCAAGGTCGAATTCAGGAAAACCACAAAAGGTTTCCGTCATCATCATCCGAGAAGCAAAGAGAAAAACGGCGGACGGGTTCAGAAGAAGGCTTCATCATTACCCATCATCATCCCTACGAATCTATCAAAGAAGAAACCCGGCAGCGAACTCAAGACGACAGCCGCAAACCACAGACAAGAATCCAAAAAGGGATCAACAAAATCCACCAGGATTCATCATCATCCGTTCGTAAATCAACCGTCTACCACCACGAACCCACACAAATCGTGAGACTTTTTTTTTCTTCTTTCACTAACACTAACATTTTTCTTTCTTTTTTGTGCTTTATGGAGGGGGACGAATGAACATGCGAGCGAAGGAGAAGGAGGAAAGCATCACGGTTTATGGGGAGGAAGAGGTTGGAAGAAGTAGAGAGAAGAATAGATGAGAGGAAAATTAAGAGGGGACGACAACATGAGGAGAGAAAGAGGGAGGGGATAAAAACCCTAACCTCCCTAAGAGCATGCTTATATTCTGGTGTTTTATTTGTTTTTTCATTTTTATTTTTTTTATTGATTGATCCATTTTCTATTTCATGTTTTTGTAGTAATAATTTACTAAGTGGTTAAGTTAATGTTTTTTAGGAAATAAAAAAAGACCAAATCTCAAATATGAAGGTCCTTCATAAATTTTTTTTTTTTAAAATGAAACTTAAATCTAAGATTTAGTTTAATTAAGATTTGTATTAATCTTAATAATTCTAAACTCATTTGTAAATTTTAAAACTATTTTTTCCTTTAAAAATTGAAAGTTTTTCTTAATAAGAGTCTAAAGTTTTTTCATAATTAATTGGAAGTCGTTTTTTCATAATTAAGGTCTGAAACATTTTGTAAATAAAAAACATTAACATTAAAATAATTTTTCTTTTAATAAAAATTCCAAAAATACACCCTTGATTTATCTGGCTCAATTTCTGTCTAACCTTCATCATCTCTCGATTATCTCAGATTCTTAGTCCTTCATATGTTCATATTTTCTTTTTTCCTTTCACGGTCGTAATCATGTGAGTAATAGTCGCAGTTATTTGTTCTTTTTTTTTTGGGATTTGTAATTTACGCGAGTGATCGTCGCGATGCTTTTCTTTTACCGCTTTTCTTTATTTTTCCGTACTTTAATTCTGCAGTATAATATTTTGTCTTTTTGCATAACTTTTACCGTTAATCACCTTCCGAAGGATTAGATCTAGCCATTTGACCGCCGAGTCAATAACCCTGACCTTTGACCGTTTCAAAACCCTATTAGCCTAGGTGTCCCGTCGTGGACGAAGATGCCCTTTACCCTAGAATTAGGTCAAAGAGTCGTCGTACTCTATTTTAGGGTTTCCCACCGTGGAATATTTAGTCAACCCTAATTTTAATTCAACATTTCAACGTAGAAATAAGAGTTTCAAAACTCCACGTAAGCGTTTCCTTAAGAAATGCTTACTCCCCATTGAAACCTTGACCATAGTCAAGAAGTTTCTAACCTCCCTTTCAAGGGGAACTACGGTTACTCTGATTCCATTCCCTACCCAAGATACGTAGGCACAAGATGCGAATCTTGCCGAGTAAACTTAGGACTAACCCTTAGGTCTTTTTGTCACTCGTAACCCTTAGCTCAGTATATATCTTCAAGCAAATAATTAAAGTTAATAGTAAACAATAAACAAAATATTCCTGTAGAGTACTACAGAAGTTTAGGGTGCTAATACCTTCCCTAAGCTTAACCAACCCCTTACCTATATCTCTTCCCGCATTGTTTATGATGCGAAAACTAGGTTTTCCTTCTTTTGACCTTTTCCTTCGGATAAATCAAAGATTGGTTGTGAACTAAAGATGTGATTCAAATTAATTAATAATTTGATATCGTATTATAACCGCAATAGTATCAAAGCTACAAAGTAAGAAGAAGAAAGCGGTATATGTAAGTTTGTGTATATGTCTTTAAGAGGTTTTTTCCTCCTGAGCTTAGGTTGAACCATGTCTTCCTCCAACCCTGATCCACAAAGAAGTAATTGTCCTAGGCCTACACATGGAAGTATATGATGTCAACAAAATTATTGGCAATAATGAGTTAATTATTAGAAATAATTCTGTAGAGATTGTATATTTATTTGTAATATTTATTCTCTTAATTAACGTAATTAGCTGTAAATGTAAATAGGGAAGTTTAGCTAATTTAGTGGGTTGAATATTCAACCTGACAGCTTGTAACTACAATATTTATATGAGAGATCAGAATGAAAAGATATACGGTTCTTTGGCCAAAAACTTCTTAGTTAACATGGTATCAACCTAGGTTAATATCCAAGAACCTAGTATTTTTTTTTCACGATCTTGTTTCATCTTTGTTCTCGTTTTTTTTTCTCTTTTGTTTCTCGCTCAATTCGTCGTTCTTGTCCAATTCCTATTTCCATAGATCCATGTCTACCGAAAAGCATGAAGTCTTGTTGGTTCGCCTTAATGGCAAAAACTACGCAGCTTGGGCATTCCATTTCGAGATTTTCGTCACAGGAAAAGATTTGTGGGGTCATGTTGATGGCAACACTCCAACCCCTGACAAAGACAAAGATAAAGTGGCACATGCCAAATGGGCGGTCAAAGATGCTCAAGTCATCTCTTGGGTTCTAGGTTTTGTTGATCCCAACATTGTCCCGAATCTTCGACCTTACAAAACAACCTATTATGCAAGTTAAAGAGGGGCTCACTATTAGGAACATTGTACTCCTTACTCTCCCTAGATTTATATGATCCATTCTCCAAAGTAGTAGAAAAGTCAATCAACAGTAATGACTTTGTATTATCTCCACACACTATGTTTTTTTCCATGTCAATTTCTCCCATGCCAATTAACACCTTTTTTGAATCCATGCTTTTCTCTGCACCCTCTATTGATCCTACTTCCAAATGTTTGCCTTTCATAGGCTCAGTAACTTTGTGTCTGACATCTTCTGGCCCATCGTGTTTGCCTTGTGATGAGTCACCATCACCACCTTCTTCTGAGCTATACCAACCTCCTCCTCTATCCCCACCACCATCGCTGCTGTTAAGGTCTTCTTCTTCATTGTCTGACTTGTTCACCACCCCCTCATGATCTTCCACGATCAATCTCTTCGGCCCATGGAAATCCTCTATGAGTTTGATTCTATATATGCTTTTGTTCACTCCAATGTTAAATGTATCATTCAAACACAAATAATGTTTGGTTTTTACTAGAAACCTAGCAACATCAAACATCTTTAACTCCTCTGTTTTTGAAACAGAATTGCTACCACGCCTAAAAAGAAAAGAAAAACAACCGCGAAGCTTGAAGAGTTAAATCTAATAGAAAGCTAAAAGGAATGAGAAGGAAGAACCTGCCCAGAAGGAGGAAGGTCCCTAATCCTAATATTAGGACTTTAAACCAAACCCTCGCAAGACTAACTCATATTCTCTTTTGATGAACTTTCTGAAACTCTTCTGATAAGAATATTTCTCATAAAATCTTCCAAGGACAAGAAATTGTAAAAGAGATTTATTTTTTATTTTCAATGTAGTATTAATTGAGCTATATTTTAATATTATGTGCATATTTGGAGAAGAAAGTGGAATCATTGGTATAAGTTCTATTGACTCAAAATCCACTTGAAGATAATATTCAGATTCCATGGTCAAATTTGAATATTTGCTCGAAGCCTGGCAAAGAAAAACTAAAAAAAAGGTATGTTCTATTCTTCACTTTGGTAACTTTTTTAATCAATGAATTATGTATGTATAAGTGAATACAAAGTCTCTGATAGATCTCCAGAGAAATTCTTTTTGCTGAAAACAAAAGAATCTTCAAAAATCATTAAAAAGAAACTATGTCGTACTTAACTATACAAAATAAGTCATTAACTAGAAGATGGTCATCTCTATGGAAACAATGTTCTCACCTTTTGTAATAATACTGCTGCTAGTCAGTAGTCAAATAAACCAACTTAACATTCATGAATCAATCACATATATCTAGAAAACTAATCTCCAATTTTAAAGGGGAAATACTTAACTTTGAATGGAATATCAAAGACTGAAAATTAACAGTAGATGTCTCACTCAAAGTCTAATCCTACTAGACTCTGATGACAGATAGCTTCTGAAAATTTTCAGTCTCTGAGATTCAGAAAATGAATCTTTACTTTTGATAAGCAGTTTAAGTAAAATAAAAATTTATTTTAAAATCCTTGTGTTACTTAAATTCTATAAAGTTGAAAATCATCTAGTGTGTTCAAAGGTTTGTTGAGTAAGAACCTTTAGGTAATGATGTTTTCTCGTTTTATATATCTATTGTCTCTATCCCTTGTCTTTGTGAAACATCCTTTCTTGTTACCTTTTATGTTCCTCTGACAAGATTCTCATTCCTCTGTGATCAGAACCTGTTCAGATCTTTTCTTTATATTTGTTTTTGTTTTGTGTGTTGATCAAACCAAATCTGAGATGAATTCTCTAGTCAATTCTTCACCGAATTAACTAGTTTTCATCAATAAAAAGTTTGTGGATTTTGAATAGTTGTTTAAGCTAGGTTTTAATTTCTGGAAGAGTTTTCTGAACAAGGATGGAATGGATACTTTGATATGCTTTATAGTTTAAATTTTCCAAATCTTGTCAAAGAGTTTTGGTTTAATGCATCCATGGTTGAGCTAAAATTTGAGTATGCTATCCTTTCCAAAGTTACTGGTATTTCTATAACAGTAACCTTTAAGTCAATTGCTAATGTTATTAACTGTGAGGAAATTGAAGAAATTCCAGGTGCTCTTGTTTGGGAATATTATCTTCCTACTTGGTGTACTTTTGTAGATCCATTAAACATTTTCTTAAGTCTCAAATCTTCGTCCTGATGCAATTGTTTGGAACCATATTCTGAACTCGAACT
This sequence comes from Lathyrus sativus, assembly GCA_963859935.3. Classification (NCBI taxonomy): domain Eukaryota; kingdom Viridiplantae; phylum Streptophyta; class Magnoliopsida; order Fabales; family Fabaceae; genus Lathyrus; species Lathyrus sativus. The sequence continues at coordinate 542,273,745 of OZ012737.1, forward strand.
TGCTACCTAAGTACATGGATTTATACCTGGTGGAATCCATTGAAAAGATTTTCTACTTCTCAATTCAGACATGCAGATTTATCTTCCTCAAGTTATGTCTGACCATCTGAAAAGGACTTTTTCATCCTTTCACAAGGAGAAAACCTTCTTCATTTCTTATGGACGAGTTCTTTCTGAACTATTAATCCAACAAGGATTTTTCATAACATCATAGGATGATTCTTCTAAAATCTGGAGAGATAAGCTTGAAGTTGTCTATGAGAGGTTCTAAAGTTGGTCATCTGCAATTATACGCCTTGTAATTGTTATCAGCTTGTATTAAACAATCTCTTTATTTCAATAAAAATTGTTTATATTCTTGTGTGGTCTTAACTGTTATGTGCATTTCTTATGCTGTTCAGAAAATAAAAAATTTGGATTAAAACTCTAAAAAATAGAAACATTCTCATTGAAAGATTGTAAATGATTACTTTTTTCAAAAGAACTTCTAGACATTTGGATCTGTTCTAAGGAATTCCCTAGGCTCATCTGATATATCTAGATTATTCAAATAATCCCCCCAACCTTCCTTTGCAAACTTAACAACCTCCCTCCTCTGAAGATTTCTGCATTGTGACTTAGAAGTTCTTCTTCTATGCGTCTCAACAAAGGATGTTGTTGTTGATTGTGCCTCTGAAGATATATGCTTGCTTGAAGACTCTTCAGTTGCTACTTTCTTCTCGTTTTCTTGAGTTGTTATTTTAGCAATGTTGTCTTTCTAAAGTCTCTCTTTGGAACCCATATTTGTTTCTTCTTATACATCTTTGTGTTCTAAAGATTAACTAATTTAGATAAGAAGTCTGCTAAACATTTTATAGAGCCTATTCATCGGTTACCTTGGAGTCTTTATTATTTTAATATTAATTAGTTTAATCAATCATTTAACTTTTGATTTTTGGGAAGTGATATCTAGTGTCCCCGAAAAAGATTCTCTTGAATAACTGTAAAGGTTATTTAACAGCTATTTACTATATGTTGTTTTATTTTATGTACCTTCTTACTTCATTCTTGCATATGTCAGAAAATCAAATGAAAGTAAAAGGAATATACTGCAAACTAATATTGGACAAAATATTTTTTTCATTGATCATAAAAGGGAGATTACAAAATAAGATGAAGACATTAAGATTAATTAATCTAATTCTTCTAAAGCCCTAAGACTCGTATGATTTTCCCATGTGTAGTTTGGCTCATCCTCATTTTCACAGTCGGAGATAACAATCTGAAATGTCATCCTGTCTCTAGACCTCTTCTTCTTCTTCATTGATTTCTCATTAGGCCTCAGAGCAGTTGTTGATGAACCTGCTTCAGAAGGTTTCATTACAAATGATGATGAACTTGCCTCAGAAGGTTTTAGTATTGTGGACGAAGAACCAGTTTCAGATGTTTCAAAACCTGCTTGTTTATGTGGACCTTACGTCTCCAGAATTGTAGAATCCTCTGAAATCTCAATTATGGTTGAGATGTTGGTAATTTCAGATGTTAGTCTGAAGGATGTTAATAAAAAAGACTTACGATTTGGATGCTTTTATAGTAGATTGTGGGTAACCCAAACTATGGAATAAAATCCTTTTCTTGATCTTGAAAGTGTTACGACCAATAGTCTTCAGTTTGATCTTAAGTTATTGCATGGAATTAACATCTAGGAGAAAGGTTGACGAGGATTCCAAAGGAAGGAGCATGGAGAGCCAAACAAGTGTTGGAACTTGTACACACAGATGTGTGTGGCCTTATGAATACTTTGTCTTATGACAAAAACATGTATTTTATCTTGTTTATTAATGATTTTACCTGCATGACATGAGTATATTTTATGAGACAAAAATCTGATTTTTTTGTAATTTTAAAGAAGTTTAAAGCTTTTGTTGAGAAATAAAGTGGTATGTTTATAAAAATGTTGAGAAGTGACAGGGGGAAAGAGTACACCTCAAATCAATTTTACAAATTTTGTGAAGATGAAGGTGTTGAAAAACAACACACTGTTGGCTATAAACCTCAGCAAAATGGTGTATCTAAAAGAAAGAACCAAACAGTGATGGAGATGGTGAAGTCTATGCTACTTGAGAAAGGTTTGCCTAAAACCTTTTGGCCTGAGGCTGTTAATATTGCTGTGTATTTGCTGAATAGATGTCCAACAAAGGTTGTATGAAATAAGACTCCATTTGAAGCTTTCAGTAGAAGAACTCCTTTAGTTAACCACCTTAAAGTTTTTGGGTGTGTTTGCTATGCTCAAATTCCTAAACAAAAGAGAACAAAGTTGGAAGAAACAAGCGAAAGATGTCTCTTTATTGGCTATAGTTTCATGTCAATGGGCTATAGACTTTGCAACTTGAAGACAAAAAAGGTGATCATTAGCCGGGATGTTGTATTTGATGAGAAGGCTTCTTGGAATTGGGAAGAAGACAAAATGAAGGAGAAAACAATCCTTGCAATTTTATTACAACAAAATTCAGTAGCTGAAAATGAGCAACCAACCTCATGTACACCAAGCTCTTCATCCTCTCTAAGTCCATCAATTTCAAGTTCATCATCTTCAGCTCAACTCCAATAAAATTGAAGGATTTGAGTGACATTTATGCAAGGTGTAACTATTGTGTTGTGGAACCAGAAAATTTTGATGAAACAATCAAAGAAGATGTTTGGATGAATGCGATGCAAGAAGAAATAAATGCAATTGAGAAGAACAACACATGGCAGCTAGTTGAAAAGTCAAATAACAAAGAAGCAATGAGAGTTAAAGAACAACACATTAAGGGAGAGTTGTAAAAATCAATGTGTTGTAACCACCACTATCTTTAGTAAGCATTTGAGAGAATTGGAATCACCACATTATAATTATTGTTTTTACTTAGATTTATGATAGAGTTGTATCATTAAGTTCGAGAGAATCAAAGAGTCATCATCTTGATTACTAACTTATTGTATTCTCTATCTATATAAAGGCTTTGTAATGTTAAGTTGTATGTAAGCAAAAAAAAAAAAAAAAAAAAAGAGTATGTGGTGAATTCAATAAAATCGGAATATTTTAAAGTATAACTTCCACCAATAAAAGTTGAGTGAAAAAATGACCGAAAATATTTTTTTACTCTAAATTCTACAACAATATATTTTATCACATATCACCTTTAAAATTCCTCCAAGAGAACACTGCTGCTACAACAAGTTCTACCACTAACAACTATATTAACTAAAATAAAAGTAACATCACATCCCTAAAACCAAAAAAAGTGTGCCTCAATTCGAGTATCACGAGGCTACATATTATATAGTATGCTGTCGTTGACCCAGATAAGCGTAGAGCATATCCAAATGCAGAGATCACATGGCTACTATACGTTATAAAATATACATGCGCATCACGGGCTATTTCAATATTATCAGCATATAGTACTTCCCTAATCTATTATATAACTATCAACAAAACTTATCAATTTTCACTTAAAATTAATCAAGGGAAACTAAGAAGATATGGACTCAGAAACCTCTCAAAAGCTTCCAGCTATTGACTTCACCAACATCAACTTATCCAATAGGGAGTTCCTTAAATCCCAAGTCTACGAAGCACTAGTAGAATACGGTTGTTTTGAAGCCACTTTTGATCAAATACCTTTAGACCTTTGCAAAGCCATGCTTGGTGCAATACAAGAGTTATTTGATCTTCCTCTAGAGATTAAAACACTCGATGCGTGTAAGATGAATCATCAAGGTTATGTTGGTCAATCTCCTGTAATACCACTTTTTGAAAGCATTGGTATTGACTATGCAAATATTTTTGAGAGAGTAAAAACCATAACCGACATCTGGTGGCCTCAAGGAAACCCTAGTTTTAGGTACTTTCCATGCATTTATAATTAACATTTTATATTTTTAGCCTTTTATTTTGATTTATTTTTGCAGCAAAACTATAAATTCCTTCACTGTGAAGCTAGTAGAGTTGGATGAAATGATTAGGAAGATGGTTTTGGAAAGTTTGGGTGTTGAAAAGTACATGCAAGAGCACATGAACTCAACTGAGTATCTTCTCCGAGTTATGAAATATAAAAGTCCACAAACCAGTGAGAAAAAACTAGGCCTACTGACACACACAGATCAGACCCTTGTGACCATATTGTACCAAAATCAAGTGGGGGGTTTAGAAGTAATGACAAAAGATGAGAAATGGATAAGCTACGAGCCTTCTTCTCCACATAGCTTCCTGGTTATAGTTGGTGATTCATTTAATGTAAATTTTCGAATCTTGATGTCGTAGATCAAACTGAGGTTATAAAGATTTAACTTTTGTTAATATTGTTGTGCTATCATTTTGCAGGCATGGTCAAACGGGAGGTTGGATTCACCGTTCCATCGAGTGATGATGAGGGGAAGTGAGACAAGATATTCTTTAGGGTTGTTCACTCTCCCAAAAAAAGGTTGTATTGTTAATGCTCCAGATGAGATGGTGGACGAGGAACACCCTTTGCTTTTTAAGCCTTTTGATTTTGCTGAGTTCCTCGACTATCGTTATTCTGAAAAAGGTCTTAGAGATCCATTTTCTCTACGCACTTACTGTGGTGTTTGACCTTATAACTTACATTAGATTTGAAGTCATTGCGTTTGTAGCGTGATTTTGTCGTGTTGTCTTCAATTATTTATATCATCATTTTCCATTTTATATATAAATCGACTCTCTTTAAGTTTGTTGGAAAATGAATATACACCATAAATAAAATTTTTTAGAAGTGTGACATATTTGATAGAGCCTACTTTCTTTTGAATGTTAAAGTATAGTACTTTAAAAGTCAACGCTGTTTTTTTTTTGTCTTTTTTTCAATTTGGTGGTTTTTTTTTTTTGACATTTTGTTTTCTTACATCTGAAAAGTTAGTGTATTATGAATTAAAAAACACTGAAGAGTGCTCACAATTCTCATAAAAATGGGCATATGTGAAAGTCTATCAGTATTAGCGCGAATACTTGAAGGGAAAGTCTTCTTTAATCCTTTCATTTTATCTCTTTCGATGTCATTGTAGTTGTTGTTCCTTTTGGATTTTTTGCGTTATGCAAAACAACATGGAGTCAGTTCAAGTTGTCTCTGGTGCATAAGGGACACATATGGAACACGATGTTCCAATATGTGTGCTGCAACATCTAGTCTTTAACAATAGACAGATGATATACAATTTTGGTTCAGAATTATCTAATCCAAGATTCGCTATACAAAGAAGATTTATATTTTATGAAGAAAAGTTAATCTGGATGCCCTGGTGCAACATGTGGAACACGGTGTTCCAGTATGTGTGCAATACAACATCTAGCCCTAGTCAGCATGCCATGATGGATGTTGTTAGGTGCGAAATTTATGATAAGGTTCAATCAAATTTGTGTAGATTGTTTAGCAATGTTTGTTTGATTTGTTTGACAATTGTTGAAGATCAAATCAAATTTAAATTTGAATTCATAATATAGCAAATCATATCTTTTGTTGGAGAGATTTATGGAGCAAATCAAATCCAACTAATTCAACTATTATTCTGGACAAATTTAACTTAGATATTCAAGGAAAAAAAGTCCATAATACATTGTTATATAATGAGACTCAATTATCATGTTTGTCAAGAGTTTTGTGCGCAAGATTAAGTTCTTAGTGTCTAGGGTTTTTGAGTCTTTTGTTTCTTATTTTCCATGCTAATGTTATCATTCATATCATAAGGATTAGTGTTGGATCTATTTTGTGTACATTACACTATGTTTCAGTAACTTTGCATAGTTGTTAGTTTCTGTTAATTGAGTTATAAATTCAACAATCAATAGAGTTGTTATTGAAGTTCATCACTAGGAGTTAGTGATTAAGAGACAGTGAGAGAGCTCTCATATTTAAGGGGGGTCTTAAATAGAAAGTCACAAGAATTAGGAAGAGACATTGAATATCATGGGATTTGTTCCTATAAAACTAATTGTATTAATTTGAAGTAGTGAATTTTCTTTCTTGGGTAGAGTTCCCTCCAAACGTAAGAGTTGTTATATTGATGTCTTACTAGTTTAAACAAGTTGGACCAGTTGTCCCAATATGTCCCTTGTAACACCTTGTTTTTCCTAATTTATTTAATTAATTGAAATTGTGTTATTTAATTAATTAAACCAAATTTTGTGTGTTTTGTGTGGTAGTGCATAATTCTAGTTATTTAAATAAATAAAAGAATTAGTGATGCTAGAATAATGGGAATTATTATTAAAATAAATAAAAGTGGTCATTTTGTTTAATTTATTAAAATCAATAGAGAATGAGACTTTTGGTGGAAATTGAGAAAAATTGAAATAATAGAAAATTAGAGAGAATATTAGTAGTGTTTTTATTAAAATTAAATTAAAGATGAGAAGGACATTTTGGTGATTAGAGGAATAAGTGAGGGTAGTATTAGAAGTTACTAATTGAGTGAGATTATGTTACTAATAAAAAGGTTAGTAAGAGGGTTTTGAATGTTTTTACGTAAAACCGAATTTTGGGTGAAAAAAGGAAAAGACAAGAGCTGGGGAATAGGAAGAACTCCATTGTTAGAGCTTGAAGTTGCATCATGCTAGAAAAATCTAAGATAAAGGGGATTTCTCCTAATATGGTATATATTGCATGTTGGGTAGAGGGAATTCCTTAATCCATTTAGGTTTTTCTTTACCTTTTTCTCTTTTGATGAATGTTGGATGAATATGTGAAAGCAATTATGCAATTGTATGATTGTGTGTCGTATTATGTGATTTTTCGTGCACTATTTTACCATGAGATTTATGTGTTCATGATTCATGATGTTTGTATGTAGGAGTGTTCATATGCGAGTGATAAACTTGATGAATAAAGTATGTAAATCCATGATTAAATGAGTGAAATTGCATGTAGATTGGTGGACGATTGTTGTACTGATGTTAGATATTATATTCCTTAATGTTGATGTGCGATTTGGGGTCAGGGGATGTAAAATCAAAGTTCTATTTTGAATTCCATTGCAGAAAACATAGTTTCTATTTTGGTTCAGGGTGACGGGTGTCACCCTAATGATGCATTGGTCATCATCGCTATGGAGGCGCTGATGTGCATTAACTTCCTAACGGATAGACCGTCATGGTCCTCAGGCAGGGTTGGTTGTGACGGTCGTCACATGTGTCACGTGAGAGATGACGTGGAAGGTGACAGGGGTCACCTTAGTGACGGGTAACCCATCACGTGGCCAAAAAAAACGCCATTTGCTAAGTGGCATAGATTTGACTATTTGTTCCAATTTTTTTAGTGTTATGTTGTGTGTAGGCTACTGTTTGGTCGCTATTTAGGAACGCATTATGTTGTTTATGATGTTATTATTGAATTGATTCGCTTGTGTTGTACGAAGCATGTTGTGTGCACATTGGTGATAAATTAATGGTGATTAATTTTTGTTGAGCTTGCATGTTATGGTGAATCATGCATCATGGTGTATGGGTTTCGGTCCAGTTTTTTGTGTGCTCTGGTCCGGTGGTATAGATTCAAGGGCGAGTAGCTAATTTCAATGAGGAATTAGTGAAGCGTTGCTTATGGTGATAGCAACGAATTTTGGTGTTCTCTGGTCCGATGGTGAGAATTCAAGAGAGAGTAGCTGGCTCCATATGGGAATTGATGAAGCGTTACTTATGGTGATGGTAACGATTTAGTGAGCTCTGGTTCTTTGGTCGGGATTCAGGAGCAAGATGGACATGTGGTATCCATAATGGTATTGTATGTATTTTTTAGTCTTGGTGTTGAGTACATTTGCATTCATTATTTGCATATGTATGAAATGAGCATGTTGATATTGGTGATTGCGAGTACTTTGGTAGTGTATGAGGATGAATTATGTTGAATACTTGTTGATATTTGTTTAGACTATCATTTCATACTTTTGCACCATTATATATTATGAGCGTATTCTCACCCCTTTATTGTTTGCGTGGTTTTGTGCTCCTTCTTGGGGTACAGACGAGCAGGAAACTGAGTAGCTGCTTAGAGGCTTAAGGATGGCGTAGAGGTTATTCTTCTTTTTCCTGTTTTATGCGATTATTTAGTATTTTATTGCTCTGATCTGTAACATTGTGCTGGCAAACATTTGTTTTTGATATTTGACATTGGTTTTTGATGTTATTCATATTGAAGCAATTTGGCGTAGCTATGTTGAAGTTATTAAACATATTTGGTTGTTGAATTGTTTTAAATTGATTATTCCCATGCGATGAGCCTATGTAAGGCGAACATGTGATGACAGGTGTTTATCATAATGTGTGTTTGAATAACTTGTGTTACGGAACATATTTTTGTTATGTTTGAGGGGTACCCTATGTGCGTATTTGTTTTATTTTCTCATTTCAGTGTTTAAGGTGTTATATAGTGGTATCAGAGCGGGTTGGTCCATCTGGACAGGTTTTTTAATGTTGAATATTCCCTAGTATGCAAATTAAAGAAAGGTTATATTGAATGTGTTTATCTTTCACATAAGACATGAACTCGTTGCGAGGATGAAAAGCGGCATTAGAAAAAAATTCCAAACCAATAGACTTGTTGGTGTCTTGAATCAAGTTGTTAAATCTCACTCATTCCCTATCTTAGAACATCGCCACTAATTCTTCATACCCCACACCAAATATTGACAAGAAAATGCTCTTTCTCACACCACTTTGTAGTTGGCTACCTTGAGATATTTGTCGGTATTAGCTTGTGAGAGAAATTAGTAGTTTGGATAAACAAAGGCGTCTTGAATAGGTGGTGCAATTGGTGTTGTTGCACGAGACATACGACTTACTTTTGGTTCCATTCCTCTAAAACATAAAGGAAAAAATTTATAATGCAAAATGGCTTTTTATAGGAACTTTTTCAGACCCCATCTCGACCACTATGCTTGTATCACAACCACGATGCATAATGTCTCTTTCCAATGATCAAAACCTCCAACATCTCTTTGTCTCTCTGTTAGGTCACTTATTGGTATTCAATGATGTGTAGTAGCGTTAGATGAATCCATGAGTCCCCCCAAACACTTCATTCAAGAAAGGATTATCTTTTCTAATGGACTTTAGATCAAATATCTCATGCGTGAAATGTTCAAAGGAACTCTAAGATTCAATCAAAAAATAATTAATTTGCTCATGCCAATGCCTTTTTAATGCTCTCTATATATAGTAGTATAGAAAGGTTATGTTGAAAAGACAAATAAATGTGAAAATATGTGTGGGCATTCATGAAGTTAATTTTCTATCATTGCACAATGAACATGGTCAGGATGTTTCACAAGAGGAAATGTGGATAAGATATTTATGGAAAATTATATTCACGACACTTTAAGAATTCCTTCAAAAGATCCCTCCTCAATTTCTCATGGTCCTGTCTATTAATGCTAATGCACTTTGATGTTGAAGGAGTGAGAAAGAGTGAGAGAGTAAAGAAGAAGTAGTTGTATTATTAGGATTGATATTGAAATTAAATTATAATATGTATCTATATACAACTAGGTGACTTGAATACTAAGTAACTAAGATAACAAACCCTAACCTTAATCAACTTGGGCTTGGGCTTGGATTATACTCTCAACATATCCCCTTACAATCCAAGTTGTCGAACACAAACTAATCATAGATGATCTGAACTATTCCTAATTTCTTTCTCAAATTTAGGAATTTGTCGCTCTTGAGTCCTTTGGAGAAAATGTCAGCCAACTATATTTCACTAGAGCAATGTCTCACTTCAAGTTCACCCTATTTTACCATCTCCCTTAGGAAATGAAACCTAGCCTCGATGTGCTCATTCCTTCCATGAAAAAATGGATTCTTTGCAAGGTTAATGGATGACTTGTTGTCGATTTGTATCACCAGAGGTTTCCTTACTTCGACCTCCATCTCTTCCAGCATAGATCTAATCCAAATTTCTTGACACGTAGTACAGGATTATGCTATATATTCAGCCTCACATGATGATAATGCCACCACAGGTTGCTTTCTCGAGCACCATGAGATTGGGGCATCAAATACTTGAAATAAGTAACTATTGTGCTTATTTGATCTTCCTTGTCTCTATACTAATCAACATCTGAATAACAGGTAATATCATCTTCTTTGCTTTCAGAATCTCGTCGAAATAGAATTTCATAGTTTGTCGATCCTTTTAAGTATCTCATAATTCTTCTTGCAACCTTCAAGTGGGACACCCTTGGTTCACTCATGTATCTTATCACTAATCCAACTGAGAAACCTATATCAGGTCGACTGTTACCCATGTATCTCGGAGATATGACAAGTTTTGGAACAGAGTGACATTGAGTTTGTCTTTCTCTCCATGCATCTCTACCTTTAATTTGGTTCGATAAGTGAGGATGCAGGGTTTGAGCCTTCCATCCTAAATCTCTTGAGTATCTCTTTGACATGATTTCTTTGGTGTAGCATCATACCTTTCTTCGACATTTGAAATTTCATGCCTAGGAAGTACGATAACTTTCCTAAATCTGACATTTCAAATTCCTTCTTCATTAGCTCTTTGAACTTCGACAAATTCTCTAAGCTATTTCTAGTTACTAACAAGTCATCAACATATAAGCAAATTATTGTTATATCTTATGCTACAATCTGAACATAGACACCATACTTAAATTTTCATTTGATGAATCCCAATTTGACTATGTATGCATCGATTTTCTTGTTCCATGCCCTAGGTGTCTGCTTAAGGCCATACAGGGATCTATGCAACTTGTACACTTTCCTCGCTTCCTCTTATATCACAAACCCAAGAGGTTGTGTGACATATACCTCTTCATCTAGAGGACCATTCAAAAATGTTGATTTCACATCTAAGTGAAATGTCAACCAGCCTTGCTTACATGCCAAGGCTACCACAAATCGAACAGTCTCCAATCTTACTACTGGTGCATATACTTCAGAGTAGTTGAGTCCTTCTATCTGATGAAATCCTCAAGCTATTAATCTTTCTTTGTGTCTTGCAATTGACCCATCAGGATTATGCTTCAACTTGAACACCCACTTCACTTTGATAGCTTTTATATGTGCTGGAAATTTGACTAAATCCCATGTGTTGTTTCTTTCAATCTCTTGTAACTCTTCGACCATAGCTTCCTTCTATTGTTTATATTTGAAGGCCCCGTTATAGTTGATTGGTTCAGCACCTGCAAGTAAATAAAAATGAACTAATTCTCCATCTGTTATGACTTCATCATAACTAACCACTTCATAGTCTTGAAGTCTTATTGGGAGAACTCTAGTTCTTTGAGGTCTTTGCCTTGTGCTAGCCATACCCTGTCGATTGTCCTCTTCGACTTTGACACTAGCTATAACATTATTGGCTGGAATTTCTTCGTGCTCGCTACTTTTTTCATCAACTTCATAGTCTGGCAATGGCTTGTTAGTCGTATCACTAGAATCTCAGTCCCATGCATAATTCTCATCAATCACAATGTCTTGACTCATCACAATCTTATTATTGATTTGATTGAATAATCTGTAAGCTCCAGCTTTGTGATATCCTGCCAAAATTATAGGTTCATTCTTATCATCAAGCTTCCTTCTCCTAGCATCAGGAATATGCTTGTAGAAAATAGAGCCAAGCACCTTCAGATGGCTCACTGATAGTCGTTTGCCACTCCATACTTCTTCAGGAACCTTGTTCTTCAACTTCTTGGTAAGGCACATGTTCAGAATATAAATAATTGTGGAGACAACTTCACCCCATAAGGACTTTGGCAATTTCTTTTGTTTTAGCATGCATCTCTTCATATCTAATATAGTCTTGTTTCTTCTTTCTGCTATTTCATTATGTTAAGGAATATAGAAGCAGTTATCTCATGGTCGATACCATGTTCTGCAAAGAAATCTTCAAACATCTTGGACGTGTATTCACCATCTCTATTTGTTCGCAGAACCTTGATCTTCTTTTCACTCTGGCTTTCAACAAGCATCTTGAATCTCTTAAAGATTTCAAATACTTTGTCCTTTTGCTTGATCGCATAGATCCAAAGCTTTCAACTATACTCATCAATAAATGAGACAAATTACATATTTCCACCAACTGTAAGATCCTCGAACGGGCCCTTTACATCTGAATGTACTACTTCTAGTATGCAAGAGGACCTCATTGGCATAGTTGAAATGAAAGACTTTCTGGATTGCTTCCTTACTAAGAAACCCTCACAGAGTTTATTGGACATCTCAAGACTTGGTATATAGTTACCATATCTTGAGTAATCAGTTAGTCGAGTGACCTGACATTTAGATGGTCAAATCTTAAATGCCACAACCAACTATTCTTATGGTCGATAACTGTTTTTAGGAATTATACCTCAGTCGAGTTAATCATGGTCTTAAATGTCCTATTCTTCAATAGATAAGATTTTAAGACCAAATTATTCTAAGTGTCAGATAGTTCAAAGGCTCAATCTTTCACAATCACTGAGAAACCTTTTTCGACCACTTGTTCAAAACTTAGTAGATTGCACTTCATTCCAGGTACATAAAGTATATATTTGATCATAAATTTTGCTCCATTGCACCTTTGAATAACAATGTCACCAGTGCCTTCTTCTTGCAATGAGCTATTATCAGCAAGTTTGACCTTGCTCTTCTTTGACTCGTCAAAATTTGTTGACCAAACATTTTGACTAGTCATCTAATTCGAACAACCTGTGTCGAGAAACCAGATATTGGTGTTGACATGCTCATCTGCAACTGCCGCCATAATCACCATATCTTTATAATCATCTAAATATTGGCGTGCAATGTTTGCTCCTTCATTCTTTCCTTTCTTGTATCAACAATTCTTGGATAAGTGACCCCATTTTTCAAGTTGTAGCACTGCACACCTTTTTTCTCTTCTTTTTTTTTTCTTATAGGAGTTTTCTTCTCCTATTTTTTAGGATTCAGAAGCCCTATCATTGACTTTATACTTTTAAGGGTTCAACTGAGACTTCTTGCTCTAAGTCTTGTCTTCTTTGCCCTTGAACTTGTTAGAACCAACACCATGTTTCTTTCATGTTTGAGCTTATAGAGCTTGTATCAAATCTTGAACACATTTCCTTTCGACAATCTACATCTCATGTGCCTCCGATAAACCAACCAAATCTTAAAATCTAAGGTAAGGATGAATATGATGAATAGTTTCATAATATCTCACAGCCAATCTAAAAATAGAAGGTTTTAGTCAAGAGCTTAGATGAACGTGAATTAAAAAAAACACACAAGGTTCTCTCAAATTTTTGGGTAAATGGATTTTGGATTTTAATTGTTATCATGAGCTTGATTGACTATGATGAACACGCAAGATTAATAAACTCACACTTTCTAATTCACAAGCAACAACAATAAATTGCATATAGGACATATGACTTAGGAGTTTCAAATTTTCACTTTTAAGAGTATAAGAAGAGTTTCAGATTTACTCACGTTCGTTCTCTCTTGGAAGTTAGCAATGTTTAAGTATGGGGTTGGGTACTAGAGAAAAGAATGATCAAATTAAAGAAAAAGGAAAGATAAATAAAGAAAATAAAGAATTTAAAATTACTTCTTCAGAAAAAATGATGAAAATGAATGAAAGTGGCCAATAAAAATTGCATTTACTAGTACTAATTAATCAAGTAACAAGTATTATGAAAGGAACATGGTAACATAAGGAAATTTAGGTACCTAACTCCAAAATTCTAAGCTTATTATCCCAAAATATACTACCCTAGCATAAGCCACGTTACAACCTTGAAAAGACTTTGAAAGTGTGTGTTTAAATATGACTTTGATTAACTTCATTATAAATTTTGCAAACTTTATGGTAAAATGCCTTTGTATGTTGATTGTGTGATTACCCTGTCAAATTTACTCAAAAAATATGAGATAAGAGGTAGGTTGAGTACTTGTAATGTTGGAAGAACTTTTTCGGAATTATGTTGATTGAAGTAAATAAAGGACGTATTGATTAGACAAATAGAAAGGTGATGCTCATTGGTAAGGTTAATCATTTTAATATGTTGAGATTTTTCAGTTTACAGGCAAGTTACTCGAGGACATGCAACAGAGTAAGTTTGGGGTTTTGATGATACTTTGTCATTGGTTAATATTTGCAAGTATTTTTAATAGATTCAATGAGCTTTCATATCAAAAAGGAGTTAAAATGATGAAGAAGTGAGTAAAATATCCAAGTGAATAAGTTTTGGGGGCACGACGGCTTCATCATGGGCGCGATAGGAAAGTAACATTATTTATGTTTTGGCAACTTCAAATAGAAAATTTTGCTACTTTTGCAAGAGTTCTGAATTTTATGCGAGAAAGTGATGGCAAGGTATTCTTAAGCACAAACTTGGAGAGTTTTAGAGTCATTGGAGACATATTTATTCATTGATTTTCATGTCCTCTTCATATCAACTCATGGTATTTCATTGTTTAACTATGAGTAGATAGATTTCTTATGATTAGGTTTTAGGAGATGAACTTAATTTTATTTTGTTGGATCATATGAATGTTTGATTTTATTTGAATATTTTGAATTTATAATTATTATTCAATCGATTTTATTTGTAATGCTCTTTGTGTGATGATGGACGCACAGAGTAAATTTAGATGAATAGGGATTATAGATCGTAAGTCTACCTATTAAACATAGAGCAATAGAATTAACACACGTAATCTCCTAGTTTTACTTCGAATTTACCTAAGGAATCAAGGAGTTGTTGTCTAAATTAATGATTTGTACACCGAGGAATTGGGTACATTGATATTGTTAATTCTGCGTAAAATTATAAATTCAAGTTGATTCAAGTAATGCACAATTATCAAAAAGGGAAATTAAAGGATTTGAATAAGATCTAATCTCCTTCTTATTATTGGATCTTTTACTAGCTTTATTCGCGTGATTATTTTTTGCAAAACCAATCTCAAAACCCCCTATATTTACTTTAATTTGCACGATTAATACCTTGTTAAATTTGAAATTTCTATGGATACAAATTTATTTTATTACTTCCACTGTATTAGTACACTTTCTAACAAAGTCATTAGGCGGCAGTGACGAGATACCACAAGCTTGTAGTTAATGGCGCCCGGATGCCACAAGTTCGTAGTTAATGTTGAGTGTAGATCAAATACTAGGGTGCATTATATAGATACCATGTGATTTCCACTTGATACACCGAGAATAGGAGAAGGATACCCCTAACACTAGTTGCATGAATATCGGTCGCTAGCAACATCCAACAGTTGCCTTACATCCCCGTTCCAAAGGAAAGACTGGACAGGTCTGATAAGGGACACCTTCAATGTCTGACCATCATTCTGGTTCCCAGAGAAGCAGATTGAAGAGCTGAATCTCCTATGAAATAACCCCAGACTAACTTGAGGTGGATACTCACTCATTGGACAGAGCAATTTGGCGTGCAAATTGGTTTCAATGGCCGACCTCAAGTTACATCTCCGGAGAAGCAGACCACCCAACACAAGTCAAAAGGAAAATGCAAGGCAAAGCATCTCGGACACCGTCCAACCAAGGGATATGCTTCGAAGTGCAAAGTGTATTCGACCTAGAGCCCAAGTGTAAGACAACGACCAAAGGAACAAATAGAAATGTTTGAATGTGTATCTGATACAGGCTTAACACATTTCTGTAATTTCAATATATCTTAAAGCACACTATACGCCTGGTTATGTATCTGATATAGACTAAACACACTTCTGCAATCTTGATGCAGCTTAAGGATATTTCGAACCTTTTGCGTGTCAAATACAAACTTAACACATCTATGTGATTTTGATATGGTTAAATGCACCTCCTACATAAGTGTGTATCATATACAGACTTAACGCTTCTATGCGATTTTGATACGGCTCTAACACATTCCATGTCATATTGCTATTGTGTATCTGATACAAACGTAACACACTTCTGCAATTCTGATATGGCTCAAAGCTGCACCTCACATCTGAGGTTTATTAAACAGACTTATACCGATCCGAGGGCTCAAGTGGTGGAGCCCGAAGACGTCCACCTCGATCCAAGCCAAGCCTCAAGGGAAGGGACGGGGATCCTACCCTTGGTTGGGTAACATTCCTATATGATACAGAGCATAGTTCAAAGTACGGCCACGTGTCTTTGACCTCTCTGATCTGAAGCCTCACTCTGGGAAACGCAAGCAAATTACCAAATGTGATATATAAATCAATGCACTATTGTAGAAAATGCTAAGAACAATGAGCAAGTATAGAAACCAAAAATGGTAGCCAGCATCATTTAATGCTCTAAGTTGAAAAAAGAAATAAAATTCCAGAGACACATTTTTCATCTCATTACAATCAAATATGTTGTTTATTTCATAAAGAAAAGTAGTATAAACTCTCACTCCCAAACAGACATCCCACCATAGATGACAAATGCAGATGGTTTAACCTAAACTCTAAAGTGAATAAAGACTTCACAAATTAAAGGAGCAAGATCCAGAATTACAATAATTTGTAAGTAGCAATAATGTTAAGGAAAAACTTGGCATAAAGCTCTAAAGTGTACAACACTTGAAGCATTAAGCTAAAAATGTTTCATTAAATATAAAAAGTTGTTACACCCAAGGCACAAAAATCTAGGAAACATTGCAAGAAATAAATATAAAGAAAAAATAAAATCAAGTTGGAGCATTTGAAGGCGATGAACCGTGACCACCTTCTTAAGTAACATTGGAGATGACTTAAAAGGATTTAACACCTCAGCAGAAATTACAGCATTGGCGAAAAACTTTCTTGTCTGCTCCAACACCCGCTTGCAAACTCTAAGCACGTCACGCATTGTTTGTTGAAGAGATTCATGGAGCGCTCACTTTAGACCGACCACCTCGTCTTAGAGAGCTTTCAAGGCCTCTGCATGGCCCTCGACTGCTTGAAGAGAGGTTTTACAATGCTCTTCCACCTAATGAGTCTTCTCCTCAACAGAATCAGAAGCAGCCTCTTACTGCTTCTCTGCATCTCAGAGAGAACCCTCCAGCTTGGTCACATGAGCCGCCAAAGAAGGAGGGAGCAATGTGTTTTTACTTTCTATTGCAAATATTTTCCTTCTGAAGGTTGGTGCAATTCTGCCCCATAGCTTCGGCCTTCCTTTTCCAAGTATCCCTCTCCTAAAGGGACTACTCAGGGCCAAGACATCACCTCATCCATCAGAAATAAGAGAAAAGATAGAAGTAGCTTTTAACATCTTGTAGGAAAGCTCAGAGGTCATTCACAACTTATCCCCCTCATAGAGGTTCTAGATGAAAGATAAATCCAACTTCGAAACAATTGCAGCAGCCTCCTCGGAAGTGCATGGAATCTGGGAAGAGAAGATGTCTAATATCAGATACGTAATAGGGCATGGAACATTCTGGATTCATATCAGAATTGTGTAGAAGTGTTAAGTCTGTATTGGATACACATTCTTGTATGTGGTGTGTCTAATAAACCTCGGATGCAAGGTGCACCAGCTACGCAAAAATTCGATTAATAAACCTTGAATGTGAGGTGCGCGTTTGAGTTGTATCAGAATCACAGAACGCTGGCTATGCATAAGTGCGATTAATAAACCTCGGACGCGAGTTGCGTGCTTGAGTTGTATCAGAGTCGCAGAAGTGCGTTAAGTCAATATCAGATACGTAACAATAGGGCATGGAATATTTTGGAGTCGTATCAAAATCACATAGGTATGTTAAATCTATATCGGACACACAAGAGACTCGAAATATGCTTAAGTCGTATCATGATCATAGAAGTGTGTTTAGTCTGTCTGATACGTAATCGGGCGTAGAGTGTGCTTTAAGTCGTTTTGAAATCGTAGAAATGTATTAAATCCGTATCGGATACACACTCAGACATTTGTCTTTGGTCTTCTATCTCGAGCATTCTAGGCAAAAAAAGACACACAAAAACATACAACAGAGGATGAAAAAGGATATATATATATATATATATATATATATATATATATATATATATATATATATATATATATATATATATATATATATATATATATATATATATATATATATATATATATATATATATATATAAAAGTTCTTTACAAATAAATAGTTAAATTACGACGTGGATAAACCTTCAGCGACGACCCCGCATAGTTAAATGGCGTCCAAAGTCTTTGGCCGTTGTTTTTCTCAGGGGCTTCAGATCGAATGCACTTTGCTCTTCAAAGCGTCTTTCTTGGTTGAATGGTATCTGAAGTGTCTTCCCTTGCATTTTCCTATTGACATGTGTCTTACTTGTATTTTCCTCCAAGATCTTGTTTTGAAAAATTCTTTTTTTTTCACCTTTCAAATGCAACCACCTGATCCATGGTGCTGCGATATGACTTATTCTCTTTTCTCTCCCATTAATTCTTATATTCATAATCAATAATCTATGTTGGATAGTCAAACTCTCTACAGGAATAACTTTACAGTCCAAGCAAATCTTTCTATCTTACTTCCTGATAATAAATAAATGTATTTGAGAATATTCCACCCCACTTTTATACGTGATAATATGTTCATCTTGTTGCGGTGGAAATAGGATATTAAACTATTAATTAGTTTGAATCACAATTCTTGATTCACAGCCGCTCTTTGATTTATCCGAAGGAAAAGGTCAAAAGAGGAAAAACCTATTTTTGCATCGTAAACACAATGCAGGGAGAGACCTAGGTAAGGGGTTGGTTAAATTTAGGGAAGGTACTAGCACCCTAAACTTCTGTAGTACTCTACAGGAACCTTTTGTTTATTGTATGCTTTTTCATTTTATTATTTGTTTGATGTATATATTGAGCTAATGGATAGAATGACCTAAAGACCTAAGGGTTAGTCCTAAGTTTACTCGGCAAGACATCGCATCTTGTGCCTACGTATCCTGGATAGGGAATGGAATCAGAGTAATCGTAGTTCCCCTAATTAGGGAGGTTAGAAACTTCTTGACTGTGGTCAAGGTTTCAAGGGGAGTAAACGTATCTTAAGGACACACTTACGTGGAGTTGTTGAACTCCTATTTTCTAGGTTGAATTTATAAATTAAATTAAGGTTAAATTAGGGATTCCACGGCGGGAAACCCTAAACAGAGCACGGCGGCTCTTTGACCTAAAAGCTAGGGTAAAGGGCGTTTTTGTCCACGGCGGGACACCTAGGTTATTAGGGTTTGAAACAGTCAAAAAATTAGGGTTATTGACTCGGCGGTCAAACGGCTAAACCTAATTCCTTCGGAGGGGATTAACGGTAAACATGCAACATGGTAAAATAATATACGGCAGAAATTAAAATGCAGAAAATAAAGAAAACGGTAAAGCACACATCGCGGTCGTTCGCGTAATTACAAACCCCCATGGGCCAAAATAATGCAAACATGCGAAAAATAAAAGCAATAAGCCGCGACCATGGCCTCGCGTAAATTACATCCATGGAACAAAAACAAACAAATAAAATAATAATAACCTGAAACAAACAAATTACATTTAGTTACATAAAAATTTGATTGAAGTTAAAATTTTGTTTTAAATTGAGTTTTAATAAAAATTGATTTACATTAAGATTTACTAAAAAAGGAAATAAAAAATAAAAATAAAAAATAAAAAATTAATTTACATTAAATTTTAATAACAACTTGATTTACACTAAGTTTTAATGAGAAAATTAATTTACATTAAGTTTTAGTTTCAAAATTAAATGCTAATAATATTTTTCTTTTTTTTTGTTTACACCATCTAAATACATTACAGTATTAAAAATAATGATAATAACTTAATAATGATAAATTTTAAACTAGACAAATGTTAATTTAAATTTTGAAAATTAGTTTTAAGTGTCAAAAAAAAATTAGTTAAATGTTTTAATAAAAAGGGATGATTTTTAATTTTTCTCAAAGAAAGAATTTTGATTGCAAGTTTGTTTCTCAAAAAGGTTTTTCTTTTTTTTAAAAGGTTCAGTTTTAATTTTAAAAATATTAATTTTAGCTTACTTTTTTTAAAAAAGAGTTTTTTTTTATTAAAAAAATATTTTTTGTTTTTTCATTGTTAAGAAGATTGTTTTTCTTTTGTCATAAACTACATATGAAAATTACTTCTAAACTAGTGTTAATCCAAATTATAAAAATGTTAATTATGAATTAAGTTTTAGTAATTATAACCCATTACTAATTTAAATCATTATCACATTAATTATGCATTAAACTTAACAATAAATAATAAATAAATAAAAAATAAAGACAAAAAAAATAAAGAAACAAAATAAAGAAGGGGAGGGGGATTTAACGGTTGGAGAAACCCATTTGGGTTTTTCACTTTTCTTCTTCTTCTTTCTGTCCCACGCGGCGTCCATTAAAACTCCAAAGAACTTTTCGCTCCATTTTTTCAAAGTTTCTCCCATCTCTTTCGTGTTGCATGTGCGGTTCCTCTCCCGCTGAATGTATCTCTGAAAAAAACCATGAAAACAAAACTATAAATCAATTTTGATAAATTTCTTACAGAATAACGGCCGGATTCGAAGCTTCTATTGGACGATGATGGTGAATCTTTGATCTTGATGATGAAGCCTTGAAGGTTTTTCAAAAATCTCCCTGCTTCTGATAAGTTGTGAGAACGGCCGCCGTTTTTCTCTTTTGTCTCCTCCCCCTTTTATCAAACACAACTTATGTTTATATAGGTAACAAATTAGGGTTAACTCTAACCTAATGCCCACTTTAAAGTCCAACTTAAATAATTAGTCAAAGCTAAAAAAACAAACTAAAACAAACTTAAAATAATAAAATCTTTTCTAATATTTTTAATTTTATGATTTTTTGGATGTTTTTATGAATAATATGGAAAAAAGTAAAAAAAAAATAAGATTTTTTTAAAAATAACTTAAATAAAATACGAAAATAATAATTAAATAATAAAAAAACTATTTTTTTTATTTTTTTTATGAAAATAGAAAAGTTAGAATAAAAATAAAAGAAACAAAACAAAAAGTGAAGAAGGTGGGATTTGAACTCTCAACCTCTCACACTCACAACTCCTTACACAGGGCCTCTTGCCAATTGTGCTATTTTATTCATTCAAAATAAAGTGGCACTAGAAACCTTGTAAACTAAAAGAGCGCGCCACATGATGTTTTCATGCAACAATCAACCAACTGCACAACCCGTTAGTGGTTAGCTTAAACGCAATGCAAAATGAAATGGGATGCAAGATGAAATGACTAATCTTAGGGCAAAATTTGGGACATTACACATCTCTTTTTCTAAACCAGGTGTTTTATATAGTATGATCCAAAGCCGATGAAAACTCCAAGATGAATTTACCATCCCTCGACATTCACCTCCCCTAAGCCTAACCCCTATGCACACTATCAAAATCTCTTGCTACGATACCTACATGTCCATTGAGATTCCCTCTTAGGAAAATCTTCTCTCTTTGAGGTATTTCCTAAGATAAACCTTATAAATCCTCCCAAAATTTTACCTTAAGGTGTTCTTCTAACTCAATCTAAGGTGTGTAAGCACTAATAACATTAAAGATGTCTTGTTCCATCATAAATTTAAAAATTATGATTCGATCCCGTACTCTTTTCACATCCATAATATCCTTCTTTCACTCTTTGTCCACAATAATCTTCATCTCATTTCTTGATCTAACGTTTCCAATGTATTAAACCTTAAATTTTAAGTTGTCTAATTTTTTCGCTTTTTGACCTGTGAGTTCTTAAATAATCTATAAAAAATTGGTTGTCAAACCATTCAATTAAATTGAAAAATGACACAACTATTATATTGTTATGTAATGGTACAAGGTTGATTGGCACTAGACTGACTAACCATGTCATTTTAAAAGAAAATATTGAGAACATCATTTATATTCAAAAGATATCTATATCTCTTTCCTAATTATCATGATTCTTCAAGTTTATAAGAAGATAACTTTCAAATATTATCTTCTTGCCAATTAACAAATCTCAAAATCCAACAATAGATTATTTCGGTTTAAATTTGAAAAGAGATATTTTTAGTAATAGATAATCATAGGTTGTAATTTCTAAAATCAAACCTAAAGAAAATCTTTAAAATCTTAATTCATGACAAGGAGAAACAAAATTTGATTACAATATATGTTATTATTCAAACAAATTTTTCACAATATTTAATAGATAAATATACTCCTTTAAACTTCCTAAGTTATATTTCCTTATTTTTCAAATATCACATGTACAAACTTTCGAATTCAATTTTATATGTCAACTTAGATTTTCTTATATATTTTTACAACTTCAAAGATTTTTCTTTTATTTAATAACAATCATTCAAATGGCTCATGATAAAATAGAAGACAATTGTTATAAAAGACAATCACTACTTTTTTTGGGAAGTAAGAAATAACATTGTTTTATTTGTCTTTTGCTCATATCATATTACGTATAATTTTAGATGTTAAATCTGTTTTATTTGTCTTTTGCTCATATCATTGTACGTATAATTTTAGATGTTAAATCAATTATATTCATGTGTAATGTGTAAAATATTTGAATTGTATGGTTGTCAAAATACAATTGTTCTGTTTTTTTTTTATTTAGACATATGTTAATATATTGTTGTATTTAAATACATCTTATATGATATGTAAATTGATTCGGTGTAAGGAAATTTACGCCATCAACGCAGAGTAATTATTCAAATATATTATTTAAAGTAAGTTAAAATAAGTAAGTTAAAATAAAAGATTAAACATTTCAAATAAATGATTAAACATTTTGATTGTACCTGATCAGAAATGAATCGGCAGTCTGTTACACGTCGTTAACTCCTGTGTTCACCGGTATTGTAGAGGAGGAGGGGGTTATATCTGCAAGGTACTCTGATACTTACGTGAGTAACGGAGTTAGAAAGTGCAAGTACAGAGAGAATAGGTGTAGAGAATGGAATACATGACCCTCTAGTGAAAGAGGGTACTTATAATGTACCATCAGCGCAGGGTCAACGGTTACATTGCAGTGGGTCGGATTGCCAAGCCCAACACAAGTAACTGTTCGGGCTTACGTGGCGTAGTGAAGACCAGTACGTGGTCTTCTCCCTGGATCAACTGCCATGTGATCTTCGGAAGGTGGGTTGACCAACTCTTTCGAAAGTGGATAGTTGTTTGATGACGTGTTCTCGCGTGGGGGGGCACGTGGAGTCCGTGGGGAAATCGTGTGGGCTATCCTCGCACCAAGTAGTGGTCTACTCGACTGGGGGGTCTTGTTGAGAGGCGTGTCTGACATGGGAGGATTTGGCCTTGTTAGGCCTCCCAACATAGTGTTGGGTTGGGTCTGCCCGACTAAGGGGCAGGTCTCGGCCCAGTCCAGAACAGGAGCCCCCTAAGTCATTGCTCCTAAGCGAAGGAGTAATGACTTAAGAGCAAGCTAAGGTGTCGAGGACCAGTTCAGAAGATGTTGGTTTTCCCGACATACAAAGTTGAGGGTCGCGTATGTGGTTAGGAATGATAGATGTCCGACGATAGAATGTCGTGGAGGTGGAAAGGCGAATGAATGTGCTCATTCTCTAGGCACGAGGGAAGCTGAGGGGACTCTCATGGTGTCCCCTAGCGCCACGTGTCGCGTGTAATTAATGCCTAGAGGCGGCTACGCGTATGGGCACTTGAGTGCCTAGTGTAGTCTCGCTTCCCGTGTCAGACTTATAAATGGGGGGAAAGCCTCCTCTCACTTGCACATTCGCTCCTCAACCCTACCAGAATCCTCTCTAAGCTTTTATCGCCATTTTTGCTGCCGTCACCGATTTTCGTCGTCCAGATCCTCCTCTCACAAGTAAGTTTCCACCTCATCTGTGTAGTTTTATGAGTTTTCTGGTGAAGCTATGAATTTTCCGGTGTGACTCATGAAGTTTCCAGCCAAGATATGAAGTTTCCTACGAGGACGTCGAGAACTTCATGAGGATTTCAAGATCTTCATGAAGATACCGATGAATGTCCCGGGGACCTGCGATGAAGGTCCCTAGGAGCTAGGATAACGCCTCGAGGAGCTTAGCTCCTCGCAAGTGGGTGGCTGTCGCGGGGAGTTTCACTCAGGATCTCCCCTCGCGTGTCGAGGTCACCTCGATTGGGGAGCCTCCCTGTCGGGGAGGCTTGCCGCGTAGAGTCGTCGTCAGTTTTCTCTTAGTAGGAGCCTTTGCTGGGGGGTCATTGTCCCTGGGTTTCCCCGTCTCTCTCTTCGCCCTTTCACTTAATTTGCGGTGGAAGGGTGGATTTGATCTTTGAGTCAAATTCACCGTTTTCCTCTGCTTTTCAGGTAAAATGACTGTAAGGATTGAAGGCATTATCCATGTTGATGATGTGTCCGATCCCGACACTCGCGCTGAGGTCGAAGGGGATGCACCGGTCTGTACGCCCGCAGAGTGAGCCGGGAAAGGGCCTCTAACTATAGCCTCGCGCTTCGCCGTTGATGATACATATGCCTTCGCGACTGTCGAGGACCGTCTGGACGGTTCCTCCATGAGCTGGGTGGTGTACAAACCCAAAGAAAGACATCGCATCTGCTCGAGCTTCCGAGAGATGAGGTTTTTTATGTACGAGTTTGCATTTCACAAGGTGGGGATGCATCTCCCCTTCAACGATTTCCATGGGGACATGTTCCCGTAGCTCCGTCTGGCACCCTCGCAGTTGCATCCAAATGCCATAGCGTTCGTGTGGGCATTTGATCTCGTCTGCGAGTATCTTTGTATTGGGGCCACCCTTCCTCTGTTCTTCCGTACTTTCCACCTTCAGCGTCAATCTTTCTAGGGCAGGCACTATTGTGAAGCTCGTGTTGCACGCGGCTGTCGATTCACTGTACGACCTTACAGTCACGGAAGAGAATGGGAGGCCCGAGGAGACCTTAATATCAAAATTTCCACTTGAGTGGGTCGAGGACCACTTCCTCCTGGGTACGGACAGCTATATCGTGAGGCATGTCGACCTAGATGCTGACGATCGGCTGACTTACCAAAAAATGGTCGACTTTGTGTTCGGTTTTGCCCTCGTCAAATGTGTTACGAAGGACGGGAATTTCATCCTCGACGAGTGCGGGGAGATCTATCGTGAGGCTCGATTGATCAATACCAAGGCTCTCATTGAGTGCATGTCCTGCGATAAGGCCTTGAGGTTTTTAGGTAATGAGACTTTCTTTTGGCGGATTGTTTTCCCCTTTTCTTTTGTTACTGACTTTTATTTCTCTTTTTATTGCAGCGACAAAGGGTTGACTCTTGATCCAACGGGAAACCCTCAAACGAGCTCCACCATTGTCGTACCAGTAAAGCAGAATGCCCAGCTCGCGATGGGAAGTTTGCGCCGCGGGCAAAGACCTCGATCGAGGTCTTGGATCCGTCATCAATCGAGTATCAACTCCGATCACCCGACCAGTTCCCTACACGGTCGGTCACAACATAGGTCGAGCAAAAATCCTGGTTACGAACATACATCACATTATTCCATACACATGAAAAACAGGAAAAATAAGAGCACACAAAAAATAAAAATAAAATATAGCATTTCCAAAATGCGGGGAGATCCCATTGTTCAAAGGTTACAAAACATGGCACGCAGGCCAGAGACAACTACATCAAATATGGCACGCAAGCTAGAAAATAGAAATACAACAAAAATACTAAACAACTTCATCTTCCCCAGGCTGGTCGCCCACCACAGCTTGGCCGTCGTCTTCCTCCTCGACTTCTGGCGCGACCATGCAACCCTCGACAAACCGGTGATAATGACTTGTCCCTTCGGTGATGAACTAGACGTCTGGGTTCACGATCCGGAGCTGCTCCACAGCGTAGTTAAAGCCCACCTCGAGAGCCCCTACACAGTCCTGCTCGAGCTCCCGGATCCTTGACACCAGATCAGCCCGAGACGCTAGGAGCCTCTCCTCGGCAGACTCATCTTCAGTAGGCTTGACTTTGGTCTCTAGCTCGGCCACCTTGGTCTTCAGTCGTTCACGTTCCTCCTTCACCCCCTTCATCTCTTTAGTCATCTCTTTCATCTCATGGAGGAGGCATACGTGATTCTCGTACCTCGTCTGAGTCTCCTGCAGGTCGCTCTCCGCTTTGTTCTTCTCTACTTCAGGGACAGCATTCTCGTCGCACAGCTTCTTCAGCTTGAAGGTAGGGCTTGTTTCATCATTCAAGACCAATGTCATCGAAAAGATCCTAATCATGGTGGTCAATTCATCGGTTAGCGTCTTTCTCTAGGCCGCCCGATCGACTCCCATAATCGCCTTGGTCTCTGCCTCGGCCACCATCAGAGAATGGCCCCTAGAGAAGAAGTTTCGTTGAGTGTACCAAGGAGGTAGCGCAAACTTCTCTGTGGGAACGCTCTCCCCGAGGTCGACTAGCACTGGACCCTCGGTATGTCGCCTTTTCGACGAGATATCTTGAGCAGGAAGGGACTGGCTGCACTGAGGAGAGGAAGAACCATTGATTCCCTGGTCGGGCTTCCCCATCTTCTGCACTTGGGAAACTCTGCTCTTGCTTGCTGGGGAAGCGGATGTCGAGGTCGACGGAGTTGACGTGAGGGAGTGGCTTATGCTCCTCAGTCTGGGTTGGCCTGTCGGCAGACTTGGAGGGGACGTTGATTAAGTTGAGCTCTTTGAGCGCCGCCTCAATGTCCCCGTGGAGGGTGACAACCTAACCTCTAGTTGTGTAGTAATTCATCTTCAGGTGGACTGTAGACGATACCGCGGTCAGCTCAACTAAGGTCGGCCTTCCTAGGATGCACTGGTACAAGGAGGGACATTCAATTACCAAAAAGCGGGCCTTTACCTGTCTGGTCGTCTCCTCGGCTCCGAATTTGACGAGCAGTTCCACGTATCCCCAAGGTTTGGTGGTGGTATTGTTGAAGCCCTGGAGGTCATATCCGACATACGGGGTCATGTGGCTTTTGTCGAGCTGGAGGGTTGTGAACAGATGGGCGTACATGATGTCCACCGAACTTCCTTGGTCGACTAGGATTTGGCGCACGTCGAAGTTCGCCATTTGGGCCCTGATCAGGAGGGGAATGCTAGAGTTGGGTGCACCCCCGGGAAGCTCCTCGAGGTAAAAGGTAATCGGGTTCGATTGACCTTTGAACTTGTTGAGGGTAGCGTTCATCTTTGAGCTCTTGTCTATGAGTTCCTCGAACTTCCTCTTAACCGACCCGACCGATAGCTTGTTGGACCCCCTGCCGGATATGACCAGGGTGGCTGGGAAATCTTCCCACGGACTGTGGACGGACAACGGTCTGGAGGGCTCACTAAAGAAGAGGAAATCCTTTGGTCAGGAGACACACAAGGTGACTTGTAGTCCCGTTTCGTCGGAGAGAGGAAATACTTCCTCGACCCTCTTGGCTTCGCGGGCCTCAGGTCTGGGAGTTTCACCTCTCCAAGTGTACTGTTTTAGGTGCCCTTCTTTAATTAAGATCTTGATTTCAACGTGTCCATGACTTCGGTGGAACTGACAGTATTTGGACTTTTCCACATTGGGCGTCGGTTTCGGGAAACGAACACCCCCTTCTGAAATTCTGAATCGATGCATTCGGACAGGATGCGCTCGTGGGGAGCTATGAGCAGCGTGTACTCAGTGAACCGGACCGCGAGTCCCCTCTGCTCACGAGGTCGGTTTTCCCGTCTTCTTTCCCCACTTCGTCAAGGAGGAGCGGACTCCTCATGCCTGGCGCCCCTGAAGCCCTCCTGGTTCTGTGTATCCCTAGCAGTGTTCGCAGCTTCTATCTCCTCATACTCATTGTATGATTGGGATCGCGGGAGTGAGGTCTTGGTTTGGAGGCACCCCATTAGGCTTTGTTCTTCTTCAGAAATGGGGAACGTCGTTTCTTCCGGGGAGGCAACCTGCCCCGCTTCTAGGAAGCCAACGGTTGTGGTCGCTCCAAACGAGGGCGACGCCTAGTCGGTCGAGGAGAGGGGCTCTGAGAGTCGTCAACTGGTTGCATCCCCGACGGGGGAGGAGAGGGGTTGTTGGAAACTGGGCGACGATGTCTCCGTGGAGGAGAGCGTGATGGTCATTCTCTCTCGAGCATCCTTATTCCCTCGTTCTGCTCGAAGATCATTAGATTAGTCTGGTTGATCGCTGCGAACAGGGCCACCATGGTAGGGTCGACGCTTACTGGCACCGGATGGGCTGGTATACGGCAGGGTTGTCGAAGAGTTGGGCAGCGTCGAAGGCCACGTCTTCTGAGGAGGGGGAGGCGGTGTGCCCGTCCCTGTAGTCGCCTTCTTCATTGTGGTTGGTCACGTTGAGGTCGTGGCCATCTCTGTTGGTGAAGGGGATGAATGCGGTTTCATGAGCATTGTCGTCGTGTAGGCTGACCATGATTAGAAAGGAAGTTGAAGGTTGCTTTGGTTCTTGAGCTTCTATGCTTGGACAGGAGAAAGAATGGAAATGCAAAAGGTTTCCATAGACGGCGCCACTGATTGTACCTGATCAGAAAGGAATTAACAGTCTGCCACACGTCGTGAGCTCCTGTGTTCATTGGTGTTGTAGAGGAGGAGAGGGTGTACCTACAAGGTACTCTGATGCTTAAGTGTGTGACGAAGTTAGAAAGTTCAAGTACAAAGAGAATAGGTGTAGAGAATGGAATACCTGACCCTCTAGTTAAAGAGGGTATTTATAATGTGCCCCCAGTGCATGGCCAATAGTTATATTGCAGTGGGTCGGATTGTCAAACAAAAACACAAGTAATTGTTAGGGCTTACATGGCATAGTGAAGACCAACATGTGGTCTTCACCCTGGATCAACTTCCCCGTGATCTTCGAAAATGGGTAGTTTCCTAATGACGTGTCCCCGCGTGGGGGACACGTGGAGTCCGTGGGGAAAGCGCGTGGGCTCTCCTCGCATCAAATAGTGGTTTGCCCGACTGGGGAGACCTTGTTGAGAAGCGTGCCCGACATGGGAGGATTGGGTCTTGTTAGAACTCCCAACGTAGTGTTGGGTTAGACCTGTCCAACTGAGGGGCAGGTCTCGACGCAGTTCAGAACATATTTTAAATAATCAATGATTGTAACTAAGTTTGTCTAAAATTATATTCCTAGTTTATATATTAAAATGTTAATGTTTACAACAAGGGATAATTTCTTTCTTCATTTGCTAGTGTTGCTAATCAAAGAGCCATTTGTGCTTCTAATCACTTTTCAACATATTTCAAATGTATTGTTGCATGAAAAGTAGGAAACATGTGCAAAAAAAATTCATCATCATTAGGGTTCATATCACTTGTGATTTGGAAGAGAATTGTTTTTACAATTTCTCAGATATTTTACAACATCCAACGTTGAAGAGAAGTGAAATGGAAATAACAAAAATGTACATTAACCAACCAAAACTAGACAAAAAAACTGATGCACCATAATAGTGCATCAGAGTTTATAAAGCAATGACCAGGGTGGCTGGGAAATCTTCCCACGGACTGTGGACGAACAACGGTCTGGCGGGCTCACTAATAAAGAGGAAATCCTCTGGTCGGGAGACACACAAGGCGACTTGTAGTCCCGTTTCGTCGGAGGGAGGAGATACTTCCTCGACCCTCTTGGCTTCGCGGGCCTCAGGTCTGGGATTTTCACATCTCCAGGTGTAGTGTTTTAGGTGCCCTTCCTTAATTAAGATCTTGATTGCATCCTTGAGGTGGATGAAATCCTCCGTGACGTGTCCATGACCGGTGGAACCGGCAGTATTTGGACTTTTCCACGTTGGGCTTCAAGGGCGTCGGTTTCGGGAAACAGACACCCCCCTCTGAAATTCTAAATCGATGTATTCGGACAGGATGCACTCGTGGGAAGCTGTGAGCAGCGTGTACTCAGTGAGTCGGACCGTGAGTCCCCTCTGCTCATGGGGTTGGTCTTCGCATCTTCTTTCCTCGCTTCGTCAAGGAGGAGGCGGACTCCTCATGCCTGGCGCCCCTGAAGCCCTCCTGGTTCCGTGTATCCCTAGCAGCGTTCGCGGCTTTTATCTCCTCATACTCATTGTATGATTAGGCTCTGTAGAGTGAGGTCTTGGCAAAGTCGGAGTGAGGTTGTATGCCTCTCTGAATCAGGAATTTCTTCATGTGTTTGCGGTGGACACCTAGACAGACTCTCGGTTGAACCTCTCTATGTAGTCTCGGAGAGGTTCGTTCTTTCCCTAGATAATGGCTTATAGGGCTGCCTCTGTCTTCGGATGACGCCGGGAGGCCGTGAATTTCCTGGAGAACTGCCTCTTGAGTTCTCCCCAGGAGGTGATGGATTCGGGCGCGAGGCGTTTGTACCATGCCATGGTTCCCTTCCTCAGGGTAGTAGGGAATATCTTGCACTTGATGGCTCCCCAAACATTTCGATAATCGAGTATCGTGTTGATGCTTTCGATGTGGTCGTCCGGGTCGGCCGTGCCATCGTATGTTTCCAAGGACGGGGGTTTCTCCATCCCGGCGGATAGTGGGGCCTCCCTGATGGCTCTACATAGTGTCAAGCGCTGGATGTCTTCGTCACTCCTGACGGGTGACAGTGAGGGGGTGATTGATCCCTGATTGTTTCTGTTCCATCAGGGAGGACTCTTCGGTCGGGCTCTTGGTTTGGAGGCACCCCATTGGGCTTTGTTCTTCTTCAGAACTGGGGAGCGTCGTTCCTTCCGGGGAGGCGACTTGCCCCGCTTCTGGGAAGCCAACGGCTGTGGTCGCTCCAAACAAGGGTGACGCTCAGTCGGTATAGGAGAGGGGCTCTGAGAGTCGTCAACTGGTTGTGTCCCCCGCGGGGGAGGAGAGGGGTTGTTGGAAACTGGGCGACGATGTCTCCGCGGAGGAGAGCGTGATGGTCATTCTCTCTCGAGCATCCTTATTCCCTCGTTCTGCCCAAAGATCATTATATTAGTCTGGTTGATCGCTGCGAACAGGGCCACCATGGTAAGGTCAACGCCTGCTGGCACCGGGATGAGCTGGTATACAGCAGGGTTGTCGAAGCGTTGGGCGATATCGAAGGCCACGTCTTCCGAGGAGGGGGAGGCGGTGCGCTCGTCCCTGTAGTCGCCTTCTTCATTGCGGTTGGTCACGTTGAGGTCGTGGTTGTCTCCGTTGGTGAAGGGGATGAAGGTGGTTTCATGAGCATTGTCGTCGCGTAGGCTGACCATGATTAGTATGAAAGTTGAAGGTTGCTTTAGTTCTTGAGCTTCTATGCTTGGACAAGAGAAAGAACGAGAATGCAAAAGGTTCCCACAAACGGCGCCACTGATCGTACCTGATCAGAAAGGAATCAGCAGTCTGCCACAAGTCATGAGCTCCTGTGTTCACTGGTGTTGTAGAGTGTACCTGCAAGGTACTCTGATGCTTAAGTGAGTGACGGAGTTAGAAAGTGCAAGTACAGAGAGAATAGGTGTAGAGAACGGAATACCTGACCCGCTAGTTAAAGAGGGTATTTATAATGTGCCTCCAGCGCATGGCCAACTATTACATTGCAGTGGGCCGGATTGTCAAACCCAACACAAGTAACTGTCAGGGCTTACATGGCGTAGTGAAGGCCAGCGTGTGGTCTTCGCCCTAGATCAACTGCCCCGTTATCTTTGGAAGTGGGTAGTTGGCTGATGACGTGTCCCCGCATATGGGGCACGTGGAGTCCGTGGAAAAAGCGCGTGGACTCTCCTCGCATCAAATAATGGTCTGCCCAACAGGGGGACCTTGTTGAGAAGCGTGCCCAACATGGAAGGATTGAGTCTTGTTAAACCTTCCAACGTAGTGTTGAGTTAGACTTGTCCAACTAAGGGGCAGGTCTCTAAGCAATCCAGAACACATTTTAAATAATCAATGATTGTAACTAAGTGACTGTCTAAAATTATATTCCTAGTTTATATATTAAAATGTTAATGTTTACAACAAGGGGTAGTTTCTTTCTTCATTTGCTAGTGTTGCTAATCAAAGAGCCATTTGTGCTTCTAATCACTTTTCAACATATTTCAAATGTATTGTTGCATGAAAAGTAGGTTACATGTGCAAAAAAATTCATCATCATTAGGGTTCACATCACTTGTGATTTGGAAGAGAATTGTTTTTACAATTTCTCAGATATTTTACAACATCCAACGTTGAAGAGAAGTGAAATGGAAATAACAAAAATGTACATTAACCTACCAAAACTAGACAAAAAACTGATGCACCATAACAGAGCATCAGAGTTTATAAAGCAATGACCTCAAAAAATTGTTTTTGTTAAAAATACATAATAATAATGTATGGAATCAATCATTCATGAATTTGTGAATCCCTGTGATCACTATGCGTGTGACTTCCGTATTGCGTGTGCAACTCTGGACGAGGAAATAGAAGTTTGAGACGGAAAGCATCGACTCCATTCAAATAGTAGTGAAAGAGACGTTTAGCCCTGATAAAGCCAAGGCGACCATACAGCGCAAGTGCTCCTTTATTTGTGACCTCTGCTTCCAATGTAACCTATAACACAAGATCAGGATTTATGTGATAAGATAGATTGTAAAACATATAAAGGTAATGCGTAAAAAAAAAATTTAAAGACAGTGAGTAATGGAAATTGATTCTAGGTAAAATAATGTATAAAGATAGGGTAATAATAGTCGGTACTCAGGGGGGACAAGGTTGCCAAGCTCAATGGTCTCTAAAAACTCGTAAAATCGCTTAGACTCAAAATCGTAGAGTTATAAGTGTTTGCTCAATAGAAAGTCATGTTTTAATTTTGAACTTCTACCATAAAATTTGTACACAATTTACTACATGTGTAGTAATACTCAACATTATAACAGCAATAAAGCAAACACGCTAACAAAATTGAAGTATTTTGCAAAAATCAATAAATTAAACAATGATGAATTCATAGATCCAGACCAGAAATCTAAGATACCATGGCAACTCAGTTGAAAGTCAAACTAACAAATCACAAGATAGGTTCACAAATATATAAAAAGAACATGACAGGTTCAATATCAACGGATAAATTGACAGATCACAAGACTCAAAACTATAGAAGAATGATAGTGGGATTGGGTTTATGAACGGGTGTCTTTGGGAAAATATATGCCCGTTATGAATAGAGGGTTATTCTCTTTATAGAAGCAAGGTTCAGTGGCAGAAGGAACGCTTTTCCTCTGTAATCTCTTATTACCATAAATAAAATTCATATTTCCATCTACTGTTTGTTTCTCTTTATTTTCTACTGTTATAGAATACTGGTTTGTATAGAAATCTCATGGTTTCTGTATCTTGAGCCTATCATGCAGGTTGCATAAAAAGGAACTGCGTCTCATGTGAAATTTTTCATTGAAAAGTACCACTCAAGGTTACATGGAATGTTAAATGAAATTGAATATCAGGAAAACTCATTATTGAATGGATAAAAATGTTACGAACGAAAAGACAAGTAATTACACAAGACACGGTAGAATCAGGGACGGAAACATCATAGAGAAAGTCAAGGAGATACTATAGTGAAGAATATGTTAGTCTCTCACCTTTGGTGATCAGGACATACACGAAGAAGATCCATAGAAACACAAACAAGAAAGGGATTTGAGAAGAAGAAGAAGAATCCAATCCTATCAGATACAACTAGACATGGGACAAGTTTATATCAACTTCTAAGTTATGACTTATCGAAGATTTTCAATTAAGATCATCAACTGATTTCCAACAAACAAAATAATCTTTCAAGTTCAAAATTACATAGAAACCAAAAACATTTAGAAATCAAAACTATTTCAACTCTATTTTCCTAGAAATTCTTACAAAACAAGCTAACCGAATAATATCTGGGAAATCGTAATTACATACAATCATCATACATACCTCATCACAACCAGATTCCATCATCACCTTGATAGACCTAGTAACAAGTTCAGTAGCTGCATAAAAACCAATCAAACCCAAAATTCAACAATCATAATCATAATCACTTCACATAAACCCTCAAATAACAAGTGAAATTACCAATGCCTCTTCCTCTGTAGGGTTTGATAACAACAAGCATAGCAATGTATCCTCTAAAAGTATTACGATGTTCCCCCATTTTACAAACCACCGTACCCACACATCTACCCTTATGAAACGCCTAAAACAAACCAACCACAGAAATTGAAGTGATTAGCGACAAATTGAGAAACGATAAAGAAATTAAAAAGTGAAAAGATGAGAAATTTGGAACCAGGAAAGAAAGGTGAGGCCATAGATAGACGAAGTAACGATAAGTGAAGATGGAGTATGGTTCGCTGAGTTCTTCGTCGACGAGGTTCATTATGAGAGGGAGGTGGTGTTCGCCGCCGTAACTGATGTATTCGATGTCGGAGTCATTGAAATCTAGTTTGGAGATTTCTGGTTCGTCTTTGTTGGTTGTTTCCATATCTTGTTCTTTCTTGCGTGTTGCTGTTCTTTGGTTCTTTTTTTCCGAAACAAAAAAGATGGGTAGCTTCCACGGACGAAATGGGCCTTGATTTTTTGTTAGCTTGGGTTATATTTTCACAACCTACTTTGCCTTACATATTATTTAGATACCACAAAAAAATTTAAAAATACTTCTTTAATTTTAAAAATATATTTTTGAGTGCTTTTTCATGCACACACAATTCATCTATTTTTTAATAATATCTCAATTCTATATATAAATTTAGTTTTAAAATATGTATTTTCGAAAATGCATTTTCAAAACATACTTATTGTCTTTCTAGAAACAGGGGTGTCTCGCAATCGTGTATCGTAGTAGGATTCTTATATATTCTTCCATTTACAGTTATAAATTACTAAGGATTGTAGTGTGTTTGTACATCTTTGAAACCATTGAGAAAAAATCATCAATTGTGGCAAATATTCAAGAGTAGGAAACTTCAAATTAAACTTGGGAATTTGGTTGTCATGGTCCACCGACAATTCCAACTTTCTGCAACGACAAATCTTTTAAACTAATAGGAAAAAATACTCAAAATTTTGAGACTAGAAAGTTGTGTTCCGTGAAATACGTAATCAAAGTTGACACAATGGTTGACAGATAAAAATAAAAGTGAATTCAATTTTGAAAATTCTTTTTTCTAAAAATTGAGATTGTTGTGATGCAATAACAAGTTTCTTAAGTACATCAAGTGTGCATGAGGTGCAAGGATGTACAAACACACTACAATCTTTGGTAATTTGTGACTATAAATGGAAGAATACATAGAAATCCTACTACAATACATGGTTGTGAGACACCCTTATTTCTAGAAAAGGCAATCAGTAGGTTTTGGAAATGCAATTCCTAACTAAATTTATACATATAATTGGGATGTGGTTTAAAAATGAATGAATTGTGTGTGCATGGGATACGTCTGAAAATGCATTTACGGAATTAGAGAAGCATTTTCGAATCTTCACGTGGTGCCTAAGTAATATATATGGTGCATTAAAAATTTCTAAGAAGAACTCTCACCCTAGAGTTTATTTCATTTGGGTTTTAGAAGAGAATGGAGGGAATATTTTAAATTATGTAGGTTTGGTTTAATTTTTTATAAGGAGAAGGGGTGAAATTGGAGGTAATCAGAATCCTTCCTCCAACAATTTTCATTCCCTTAAATTGGGGATTTTATGAAGGGAGAGAGATGAGTTATTGTAAAATCTATTTTTATTATATTGACAAAATTACCCTCGTTTTTTTATTATAATTTTAATTTCTATTTATAAATATTATACGTTAATTTATGTCACCTTATTATAATTCCTCCATATTTTTTAACGGTGTTAGCTGGGATTTTCGACTGAACCAAAATCTTAGCACAATGAAAGAGATTTAAAGGTTTGAGCAGTGAAAGTGTATTTTTGACGTGAGTTGTCATCTAAGGAAGTTGAAGTCTCAAGTTAAAAGAGGAAGATTAGGACTTAGTGTTTTCTAAAATAGGGTATTTCGCATATCATTTTGACGGCGGTTTGGTTCAAGATTTCGACGATTAGTAAGATATGTCGATGAATAGTGTTCTGGCTTGGGCCCCGGCCTGACCGGGAAGGCCCAGCCCACCTATACTTGGGGAAAGGCCCAAAGGAGCCTTCCTCATATGTGTCGAGCACATGGCTCCCGTCGACCAGACATTGCCCTGCCGGGCAGAACGCTTCCCCCGTCGGGCAGAAAGACGTGTGCCTCACACGTTCTCCACGTGCTCCCCTCCGCGGGGACACGTCGTTAGACAACTACCCACCTCTGAAAGAGCAGGTCAGCCTACCTTCCGGAGATCGCGGGACAGTTGACCTAGGGCGAAGACCACATCCTGGTCTTCACTACGCCACGTAAGCCCTAACAGTCACTTGGGTTGGGCCTGGTCATCTAGCCCAACGCAAATGACCGTTGGCCCTACGTTGGAGTCTCACTATAAATACCCTCTTTCACTAGAGGGTCATGTATTCAATTCCCAATCTACTTTCTATATTTGCTCTCACTCTGTCCAATTCCCTACTTTGGCATCGGAGTGTCTTGCAGGTACACCCCTCCTCCTTCTTACCATCGGTGAACAGGCAACAGATTAGAGACGCGTGGCGGTCCATTGATTCCCTTCTGATCAGGTCAGATCAGTGGCACCGACTGAGGGGACTAAACTTCCCCGTTCCTCTGAGCAGAGAACCAAAGTTTCACCTCTCAACACTTCAGAATCATGACTAGCCCACGCCATGATGACGCTGTTCACAACTCCTCCATCGTCCCCGCCGCAAACAGCAACGGTCACATAGGGACATCTTAACTCCGTGAGACTAACGTCAGGGACGGCCAGACTGCCTCCCCTTCCCCCGAAGGTACACCGCACCACGAAGTTCCTCGGGCAAGAAGCCCGACAGTGTTCCAGCTTATCCCCACTCCGGCTGGCGCGGACCCAACGATGGTTGCCCTCTTCGCGGCCATCAACCAGACAAATCAGATGTTGTTCCAGCAGAATCAGTGTATTGGCGCGCTCGAACACGAGGCCCCATCCCACTCCCCTCCGCGGGAAGAGCAGTACGGGAAGTCGAGGAGTCCATCACCTTGTCCACGAAGTCACCGACCACAGTTGGAGAGGCCCTAACCCATTGTCTCTAAGAAGCGGGCAAGGTCGCCGACCAGGAAAGAGAAGCAAGCCCAGGAGCCAAGGACGACGGGGGCGGAACCCCCGATCAGGCAATCGAGGGTACGAAATCAACCCCCTCCTCGACACGGGCCTTCACCTCCTCCGTCCCTGATTCTCAGCGACGAGGACGACTATAGGACCCCTTGTCTCGGGAGATCATGACAGCTCCCATCCCCCACAAGATGGAAAAGCCACATGTGTTCTCGACGTACGACGGAACCTCGGACCCAGATGATCACCTGGAAGATATCGAGGCTACGCTCGACTACCGAAATGTCCGGGGAGCCATCAAATTCAGGCTCTTCCCGACGACCCTACGGAAGGGCGCTATGACATGGTACAAGAGCTTGGAGTCGGATTCTGTAACATCGTGGAGGGTCCTAAAGGACCTCTTTTCACGACACTTCACGGCGTCCAGGCGCCACCCGAAGACAGAAGTCGCGCTGGGTGCGATCATCCAAGCCCCCGACGAACCCCTCAGGAACTATATCGAGAGGTTCACAAGGGAAGCGGTGCAGGTAACGACTTCAGACGATATGAAGTGTTACCTAATGGAACAAGGCATGCGCCGGGAATCCAAATTCTATGAGGTCGTGGCCATCCATCGACCAGACTCCCTCCAAGATTTCCTCGACCGGGCTCGCCATTATATCCAGTTCGAAGAAACACAAGCTGCTAACTCTGCGCATGACACCAGGGACAGAGAGACCCCCCGCGGGTCCCGAGACGACGGAGCCTCAAGCCACCGACGGCGAGAGGACCGTCCCCGAGAGCCCCGCGAACAGCGTGGCCCAGCTGGTCGGTTCACGGAATACACCGCATTGATCGCTTCCCGCGAGCACATACTGGCCGAGTGCACCAAAACGGAGTTTGTCCAGGGAGGTGTCCATTTCCCAAAACCGACACCCACCAAAGCCAACGTGGACAAATCGAAATATTGTCGCTTCCATCGAAGCCACAGTCACGTAACAGAGGATTGCATCCACCTAAAGGACACAATCAAGATTCTGATAAAGGACAGGCATCTCAAAAGATACACCCGAGGGGAGAGCCCCCGCTGCATGAGGCCCCCGAGGCTAAGAGAGTCGAGGACCTCCCTCATCCGAAAAACGAGTTCAGCCTACAGGTTGCCCTTAGCATTAGCCGACCTGAGGAATGGTTTACCCTTAGAGAGTTCAGCCTTCCCGCCGAACTTGATCTACCCGAGGAGCCTGTGCGCCCCACCAGCTGGTGGGAGTATTTCCCGAGGGTAATGGTCATATCTGGAGGGATTCCGAGCAAGCTATCGGTGGGGTCAGTTAAAGGTAAGTTCAACGAGCTTATCAGCAATAGCTCCGGCAAGATGAGCACGCTCGACAAATTTCGAGAACGGTCCAACCCGATCACCTTCTACCTCGAGGAACTCCCCAGAAGGGCACCCAACTTTAACATCCCCCTACTAATACGGGCGCAGATGGTAAACTTCGACGTTAGGCGCATCCTGGTCGACGGAGGAAGCTCGATGGACATCATGTACACCCACTTCTTTGCGACGCTTCAACTCGACGAATCCAACCTGTCCCCCTATCTAGGATCTGATCTCCAAGGCTTTAATGGGACAAAGACAAGACCATGGGGTATGTCGAGCTGAAGGTCACCTTTGGGGAGAAGGAAACGGCCAGAGAAATCAACGTCCATTTTCTGGTCGTTGAGTGCCCATCTCTATATAACTGCATCCTGGGAAGAACGACGATGGCCGAACTCACCGCAGTGTCGTCGACCGTCCACCTAAAATGAAATACTACACCAAACTTGGAGCCGTTGTCACCCTTAACAGGGATATCGAAGCCGCCCGACGATGCTTCGACGCAGCGATGAAGGGTCTCAGCACAATCGGCCCCCCAACCAAAGTGACAAAGTCGCCTCTCGCCCGAGAGGCCAAACCGAAAGATCATGTCGACACTGTAGACCTTGACTGCCGCTTCACTGAAGAGCCTAACCACGATGACGAATCCGGAGAAACCAACGGGCAACCTTCCCATCCAACATGCCCCATTCCAGACAGGGACTTCGAGCTCGTAACCCTCGGGGCGGACACAACGAAGACCGTGAAGATTGGGGCGGGGCTGCCCGAACTCGTGAGGAAACAACTAGAGGCCTGCCTCCGTGAGAATGTTGATCTCTTCGCCTAGAGCGCCGCGAAGATGCCCGGACTCGACCCCGAGGTCTCCTGCCACCAGCTCTCCATCAACCCGACCGCTAGGGCCGTAGTTCAACGTAGGCGTAGGCAGTCCCCCGAAAAGTCGACAGCGGCTGAAAAAGCTGTAAAAGACCTCCTAGAGGCAAATTTTATTTCGGAAGCCCGGTATTCAACCTGGTTGTCCAACGTTGTACTCGTCAAGAAAAATAATGGAAAATGGAGTATTGTGTTGACTACACGGATCTTAACCGGGCATGTTCCAAGGACACCTACCCCCTCCCCAACATCGACAAGCTCGTCGACAACTCGGCGGGCTTCAAACTCCTGTTCTTCATGGACGCGTACTTGGGGTACAACCAGATACCCATGGACGAGGCCGACAAATAGAGCACAGCTTTCATGACTGAATCGGGAAATTACTACTACAACGTAATGCCCTTCGGCCTAAAAAAAGTCGGCGCCACCTACCAGCGAATGATGAACAAGGTCTTCTGAGGAGAGATCGACGACATGCTCGAGGTCTACATGGAAGACATGATCATCAAGTCCTGCACGGAAGTCGATCACACGGCACATCTCGAGAAGGTCTTCGATACAGCGAGGAAATGTCGGATGCGTTTCAACCCAGAAAAGTGTACCTTCGGGGTGCGCGCGGGGAAGTTCCTCGGGTTCTACCTTGCCGAGCGTGGGATCGAAGCGAACCCAGACAAGTGTCAGGCATTTTCCGAGATCGCAACGTCGAGATCGAAGAAATTGATACAGTCCCTCAATGGGATGCTCGCATCACTTTCCCGCTTCGTCTCCAAGTCCGCACAACACGCTCTCCCCTTTTTTAAACTATTGAGAAAGGAAGCCGCTTTCGAGTGGACGGAGGAACGCGAGCAAGCCTTCCTTCACCTCAAACGCATCCTGTCAGAGCCACCCGTGTTGACGCGGCCAGAGGTCGGAGAAACCTTGTACCTGTACCTGGCCGAGGCAAACGAAGTCGTCAGCGCCGTGCTGATTCGAGAAACCCCCGAGGGGCAGAAACCGATCTACTTCATGAACAAAGCCCTCCATGGCCCAAAAGTGAGGTACAAACAGATCGAAAAAGTCGCCTTAGCCCTCGTCAACGCGTCCAGACGGCTCCGACACTATCTTCTGGCCCACACCATCGTAGTTAGAACCAAGCAACCTATTAAATAGTTGCTCAGCCGACCCGACATGGCAGGGCGCATGCTGAAATGGTCGCTAGAGCTTTCCGAGTTCGACATCACCTACGAAGGCAGAAAAGCCTCGAAGGCCCAAGTCCTGGCCGACT
Organism: Lathyrus sativus; assembly: GCA_963859935.3. Taxonomy (NCBI): domain Eukaryota; kingdom Viridiplantae; phylum Streptophyta; class Magnoliopsida; order Fabales; family Fabaceae; genus Lathyrus; species Lathyrus sativus. The sequence continues at coordinate 542,314,291 of OZ012737.1, forward strand.
TCGTCGCCGAGATGACCCCTGCACCAGAACCAACCTCGGGCGCTCAGAAATGGGCCATTTTCGTCAATGGCACCTCGAGCTCCTAAGGAAGTGGTGCAGGCATCATCCTCGAAAGCGGGGAAGGCACTGTCGTGGAAGTCTCTTTGACACTGGCCTTCCCCACGACAAATAACCAGGCAGAGTACGAGGCCTTCCTGGCCAGCCTCCGCCTAGCAGCAGATCTCGGAGCGAATGAGGTAAAAATATTCACGGAATCCCAGCTAGTCGCCTTGCAAGTACGGGGAGAATACCAAGCAAAAAATGAAAACCTGGTCGAATACTTAGCCCTCATAAGAGAGCGGATGAAAAGTTTCGATTTTGCGGAGGTCCAGCATGTACCACGCAAGCAGAATACACGAGTTGACATCCTGTCAAAATTGGCGAGCACCAAGAAGAAGGGCGGGCACAAATTCGTCATTCAGGAGATCCTCGCGCAGCCAAGCACGGAAAGAGCAAAAGCGCTGCTCAACGTCAACGCCATCGGGGACACCGATTGTTGGATGACTCTCATACACGCCTACCTCGACAGGGGGAGCCTCCCCGTCGATGTGAAGGAAGCTAGCGCCGTCAAACAATGATCCTGCTCGTACGTCCTGCTCGACGACAAGCTCTACCGCAGAGGCTTCTTGATCCCACTCCTCAAGTGCGTCGACCAAACCCAAGCCTCGGCCATCTTACAAGAGGTCCACGAGGGCATCAACACACAACACCTCGGAGGATGATCCTTGGCCAGGAAAGCCCTCTGAGCTGGGTATTATTGGTCGATGATGCAGGAAGACGCTTTTACCTTTGATTGTGTGAAAGTTGTTCGCTTTTCACCCATTCAGGTCCAAGTCGTTTGAATAGGGGCAGATGTTGTACCCTAAAATTTGACCAACCCTTTTTCTTGTACTTGGCTTATGTTTCATTTCATTTTAGCATTTGCATTTGTATAGCATTGTTCTTAACAGGGGATCAAGAGAGGTGTGTCATTCAAGAGAAGAGTCTCATTTAATCTCAAACTCAATCAAGAGTGTTTATTCAGGTCATCAAGTGAATGCCATCACCATGAGGTTTTCAAAGCTCCTTGAAAGGAATGATTGATGTGTGTTATTTGTCTCCTATCTTAGGGGTCAACAAAGGATTATTAGGGGTTTATAAGATCATTCGTTTTGGATAGAATTTGTTTGAAAAGCTCAGTGAATGCTTTCAAAGTCATTGTGGAGCTTGTCTAGATATTCATTTCATCTGCAAGAGGTCACATACAAAGGATGTGAATCTAGGGTTTCATTTGGTCAACTCAAGGTCAACTGTGGACTTGTGAGAGTTCAAAACTTAATTATAAGTCATTAAGGCTATTGGAAATTATCTTGAGACATTTAGGATGTCATGTCAAGTTCAAATCAATAAGAATCAAGAGTTCAAGGGGTTATTAAAGTAGGGTTTCAGAGGATCTCAGTGTAAAATCCCCTTATTTAGTGCCTAACTTTAAGGACAATTTACAATATGATGCAAGTTCAATCTCATTTTCTTGCAAACATGAAACTTATAGGACATGTTCCTAAATTTCTTTTAAGTACTAGAACTCATCCATTGAGTGTGTAAAACTCAAGTTATGATGCCAACAAGTTAGAGGTCTCAGATGAACTTATTTTTGGTCAACTAAAAGTCAACTCACTTCCAAGGCATTTTTGACCTAGAAGAAAGTTTCTCCTCAACTTTAGGTGAACATGAAAGTTGTTCTTCATGATCTTAGATTTCTAAAAAGTCCTAAAAGTACCGAATATCATTTGTAGAACTCAATTTATGCATCTCACAAGGCAAGGGTATTTTGGGAACATTTCAGTATAGGTCATTTGGTATAATGGTCATTTTGGTGAACTTATGTACCTCAAATGCACTTCCAACCAACATGAAATTTGTTCCTAAAGACCTCATTTACGTTATAAAGCTCAAGAATCATTTGAATTATGGATTGTGTTGCGGTGGAAATAGGATCACAAACTATTAATGAGTTTGAATCACAATTCGATTCACAACCGCTCTTTGATTTATCCGAAGGAAAAGGTCAAAAGAGGGAAAACCTATTTTGCATCGTAAACACAATGCGGGGAAAGATCTAGGGTTCGGGGGTTGGTTAAATTTAGGGAAGGTATTAGCACCCTAAACTTCTGTAGTACTCTACAGGAACCTTTTGTTCAAATGTTTACTATTTTTGCTTAAGGTATATGTGCAAAGGAATTAAAAGTGAGAAAAGAGACCTAAGGGGTTAATTCTAAGTTTACTCGGCAAGACATCGCATCTCGTGCCTACGTATCCTTACGGGAGTGGAATCAGAGTAATCGCAGTTCCCCTCAAAAGGGAGGTTAGAAACGTCTTGACTGTGGTCAAGGTCTCAATGGGGAATAAACGTATCTTAGGGACACGCTTACGTGGAGTGTAGAAACTCCAAATCTCTACATTGAATTGTTAAGTGAATTAGGGTTAGGTTAGGGATTCTGCGGCGGGAAACCCTAAAATGAGCGCGACGGCTCTTTGACCTAAAGCTAGGGGTAAAATTGTAATCTTGCTTGCGGCGAGGCGTTTGTGAAAATTAGGGTTTGTAAGAGTTGCAAGGGTTTGAAGTTGAGGACTATTAACACGGCGGTCAAACGGCTAGACCTAATTCCTTCGGAGGGAGGCAATACGGCAAGTTAATGGTAAAAGATGCGAGAATTTAAACCATACATCAGCAGAAATTTAAATGCGGAAAAGTAAACGCGATTATTGGTTCGCGAGGTTACAAGTGAGAAGTAGATACAATAACGAGGATATTTTGAATTGCAAATACACTAAAATAGTTAAGGGCAACGTAATAAAGCTGCAAAACAAAAGATCAATGTTAGTAGACAGAGTTAGACAAGTTATAAAGCGAGGGTGAAACATTATAGACGTTCTGTTGTTTATTTGTGATATTTGAAGGAAAAAAAAAGGTCTTAATAGAAGTTTTTTTTTTAAAAAGAAGAAACTAAGTTTAATTTTCAAAAGTGTTTTAATTTAATTATAAAAAAAAGTTTTATCTTAATTATCAGAAAAAGATTTTTATTTTAATGTTATCAAAAAAAGTTTTTTGTTATTATCTAAAACAATTTTATTACTATTTTTTTTAAATGATTTTAGGTTAATAAAAGTAAAAAGAAGAAATTTAAATTTATTTACAAAAAGATTTCTTTAAAAACAGTTTTTTTTTATGTTAATTGGAAAAGGTTTAAAATTTTTTTTTTTTAATAATAATAGCTATAATTAATAATACAATAAAACATAAAAAAATATATATAAAAAATAAAAAATAAAAAAAAAAGGGTTGGGCCGGTAGATACATCCGGACCCAACCCGTCACAAATGGGAGAAAACAAACTTAGGGTTTGGAAACCCTCATCGTACGAACGGCTGCGTTATTTCGTTCTCTTCTTCATTTCCTTCGTTCGTCGCTCGCTTCTCTCATCTTCTTCATACTTTCACTTTGTTCATCTTTCATTAACCTGAAACAGAACATGAAAATTGCAAGGAAAACACTTCATGGCTTACATTTCCGACGGAGTTTCGGTGAAAACGGTCGATGATGAAGTGAGCTGAGGCCCGAAACGGTTGATTGCCCGTCGTTTGGTTAAAACGGCGCCGGTGGTCTTTCGTTTGAACGATTTGAGGTCTTGTCGTCCATGTTTTATGACGAACTCGAACGGTGCCTCTTTTCGTCCTCGCAGCGTTAGGGTCTGAACAAAGGTGACTTCGTTCTGGTTCTCTCGCTTCTGTTCTTCCGCTGCGATATGTGATTGTTGTTCTTGATGTTAGGGTTTTCTTTGTGGCCGCCTTTGGTGTTCTCTCTCCCTTTTTTTGTCTAGGGTTTCTTACGAGGTGATATCCTTCCTTTTATAATCTTCTGATTCTCTTTTGGGCCTTTGGTCTTGGATCTGATTCTCGTTATTATTGTGATAACCTGAGATTTGGATTTGATTGAGATTTCACTTGATGTTGATTGGGTTTTTCTGCTATGATTTGGTTTTGTTGGATTTTCAGAACACATTCCTTTTTCGGACTTGATTGAATTATGGATTTCATTTGGATATCTTTCTAACATTGACTTGATTTCCTTTTCAGATGTCGATTCGAATTCATTTTGGATATCCATGGATGTGATTCCGGATTTACTCTTTGATATCTGGTTTGATCTTCACGGCTTTTGGCCTTTTCACTTCGAACTAACTTTTCCTCTTCTCTTTTCAGTGAACTAATGTTGAGGCTTTGGTCGAGTCAGAGTTGCCGAGGGGGGTATGCGGTGATGATGACTTTAGGGTCTGAACCTTTGAGGGATACTATTCGATGATGCCGCGGTTGCCTTTGACAGTTGCTTTTGATGTGCTCTGCTGCTTAACATTTGTGATTTCATTTTGCAGGGTAACATGGAATTTTAACCCTTCATTGATGTTGTCCGATATTTCTCGAAACTTTGTTATGGCAGCTTCAATCTCTTTATATACAGGAAGCCTGGCTGTTGCAAACTGGGTGTCCCAAACTTGATTTTTCTGCTAAAATCCGTTGGTTGCGTAGCTGGTGTAATATATGATCCTTTCCTTTCTGATATGGCTTGGCCTCGATTTTCCTTTTCTTCTTTCAGAGGGAATTGATACTTCGAATAGATCGACACCGCTGGGAAAGGTATGCGGCGATGATGACGCTTTGTCTGAGCCCTCAGAAAATGACGCTATGATTCCTGTGCTGCTATTTGTGTTGCGAGCATGATAGTATATGGTTTTGGTAACTGATATGCTGTGACTGGTTGTTGGTTTTCGGACTGATTGTTTCTTTGTTTAAAATGGGCTATGATGTGCGATAGCTGAGCCTCTACACTTGGTGCCTTATTCCACGATGCCCCTAGCAGTTTGAGGTAATTTGGTCGCGGGATCTTACTGATACGAATTGAGCTTGATTCTGATAGTTTGTTGAATCACGCTTAGTCTCCTATCTTGGATTAACTTGAACTCGATTTTCTTGCACTTGTTGTTCTATTTTTTTCGAGCTGGTTCAGCGGCTTGCGAAGTGTTGGACTTGGTCCTTCTTTTTAAGAACATGTGCTGGTTTTGGCACCTTGTGAATTGAAATTTTTATCTAACTTTGAGCATCCTGTGAGTTGTTTTGTTTATGCAGCTTATGAACTGTTTTGGCTTTGAGTTCTGTTATCAATTTTGTACTGATGCTGTTGTGGAATTTCAGGTGTTGGAAATTTTCGAAAACAAAACGATTCAGACCTGCCGGCATCCGAGTCTGAGTCCGAATTTGCCGTGCTGTTTTACCTTTGTATCAGTTTGGAAACCAAATGGAATTTACTCGATGATGGCATAGACCCTTTTCAGTTAATCATTTATCGGCCCGAACTTCTTTTACTTCTTCATCTTTCTCGGTTGTCCCGTACGATAAGAACAGGGATCACCTGATCTGACGCCAATGGCGCGGATCGGTAACGGGGGTAGGATGCGGCTTCGGTCGTGCCACTCCCGGCACTCGATGATGACGATGTTCTGAGAGTGTCAAAAATAATTTCTAACCCCTTCTTGCTTCTGTTTGTTTTCTTATTTTTCAGGTAATTGAGATGTATGAAGAAACTCAAAGGAGCCTCATGAAGAACACTTGGAATTCTTTAGGATTTTTCTTTTTAGACTAAGATATTCATTGTAACATCCTTTTCTTGTGAACAAATTAGATATTCAGAAGCAATTTTCCTTTTCAAACTTGTAACCTTAAATATTTGTGAAATCAAAATCCAGTGAAATATTCATTGTAGCTTTCTCAATTGTAAGTCTAAACATTCATGAATAATAATTCATAAATTATTTAAACTCACCTTTAAGCCATAACTTATGAACACTTGTGGATAAAAATTCCAAAATATCTAAAACTTACTTCCTCTTTGCTTCGATCCAGTGAATGATAGCCCATAACATAACCAGATCCAAATTGAAATCCCCTTGATTACGTGACTCCTCAAACCAAGCTTTGGCAACATTTTCCTCATTTTAAGTTCAAATCTCAACTCATTGTGATGAAATAAGCTACTCGCCACATGATCTTGACATGATTAATCCATGTAGACAAAAGCCTCGAAAATGGGCGTCTTATTTATCCCCACATTGCAAACTCTGCTTGAACGACCAAAACGCCCCTGGGATAATTCCTGCAAATCAAATCGCACTTAATGATTGGTTAGTGATTAATGGATGCAAAAATGAAATGCTATGCGAATCGACTGACTAAATGTAAGGGTAAAATTTGGGGTATTACAGTTGCCCCTATTTAAGTATCTACACCGGATGATTTGAGTGACGGAGACTCGAGGAATCATGGTGGAGGGATTTAAATATAGATAACCGAAAATTTTGCCCTTACATGCGGTGATATGCGATGCTATAGACCAAACGATAACAGACTAATGCAGACGATGCCATGAATATGATATGATGCGTATGCTGGAATGATGAATGTGAAGATGCTGACGAATACGACGACATGGGGACAGACGCTACGAGCAGAACACACTGGGGAAAACGACGCGCTGGGACACAGTACAACACTTGGGGAATTCTAAAATGATGGTCAACTGGTGCGGACACGATCAATTGTCATTTTTAGAACGGGAACGAGATTCTCAAATGGAGATGGCACCTATGAGACGACCTCCACTAGGGAATCCAAAAATAAAACTGGATCACGTACGATTTCAAGATCGATCACAGAATGCATGGAGCATTGAGCAAAGAATAACATCCAAGCTTCTGTAACCTATCCCTCGTGACAAGATCAAACGGACCTTTCGGGAATCCGTAGCAAATATACAGGGTAAAAAACCGGCTGTATGCCAAAATAAATGGACTTTAAGAATAAGATCCTTAAATGGAGATGGCACCTATTAGATGATCTCCACTTGGGAATGTCTAATAATAAAACTGGATCTACACGGTTGCAAGATCGATTACAGAATGCTGGAGCATTGAGCAAAGAATAACATCCAAGCTTCTATAAACTATCCTTCGTGACGGGATCAGACGGACTTTTCGGAAATCCGTATCAAATATACAGGGTAAAGACCGGTTGTATGCCAAAATAAATGGACTTTAATAGGAAATGCCCTGATAAGCTTCTCGAGGGAGAACTGTCACTTATCGTTGGAAGGGACTTACATGCCAAAAATGGACAAGCACTCAAATAAAGAGGCTGCTGCTTATCTGATATATAAATTTTTTTTAAGGTCGGCGCCTGGAATACGATTCTGATTCTTCTTTTACTAAAGGATAAACTGAACTTCTTCATACTTCAAGATCGTGCTCTCCTGAATATGATTCCACTCCTTCTTTTACTAAAGGGTAAATGAACTTCTTCATACTTCAAGATCGTGCTCTCCTGAATATGATTCCGCTCCTTCTTTTACTAAAGGGTAAATGAACTTCTTCATACTTCAAGATCGTGCTCTCCTGAATATGATTCCGCTCCTTCTTTTACTAAAGGGTAAATGAACTTCTTCATACTTCAAGATCGTGCTCTCCTGAATATGATTCCGCTCAAACCTCCCCGTACTTCAAGATCATGCTCTCCTGAATACGATTTGGTTCAAAACTCCCCATACTTCGAGACGACAAGGAAAATGGAAGCCCAACTGCTCGATGGAGATGGCCATTTGCTGCAAGTCATAACGAAGATAGGATCAGTTTCTCAGGCGAGAAATGTCGCTTATTTGCAAGAGTGGCAATAATAAGCTTCTCATGTAAGAACTGCTTGTAGAGGCGATAACAGATGATGATAAGCTTCTCGGCGGAGAACTGGTGTTGATCAATGATAAGCTTCTCTAGTGAGAACTGTTGCGTATCATGTTGTGTAAGGTTGTGATAAGCTTCTCTGGTGAGAACAGTTGCTGATCTTGATAGGCTTCTCAGGTGAGAACAGTCGCACACCGATGCCGTAAGATGTAGGATTATTATATCGATAGGCTTCTCAGGCGAGAACAGTCGCATACTGATGCTGTAAGATGTACTGATAGATTCTCTAGGCGTGAACTGACGTGTATCTGTAAAGGCTTGTGATTGAAAAATAGTGCAAAATAAATGCACGTCCGGGTACAGTGATAAACTTCTCGGGCGAAAACAGTCGCGCATCTGTCATAGTATGGTGAAAATATTTAGATGGTGCAAAATAAATGCACGTCCGGTTGGGCTCGACGACCGACAATACTGAGGTTTAATCTAGGATCGAGCTAGAAAGAAGACTGGTAGTCAAGACTCCATCGAGAGAATGAACTCGAAGGGTAAATATCTTATCCTGGCGAGGAAAGATAGCTGAAGTAACCGTCGTCCACGAGGATCGAGCTCTGTGGGGAAACTGGAAACACATATGTATTTTATGCTTAGGGCTGACAATCTATTTGGAGAGAATAGACGAACCCAGTTACTCGGTGGTAACAACCAATGAAGGTGAAACATAATGAACCTGTGAATGCTAATGCATATGTTACTGTGAATGTATGTTAATGTCTATGTAGTTAATCATGCAGGATGTAATGGAATGAATATGTAATGAGTATGTGAAATGAATATGTAATGAGTATGTGAAATGACTATATGAAGTAGGCATGTGAAATGAATATATGAAGTAGGCATGTGATGCTTATGCCCCTGTGTATGCTGACGAAACAGACTAGAGACGGGACGAGAGATGAAATAAACATCTCGACGGAGGTACCCTGTGTTCTCTGCAACCAATACGTCAATCATGGGTAAGAGGGATCAATGGTAGAACCAAATCTGGTTTTAAAGTTCTGAATTCTCTGGGGAGAAGGTAATCTGCTTGGGTGCACAGTATCACGTCTTCACATGGGGAGAAGAAAACTTGAGGGACACTTTCGAGTTACCCAAGAAAAAGTTGTCGGCTTATAGTCTCACTGGGGACTGTGTTAGAGCAATGATTTAAAAGCGTTTCTGCAACAATGAGATTTTTTTCGAGAAGTGAAGAGATCCTTCCGAAATTTCCACTAGTCAAAGTAATTTCTTATATTTTCGATTGCGTTTTCGAAGAACGGTTTTAAAAATTTCCAAAGCACCTTTCGTTTTCAAAATTTTAAGAATAAATGGAATTTTGCATAACAATAGAAACAAGAGTAATGCACCAAGGAAATTAAGTAACAAAATGGTATCTTTTATTAAAGGATGGCAGCCCTCTGAGGGCATAGCTCCACAGATGATTATGCTTTGAAATTGGCAACATGGGAAAAGGTTACATTGAATCCAACGACACCTACTGACACTAATAACTAAGACTAATCCAGAATCTTGCTTTGGACGAGGATGAAAGAACTGGAAAATGGCTCTCATGCGGAAAGTGTGTTTGCGATGATCGGTGTTTTCTGATGCAATGAAATGCCTTCGTCCCTAACTTTTGCCTGGACCGCCCTTTCGGGTTTTCAATCCACCGGGACGCTCCTTTTTGCCTAAGCTGCCCTTTCGGGTTTTCAACTTAGCGAGCTTTTTATTATTATTTCTTTTTCAACCCTTACTTTTGCTTAAGTCGCCTTTTGCAGGTTTTCGTCTTAGCGGGTTTTTAGGCATAATATTTTCGGACTGCATCAGAATTCACGGGATGTGCTAGCTCTTCTCCATCCATTGTTGTAAGTATCAGAGACCCTCCGGAGAAAACGGTCTTTACAACGAATGGGCCTTCATAATTGGGCATCCACTTTCCACGCATATCTTTATGCACTGGCAAGATCTTTTTGAGTACGAGCTCTCCTTGACGGAACTCACGGATACGAATCTTCTTATCAAATGCTCTTTTCATCCGTTTCTGGTATAATTGCCCATGGCACATAGCTGTCATGCGTTTCTCGTCAATGAGATTCAACTGATCCAATCTGTCTTGAACCCATTCAGCTTCCTCAAGTTCAGCTTCCATCAACACTCTTAAAAAAGGTATCTCTACTTCGATGGGGAGTACGGCGTCCATTCCATACACCAGTGAGAAAGGTGTTGCCCCTGTCGAAGTTCGCACTGAGGTCCTGTATCCATGCAAAGCAAACGGTAACATCTCATGCCAATCTTTGTAAGTCACGACCATCTTTTGCAGGATTTTCTTGATATTCTTATTCGCAGCTTCAACGGCCCCATTCATCTTAGGACGGTACGGGGAAGAATTGTGATGCGTGATCCTGAAATTGTCACACAACTCCTTCATAGTCTTGTTATTCAGATTGGTGCCATTGTCAGTTATTATCCGACTTGGAATTCCATAACGGCAGATAATTTCTTTCCTGATGAAGCGGGCAACCACTTGCTTCGTCACGTTGGTGTAGGAAATAGCCTCGACCCACTTGGTGAAATAATCAATAGCAACAAGGATAAAACGATGACCATTAGAAGCCTTCGGCTCGATTGCCCCAATCATGTCAATGCCCCACATTGAGAACGGCCATGGTGAAGACAAAACATTCAACGACGAGGGAGGTACATGCATTTTATCAGCGTAAATTTGGCACTTATGGCATTTTCTAGCGTACTGGATGCAGTCAGCTTCCATAGTTAACCAATAATATCCAGCCCTTAGCATCTTCTTAGACATAGCATAACCATTGGCATGAGTTCCGAAGGTCCCCTCGTGAATCTCTTGCAGTAACATGTCCGCTTCCCGTTTATCAACACATCTGAGTAAAACCATGTCGTGATTTCTCTTGTATAACACACCATTACTGGTGAAGAATTTAGAAGCCAGCCTTCTCAATGTTTTCTTGTCCAGACCAGTAGCACCATCGGGATACTCTTGCTTGGCTAGATAGTTCCTGATGTCGTGAAACCAAGGCTTTTCATCCACCTCAACCTCTTCGACTACTTGACAATAAGCGGGCTCAACTTTGCGTTCAATATGGATAAGAGGTGCTTCATTAACGAATTTAACTTTCCACATGGATGCTAACATGGCTAAAGCATCAGCAACGTGATTCTCAGATCTAGGAACATGCTCGAACTCTATCTCGTCGAAATACTTAATCAATTCGACAATGTAGTCCTTGTAAGGGATTAACTTCTCATTCTTCGTTTCCCATTTGCCTTGTACTTGGTAAATAACCAAGGCTGAGTCACCACTTACTTTGAGAAGTTTGATTCGGAGGTGAATTGCTGCTTCGAGGCCGAGAATACATGCTTCATACTCCGCGACGTTATTAGTACACTCAAAGTCTAACCTTGCCGTAAACGGAGTGAACCCCCCTTTTGGGTTCATCAAAACGGCGCCTATACCATGCCCATTGAAATTCGATGAACCATCAAACATCATCCTCCACCAAAGACCTGGTTCTGGACCTTCGCTCGGATCTGGCTCTTCACAATCTCTCTTGATCAACAAAATATCCTCATCAGGAAAGTCAAACTTAAGAGGTTCATAATCTTCTACTGGCTGATCTGCAAGATAATCCGATAAAATACTACCCTTAATTGCCTTCTGGGGTACATACTGGATGTCATATTTGGATAACAACATGTGCCAACGGGCTAGCCTCCCGGTTTGGGCATGTTTTTCAAGAATATACTTGATCGGATCCATTTTAGAAATCAACAATGTGGTATGACAGACCAGGTATTGCCGGAGGCGCCTAGCGGCCCATGCCAACGCACAACAAGTTTTCTCCAATGGTGAGTATCTGTTTTCACAATCGGTAAACTTCTTGCTCAGATAATAAATCGCATGTTCCTTTCTTCCAGTCTCATCATGTTGCCCAAGCACACAACCCATAGACTTCTCAAGAACATTAAGGTACATAAACAACGGTCTTCCAGGTACGGGAGGAATCAGAATAGGGGGGTCTTGCAAATAACTCTTAATTTTCTCAAACGCTTTCTGACAATCAGGGTCCCACTCAACCGTCTGCCCCTTACAAAACAGCTTGAATATCGGCTCACAAGTAGCGGTCATGTTAGAGATAAACCTGGAAATATAATTCAAGCGTCCCAGAAAACCTCTAACTTGCGTCTCGGTTTGCGGAGCTGGCATATCTTGAATGGCTCGAACTTTGTCAGGATCTACCTCAATCCCTCGTTGACTAACAATAAAACCAAGCAATTTTCCAGATCTGACACCGAAGGTACACTTAGCAGGATTCAACTTCAACTGATATTTCCTGAGTCGTTCAAACAACTTTACCAAATGGTCTAGGTGTTCCTCTTCACTCTGAGATTTGGCTATCATATCGTCCACATACACCTCGATATCTTTGTGCATCATATCATGAAAAAGAGTTGTCATAGCGCGTTGGTAAGTTGCCCCTGCGTTCTTCAAACCGAAGGGCATGACTTTGTAGCAAAAGGTCCCCCAAGGAGTAATGAAAGTAGTTTTCTCTCGATCATCGGGGTCCATCTTGATCTAATTATAGCCAGAGAAACCATCCATAAATGAGAATAACGCAAAACTGGTTGTATTGTCTACAAGTGTATCAATATGTGGCAGAGGAAAGTCATCTTTCGGACTTGCTTTGTTCAGATCCCTGTAATCCACACACATTCTAACTTTACCATCTTTCTTGGGCACTGGCACAATGTTGGCAACCCAATCTGGATATTTTGCAACTGCTAAGAAACCTGCATCTAACTGTTTTTTAACCTCATCTCGAATTTTCAAAGCCATGTCGGGTCTCGTTCTTCGAAGCTTTTGTTTGATAGGTGGACAATCTGGCTTAAGTGGCAACTTGTGAACAACAATATCTGTGTCTAGACCAGGCATATCTTGATACGACCACGCAAACACATCAATATATTCTTTTAACAGCTCAATCAGCCCCTGCTTAACCTCTGTCCCAAGCCTTGCACCAATCTTGACCTCTTTCTTGTTTTCATCTGTACCAAGATTAATTAAGTCCACCTGCTCTTTATGCGGTCGAAGCTCTGTGTACTCGTACTCAATCAATTTTGTCAGTTCAGCGGGTACTTCAAAATCTTCTTCACCCTCGTCTTCAGCTTGATTGATGGGTGCATCCCAGTTAGGAGTGTCAATAAAGTCATTGGATCCAACAAGGTTTGCGATGTCTCTGCATGATGGAAGGCTTACTTAATTAAAATGCTCGAAGATATGTAAGATAAGGAATGAAATGCTATTTTTTTTTGTTTTATTTTTTTTTTGAAAAATATTGCCAACTTCATTTTTAAAAGGTGGAAACGAAAAACGCAGATGAACCAAAGTGGAATTGAACAAAATGCCTTTATTAATATCCTTTTAAAAGTGAAAGGTGGCCCAACAAAAGCGTTCCTATAGCCTTGGGCAGAGCTACGGATTTTTTTTTTACTTGAAAACATAAATGAAAATGTTAAAATTACTTTGACAATGGAAAAATAACAGGGATCTCTACGGCCTCCCAGTTGTTCAAAGCTGCATCACCCTTAAACACCAGGTCGCTCAGATCTCCATTTTCCTCACAGTCGCTGAGGGCATTGACTTGGAAACCTCCGCTGACAAATACCTCTTGGATAACCTTCGGACGCCCTTCGACAGTTGTGGCAGCTCCATTCTGAGTTGGTTTGTAACCCAACCCAAAACGATCAGTCTTGGTCTTGACGTCAATTACTTCTCCCCAACCTTCCGGAATGCCCCTGTCAATTGTTGATTTGGTACTCTTCAGAGATGCAAAAGATGGATTACCCTGGCCCACTGTCTCTTCGACTTCTAATAGAACAGCATTGACGATCTCGAGTGCTTGAAAGGAGATTTCCAAAGCATTCTCATCGGCCTCGATGTAACGGAAAGAAGACAGGTTACTGACCATCAGATCCTCCTCACCGTGTATAATAACCAACTTTTCATCGATCACAAACTTCATCTTTTGATGCAAAGTTGAGGTTACTGCCCCAGCGGCATGAATCCACGGCCTTCCAAGTAAGCAGCTGTAATTGGGATTAATGTCCATGACTTGAAACGTGATATTAAAAACTTGCGGACCAATCAGGATAGGAAGCTCAACCTCCCCCATTACCGACCGGCGAGAACCATCGAAAGCCTTGACGATCAAAGGAGTAGGTTTCAACACAGTCTCTTTGAAAACCAACTTATCAAGAACTCTCTTGGGTAGAACATTCAAAGAAGAACCGGTGTCCACTAGCACTCTTGCTAAATTGTCGTCCTGACATTTCACTGATATATGTAAAACACGATTATGATTCGGACCCTCCTTTGGTAACTCTTCGTTGCTGAAACTAAGAGTGTTGCATGCGGTTAAATTGGCGATCACACTATCAAACCGACTGGTGCTGATATCTTGATCCACATGTGCTTGAGTCAAAACTTTCTGCAAGGCCATCCTATGAGCGGGTGAACTCATCAACAGAGATAAAATCGAAATCTTGGAAGGAGTTTGATGAAGTTGATCGATAACTTTATAGTCACTTTTCTTGATGATCCTCAAAAACTCAGCGTCTTCATCATACGTAACGGCTCCCTTACCTTTATCTTTGACAGGCACTGGGATAATAGTTGTTTCCTTAGGTAGAACCTCATTGAAACGGGGAGTGTACACACGGCCACTGCGAGTCATCCTGCTTGCCTCTGCGATATTGGTCACAGTGTCCTTAACCTCTTCATTTGGAATAACCTTCCCAGACTCCTTGTCAATCATCGTCACGTCATATTTCCAAGGTACAGCTTTAGGATCACTGAAAGGAAACGGACTTGGTTTTCGAATAATTATAGGCTTAGGCTGATTCGTCTCAGGGATAGACGACTTTGGTATATCGAACACGGGATTGGCAGAACTTGCCCCTGACAGATTAAACACTGGTACCTTACCCTTTGATTCAGGCTGATGGAAGACAGGCTCAACCACAGCGACTTCATCCTTCTTGGCTTGGCTTGTCACTTGTAAAACACCCTCGTTAATCAACCTCTGAACATCATTCTGAACCAACACACAACCCTTAATACTGGCTTCACAACTTGCGCATGCAACATGGGAAGTATCTACCAGACCGGCTTCAAACAGCTTCGAATGGAATATCTTAAGAGGAGTCTTAATCTGAACAACATCATGGACATAACCATCCTCAGAATCGGCACTAATGGCATTAACACTCTCATGGTTAGGAAAAGGGTTCTTCTTAACATTCGGTTGAGGGTCTTCAAACGACAAAATCTTCTTGTCCAATAGATCCCTGACAAGGTTTTTGAGAGCATAACTGTTCTCTAGATCATGACCAGGCGCACCCTCATGAAATAAACAATGAGCAGCGGCGTTGTAATTGGCGGGCAGCGGATTAGGAGGCGGACCCAAAGCTCGAGTAGTAATTAGACCTTGCTTGACTAATGAGGGATACAACTCGGTGAAAGTCATCGGAATTGGCGGGCAAGGTTTATACTGTCTCTTGTTCGGAACATTCTGGCGAGGAGCTGGATTCTTTGGCTGTTGATGGGCAGGAGCGTTGGGCGCTTGTTGATAGTTAGGAGGCGGATAAACAGGAGGTTGTTGCATGGGTTAATACATAGGAACCTGTTGATTGAAAGAAGGTGCAACAGCTGCCACATAGGGTTGTTGAGCATATTGAATCGGATACCCTTGAGGTTGAGCATAACCTTGTGGATATTGATAAAATTGGTCTCTTCGTCTACCAGAGGATATAGCATTAGTCTCACCTTCTTTCTTCTTCTGAGAGCTGTACGAAGGTTTCTTCAGCTGATCCTTTGAAACACCATGAGTATTTGTCATTTTACCGCTTTTCATTCCCAATTCAATCTTGACACCCACAGCAACGATGTCAGAGAAATTTGAAGTCACACTACCCACCATCCTTTCGTAAAATTCTGGACGAACCGTGTCGACAAACCAATCAGCTAACTCTTTCTCGGTCAAAGGAGGTTCTACTTGTGAAGCAATATCTCTCCACCTTTGAGCATACTCTTTGAATGACTCAGAATTCTTTTGCGACATACTCAACAACTGTCTTCTGTCAGGAGCCAGATCTATATTGTACTTGTAATGTTTGATGAAAGCGTCAGATAGATCCTGGAAACTCTTAATGCGAGACTGGTCCAAAGTTAAGTACCACTTGGAAGAAGCACCCTTCAAACTGTCTTGGAAGCAATGGATCATCAATTTATCATTCTCAACATGGGCAGCCATTTTGCGATAGTACATGATCAGATGACTCTTAGGACAAGTGGCACCTTCATAGCGATCGAAGTTCGGAGTCTTGAACTTCGGGGGAATAACCAGACCTGAGACCAAACAAACGTCCCTTGCAGCAGTCCCAAAAATTTGATCGCCCTCTACTTTTCTCAATCTCTGGACGATAGTATCTACTTCCTCACGAAGCTTGTCATGTTTCTCATAACCTTCGACATTCTCATCAAGATTACCAAAGATGGTCTCGTTGAAATACGGTTGCACACGGGTGTGCACAACAGGTGGTGCAAAGATAGGAGCCCCCCTAGAAACTTCGGAAAATAAAGGCACGGCTTGCTGAACAGGCTGATTAATCGGAACAGTGGCTTGAGGAGGCACAAAACCTGGAGCAAGACCATAAGGCGGGTCCCTTGCTACGGTCACATTCGGTGGAGGGTCCACAGTAACGCCGGTAATCTCGGAAACAACAGTGGGCTGGGTATCCATCTTAGCATTCATGACGTGTAACAATTCCATCATACGCCCCATACCCCCTCGAAGGTCTTCAAGCTCGTTGCTAAGGCGATCAATCTCTTTTGTCTGATCCTCCATTCTTTTCCGAGTTTGAGCTCTAGTATTGTACTGGTGCCGAGGACTCAGGGTGACGAAACTGGAAGGCGAGAGAACCGAACATGAGAAAACGGAAGACACATGTAATGCAAGAAAACATGTGATGCTATGATGCGAATGCAAATGAAGATTTTCATGGAATTCAAACATTTACGAATGTCGTGGGGTACCAAGGAAATCTCTTTCTTTTTTTCATTTATCTTTTTTTATTTATAGTATCCCGCGATATAAATGATGTTTGAATTCCATGAAATACAATGCAATCGGATGCTTTATGGATGCAATGCACATGAATACACAAAGTCCTAGGTTAAAGGACATGAATGGAGTTAAGGTCTACCCATCCCCAAAAAGGAGTGTACTATAGGTTAGTTGTACCTGCCGAACAAGGTTCTAAAAAGTGCCCAAAGTCATCAGCCCATCTTTCGGATATTATCGACCTTCCGATTGACTCGGGGGTTAATAATATTCTCAAGAGAACCTCTTTTGAGTGTAGTATCGCGTAGCAACCGTTGTAGGATTACTCCCACATAGCTCCCGCACTACGTCCTAAATAAGGCCAAAGTGGTGTTAAGGTACTACGGTCCTCAATATCACAGACTCCAATCGACCATGGAAAAAGTTTTCACGATTGCTCGTTCAACCGAACCATTTTCGAAAAGGTCTCAACTGAGCGGTGATTCTCGAATCAACTTAGTCGGGATTCAACTCCCTATAAGCCTCATCGAATATATCCCCATCCTATAATAATGTCACTAGTCCGGGCGTAGGACTTATCTCACAACACAAGGAACAGTCCCAAATCAGAGCACAATATACATGCAAGTGAATAGTAAGACAGATAGTAAATATGAACAAGTTAGGGATGACCCTCAAAAGTTATGAAGTCCCCAGTGAAGTCGCCATTTTCTGTTGCGGTGGAAATAGGATCACAAACTATTAATGAGTTTGAATCACAATTCGATTCACAGCCGCTCTTTGATTTATCCGAAGGAAAAGGTCAAAAGAGGGAAAACCTATTTTGCATCGTAAACACAATGCGGGGAAAGATCTAGGGTTTGGGGGTTGGTTAAATTTAGGGAAGGTATTAGCACCCTAAACTTCTGTAGTACTCTACAGGAACCTTTTGTTCAAATGTTTACTATTTTTGCTTAAGGTATATGTGCAAAGGAATTAAAAGTGAGAAAAGAGACCTAAGGGGTTAATTCTAAGTTTACTCGGCAAGACATCGCATCTCGTGCCTACGTATCCTTACGGGAGTGGAATCAGAGTAATCGTAGTTCCCCTCAAAAGGGAGGTTAGAAACGTCTTGACTGTGGTCAAGGTCTCAATGGGGAATAAACGTATCTTAGGGACACGCTTACGTGGAGTGTAGAAACTCCAAATCTCTACATTGAATTGTTAAGTGAATTAGGGTTAGGTTAGGGATTCCGCGGCGGGAAACCCTAAAATGAGCGCGGCGGCTCTTTGACCTAAAGCTAGGGGTAAAATTGTAATCTTGCCTGCGGCGAGGCGTTTGTGAAAATTAGGGTTTGTAAGAGTTGCAAGGGTTTGAAGTTGAGGACTATTGACACGGCGGTCAAACGGCTAGACCTAATTCCTTCGGAGGGAGGCAATACAGCAAGTTAATGGTAAAAGATGCGAGAATTTAAACCATACATCAGCAGAAATTTAAATGCGGAAAAGTAAACGCGATTATTGGTTCGCGAGGTTACAAGTGAGAAGTAGATACAATAACGAGGATATTTTGAATTGCAAATACACTAAAATAGTTAAGGGCAACGTAATAAAGCTGCAAAACAAAAGATCAATGTTAGTAGACAGAGTTAGACAAGTTATGAAGCGAGGGTGAAACATTATAGACGTTCTGTTGTTTATTTGTGATATTTGAAGGGAAAAAAAGGTCTTAATAGAAGTTTTTTTTTTTAAAAAGAAGAAACTAAGTTTAATTTTCAAAAGTGTTTTAATTTAATTATAAAAAAAAGTTTTATCTTAATTATCAGAAAAAGATTTTTATTTTAATGTTATCAAAAGAAGTTTTTTGTTATTATCTAAAACAATTTTATTACTATTTTTTTAAAATGATTTTAGGTTAATAAAAGTAAAAAGAAGAAATTTAAATTTATTTACAAAAAGATTTCTTTAAAAACAGTTTTTTTTATGTTAATTGGAAAAGGTTTAAATTTTTTTTTATAATAATAATAGCTATAATTAATAATACAATAAAACATAAAAAAATATATATAAAAAATAAAAAATAAAAAAAAGGGTTGGGCCGGTAGATACATCCGGACCCAACCCGTCACAAATGGGAGAAAACAAACTTAGGGTTTGGAAACCCTCATCGTACGAACGGCTGCGTTATTTCGTTCTCTTCTTCATTTCCTTCGTTCGTCGCTCGCTTCTCTCATCTTCTTCATACTTTCACTTTGTTCATCTTTCATTAACCTGAAACAGAACATGAAAATTGCAAGGAAAACGCTTCATGGCTTACATTTACGACGGAGTTTCGGTGAAAACGACCGATGATGAAGTGAGCTGAGGCCCGAAACGGTTGATTGCCCGTCGTTTGGTTAAAACGGCGCCGGTGGTCTTTCGTTTGAACGATTTGAGGTCTTGTCGTCCACGTTTTATGACGAACTCGAACGGTGCCTCTTTTCGTCCTCGCAGCGTTAGGGTCTGAACAAAGGTGACTTCGTTCTGGTTCTCTCGCTTCTGTTCTTCCGCTGCGATATGTGATTGTTGTTCTTGATGTTAGGGTTTTCTTTGTGGCCGCCTTTGGTGTTCTCTCTCCCGTTTTTTGTCTAGGGTTTCTTACGAGGTGATATCCTTCCTTTTATAATCTTCTGATTCTCTTTTGGGCCTTTGGTCTTGGATCTGATTCTCGTTATTATTGTGATAACCTGAGATTTGGATTTGATTGAGATTTCACTTGATGTTGATTGGGTTTTTCTGCTATGATTTGGTTTTGTTGGATTTTCAGAACACATTCCTTTTTCGGACTTGATTGAATTATGGATTTCATTTGGATATCTTTCTAACATTGACTTGATTTCCTTTTCAGATGTCGATTCGAATTCGTTTTGGATATCCATGGATGTGATTCCGGATTTACTCTTTGATATCTGGTTTGATCTTCACGGCTTTTGGCCTTTTCACTTCGAACTAACTTTTCCTCTTCTCTTTTCAGTGAACTAATGCTAAGGCTTTGGTCGAGTCAGAGTTGCCGAAGGGGGTATGCGGTGATGATGACTTTAGGGTCTGAACCTTTGAGGGATACTATTCGATGATGTCGCGGTTGCCTTTGACAGTTGCTTTTGATATGCTCTGCTGCTTAACATTTGTGATTTCATTTTGCAGGGTAACATGGAATTTTAACCCTTCATTGATGTTGTCCGATATTTCTCGAAACTTTGCTATGGCAGCTTCAATCTCTTTATATACAGGAAGCCTGGTTGTTGCAAACTGGGTGTCCCGAACTTGATTTTTCTGCTAAAATCCGTTGGTTGCGTACCTGGTGTAATATATGATCCTTTCCTTTCTGATATGGCTTGGCCTCGATTTTCCTTTTCTTCTTTCAGAGGGAATTGATACTTCGAATAGATCGACACCGCTGGGAAAGGTATGCGGCGATGATGACGCTTTGTCTGAGCCCTCAGAAAATGACGCTATGATTCCTGTGTTGCTATTTGTGTTGCGAGCATGATAGTATATGGTTTTGGTAACTGATATGCTGTGACTGGTTGTTGGTTTTCGGACTGATTGTTTCTTTGTTTAAAATGGGCCATGATGTGCGATAGCTGAGCCTCTACACTTGGTGCCTTATTCCACGATGCCCCTAGCAGTTTGAGGTAATTTGGTCGCGGGATCTTACTGATACGAATTGAGCTTGATTCTGATAGTTTGTTGAATCACGCTTAGTCTCCTATCTTGGATTAACTTGAACTCGATTTTCTTGCACTTGTTGTTCTATTTTTTTCGAGCTGGTTCAGCGGCTTGCGAAGTGTTGGACTTGGTCCTTCTTTTTAAGAACATGTGCTGGTTTTGGCACCTTGTGAATTGAAATTTTTATCTAACTTTGAGCATCCTGTGAGTTGTTTTGTTTATGCAGCTTATGAACTGTTTTGGCTTTGAGTTCTGTTATCAATTTTGTACTGATGCTGTTGTGGAATTTCAGGTGTTGGAAATTTTCGAAAACAAAACGATTCAGACCTGCCGGCATCCGGGTCTGAGTCCGAATTTGCCGTGCTGTTTTACCTTTGTATCAGTTTGGAAACCAAATGGAATTTACTCGATGATGGCATAGACCCTTTTCAGTTAATCATTTATCGGCCCAAACTTCTTTTACTTCTTCATCTTTCTCGGTTGTCCCGTACGATAAGAACAGGGATCACCTGATCTGACGCCAATGGCGCGGATCGGTAACGGGGGTAGGATGCGGCTTCGGTCGTGCCACTCCCGGCACTCGATGATGATGATGTTCTGAGAGTGTCAAAAATAATTTCTAACCCCTTCTTGCTTCTGCTTGTTTTCTTATTTTTCAGGTAATTGAGATGTATGAAGAAACTCAAAGGAGCCTCATGAAGAACACTTGGAATTCTTTAGGATTTTTCTTTTTAGACTAAGATATTCATTGTAACATCCTTTTCTTGTGAACAAATTAGATATTCAGAAGCAATTTTCCTTTTCAAACTTGTAACCTTAAATATTTGTGAAATCAAAATCCAGTGAAATATTCATTGTAGCTTTCTCAATTGTAAGTCTAAACATTCATGAATAATAATTCATAAATTATTTAAACTCACCTTTAAGCCATAACTTATGAACACTTGTGGATAAAAATTCCAAAATATCTAAAACTCACTTCCTCTTTGCTTCGATCCAGTGAATGATAGCCCATAACATAACCAGATCCAAATTGAAATCCCCTTGATTACGTGACTCCTCAAACCAAGCTTTGGCAACATTTTCCTCATTTTAAGTTCAAATCTCAACTCATTGTGATGAAATAAGCTACTCGCCACATGATCTTGACATGATTAATCCATGTAGACAAAAGCCTCGAAAATGGGCGTCTTATTTATCCCCACATTGCAAACTCTGCTTGAACGACCAAAACGCCCCTGGGATAATTCCTGCAAATCAAATCGCACTTAATGATTGGTTAGTGATTAATGGATGCAAAAATGAAATGCTATGCGAATCGACTGACTAAATGTAAGGGTAAAATTTGGGGTATTACAGATTGGTATGACCATGAGGGAAGATTTTCAAGTGGAATTTGAACTTTTAAGCATGATATGAATTTTGTTCATTTTAGGTCTTACTTTGTCTCATTTTTGAATCAATTCACATCACAATATGATCACAAGCAGGATTGCACAATTGAACGGGTACCAAATGTGTGGAAACATGGCCATTTTTAAGTTTCTTCATGAGAAAGTTTTGGCTTCAATCTCACAATGAGGACCAAATCAAAAGCCCAAACCAATTCCATTGTAAAATTCACCCCACATTCTGCAGATTGGTGCACTTTTCATGTGTGGAGTAAGGCAAAACCCGTGTGCATAGGTGGCTTTCTTTTTTGGGTATAATTTTCAAATATCATAATTGAAGCTTCATGGGCCTGCATTACACGTTCAAATCCATAATATATAAGCCAAAAGGTTGCCCTAGAAGCTCAGAATACGCAATTGGACCTGGAGAGAGAAGAATCAGATTCAAAATTCTCAAGCATTTTTCAAATTCGAATTCCATTTTTCTCTGCAAATTAACTTCAATTGAGGCCTGATTCTTCTTCCTTGGAGCATTTGGAGTGGAATTGAAGCAAAGAAGTGAAGGTTGCACGCATCTGAAGAGCCAATGGAGCTACTTTGTTCAGTAAGTTTCCATCTCTCATTCTAGACCATGATTTAGGCTCATACTGGTTGCATATGAAGCCCTACGTTGTGTAGGCCATGTTTGATTCATTGTTGCTCATGTTTGATGAAGTTTTCAGTTGTGCATCTCATTTTTCAAGCTTTTGATTCTCTTATTTCATGAGCCTTTTTGAAAATCTAAGGGTGGATTCATGATCCTTGCAAGCTCAGCTTTCCAATGGTATGAGATTTGACCATTTTTATGGAGAATTTTGGAACCAGCTCCGGCGAGTTGGCCGGAGAAGACGACTGAAGCCCTAGCTCTGGCGTCTAGTTCAAATTCAGATCAGATCTGATGTGGCTAGCTTGGACTTTTTAACCTGCATGCGTGTTTGGTTTTGATTCGCTTGACCTGTTACATGTGGCACTTTGACTCCACTCCCGTTTAATGAAACGAAGCGTTTTGGTGAGTGAACTGAGTCTAGGTGGATTGGGCTCAAAATGCTTTTCACGCCCCCTCATTTGGACCCATCTGATTTTCAACGTGTTTATGTTGTTTCTGGTTATTGCTTTCTTACCTCCCTTCCTTTTCCATTTATTTTATTTTATTTTATTTTCTGTTTTCATTTGCAATTATTAAAAATAGCTCCAATTGGCCAAAAATTCCACAAAAAATATTTTCCATCATTTTAAAACCTTAATTAATTTTCCATAATTTTTAATTCTGATTTTATTTTATTTTGCAATTTAATTTGAATTTTGAAATTGGAGAGGTTTTTAATATTATTTTCTTTTGATCATCCATGCTTGAGCTACCATTTGATATCACCAATGAGCAAGGTTTTCTCTCCATTTAGAGGATGGGTTGAGGTACCTTTGACGCTGATTTTGGTCATGGTTTGATCATTTTTTATTTGACTTTGCTTTGATTTTATTGGACACTCGATTATAATTCAATAAGGTGGAGCACTCTAGTTGATCAAATCATTTGGTGATGCCTTGAATTGAATTTGGTTTTGATACTTTGGCCTCTATTTGCCAACATACTTGGTTGATTTGTGTATTTTATTTGAGATTTATTGAATATTTCTTCTATTTTTGGTGAACCTTGCAAGTCAAGTCACCCTAGATGAAGTTCATACAAACTAGTTGACCTAGTTCCTTTGGGAAATGACTTTGATTGATCCCAAATGAACCCTGTGACTCTTGATTCTCATTCTTAACATGATTAAGGTGTTGTATTTGCATTTAAAGGTCACACACTTGTGTAGTTTATGTTATAAGTCACTTTGAATTAGGGCATTCCACTTGGTTGTAAGTGTTGAATGTGGTTTGAACTTTGGTTCTTTCTCTTGCCTTGACTTGTAATTTGCATGTGCCTTGGTTTCCATTTGGTTTTAGCATCTTCTTCTTGTGTTTATGCTTCTTTCCTTTGGCTTTTGATACTCATTCAAAGCAATTTGGTATCCTTTGTTTATACTTTGAGTTTGCTTTGAATGAGGGATCACTTTAAGCACTTGCTTGCTCCTTTCTTTTGCATGATCAATATGGGGTGTTTGGTTGAGATATCTCTCATGTTGCTTGCTGCCCAAGCCTATTCTCTCATCTCCATTTTGATCATGGTTTTTCCTCTTGGCTTTGTTGTTTATGTTTTGGTTTTAGTGATTGATGCATGAATGGTTGTAGGAGTTGTGATTCTCCCATTTCATCTCACTTTTTCTTTGACTTGTTTAAGTCATTTTGCTTCTTCCCCTATTTGCTTTGCATCTTGCATATCATGTTTACTTTATTTCTTGACTTGTTTAAGTCGTCTTCATCTCTTTCTTGCATCTCATTTGTGATTGATTTTATCTTGTGTTTTCTTGGTCTTTTGCCATGATCCCTTAGGATTCCTAGTCCCCCCGTTTAGGATGGGAGTATGAGAGACATTAAGTGTTCAATCCAAGTATGATAACATTAGGATAGTTTTTTCCCCTATTAATCTCAATCTTAGGAGCCCATTGCATGATAACATTATGGTTGATTAGTTTCCCCTTAGAGTTTGTGTCTTCTCTTCTCGTCTCAAAACTTCTTCAAGACATCTAATAAAGGATAATACGTGTTGTACGCTACGAGCCTTAAGTACTTGGGGAATGATAGTTGAGGGGCTTCCTCTCAATTGTCTAGAGTGTTTAGTGTATGCCCTTTAGGCAATATGCAACGCATTCGCTCTCAAGTCATAGTCTTTAGTTCAACATGAATTACAAATCTAATTCAATTCACTTCTTCATAAAAAACACAAAACAAAATATCAAATCTTTTTATCCTTCGGGATTGATTGGAAAATCATTTTCAGAAAGAGTGTGTTAACTCTTGGTTCTACCGCAAACAGGTAATGCCTAAGTCTCCAATGGTCGAGCAGCAATACACCTAACTGCTAGAACGAAGGTTTAACCCTATTCAGTTAAAACACTTGAACCAATCTGTGGTCGTGTCAGCCCGAACTACGTTTGCTCTGATTTCTCGTAACAGACGAGGATACGTAGGCACAAGACGGTGATGTCTTAGCGAACAACCTTCCCCACCTTCACCCGTAGTCTTTCGAACTACGTTAACTCTGACTTTCCCATTGCACGAGGGAGTACGTAGGCATAGAGCGGCGATGCTCTATCAAGTCTCTTTTCTTTTTCTTTCGTCCCTGTGGCAAGCCTTATAGATTAACACCCTTTTAGATTAGACAATAAGCGTGGATCCCGTTGAGTACAATGGACATGAGGGGTGATCATACCTTCCCCTTGCGTAACCGACTCCCGAACCCAAAATTTGGTTGCGATGACTTATCTTTTCCCTCTTTGTAGGTTTTCTCTGATCGTTTCCTTTCCCTCTCTTTGGGATAAATAACGAACGATGGTGACTCTTCTGTCTTTTCTGGCCCCTCTTCGCCGCAGTGCGATAATATGTTTAATTAAATTAAGTGGTACATGATCAGCAAGTGTGTGTGTGTGTTTCGAGAGGTGTAACATCATTTGTGAAAATGTTGTGAAAAATCTATAATTTAATTATTATTGTGCATTTGGGAAATAGGGTATTACAGAATGAACCAACCAAACTCTGATATCAACTATGTAACACCCTAAACTTGACACCCATGATTTATAAAAATAAAACATGTGATTTCACACAATATTGGTGTTACACATTCACTACATGCATTTTACTCCAATTATCACACATATTAAATAACAGTGGAACATCAAAACTCAAAATAAACATTTATTATGTCTCAAAATAAGTATAAAATAATTCAAACATCTCAAGAAACACATCATGTAACAAAGAAAATCGTCATAGTGTTAAAGATCAGTGCTCAACAAAAACTATATAACTCTGAAAATAATAACTAAATCAAGAGGCCTCAATGCCATCCTTCAGATCAATCAGAAACCACTCCTCTACCTTACTACTTGTACCTCAAGAGAGTACAAAACACCTTAACAAAGAAAACATGGGTGAAAACACGCTTAAAATATGTTAACAGTGTAAAAGCAATAAAGACCTACACACCAAACACCAACATAATCATGTCATTCACAACTTTAATCAATCATCAACATATTTCTAAAACAATCTCAATCATCACCAAATCATAAGTATAAATGTATGTGCAATTAGATGTCATAGTTATGTTACTGAACAATCTCATCCCCAACATTTGGACATTAAGGGCATATTATTGATCTAGTCTTATCACCAATCATCACAAATTCCTATTTTCGATATACGTAATGCATAACAATGCAACAACATACAAATATAATAAACATTCATTGGTTCCCCTTCGAACCGCATATTCGCCAATAAGGCCACCATCTCAACATAAATAAACATGTTTTACAATTATGTCTCACCAATGTATAATTATATAAGCATTTAATAATACATACTTATACATACACAAAGTATTCACACAACTCATAAAGCACATTGGTGTTTAATCACCAACTCATCAATAAACATCAAACAATGCCAAACATTGCTAATTAGTACCTAACAAAGTGCCAAGCATTCGTCAAAATATAACTCTTTCAAAAAATTAATTAAAAAGCAACTAACTTTGCGTTATCATCCCCGTTAAGTGCAACCATCGCTCGTTAAGTGCGGCTGGGCGAGATTTTTCTGTGCTAAGTACATACTCGTTGGGTCCTCACTAAACACAGATGCTCAGACAACAAAACAAGAAAATATGATTTCCACCATTGGAGCCATATCAAAGCGCTGCTTTTGACCCCAATAGTCCAAATTGAACATAAAAAACACATACATACCATACCATGATTAATGCATTATATATTCACTGATTAAACATCTAATCCATCACTTTATCATGAATTTAAGGTTATGTTCACAATACCAATAACACATCAATAATCACAATAACATTCAAATTCATATCATCGCATCATGTATAATTTTTAGCACAAAACATAACACAAATTTCATATATTTCATAGAAATCATAACAGACCTTACACAAACTTTTTTCAAAAACACATAAGTATTGACGATGGAGGAAATTATGAGAAAAACCTAGAGGAGGGTGAAGACCCCTCTCTACATTTCTCCAGCATCAATTTGAGGTTTGATTATGGTTTCTCCTTCTTAGAGCTCTTTTTAGGGTTCCTTGTCTCTTTCTCTTTTTTTTTACAATTTTTCACATATATGACAAAAAAAATTATACTCCCACCACTTAACTATTTATCTAACCTAATAATTCCAATTAGTTTATTTAATTCATAATTCTCCCTCGACTAGTTGGCTAATACACCTTACCACACCAATTACCTTATTATTCTATTTCACCACATATCTCACTATTTCATATTTTTCTATTATTTTAATTAAATAAAAAATCTCACAAATCCCAATGAATCCAACAAATACCAAATAAAACACATAAAGCATTTTATCACCAAAATAATTGATAAAAGAAAATTATAATTTAATTAAATAATTACTTGTTACAGGTCTCACCTCACATATGTCATCTCAAGCACTCTTTGAGGCAGATGAATCGAGTCTTGTTGATTTAAGGCGAGTCTGAGCCATATGGATATATTGATACACAATCCCTCAAGCATGAGATATGTAATGACAAAGTCATTTAAGTAATATTTGATAGTTCACAATTTCTCAATTACGAGACATGTAAGAGGAAAGTGATTTAAGAAATACATATAGTTCATAATCCCTCAAGTACGAGGTATATAAGGGCGAAGTGATTTAGTAATATTTGATTGATAATATAAATACCAATAGAGATCAACATGCATACAATTTTAGTGTTAGTTGTTGGTCCCTTGGCCGAGACAGAAATAGACGAATATAAACACAAATGAGCAAAAGGCTAATCTTTCTTAAGTTTATTAAAGTCTAACATCATTGTTAAAGCTATGAACTTAGTCAAAAGTAGTGTAGAATCGAATAATTGAACTTCATGGATAAATTCAATATTTTTAGTGTCTTTAACTGAGAATGATGAAACTACAAACTAAGAAATTTTTTTACAGACAGTTTAATTCTGCGACCTTATATTATCGGCAAATATTACTACACACTACTTAAATTAGGGTATCACACACGACTTCGATCTTTGTAACTTATGTAGTATTACCAATTGTCTCTCAAACTTGAATTCATTTTGTTAAAAATAGAATCATCAAAGTTAATCTTTAAAGAATAAAATTTTTAAATTTAGTCTTTAAAGAATAAATTTTTTAAATATTCATTAAACTGTAAAAAAAATTATGTATATTTAAAACAATCAAATGTGTGGAAAAGTTGAAAAGAAAAACTTTTCTTACTTGTTTTTATTGACTTTGAAAAATGATATTTGCATAACTTTTCTATAAAAATTTTACAATTAAAATGTGTGAATGTGTCAAAATATTTCAAATCTTTTACTCTATAATTAAAAGGACATTGGCATATCAATCTTTTTATACTTATGGGGGACAGGGGTACAATTAAAGATAGGAAGTAAATTTCTCTATTAAAAGAATCAACAATAGAAAAGCATTTGGGCTTAGACCAAGCCCAAAACCGAATAAAAACCACTCACTGGTCAATCACCGGGGCTATTGAGACCCACTTTCCCCCATTTTCCGAGTCTCAACAATCGTTTAATTTTGTGTACAAAGCGCAGGGAAAACCGAAGAAAGAGAACCAACGAAGAAGATGTTGAGGGTTGCGTCTAAGAGGCTTTCATCTCTCTCATGGAGGGCCAACCACGCCGCCTCCGCTTTCGTCTCTAAGACCCCCATCGCACCACCGCCTTCTTCCTCCGATGATGAACGCAGATCTGATCCCTTTTCGATCCATCCCCAATTCTTTCTTCCCTTCAGAGGTTAGTGCTTTCGTTACCATCGTATTCTGTTATGCAGGTGAAATTGAGCTTGAAATTATTCGTTTTGGTTGGTCGGTTTGATTCTTTGATGTTAGGGTTCGGATCAATTTATGATGTTGATTTTATTATTTGCTTTATGAAATTGGTTATTTGTGAATGATTTATGCGATTAGGTTTTAGCTTTTCGATGTTTTTGTTTATTCCAATCTCCGGGGAGGTTGGTTTTGTTAGTTTGGTTTTTTCTTAAGTTGTGTGTGTGTGTTTGAAGAAAGATTGAAGATTGCGTGGAATTTTTTCTCTTGGTTTCCTTTTGGATTTCAAGGCACATGATTTTTGCGGCTGTTATTAAAGTACTTATTTTTATAATTAATTGTTTTTTGTTGTTGAAATTTGATTTTGAGATATCTGTTTTGTCGTGTGTGTTTCATTGTGGGTTACGGAATTGCACTTTTGAACAAATTGAAGTTATCTAGTTTGTTGTTTTAATGTTTTGTATAAGCTTTTGAATTGCAATCATCACAATCATTGATATTACAGAGAATCACGTCTGTGGAGACATAAGAAACCTTAATGTCGTCGACACCCAAATCATGTTGTCTGACCTTTTTTAAACCCCAGTTATTGATAAAACGTTTTCTGCCTGTGGAATTTTAGTTCATTCTGAGGGATGTATAATTCATCCCGCTTCTGTGATGAATGTTTAGGTGTTTTTTGAAAACTGTATCAAAACTTAAAAGGGAAAACTTGATGGTTGGCAAGTTTTTGCCCTCTTTTTCCTTTATTTTTGTCATTTTTAGGATTAATTTGTTTAGGGTTATATCTGCCCTTTTCAAAATTCATTTTTACATTAAGTACTTTTTTTTCTTGTAACCCTTTTCTTATTAATTATTATTTTAAACATATATTTATGAAGAGAGTAAATGGTTGAGTGGACCAGTGAAAAGTAGGAGCGAGCATGTTTGAAATTTGCTTATTAATAACAATTATATATTAATTTGTGCAAAACAACCTTAAACGATATTAATAACAATTATACTTTAATTTGTGCAAAACAACTTTAAAAGATATGTATATAGGAATCGAGGAAATACTATTCTATGCATGCATAGTGGTAAATACTAATTGTTGAGTTATTCATTTAGGAAATGTGTTAAAGATTTTGGTGGTGAGGCATTATTTTCTGGTGGTATGAATATTAACTAAGATATGTAGTAAGTTACTGCTCATATGTTTGAATCATATTTATGGTAATAGTCATACTTCATCACTATCTTCAAAGCTGCCAGATGAAATTACACTGTAGAATGTTTTGCGCTATTGATTCTAGTTGCAATTTTAATAAAAACTCTGCAAATATGGTTAGGTGTTATTGAATTAATTAGTTGCCGTAAGATATCTTTCTGTTCCATTTTATGATTTACATCTAGTTTGTACTCTATCATTAGATCTATAATTGATTTGCAGTTGCATATTATGTTACTTTTAGGGGCTGACTTTTTTAGTTTTGTAATTGAGCTTATGTTATTCTTTGGTTGGGTGTTAGAACGAGGCTTGCTTTCCTTACAATTGATTTATAATTTTTATTCTACTAGATATAACTCCATTAATTCTTTTAGTTGTTGGAGTACAGCATTAAATAGTAATTGATTAAATTTGTTTGCATAATCCAGGTTTTGCTAGTGAGTCACTGGTCCATGCTAAAGAAAACAGCATTCTTCCTGACATCCCTGCAACTGTTACAGCTGTTAAAAATCCATCTTCTAAGATTGTATATGATGAGCACAACCATGAACGATTTCCTCCTGGTGACCCAAGCAAGAGAGCATTTGCATACTTTGTCCTAACAGGTGGAAGGTTTGCTTATGCTTCTGTTATCCGTCTTCTTGTTCTCAAGCTTGTCCTCAGCATGTCGGCAAGTAAGGATGTTCTTGCTATGGCTTCCCTTGAAGTTGATCTTTCCAGCATTGAGCCGGGCACTACTGTCACTGTTAAGTGGCGTGGAAAGCCAGTATTCATCAGGCGCAGAACAGACGACGATGTGCAGTTGGCAAACAGTGTTGATGTTGGATCTCTTCGTGACCCTCAGCAAGATTCTGATAGAGTCAAGAACCCAGAATGGCTTGTTGTGATTGGTGTTTGCACACATCTTGGTTGCATTCCCTTGCCAAATGCTGGGGACTTTGGCGGCTGGTTTTGCCCATGCCATGGATCACATTATGATATTTCTGGCAGAATTAGGAAGGGACCTGCACCATACAATCTGGAGGTACCAACTTATTCATTCTTGGAGGATAACAAGTTGTTGATCGGTTGAAGACCTTGAGCTGCTCAATAGTGGAATGAGTTCAAAATATTTTTGATTTATTGGATAATGTCGAAATGTGCCATGGACATACTTGGCCTGAAAATCATTATTTGTTGTTTTAGCAAGTGTTTATGTATCTTCGGATTTTAAGTATTACTGTTTGACAATACTTGTATCAATAATTGCCTGGCTTTTTGTTTACAGTTTACAAATGAATTGTTTAAAAGCTGATGACTTCAGGCATATTGCATTGTACTTTATCATAAATTACATTTGGAAATCTGATTAGCAAATAGGTTGTATGGCATTTTTTTTTCATTGTATGTGATTACATCTTCAAAACCTTTAAAATAAATTAAAAAAAAAAAACATCATGATCTTAAATGTAATAGGTGCATATGGCAAATATCAAATATCAAAACTGTCAGCTTGCTGTTATAGTATCATTGTTTACTAACATTTCTGTTGGCTGTTTTACACATGCCTATTCATTTGTGTACATTCTGTCCACCCATCTGGTAAAAATAAATCATGTTTCAAAAAGGCCTTTAACATAAACCATGCCCTTCTCACTAAACTTGAGTTCCTTTCTCATTTGCTCGACTTGTTGGTCATCACCTTGAACAACAATCTCTGATAAGGTTCCATCTTCCTTGACTATCAGTTTCATCTTAATTTGCTCCTTTCTGGATGCTCTAGTCCAGTAATAAGCACCCCTACATAAATATTCAAGATATCATCATCAGCTCATTCTAGGTCTCTACTAATCTTTTCAGAAAAAAAAAAAAGCATTAATAAGTTTAATGCGAATTGGGTGAATGTTTCACTTACGCCAATGGACTTAAGATGGTTAACAAAAACCAATTATTGCCAACATCTGGGACAGTTATAGTGAGCACAAGGGAAACACTAGCAAGACTGATGCAAGTGCAGAAAGTTAACAGTGCTGCTTGTCCCCTGCTAGGAACCATCACTCCTTCAAACCTTCACACAAGAATCATAAAAACTTGTTTAAAACCTTAACTAGAACATCTACTGTCATACCAGTATTGCATTTTACAGGTAGAAGCCAAAAGAAAAGAGAATGTAATAATGGTTACTTACGTAATTGTTTCTCCTCTATCAACCACTGAAAAATTATTGCGAGTAAAGAATGATAGCACCTCCCCTGCAACCTGTTTTGGTGGCTTATTTCCACCTTCATCTACAAATGTCTTCTTCACAATCTATTTTTTTCAACAAACCAAAATTGTCAAAAACACAACAACAATAACAACCTTAAAAAAAACAATAAATCAAAGTTGGAATGAACTAATGAATTACTTTGGATTTAACAGAGCGTTTGATGAGAGACCAAAGACCAGGAACAGAGATAACAAAGAGACCAAGAGAAGTATAATAACTAGCCAAAGAATAACCAGCTGTCTCTGTAAGCAAGAAAAGAGAATTGGGGTTCAGTAGTTGTTGTTGTTGGGTGATGAATTCGGCACTCTCGTGAAGGGATAATCGAAGTTTCTGTGGTTTTGGAGTTGGAAGATGGTGGTTGTCGTGGTGGTGCCATGGTTGTAGTTTGTTTGTGTGAAATGGGAGGGAGCGGAGAGGGATTGGAGGTGGGGATAGCAACATGATCTTGGCAGCCATTGATTTTGCAGGGAATGGATAATGAGAGAGATGGGTTTAGCAGCTGTTAGATTGATGAGAGTGATTTAACGGTGTAGATTGAGTGAGTTTATCTTTATTTTATTATTACACCAGTGTGTTGGTTATAACAGGTTTATTCAATAGATTTAAAAAATAAAATAAAATTTTATAATAGCGATCAATGTTGTGTAGAGACACATAGACATTGAACATGTGGCAATTGTAACTTTTTGTAAAAGGAGATATTTGTGGTAAACTATTGAAAACGTAAAGAGATGATAGCCATGGATGTTATTATGTTAAGGTGTGTGGAGGGGAAGGAGACTTCAAATTTGTGTAGGGTGGACTAACTCTTAAAATGAGACCTACCATTTATTTTTAAAAAAAGAAAAAAAATGAAAAAGAATATTTATTTGTATTGTTTTAATTTGGTCAAATTTATTTTTTTAGGGTGTGTGTAAAGGGAAGTTTAAAATTTGTCAAGGTTAAAATATGACTAAATAAAATTTAATAAAATATTTATCTTGATTTAACTGTAATTAAATAAGACTTGACCTCTTGAAATTTGAGATAATTTTGTCTATTTATTATGTGATTAATTTTTTTATAAATAATTTTAAGGCAAAATTAGAGTGTAATTAATTATAATTAAAAAATTCGGACTGGATCGGCCGGTTAGATCAAGAATCGGACTAATAAACGGTTTGTTCACTTGACAGATTGTCCTCGCTATTGGGCCGGTAAAAACTGATTTAGACCGCTAAAATTAAAAATTCCGCAGTTTTTGTAAATCGGCGGTTGAAATGCATTTTTATTTATTTTGCCTCAACGACGTCGTTTTGAGTTTTTAGTATTAAAAAAATGAAAACTCATTCTTTACAACAGGGTAAGGATAGAGAACGCAACATTCAAAGTCCAAACACATCGCCGTTTCGTTCTCTCCATTTTCATGTCTGTGGAACTGGGTAAGAAAACATTGTTTGAAAGTGAGAAAGTGTTTGTGAGAGCACGGTGAATGAGTGAGACATTGTGAGACATTTTTATACGAGTGATAAATCACTAGTTTCTTATGGTTAGTTTATGTTTCTAACATCCAAAGAGTGGAGAACCACAACTTATTTCAAAGATGTCAAGACAAAGCAATTTGTGGAACAAGTCTTAGACTCAAGCTTTTGGTCTACTTGTACGTGTGTGCCTATTATTGATAGTGAAGATAAACCGATCATGGGATATCTCTATCGAGCTATGTATAAAGCAAGAGAGGAGACTGAGAAGAGGTTTAGAAGAAATAAGGTGAAATTAAAGTCTTATTTGAAGATCTTGGATAACCGTTGGGATGCACAACTTCGCGAAAATCTTCATGCCGCTGGTTATTGGTTAAATTCATCTAATAGATTCGGTGTAGAATATGAAGAGAAAAAAAACAAGTCCACCACCCAAGGCCTTTTGGATATCACTGAAAAATATGCTTATGATAGTAAGGACTTGCGAACTAATTTTACTGTTGAGATGAGTTCGTTCAAAAATTGTAAAGGTAGTTTTGGAAGGACAACAACCGTAGAAAACCGAGATGATGTTTTCCCATATAAAATTAGATGATAAATTTTATGCATTTTATTTTAGTACAATGTCAATATGTATTTAAAAAAATTTCTAACTTTTTCACGTGCATTATTTTTATATCAACAAGAGATTAAGCGTGATTAGTTCTTCAATTTGCCAATAGATAGCCGAAAATCATGATGGGGCATAAACCATCTTTACCAAACTATAAGAGCGTTCATCGACACACTGAGCCACCACTCCACACTTGAAGCATCCTAGAGAAACACAAGCTTCTCCCCTACTTGTTTCATTCCCACTTCTGCAGACAAAGGTTAGAAAACAAACGTGTACCGACAGTGTTTTCACACACATGCCGCATACTAGGGAATAAATAACATTAGATAACTTGGTTGGACGGACCGACCTGCCCTGATACCACTAATGGAACACCCTTTTCTACCCCATAAATATAATGGAAAATCAATCATACTTATTAGAGTAAAATAGTGAACGCGATAAAATCATCTCAAAAGGGCGCACATTTCTCAATAATTCAAATATAGTCAATGCTCCGTAAACAACGGGTTTTCCCAAAATTACTCAAAAAGTGCTCAAATGGCAGCGGAACTCAAAAAGGCAAATCCAAAGTTTTCCTTGCACAACAACATAATCAAAATAACAAAAATCAATAAAATATGGTTTAACTCAAAGACCCCAACTCGATGTTACACTATCAGAGAAAGACCCTATAAGTCAACCAAAATGTCAAAAACTTCAAAAAGTCCTTGATGACATCCACGGCTAAACCTGGTCATCTGCACGTTACCCACGTGGAGGCAACATTCAAACAGGCAGGGTGAGTAAAACAATTCATAGTAATCAATATATAAAACAACGTCATTTTCATATTCAACATCATCATAATCATCAAGGAACATCAAAGCCCACAACATTATAAATTACACCAAATTGTCACATAAATGCAAATGCAACAAGACTCGTGCATGTGGTACCAATCGACAAAATTTGATGGACACTGGGCCATCAACCCTCCATAGATCCACAATAGTAGGATCGATTCTACACGAGAACCAGAGCACAACAAAATACCTCACATCCGCACAATGGGACTGAAACCACAAGAATCAAGGTCCTAGACCGAAGTCCGGAGTGCATATGAATGCATGATGCACACGTATAATCCTCATAAGAAACTTATTAGGTGCATCATCATTCATCAAAATCATCATAATAATCATGTCATCATAGAATCATCAAAACCTCATGGAATCAACGTCACAAATCATCACAGTCCCTCATGGGGATTCATCATGCAATCATGTATTGATCTTATAAGAATCACAATTATACTCATGGGTACTCATCATACGGTCATGTATTAATCACATAGGAATCACAGCTATACTCATAGTAATTCATTATACATTCATTTAATCACATAGGAATCACAACTATACTCATAGTAACTCATCTGGAAAATCACAGCATCAAACATCAAGACATCACTGAACCAGAACATAATTCGCGAAACTCTGCTACGTTTGCTGGCAAATTTGTCGTGCGAGTCTGGGGCGAATGTTCATCGTGCGAACTCGCAATTACAACAAATCGCTGTTACGCACCAACACCAAAACCAACCCAAAAACCTCTACAATTTCCTTCTCCAATGCTCTAAAAACATCCCCAAATCATTCATAAGGTATTACGGCGATAAAGACTCAAAATCTACGACTTATTAGGCCAATTCCGTATCCTATTTACGACTCCAATTCCCACAAATTTTTTACAAATACCCCCACAGTCATTAAAGTGCTCATAATCAATTTGCCTATACGGTTAAAATCTCAACAACAGATTTTGGCCACGAAGGCCTAATTTCTCTTACTCCTAAATCAGCCTCAAACCTATCAGACCATCAGTTCAAATCCCTCAAACTCATTGAATTCACCATCAGAAAGGCAACAACAATTCAATACTAAAAAAATCCCTAAACCCTTAAATCAACTTTAAACACATTGAATCACATATTGAAAACAATGAAGGCAATACTGCCCATACCTTAATTGCTGACTCTAAGCTTTTCTCCTTGATTCTTGGAAACCTCGCGAAGCCTTGCCTCAATCCTCTTCCTCAGAGCTCTGGCCTCTACTTCTTCTCTTTTCACGGTCTAACAAGAATGAATCCTAATTCCCTCAAAATTACTTTTTGTTAAACCTAACTTTGGGCCTTAAAATGGGCTTTCCAATTTCACCCTCACTAACTCCTCCTCAAATGTCCATTTTGCCCTTAAGTCACTTATATTTATTTAAATTAATAATAATACTAATATATTCATATTATATACTGTTAGTTAAATAAATAACCTAAAATCTATAATTCTCAATACTTCATACCAAACACCGAAAATCACCAAAAATACAAATATTCATATTTAAATAAATTAAATAAATATTCCAATAAATTTGGGGTGTTACAACACAATTTGCTATCACCAAAAGGATGATAGTAAATTCCCAAATTTAAAGATCACCGGCGTCAAAAGGATGAAGGTAATATCACAATTCACTATCACCAAAAGGATGATAGTAAATTCCCAACCTTAAAGATCACTGACATCAAAAGGATGATGGTTCTATCAAAAGGATAATAGTAAACATATAACCATTTGCTATCACCAAAAGGATGGTAGTAGATTCTCAGTCTTCAAAAATTACTGACACCAAAAGAATGAAGGTATCAACACAAGTTGCCATGACCAAAAGGATGATAGTAACGACACAATTTGCTATCACCAAAAGAATGATAATAAAATCCCAACTTTAATGATTACCAACATCAAAAGGATGAAGGTAATATCACAATTTGATATCACCAAAAGGATGATAGTAAATTCCCAACACCAAAAGGATGAAGGTAAGAAGATTAAACAACCAAAATGACTATCACCAAAAGGATGATAGTAGACACACGACTCAAATGATCATTATCACCAAAAGGATGAAGATAAAACAAAAACAGTAAGGTTCACTATCACCACGAGGATGATAGTAGGCACAAATTGCCATGACCGCCCTTACCAAAAGGATGAAAGTAAGGTCTACAAAACTTGGTATCACCAAAAGGATGATAGCAAACATACACTTTGATGATCACTATCACCAAAAGGATGAAAGTGAAATCAGAACCACAAATATTCCTATCACTAAAGGGATGATAGTAAGACTGGCTTAGGGAAGTCAACAAAAGGTTGAAGAAAGAGAATTCATCAAGGAAAACCATCATTATCAACAAAAGGTTGAAGAGAATCAACTCACTAGGGAACACCCAATAAGTAAGGTAGGAGTTATTCAGAGAGATACCACTTGAATGGTCTGATGATAATAACTTCATCAACAAAATGTCGAAGGAAACAACTCAACAGGGAACGCCGACTGAACAACGCCTGGTAAAAACTCTACTTTGAGAAATACCAATGAATGATCTGGTCTAAAGAGAACAGTTTCATCAACAAAAGGTTTGAAGAGAACAAATTCATAGGGAACGCCCATTGGCTTAGCTGAGGATCAACCTGGAATCTCACAATTGATCCTGGATCCTGACTTATGCATGTATGCATGTTTAATTTTATGAAAAGTATTCCATGTTAGATGGAAATACGATGCAAATACGGATGCAATGAGATGCATATGAGGATGCAAATGTTGGGGATGTATATAAATTTTGGGCATGTATGCAATGATGCTTATGATGCGTATGATGCATATGATGTTTGAATGCAGACAGGTGATTGGATAGGTTGAGGCTGACTCCCCGACACTCGATCTCTGACGATGTTATGATCGGAGAATGAAACAGGATGCTCTGACTTTCCAAGTTTGATCACTTATTGATAAGCTGCATTTGTTCCTGAAAGAACCATAAATCTTATGCATAAGGATCAGAATGGCTTGAAAATGAGCGTAGTGATGTAATCAGCGTCTGAAGATGAGCTTTTGCTCTGCCATGAATAGTTGCTAGTGTCTGGTAAGATCTACTTATCCAACTTGAAAGTATAAAGAAGACCTGCCCCTTGCAACTTGTTTTTCCCCAGTACGTTGGGTTCTTGAAAGAATTTTGTTGGGGATCTTTGAGAGTTACTGCGACATGATTTGTACCAGCGTTTGAATAAGGTAGTAGTCTTGTTTCGGGTCAATACCAACAAAAGTTCCAGTTCCTCTTTGATTTCCCCTTGTTAGAATCTCCTTGATGTCAAGTACTAATTTGCACTTAAAAATTGTTCATTCAAAGTTGGTAATTTTAAAGCGAGTCCGTGCAAGTTTTGAAAAGAATAATTTATTTGAATGATGTGGAAGTGTGTGGCAAGTAGACCATTGGTCAAAGTGCAGTGCTAATTAGGCCAGCGTATGAAAGACACATCGATAGCAAAACAAAGTAGATGATTAGAAAATCTTTAAGAGTTAGTTTATGTAACCTTGCTATAGTATGCTTTCAGAATAAACTTTGCCTCAATTAGGTCTTTCGAGGGTTGTAATGTAGTCTAGTTCACGGTTTTTTGAAACAAAGGATATAAGGCTCAAAAGGTGTTTTAACCCACCCCTTCTTCATGATGACCTCCAGTTCTATATTCAGTTAATTCTACACACATTCGTCTTCCAAAAGGGATTTGCCGATGTAAAAGCGGAAGTGATGATTCAAGATTCTCTTGAAATGGCAGCCACCTTATTTTGTTTTTTGGATGTCTGTAACCATTTTGATTTTGGATATGGTGGTCACTTAATCTTATTATATTTTTTGCTGAGGATTTAGACGACCTCTTTGATTTTTCTTTTGATTTCTAATTTTTTCCTAGACTGCTTCTTGAAGCTTCTAGTCCACCAGGATTGCTTAAACTTTTGCCTAAGTATCCTCTTT
The DNA here is from genome assembly GCA_963859935.3 of Lathyrus sativus. Classification (NCBI taxonomy): domain Eukaryota; kingdom Viridiplantae; phylum Streptophyta; class Magnoliopsida; order Fabales; family Fabaceae; genus Lathyrus; species Lathyrus sativus. Next base: position 542,353,746 of record OZ012737.1, read on the forward strand.
GGGGTGTTCGACTTAGCAGGCTTTTCTTTTTTGATTTTTAATTTTATTTTGCTGAAGGATTGTAACTGCCAAGTCATTGGTCAACCGAGAATAAATATCAGGTGGTTGATCCCTAGATGGGATGTATTCATCTTATAATTTAAATGTACGATTAGATTAATTGAACATTACCCAGCCCCAGGTTAAGCGTAAGGATTTGTAGATCCGAAAGAAAATCCTACTTTTAGGCTCGAAGTGGTTAATTAAAGACTAACTCCTTACCTCTCCTGTGTTTGGGGATTTGAAGTAATGCATGTACATCATCAGCAAGATCTTATCTAAAAGCATACCACAACAGTTATGGGTATTTAATTTTCATCACCCTCCCTCCAATCTTTGCAAAAATAGCAATTTGATGAAGAAAGTAAAGTGGAGAAGTATGAATGTGTGTATTTTTGTTTTATGATATAAGTCAAGAAAAATGAGTGAATAAGACATGATTGATTTAGAAAATGTATGATCAATTCATTAATATTACCATTCAAAACAACAATGTTTAAAAGCAAATAACATTTAACAGAAAAGAAACTACAAGCATAAAGTAATGATATGGGCTAAAGATTTCCAGCAGTGAGGAATTTGAGCTTTTCTTTCTCGATTTACTGCTAGGCTAGCCTTCTTCATAGTTTCTCATCAAGACCAAACTCATCTCAGACGGTGTGACGCTTTTGAACGACATGATTCTCAATTGGAATGAAATTTTCAGCAACTGAAGTTCGTTGAATGTTGTCCTCTCATCGTGCCAAAGTTATCATGGCCTCCCCAAGTTGGTAAAACCGGTTCTTCATCAAGTCAATGTATCCTCTTAACACATCATGGCCTCGCTTCAACAGATTCATGGTCCTTCAAGAGCTGCTTCAAATCCAATACAAGTGTCAGGAAATCAACGCGAGTCATGGACACGAGATGGATGGGTTCTTTTTTATATATAAATGATATGTAATGCATGCTGATAAATGCAAGTGCAATGGTATATGAATGAATGCAATAATGCAGTTCAAGATCACAAGTTTATCATGTTCTCAGGTCAGTCAGAACAATAGGTAAATAACCAAAATTTATGGTCACGAGATCTCATAAGTCCGAGGTACGGATGGGGGATAAGGCTGACCACTATCCTCACAAGAATCTCACCAGGTAGGAACTAGAGTTTTAAAGGAACCCCAAAGTCATGAATCCATATGGTTGTTCATCATACATGTCATAAGCATAACAATTAATGACTCACTTATATGAATCTCTTTTGGGTGAGACCTTTGTATTGAACTACATGAGGAGTGCATCTCGGTGTCCTATATAATGCGACCATCGACACCGGGTTCTAAAAAACAGTATCAGAGTCATGGACTTCCTTGACTTTTCATTGCGTATGTCAGTGATTTCTAGGTAAGCGACTCCATCAAGAAAGTCTCTTCTGATTGAGATTTTCGTATCGAACTACGCGAGGAGTAAACCTCGGTGTCCCATACTACGTGACCACCAATCCTAGTGTTTGGCCAAATGGTTCAAGGTTCTAAGAATTCCTTAGAGTGTGGATCCCAATGAAAACATCGGTCGTCCACGTCAAAAGGCTCAAAGGTCACCAACATTCTCATTAGAATCTACTCTAAGCGAGGTTCTCATATCGAACTGCACGAGGAAAATTCCTCGGTGCCCCATACTACTCAACCTCTTTTATCTTATGTGTTTACTCAAGACTCAAGTATAGAGACTTTCTATTAAGGTTTGTAATCAAAGCATTTCGCAATGCCATATATATATATATATATATATATATATATATATATATATATATATATATATATATATATATATATATATATATATATATATATATATATATATATATATATATATATATATATATATATATATATATATATATATATATATATATATATATATATATATATATATATATATATATATATATATATATATATATATATATATATATATATATATATATATATATATATATATATATATATATATATATATATATATATATATATATATATATATATATATATATATATATATATATATATATATATATATATATATATATATATATATATATATATACATACACACACACATAATATGGAAAGGAATTAAAAGAAACATAAGCAAGAAAGAAAGATAAACAACCACTCAAACATGCGAAAAACCTATACTAGGCTTGACTTGCTTAGGGATATATCCTTGTTGGAGCGGTAAAGCGGAAAGAAAAAAATATTATTTTCGGAAGAATTCCCTCTGGAATTTATATCGTCTCCATAGAGATCAGTGCGAGGGAAAGAATGGCGTTCGACAATCTCTACGTCTCTAAGCTTGGGTTTAAGTGGTTTTAAAGAGTAAGATGCAAAAGAAAAACATAAGACAAGAAAATAAATACATTATTAAGACATGAGAAAACTCGTCAGGAGTTGTATTTTATTATATCCATCATGTACTTAAAAAAATCTATGGATCAAATGCACACAATCTAAGTCACTCATTAATACCCCCACGTATTGCTCACAAACAGAGGTTATGTCTAACGCAAAGTTCGAGAGATCAACCACATTCTCTCGAAGGTGATGTCTCACACGGAGAAACAACATGGAGAATTAAGATCCAACATACACACGTGAATATTAGACCGCTTCCCACGACCAATAGACGTTCATCTTAGGTCGAGTTTGAAAAGTATATGTCTATAGCGAATCAAACCCATTAAGATAGAGATTAAATCAAAGATGACATCGATTAAAAGTTGTAAAAGATATTTTATACAAAGATCCATAAATACACACACAATCAAGATAAACTTACATACAAAACATCAACAAATGAAAAATACGTAGAGAAAAGGAAGAAGAACACAAATCTCACGGTTTGTCAACTCCGATTGAAGTGGATTTGACTCCGAGTTATCAAGATGCACCCTCCAATATTGTTTCTAAGCTACTCTACTCACAAAATGTTTTTGATGAATTTTGGGTTAAAAGTTCCCAACAACATAACCAAAAAAATTCTGAAAAGTGACTTAAACAGGGGCTGAAATGACGCGAACCTTGCTTAGCGCCATCAGCAGAATCACAATTCTTGTTTTCTTCATAAATTTTGAACCATAACTCTGATTGACACCCAATCGAAAGCGTTGGAAAACTTATTTAATGCTCTATATGATAATGAAAAAATATTATTGCTTGAACACCTACAAAAATAAGATAAAATAAAATTAGGAAAATGATATTTATTTACAACTGCGCTAAGCGTGCTCAGAACGCGCTAAGCGCAATCTCACTTAAAATACCCTTAAACCGCCTTAAAGCATGGTCCTGCTCATGCTAAGTGCGGTAAAGGATCCTTAGCTACTATCTCTTCATCAAAATTGCACTGAAAAACACGCTAAGCATGGTCAAGGATCCTTAGCTACTATCCTTTCATCAAAACCGCGCTAAATGCGAGTGACAATATTTTATTGGTCAAAAATGCATTTTGAAGCATCATTCTTGGCTCAAATGGGCCCATACTTCAATCATGCATTATTACCTATAAAAACAGATGTAAAACTGTCAAACTCGATAATATGTACACAAAAATGCATATTACACACTATAATGTAAACTATACAGAATATATACAAAAACGAGGGATTATTAAAGGAAAACAAATGAATCAAGCAAATAAGTGTCAATTATTCACACTAAAAATCAATACATTTTAGCACTTATGAACTCTCCCCAACTTAAACTTGTTTGTCCTCAAACAAGAATCGAACAACTCAAAGAAACAAAAGTAACAACCAAGCAATCACGACTCAACAAGTTTTCAAAAAGAAAAACAAATGTACGGTTCAACACAAAAACGTACGTGCAAAACAAAACACACCACTAAACTGCAACGATAACATGAAAGTGAAACAACTCCTAAATACAAAACACATGTAAAAAAAATCTAAGACAATACAATGCTTAAAAACGAATCACACCTAGCACATACTTCATCGATAGACGAATAAAAAAATATGAGGGGTTTAACTCTCACCCAACAATCAAGCTAACAACAAGTTAAATTATGCATTCATCAAGAAAAAACTCATATTGAAAAATATAAAAGCAAAAATCATAAGGGTTTTAAGGGTTGTAATGTGACTTGGGTAACAAACAATTATTTTTCTCAAGGTAAAAAAAACAAAAACTTGCCTAATCAAATAAGAGTGATATTTTCTCACAATCTTATGCACTCACAAATTCCAATCACCTTTTTCTCTTTTCCAAATTGTTATACTTTTCTCCACAACTTATTAGCACAACATTATTCTATTTTTTTCTTCTTTTTCAATGTTTTTTCCTTTTTTTCTTATTTTTTCAAACTTTTTCTTTTTCTCAACCTCATAGCAACCAACATCTTCTCCCCAACTTGAATACAACCACACATATTGACATGAATGCTTCCAAACTTATTAGGTAAGAGTAAAAAACTCAAATAACAAGTCATGGTTATAGTTTAAGAAAAAGTATTGGAATCCATACAAAAATAAATTTAACACCAACGTGCATTCTAACAAAGGCTCAAAGGGCGTAAGCAAATTCTCACTCACTCACAAAGTAGATTGACTATTTGGTCAAGTGGTTATGCTCAACAATCAAACAAAATGTCTTGATCATTTTAGTGCTATCATACAAACTAACACAAATACAAGATTAAACATAATAAAACCGAGTTAAACAAGAATATTGGTCTCCTACATATAGTAAACAATGGAAAGCTCCTCACAAAAAGAGTTTTGTCCTAAAGTGATTCAAAATTGAACAAGTATAGAAAAAGAATGAATGACCTGAAAAATGTACAAATGAAAAGTCTCATAATCATGATATGTTATAGAAAGCAATAAACAAGTACCTTGCAAAGTACAAACTTCAAACAATATCACTACCATACATTCGTAAGTTGAAATGATCATACTTGGAAAATCATAAAATGCATCCTTAAGCTAATAAAAAATGAACTTGAGAGCAAACACAAATTTTTATTCTAACAACCTAAGAAAATTGAATTAAAACTAACTAAACACAAATACAAAAATTGGTGAAAGTGGATGGAAAATGAGAGGTTTTTCTTTGCAAAACAAGGCGCGCTAAGCGCGGGCAGAAAAATTTTGTTTTTCGAAATTGGTTCTTTCTCTAATTCACTCCATCCATTGTTACTTTATATTAACTATACTACTAAACATAAAATTATACAAACTCAAAAATCATTGGGCTGCATCCCAACTAGCGCTTGTTTCATGTCATAAGCTCGATGCCTTATTTACGTACAAGCTCTTCGATGTTGCTTCGTTCATCGGTAGATACCAAATAAAACCTACAACACTTGAGCAAACGTAAACCAAAAACAAAAAAATATGCACAAACAAATAAACACACATGATGGACAACACACATATACAAGGATGGCAAACAATAACAAAACAAGCATATATTCAATTATGTACAAAGCTCAAAAGCATTGAAACCATCGTAATATGATTTAATATCAAAACCAATCCCCAACAACGACGTCATTTTGTTGAAGTGGTATAACGACAATTTTTTTTTTATTTTCGGAAGAATTCCCTCAGAGATTTATATCATCCCCACAGAGATCAGTGCAAGGGAAAGAATGCCGTTCGATAACCTTTATGTCTTTAAGCTTGGGTTTGAATGATTTTAAAGAGTAAGATGCAAAAGAAAAACATAAAACAAGAAAATAAATACATTCTTAAGATAAGAGAAAACTTGTTAAGCATTGTATTTCAATATACCCATCAAGCATTAAAAAATCTATGGATCAAATGCATGCAACCTAAATCACTCGTCAAAATCATCACGTATCACTCACAACGAGAGATTATGTCTAACACAAACGTTGAGAGATCAACCATATTCTCTCGGAGGTGATGTCTCACGCAACTAAATAACACGAAGCATTAAGATCCGACACACACACACATGTGAATATTAGACCGCTTCCCACAACCAATAAACACACATCTTATGTCGAGTTCGAAAAGTATATGTCTATTATGAATCAAACCCATTAAGATAGAGATTAAATCAAAGATGACATCGATTAAGAGTTGTAAAAGAGATTTTATATAAAGATCCATAAATATACATATAATCAAGATAAACTTACATACAAAACCTCTAACAAATACAGGATGCAAAGAAAAGAGAGAAGAAGAACACAAATCTCACGGTTTGTCAACTCTAATTAAAGTGGATTCGACTCCAGATCGTCAGGACGCACACTCTAATGTTGTTTCTAAGTTACTCTACTCACATAATGTTTTTGAAGAAATTGGGGTTAAAAAATGTTGAAAAGTGACTTAAATAGGGGCCGAAATAACACGAACCGCACTAAGTGCGCTACGAGGGCGCTTAGCGTCATCAGCAAAATAAACAATTCTTATTTTCTTCATAACTTTTGAACCGTAACTCCGATTGACGCACAGTCAAAAGTGTTTGAAAGCTTATTCAATGCTCTATACAACAATGAAAAAACATCCTTGCTTGAATACCTACAAAAATGAGATAAACAAAAATTAGAAAGAATGAAATTTATTACAATTGCACTAAGCACGCTCAGATCGCGCTAAGCACGATCTCACCTAAAATACACTTAAACTGCCTTAAAACGCGCTAAGCACGGTCCTGCTCGCGCTAAGCGCGATCAAGGATCCTTAGCTACTGTCTCTTCATCAAAATCATGTTGAACCCACACTAAAAAACATGTTAAGCACGAGTGATAGTATTTTATTGGTCAAAATTGTATTTTGAAGCATCCTTCTTGGCTCAAATGAGTTCATACTTCAAGCATGCATTATTACTTATAAAAACATATGTAAAACTGTCAAACTCAATAATATGTATACAAGAAAGCATATTATACACTATAATATAAACTATACAAAATATATACAAAAAACGGAGGATTATTAAAGGAAAACAAATTAATCAAGCCAATAAGTGCCAATCCCTTGAAGGTGATCTCTCACGCGACGAAACAACACGGAGGATTAAGATCTGACACACACATACACACACGTGAATATTAGACCGCTTCCCACAATTAATAGGCATTCATCTTAGGTCGAGTTCAAAAAGTATATGTCTATAACGAATCAAACCCATTAAGATAGAGATTAAATCAAAGATGACATCGATTAAGAGTAGTAAAAGAGATTTTATACAAAGATCCATAAATACATACACAATCAAGATAAACTTACATACAAAACCCCAACAAATAAAAAAAAACATAGAGAAGAAGGAAGAAGAATACAAATCTCACGGCTTGTCAACTCCGATTGAAGTGGATTCGATTTCGGATCGTCAAGATGCACCCTCCAATGTGGTTTCTATGCTAATATATTCACATAATGTTTTTGATGAAGTTGGGGTTAAAAGTTCCTAACAACATAACCTACAAAATGCTGAAAAGTGACTTAAATAGGAGCTGAAATGACGCGAACCATGCTAAGCGCGCTATGAGGGTGCTTAGCACCATCAACAAAATCACAATTCTTGTTTTTTTCATAAATTTCGAATCGTAACTCCGGTTGACGACCGGTCGGAAGCATTGGAAAACTTATTTAATCCTCTATATGACAATGAGAAAATATTCTTGCTTGAACACCTACAAAAATGAGATAAAGTAAAACTAGGAAAATGATTATTTATTTACAACCGTGCTAAGCGCGACCTCACTTAAAACATCGTTAAACCGCCTTAAAGCGCGTTAAGCGCGATCTTGCTCGCGCTAAGCGCGGTCAAGGATCCTTAGCTACATTCTCTTCATCAAAATCGCGCTAAGCGTGAGTGACAATATTTTGATGGCCAAAACTGCATTCTGAAGCATCCTTCTTGGCTAAAATGGGTCCATACTTCGACCATGTATTATTACCTATAAAAACAGATGAAAAACTGTCAAACTCAACATATATGTACACAAAAACGCATATTACACACTATAATGTAAACTATACAAAATATATACAAAAACAAGGGATTATTAAATGAAAACAAATGAATCAAGTCAATAAGTGCTAATTATTCACACTAAAAATCAATACACTTTAGCACTTATTAATCCCCAATAGAGTCTCCATCTATCACACCTCAAAAAATACGTCCTCGCGAAGAAAGTTTGTGGATGGACTAACAGAGAGTTGCCACTGAACTTTATTTATTCCCGAGAAAGGAAACGGAAAATATCAAGAAAACCAGCGAGAAAAAAGGATAGGGTATGATCATCGCAACCATGTTGGGTTCGAAAGTCAGTTATATATATAGAAGGTACTATCACTCCCTACTTCCATCGTACTCGATGGGAACCGTCTAAGTTTTCAAGGCATGAAAGGTATTTGTTATCTATAAGCTTACTAAGGGAAAACAAATGATTGCTTGAGGGAAAAAAAGAAAGATTTTTATTATTGAATTCGTCTGAGTTTTTAACCCACTGCCTACGTATCCCAGAGGGAATCAGAACTTCATAGTTCTTGCTGAAAACGTTTTAGTTTGCTGTATGTTTTTTGTGGATGATGCTAGGCAGCATTCCCTTTTTGAAAATGTTTTTTAGGTTTGGGTTTTGTGAAATGTTTTTTAGGGCTTGGGAAAAATAGTTAGAGATTATTTAAACAAATTCACTCCAAACCTCTCATAACTCTCACTCATTTTCTAAATTTTCTACACATCTCACTTCAATTCTCTCAACTTTTCCCTCATTCCAAAACCTTTACAAAAGCTTCATAGCCAAAAGCTTCATAAATTGTACATTGCAATTTATGAATCCTTGAGCTAAACCATCATTACATCATCATCCGTGGTTCAATTCTAGTTTTGGAAATCACTTGGATCTTGAATTAAGTTGTTAGAATCACTTTTGGAAGAGCTTTTGCTTATTGGTGGATTATTGCTTGGATCTTCAAGTTTGCTTGCTAGAGCCTCATGCATCCTTGGATCTCTTGATTGGATCTGTTAATTGCAACTTAACAATACTCACCAAAGCAAATCTTAGCTTTGTAGGTTGGTAAATCCTAGATCTAATTGTATTTTTGCTTAATCTTGCATTTCATAATGTAGATCCTTGGTTTCTCGGTAATCTTTGATCTATTGCTTGCTTCGATCTTTGATCTTGTCATTTGATTGATGTAATTGGTGTTTAATTACTATGATTTGACATGATTTTTGTGTATAATTGATTGCTTGTTCATTTGGATGATTGGATAAGTCATTTGCTGCTGAAAGTGCTTTTTGGAAGTTGAAAATCTGCCACTGTCTCAGTGGTAATCGATTACCACAACCAGAGCAATCAATTACCCTGCCTTTTGCACGTCTTTTTTGAAGTTTTTAAGTGGGTAATCGATTACCCACATATTGGTAATCAATCACCATTGAGACAATATGCATTTTTCTTGCATTTTCAAGCTTGTTTGAGTTCCTTTTCATCATTAAACTTCATAGATTGATATGATGCATATATGTGAAATGTTCTTGACCTGTCTCAACATATTTGATGGCATACTTAAGGTTCTTTAACACACGACTTTTGGTTTTTCGTTGACGAATGTTTATGGTCGTTGCATTGTATTCTTGGTGTGTTGATCATGTTGCATATTCACTTGCACAATATTGATTGATGATTCTTGATGACTATCTTGCTGGACTTACACAACATGCTTATGTTTGTTTTTGTTTCTGTGAACGCATGATTGTTTGAATTGATTAATTCTTTGATTGTTTAATCGTGCATTAAACTTGTTTTGTGCTTGATTGGTAATACATGTTCATGATTGATCCTTACCATGTCATATGCTTTCGTTGCAATGTTTATGTGTGCATTCTGCCTGGACCTTTCACACCTATTGTTCTGAACTTTAAGATGTTGTTATTTGTGCACACATTCTGCATGTCACTTTTTACACTTGTTATATGCTGAAACATTAGCTGTTAAAAGCTGTTATGCTTATTTGATGGGTTTTTATTGTTATTTTGTAGCCGGAACGTTGTCGTAGTTGTTGTTTCTGTTTTGTTTTCCTTGTTTCATTTTGTTCTTGCATGCTCCCTTAAGGCCTCCTAGTCCAACTTAATTTTTGATTAAGCTTGGAGTAAGATAGACATTAGGAGTTAATTCATGCATGATAACATTAGGTTAGTTCGTTTCAAACTCAACCTTAGGTTCACTTTTGCATGCTAACATTATGATAGAATTTCCTTCCGCATCCCGACCTTAGGGTCATTTTGCATGACAACGTTAGGATTGAGTTTCCCCTTAGACCTTCAGTGTGTCTTTCTCCTTCTTTCTAAAAACAAATTCAAAACACTTAATAAATACGATGAACATTGTGCGCCATGAGCCTTAAGTATATGGGAAATACTGAGTGATGGGTTTCTCCTTACTTCGTCTAGAGTGTTTAGCATACGTCCCGTCTAGGGGCGATCATGCGACACATTCACTCCTATATCACAGACTTTAGTGCAACGTGAATCTCAAACCAATTCAATTCACTTCTCTAAAACTCGCAAACAAACTCAAATCATTTTCATCTTTCGGGATCGTGTGTCAAACCGTTTTCAGAAAGAGTATGTTATTTTTCCATTCTACCGCAAACAAACATCGATCCTAACTGTTGGAATGAGAACTTAACATCGCTCATAAAAAAACACTAAGCAACATGTGGTGATCCAAACAATGGCTGCTCTGATTTCTCATACCAGATGAGGATACGTAAGCATAAGACGACGATGTCTTTGCGAGCAACCTTCCCCCTTCATCTGTAGTTTTTTGAACTACGTTGACTTTGACTTTCCCATTACATGAGGGAATACGTAGGCATAGGACGTTGAAGTCCTATCGAGTCTCATTTTTATTTTTCCTTTCTTGTTTCTGTTTAGCAGTAGGCTTTAGATAAACAGACCATTTGATTAGACAACAAGCGTGGATTCCGTTGAGTACAATGAAGGCGAGGGGGTGCTAATACCTTCCTCTCTCGTAATCGACTTTCGAATCCAAGATTTGGTTGCGATGACCATGTCTTCTCTCTTCTTTGAGGTTTTCTCCAATCATTTCCTTTCCCCCCGTCGGAATAAATAACATTTAGTGGCGAATCTTCTATTTTTTCCGCCGGGTATTTTTCGCAGTGCGACACCATGGTCAAAACAAAAGTTGTAGATTCGAGGAACATTTTGATATATTTCACGAATGTTATATGTGAAAAGGTGTCAAAAGGAGTAACTAAAGCAAGTATTGTACCTTCAATGTATTTACAATTAGTTTCTTCCATTAAGGCCTGAGAGTCAGTTACATGGAGTTTTGGTTCGAATGTGGCACTTAGCCAGAATTGTAGGATCCACAAAGGGTCAGAAAGAAGGTATGACTTATTCGTCTCAGGGAGGTGTTTCAATTTATAATAGACATTTCCAATTGATTGATAGAGGTTGGCAAAAAGTAGTTTGCTCAATGAGATATTTCAATCTTCATGAAGTTGAATGACTAAATGGGGTGCATTTCTTAGTTATTTGAAAAGGGCTTAACCAGAAGAAATAATATGATAGCCAGAGTGTCAAAAGGCGATGTGTTCCTAGTCGAAGATATTTTCAGTTTTCTTATTATAATTGTCGATGATGTAGTTCTTAAAGCTAAAGCATTCTAAAAAAAAATTCGTTCTTGGTTTCTAAGGTTGAAGTGAAGTTCTCGCCTACATGGTTTAGTTCCGTGATGGCTTCCACGTCAAACAGAGTTGGCGTAAGCATTCCACAAGGGAAATGAAAAGTGTTGGTCAAATCTTTCCAAAAGAATATTGACGTAAGTAACATGCCTGTGTCCAGTTCTAGAAAGCTGAATCACGTCGAAGATTTCTAGCCAGACAATATACTATTTTTTTAGAAGGGGGAACTGATCAAAACACATGTGCAGGTGCTTCTATGAATGATAAGTCGAGAGAGCGTTCTTCGAACGCTGTGGGCATAATGACATGATAACATTGGAAAAAGGTTTTTGACTTTCCCAAGTTGTGATTTTGTAGTTGGGTATGGTTCTAAGAACGAAAACATTTTATCATACAAGGAAAAAGGAATAGGTACCTAATTAACCCAAATGAAGATTTTCTCTTTGGCCATTAGGAGTTCAGGAACAAAATCTATTCCTTGCTCATCTTCCTATGGTGGAATCTTGAATTCTAAAAAGGTTCTTTCTAGTGTCAAGTTTGGATACTGAAGTGTTGGATGCGGTTGTTGGAGTTTGAGAGCTTTTGCGAAAAAAAGGTTTGTTTGTGTAAGAAGTTGAATGAAAATGATGAAGATGAGAAAATGAGTTGAACTGAGAATTTATAGAGTTTTGTTCCTTGTCAGTAACACACACTTGGCATACACATGGAGATGTGAAATATTTTGTGTTGTAGAAAGTAGAGAAACTGATGTGAGTGGAGCAGTTAAAGTGACATGCAAACACATGATCTCCAAGGAAATAAAAGTAATGATGGAATTTTGAGAGGATCTTTTGAAAAATGACAATGTGTAGTAAAGTGGTAATGATGATGACATCAATAAAAAAAGTTGGAACAATGTCGAAAATACATTAAAAAAACCCCATTTTTCTCTTTCTGATTAAGAATCGAAACATGGCATATTTGGGGGCAATTTGTTATCTCGAATTTTCGACACAAACATTAATGAAAGAGATGAGATAAGGATCATTCAATAAGCATTTTGTTGAAAGTTAAAGTGGTATGTTATAACCATGAAGTTATCGACGATTTTAATTTTGTCAAAGGTAGTGTTAACTCTGGTCGATATTGCAACGAGTAGGAGACCAGAAGGTTTGTTAGTTTTGGGACTTAGTGAAATTCAGAGTGACCAAAGATGTTTATTCTACGAATCGAAGAAGTGTAATTGGATAAGATCAGACATTTAGTTATTCAGGGACATGTGGAAGTCAATTGAAGTTGAAGTTTGCATGGAGACAAATACGTGGCGTGTATGCTTAGTCGACTGTTGTAGCCGGTTATTTTAGGATCAATATATAAGTAGGAGCTCACTTATGTTTTAAAGGTCTGAAATCATACACAATTTCTACAAAACTCAAAGTATCCGTGTGTTGTGAGAAAAAGTCAAGAATGTGCGTATGCGTTTCAATTTTATAAATCAAAGTTTTTATGTTCGAATCATTTACTGCACTGAATTTAGTTTTCAGTCACTTTTAAGTCTTTTTTGCATTTCGATTTCAGTTTGATTTTAGTCATTATTTTCAAAACTGTACATTTAAAATTTGATATCAAAGTTGTTTGAATTTCATAATTCACACAAATATGTCCTGAGATCTTATCGAGTTTAATTCATTACATATTGATTGAAACTTGCTTTTTATTTACTAAATTTCACAGTAAACATGGTAGCAAGTTAAATTCTTCTCTAATAGGTAGCGACTTTTTAAATCCGAACTAAAAAATCCATAAAAGATTTATGCTTAAATTATATAGCTCAATTCTTATAATTGATTGGGTTCAACAAACTGATCTATATGACAAGCCCATCTTAACGACTCTAATTATAACCACTTCTTTTTAATAATAAAAAACATTAATAACAAAATGTATTTATGAAATAATATTTTATTTATGAAAAAATAAAAATAATCTTTTATACATTAAAAAGAAAAAAAGTTAATTCCAATTAGAAAAAGTCAAATAAATTTTTAACAAATGAATGAGTATTTATAAAAAAAGGAAATTATTAATATTTAGGAAAGTAAAATGTATTTTAAAAGTTTATTTCTAAATTAAAAAATATAAATGACATGAATTTGTATTTATTTAAGTCTAAAAATTAAAAAGAATAGTTGGATAAGAAAAAAAAGTTGGATTTTATGATGACTGAGGTAAATTAACAGTAAATCCTTGAAGCCGAGTCGAGTAGAGACCGAGTTCGCGCGAAATACGAAAAAACCGGGTGGGAGAAGAGGCCAAGCCACACTCGTCTCATTCACTGTCACTCACTCACTCTCAAAATTCAATTGTGGTCTGTGTTCCTTCCATATTTCCATTCCAACCCCATCCTTTTTTTCATAATCCCAAATTACCCTTCTCTCTTACTCACTCTCCCTCTTAGGTTATCGTCTTCTTCTCTTCACCCTCGTTCAATCTCGTTTCTTCCGATAAATCTCTCAATTCGATTTTTCCTCTGAATATTCAAACCTTCCTCTCTCATTCTAACCACCGCCCACAATTTCATCGGTAATTTTTGTGATTTTTTTTAATTAATTAATTTATTTTAATTTTTGGTTTTAGGGTTTCGTTATTCCAAGGTAAACGTGATTTCATGATAATTTTTGAATTTTTAATTGAATTTTATTTTTCAGTTCCCTGGTTAGCTGTTCGTGGTGGATTACATGCAGAGAAAAATATTTGAATGTGAGTTTTGTTATTTTTGCAATGTTTTTCTTCGTATTGTTTGGGATTTAGTTTATTATATTTTTTTTTATTTTAGTATTTTTTATTTGGGAGAGGGGTGGAGAATTGTACTAATATGGTAGTGTGTGTTTAGCAATATATCTTGTTTCTTATGGTGATTTAAGTTTTAAATGTTTGAATTGAATGGTGAAGTTGAGAGGAAGAACAAGGTTCTAATGACAAGGGTTTTCTATAAGGGATGGATGGATGAATGTATACTTTAAATTGGATTTTCTCACCTCATTCTTAGAAAAAGTGGGTTTTACACCCAGCATTGTGTGATTTTGTTGATATGAGCTGCATTGTAGTTTTGTTAAGATTAAAATCATGTGTTAGGGAGGCTGATTGGGTTGGTCAACTTTCTATGCATACTATACTTGTGCTCGATATTTCAATTTGACATGCAGATTTTGCGGAAACTTGCAAAAGTTTAGTATAAGAACAAACTTCGACATTGACACTTGACACGGACACCAATACATATTTGGTTATTTATACTATCATTAAATAAAATATCTAAATTGAGAGTCAAAATGTATTTGTGTATCTAAGTTGAACAATTCGATGCAAAGAAAGCAATCCAAATACCACAATTGGACATGTAGGGGTGAACAACAGTCGTGGCAGAATTTTCAAAACCCCCCACACTTGGACTCAAATGAGCCTGTAGCGTGGATGATGTGGGAGGCCTAACAACAAGTCTAGTTTATAGTCTAATATCGTCTTAAATTTTTATATTGGGTATAACTTACTTACAAAACCTGTTTGTAAGGTGAAGATTTTCTCCACTTATAAACTTATGTTTAAGCCATCTCTCATTCAATGTGAGACCCTTAATACACCTCCTCACGCCCATGAATGCATATTTGGGACATGATTCAAATGACCTGATAGCTAATGATTTGGGATAGACTCTAATTCCATCATAAAATTTTAGGATGAAACTAACTCAACCTTCCAAAACTGACTTCTAAGATGAGAGTTGACCAAGCTTTATAAATGCTACACATGCCAATCTCCCGGAAGTGTGGGATTAAATTCACATCTTCACACCCAATACAATGAATGTGTTGGAGGCCTCAAGGAAGACAACCTAAATGTCGCAATTGGACAGCTAGGGGCAAACTGCAATGAAGGCAAAATTTCTAACACACCCGTCACGTTTGGGCCCCAATGATCTTGAAGCATGGAACTGGACGATGCCGGAAGCCTAACAACAAATCTAGGTTATAGTTGGATACCATCTTAAATTTTTATTTTGTACCTAACTCATCTTTACATAACTGATTTGTAAGGTGAAGATTGCTCTCATGCGCAAGCCCCAACGAGTCTGAAACATGGGCGATTCGAGAATCCCAACAACAAATCTAGTTCTGTCTGAGACCATCTTACCTTTTCATATTGAGCCTAACTCATCCTTACGAAACTACCTTGTAAGTTGAGGATTGTCCTCATTTATAAACTTATGTTCAGGCCATTTTTCATCCAGTACGAGATTGCATATCTGGAGCATGATTCTAGTGGCTTGATAGCAGAAACCTGAAGACGAGTGGTCCAACGATTCTTTGATAGACTCTGATATCATGAATTTTTGGTCGAGCATAACTCAACCTTACAAAGCCAACTTGTAAGATGAGACTTACCTAAATTCTATAAACGCTGCACAAATCATATTTCTAAGCAATGTGGGATTAAATTCACCGCTTAGGCGTTGGAGATTGCAGTGAAGGCAATCCTAATGTTGCAATTAGATAGCTCGGGACGGACTGCAATGAATGTGAATTTCAAACACACCCCCTTACGCCAGGCCCCAGTGAGGCTGAAGCGTAGACGATGCTGGAAGCCTAACAACATATTTAGGATAGGCTCTGATGACCTTGTAGAAGATAGTTCTCATATATTTCAATGCTGTAATTACAATAAAATAGTTAATCTGTTCAAATAATAAATTCTAGACCCAATGAGCCACAAACTACAAAATAATGTAACCACAAAAATGACTATTCACAGTCTAATATTTAAAATAGGGAATATCACAGACTTTGATCATTATTGCCACAGAAAATTTTCCTTTAAGCAGTTCTTATTCTTATAATGTGGAAAAGAGGTAATAATGGAATGGAAATTGTTTGCCAAATGTGGTCTATTTTGTTATTCCTTAAACTTGGCCTCCATGGTAAATTGGTTTTCTTCAAAAATGGAATGGTTGAATCCTTTTTAAGGAATGAACTTTACTAAATGAAATTGCCTATAATTTTGAGAGAAATTCTTTGGATATATTGAGGCATGGACTTGAAGAATCATCTTACAATTTCTTTTGGTGCTTGTTAGGTTGCTTGCAGATGAAAGCTGTTCAGTAACAGGGAGCAGCCTGGTGTTTTGCTTCATACTTGTGTAGTGTTCTAGTCAGTAACATTCCACCTTATATGCTAATGGCTTCTGATCAAAGACGAAAGCGATTAAATGGTGCAAGCATGGTTGGTTATGGTTCTCTAGAGCAATGTAGGACTAAAAGAAAGAATTTTGGACCACCAGTGCAAAGTGATTTAACCATGAAATCTCACATTTCTGTTGAATGGGATTCTAATCACCAAAGGGTTGTTGCCAAGCGGGAGCAGATTGGTATCAGTTGGAGACAAATGAAACCATTTGCTAGATTTGATCACAATGGACATGAAGTCTTGGCAGATGTGCTTACCATACCTGGAGAGATTTTTGACCTGGATAGTTTAAGTGGAGTGCTTTCCAATGAGGTAACAATTTTGCTGTGTTATTTTCAATTATTTGCCGATGTAAGAGTATATATTTTTTGTTATTCTAAATTGCCTTTTGTATAACTTTTTGGCAGGTTTGGAACACACACCTTTTGGACAATGAGAGAGATTTTCTCAAGCAGTTTCTTCCTGGTGACTTAGAGCCACATCAAGTTGTCCAAGAATTACTTTCTGGAGACGACTTTCACTTTGGAAACCCTTTCTTGAAATGGCAAGATGTCTTTCTTTATATTTTCTCTGTATAGACATGGTCTGCTGTATGTTGTATGTGTGGTTGATCTGATTACATAGTCTGTGCATGCATAAACATATGCTAGATGTGATTTTATTCGCTTGCAAGACTGATGAGGACTGTTATTCATTGGTGTAATGTGATAACTGTATTTACAATATTCACCAACTGCATATTTGGTTAGAGGTCCTGTCTGTTGGATTTTGTGAAATTTGATCAAAGTTTATTGGATTAGTGATGTCAAGTGCCAACTTAGTTGGGGTGGCTAACCTTCTCTGACATTGCATGCTTTTGCTTGAAAAATGTACTTCAATATATTTATGGTTTTGTTGTATTTCCCAAAATTTGTAAATTCAGGGGACTCAATTTGATTGTATTTACTTTTTCTTTCTTCATAGGTTTATAGTTTATATTGGGTTAAATATATTTTTGGTCCTTCTAAATAAGCGAATTATTGTTTTGGTCCCTCTATTTTTTGTTTTTAATATTTATCATTCTAAAACGTAAAATCACTGTTTTGTTTTGGTTCTGATCGTCACGTGGCATCTATTAACTAATGCATTTTTATGGTTCTGATCATCATGTGCCATCAGTTAAACTAATGCGTTTTTATGGAAAGTACCTCTGATCATCTTTTTAGATTTTAGAGCCACAATTGAATGGTAATATGCATTTGCAGGGGTGCTTCACTTTGTTCAGGTGAGCTTCATCCAGATATGATTGTTTACCAGGAGCAACATCTAAAGTCTGATAAGAGAGCATACTTTTTGCAATTACGGAATTATCATAAGGAGTAAGTCATGCACAGTTATTTTACTGTAGATCCGATCCTTTTCCTTTTGGTATGATACTTAATAAAAATGTTGTCATTTTGTATTTTGCAGTATGATTGGATTTCTAATAAAGTTGAAGGAGAGGTGGGAGAGCTGCAAAGACCCAGAAAAGGAAATTCTACCAAACACTCTGAGGTTTGACATTTGGATGATTGTCTATATATTGCATTTTGCATACACCACACTCTTTCACAGAGAAGTAACGAGTAATGACAGGTGTATTCCATAATGTTATGACAAGGACATGTGCTTTACCCGTGCTTTCAATACTTACAAAGATAGTCAGTTATCCATGATTGATATGAATAATATTGGGTGCCGCATTGTTTCAAATCCGAGATGATAAAAACCTGAAAATCTATTCAAGATGTATCTGATGAAAAAGAAACGACTACTCTAGTTTTTTGTTTAGCTGATGCATATACTGGTAGATAAAAGTGTGTAATTTGCATTTACTTATTTTATATATTTGTGCAGGTCAAAGAATGATATAGAGAAAAGAAAACTGTCAAACTTGAATGAATTTAGAGAGGATGGTCATGATGGGAATATTACAGTGACATCTGATTCATATTCCTGGGGTGCAGAGGAGAAAGCATACGGTGACAGCCAAATTTCCTCAAAGGGACAGGGCGATGAACTTCAAAGAAGGTAACTATCACAATTGCACTTAATTTTGGGTGGCTTTTGTGAAGGTTGCTTCAGATATTTGCTTATTCTGCTATGGTGCCTCCAAGATCTTGAATTTGACTGCTATTGTCAATCAAAAATATTTTTTGATTACTAAATGAGTATCTCTGATGAGTAGGCAGATGTCAAATGTACTATGGAGCAAAGTATATAACTAATTCCCAAGGTCATTTGATGCAAAATTGATAGAAATTTGGTATTTTATTAGAAAATGCTAGGAAAAATTCACTTAAGTACTAAACATAATAGAATACGTAGTAGCTTTGAGGGCTGCACACCTCCCTGCCCAAAGACCGAATCTCCCCTGAAATGCTTAGGTAACTCTCCCCCATCCTCTCATAGTAATAGACAACATGCCTTATTTCTTCTGACTATGTCTTCTACTGGTTGAATGGCTGGCCTAGCCATGGTCTGCCTCTTCCAATGGTTATATGTATATCGGCTCTTACTGTTTCCATGCTTAAATAACTGTGTATAGAATGATGTTTGACAGGGTGCTTGGCAAAGACTTCAATAAAGGTAATCCAAGAAATATGATGGCTTCTTCAGATTTTATGATTAATGTGGGAGGAAAACCCAAGAAAGGAGGCAAACTATCGAAGGAGAACATTCATGCCAGTGACGGTGACAGATATATGTCATATATCAAGGTTAGACACTCCCTTTCGAATCTCTGAAACAATACTGAATTGGTAGGGGTAAACATCTCTCTCACTCTCTGGGTTAGTTATAGTGCTACTGTAATTAGAGGGTCATTAAAGTTGATTCTCTGTTATGCAAAATAATTTTTGTCACAACTCTTAGGTTTTTAAACTTCAACTAACATTTGATAAGTTAACAGGTTTTTTAAAACGGCTATATTCTTTTAATTCACCTTATTTGGTAGATTTGTTCATTTGATTTATGTATTTTCTGTTTAACACAGTTTTAATATAGAATACATAAAAGTATTATTTGGCAGTTTTCCTTTTTTTTATGATGAGACAACAAAGCAGACTTTTGTATTTTTTACTGCATAATTATTGGTATCTCTAAGGCATTTGCTGTTTATTTCCTATGTTTCAGATTAGCAAGAAGCAGCACGAACTTGTTAAGGGTTTGAAGCTATCATGTAAAAGTATCTCGGCTAGCACTCTTAACTGTGTTTTGGGTGACCTTGATAACTTTAATGCACAACCGTACGATTTATTTATCAAAGAAGAACAAAAGAACTTGCATGAGCATTGGTTAGTGTTATGCTGAGGGCTACCTTTGTCAAATTATTATAGCAGGGTACAATACATTTGCAATTTGTTTATCATTGTTGCTTACTAGAAGATATTTTATTTCTATAGGTTGCAGTTGGTGAATAAACACCTCCCTGCATCATATGCAAACTGGACAGAGAGACTCAGAGAGAAACGTGCAATGAAAAATTCTTTGTTGCTTGAGATGAAAGATAAGCCAAACATACTGGTAGAGGTTTGTAATAATGTTTCCTTTCCTGAAGATCCATTATAGTTTCCTAGAAGTTATTAGCTAGCATGCATACCTGTATCAGTATATCTGTTTCTTGAATTCAATAAGATATTAGGTTTACCTTGCCTCTTGTGACATAATAGTGGGCATTATTCTTAATGGTTTCTGTTAAAACCTTTTCCATACAGGATGAAGATATTTTGAGCACAGGAGTCCGGGCCCAGGACAAGGAGGATGGTGGTTTTAATAAGCAGCCTAGCTTGGAAGCTAAAGAAGATTCTATTGTCAGTATTCCAGAAAACCCGTCCCTCCATAATTCTTATCACAGCGTCGATGACGAGCTCCACCATTTGCATATAGATTCGGAAAACGATATTTTATCAAAAGAAGATGATGCTTTACATAACAAAACTGGACTTTTAAGTATTATGAATAGTCGTCAGAAAGGTCCTATCGATGAAGGAGCTTCTTTCTCGTCTGATGAAGATTCTATTGCTAGGTTCCAAGAGAGCCAGTCTCTCCTTAATTCTTATCACAGCGGTGACAAGGAGCTCCGTCGCTTGCATATAGATTTGGAACAAAGTATTTTATCAAAAGGAGATGATGCTTCACAAAACAAAGCTGGGCATTCAAGGATTACGCACTTTCAGAAAGATCCCATTGGTGAAGAAGCTTCTTTCTCATATAATGAAGATTCTATTTCTAGATTCCCAGAGAATGCACCCGTCAATAAATCTTATAGTAGTGGTGATGAGGAGCTTCACAACTTACATATAGATTTGGAAAAAAATATTTTATCAAAAGGAGATGATGCTTCACAGAACAAAACTGAAAATTCCAGGATTATGCACTCTCGGGATGATCCCATGGACGAAGGAGATCCTTTCTCGTATAATGAAGATTATGTTGCTAGATTCCCAGAGAATTTGTCTGTCAGTAAATCTTATCATAGCGGTGACGAGGAGCTCCACTGCTTGCATATAGATTTGGAAAAAAATATTTTATCTAAAGTAGATGTTTCACAGAACAAAACTGAGCATTCAAGGATTATGAACTCTCGAGATGATTCCATTGGTGAAGGATCGTCTAATGGTCATGCCTGGCAAGCAGTTGAAATGCCACATTCATACTATGATTTAGCTGCGACCCACAACTACTCTGCTGGTGGGTTATCTCTGGTAAATTCACAAATTCACCAAGATAAACAAATTCAAATGATTGGTCCAGAATCTAATTTTCATCAAGAAGACACTGGTAAGGAGTTATTACATAGGCAGTCAGCTGATGGTTCCTTCAGTTCTTACCAAAGCCCGGATCAAGTTGGCTCGATTCAGTCTCTCGTCAAGGATAAAGGGGTTAACTCCTATCATCATGAACAAAAAAGATCCGGGTTAATTTTCCAGCCTTCAAATGATGTTCCGATGGTTGATGGCCAATTCTCTGGTCATTTTAAGGAGTCCTTGCAAACATCTCTGACATTGGATCAAGGTCAGAGGCAAGCTGGTAACTTTTATGTGCCAGAAAATGTATCAGGTAATATTTATTCTGATGCAGGAAGATACTCAATCCCCAGGCAAGATCCATTATCTGCAGGAAATATTTCTGATTGGGCTGTTAGTGCCCCTCGCATGGTGGCACCCTCTCAACCTCATGTAAATACTGGAGATTTCATTGGTCAGCCTTGGTTTTCTTCAGACCATCTAGTTCAGGGTGCCTGGAATGGATCTAGCATTGGGAGTCTGTCTAGTCAGAGTCTTGACACTGGAGGGAACTCCGATCAAAACTTATTTAGTCTTCTATCTCAGTGTAACCAATTACGTTCGGGTAGCCCTTACGAGTCAATCAGACACACTGACCAGTTCCTTTCGCCCAGAACCTATGGAGCAGTAGATGCAAGTACACATAGGATCAATGCTGTTGTACAACCATCTTCTCATCCACTAGATTATTTGACTGGACGTGATGCACCTGGTGCTCTGGTGCCTGATGATATGACATGGATGAGCTTGCCTTCTCAGAATCATGCTTTAAATGATCAAGTGGCAAAAGCATACTTGAGGTCATGGAACCGGTAAAATATGTTTTTACCTAATTTAGTATAGTTAGTTTTTGTGACTGGAGCAAGATCCATTGGAAGGTTACATATCCTGAGATGACATAGGTTTATGTAAATAACTATACCATGATCATAAGGCAGCACCATGTACATATCTAGTTGTTAGATGTGCTGGAAAGAGAAAGCAGGAGTAAGTAAGCTTAAAATTTCAGGCTGATAGGGAAGTTAGATATTTTATTCTTAATTTTGATTTTCTTTTTGTTTCTAGAGAGATTCTTTAATAATCTTGAAAGGTATCAAATGCTGAAAGCAGGTGCCTCTTTTTGAGCTATACTTTTGTTCTTCTTCATGATTTGTTTATATTGAAACAAGTGGTCTTACTCAGGTATGAACATATTCTAATTTATTTTTAACCTTTTCAGAGCACTTTCTGTTTATAGGCTTTGATTTATTAATTGGATCATACCTTTTATATAACCTCTACCTGTCTTTTGATATTCTGCCGCAATGCGTTATATACAAGCCAATAAATAATTTAGTATAGTGGCTCATAAGAAGTATATAAAGCTAGGAAGGGATTTGAATTAGGGAAATTCTAATCCTACCGTAAGATAGATGCACCCTATGAAAATTTGAAAATATCTTTTAGATTTTGAAAATGTATCTTTAGACAAACCACATTTGCATTTGCATCACTGAACGACGAACCAAATGACTGTCATTGCATTTTAAAACAAAATATTGTTCTAAGATACATCTTTCAAATTGTTCTGAGATACTCTTGAAATTTTTGGATGATAACAAATATGTATTTAGGTACTGAACGTGCGAGATGGAGTAATCGTTAAAGATATATATTGGACTCATCTTCATTCCATAAAGTTCAACACGTTTTCTACTATGCTCATCATTGACTTAACATATAAGACCAACAAGTACATGCTTTCACTGTTGATAATTGTTGTGTTACCTTAACTAAGAAGACTTATTTTGTCGGGTTTGCATTTCTGAAGAGCAAAAAAGAGAAAAATGTTACTTGAACTTTAGAGGCGTGTCGAATAATGTTGAAGGACAAAGAACACATGCCAAAAGTAATTGTCATCGACCATGATATTGCTTTGATGAATTCGGTTGTAAAAGTCTTTCCTACTTCTTAAGTATTACTTTGTAGGTATCACATCACAAAGAATGTGAAAAGTCAGGTTAAACCTGCAGTAGGGACGAAACAAATTAAGGGAGAAGACAGAAAAATGTCAAGGCAAGTGTGATAGTGGAATGAATAATGAGTACATGGATTGTTATAATAAATTCTTCTACAAAAGAGTTATACGCTGATGCTGTTATACATTTCAGAAAGGTGTGTGAAAAATATCCATATTTGTTGAAATATGTTGAAAGTTTAACTTTGGACCAGGTGAAGGAGAAAATTGTTTGTGTTTGGACCGATTAAGTTAGACATCTTGAAAATACAATAACAAAATGAGTTGAATTTTTCCATGCTACACCGAAGAATTGATTGAGAAACAAAAAGGGTGATTTCTGTAGAGATTGGGACATTGTGAATCAAATGATCCAAAATCAGCATAATGAGATGCATATATCATTTGGTCGTAGCATCTCAGTGTTGAAATACATATTCAAGGACAACATTTTTTATTTTAAGTTGGTCGACAACATGTCTCGAACATGACTAAATTATTTTTTTCACGAAGTCAAATGAGCTGATAATGTAAATTCCGATAACTTAAAATGTGGTTGCACACTTATGAAAACCTATGGTCTCCCATGTGCTTGTCTTATATTTAAGAAGGTGAAACTTGATAATACAAATGGATGAAGCTTACACTCACTGAAAAGACTCAAGTTTGATGATGATAGTGTTATGAAAGTCGGTAAATCAAATATCTCTATCTTGACCGAATGGGAAATGATACAAGAGAGATTTTTGAGAGTCGGTGACAATATGAAAATCTGCATCAAAGAGTAACTGAGGAATGTTGCTTATCCGAAAACCACAGAATTGAAATCACCCTCTCAACCGGTAAAAACAAAAGATGCTCCTAAGAAGGTCAAATTTACATTGAGTGACAATTCAACTATGCCGCCTCCTTCATATTTTGAACACGTTGACAAATTTTTTTCGAATTCACCAACTCCCAAATCTCAAAAAAGTGTTTTCAAAGGAGACCACATTAGCAAACCACCTCCTTCACTGCCTCCGCCAAAAAAAGTATTCATTTACAAGATGTCGATTTTTATGCACAAATACATTGAATGGATCATCAATGTTGAGGAGAACGATAACTGCGTTTTTCGAGATGATTCTGCTTTGCTCGCTAAAGGAGAAAAGAATCACACACTTGTCCGCCATCAACTTATCTAAGAGTTGAGGGGCCATAAAGAATCATTCACACAACTATACGGAAAAAAAGAGACAATTTTGATGTAATTTATGAATCTCTTGTTTCATGCATTAGTCGACTAACATCGGAGGATAAATGAACTCATTTCTCTAAAATGAGTTATCTCATAGCAAATGTGTATGATAAAGTGTGTATCGATCTTATAAGATACGACTTTTCGAAAATATTTTTTTCCACCACGCACTGTCCCACCTCAAAATGCAAATGATCGTATTATGTGTGTTGGATGGATTTCAAATCCGCGACACTTTGTTCAAGTTTATTTGAAATCACGATGTCCTATATCACTTACATCATTGGAGTTCACAACTCATTCAACAAAAAGCTGAGACTTAACCGAACCATTTTGTGAAAAAAGATGCAAGAATTCACAAAATTGAGCGAGATTGAAAGAGAATCTAATAAATAAAAGTCAAAGGAGTTACCACCCATATATATATATATATATATATATATATATATATATATATATATATATATATATATATATATATATATATATATATATATATATATATATATAGCCAATGACAAATATTTCGGTTCATTTTAGTTTTTATCCAACAATGTATTATATGTAATCTTGTAATAATATTAATGATGTATAATATATACATTTTTGAATATTTCAATACATTTTTCAATTTTCCAAAAAAATTATGCATTTAATACAAGTTCTGTTTCTGTCTGGAACAAATTCATTTTGTTCTGAGTGGTTCCAAAAATACATATCCGGAATAACAAAATAGGATGGTATCGAAGATGCATGTCTGAAACATCCCCCGGTACTAGATAGAATTTTAGAGGTTCATATTTGTCTACAACTACTATAAGTATGAACTCTTGTCTCATGTTTCACACCAAAATAAATTACACCAGAATTAACATCAATTGCTATGTTGCATATGTCTACTTCAACGACGCGAAACCCTTAATTGAATTTAAGTTTAGTGAGTACACCCCTCTTACATATCTGAAATATATATTGCCGAATCTTCTATCTTACGGAGATAATCGAAAAATTATGAAGTTTGAGTACTGTTCACTATCAAATAACAACAAAGAGAAATTGAGTTTAGCAACTTTAAGCTGA
The DNA here is from genome assembly GCA_963859935.3 of Lathyrus sativus. Lineage (NCBI taxonomy): Eukaryota > Viridiplantae > Streptophyta > Magnoliopsida > Fabales > Fabaceae > Lathyrus > Lathyrus sativus. Next base: position 542,379,826 of record OZ012737.1, read on the forward strand.
AGCCAAGTGCAAATTTAAGGACTATGTGAAATACGTTTTTCCGTTTAGAAACAAAAGTTTTGATCGAGGTGTATACGACGATTTTGAGATCGGTTGAAGATATTATGAATACGTTGAAACGTCCACATAAATATTGAAATATCAAGTTTGATTTATATTGACATCATCTATGTGATGCTGATTTTATACTATCAATACTAATTTTATTTGTCAAATTATAACTTTCTAATTTTTTATATGCTCTCTGCTTCACTAAACTACGGAAATACAACTCCGTAGATTTTGAAAATTAAAATAAACACAAATCTAAAATATTATTATATTTTTACAGGTGTGCTCGTAATTAACACTCCTAAGTTAAGAAACTCTTAAATTGTTGCATTCAACCTTTGCTGGAATGGAGCCATTTGCCTTGTTGGTTTCTTCAAAACCACATATCGTATGAAAGATAATGAATATAAAAGTGCCTTATCAATTTTGTTCCAAAAATAATAGTTTGGGTAAACCAGGTACTAAAAGGCTCTAGCAATTTACTCCTTTCAAATTTTGTAAAATAGTTAATTTACCCTTTGAATATTAGCTATTCTATTATATTTTCATGGTTTAACTTCATACTTTTCAAAAATATATACTTATCTTAGTGTAGTAAATTTTTTTAAAAAAATTGATAGATCTATTATTAATTTGGTAGTTTTTTTTTTTAGATATTCAGAAACATATGCTCTACTACCTATGCCACTCAATCTGCGGGATATGGCAAAGGACCCAAAATTTTAAATTATTAGAAAAAAATTTCAATTCTTTTTTTAATAATTTCTGATGTCCTAAATTTTTAATTTCGATTCTTTTCATTAGTATTTTATTAAATGTCTTTTTTTTTAATAATGTTTATTTAAGTTTTTAAATAATGAAAATAGTCAATAATAGTGAGTTATTTAGTAGTTTTAAAATCCTTTAAATAAGCATAAAAATGTAACTTTTTCGGGAGAAAATTTCCAATAGTTTAATTTTATGATCTAAAATTTTTGTAAGGATCTTTTTATAAAATATAAATGGCTAGTTTGCATTATTCTCTACTATAAAAGATATTTAAATAGTTGAACTATGTTAAATAATGAAGTTATTAAGAGGAGTTTTAAAATTTCTTTGATTTTTTTTCTGCGCAGTTACAATTGTTTCTGTTAATAATTACGATCATCACTGATTAAGAAATCATTTGGATAGGTTAATCTTCCCATAACTACGTTTTACTATCTTCTACAATGATAAGATATAAGGTCACTCAATGAATCTCTCATAGCAACAACATTCTTATTCTTGATGTCAGATCAACATTTCAGATGCTTCAAGATAATGCAACTCCAATTTTCATTCTCGCAGGAGAACAACCTGTTAAACATCAAAATCCATAGGTTTTGACCACAATATCTCCACTAGTCGCAACGTTAAATTTTAACTTCTCAACCAATTTCTCAAGAATCTATTCCGATTCTTTCGTTCCAACATACATTTTCACTTCATCCACCACAACATTAACATCAACTCCCTCCTTCACCACCAATCTAATCCTCTAGATCGAAACTATCACATAACATTTAGCAACTCCAAGCCATGCTAGGAATATGTAGTGTATTGATAAAAACAGAGTTAATATAGAGAAAATGGTATTGTAAAAACTGCTATTAAAATTAATGCAATAGTACAACTTTAAATGAGAAATATGGCTAAACCATTTGCAGTAACAGTACAGAGGAATATAATGAAAGATAGAAAAGCATAGAAGCTTGGAGAGAGAAGAAAGTCAGGTTTTCCACCACTAAAATTCCCCCTTCATCATTGCCAATGATTGATCTATTTAACAAAGTGCTCAGTGTATTTTCTGTTAGGGATCTTGGGTCTCATTCCACGTCTTGGCTCCTCACAATAGGGATCAATTGCCATCTGTCCTTTCTCATCATGTGACTTATTTACTGCAATGACTCTTTTGTCCCTCTCATTCATAACATTACCTTCCCCATTAGAACTAACCTTGTCCTCAAGGTTACAGTTTGGGTAATTGTTGGAAAATTCCTGCCAGTTTTCCCATGTTGCTTCAAAGGTAGCTAAACCAGACCATTTCACCAAAACTTGTGAAACTTCTTTACCATTTATCAGTAATTTCCTAGATTGTAGGATATCTTCTGGTTGTAGGATAGGTCCTGTTTCAGTGATCAATAGAGGTAAGGGCATGTATTGAATCGAGTGATCTCCCTTGCATGCTTTCAAATTGACAATGTGGAACACAAGATGAATCTTAGCCGAAGGCGGCAACAACAATTTATAAGCCATAGAGCCGACTTTCTGGATGACAGGAAAAGGACCAAAGTACCTAAGTCCCAATTTTTGATTCTGATGCAAAGCTATTGAGTGTTGTCTATTGGGATGAAGCTTGACCAACACCATATCACCCAGTTGAAATTCTGCAAATCTTCTTTTTGAATCAACATACTTCTTCATTATCTGCTGAGCACGATGTAGGTTGGTTTTAACAAGCTGTAAGGTTTGATCTCTTTCTGTTAACAAGGCTTGTAGAGAGGGCGGTACAGTAACAACAAAGTCATACTTAATGAGAATCAGAGGGTCTCTACCATACACAACCTTAAATGGATTCATACCAATGCTGCATTGATAGGCAGTGTTGTACCAATATTCCGCCCAAACAAGTAACTTTGACCACTTATGAGGAGATTGACCCACAAAACAGCGTAAGTACATCTCGACACACTTGTTGACAACTTCTGTTTGTCCGTCCGATTGTGGGTGATACGCCGAACTCATGGATAAAGTGGTACCACTTAATTTAAAAAGATGTTTCCAAAAAGAGCTGGTGAACACCTTATCCCAATCCAACACAATGCTCTTGGGAAAGCCATGTAGCTTAACTACATTGTGTAGAAATGCTTCAGCCACCTTCAAACTAGTAAAGTCGGCTTTCAAAGGAGTGAAATGACCATACTTGGAAAGTCGATCAACAACCACCATGATGACAGCGAATCCATTAGAAGCCGGAAGACCGATAATGAAATCCATGGAAATATCATCCCAAATCTGCAAGGGAATGGATAATGGTTGTAATAACCCAGCAGGCGCAACACTAGAAGACTTAACTTGTTGACACACCAAGCATTGTGACACAAATAGTCTCACATCACGAGAGAGAGATGACCATGTGAGCTGCGACGCAATCCTAGCCTTGGTACGAGCAATACCAGCAAGTCCCCCTAACAAGGAAGAAGAATGAAACTCTTGTAAAATTGATTGAATAATGTGAGGAATCTGCGGCACTACAATCTTCTTGTTCCAGTATAAAATATCATGTTTGACTTGGTACAAAGGATCAACACAAGTACCCTATAAACATTGAAGTTTCACTTAAGCTAAAGAATTGTCAGAGTTGACAGTAGCAGTAATGGTGCTCAAAAGTGAATTGACAGGACCTGAGGTCGCCATAAAGAAAGAACGAGACAGTGCATCAGCTGCCACATTATCCTTACCTGGCTTATATTCGATAGTAAAGTCGAACCCCAAGAATTTATGTAACCATTTCTGCTGTTCCGGGGTCTGAATGGTCTGATCAGTCAAAGCCTTGAGACTTTGTTTGTCAGTGCGAATGATGAATTTGTGGCCCAAAATATAGTGTCGAAACTTTGCCATGGCTTCGGTCACTGCGTATAATTCCATCATATATGCCGGTTTATGTTGCATAGAAGTACTGAGCTTCTTAGAAAAATAAGCAATGAGGTGCTTGTCCTGACTAAGAATAGCCCCAATACCCGTACCAAATGCATCAGTTTCCAAAATAAAAGGTTTTAAAAAATATGGTAGTGTTAAAACTGGTGCGACAGTGATTGCATTTTAAAGAGCTAAAAAGGCATCAGTAGCTATAGGACTCCACTCAAAGGAATCCTCTTTGAGAAGTGCTGTCAAAGGTGTAGCTATTGAAGCATAGTTGCTGATGAACCTTCTATAATAGCCGGATAAGCCTAAAAAACCTCGAAGTTGTTTAAGATTTTGTGGAACCGGTCAGTCAAGGACATCCTTAACTTTATCCTTATCCATGTGCACACCCTCATGAGAAATAGTATGGCCCAAATAATCCATATATGTGAAGCCAAAGCAACATTTAAACCTCTTGGCAAACAAGGTGTGATCGCGCAATAACTGTAATACTTCAGTCAAGTGAGTCAAATGAGTTGACCATGTAGGGCTGTATACCAAGATATCATCAAAGAAAACTAATACCGATTTTCATAATTGAGCGTGAAATACATGATTCATGAGACTTTGGAACGACGTTGGTGTGTTTGAGAGGCCAAACGACATAACTAACCACTCATAGAGTCCTTGGTGAGTTCGGAACACCGTTTTTAGGCGATCTTCTGGTTTAACTAGATCTGGTGGTAACCGGAGCGCAGATCAAGCTTAGAGAAATAAGAAGCACCGTATAATTCGTTTAGTAATTCATCAACTGTAGGGATGGGGAAGCTGTCTTTAACAGTGATGGAATTTAAAGCCCGATAGTCAGTACAAAATCGCCAAGATCCTTCTTTCTTTTTCACAAGTAACACAGGGGAGGAAAAAGGGCTAATGCTGGGTTGTATAATACCCTGAGTTAATATATCATTGACCATGGTTTTGATTTGTGCTTTTTGACTATGAGGATAACAATAGGGCCTTACTTTCATAGGATTACTACCTTTCATCAATGTAATAACATGGTCTTGGAACCTAGCAGGTGGCAAAGATTTTGGTTCCTCAAAGACATCCCCAAATTGGTGTAAAATAGCAGCTATATCAGTAGGTAAAATTGATGGCAAGGCATTATCCTGAGGTACAACCTTATCAAACTGAAGGGTAAAAGCAGTTTCAATAGCATCAGTATGGTGGAAACATTTTATATGATGGAATTGGGCCTGAGTAGGACCCTTAGGTTGCTCCCCAAAAAGAGCCACAAAACTGTCCTTGACATAGAATTTTAATGACAGCGCATTATAATCTGCTATATGTGGTCCAAGGGTCTTTAACCAAGGTACACCCAACACTAAATCAACACTAGAAATAGGTAATAAGTAGGTAGGGATATGTAATGTGTTACCCTGAATAGTCACTGGCAAGTCTGCAATGTAGCCCATAGTAGTCAAAGAATTCCCGTTTCTAACCATCACTTGAAATTGAGCAGTAGATTGAATCAGTAATTGTAGAGTGTGAGCAATTCAAGGTTGGAGAAAATTATCAGAGCTTCCACTATCCAATAACACAGTCACTGCAATGCCCTGAATTTGCCCTTTGAATCTCATGGTGCCCATACCAGCAGACCCATTCAATGCATTCAAAGACAAATGATGCTCTAAAGTTGTCGTAGGAGGTGGTTCCGATTCAAATGTAGCTACTGTTGAAGTTGGTGGTTCCGATTCTTCGTCTTCTAGTTGGAATAAGAAATAGTGGCGATTGGGACATTTATGGTTAAGAGAAAATCGTTCATCACAGTAGTAACACAACCCTTTTTCACGGTGGAGTTGCATTTCGGCACAGGTGATGTGTTTGATAGGGTGGTCTTTTGTGGTTGGGTTGGTGGATTTGGGGGTAGGCAATAACGGTGGTGATGGAGAATTTCTGGTTGTATTTGTGGAGGAAGGAAAGTGGTAGGGTTTGGTAGCTAGAATATATGGAGGTTTAGTGCTGGTGGTGAATATTTGTCTTCAAATAGCCTAGCTAATGCGTAAGCGCACGATAGAGATAACAACATCTGGGCGATGACATCCCATTTGATATCGATTTTCAACCCACTGATGAAGGAATCAAGTGTGGCTTTAGGACTCAATCCTTCAGATCTGTTGGCTAACATGGCGAAGGCAGAATAGTAATCGGTAACGGTGGTTTGTTGGGTCAATTTGAAAAGGTTGGGCCTAGCTGCTTCATACGGTGATGGCCCAAATTCCAATTCTAATTCCTTAGTGAACAAGGCCCAATACTGAAAAGGCTGGTTGCGAGATATCATTTGAAACCACGGTACAACGTGCTTTTCCATATGAACGGCGGCGATAGTAAGATGGTGATTGTCCTGCGTATCATAATAATCAAAAAATTGCTCTGCCTTAAAGATCCAATTCATCAAGTTAGAACCATCAAAACAAGGGAAATCCAGTTTAATGCGACGGACCTGAAATGGTGTATGCGGCGGCGGCGGTGGATGGTGTGAACTACTGCTGATGGAATTTTGGTTTTCATGGAGGTTGCTAAGTTGGTTTTCCAACCTCTCAAAACGGGCCTGATCTAACTGACGGTGTTGAGAATATTCGTTATGCCGCCGGTCGGAATCGTCCAAAAGCCTTTGCAGTGCCTTGTTGATTTCGGAGATGGAGCTTTCCATGGTTTTCATACGGGTGTTTTCAGCCATAGGAAGGACAATGAAAACACCAAATGTAGTGTATTGATAAAAACAAAGTTAATATAGAAGAAATGGTACTGTAAAAACTGCTATTAAAATCAATGCAATAGTACAACTTTAAATGAGAAATATGGCTAAGCCATTTGCAGTAACAGTACAGAGGAATATAATTGAAAGATAGAAAAGCATAAAAGCTTGGAAAGAGAAGAGAGTCAGGTTTTCCACCACAAATTCCCCCCTCATCATTGCCAATAATTGATCTATTTAACAAAGTGCTTAGTGTATTTTCTGTTAGGGATCTTGGATCTCATTCTACGTCTTGACTCCTCACAATAGGGATCAATTGCCATCTGTCCTTTCTCATCATGTGACTTATTTACTGCAGTGACTCTTTTGTCCCTCTTATTCATAACAGAATACTTGGCGTTAACGAAATCATGCTGAACAACTTCAATTTGGTACAATAATAGAACACGAGACTCCTCAGTGTCGAAGAGAATCACTAAAAAATTCCTTCTTAGATCGTAACTCAATTAGAGGTGCCGCGATGCAATCACTTCAGAGCTTCTCTTAGGGGCACTCTTGTTGACACCGTGTCACAATTCTCCTCCCCATGTTTATGAAGGTAGCAATAACATTCATACACCACCTAAGGACCTTTGTCCCATGAGATATTCCTTACACCTTTCTCGTATTATGGGAAACAAACATGTTATTGCCCATCATGAATCCACTCATCATAAAAATGATTCATTTATCAAACATATCATTGATTGCAAATCCTTAAGTTTTTGGTTAATTCATTGAAGTTAGAGAACTATGACGGTATTAGAAACCATATTGATCACGTTTAACACCTGGACATTGTACATGATCATCACCAAGCTTAGGGTGCAGTGTAATACAAGTTATTTATACTGGGCATCAAAGAAGCTGCCATGACATGGTTAAAGGCTCTTGAAGACAACCCCATCAGTTCTTGGAGAAAATTATGTGATGAGTTTACAACACAATTACGTCAATTGAAGACATTTGCCTTATAGGAATTTATCATAGAGATAACGTGACACTTAAGGAGTACATTAACAAGTTTACCTAGGTGGAGGTTGAGGTTGGAGTAGCCAATGCCAAGATGAGTTTTTGTATTTTTGAGAAATATCTGAAACTAGAATGCATGTTTGGGGAAAGCTAGGCCTTGACAAACTAGAGAACATGAATGGCCTTCTCACTCAAGTCCAACCATACATAATTTATAAAGAAAATATGTTATATGAAGATATTGATATAAATAAGGCTTCAGGAAATGCAGGAAATGGAATGCAAGGAGACAACAAGTTTCGTGAAGATGGAGACAAGGAAAGGCATAAGGGACCACAATTCAGATTTTCTGAATACACCGTGCTGAACACCACCAAAGAAATAATCTTACAAGAATGTGCCAATATTGAGTTCAAGAAGGTTAGAGGGTTAAACACCCATATGTCGTGAAGGAGTCAGCGTAGAAAAATAAATCAAAATGTTGTAGGTTCCATAAAAGTTTTGGGAACGACATAAACAAATGCATTTACTTGAAGGATAAAATAGACGACTTGATTAAAAGGGGAATACTTGGTAGGCACACCAAGAATGATGCAAGAAAGTGAAACTATAAGAGACACAAGGATTTCCTCAAAAGTCTAGTAGACAAAGTCAATCCTCACTTAGAAGCGTTCTCCTTGCCGGGGTAGTATGATGCTAGAAAGACAATTGATGCTTCAATCATGTCATATATTAAGATTAGAACTCTGCTGACAGACCCCATTGAAACTGGTTTAGTGAAGGGAAGAGCACGCTCGTACTTGATCAAATATGGAAGTTATACCATAGAAGTCTTTCCACTCTATTACAAAATGTTTAGAACCTGATGAATCCAGAAAGATTCTTGTCGAAGTGCACAAAGGTATATTTGGGCAAAACCTCGGAGGAAGGTAATTGGTCAATAAATTCCTCTAAGAAAGATATTATTGGCATTCAATGGTCCAAGACGTTAAAAAGTACGTGATGAAGTGTGAAAGGTGTCAGAAGTGCGAAGATATTCACATCGTCTATCCTTCTAAGGTTAACACCTTAACTACACCATGGTCATTATCCTATTAGAGTATGGATATCCTTGGAAATTTCCTATTGGATCTAGGGAAATTAAATTTTTAGTTGTGGTTGTAGATTACTTCATCAAGTGGATCGAATCTAAGGTCTTAACAAAGATCACAACTATAAACATTCAATAATTCTTCAAGAGAAACATCTTTTCCAGGTATTGGATCCCCTAGTTCATCATCATGGACAATGATACCTAATTAAAATACAAAAACTTGAAGAAAATCATTCAAGATCTTGGAATTAAGCACCTTATCATATTATTGGAAGACCCTCAAACCAACGACTATACATATGTTGCCAATAGAGTCCTACTAATGGGACTAAAGAGAAAACTGAAAGGGTCTAAAGGCATCTGGAAAGAAGAACTTCCATGTGTCCTCTAGGCATACCACGTAACAATTCGTTCGGCCACTATGGAAACACCTTTTATGCTAACCTATGACATTGATACCGTCATCCTCGTCGAGGTGGGAGAACTCAATTGGAAGAAGGAACACCCCCTCCTTAACAAAGAAAACTCATAAGTGATTGGGGAAAAGCTAGACTTCCTAGATAAAAAGAGATGTTTCGACACCCTCACTTATGCCGATGTCAAACAAGCCACAACAACCAAGTATTATAGGAGGGTAAATCCCATATAATTATATCCCATCAACCCTGTACTCTTAAGAGTTGACATACGAGGGAAGAACGACGAAAAAGTCAAGCTTGTGCCAAACTAGGAAAACCCATACCATATAAGAAACAATACTGGAAAACACCTCTACAATGGAAACTCTCAATAGGGAACTTATCCCAAGAACATGGAATTCAAGCAAGTTGAAGCGATATTACAGTTGAGTCACTTTCATACTTTGATTTATAGATTATGTGTAAATTCTCTACAGTGTAAACTTTTGCAACACAAGTTTAATAAACAAAACTTCCCCAATATTTTTTGTATTATCATTGTGTGAATGACATGGTAAAGCTTAAATCTTCCATGTTGGTGCTAAACCTTGAACATGAAGGAAATGTTAGAGAAAAAGGAAAGCGAAAAACACCCTAAACGTCGAACATGTAGGTGACACACAATCAAACCTCAAAAGAGAATGTTATGCATGAATAAAGACAACATAAACTTCAAATGCGTAGGTGGTGCACTAGGCTCACCTTATCATGGTAGCTAGTCACTCAAGATAAAAGGCGGTGATGCCTCTCATATTTCGGTATTGTGCCAAGTTTTCACTTGAGGGTAAGGAAGTGGAACATACCCTTGGTCGAGTGTACTCTATAGAGACGTCAAGTAATTAACCGGATACAACTTCCCGAAATGGACACAAAGAGGAAGGGATAATAACCCCAAAATGGATTCGGGAAAGAGCACATATGAAGTGACAACACTCTAAATTCATTAAAATAAAACTGATTAATGTATTTTTTAGATAATAAATGAGACTCTATGTGAATAAGGGAGCAAAACAAGCACACAAATTATGCTAAAATTAAAATCTATTCAAAAATAGAGAACCAAAATTGAAAATACACGTGTTAAATTTTGTTCGTAGGTGCTCAACATGGTTATTTAAAGAATAAAAAAAAGTCTAGGAAGCCAATTAAATGCCGAGGGGAACAGATTTCCCGCGATCTTTTTCTCAACATGAATCTCTTTTTGGATATTTTGATACCAGGGCAAAGAAGTTCTACTTGCGTCCTAGCAATCTCCAACAAATCTTGCATACTATTTTGGGTCGGCCAAAGGCCCAACTTGATACAAGCTCAATTCGAATAAGTCAATATATAAAAGTCAACTCACATGAAATTCAAGGTACACTCCTCTAATATCCATTTCTTATTGTACTCATCTTAAATCATGAACTGACATGAATGTTGGATGCGCCACCATATTAGAGACCAACACCACCAGTTCAGGATCCTTCACCATTGATGCTTACCAATTTTGGTTCCACAATGAAACACATACATTTGTATATGGTATCTAGAACAAATAAAATACTTATTATGTAGAGACTCATTTTAGCGTCCGCCTCCATAAACAAACCTTGGGCCTTATCTAGATCTTTTTCATATTTGCTCAAGACATATTCCTTGTCTTGTAAAGCATTCTTCGATTCCTCCTCGGAGATTTCATGTCCTTCATTGTTTTGTGGCTGGTGTTAAAACTTCGCTAACCTAGACCAAGGAAATATATGTATCAACCACAAACTTTTGGACCATACTCAATGAGTCATCTTTTTCTTCAATCACCTTTTCAACCTTCTTCACATTTTTTTATCAAAAAATAAAGAGAGCCAAATTTATCTACCTTCTTAAAATAATCTTCCAATAGCTTTATTGCATCACCTTGAGGAGTTTGCTCTTTCCAAAGTTAGCGAAATCCAGGCGCTTCCCTAAAGTATCCCTTTCATTATGAAGCTTTCCCAAAACCATAATATCCACCTTACAATATCCCCATAGGACAGAAAGGTGGCACCCATATAGATTTAATAAGCGATCTCTGTCATTATCTCTCTACGGGAAGTCTCATTCAAGTTTGTCAAAAAAGCATAATCATATTTGTTCGAAATGAAAATTTAAAGGTATTTTGTGGTCACGGGCCCGGGGCTGACGAAGAAAGATTGAAACTTGAAGAAAGGATGAGAACAATCACCCCCCTTCAAGAGACAACCTCTTATGAAGCGGTCCATCTTCAACATGATCTTTGTCCAAGCTCCTCTTATTTGAATAATAGTAACTGTTTTGAAGGAAGAACTTTCATTAGAATTGTTACTGGTTTCCCTTAGAGTGAGGGTTTCTTTGTTGGAGAATCTTTCCTTCCAACATCATGTTTTGGTTTTTTAAACCCCTTCTTTATAATGTCATTCTTCTTCCAGGATTCACCCACACTACCAGGTTGATTCTACACCATGACATTCTCAGATTTAAATCCCAGAGAGTCCCCTCAGAACCTACTGTTTTAGCAATATCCATGACCATAGTCTCAAGATGTATTTCAGATACGACCGACAGGGAGAGCATAACCATTTCTCCCTTCTTCATCAAAGACATCATATCAATGAAATCCATAATATCCATAAAATAAAGCAAGTCATATTGGTCATAAAGAAAATAACTTGGCAGACAAATTTTAAGTAATAAAAATTTACGAAAGGACCTATCCTCATAAAAAATGGGTTTCCTCTCATCACTGGTGCCTACCTCGACTACCAAAGGGTCTCAATGTAACATTTCTTCTTCTTAGGAGAGTCAACACCTTTAGGATCCACGTCTTCAATGTCACCAAGTGTCACACCCTGATTTCGTTCGGACATTTTAGACTCATCTGATACATGTCCATTTATTAAGTTTCGTATTTTTTAGTCATATGCATTTTTATCATCAAATAAAGTCGCCATAATTATGCATATGTGGATATATAGTAAACAAAGTCAACATAAAATCAACATTTTACATGTTGAAGAATTTGACTAAAATTGCATTTTTTTATGCATTTTAAAAATAAATAAATTCATGATCATTTAATTTATCACCGAAATATTCATTTGGATTTTGTTAAGCATTTTTATGCATTATAAAATAAAAATCAATGTTCCTAGAAGGTCCAAAATATGTCTTATTTGTTACATCACTATTCTATGCATATATTACATTATTAATCCATGCATATATTACATAATTATTCATTATTTAATTAAATAAGTTTCTAGAAGCCACTCACTGCTCTTTGCATGATTCTTAAACAACCCTTTTTAGAGCCTATAAATAAAGCTATTCTCATTCACAAATCTCACCACAAATCATTCACTAAAGTAAGTCAAAACTCTCTTCAATTTTCTCTTTATTTTCTCTCAAGACATTTCTTTCTTTTTATTGAATAGGTAGACTTTTATGCTTGTTCTTTTTTTAATTATATAACATCTTTAATCTTTCTTTATTCATCACCATTTTGCATAGAAACTCAATTGATTTTAAATCAAGAGTTTAAAAGGGTTCTTGAACCTTCATAAGCAAAAGTGATTTGTTGTTGCTTAATGACTCTTATGTTTATTCTTTATTTAATTCTATTGTTTTTTTCATTTTTGCTTTACTTAATTAGTACATTAATCATCACTATTTTGCATGGAAAAACAATTGACTTTAAATCAAGAGTTGAAAATTGTTCTTGAACCTCCATAAGAAAAAATGATGAAATGGGTTTTTAATTTTTGTTTTTTTAGTTTTTTTTTTTAAAATTTTGAGCATTCCATGTTGTACGTAAGGTCGAGTAGATGAATTTTCATTATTCATTTGCTTGATTCCATGAAAAATTGAGCAAGTTATGGCCAAAAGAAGATGAACAATGGTTGTTGTTCATAAGCAATTTCTAGATTCAATCGTAGCCTGACACATGTTCACTCCTTTTTTGTTTGGCTCTCAGCTAAGCCCAGGTGCCCTTTCGACCTTTATTTTTCTACTGTTTTGCTTTTTACACACTGTTTGGCTTAGCACCCCACTGCTTCTTATTTTTATTTCTTTTCTTATTTTACTTATTTTGTTTAGTTATTTTATTTTCGATTTTATTTTTTCCATGCACCTATTAATTTTCAATTGCTCACATATTTAAAAACACAAAAATTATTTATATTTAATTAATTCATATAATTAGTTAATTAGTACTTCTTTTATTACTTTCTTTTTATTCTTTATTTTGTTTTATTTCACACCTTGTGCTGATAATGCATCATTCTTATTTTATCATTTCTCTCATGTCATTTATTTTTACTTATGTATTAATAATTCATCCTCTCTCCTTTTATTATTTATTTATTTTAGTTAATTCATGATTGTTAATTCAAAAAGACAAAAATAACCATTAAGATTAATCTTTCAAAAATGATAAAACCCTTGATCCAACGTCAAGTGGTACTTTCTTATTAAAACCCTTGATCCAACGTCAAGTGACATTTTTCTCAATAAACTTCAAAACACTCAACCATATCTAGGGGTGCTCATGGATGGTTAATGTTCATAACCAATCCATAACCATAAATAATCCATATGTTATAACCGGTTATTAAAACCAATTCTCATAACCGGTTTTTATCTTTTAAAATGGTTATAAACTGGTTATATCCATAACCAATTTTATAATTAGTTTTGAATTAATTTTATTTTAAAATTTATTTTTTCAAAATTATAATATTTTTTTAAGAAAAAACATTGATGTTAAAAAAAACAATAGTATTTTAAAATTTTAAAAATAAATAATTTTTTAAAATTTTTTATTTACTGAAAAAAATTAAAACAATATTTCTTTTCAAAAATAATTATTTTGTTTTAAAAAAAAATTACTTTTTTTTCAAAATAATTTTTTTTTTGAAAAAAATTTTCAAAGTTTTTTTTTAGTTAAAAAAATTGACTAATTTGGTTTTTATTTTGGATATGGATGTCTAAATTATGGATTTGGTTAAAACCATATTAAAAATATATCCAAAATATGGATTTGGTTAAAACCATACTAATAATTAACTGGTTTTTAATAACCGGATTTAGATATGGATATGGATTATTTAAATAACCGGTTTATTGAGCACCTCTAACCATATCAAAATACTTTTAAAAAAAGATGAAATAATTCTCGATTCAATGTCGAATCCATTTTAGCACCCTTGTAAGTCGATTGCTTTTTAACATCGCCATCAACCTCTTGCACCTTTCTTTGGTTGTGGTTTCGTTTACTAGGAGCACCCTTAGGGCTAGGATCGACCTCACCTCTTTCGCAAACCCTTGGTCCAACACCAAGTGAAACCCCCACATACTTTATCCATATACCAAACCCTACCCCAAAACTTATAAGTTGAGTGTCTTTTGCCTCACCATCGACCTTCATCTACACCATTAGGTTGTCCTTTCTCCAATCGTTTTGCACGCGAGTTCAAACCTTGATCAACATCGAGTATTTTCTTCAAATCAAATCAAAACATTTAGCCTTTTTCTTAATTAAATTACGAAAGAAATAAGTTTTTGGAGTCTCACATTCCTAGAATTTTTGAACGATTGCTCTTGAGACACACACCTTGAGTTGTTTTTCGTTCAGTCTTTCGTTTCTAAAAATACTTGCCCTAATTACTTGGACAAAAGAGGAACCATTAGAGTCTAGCATTCCATATGGTACCTTTGAACAATCTTTGGAAAGTTCATTATTCATCGAACATATTTTATAATTAATTGAATGAAAAAGGTATCGTTGGGATCTAGCATCCCGATAATACCCTAATTAATTGGTTCTGAGACCCACGTCTCGTTCTTATCAAATAATCGCCATTCTCCTTTAAAATACTCAACCAATCGAACCTTAATTTCTCTCCCCATGCGATCAAAACCCTTAACATACCCTAATCCAATTCAAATCTTTCCTCAAAAAGACATTTGTCTAATCCTTTCTAACGCATACAAACTTATGCTTAAGCCTCCCGCGAGTAAGCAAGCCAGATTTTATCGTTAGAATGTGATCTAGACACGTGTTCACCCTTAACATACTTTAATCTATCAAACTCTTTGTCGAAAGGACATCGTTTAGTTCGTTCTAACGCGAACACAAACAAACACTTTAAGCCTCCCATTGCGAGAACAAGCAACGTTTAACCACTAGAATACGATCTAAATACTTGTTCACTAAAAAATACAAACTAACAAACCGTAGTTCTATGAACTATGAATGCTTCGATACTTCATTCTTGTCCAAATGAAGATACGTAAGCACAAGGGCCACAATCCTTGGCGAGCTACCTTTTTTTTTCTACCTTTTGTTTTTCCTACCTTTTTTCTTTCCCACCTTTTTCTTCTACCTTCTACCTTTTCTTTTTCCTGTCCAAACCTTTTCCCGTAGTCTGAACTACGGATGCTCTGATTTATAATTTTGCAATGAGAATACGTAGGCATAAGGGCCCTAATCCTTGGCTAGCACCCTAATATAAAACCACTCATTCCCCTTAGTAATTGAACTCCTTTTTCTCTTACATTTCTCCTTACTCGCTTAGAAGAAAACAAATAACATTAACTAACATTCATCACAAATCGAACTAAGAGGTTTTCGTTGAGTACAACAGACATAGAGGATGCTAGTACCTTCCCTTTGCGTAATCGACTCCCAAACCTAGAATTTGGTTGCAATGACCATGTTCTTATCTCTCAAAGGTTTTCTCGATATTTTCCTATTTCTTCATTGGAATGTATAAAGTTTGGTGGCGACTCTGTTTGAACACTTTTTTTGCGTCCCGTTATGAATGTCGTACTTTTTTCAAGGTGCGACACCAAAGTCATTCTAAAATTTGGTAAGAGTTCTCTTCACATATAACTCCTCATCAGACAAGTCAATGGTCGTGTATAGATATGTCGCTGATGTCACCAAAAAATGGTTTCGTGTCAAGAAATTTGGGAATTTATCTTTACATAGTGGTAAATAATAGGAGTATAGGGAGGGTATGAAGAAGACCTTGGAGATATTTGGTCGTCATCTAAAACTCCTTTTTGGATCACATAAAGACTCTCATGCGCATCATAATTAATGGGTGTGACAAAGAAGTACAAATCTTTAAATCCTTTGATGTTGTCCATGAAAACGTTAAAAATCTTCTGACCTTGTTTGAAGGAAATCAACCCTTGAAGAAGACTAGGGACAACAAAAGTTCTCATAACATGAAACAATTGAATGAATAACATAAGTGTAAGAACATTATTCTTGTATTTTCAGCAATGTTAAAATACTTTTCTTAAGCTCAAATTAAAAGTTGTAACTCTAAGAAAGTGATTCCAAAATGATTCATGTTGCCAACTTCAAAGTAATTAAAAGGAAGGATAGAACCCGTCATAGAGAACAAGTATTCTTGCAGAGGCAATCCACACATTTCATATTAGCTATATAAACTTTTCTTTCTTAGGACGGTTCACCTGCCAATTTGAGGATGGACCCATATCCCAGTAAGCAAAATCCATCTTTTCTTCATTTGTATACGATGAAGGAGTTATCAAAATCTCTTCATCTACCCATGAATGTTTCTCAGCATCCCTAGGAAGATTAAGAGTTACTGTCTTCCTTCTCCCCATACATGTTTCACTGTTAATAAATAAAAAATGTCTACGTTGAGTTTAACATCTTGATTGATCTGCTAACCACCATCTAATCTCACCTTTAGTGGGTTCACGATTGAACGAGAACGCCTTATACACTTGATGATAGATTCAGTCTCCTGTTCCTCCAAAATGCTCCTGACGGGCACCAAATGAGCCATCAAAACTTCGCAAAAGGCAAACCCCCAACCAACCTCTCTCATCTCTATCATATTGAGTACATGTTCTCTATTGTCTGGGTTAATCACTCATATATTTCTAACCTCTGGGTCAATCACCTCTTTCTCAGTTCGAGATGATGCATCATTAAGCTCTACATCCAAAATGGGCCATTACTGAATAACTAATAAGAAAAAAGAAAATACATATCTTTTACTTTAGTGTAAGTTCTGAAGATTCAAGAAAAAGGAAAGAAGATTCAAGACAAATGATGCAAAGCTCATAAAAGCTTCAAAAAAAATTAGAGAAATAACTAGAATTAAATATGTGAAAATACTGAACCACCATAATTTTTTTAATTTTTTTCCATATATGTGAAAATACTGAAGTACCCTTAATAAAATTAAATATTTACAACTTTGCCACTTGACCCTAAAACTTTTGTTTGTTTGTAGACCCACAACTTTTTAAACGTCGTAGTCTTTATAATTTATAGTATTTTGTTTTCGTCATAGTTATTTTATTAAGTTAACTCTATTTGTAATTCATATAAAACTTTAACATTTTATTTAAACTTTGAAAATAGTTTCTTCACACTTTTAATCTTTATTTAATTCCAAAAGCACATTTGTAAGTCAATTTAGCACGTCTTCTTGCAAAACAATATATACTTAACCTTATTATTAATTAAACTCTAATTACAAATTAAAAGACTTCGAATAAATCCAAAGTCATTAATCTCTCATGAAACTTACCGTTATGATCAACAATAATTGCTTCGCCATAATCGTGAAGAAACCAAAGTTACATTCTAAAACTTACCGTTATGAAAAAGCATTCTCTTGATCTCATTGTTTTATTATTATATATCTCTTTATTGGATTTGGATACCATGCTATCTCTCATGTTTCTAATCTAATGGTTCAGAATTTATAATAAATAATTAAATAAAAAAAATCATTTAATAGGAGAGAGAAATGGATAAGTAATTTGTCTTTGTTATTTAATTATTCATTATAAATTCTGAACCGTTAGATTAAAAACATGAGAGATGACATGATATATAAAAAAGGAGAGGATCCAAATCCCTCTTTATTTGCTTTAACCATTTAAGTAAATTTTTATTTACTTCTTTGAATTTTTTTTAGTACTAATGTATTTTCTCAAACGTTTAACATAAAGTGTTTTTTAAGATTTTTCGAGTTTAATCGTGCAAATGAATTATAATTTGTGATTTTTTTTTATTAAAAACACCAGTAAACAGCTCCTTGTAGGAACCAGATGAGCTAATAAAATTTTGCAAAAGGCAAACCGACAATCAACCTCCCTAATATCTGTTCTAGTGGGGAAATGTTCCTTAATGTCTCGGTTAGGCACCTCTAAATTTGCCACCTCTAAGTCACTAGTGCAGGAAACACTTTTTACATCGGGCGTAAAACACTTTTTACATCGGCTCTAGATGCGATGTAAAGCCAACGATGTAAAAAATCAAAGACATTTCACATCGGTTTTCGGTTCGATGTGAAATGTATTTTTAACATCGGCTGGAATAGAGGATGGATGTAAAATTATGATTTTTACATCGGTTGGGAGGCAGAACCGATGTAAAAAATAATTTATTAAAAGGGGTTTTACATCGGTTGTGAGCTAGGTCCGATGTAAAAAGTACATTTTTTGATTAGTTTTTACATCGGTTGGGAGGCAGAACCGATGTAAAAAATTAAACCTATAGGATTTTACATCGGTTTTCTATAAGGATCGATGTAAAAAGTCTGCTACTTTCATAACAGTTTTTTCTGTATTTTAGCCGAATCGAGGTGGAATTCCTGTAATTTTTTGTGGTACCTAAATTTTCATTTTTTCCAACATCACACAGAGACCACCTTTAAGTCTCTATTTGGTATCAAAATTTTCATATTTTTTTCAACCAACCTGTTAATTTCATTGCACCAATTTGTTATCTAGGATGCACTTCAAAATTAACAATTCAAAAGTACTAATCTAGGATACACACAATTGTACAACATTATAATTATTTTTAAACGGTCGACTACTACAACAAGAAAACCAGTGAAAACATACAAATATATACAACTAAGTTTCAGTAGACAACACCAAAATCACATTTGCTGACAATTCTATATAACTCACCCGATAAAGCTTAATTTTTATATAACTCAAAGAATTTTTTTGCCCAACAGAGTCTCAAATCATACAAATCATCTTGTGTTAATTCTGTTGGGTCATCAAATACCTACAATATGTAAATAACAATATAAAATTATTTGAAAAATTAAATTAAGTTGCAAACGCAAAGTAAATAACAAAGTAAAGTTATTTTTTTAACCTGCATCCAAGACTGAGTTATATTGGCAGAGACAATATCCAACATATTTTTCATAACATAGTATTCACAATCAATAGAGTTATGTTGTTGTCTTGTCTACAAATAAATGATATAATTAGTAAATACTTATGGTAAAATTAAATATATAGAACTATAATTTACACCACACTTACTTTGGGTTGTAGCCATGTAGCCTTTTTTCTATTGCCATTTGCCATTGAATAAATCCCAAAAACACTAATTCAGAAAAAAAAAATCCATATAAAGCCATATAAAATATAAAATTACTTTGTAACAAATTATGTATATAGGATATATAATAAGTTATAAATCACATAAAAGATAAACTTACTTTGTAACAATTTTCTTCATGGTTTAATTAAGTTCCCGATGAAGTGAACAAAGGACGACCACATTATTTTCTCTCGGACAAATGATGACTAATTGCCAATGATCTCTGTACGTGTGTAGAAATACAAAAGTCACATAAATATCTATGCTATCAAAATTAAAGAAAAAATAGAAAAGACAGTTGCATACAAACTTATTCATGAATAAATGGTAGTAAGTGACACACTCTCTGTTCGTCACGTAACTTATCTTGTATGTATTTTTTTACATTTGCTTCATTTTTTGGCACATTATCAACATATATACACCTAGCAGGGTCCATAAATCCATATATTTCTGATGTGGAATTATCAATACATAAACGATGAATATACCTGAAATTTTTTAAAATAAACATTATAAAAAGTGATAAGAGATATAACATATTAATAGATAATGATAGTAATAAAAAACTAAAATTGTACTTACGTGCACCAAACTTGCAGAGTAGACACATCAAGCCAATGAAAACCCACAAACAACTCTTTGATACACTTAGCTGACATATAAAAATTAACGACACTCTCACAATGACTTAAATTAATTTCCAAGTGTGTGTCACCCATTTTCAGAACCACGAGTAACAATCTCTGAACATCGTCCTCCACTTCTTTTATGCTTCCTTTTGCAGCTGAACAACTTCCTTTTCCGCTTCCATCGACAACTTCCACATGTTCAATGCATTTCTTATTTTCTGTGCTTTGCGATAAACCGATAGACCTAAGTGTCTCCATAAAAGATTGTTGCATGACCTTACACTCTTCAACCAACTTTTAATCAAAATCAGCTCTAAGTTTTGCTTCCAATTCAGATGAAAATTGTGCAAGTTGTTCTTTTACATCTATATGTTGTTGCCGTGAAGACGACCTTCCACAAAAAGTGCTAATTTTGTGGTGTTTTCCAACACCACGAACACGACCGCCATGCTCAGATGTTCCAATGGCTGCTGTTAAGATATCATTACGTCCATCCGGAACAAAGTCACCCTTTTCAGCTTCTTCAACAAGAGAATCCTGCAAAATTTAAAAACCAAAACTATAATTTCAATAGTTTTTATCAATCACAACTATAATTCTACTTGAAGTATTTTCTAAATGTTACTTACAGTTTTCTGAACAATAACTTGTGTAGAATGTGATGTGTATTCTCCCCCCTTTCTTTTGTCGTGCTCTCTTTCATATTTCATGGTGTGACGGTAGAGATGGACTACCTTTATCATCTAATGTGGAATCATCTCTCGATAATCTCCTTTCACTTTTCATTTTCTCCTCAAGCAAGCGATACCCTCCACGAGATAATACGTGTGGGTATACATTCCTAGTCACACTTTCCATTCCATTTTGACTTTTTTGCTATTATAAACTCAAAAAGTTATTAATCACTAAACATATAATAAAAATGTCATGCACTAAATATATATAAATCCTACTAACCCTAAATATATACAAATGCGCTTGAACAACCACCTCAATACTTAAGCTTTTGACCTTTAAACCTTGTGTACCCACACCCTCACATCTTCCATCATGACGAGACTTGAGAACCCCTACAACATCCACATCTGACAAATAGTTTGAACAAAACTCAATTGCTTCTTCTGCAATGTACCTCTCAATAATCGATGCTTCCGGACGGTGTGGGTTTTTTTGTATACCCTTTTAGGATCTTCATGTATCGCTCTGTTGGATACATCCACCGTAAATAAATTGGACCACATAATCTAATCTCTCTTACTAGATAAACAATCAAGTGAACCATAATGTCGAAAAATGAAGGAGGAAAATACATCTCTAATTGGCACAAGATAACTGCATCCTCATTTTCCAAATCATCTAACTTTAATGGATCAATGACTTTACAACAAATTGCATTGAAAAATAAGCACAATCTAGTTATAGTCTTCCTAACATTGTTAGGCAATATCCCATGAATAGCCACTGGTAGTAGCTGTTGCATTAAGACATGACAATCATGAGATTTTAAGCTAATTAATTTGAGATCTTTAACTGATACAAGTCTCTTGATATTTGATGAGTAACCATGTGGAACTTTAATACTTTGTAAACAATCGTAAAAACTTGTTTTCTCTTTTTTAGACAAAGTGTAGCAGGCAGGAGGCAAATATATCTTGTTACCTATATGTTGTGGAGTTAAATTTTCTCGTATACCCATCAAACCCAAATCTAGATGAGCATTATAACCACCTTTTGTCTTGCTTTGAATGTTGAGAAGTGTTCTGATTAAACTATCACATACATTTTTCTCTACGTGCATCACATCAATACAATGTCTTACATCAAGACTAGACCAATATGGAAGATTGAAGAAAATCGACCTTTTTTTCTATATATTTTTCACAGTAGATTGCTTTTGATACTTTCCAAAGACAACATTAATACTCTGTTGTCGTTGATAAACTTCTTCTCCAGTTAAGGGCTTTGGAGCAATACCATGCTCTTGTTCCCCATTAAAAGCTTTTCACAATCTACGATATGGATGATAACGATTCAGAAATTTTCTATGCCCAAGATAAACAATCTTCTTTACTTTTTCAAGTTAATGGTAACATGTGTCTTTTTCACATATGGGACACGCTTTATGCCCTTTAACTTTATACCCAAACAAATTGTCATATGCTGGAAAATCGTTGATGGTGCAAAACAACATGGCATGCATATTGAAATGTTCACCAGAATACGCATCAAAAACATTCACCCCTTCCTCCCACAACATTCTTAAATCATCAATTGGTGGACTTAGATAAACGTCTACGTTATTTCCTGGTTGTTTTGGGCCCGAAATCATCATCGATAACATAATATATTTACGCTTCATGCACAACCTAGGAGATAGGTTGTAAATCATCAGGAGAACAGACCAAGAAGTATGTTTAGTACTTAGATTACCAAACGGATTCATTCCATCAGTAGAAAGTCCAAGTCTAAGGTTTCTCATCTCTTTGCCAAAATTTGGAAACAAAGAATCTATTTTCTTCCATTGCAAAGAATCAACTACATGGCAAATTTGTCCATCACATTTTCTTTCTTCTGCATGCCATCTAAGATTCTTTGCGTCATTTGCATTAGCGTATAGTCTCTTGAACCTTGAAATTATTGGTAGGTACCATACTACTTTCGCGAGAGGACCCTTTTTGACCACCTCATTGTCACTAGTATCACCATCTTTCTTTTGTAGTGTGACGCCTTGCACTTTGGACAATGATTATAGTTTACATACTCTTTTCTGTATAATATGCAATCATTAGGGCATGCATGTATCTTTTCATACTCCAAACCCATCAGACACAATAATTTCTTTGCCTCATAATAACAATTTGACATTACGTTACCTTCTGGAAGCATTTGTGTCAACAATTCAAGCAATTCGGTAAAACTTTTGTCAGTCCATCCATTATTCGCCTTCAAATTAAACAATTTTAATATGGCTGACAAACGTGTAAGATTTGTGCATCCTGGGTACAAAGGTTTATCCTTGTCACTGCATAAAGTATCATACGTATGTGCTATCTTAAATGAATCTTGTCCAATATCACGCATCATGTCTTCCAAACGATCATCCATTTCTACGCTAACATTATCTTTTTGGGACACATTTGAATTTTCTAATACTTCACCGTGCCATATCCATTGTGTATAACTTTGACAAATCCCTTCACAAATTAGATGATCCATGATTTCTTTCTTATTAAGTTTTTGTTCTTGATTTGCACAACGAACACATGGACATAGACAAAGCAGATGATTACTTTTTTTAGCATTACTTTTAGGAGGAGGAAGATTTTTTTAGCATTACTTTCATCAAACTGTAGAAACTCCAATACTCCATTTTCGTACTCAGCACTTAATCGATTGGCTCTCATCCAACTACGATCCATAACAAAAAATTTTCTAACAAATTTCTATTACTTAAAAATTCTATTACTCAAGAATAAAAATTCTATTCTTAAAAAAAACTATTTCTAACAAATTTCTATTACATACAAATTCTATTACTCAATAACAAAATTTTTATTCCTAACAAAAACTATTCCTAACAAATTTCTATTACTCAAGAATAAACCAGTGTCAGAAACCAAAAATACCATAAACCATTGTTAGAAACCAAAAATATCAGAACTAGGAAACCAAGAATAAACCAGTGTCAAAAACCAAAAATATCATAAACCCAAAACATCAGAACTAGGAAAAAAACCAGTGTCAGAGATGCAGTAATATACAGTTACCGTAATAAAAAATTGGAGAGGAAACCAAAGAGTTGTTGTAGTGGAGAAACTAGCACATGTAACGAAGGAGAGGAAGAAGATGAAGTGATTTGGCGACGCGATGCAAAGATGAAACAACGAGATGAGAAGATACGACGACATGATGCAAACACGAACGGCGCGATGAGAAAATGGTGTGAAAAAAGGAACAACGACGATGGAGAAAAGAGAGGAAGAGTGTATCGAGTGTGTGAGAACAACGGCGCGGAGAGAAGAGAGGAACAACGTTTCTGAAAAATGAAATAATGAATTCTGCGTTTCTGAAAATTATATATATAAGGGTTTTTTACATCGGGCCATACCCCAACCAATGTAAAATGTCAGTTCAATACATTTTACATCGGGTCACTCAACAGAACCGATGTAAAAACAAATTAATTTTTTTTTGTTTTTTAAAACCTTTTACATCGGTTTTAAAGTACCGACCGATGTAAAAACTTGTTTTAATTTTTTAATTTATTTATTCCATCCGTTAACTTTTTTACATCGGTTTGGAAACTTGGATCGATGTAAAAGACCAATTATTTTTATAATTTTGTTTTATTATATTTTTTGTTAGACAATATTTTACATCGGTTGGTTTCCAAAAACCGATGTAAAATCAATTATAAAAAATCTCATGTTATTTACGAAACTGCCACCTTGTAATTTTTTTATTAGTTGATTTTTCACATCGGTTTCGTATCCAGACCCGATGTTAAATCCCTTATAACAAATTTTCTAAATAATTACGAAACCGCCACCTTGTTAAAATTTGATGTAAATTCCTTTTTCAATTACTTTTTACATCATATCTTTGGAAACCTGATGTAAAATCATTTAATCTAATGTCTTATTTTTAGTAGTGAGTTGATCACCTCCGCGTCGGCTCCAGATAATGTATAACTAATATCTACATCTTAAATGGGGCATTACTAGAGAGCTAATGAAAATCAAAGAAGAGAAAGAGATAAGAAAACATGTACCTTTTACTTTAGTGCATCTTTTAGAGATTCAAGAAGAAGGCAAGACGATTTAAGATAAATGATGCAAAACTCAGGAGAGCTTCGCAAAAATCGCATAAAAATCATGAGAACAAAGAAGGAAGTGTTATCAACCAGAAACAAAGGAAATTAAAAAGTGAAACTCGATCTTAAAGTTCCTAAAATATAAGCATTGAAGAGTGCCAAGATCAACAACCATGAATTAATAGATGATCAAAAGTTACATCCAACGACCAATATATATCCACGCTTATGCAATGACAATCAAATGTACTCAAATGGCCTTAGAATCGTCATCTTCCTGTCCTAGGCACATGGAAAAACATGGAAGCCTTCCTTGAGGAAATGTTTCAGTTGGACAATTAGCATTAAATACACATCTTCTCACTTAACGCTACAATAGATCCCCTTTCCTTCCCAGGGACATCTCCTCAACAAAACCTATGTTGAAACCATTCTTAAAAGTACTACTTCAATATTCCCCATTTAATCACTAATAGCAGTACTTAAGAGCAACTATTCCAACCTAGTCAAATACCCTATACAACAGTCCAATCCAACCAATATTCTTCACTAACTGACGAACATACATAGCTCCACTTTGGAACTTCACATAGGAGTGCACATTATGTGCCCATATCTATCGTTGATCCATATCCAACAGTGTTATGCATCTACGCCAAATAATCTAGGACAGGTTCTAACTACCACCTCTATGTAAACATGAATCTGAGTTAGAGATGTCAATTTGCATCTCTTAGTGGGGATCTGTGCGGGATTTGTAACACCCCAAATTTATTGGAATATTCATTTAATTTATTTAAATAAGAATATTCGCATTTTGGTAATTTTCGGTGGTTGTTGTGAATATATTGGTATTATTATTAATTTAGATAATAGTATATAATATGAATATATAGGTATTATTATTAATTTAAATAAATATAAGTTAACTAAGGGTAAATTGGACAATTGAGGAGGAGTTAGTGAGGGTAATATTGGAAAGCCAATTTTAAGGCCCAAGGTTATGTTTAACAAAAAGATAATTGTGATGGGATTAAGATTCATTTTATTAGACCTTGAAAAGAATTAAGGCCAGAGCTCTGAGGAGGAGGTTTGAGGCAAAAGTTTCTAAAAGTTTTCTGAAAGATTTGAGAAGGCTTAGAGTCGGCAATTAAGGTATGAGGAGTATTGCCTTCATTGTTTTCAATGTATAATTTCAATGTATTTAAAGCCGATTTAAGGGTTTAAAGGGTTTGAGGCTGATTATGAGATAAAGGGAATTTGGCCTTCGTGGCCTAAATCTATTATTGAGATTTTAACCGTAGGGATTTATTTGGGTTAAAGGAAATTAGGCCTTCGTGGCTAAAGCTCTGATTTGACATTTGTCTAACCCTGTAGAAAAATTGGATAATGAGGAACTCTAATGATTGTGGTGTAGTTGTAAGGATTTATGAGATTTAGAGCGTGAGTAATTGGCCTAATAAGTCGTAGATTTTGTGCCTTTATCGCCGTAAGACCTTAGGGACGATTTAGGGATGTTTTTGGGTTATTGGGGAAGTGAATCGTGGGACTTTTGGGTTGATTTTAGGTTCTGGTGCGTAATAGCGTTTTGCTGTCATCGCATGTTCGCACAATGAAGAATCCTTCGCACAATGAACGAAGCTCGTCCCAGACTCGCATTGCAAAGAATCCTTCGCACAATGAAGAAACTCGCCCCAGACTCGCACGACGAACTTGCTAGCGAACGTAACAGAGTTTTGCGAATTCTGACCTTGTGCAGTGATGCCTTAATGTTTTGATGTTGTGATTCCTTTGACGAATGAATATGAGTATGACTGTGAATTTTATGTGATTCGTACATGATTATATGATGATTCCTATGATATAATGATTGACGAACTATGATGATATTTCCATGAGTTTTGATGATTCTATGATGACATGATTTTTGATGATGATGATTATGATGAATGATGATGCACCTATGATGTTATTATGAGGATGATTATTGACGTGTGCATCATGCATTCATGTGCATTAGGACTTCGGTTCAGGACCTTAATTTCTTTGGTTTCAATCCCATTGTGCGGATGTGAGGTATTTTGAAGTGTTCCGGTTCTCGAGTAGAATCGATCCTATTGATGAGGATCTATGGAGGGTTGATGACCCAGTGTCCATCGAGCTGTGATGATTGGTTCCACATGCATTGAGTCTTGTTGCATTTGCATTTATGAGATGATCTTGAGTAAATTTATGATGTTGTGGCCTTTGATGTCCATTGATGAATATGACGATGTTGAATATGAAAATGACGCCATTTTATATGTTGATTTTCTAAATTGATTATTATGAATCGTTTTACTCACCCTGCCTATTTGAATGTTGCCTCCACATAAGTAATGTGCAGATGACCAGGTTTAGCTGTGGATGCCGTCGATGGCTTTTAAAGTTTTGGGTCGTTGGCCATGGTGGTTGACTTAGAGGGTCATACTCTAATAATGTAACATCGGGTTGGGCTCTTTGAGTCAAACCTTATTTTATTTGATTCGGTTATTTTGCTTATGTTCCCGTATAAGGAAAACTTTGGATTATGCCTTTTTGAGTTCTGCTGCAACTTTTGATATCTTTTGAGAAAATCCGTTGTTTACGGAGCTTTGACTTATATTTGATTTATTGGGAAATGTACGCCCTTTGAGGTGATTTTTATGGAATTTAATATTTTACTCTGATAAATGTGAATACTTTGCCTTTTATTTTATGGGGTAGAAAAAGGTATTATAGGATTGCCCTGTTTGGGGCTCCAAAGATCGGGAATTACACCCCGCTGGGGCGGGTATGGGGAGAAAAATTTCTCCGAGAGCACTTCAGAGACGGGGACGAGAAATACATCCCACGCCCCTCTTATTTTTTTAGTATAGTTGATTTAATATATATATTATATATTTTACATTGGGTTTTTTTGTCATTTTGTTTATGTTTATTTTTAAAAATAAATAAATATTAAATATATAGTTTATATTATGTTTATTTTTATATTGGGTTTCTTAATTTTCACTTTATTCAACTTCATGTAATCCACACACAACCTCATACTACCCTCTTTTTTCTTTACCAACAACACCGGAGCTTCCCAAGGCGATACACTTGGTCTCACAAATTTCTTTTCCAACAACTCTTCTAATTGTTTTTTCAAATCTGCTAGCTCCGATGCTGACAACCTGTTTGGTGCCATAGAAACAGATCTGATACCAGGGACAGGATCAATAGTAAACTCCACCTCTCTCTATGGCGGTACATCTGAAATATCATCTGAAAACAATATGGAAATTCATGCACCACTTGCAACTTATCAATCACAGTTTGACTCTTAACAGATAATGACGCGAACAACACAAGTACATGAGCTTCCTCTTCCAAAAATTCTCCCAACTCTCTAGTAGACAAGAAATCAGCTTCTTCCTCATTATCAAGAGCAAGAAACCTTTTCGACTTGTTATAACAATTGATATGAACATGATTGAAATCCAACCAATTCATTCTAAGAATAACATCAACTTGTTACAATGAAAGGAAAACCACGCTCATCCTTAAGAAACACGTCAGGATACACAACACACCACTGGCCCATCTCTAGTAAAAACAACGCCTTCCCCTTCACAAGGAAGCGAACAACTAGAACACCTGACCGTCTTCCTTCAAGGATCGTGCCATTTTGCCAACTGACACTATCCTCGAATTCGACCTCCATCTGGATTCAGGAACAACACAACATTCTCAAAACAGTTGAAACAGCCAACACTGCACTCTCGCAGGCAACATCACGATGTCTAATCTCTCTACAGTTGAAATATCCATGAGAAGCAGACGCTTCTCCCCCACTTGTTTCATTCCTAACCTGTAAATAGAAAAAAAAACAAGCATCGACAACGTTTTCACACACGTGTCGCATACTACGGAACAACCACATTTAAACAACCTGTCCGGACGACCCGACTTGCTCTAATACCACTAATGTAACACCCCAAATATACCCCTCATATTTGAATATAAAACAGTGAAAATTCGAAATTATATTTAGGATGTCACATAAAACCATAATCTACTACTCATATACATGATATGTAACACATGCAACTTTTAAAAATTATTTATACCAACTACAACAACCAAACATGTTTGAAACATAACTTTTATTAAAACAACAGAAGCATCAAAATCAAATAATTATTCATAATATAATTATGATTTAAAAATAAACATAAGCAACTACAAATCTATAGATATCCAAAAATATCTATCACAACATAACAGACATAACGTTCCATAATCCCGGTGTTACACATCAAACAGAAGAGGTGAGATATCATAATTATATTAAGGAAAACATGATAATAAGTAAGCAACAAATTATTACATGCACAAACACCCATTCCACAACATACATTCACACAACCAACACAACCAAAATCCAACTCAACAACAAATACAACTAAAATGCAATGTAATGAGACCCACAACTCGACTCAATGCATGTGGTACCATTCGATTCCTATTTCCGAACTCGATCCCTATTTTAGAATCACAATTTCTGCCAGAATTTCCATTATGTCACTCACACTCCACACGGGCACACGACTTCCATGATTGCTCATACCCCACATGAGCACACAATCACCTCAACAATAACACGCTTCTACAACTAGAATCCGGATAAGATGCTCACACCCCACATGAGCACACGACTTATCTCACAACTCATGCAATTATGAAATACATGATAACAACAACAACGACCATCATCTAATAAATGCATCATGCCATTACAGGCTATAACACAACATGCCATACCGTCCAACAACAACGACATACAACATAGTAAGCATCTACAAGGCATTTACAATTATATCACACCACAATATAACAATAGTAATGCATTTAACCTAATAACAACATAACTATTTAACTTCTGTCACCGAAGCTATTTTTATATTAAAGTTCACCATATCAACTTTCTGACGCTTCGAATGACACTCGAATCGGGCTCCCAGAACAAAAGTTATGAATTTCTGAATATTTTTCAAAATTGGTCTCAGTGTAACTGGTTACTCAAAATGAGGTAACCGATTACACCCCTTGTAACCAGCTGCTGCCACACAAAATTCACACAGTGTAACCAGTTACCTAAATTAGGGTAACCGATTACACCCTCACATTTTCCCCCAAAAAATACATTTTAAGAACAGTGTAACAGGTTACTCCAATCATGGTAACCGATTATACTGTATGCAAAATCACCTTTTCTGCAAATTTTTACACGAAAATCAGTTTTGAGCCATTCCAAAAACCTGTTTTCCCCATAAATTACTTGCACAACATTTTACTATGCAAATTTACTTTTCCAAGCATTTAATTCCCCAGTCTTTCCGACTCTGACTCGTGATCACACACAATAACACAACATCGACATCAACGATTTCTTCAAATCATAATTCCAACAGAAACAACACAATGAATACCACAATCAAACGTCGAATACAACATCAACATACCATACAAAATTCAGAATTCAAAGATTCAATTCATCAACATACAATTACAACAATGTTCATAGCATAGAGAGAAGAGAAACATACAACAAGCATCGAAATAATCCACCCACCATTCATCATACTAACCCTTAAAAAATTAGAACCTCACCCTTACCTTAGAGTTCTTAAAATTATTCCACCTCAACAATAGAGGCTTCTTTCTTCCTCCTTATGCCCTAGAATCTTTCTCCATTTTTTCTCACTTTTCTCGATTTTTCACTATTTGATAACTTCTCCTCTCTCTCTCTCTCTCTCTCTCTCTGTATCTCTCTCTCTCTTCTATTATTATTATTATTATTATTATTAAACCCACTAAATTATATAATGATAATAATAATGGCGCTAAATATTTATTTAAATAATATTTGCCTCCTATTATTTAATTAAATATATAAAATTAAATATATAGTAACTAATATAAATTAGTTAGTCTTACTCACCACACCACCAAATTCTACACTTTTTGTCACACACCCCTCAACCCTTAAAGTTTATAATTCTAAGATCACTACCATTTACCACAGGGTACCCCAACACACCAAAAACATTGATAAACACATATATTCACCATCACATAATTAAATTACGGAAAAATAAATAAAATAAGTCGGGCGTTACATTTCAGTTGGACAATTAGCATTAAATGCACATCTTCCCAATATCATCCCACTTAACGCTACAATAGAGCCCCTTTCCTTCCCAGGGATATCTCCTCAACAAAACCCGTGTTGAAACCGATCTCAAAAGTACTACTTCAACATTCCTCACTAAATCACTAATAGCGAGACTTAAGAGCAACTATTCTGACCTAGTCAAATACCCAATACAATAGTCCAATCCAACCAAGACTCTTCACTAACTGACGAACATATATACCTCCACCCTGGAGCTTTGCATAGGAGTGCACATTCTGGGCCCATATCTATCGTTGAACCATATCCAACGGTGTTCTGCATCTATGCCAAGGTGACGGGTTCTAACCACCACCTCTATGTAAACATGAGTCTGAGTTAAGAATGTCAGTTTGCATCTGTTAGTGGGGATCCCCGCGGAGATTGCTCCGTTCAGTGCCCCAAAGATGGAAAATTACACCTCCGCGAGGATGGGGATGTAGAAAAAAAAATCTTCCGAGAGCACTTCAAGGACGGGGACGTGGAATACATCCCCGCCCCGCTTATTTCTTTTAGTATAGTAATTTAATATATAATTTATATTTTACATTGAGTTTTTTTGTCATTTCATTTATGTTTATTTTTAAAAATAAATAAATATTAATATATTTATTAAGAGAGAAAAATATAAATATTAAAACCCTAAAAAAAGTTGAAGCGTTCATTTTCTTCTATCAGACTCATTTATTTATTTTTTCTAACGTCAAACCTCCATTCAACTTCATCATCAAGCTTCTATGCCGCGCCTCATCATCGTCCATCGTCTCCTCTGTATCATGTGCTACCATTATTCACAACTCTTACAATTACATCAATAGGATTTATTCTCATAAATTTGTTCATATAAATTGCTTATAGAAAAAAGTAGGATCTGTGGGAAACGAGGATAGGGATACAAACTCCCCCGTGATAGGAATTGGGGACGGAGACGGGGAATGGGTTTAGGGGTGGGGACAAAGATGGAGAAATATCACCTAGCCAATTGACATCCCTACTCTCTAACTCACATCCATATATTATTCTCATTCGCGTTAACTTAATCCTTAGAATGCAAATATTATATATATATATATATATATATATATATATATATATATATATATATATATATATATATATATATATATATATATATATATATATATATATATATATATATATATATATATATATATATATATATATATATATATATATACTTTTTAAACAAAATTATTCATTATAAAAAAATTATAATTTGGGGACATAAATCTAACTAAAGAGGATCAAATACTTCTTTTTGTTTATTTGTAGCCCCATAACTTTTAAATGTCGGTATCTTGTTTTGCACTATTGTCATTTGTAAGTGTTACATAAAAATCAATCGAATATACTTATTTGATAGTATACAATATAATATACAAATTAAATTCTATAAAAAAATTAAAATAATATAAATTTAAGGTTTAAATACACTTTTAGTTTGATAGTTGGCATATTTTTGATTTTAGTTTCTGTAATATTTTTTTTAGTCAGAATTTCTATATTTTTATGTAAGTTTTTTTATGTAAGTTTTAATCTCTAAAATGAAAATGCACAGGTAAACTGCAAATTTTGTCTTTGAAAACTAAAACCAACAAAATGTGAGAGACTAAGATAAAAAAAAAGGAAAATTATTTAAGCCTTAAATTTAATAAATAATTAATTTAGTCTTTTAAGTGTCCTTACTCTTCATTTTAAATATACAAATATATAATGCTACCCTCATAGTATATTTCTCTCTATCTTCTAGATAACAGGATTCAATTGATAGATTTTACAAATATGCTTTAGGAATTAAATGAAAGAGAGTTCGTAGTTTAGGTAATAAACTTAAAGTTAAAGATTACGAAACAAATATACTTAACCCCGTGATTAATTAAAACACTTCGAATAAATCCAAATTCGTTCATCTCCCCTGAAACTTACCGTTATGATCAACAATAATCGCTTCGCCATAATCGCGAAGAAACCAAAGTTACATTCCAAAACGCATGCGTTTTAACCCTTTCATCACTCTTTTCTCATTTCACGGGTTTCGTTTTCTGAAACCTCTCTGTTTCGCACACAATTTCCCTTTATTCAATTACGCTTTCTTTGCTTGAAGTTTTGATTCTGTGAATACTGTTACTGAAACTACAAGAAGAAATGGCTCAAGAATCGCAACAATTGGATCCGAACAAGAATGAAGTTATTCGATTGGAGCGTGAATCTGTTATTCCAGTTCTTAAACCTAGGCTCATCATGACATTGGCAAATCTTATTGGTATATTGCTTCTGAATTATTTTCTAGGGTTCGGCATTGCCTGAATTTATTGTTGTTATTCTATTGTGATTTGAGTGTTTGAGTTTGATATGCAGAACATAGTTCCGATCGAGCTGAGTTTTTGAAGCTCTCCAAGAGGGTAGAGTATACGATTCGAGCTTGGTACCTTTTACAATTTGAGGACTTGATGGTATTATTCTGTGATTGATTAATTTTTTAATTTTAGCCTATGTATAAATTGTGGTTGTTGAGAAACTGATTCGTTTATGTTTTCAGCAACTCTATTCCCTCCTTGATCCTGTGCATGGGGCACAGAAGTTGGAACAACAGAAGCTAACTTCTGAGGAAATTGATGTACTTGAACAGAATTTCTTGACGTACCTATTTCAGGTACTATCTCTAGTTGATGCGTTGTGAATTACTAATTTAATGTAACACAGATTTGGAAACTTGTCGAAAATTATGGTATTAGTATAAGAGAGTAATCTGTTGGAAACTCATGGAAAGGGACGGAAAGTTGTGAGAAGGCTTGTGTAACTTTGTTTACTAACAATGGTAACGGAAACTAAACAGAAGCATGCTTCTAGACACTACATGTATACTATACACCTTGGCATTTTTGGTGATGTGTGTGTGTGGACATGTAACTCTCTGATGGATACCACAGGTAGTGAAAACTGAGAAGTGAGATTAGTGAACGAAATTCTTCACCTCCATCTGTTTTAATAGAAACTGGAAAGAACTGAATAGAAAGAGAAACGAAGGAAGAATAGAGAGGACTCTATATTTTTATTCTGTAATTGAAAACTTTGTTAATGATGATTACAAGGGAATGAGTATTTATAGGGAGAATGCATAGAGCCTTTTTCACTGTGAAAATGTGAAGCTGGTAGTTGTAGCTTCTCATACTCAACATGAATTGTTGTCACGCTTGGGCTCAGTTAGTTACAATGTACAGAGCATTATAGCCGATTGGCTTTTCTCGGAGGAATAAATATGTCAAGATCTATATACTTGGATTTGCATGTAACACAGGGTTATGTGAGAGGGAAACAGAGCTTAGATTGTCACAAAATAGGAGAAGCAAATTAAGGCGAATAAAAAAAAAAGACTAGCCCAATCAATAAGTTCAACATAAAATAATTGAGGTCGGTTGTAATGTATAATTACATATATCTTGCAGGTAATGGAAAAGAGCAACTTTAAGATAGTGACTGAGGATGAGATTGAGGTTGCACATTCCGGCCAATATCTTCTCAATCTTCCCATTTCTGTCGATGAATCTAAGGTTTGTGCGTAATATATATGTCCCTTTAATACCATTATTACTTGGGATGCTTGATTTTGTTTCTTACAATTGCCAGTTTCTGTTTTATTTGGCTAATGAAGCTTGACAAGACACTGCTGAAGAAATATTTTGAAAAGCATCATCATGATAACCTTCCAGATTTCTCTGATAAGGTATGGCTATGAATCCAGCAGTCTTTTAATGTAGTTACATTACATTCACTGAAGCTTAGTATTGGACCAGAAAATATGTAATTCCTTGAATAGATAAGAAATTGTTTTGCTCCTCAAACTTAAGTCTTTATTATGAATGGGAAGCTAACACATCCTATTGGTTTAGTACGTTATCTTTCGGCGTGGCATTGGAATTGATCGGACAACTGATTACTTTGTCATGGAGAAAGTGGACATGCTCATTGGAAGATTTTGGGCTTATCTGTTAAGAATTACTAGGTAAGCAAACTCCTAGACTGGAAAATTAATGTTATAGTCGATGCTAACAAATAATCCATTATGAGAAGTCGATGTATTGATCATTATATCAGTTTGTCTCGGTAAAGCCTTTAAAAGGTCAATGTCAAATAATTTCATGTTTGCATTAATCAAAGTCAGTATCATCAATTCCATATACGCAAGAGCATATCATGAAATATATACTTGAGAATGTACCACAGTATAAACAGCATGTTTCTTGAGCGTTTTTTTCCTTTCATATTTCCAGAAACATTTTTAAGGCCGTGGTTCTTACAGGTTGGAAAAGATTTTTTCAAGAAAGTCAAAGCCTAATAAGAAGGATTCAAAAGGCAATGAAATGATCCGTGAAGGAACTGGGGATGACTTTTATGTGGAACGGATACGTCTTGAAAACATGCAACTAAGGTGTGTCGATGTGTGAAAGTCTAACTTTGAATTATAGGCAAAAATCAAAGTGCATCCTACGTTTGTAACAAATTATCCTTTACGTTTTTTTTTTTTTTTTTGTTTCAAATTAGTTCTTTATATAATACAACTTTTGCATCGTTACCATTTTCTATCCAAATCTGCTAAAATGAGCTTATGTGGCAATTTCATTTTTTAATGAAATTTTAATAAAAAAATAAAAAAAATGAAAAGAAAAGTTGAACAAGTTCATCATTTACATTCATCATCTTCATCAA
The DNA here is from genome assembly GCA_963859935.3 of Lathyrus sativus. Taxonomy (NCBI): domain Eukaryota; kingdom Viridiplantae; phylum Streptophyta; class Magnoliopsida; order Fabales; family Fabaceae; genus Lathyrus; species Lathyrus sativus. The sequence continues at coordinate 542,415,652 of OZ012737.1, forward strand.
TTAAAACCCAGATTTATTCACATCACAATCAAAAATTTTAATGAGATTGTTTGCTGCAATTTTCAGCTCCCGTAATTTACTCGGCAAGACCTTGATCCAAGAACCGACATTTGATAGGATAATTGTTGTCTACAGGTAGATATTCCCTTTTTATCTTAAACTTCTATCAAAAAATTTGAAATCTAATAAAGAAATTGTTTTTCAGGAGAGCCAGTACCAAATCTAAAACAGAACGAGGAATATTTGTGAAGCATTTTAAGAACATTCCAATGGCTGATATGGAAATAGTTCTTGTGAGTTATGTCATTTGTTGAACATTTGAATAAGTTCCAATTCTTATTATCACTTAATAACTTTTCCATCAACAAACACAGTCGATAACTTTAGTTACCAAATTCTTAACAGCCAGAAAAGAAAAACCCCGGATTAACTCCAATGGATTGGGTCAAGTTTCTTGTATCAGCAGTTGTTGGACTGGTCAGTTTTTCAACCTAAATTGAACATTTCTATTTGTTTTCATCATCCTGAACTAATGCATCTAATGTTCTTCGCAGGTTGCTGTATTTAGTTCACTCGAAATGCCTTCGGCTGATTGGTGGGTCATATTTGCTGTTCTTTCCACAGTAATTGGTTATATTGTCAAGACATATTTTACGTAAGTATGTTAAGTGCTCCTGTTTGTTGAAAAGTATCTACTTATAGCTTTGAAACTGGATCTATTTTTAATAGGTATTAATCTAAATATATATTTCTAGTCATTGATTTGTTTCGATAAAGCTTTCGAGGTATGTTTGACTGTTGTGGCCACTTTTTTTTTCTCTCTATAGATTCCAACAAAACTTGGCTCAATACCAAAATTTGATTACACAGTCCATGTATGACAAACAACTAGACAGCGGAAAGGGTACACTTCTTCATTTGTGTGATGATGTCATTCAACAAGAAGTAAGTATTAGCTTCATGCACTTGTCCCTTTGTTATCAAAATAAATGAACATTCATTTTGACATATATATTTTTAGTACGCTCTTGTATTAATAAGACAGTGCTGCCTATTATAATGCTCTTAGAGTTTAGGTTTTTTTCTGTGTAACAATGCACCAGCCAAACATCTAATCTAACGGCTATTAATCTGAAATTCTTCCAGGTCAAAGAAGTGATACTTTCATTCTTTATTCTAATGGAACAGGGTAAAGCTACAAGACAGGTTTGTACATGAACACAAGATTCTAACATTCTTGTTTTTTTCCCTCGATCCACCCCCTTTTTTATTTAGTAGTTCTATTTTTAACTTGGGAAAACAAGTTACGGAAGTACTTAAATTAGCTGTATGGTAATTTGAACCAGGATCTCGATCATTGGTGTGAAGAACTAATCAAAGAAGAGTTTGGGGAGGAATGTGATTTTGATGTGGATGATGCAGTTGGTAAATTAGAGAAATTGGGTATCGTCAGTCGGGTGAGATTCCCTAAAATTCTGTCATTCTTATCTAAGAATTGATTAATATTAATAGCATTTTTTCCTTCAACTTTGTTTTTATTATTTTCATTTCCTTTATATGTTTCTTTAAGATAGAATAGGAAAATCACAAGGTTTGTTTCCTTTATAGTAGTATCATTGAACCTTTGTTTCTTTTTGCTAAACTTGGTAATTTTGATTCCGGGGGCAGTTTGGCCGAACATTAAGTTTGGAGCTTAGGTTTTAAATTTACAAGCCAAACTGGTTCTGAACTGATTCTACCATTTCAAAAACTGACTGGTTCCCTTTTGTAAGATCACACTTTTGTAATCTTACAAAAATAGAAAATGACAACTCTTGGAGTTTAGGACCTACCTAACCGTATAACACTGACTTACAAAGGGAGGATTATTCTAACCTATCTCACGCACAAGACTAGATGTGTGAAACATGGATTAATATGTGGCTAGAATTACATACATCTGGACAAAAGTAAAAATGTTTTGCCGAACCATATAAACACAACTATTATTTTTTGTGAAGATTTTGATTTATTTGTTGACTGGTGATTCGTGTTGGAATTCAGGATTCTATTGGTAGATATCAATGTGTTGGACTCAAAAGGGCTAATGAAATCATTGGCACCACCACTGAAGAACTTGTGCTCAAGGCAAGACAGGGAAACCTTACTACTTGATGATGGCGTTTACTAAATATGCACAGCAGTCTTATGTACATGTTAGTGTTGGTTAATAATGATAATCCTGAGATTAGTAGTTAAATTTTTTCTTTAAAAAATGCTAGACTGCTGTCTTGTCTTTTAGATGGAAGTTCTTTTACATTTCTGCTTTCTGCTTATCAACTTGTGTATTTGTCATATATGTTGCCTTTTATATAACTTCATCCTTATTCCAATTTTTCTGTATTACTAAAACCTAGTAATACTTGGTAGATTATGTTCAAGCTTTAATATATAACTAGTAAAAAACACACCGCACGGGTATGGCCAATGTACGCTCATTTGTTCACAAATTTAAGAAGTGGTAAAGTTGTTTATTGTTCCAAAAAAAAGTTGGTGTTTATGTCATAAATAGTGATGTATACACTTAATAGAAAAATCGGAGTCAAGATGAAAAGAATATGCATGGAATAAAACTTAAATATGTTTGAGGAAATTAGACGTTAATGAAATATAGTTGGTATAAAGCCAACTTAATTGTTTTTACAGATAGTATGTAAACATAAATAAGAAAGCTGACATAATCCAAACTTAACGGAGAAATTAATAAGCATTGACTAATGATTTGTCTTGATCAGAAGAGAATCACTAGTTGGCCACACTCTGTTGGGCTGCTGCCTGTTCACCGGTGATAAGGAGGAGGAGAGGGTGTACCTGCAAGGCATTCTGATGCCAAAGTAAGTATTTATGGGCAGAGTGATCACAAGTATAGAAAGGGGTAAGAAGTGAATTACTTGACCCTCTTGTGAAAGAGGGTATTTATAGAGAGACTCCAGCGCTGGGCCAACGGTCGCCTGCGTTGGGCTGGATTGTCAGGCCCAACACAGGTAACTGCTAGGGCTTACGTGGCGTAGTGAAGACCAGGACGTGGTCTTCGCCCTAGTTCAACTGTCCCGTGATCTCCGAAAAGTGTGTTTGATCTGCTCTTTCGGAGGTTGGCAGTTGGTCGGTAACGTGTCCCCGCGGAGGGGAGCACGTGGAGAACGTGCGGATGACACGTTGATCTCCCCGCGGAGGGGAGCTCGTGAGGTTCTCCGAAGGTGTGTTGTTCTTCCCGTGGAGGGGAGCACACGAGGGCGTGGGGGAGACATGTTGTCCTGCTCGTTGGCATGAGGATTCTGTCCGCGGAGGGCTGTTCTGTCCGACGAGGGACCGTGGTTGGCAGCGCCTCCCGCGGAGGTCTTGAGGCACGTTGTTCTGCTCGACGGGAGCATGTCTTGCCTGTCGAGGAGTCACGTGCTCGACCAACCTGCTTAAACCACATTGGGCCTTTATCGTACATCATTGGGCTGGACTGCGAGGTGAGGCCGGGACCCAGGCCAGAACAACTAAGTTTATGTTTTAGATATTTTTGATTATTTTAGCCTTTAAAATTTTGGATGGATCATCAATGACTATCAACTAACTCTCCAACTTTGAGTTTGCATCTTTCGCGAGCTCATACCAACCATGGAGGCAACATTTTGAGAACCCCAAGTATTCCAGAAGCTTTAACCCATGTCTTTAAATGTTGTCCCATGTGTATTGTCTCATACTATTCATCTCATCTCGATGATAGTCTGCATATAAATTTGTATATATAAAAAGAAAATAAAAAACGAAGGGATGAGATGTGTTACGTCATGTAAATGCTATAATATCAACAATGAGAAGCAAATAAACACAAGGGCATATGATCATATATGAAACAAAAAATCATACAACGTCCCAATCTAAGAAATTTTGGTTGACATCTTTTAATAGAATGTATGATATCGCAATATTTTCTTCGTTTTTGATGATTATATTTGTAATTTCAGGAGTAAAATAGTCTTTCGCAACACATTTTGTGATATACTACAACAAATAAGTTATTATTAAGTAGATATGACATCTAAGATCCAAGTATTTTCAATATGCTAAGGACATCCACTTGACGAACTTGCTCTTAAACTTCTGATATGATAGATTGACATAGTATGTCAAAAATGTATGTATAAACGTAACAAATTGTAGTTGTATTTTGAATAGAATTTCATAGTGAATAAGAGAGGAGAAAATGTAGCGCTTATCTCAAATTTGAGATTTATGGCCAACTTTGTTTTGAAATGAGAGCTTTTGATTTGGTGGGAATGAAAAGATTGTTAGTGTTTCATACCACTTCAAATCTGCGCGGCCACTGTAAATATAAGATATTGTCTGATGTGTGTGAAAATCTTCACTAATTTGTTCAGTTAAAAAAGGGACAATGTTAAGTTGAAGAATGTGAGGGTTGTATTTAAACTATCTTTAGTCTCTATTTTCAAGCAATGTGGATTTATTTTGGTCAGGTGTTTAAACTATTTTTAGTCTCTATCTTTACTCTAATATTGTTGTCAAATGAATGAAGAGTAGAAAGAGACTCTCACCCTCCTATAGGTTTTCTCATCTTTTACACCATTGTTGATACTGTGAAATATATGAAATTCATCTTTTGTTTTGTGCTGAAAATTTTACATGATGTGATGATATGAATCTGTGTTATTGTTGTTGATGTGTTGTTGGTATTATGAACATAACCTTAGATTCATGATAAAGTGATGGATTAGGTGTTTAATTAGTGAATATATGATGTATTATCATGGTATGATATGTATATGTTATTTTCTGTTTGATTTGGGCGATTGTGGGGGTCAAAAATCGGAGCTTTGATAGGATTCCGATAGTGGAATTTACGTTTTTTGGTTTTGCTGTTCGAGCATCCGCGCTTACCGAAGACCCTGCAAATCTGCGCTTAGCGCAAGAAGATCCCACCCAGTGAATCCACGCTTAGCGAGGATGACAATGCATAGTTGGCTATTTTCAAATCAATTTTTAGAAAGAGTTCTATTTTGGCGAATGTTTAGTAATGTTAGGTACTAATTAACATCGTTTGGCATTGTTTGGTGATGATTGATGAGTTGGTGAATAAAAAAATTAATATGCTTTATGAGTTGTGTGAATATTTTGTGAATGTATAAGTATGTGTTGTTGAATGCTTGTATGATTATGAATTGGCGATTCGTAATTATAAAGCATAATTAGACGGTGACATTATTGGCAAGTATGTGGTTCAAAGGGGGAACCAGTGAATGTTTATTACATTGGTGCAAATATTGGTGATGGGATTGTCCAGTAATATAACTCTGACATCCAATTGGTAAGTTGGTTGGTACCACATGCATTTGGTGATAAGGAGATGAGTATATTGCATATACATATGTACTTATGATTTTGTGATGATTGTGATTGTTTTATAAATATGTTGATGATTGTTGAGAGTTGTGAATGCCATGACCGAGTTGATGTTTGGTGTGTACTGTCCTTTATTACTTTCGCACCGTTAACATATTTTTAGCGTATTCTAACCCATGTTTAATTTTTTGTGGTGTTTTGTAGTCTCTCGGGATACAAATAATCAGGTAGAGGAGTAGTTGTTGATTGAGCTGGAGGATGACGTTGAACCCTCTCCATTTATTTAATGTTTTTCGAGTTATTAAGTTTTCATTGAGCTCTGATCTATAACAATGGGAAGAGTTGCTTTGTTGCATGATGTGTTCTCTTATGATGTTTGAATCATTTTACGAAGTACTTATTTTGAGACATAATACATGTTTATTTTGAGTTTTGATGTTCCACTTCTATTTAATATGTATGATAAATGGAGTAAAATGCATGTCATTAATGTGTAACACCAATGTTGTGTGAAATTACATATTTTATTTTCTTAAATCAAAGGTGTCGGGTTTAGGGTGTTACATAGTTGGTATCAGAGCAGGTCGGTCCATTCGACATAGATTATGTGAATTTGTTTATTTCTTAGGCATACGACATGTGGGTGAACACTATCGTTGATGTCCGTTTTTATTTCCTAACCGCTTGCCAACATGAGTGGGATTGAAACAATTAGGGGATGAGTTTATGCTTCTCTGAGATGTTTCGGGTGTGGAGGGTTGGTTCAGTGTACCGCTGATTGTAAGAGTGTATGTTTTTGGATGATGTTGTGTTGTTTCCTGAACCTGAAGAGAATACGGATTTGAGATTCATGTCTGCTGCAAAGGTGAGAAAAATACACAAGAAGGGGGGTTGAATTGTGTTTTCCATTTCTTTAGTTTGCATCGGATCAGAGTTCAGAATCTAAACTGGTGTTCAGATTCTGATTATACGTTGCACCAGAATGTTAACAGAAGCAAATAAATAATAACATAACACATAGATATTTATACTGGTTCCTTCCAAATGAGAGTGGTCCAGTCCCCTTGCAGCATAAGAGATTTTCACTATAATCAAAATATGATTACAATCGCTTATGCGCTTAAGCATAAAACTTTTCTTTGCTCAGAACCTCAGCCTGAGGCTTCCTGCTTAAACCCCTCAGGTCCAAGATTTATGCTAAGGTTCCACGAATTCAAGACTTCCTTGCTTAAGCCCCCCAGACTAAAGACTTCTGCTCAGACCCTCGGTCCAAGACTTCCCTGCTCAGATTCCACGAATCCAAGACTTCTACTCAATCCCCCCAGGCCCAAAACTTTCTTGCTTAAGTTCCACGAAGTCAAGACTTTCTTGCTTAGGTTCCATAAACCCAAGACTTCTGCTCAAGCCCCTCAGGCTCAAGACTTCCTTGCTCAGACTCACAGTCCAAGACTTCCTTGCTTAAATTCCACGAATTCATGACTTCTGTTCAATCAATAATTGATTAAGACTTTCAATACTTTAGCACATAGTAGGAGACTTACTTGGCTCAAGCTTCTCAGTAAGAGACTTTACTGCTCAAGCACATAGCAAAAAGCTTTATCTAAACTACTAAACAATCATGTTTAGCAGAATAGAAAATAGGGTGTATTTGATACAATTATCAGAGGTACATGGTAATCACCTTAACAAATATCTCTAAGCACTTAAGATTTCTAAAATATTTAATGTAAGAAATCTTAAGGCTTATTACAATTTACAACATATAACAAAAAATTTGCATACTCGATTGCGTTGCTTATTGTATAATCTTTTTATTCCTCCATCCAGACAGAAGTGTAGAACATTTCTATCCTTCTGGGCTTTCGTTCTATATTTTCCATTTTGATTTCTCCCTTGTTCAAGTCTTCAGTTTGAATCTTCAGTAGCTTATATAGCAGTTGTAGAAGACTAGCCATTGGAAGAGATAACTTGAACAAGTATATTTGTTTCTCCATAGTACAAAAGGAATTGAAGAGAGATACACCAAAAGAACTTAATCCATTGTGCAACATGTTTCACCATTGCGTCTTCCATGTAATGTTGTACTATAGAGCCGTTGAGAGTAGATATCCATAAAGCATGTTAACTCTTCTTGAGCCTTGTGAACTTAGACTCTAGCTGACAAACTGATCTAACAATGTAGCTTGCTTTCTCCGGTACAGATAACTTTAGCTTTATCACTAATTTTGAATGATCACCAGAAGCTAGTTACATTCACCAAGTGTAGAGACAATATGTTGCTTCTTCTGATGTTGAGACCTTCAAATTCAGAGTCTACGTCAGATATCACTTAGAGAGTGTTCTTCAGATTCTACACCACCATAAGCTAGTAATTCAGCTTCTCTCAAGTGCATCCTTATGTATCAGATTCTGAATATACAACTTTAAGCATTAGAACCTGCATACTTGGAATACACATTAGGGACCACCATTGTTCTTTTAATACTTTGTTATCATCAAAATCCAAGGAATATATGTCATGAACAAATCTTGTTCTGACATCTCCTCTTTTTTTATGATGACAAACATAAGTATTTAAAGGACAATGTTGGGCTATTTTAATTTTCTTAGCTCCATCAGAGTTTGAGGTTTGTAAGCTCCCTATGACTTAGATAGTTCAAAGGTTAAGGTTTGTAAGCTCCGCCTAAGTTCTATATTTAAGAAAACTAAAATATATCTTAATTTTCTTGGCAACATCAAAGTACGAGGTTTGTAAGCTCCCCCTGAGTCTAATAGTCTAAGGTTGAGTTCTATAAACTCACATAAATGTAAGTTCAGAGTATGGGGGGAGGGGGGTGAATTAGGCTTTAGAAACTTTTTTCGGTTTTTAGATGTTCTTGAATTTTTCTTCTTTAAGTTCTTGGTGATGAAAGCAGTAAAAGTAGAAAGAAAAATGAACACGGAGATTTATAGTGGTTCCCTTCACAATTCGAAGGTACTCCACTCCCCTTTCCACATGAAAGAGAGTTTTCACTATAGTTTTAGAAAGTACAACCTATCACACCATCAACCGGTGAGGCCTACAATCTAAAACTAATCAACAACTAGTGTGCAAGAACAATCCTCTTGCAAACACTAACCCTTGTGTCCAACAATCCTGGATCACAAGTCACAAATAGAAATAACTTTATATTTTTGTAATTTTGAAAGTGATACAATGATAATATCAATCTAATGATTGATCTTCTCCTTTTGATCAAAATCCACTCTTCAAAATCAATACAAGTGTTCAAAAACTGGATATGAAATTGTATGAACAATATGAACACTTTTTGAAAATATTTGAAAAGTAGTGACTTTAATTCAATGAATATTTTGAAAATTATTGGAGGTGTTTTTCAATTTGAAATATTCAGAATTTATATGAGCAAAACACCATTTCAAAAAAGGTATAATTGAGTATGATTCAAAACATGAAAAGTTATAACATTCAAACATATTTTTGAATTTTAACAGAAACAATTTTTCAAAATTCGTTCAGTGTTAATCGGTTAACCATATAGGTTAATCGGTTAACACTTGAACGTTGGCCCAGAGAATTCAAAAATTAAGGCCGTTAACCGATTAACCCATATAGTTAATCGGTTAACACTGTTAAAACTCAGAAAAATGCTTGAGTTAAAAAGTGTTATACCAATCCAAATGATTTTAAAAACATGCAAATATAATATGTTATCATCTTAAAATATTTGAACACTTGTATATCAATTAAAGGAGTGAAAATTGAGATACCGAAGCTTGAGTCCAAATCTTGAAAGTTGTATGAACATTTGCACAAGATTCTCGATTTGCTTGACAACATTCCATAGTCTTGATATGCTTCTGGTTTTATCTTCAGTGTATATACCCCCACGGGTATATAGTGCAAGCAGCTTCTTAGTACATATACCCCCACGGGTATATAGTGTAATTATCTTGATCATTTTGAAAGCTTTGACTTTTTTCTAGCAATCATGGAATGAGCTTGAGTCTTTGTTGACATCATCAAAACCTTGAGATTGAAATGTGCTTCTACATTCTCCCCCTTTTTGATGATGACAAATAAGTGCGTCTTGTGCGATATCTTTTGACGATGTTCGTTCTAGGCTTGCTTCTTGTTTCTCCCCTATGTCCAGCAACTCCCCCTATCTAAACAGAGGCAAAAAAATTATGCACAGAGAGATATTAGACAACAAGCTCTTCTCCCCCTTTGTCATTAACAAAAAGGAAGGAGCTTTCAAAACCAAACAAAAGCAATATCGGCATACATGACAGCATATAATCAAGCACAGCAAAATAGATCATAATAAAAGTGCAACAATCATAAAAAATGCAACAAATAGTGTACGGTTACAACTTAAAAACTTAAACAATAATCCGTAAAAAAAGTAAAAGCAACAGAAACAAATATTTTCTAAACATCTTCATCGGGCATATCCACGTCTTCTGCTTCTTCCTCTTCACTACCTTCATCATCTACATCTTCTTCTTCAACAATCCTGGGATTGGAAGGATGAGCGGTAAGGATAAGGTTGCGAAGTGAAGCAATTGCCCTGGAGGTTTCTCGGTGACAGTTCATAGTTTCCCGATGTTGGGTCATCATGGTAGTATAGAGAAACTCATTTGTAATACCTCCTTCGGGAACGGGATAGGCTTGGTTTGAGGCAGATCCTTTGCCTGCATACTTATAAGTTCCGTCAACGTCTTTAATAATACCAGTGTTCTTAACAATGGTGATCTCATTTATCTCATTGGTTGTTGGTTTCATCTTGGTGAACGGTTCCCTGTTAAGGTCCAAATCCGTCAACTCAAGGATTCTTGAAATCAGCCTTGCATAAGGAAGACGTGTCGACAGAGAAATCTGTTGTTGAAGATGATACATGATTGTCAAAATCCAATTTACCCTTATCTTGTTTTTGATTGCGAAAAGAAGCTGCATTTCTAGGTCATTGATCTGAGCATGATTCGAATCCTTCAGAATCAGCACATAGCAGATTATGTAATGTAGCATTTGGTCCGAAACCGTCAGATTTTTCACATAACAGAGCATGCGAGCCGTTCGTTGATTTGCTACAACATTCTCCTTTGGAAACCTGCAGATCTGATAATAATATTCCATTTTGTCATAGTTAGACCACGGTCCTTCCACGTGGTTAACTCCTTTCCGGAGAAAGTAGCCAGAGGATGGAATTTTCAACTTCGCAGCAATATCTGTCAGATTCTCTTTCAAGAAGCAATCTCGAACAGTGGTTTCCATAATGTGCTCATCGTCAACATTAAAATACACAGATAGCTTATTCAAAAATGCTTTAACCAAATCATGGTAACAATTTCCAGAATCAGAAACAAACTTATCTATCTTCTGATATTTGAGCATAGCAGGAAAATCAAAGGATGAAGCAGGAAAAGCCTTAAGGTTTACGTACTTTACCGGCAGAATATGACGGACACGAACCTTGAAATCCATCCGGCGTTTCTTGGTTGTCTCCATAGGAATGTTGTCTCCATCTGATGCAGAGTCATATTCAGGTAACTTTCCCTTGCCTTTGTGAGATGATGCCATGGATGAAGTTTGAGAGATTCTAAGGGTTCTGGATTCTTGAGGTTTTAGGGTTTGATGGAGATGAGAGAGATGGAGGAGAGGGGTTTTTAATATGAGGAGTTATTTGAGTGGGTTTTAATTGTTGGAAGTCCAAAAGTGTAGTCAAAGAAGAAGAAAAAGAATTCTTTAGATAGTGATTTGGATGTTCAAGAAAACATTAACCACACATAAATAACACATTTAACACACTTAATTTTCCAAAATTTTAATTAATTTTTTGTTTCTGATTTTTGAAAATTTTAACAGTGTTAATCGGTTAACCATATAGGTTAATCGGTTAACACATTAAAAAAAATTAATTTCCAAAATAAAAGGTATCAGTGTTAACCGGTTAACCCTATAGGTTAATCGGTTAACACATTAAAAATTTAAGTCAGAATTGAAAAACTAACAGTGTTAATCGGTTAACCCTATAGGTTAATCGATTAACACACGCGAATTTTGGAAAATTGCTAAACAGAATGCACAAACATTGGAAACACACATTATGCATACAAAAACCAGAGAAAAGATCAGATATCACCTTCATCGAGAATCCCAAGTTTTCGTCGAATTTTGAAGAACGGTCTTTCGCCAATGGTTTGGTAAAGATGTCGGCGAGTTGATTGTGTGTATCGACGAAAGTAACATCTACATCTCCATTAAGTACGTGATCTCGAAGGAAGTGATGCCGGATATCGATATGCTTTGTCCTTGAATGCATGACCAGGTTCTTTGTAATATTGATGGCACTTGTATTATCACATCGAAGAGGAATGCAACTGAGATCTACACCGTAATCGAGGAGTTGTTGCTTGAGCCACAGAATTTGTGCACAACAACTTCCTGCTGCTATATATTCCGCTTCGGCTGTACTGAGTGCCACACACGCTTGCTTCTTGCAGGCCCATGACACTAGTGCATTCCCGAGAATGTGACACGTACCACTCGTGCTTTTTCTATTGGTCTTACATCCTGCATAATCAGTGTCGGAATAACCAATTAAAGAACAAGTACTACCTTTTGGATACCATAATCTGACGTTCGTCGTCCCTTTGAGATACTTTATAATCCTCTTCACGGCAGTGAGATGTGATTCCTTCGGACTTGCTTGAAAGCGTGCACACAAACAAACGCTAAACATAATGTCAGGACGGCTTGGCGTCAAATATAATAATAAACCGATCATACCTTGATATTTTGTAATATCAATTGGAGTACCAGATTCATCTTGATCAACGTACGTTCCGGATCCCATAGGAGTGGACATCACCTTGCAACTATCCATATCAAATTTCTTCAACAATTCCTTGCAGTACTTGGATTGGTTGAGGAAGATGCCATCCTTTGTTTGCTTGATTTGTAGTCCAAGAAAATAATTCAATTTTCCCATCATGGACATCTCGAATTCTCCTTGCATCATTAGTGAAAATTCTTTGCAAAGCTCTTTGTTTGTTGATCCGAAGATGATGTCGTCGACATAGACTTGAACCAATAAGGTGTTACTGTTGATCTTCTTTATGAACAGCGTCTTGTCAACCTTTCCTTTTGTAAATCCCTTTTCACACAAGAAATTGCTAAGGCGGTCATACCATGCTCTTGGTGCTTGTTTCAGTCCGTAGAGTGCCTTTTTCAGTTTGTAAACATGCGAGGGATTCTTGAAGTCTTCAAAACCCGGAGGTTGTTTGACGTAGACTTCTTCATTGATGTATCCATTCAGGAAAGCGCTTTTGACATCCATCTGGAACAACTGAAAATTCATAGAACAAGCGTAAGCAAGTAATAATCTAATTGCTTCTAACCTTGCTACCAGAGCGAACGTTTCATCAAAATCAATTCCTTCCTCCTGGTTGTAGCCTTGTGCGACCAATCTTGCTTTGTTACGAACTATGATCCCATTCTCGTCAAGTTTGTTCTTAAACACCCATCTCGTTCCTATGATGTGCTTATGGTCCGGTCTTGGTACAAGACTCCAAACTTGATTCCTTTCGAATTGGTTGAGTTCTTTTTGCATTGCTACAATCCATTGGTCGTCGCCTAAGGCTTCATCAATCTTGGTTGGTTCAATTTGAGACACAAAAGCCATGTTGAGACAAGCATCCTTAAGATTTAGTCGAGGAGCCACGCCTTGGCTAATGTCACCAATAACTTTATCTATTGGGTGATCTCTATGCATTCTCCATTCCTTCGGAAGATCTTGGTGTTCTTGAATGATTTGAGTGACATATTCTTGTGGTATTGCTTGATCCTTTGAAGTCTCTCCTTGTTGTTGTGAAGAACCTACTATATCATCATCATCATCCACAATAATATTATCCTCGAGATTGTCCTTATTATTGTTGAGAACAAAACATTTGCATCCAAATATGTGGAAAAATGCTATGCTTGGTTTCCTCCCCTTGAACAGCTCATACGGAGTCTTCTTGAGAATTGGTCGAATATTGACACGGTTGCTTACGAAACACGACGTGCTAACTGCTTCTGCCCAGAAATATTTATGAAGATTTGAGTCGCTAAGCATTTTTCGAGCAAGCTCCACCAGTGACCTATTCTTCCGTTCTACGACACCGTTTTTTTGAGGAGTCCTTGGTGCAGAAAAATTGTGAGAAATTCCATGCTCTTTGCAAAAATCTTCAAAATCTGAATTTTGGAATTCTCCACCATGGTTGCTTCTTATGGAGGCTATGGTGAGTGACTTCTCGTTTTGAATTTGCTTCGCATACTTCTTGAATGCTTTGAAAGCATCATCTTTCTGCACTAAAAACAATGTCCATGTGTATCGAGAGAAATCATCAACAATAACTAAAGCATAAATACTACCTCCGAAGCTTTTCGTTCTTGATGGACCAAAAAGATCCATGTGCAACAATTGAAGTGGTCTTGATGTAGAAACCACTTGCTTGGATTTGAAAGTTGTCTTGGTCTGTTTTCCCTTTTGACATGCATCGCATAACTTATCCTTGATGAATTTTATCTTCGGAAGACCAACAACTAGGTCATGCTTTATCAACTTGTTTAAATGCTCCATGTGAATGTGAGCAAATCTTTTATGCCAAAGCCGCGCCTCGTTGTTGTTCGCTATTAGACATTTTACCTTCAAGGAAGAGTCATCAAAAGAGATCATAAAAATATTATTAAATCTTTTACCTTTTAGCAAGATGCCATGGGTGACTTCATGTTCTATCAAACATTCATCCTTTGTGAAGTTGATTCGGAACCCTTTGTCACACAATTGACTTATGTTAAGTAGGTTGTGTTTAAGGCCTTCCACATAAAGAACGTCTTCGATGATTGCACATGTAGGTGCACCAACGGTTCCAACTCCAAGAATTTTTCCTTTATTATCATCACCGTAAGTAACGTATCCTTTGGCCTTTAATGATAGAGTTGCAAATTTGTTTATGTCTCCCGTCATATGCTTAGAACAACCGATATCAAGATACCATTGATTAGAAGTTGTCTTCAAGCATACCTACAACACAAAATCAAGTAGTGTTAGGTACCCAAATTGCTTTGGGTCCTTGGTAGTTAGTACCCTTTTCAACCCACACATAATGCCCTTTAGCAACACCAATGTTGCGTACATAGCAAGCATTAGGTGTATGACCTTTGATTCCATAATAAAAACAAGTAGGTTGAAAATGACGTCTATATCTAGGAACATAATTCTTTTTCTTCACAATTCTTTTCTTTTTATGACTTTGATGCATAGTTTTAGAATTGTTTGCCTTTTCTTTAACAACTTGTTCACTTGCTTTCACAAAAATGGTTTCATTTGTGCTTGGCTTGGAAAACTTAGAATATCCTAATCCACTTTTATCATTAGGATATCTTTGGTGCCTAAGAATTTCCTCCAAGCCAATTTGACCTTTTTCGTATCTTTCCAAAACTCTTTTAAGTTGAACAATTTGAAAAGATAAGGATTCACAATTTTTGCATACAAGACTTTGTTTTTTATCCATCAATTTTTGCTTTTCATTTTCAATATTTTTTTATAAAAGTACTATTTTATTCTTCTAAAGATGAAATTCTTTTCTTTTGGGATGAGATGCTTTTACACAAAGTCTTGCATTCTTTTAGAAGTTCATCTATGACTTCTTGTGCATCATTATCATAAATAGAAAAATCATTACTAACCTCATCAATTTCTTCATCGGAATGATGTGACGCCATAAGAGCCATATTTGCACATTCATCGCTTTTCGATTCTGATGATGAACTTATCTCATTATCGTCCCAAGCAACATAAGCCTTCTTATTTTTGAAATCCTTTTTGCCTTTGAATCCTCATTTCTTTGTAAGTTTCGGGCAATCTGGCTTTTGTGACCTTGCTTCCCACATTCGTAACATGTGATTTCTTGATTCGATGTGGATACATCCTTTTTCCTAAAATGTCTATTCTTTTTAGGAAAAGAGGAATTTTTATTATTATTGAAAAACTTACCAAGCTTCTTTACAAGAAGCATGAAATTTTCATCTTCGGAAGTCTCGTCGTCTTTGTCATCCTTTGTGTCAATCTTCAAGGCAATTCTTTTGGACTTCTTTTCTTGACTTTCGTGCTTCTTGAGCCTTCCAAGTTCCAATTCATGCTCTTGAAGTTTGCCAAATAAGGATGCGGATGTCATCGTTGAGAGACTCTTCTTTTCCTAAATAGCGGTCACTTTTGGTTGTCATTCTCTTGTTAAGGATCTTAGGACTTTCAGGTTGAGATCATCATTGGTGAAGGTCTTCCCGAGAGCAATCAAATGATTTGTTAGATGAATGAATCTCTTTTGTAAGGCAACAATAGATTCACCGGGCTGCATACGGAACATTTCATATTCTTGACTTAAAGTGTTGAGTCTTGATCTTTTTACTTCAGCGGTTCCTTCATGCGTTTCTACCAAGGTGTCCCAAATATCTTTTGTCGATCTACACTGTGATACACGAAAGAACTCGTCCATACTAAGAGCGTTTTGGAGTATGTTGATTGCTTTCTTTTCATTAAGAATCTTTTTCTTATCGTCTTCATCATACGTGCTTTTCAACTTTGCGGTTCCAACACCATTGACTACATTTACTGGATTGTGTGGTCCTTCTTCGATTGCTTCCCATATACCTTCTCCTTGGGCTTCAAGATGTGCCTTCATTCTGATTTTCCAGAAATCAAAATATTCTTCAGAGAATAATGGTGGTTTGTTACTACTTCCACCGTCTTTGAAAACCGGGTTGGTGCTAGCGGAAGCCATACTGAATCGTTAGGAACAGGTTACCTTAACCTGCTCTGATGCCAATTGTAAGTTCAGAGTATGCCTATGAGGGGGGGGGGTGAATTAGGCTTTATAAACTTTTTCCGGTTTTTAGATGTTCTTGAATTTTTCTTCTTTAAGTTCTTGGTGATGAAAGCAGTAAAAGCAGAAAGAAAAATGAACATGGAGATTTATAGTGGTTCCCTTCACAATTCGAAGGTACTCCACTCCCCTTTCCACATGAAAGAGAGTTTTCACTATAGTTTTAGAAAGTACAACCTATCACACCATCAACCGGTGAGGCCTACAATCTAACAACTAATCAACAATTAGTGTGCAAGAACAATCCTCTTGCAAACACTAACCCTTGTGTCCAACAATCCTGGATCACAAGTCACAAATAGAAATAACTTTATATTTTTGTAATTTTGAAAGTGACACAATGATAATATCGATCTAATGATTGATCTTCTCCTTTTGATCAAAATCCACTCTTCAAAATTAATACAAGTGTTCAAAAACTGGATATGAAATTGTATGAACAATATGAACACTTTTTGAAAATATTTGAAAATATTTGAAAAGTAGTGAATTTGACTCAATGAATATTTTGAAAATTATTGGAGGTGTTTTTCAATTTGAAATATTCAGAATTTATATGAGCAAAACACCATTTCAAAAAGGTATAATTGAGTATGATTCAAAACATGAAAAGTTATAACATTCAAACATATTTTGAATTTTAACAGAAACAATTTTTTAAAATTCGTTCAGTGTTAATCGGTTAACCATATAGGTTAATCGGTTAACACTTGAATGTTGGCCCAGAGAATTCAAAAATTAAGACCGTTAACCAAATAACTCATATGGTTAATCGGTTAACACTGTTAAAACTTAGAAAAATGCTTGAGTTAAAAAGTGTTATACCAATCCAAATGATTTTAAAAACATGCAAATGCAATATGTTATCATGTTAAAATATTTGAACACTTATATATCAATTAAAGGAGTGAAAATTGAGATACCGAAGCTTGAGTCCAAATCTTGAAAGTTGTATGAACATTTGCACAAGATTCTCGATTTGCTTGACAACATTCCATAGTCTTGATATGCTTCTGGTTTTATCTTCAGTGTATATACTCCCACGGGTATATAGTGCAAGCATCTTCTTAGTACATATACCCCCACGGGTATATAGTGTAATTATCTTGATCATTTTGAAAGCTTTGACTTTTTGCTTGCAATCATGGAATGAGTTTGAGTCTTTGTTGACATCATTAAAACCTTGAGATTGAAATGTGCTTCTACATAAATACTATATTCAAGAAAACTAAGATATTTTAAATTTCTTGGCAACATCAAAATCTGAGGTTTGTAAGCTCATTCTGAGCCTGATAGTCTAAGGTTGAGGTTTGTAAGCTCCCTCTTAGAATTATTTTTAAGAAAGCTAAAATATGTTTCCCGGGTAACATAACCAAAATAATAGAAATTTAAAATAGACAATATGTACAAGCTGAATGGGTTTAGTTTCTAATTAAATACTACTATATCGTTTCTTCCCCTTTTGTTACATCAAAAAGAATAAAAGGAAAAGAAAAGAGTTAAAGTCATAAATGCGTAGTAGGGCATCATTACGTGATCAGTTCCCAAGGAAGAGAAATCGATCAAGTAACAGAGATCATTAAGGATTGTACAATGCATGCTAAATATTTATTGGTCATAACAGTTACAAGAATCAAGCAAAGGATTTGATTCCATCATCTTGGGCTAAATATTTATTGGTCATAACAGTTCCAAGAATCAAGCAAAGGATTTGATTCCATCATTTAGGATTTGATGGATTTTTGATTCCATCATTTGTAAGCTCCCCTCAAAATCCATTATAAAAGCAACTGAAACCAAGATCATTTTCATCAACATCCATCAAAACATCATGGAGTCCTCAGTTGAGAGCGAAAAAATCTCTGTTGTGACAGAAGTCATAAAGAACTCTATAAGTCTGAAAACCCAAGACCTTTAAAAGCTAGTGGTTTATGAAGCATCTACAACTAGGTCTATATCCTCTACACTAAACACTTTAGATGAGACTTCGTCCTTAGCACCTCAAATACCTACAGAAGCAGGTCCACCAGCTGCTGTTTTGAAGCCAAGGAAGAAATCCATGAAGAAGACACATAAGAAGAGGATAAACGAGATGTTCTATCAACTTGTTATCCCAGAGGAAGAAGAGGAGGATGTCGGTGAAGATGAACCTGATATCAATTGGGATAACTGGATATATTACAAGGCCATGGATGATTTAGATTAGGTTTAATCTTTAGTTTAATCCAGTCCTCTTTTATTGTAATCCTTTCAATGCTTGATTAATGAAAACGTTATTTTGATCATTACATATTATGCAGTCGTACAATCACTTTATTTTCCCTTTAGATTTTCTAACAAAAGCATTAATGAAGTAAAGAGATGAATATAAACAACAATTAGCTAGTTAACAATAAAATTTACAACTGTTAAGAGGATCTTAATATGTCAGAATACTAGACATCATTTCCAAGAGTCACTATTTAAAAATTGATTTGACTTAATCAATATTAAAATAATGATTACTCAAGGTGATGAATGTAAAGATTCTATAAAAACCCTTAGAAGACTTACTTTCATAATCACTTAATCTTCCGAACACAAAGATGTATAAATAAAAACAAATTTGGGTTCCAAAGAGAGATTTTAGAAAGACAGTCATTCTAAATGCAGCAGCTCAAGCAAACAAGAGTAATGCAGCAATTGAAGGATCTACAAGCAAGCAGATAACTTCAAAATCACATACTTCTTCAACAACCTTCATTGAGACACAAAGAAGAAGAAGAACTTCTAGGTCAACACGCAAAAACCAACTGAGAAAGGAGGTTGTAGCATTTGCAAAGGAAGAATGAAAAGATTATTTAGACAATCTAGATATGTTGGATGATCCTAGGGAATAACTTAGGACAAATCCAAATTCCTAGAGAGTTTTAACAATTGGTAATAACTTTCATTTTAATGAGAATGTTGCACGTTTTGAGTTTTTAATCCTATTCAAATCATTCTCTTGAATAACAATATATATATATATATATATATATATATATATATATATATATATATATATATATATATATATATATATATATATATATATATATATATATATATATATATATATATATATATATATATATATATATATATATATATATATATATATATATATATATATATATATATATATATATATATATATATATATATATATATAACAATTAAGACTCACAAGAGCATGAACAAAATTGGATACAAGATTGCTTAATACATGAAGTTTTAAAAAATACAAGGCATAGATTTGCAGAAGTCTAACACAGAAACTCTCATAGATAGCTTCAAACTTTTCTCTCTAAACTTTAGAAGAATCATCCTCTGAACTTATGATAAATTCCTGTTGGACCAGTAGTTCTGAAAGAACTCATCCATAAGGAATGAAGAATGTATTTCCCTTGTGAAAGCATGAAAGAGTCTCCTTCGGATAGTCAAACATAACTTGAGGAAGATCAATATGCAAGTATGAATTGAGAAGAAGTAGTAAATCTTTTTCAATAAGGTCCACAAGGTCTAGATCCTTATCCTTAGGAAGCAAGTTTGAGTTCAAAATCTGAATTCAAACAATTGCATCAGGACAAAGATTTGAGACCAGAGATGTGTTAAATGGATCTACAAAAGTACACCAAGTAGGGATATAATGTCCCCATACAAGATTTCCTGAGATTTCTCCAATCTTCTCACAATTGATTATATTAGCAATCGATTTAGAGGTTACTGTTATAGAAACACCAGACACCTTAGAAACAATAGCGCACTTAGAATTCAACTCAACAATGAAAGCATTAATCCAAAGCTCTTTGATAAGCCTTGGATAAGTGAAACGATAGAGCATATCAAAGTATCCAATCCAACTTTGTTCATACAGAGTCTTCTAGAATTTAAAACCTAGCTTAAGCAATTCTTCCAATTCCACAAAATTTTCTTTGATGATAACTAGTTGACTCAAAGGAGAATTTACTAGAGAATTCATTTCGGGTTTGGTTTGATTAACACACACAACAAAAGAAAATAAAAAGAAAAGAAAAGAGCTGAACAAGATTCTAGAAGAATAAGAATCATGTCAGAAAGAGGACACAAGATATGAGATAAAGATGATAATAGTATATAAAAAGAAAAACATCATTACCCAAAAGTTCTTACCCAACAGATTTCCTGAATCCACTAGATGATTTTCAACTTCATGAAATTTAAGTAATATAAAAGTTTAGAATTTTTTTTATTTAAACTGCTTAATCAGAAGTAAAGAATCCTTTTCAGAATCTCATAAACGAATAATTTTCAGAAGCTATCATCCATCAGAGTCTAGTAGATCTAGACTACGAGAGATATATCTTCTGTCAGTCAGCAGTCTTTAATATTCTATTCAGAATCAAGCTTTTTCTTGAAACTAGAGTCATGCTTAATTAATGAATATTGAATTGGTTTGTTTGACAACTAACAAGCAACAATATCATCACAAAAAGTGAGGAAAATATTTCCATAAATATGACCATCATTTAGTTAATGATATATTAAGTATAGAAAAATACAACATAGTTTCTTCTTGTAGATTTCTGAAGATCCTTTTACAAAAGAATTTCTCTAGAGATCTAACAGAGACTTTTTATTTACTAATATATAAATATCTCATTGAATCAAGAAATAAGCCAGGGAGAACACACATACCTCTTTTTTTTTGTTATTTTCTTGGTCAGACTCCAGATGAGTATTCAAATTTGATTATAGAATTTGAATAATGCATCAAGTGGATTCTAATTCAATGGTTGTCAAACCATTGACTCCACTTCTTTCACCAAACCTAGTGCCTTCAGCTCTTGAGTCTTGGATGTTAGCTCTTCTTCCATCAAATGTTGTAAACAACCTTTGATTAAGTACCACAAAAAAATGCCTTTGCTCCTTTCTTCGATATTAGCAGCAAATACATTTTGAGTAATGGTACTCATATTTCTATGAGTCCAGAAATGTTAGTCCTGTCAGGCTTTCCTTTTCTTTATGCCTTAATCTGATAGCAGTACCATGATTCATTCCTGAGTATGAGTCTAGAATGAGTTATGGTATGAACAAGATCTTGTTCTTAGTAGAGTAATCGATTTCATTGTCTTGGATTAAATATTTTGACTTTGAAATCTTTGACAAGCATAGAACCAGATAGTGTTTGCTATCAAAGATTGGCATAAAATAAATTTAAAGCACTGTCATAGTATTGCTGGTAGAATACAAAGAATTGAAGGTTTCTCATGGAACTGTCCTTTAACACAAATTCAATGATGATCTTCCATTTTTAGGAGCACTGGAGTCACTTAAGATATTATCTTGAAGAGCAGACTCCTTATTATCAATATTGAAGCAAGATAGATTTGACATTATCTCTTTCTCTTCAATAATTGATTTTTATTTCAAGATTTAAATGCTTTTTCAGAAGCAGTAATGACCAACAGAACCAGATTACTTTTTCTTCTGAATTCTGCCCTATGTCAGCTTTATTTGAATAAGCATTGAAGATCTTTGACAATTTGGGTTTTTCTGCTAGTATTTCTCCTTGTTCTTATGATTTGGGAAATCAATTGAAATACAAATATTTCAGAAGCTTCTGAAGTTACTCTTCTATCAACATATATCACATTCCATTTATCCAGTTGACGAAATCTTTTGATGAGGAAGGTTAATTCTCATCATCAGACATTCCATAGGAATTTTATTCAACATGCTTAAGGAGGGTTAATCTATTTGATAGCTTTTCATCATCTAATTCCATTTATTTCCTTCATAGATTGCTAGATAAACCTTTAAGGCACATCATAATCAAGTTTTATGACAACTTGAATAACTGTGACTTTAGATTTGAATCCATTAGGCAATCTTTTCAGAATTTGCTAGGAAAGTTTTAGGACAAGCTTCTTTACCGACTCCCACAAATTTGAACACAAGGATTTAAAGATAGTATGAGCATTAGACGCATCAATGATGTTGATATACTCAGAATTGAGATAGAGCACCTACCAGAATGTATCTAACTCTAAAGATATTCTCAATAAGCTTCTTCTGAGCTGGTGTGAGAGACTTTCAAACTTTGATCATCCCTAAACCATCAATTTCTATAGTAATAACTTTCTCAAGGGTATTCTGTAGACCTTCATAAATACACTTTATCAAGACCAATGAATTAAAAATATATTTTGCTCTTCCATCATTTAAATTCAGCGGAGTAACACTTTGAATATGATAGGAAAAACAATGTAATATTTTTCATGTGGCACTTGACTCCTGCTTGAAGGAATGTCTTTAACATATATATTTTTCTCATTGAATCATTATCTGCACCACTTTTAAGTGTTATGCACAGACCATGCTCTGATACCAACTGAATGTGAGAAAAATACACAAGAAGGGAGAGTTGAATTGTGTTTTCTGTTTCTTTAGTTTGCATCTGATCAGAGTTCAAAATCTAAACTGGTGTTCAGATTATGATTATACATTGCAGAGGAATGTTAACAGAAGAAAATAAATAATAATAGAATACATAGAGATTTATATTGGTTCTCCCAAATGAGAGTAGTCTAGTCCCTTTGCAGCACAAAAGATTTTCACTATAATTAAAATATGATTACAATCACTTATGCACTGAAGCATAAAAAATTTCTTTGCTGAGACCCTCAGCCCAAGACTTCCTGCTTAAACCCCTCAGGTCAAAGACTTATACTTAGGTTCCACGAACCCAAGATTTCTTGCTTAAACCTTTCAGACTCAAGAATTCTGCTCAGACCTTCAGTCTAAAACTTCACTGCTCAGTTTCCACAAATCCAAGACTTCTGCTCAATCCCCTCATCCCCAAGACTTTGTTGCTTAAGTTCCATGAACTCAAGACTTCCTTGCTTAGGTTCTGCGAACCCAAAACTTTTGCTCAAGCCCCTCAGACCTAAGACTTCCTTGCTCTGACTCACAATCCAAGACTTCCTTGCTTAAATCCCACTGATTCAAGACTTCTGCTCAATCAACAATTGATTAATACTTTCAATGCTCTAGCACATAGCAGGAGACTTACTTGGCTCAAGCTTCTCAGCAAGAGGCTTTGCTGCTCAAGCACATAGCAAGAGACTTTATTTAAACTAATAAAAAATCATGTTTAGAAGAATAGAGAACAAGGTGTACTTGATACAATATCAGAGGTAAAAGGTAATCAACTTAACAAATATCTCTAAGCACTTAAGATTTCTAAGATATTCAATGTTTAAAAAATATTAAGGCTTATTACAATTTACGATATATAACAGAAAATTTGCATACTCGATTGCGTTGCTTATTGTATGATCTTGTTATTCCTCCATCCACACAGAAGTGTAGAACACTTCTATATTTATTAGATTTCCTTTTATAATTGCCCTTTTTATTGCTCTCTTTTTCAAGCCTTCAGCTTGAATCTTCAGTAGCTTATATAGCAGTTGTAAAGACTAGCTGTTGTAAGAGATAACTTCAACAAGTATCTTTGTTTCTCCATAGTACAAGAGATGTTGAAGAGAGATACACCAAAAGATCTTAATACATTGTGTAACATATTTCACCATTGCGTATTACATTTAATATTGTACTATAGAGCCGTTGAGAGTAGATATCCGTAAAGCATGTCAAATCTTCTTGAGCCTTGTGAACTTAGACTCTAGTTGACAAACTGATTCGACAATGCAGATTGCTTTCTGCGGTACGAATATGTCATACCCTAATTTTTTACACCTATGATTCCACCTCATTTATATCATTTGCATGACATTTAGCATTACATTGTGTTTTATGCATCACTAACCCATATCAAATACAAGAAATGTGTGCTTACTTACTTTACAAGTTAGGCTTGTGCCTCAAGATGTTTAAACTGATGAATAGCCAGAGATTGGCATGACCCTCAACCTCTCAATCCCAAATTCATACAACATTGATAAAGGGTATCCTCTCATAAATAATTAACTGCAAGATGAAATTGAATTAAGATCAACAAGTCCCAAGTCATCTGGTGCATCCAACTTAGGATTTTAACCTAATTCAGTCCTTGGGTTGACTATTTCATCTGAGGATGATCCTATACTTCAAAAAATGATTTAAGGACCTCAACTACATCTTTAAATACCATTCACAATATCCTAATTACCCAAGAATATTGATTCATTGGCAATTCCAAAGTGGAATTCATCTGGTACAAAGTGAAACAATTGGTCAAGTCAAAGCCTGATTTTTGGCATCTCTAGGTAAACATTGATTTCTTCAAGTCAAATATCATGAAATTATGATTGGTGAATTCATTTTATCATGATCAATCAAGAAAATAAAATAAAATATCAAAATTGTAAAATTAGGGTTTTGGAAAAGTTTACTAAGAAATTTCATAATTTTTGCCCTACTTTCCCAGGCCATAACTTCCTCCTCAAGAAACCATTTTCTTTGCTCCACAACAAATTAAAGTTCTTGCTACATACTACAACTTTGTACTAGGGGATGACTTCCAAAAATGCATGGATGAAGAGATATGAGGCCATGAAGTGGAGGTTTCATTACTTTTGGAACAAAAACACTTAGAAAATATTTCAACCAAATATGCCTATGTCATGAAGCTAACTTTACAAGCATTTTTCATCATGATCCCATTTGAATCAAGGAAATTTGTCAACATGAAAGTTGTAGAGGATGTTTTGCAAGAAGCATTGATTTGACTTGGGTTCAAGACAACATACAAGTTTGTACACACTTTTGATCACTTTCGAAGCCTTATATCTGCACAAGGTCAACATGAATCTTGTAGTATCCCATAATATATGCAAGATGGTACCAAAATTTTCCGAAGTTCTATCCCTTGGCATAGTAGAAAATATCTTCCCAAAGCATGAACTTAAGTTTTGTTTTGATGCATTAAGTGAAATGCCAAAAAGTCATGAAACTTGCTCACCAAGTCAAGAATAGGTTCTAAACATCAATACTAAAGTCACAATTTGAATGATGATAGTCCAAATGGTCAAGATTTGATTTTTTTAGAAATTAAGCTACTTGAATTTTGCATTCAAGTCTTGAAACAAGACAAAATAAATTGAATGATTGGATGCTCCCTAATCCAAATTCCTCAAGAAAAACCAACTTGTTTTCCTATAAATAGAAGTCATTTGTGATCATTTCAAAGACAGAATAGAAACACAACAACATCTCAAACCTCTTCATACCAAGGTTGCACATTCTTGTAAAATTCCAAAACCACCAAAGTGAAAACTTGCAATTCATAAACCATTCCATAAACCTCCATTCAAACTCTTCAAACACATCACATACAACATATATAAAATTTTGAAACACTATAAACATCACCAAATCACCCCTAACCAGAAATTGTATCTTCACATCACCATTGTTGCATCACTTGCAAAAACTATCAAAATTTTATTTATAAACACTTTCCATTCAATTTCAGCATCCAAACACTTTCTAAACACTTAATAGAAGTGATCCAAATCATCAAAACACATCTGTAACACCTTAATCTATAAGATCACATCTCACTTTCTCAAACTGCAGGTTGATTCATGTAAAGAGTTCTAGAAAGTTTCAATTTAATTCAACCATTCCAACACATTCCTTGGAGGTCAAGGAAGTTGTTTGGATCATCAAATTGCTTCTATAACAGCTTCAAAGCAGAATTCAATTTTCACTCTTAGAGGTAAGTGACTATTTCCCTAACTCTATGATTCATGCATCATCTTTGATCATATGAGTTACAAACATGTTTGCCATGCTGTGAGGGCCATTTACCATATATCAATTGTTTTGAATATATATTGGATGCAATTTTCCTGGTTTTGTATTGATTAATTGTTAAGTGTTAAAAATAAATGAAATTAAATGGTACCATCATAGTCCTCATCAAAATCCCAACATTTTCATGTTTACATCGTGCAAATTTATTAAGTATTAAGGGAGATAGGTTTTCCAGAAAATCAAAAATAGAGGAAGAAAATGAAGATGATGATGGCGCCATATTCATTTTTTAAATTGGTTTTAATATATTATTAGTTAGTTGCAGTTTTTCTAACGATTTGACATCGCGCCCTAGTGGAACCACTAGTATTTGTGTATTGTGTGTGAGCTCAAGGTCTGAGGTTCGAATCCCCCTCGCCCCAGACCTTATGCATTTATTTTTTAAACCATTTTAAAATAAAAGCTTCATATATATTTTAGCATGCGCGTTATCTTTCACACCTAAGGCACATGGCCCAGTGGTTAAATTTTGAGCCCATGACCTCAAGGTTACGAGTTCAAACCTTGTGGGAGACATCCTAATTTTTTAATACTAGTTTTCTTTATGCTTTTCTTCCCATTTTCTCTCAAATATTTCTATATGCAAAATTAATTATTTTTGAATGATTTTTTTGCACACTTGTCATTTATCCCCACTATTTTAAGAATACTTCAAAATATATCAAAAATAATATTTATTTCATGTATTTTTGTGTGGTTTAAAACATGTACTTTTTGTGTTTTAAAACCTTTAAAATGGTGTTCTTTTGATTACTTCTTTAATCTAATTGAATATAAATGTTTATGTGACTATAGGATGCTTTGATAAAGTCTTGTTAATGACTTGTACCATGCTTAGTTATCCTTTTCTCTTTGAAAAAACTTTGATTAAATGATTTGTTTAAGTGATTCCTTAGGGTTTAATCTTGCCTAAAACTTTTGAAACAATTTGAGGCGTACATAGGGCTTCCATTTGAGTTTGGTTCCTTTAAAATTTGCTTCAACCATGTTAAATATCTTGTTCATGTGTTTACCTTTGTAAAAAATGTGAAATTGTTTGACATGATCAAGTATTTCTTTCATAAACTCTCTTTAGTGTTTTGGTTTTACTTTACTATGTTCATTTGATCCATGACTCATGTACTTGCTTAAACTTGCTTGTGATGTGTTATTTGATTAAAGCTTTGCTCACATGTTCAAGTATTTCCTTCATAAAATTCCATAATGTCAAGCATGTCTATTTTTCTTATGTTTTGTATGTTATACACATGTCTTGATACCATGTTTAATCATCCCTGTATTCATTCCATACTTGATGTTTACTTGTTCATACTTGCTAAAATTCATCTGTTAAGTTTCTCTTTGACAATAGTATTTAGGTTCATTATAGCCTCACCTTTTGTTTATACATAGTTCAAACATTAGGATCCCCTCAAGAATTCAACTTCAATAAAAGCCTAGACATCTTTGGCTTCAAACTGAAACTCTTCCCTAAGATATTAGACATGAGTTATCTCTATAGAATAAATGCTTATTCTATTCCCACAATATAAATCAAACTTTTGAAACTTTCTCTTTCATTTATGTGATATAAGTGGCCTACTTGTCGATTCTATATCCAAGTTGACGTCCCTCTCTTATTATGATGCAGAGATACTCTTTCATTTAAGTGATGTAAGCTACATACTTGTTGATTCTATATCCAAGTTGTAGTTCTTCTCTTATTATACAAAGATCCTTTATCTTTCTGTGTTTGTGGTGGTATAGTTGAGTAGTCCCTCTTAAGATGACAACTTGTCTTTTCTCCTAAAAAACCAACAAACACTGTTTTTACCCGTAGCTCCCCAAACTACAAATGCTCTAACTTCCTCTAAGGATATGTAGGCATATAATTGCGAGATCCTAGCGAGCACACCTTTTTATTTTTACCCCCTTTATTCATATACATTACAAAAACAACAAAACATTTCCCACTCCTATCACTCACTCAAAACAATCAACTCTCCCAATCAAATTGCAGATAACTTAAGCAAATAAAATAAATATTTTAAGAGGTTCCTATAGGATAGTATAGATACTTAGGATGCTAGTATCTTCCATTTGTATAACCAACCCCTAAACTTCAGATCTCATTTCATTGTTTCACATTGCATGATTATGGGTTATTCTTTCTTTACCCCTTCCCTTATGTTATACCCCAACTTTTACCCTTAGATTCCTTGATTTGCACATCATCTTAGGTCAATCATCCATGCATAGCTAACCAATTTATTAGATTTTGTTTATTTTGTGAAGTTAGGGTTGCTGAAGAAGGTTCAAAGATCATGTAGGCTTTGTGTGTGTTCCTAGTCCCCTGCAAGTTGTGTTGAATTCCTTTGTAGATGAAGGAAAAATATGTTGTCATTCTTATGGTCTCATAGACAGTACAAGGTCAATTTTTTCTAAAATTTCTCAGAGGTTTTCCCAAAGAGGTTTAGGTTTTTCTGCCTGTTGATTTCGAGGATGGTCACTTGAGAACTAGTTGTAAATTTTGTGGTTTGTTATATTGCAAGTGGTATCCTCACTTTCAAAGGGTTCCTCAGGGCATGGTTTGTGTATCAAGTTTCATCATCATTTAAATCTTTGGTTGTGCGGGCAATAAGGTCAAGTAAGATTTGTTCTTATTTATGGAGTTGGATCATTATGAAAGTTCTTTTGATCTTGAGAAAGATTATTGGTAGCTTTTGATCAATATGTTTTGAGGTGGTAAAGTTTGGGTATATATTTGAATTAAGTCTATGCCAGAAATTTTCAAGGAAAAAACTCAAGGTTTATGTTGTTTGTAAAAGCTCAAATGGACTTCAAGTTTCATTTTTGATTCCATCATGAGTTCTAACATGAGGTTCATGGTTAATGCTAAAATTCGAGATCTAATCACGGTTACAATTTAGAATCATAAGGTCCAAGATGCTTTTCAAAATTCAAAAGAGGTTAAGATTCATCAAGGTGTTCAAATCTAAGTTTAAGTACAAGGTCCATGCCTTAAGGTTCAAACTCAAAAATTCAACCATGGTTTACAAGATTCAAGGACCATTTTTTAGTTTTATCTTAAATTCATCAAAGTATTAAAAATCCATTCAAATTGTAAGCTCAAGTATAAGTTTTCTTCAATGGTTAAGGGATACGTTAATGAATATCATGCCATAACTTAACTTAAATTTAGGTCCTTCCCTTTATCCTTGCCTTAGGATTGGAGTAGCCGCACTCCATGTAAGTTCCTACCATGGACACTTACTCATTTATTTCTTTTCATCCTAGCCTTGGGATTAAAGTCTTCGTACTCTATGTAAGCGTTCTGCCATGGATACTTCTTACTTTTCAACTTAGCTTTAAGTGTGGAGTCGCCGCGCTCTATGTAAGTGTCTTGCCATAGACACCTACTTCTTCCCCTAGAACCTTGACCACACTCAAGAGTTCCTCACCCTTATTAAGGGGAACTACGAATGCTCTGATTCCATTCTTGTCAGGATACGTAGGCACGAGATGCGATGTCTTGGCGAACATACTTAGAAATAAATCTCATAGGTCATTCCCTTAGCAACAGACAAGATAACAATAACACAATAAAATAAGAGGTTCCTGTAGAGTACTACAGATGCTTAGGATGCTAACACCTTCCCTAGGTATAACCAACCCCCAAATATTAGATCTCCTGCATTATTTTTACGGTGTAATTAGGGTTTTCATTCTTTACCCTTTCCTTTGGATAAATTAAAGCTCGGTAATGAACTTCAAAGATTTGTGATTCAAGTTAATCAATAGCTTGATATCAAATTCTCACTGCAATACCTTGGATAAATTAAAGTCCGGTAGCGATGTTTTTGATTTGCGAGTCAAGTTAATCCAATAGCTTGGTCTCCTGATTCACCCAAAACGCACACGACAGAAAAATGGCGACTCTGCTGGGGACTGCTTTGCTCCCCAAAAGAGGGTTAAGCCTATCATATCATATTTTATGTTATTTTACAATGTATTATTTGCCTGTATTTATTTGGGTTCTTGGTTTATCTTTATGAGTGAGACAAATCCTAACCCGAATTTGAGTGTACATAAATAAGATAGGATGTTGATATAATCAAAAGTTACATGTCTGGAGTAATCCTACACATGAGTGACATATGATATAATCACACTCAGTTGAGGCCTCTATGGAATTACTGATGTCATTTGCGAGTAGTCGTAATGCCATTACTTTTTTCGACCTGGGAGCCTGAGAAGCTAGGGACCTTAGTATCACTTTACCCCCTCACTTGGCCATTTTAGGACGTAGTACGGTGATTATCTAGGTGTAGACCTGAGGTAGTTGATACACGATACTACATTCAGACAAGTTTCTCTTGAGAATATTATTAATTCATGAGTAGTCGGTGTGTCGATAATATCTGAAAGATGGATCTATGACTCTGGGAACCTTGATAGAACCTATTCTACAGGGACAATAAACCTATAATACATATCTTTTGGGATGGTTAAACCCATGACTCTATGCTCGTGACGTCAAACCCTTAAACCCACATGTTTGTATCTTTGTATGTGTGCATCCATACATTCATGCATTCATTAAACATCATTTAAAAAAAAATCATTCAAGGAACTTAAAACATTTATTGCAAATATCGTAGGTGTTTACCATGAATTTTGAGAAAAGAAACACTAGGGAGTATAGTTTCAAGGATCCTGATATAAAAGAATTGAGAAAGCTAGGTCGTATGATATCTTGTCTAGAGGATTTTAGAAGAAGTTATGGAAGACTTTTTGGGTATTATAAAGACTAATGTTGAAGACGGGATTCTTGACACTCTTGTGCAATTCTATGACCCACTCTACCATTGTTTCACATTCCCAAGAAGCCATCTCCGCCACAAAGTCGGCTAACGCCTGAGCTTTGAGGGCTTTCTTGCTTTCGTACTGGATGCCGAACTCGGACAGCTCTAGTGACCATTTGAGCATTCTGCTGACCATGTCTAGGCGGCCTAATAGTTGTCTAACGAGATGATCCGTACGCACCACAATTGTCTGGGATAGAAAGTAGTGCCTCAGCCTCCTCGCAACGTTGATGAGGGCCAGGGCTATTTTCTTGATCTGCTGGTATCTGAGCTCTGGTCCTTGTAGCACTTTGCTCGTGAAGTATATGGGCTTCTGCCCCACGGGGATTTCACGAATGAGGGCGGCACTGACGGTCTCGGTCGTAACGGCGAGATAGAGATAGAGGGTCTCCCCACTATCTGGTTGTGAAAGGACCGATGGTTCCAATAGCGTTTGTTTTAGATGGATGAGGGCTTTCTCGCATTCCTCCGTCCACTCAAAAGTTGCCTCCTTGTGGAGGAGTTTGAAAAAGGGGAGAGCATGCTGAGTAGATTTAGCCACAAATCAGGACAGAGATGTGAGCATTCTATTCAGGGATTGGATCGATTTCTTCGAATTCGGCGTGGGGAATTAGGAGAAGGATATGCATTTGTCGGGGTTGGCTTCGATTCCTCTTCTTGTTAGGTAGAAACCGAGGAACTTTCCTGCCCGTACCCCGAACGTGCACTTTTCAGGGTTGAAGCGCATCTTGTACTTCCTGGCCTGCTCGAAGACTTTCTTTAGATGGAGCGTGTGATCAGATTCTTCGTGGGGTTTTACGATCATATCGTCCATATAAACTTCAAGCATATCCACGATTTCTCCTCAGAAGACTTTGCTCATCATTCTTTGGTAGGTTGTGACAACATTTTTCAAGCCGAAGAGCATTACCTTGTAGTAATAGTTGTCGGATTCGGTCATGAAATCTGTGTATCTTTTATCGCTTTTGTCCAAGGGTATTTGGTTGTAGCCTGAATAGGCGTCCATGAACGATAACAATTTAAAACCAGCAGAATTATCAACTAATTTATCTATGTTGGGGAGGAGATATACGTCTTTAGGGCAGACCCTATTAAGATCGGTATAGTCAACGCACATTTGCCATTTTCCATTTGCTTTCTTTACAAGTATAACATTGGACAACCAAGTAGTGTACCTGGCCTCCAAGATAAAATTTTTCTCTAGGAGGTCTTTTACAGCTTGTTCGACAACCTCTGTTTTTCGGAGACTTCTTTCGCCTATGTTGAGCTACTTCCCTAACATCGAGGTCGACGGTGAGCTGGTGGCAGACCACCTCAGGATCTAGCCCGGGCATCTCTGAGGCACTCCATGCGAATATGTCTACATTCTCCCAGAGACAGGCTTTGAGCTACTTCCTCACAAGGTCGTAGAGGCTGGTTCCAATCTTCACTCCTTTCTAGGGGTTGTCCCCGAGCAGGACTAGTTCAACCTCGCCATCCGGGATTGGCCGCATCAGATGGACGGTCTGGACGCTGTTAGATGTTGTGGAATGGCTACACGAGCTTGGATGGATCTCCTTCCCCTTTCGCTTCTGGTTCCTCAAGTCTTCCTCGGAGAAACGGCTGTCGAGGTCAATGAAGTCGACGCGGGGCAGCGGCTTCACCTCTTCAGAGTTGTAGGGTAGAGTATGCTTGTTGGGAGTCTTTAGTTAGACGACGATTGTGTTTAGCCCTTTGAGGTTGCCTCGAAACACCTTCTCGTTGCTTCAATTTCTCCGTGTAGGGTGGCCACAAGACCCTTGGAAGTGTAGTACTTTATTTTCAAATGCACGGTTAATGGTACAACTACCAGTTCGGCCAGAGTTGGAAATCTGAAGATACATTGATAGAGGGATGGGCAGTCAATGACCAGGAACTGAACTTTAATGGACCTGGCCGTTTCTGCTACCCCGAAAGTCACGATCAGCTTCACGTACCCCCACGGCTTGTGATTGACCCGTTGAAGCCCTGTAGATCAGAGCTTACGTAAGGCGTCAGGTGGGTTTCGTCCAGCTGAAGCGTGGAGAATAGCTGGGAATACATGATGTCAACCGAGCTTCTTTGGTCAACCAGAATGCGCCGAATGTAACACCCCCTTCTATACCCCCAAATAAGCATATGAAACATTTAGGCACATATCAAAATTTTTATCAGAGTAATATTAAATCATAGTATAAAAGGAGCATGTCACACAAATTCACCATTAAAACATACAACACCTGCTCAAATAGAGATATGCAACAGTGGAATAGTTTTTAAATAGAGGAACTTCATCCTTACACCCACATCTCAATATTTAAATTAAAGCGGAAGGGTAAAACATTAAATCACTTAAAAACATGTTATCATATAAATACATGTCATCGAGTTTGGTTCACAATATCATTCATATTATACAAAAACATCATCAGCTCATACATTCACAATGTATCACAAAAGAATGCTATACAGCCTAACTACCCAGTGCTACATATCAGAGCGACCAGACCAAAAGAATGAAGCTATACTTCACAAAAAGAATCTCCAACAACCTAATCTGCAATGCCTCATAGAGCATTATAAAATAGCAGAAGGGTGAGAAATATTACCATAATAATCAATGCATATAATTATATATACATATATATACACACATGAATATAGAATACAATATTCCACGTTTTCTCACCACATTTCATTATAATCCTCAAATACATCACAACATGTATAAACAAATATGGATAATCAATCAAGCACATTTCATCATACACACATCCATAGTTCACAATTCAGCAAACCATACACCTGTATAATTCATATAACAATGATATATATGCCATGTGACTCTACACAACTCAATGCAATTCAATGCCATGTGGTACCAAAACTTGTTATCATTTTTCGGTTTTTACATTAAACTGGGCCCACTCTTTTAGACCGGTAACCACCAAAAGCCCGTCCTCTAAATGATGCATATGCAATCAACCACCAAATGCACTTAAGATCGTTCTCGCATCTTAATCTCATGCATTCAAATAATTCATCACTCAAGAATTATGACATGATTACACACACAACATATTCATATAATCAAAGTATTCATACATTATATCATCATATTTATCAGGCAATACACACATATTCATCAATGTTCTCATGCATTATTCACATAAAGTCGCATACAACACATATGCATTCCCAATGGCCACAACCTTCATCACAATTCATCATGCATTCGTATTCAATTTAAACAATGCATTATATATATATATATATATATATATATATATATATATATATATATATATATATATATATATATATATATATATATATATATATATATATATATATATATATATATATATATATATATATATATATATATATATATATATATATATATATATATATATATATATATATATATATATATATATATATATATATATATATATATATATATATATATATATATATATATATATATATATATATATATATATATATATATATATATATATATATATATATATATATATATATATATATCAAAGGCTACATTCACGATTGATTTCACAATCTATGATTCACGCCATAAGCCTACCCACAACACGTCTCATTTCAATAGTACACAAATTATTCTCTCTCTCTCTCTCTCTCTCTATATATATATATATATATATATATATATATATATATATATATATATATATATATATATATATATATATATATATATATATATATATATATATATATATATATATCAAAGGCTACATTCACGATTGATTTCACAATCTAGGATTCACGCCATAAGGCTACCCACAACACGTCTCATTTCAATAGTACATAAACTATTCATATCATATAAGGATTAACATAATTGAACCAAACAAATAACCATTGGATGGAAAACATAAGAAATGGAATTTGCTGTCACATTCGCTGCCCTTCGCCTAGCGAACTCGCTGGCGAAGACAGTCAGTAGCTACTGGAATGTGTTCGCTAACACTCGCTGGTTCACTCGCCTGGCAAACCTTCGCCACACTCCTTCGCCTGGCAAAGACGCCAACGAAGACTAACTTGGCTACTGATTTGGTTCGCTACTCACTCGCTGGGCTTCACCTGGCGAACCCAGAAATCCCTAACTGTCCAAAATCACTCAATCACCCCAAAAACTGACCGGCTCTCACCAACCCGGTTCCACAGCCTTAGTATAACATCCCTCGACTAAACTTTACCACTTATTCTCATTTTTAACCGTTAAAAACTCGGTTCTACCGATTAAATCCATTTCTGCCCTAGAATGGAAAATAAGTAGAAACTCCAACAAATCCAAACCCACCCATACATAATCACATACATTGAATAGATGATGATATTTCACACTCTTACCTTGATTAAATCGATGCTTGAGAGTTGTTCTTGAGCTTTTCCAACTTTTCCTTCTTCTCCTTCTCTTTTCTCCTCTTTCTCCTTCTTTCTCCTTCTTTCTCTTCTTTTCTCTTATGTTTCTATCTTTGTCTTTTCTTTCCACTTTTCCTTTATAAGTCTTTCTCTTCTATTCTTTCCATCATATTTCTCTTCTCAAATATCTACCAATTTCATTTAATTAATCATTCATCAATTAAACAATCCCCACAAATCATTTAATTAATATAAATAATTAATTAATAAAAATTTGGCTATTACAACTCTCCCCCACTTTAGGAATTTTCGTCCTCGAAAATGTTACCTGATTCAAACAGCTATGAATAAGACTCCCTCATCTGGCTCTCAAGTTCCCAAGTCACATTTCCACCAGATCCTCCCCAAGAGACCTTCACCAAAGCAATCTCTTTACCTCGAAGTTGCTTCGACTTCCGATCCTCTATCTGCATAGGTGATGTCTCCACAATCAGGTTATCTCTTACCTGTACATCATCTACTTGGATTACATGAGACGGATCCGCAATGTATTTCCTTAATCGAGATACATGAAACACGTCATGGAGATTAGCAAGAGACGGTGGTAAAGCGACACGATAGGCTACCTCACCTATCCTTTGCAAAATCTGATAAGGACCAAGAAAACACGGCGTCAACTTACGCGACTTCAATGCCCTACCAACACCAGTAATAGGAGTAACCCAGAGAAACATGTGATCTCCCTCTTGAAATTCAAGTGCCTTCCTCCTCTTGTCATGATAACTCTTCTGACGACTCTGAGAAATCCTCATCTTCTTTTGAATCATCTTAATCTTATCAGTCGTTTGCTGAACTATCTCAGGTCCAACTACAGAACTCTCTCCCGACTCATACCAACACAACAGCGTCCTACAACGTCTCCCATACAATGCCTCAAAAGGTGACATACCAATACTCGAATGAAAACTGTTGTTATAAGTAAATTAAATCAAAGGCAAGTAGCTATCCCAAGCTCCTCCCTGCTCCAACACACAAACTCTCAAAAGATCCTCAAGTGACTGAATCGTCCTCTCAGTCTGACCATCGGTCTGCAGATGATAAGCTGAACTCAACCGCAACTTCGTACCCAAAGCACTTTGCAAACTTCCCCAAAATCTCGAAGTAAACCTCAGATCTCTATCCGACACAATACTAGACAGAATGCCATGCAAACTGACAATCCTCTCAATGTACAGCTTTGCCAACTTCTCCAACGGGTAATCCATTCGCATAGGAATAAAGTGATTAGACTTGGTCAATCTATCCACAATAAACCAAATAGCCTCGAAGTTACTCGGCGTCCTCGGTAAACCAGACACAAAATCCATAGAAATGCTATCCTATTTCCACTCAGGAATAAACAACGGTTTCATCAAACCCGACGGCTTCTGATGCTCAATCTTTGACTTCTGACAAGTCAAACAAGAATACACAAACTCGGCAATATCCTTCTTCATACGAGGCCACCAAAATATTTTTCTCAAATCTTGATACATCTTAGTAGCACCCGGATGAACACTCAATCCACTACGATGCCCTTCTTCAAGAATACTCTTCTTCAGCTCAACAACACCAGGAATACAAATCCTATCACGACACCTTATGATACCATTCTCATCAATCCTAAAATCACCACCTTGACCTTGATTGATCAAAGTCAATCGACCCACTAAACTCAAATCAGATTTCTGTCCTTCTCGAATCTCGTTCAAAATACCACTAGTGAGCTTTAGCATACCAAGAGTAACTCCATAAGAAGTCTTCTCACACACCAAACTCAAATCACGAAGTTGCTCAATTAATTCCAATTCTTTTACCATCATCATCGACATATGAAACGATTTCCTACTCAAAGCATCAGCTACCACATTCACTTTTCCCGGATGGTAATTCAACCCAAAATCGTAATCTTTCAGAAGTTCTAACCATCTTCTTTACCTTGCATTCAATTCTTTCTGATCAAAGAGATACTTCAAACTCTTATGATCACTAAACACCTCAAATCTCGAACTGTACAAATAATGTCTCCAAAGCTTCAACACAAATACAACGGCAGCCAACTCTAAGTCATGCGTCGGATAATTCTTCTCATACACTTTGAGTTGTCTCGAAGCATAAGCTACTACTTGTCCATTTTGCATCAACACACCTCCTAAACCCATCAAAGAAGCATCAAATACACAACAAACGGTTCTTCAGGATTCGGCAAAATCAAAACAGGAGCTGTAGTCAATCTTCTCTTAAGCTCTTGGAAACTTTCCTCACACTTTGCATCCTAAACAAAAGCTTGACTCTTCCTAGTCAACTGAGTCAACGACAATGATAACTTGGCAAATCCTTCAATGAACTTCTGATAATAACCGACCAAACCAAGAAAACTTCTAATCTCAAAAACTGATTTCAGAGTCTCCCATTGCGATACCGCTTCAACCTTTGACGGATCAACTGTAATACCTCTACTCGAAATCACATGACCAAGGAAACTCACTTCCTTCAACCAAAATTCACACTTAGAAAGTTTAGCGTAAAGCTGCTTCTCTTTCAATACAGATAACACGATCCTCAGATGCTCGACATGTTTTTCTTCACTCTTCGAATAAATCAAAATGTCATCAATGAACACGACCACAAACTTATATAAATAAGGATGGAAAATCCTATTCATGTACTCCATAAATACACCCGGTGCATTAGTCACCCCAAATGGCATCACGGAATACTCATAGTGTCCATACCTCGTTCTAAAAGCAGTCTTCGGAATATCCTCAGCCTTCACACGAATCTGATGATACCCTAATCTCAAATCTATCTTATTGAACACACTCGCACCAACCAACTAATCCATCAGATCATCAATCCTCGGAAGTGGATACTTATTCTTGATGGTCACTTTGTTCAGTTGTCTATAATCCACACAAAGTCTCATAGAACCTTCTTTCTTTTTAACCAAGAACACTGGTGCACCCCACAGTGACACACTCGGACGAATAAACCTCTTATTGAGAAAATATTCAATTTGACTCTTCAACTCTTTCAATTTCGTTACGGACATACGATACGGAGTCATCGATATCGGACTGGTTCCAGGAAATAAGTCTATCGTAAACTCCATTTCTCGTTCCGGCGGTAAATCTCTTATCTCATCAGGAAATAATTTCGGAAAATCATGTACAATTGGTAAAGTGTCAATTGCTCCACTTTCACCAATACTCAAAGTTTCCAATAACATAAATACCCTCGCACCATCTTGCACTGACTCCTTCACTTGCTTAGCAGTCATAAACAAATCTCCCTCCTCATCAGGTTTCGGAAAAATAACTGTTTTGTCAAAACAATTAATATAAACACGATTGAATTCCAACCAATTTATTCCGAGAATGACATCAAGTTGGTCTAAGTGAAGACATACTAAATCAACTCCGAAGTCTTTACCAAAAATACTCAGCGGACAATTCAAACACACATACGGAGTAGTTACCGAACCCATAGCAGGAGTATCAATAACCATACCTCCACTCATAACAAACATCTCAAGATTCAATCTCTTAACACAATCCAAAGAAATAAAAGAATGCGTAGCTCCAGTATCAATTATAGCGATCAAAGGTATACCATTAATGGAACACGTACCTCGGATCAATCGATCATCATTAGCAGTCTCTGATCCAGATAGAGCAAACACTTTCCCGCTCCCTTGAGTCTTCTTCGATTTGTCACACTTGGTACTAATGTGCCCTTGCTCACCACAGTTGTAGCAAGTCACATTCGCACCGCTTCGGCACTCAAGAGCTTTGTGGCCTGGCTTGCCACACTTGAAACACTTCAATCCAACACTTTTACACTCAGGAGCATGATGTCCCGCTTCACCACAATTATAACACCTTACCGGAGTGGAAGCTCCTCCCCCACTCGGCTTCTTACCATAACCAGCTTTTTGTTTCCCTTTATCTGCAGGAGTCACATAAGGCTTCCCTCGGAATTGGCCCTTTCCTTTCTTATCACTTAAACTCTTGTAGTGGCTAGGCCGAGCCCTACTATCCTCATCATAAATCCTACTCTTGTTCACTAACTCAGAAAAACGCCTAATTTCCTGATAACCAACAACTTGCTTGATTTCCGACCTCAGACCATTCACAAACTTAATACACTTGGATCTCTCAGCATTAGCAGTATTATAGTGAGGACAAAACTTAATCAATTCTTCAAATCTTTCCGCATACTCGGCTACCGTTGAGTTACCCTGCTTCAGCTCAAGGAATTCAATTTCCTTCTTTCCACGCACATCTTCTGAAAAATACTTCTCCAGAAATGTCTCTCTGAAAAGATCCCAAGTAATCACCATCTCATTCTCTTCAAACCTTTGGCGAGTATTACCCCACCAATCCTCATCTTCTTCTTCAAGCATATGAGTGCCAAACTGCACCCTATGCGTATCTGAACAATTCATAACTCGAAAAATCTTCTCTATTGCTTTCAGCCAAACCTGTGCTTTGTCAGACTCATGGGTTCCCTTGAAAATCGGTGGATTATTCCTTTGGAACCTACCCAAAGCACGGAATTCGTCATCAACATTGTTTCCAACATTCACATTGGCTTGAGGATTATGCCCAATCGCTCCAGCCAACCTCGTCAAAGCCTCTGCAATCGCTTCGTCATTCCTACCGGCAACCATCGTTCTGAATCTCAATAACATAACTCCATCAGAACAAACAAATATCGATAGTTTCACACACACAATCAGATATACACAGGGAAATAAACAAGTTAACAACTTGGCCAACTGGCCGACCTGCTCTGATACCACTAATGTAACACCCCCTTCTATATCCCCAAATAAGCATATGAAACATTTAGGCACATATCAAAATTTTCATCAGAGTAATATTAAATCATATTATAAAAGGAGCATGTCACACAAATTCACCATTCAAACATACAACACCTGCTCAAATAGAGATATGCAACAGTGGGGTAGTTTTTAAATAGAGGAACTTCGTCCTAACACCCACATCTCAATATTTAAATTAAAGCGTAAGGGTAAAACATTGAATCACTTAAAAACATGTTATCATATAAATACATGTCATCGAGTTTGGTTCGCAATATCATTCATATTATACAAAAACATCATCAACTGATACATTCACAATGTATCACAAAAGAATGCTATACAGCCTAACTACCCGGTGCTACATATCAGAGCGACCAGACCAAAAGAATGAAGCTATACTTCACAAAAAGAATCTCCAGCAACCTAATCTGCAATGCCTCATAGAGCATTATAAAACAACAGAAGGGTGAGAAATATTACCATAATAATCAATGCATATAA
Organism: Lathyrus sativus; assembly: GCA_963859935.3. Classification (NCBI taxonomy): domain Eukaryota; kingdom Viridiplantae; phylum Streptophyta; class Magnoliopsida; order Fabales; family Fabaceae; genus Lathyrus; species Lathyrus sativus. The sequence continues at coordinate 542,456,413 of OZ012737.1, forward strand.
TTATATATACATATATATATATATATATATATATATATATATATATATATATATACACACACACACACACACACACACACACACACACACACACACACACACACACACACACACACACACACACACACACACACACACACATGAATATAGAATACAATATTCCACGTTTTCTCACCACATTTTATTATAATCCTCAAATACATCACAACATGTATAAACAAATATGGATAATCAATCAAGCACATTTCATCATACACACATCCATAATTCACAATTCAGCAAACCATACACCTGCATAATTCATATAACAATGATATCTATGCCATGTGACTCTACACAACTCAATGCAATTCAATATCATGTGGTACCAACACTTGTTATCATTTTTCGGTTTTTACATTAAACCCGACCCACTCTTCTAGACCGATAACCACCAAAAGCCCGTCCTTTAAGCTTTCAAACCCACTCTTCTAGGTTTGGGACAAGTCACTAGTCTCCACGAAACTAGTAAGCAATGCCTCTTGACTAAATGATGCATATGCAATCAACCACCAAATGCACTTAAGACCGTTCTCGCATCTTAATCTCATGCATTCAAATAATTCATCACTCAAGAATTATGACATGATTGCACACACAACATATTCATATAATCAAAGTATTCATACATTATATCATCACATTTATCAGGCAATGCACACATATTCATCAATGTTCTCATGCATTATTCACATAAAGTCGCATACAACACATATGCATTACCAATATCACGCCCAACGACCACAACCCTCATCACAATTCATCATGCATTCGTATTCAATTTAAATAATGCATTATATATATATATATATATATATATATATATATATATATATATATATATATATATATATATATATATATATATATATATATATATATATATATATATATATATATATATATATATATATATATATATCAAAGGCTACATTCACGATCACGATTGATTTCACAATCTAGGATTCACGTCATAAGGCTATCCACAGCACGTCTCATCTCAATAGTACACAAACTATTCATATCATATAAGGATTAACATAATTGAACCAAACAAATAACCATTGGATGGAAAACACAAGAAATGGAATTTGCTGTCACATTCGCTGCCCTTCGCCTGGCGAACTCGCTGGTGAAGACAGTCAGTAGCTACTAGAATGTGTTCGCTAACACTCGCTGGTTCACTCGCCTACCGAACCTTCGCCACACTCCTTCGCCTGGCGAACACGCCAATGAAGACTAACTTGGATACTGACTTGGTTCGCTACCCACTCGCTGGGCTTCGCCTGGCGAACCTGGGAACCCAGAAATCCCTAACTGTCCAAAATCACTCAATCACCCCAAAAACCTACCGACTCTCACCAACCCGGTTCCACAGCCTTAGTATAACATCCCTCGACTAAACTTTACCACTTATTCTTATTTTTAACCGTTAAAAACTCGGTTCTACCGATTAAATCCATTTCTGCCCTAGAATGAAAAATAAGTAGAAACTCCAACAAATCCAAACTCACCCATACATAATCACATACATTGAATAGATGATGATATTTCACACCCTTACCTTGATTAAATCGATGCTTGAGAGTTTTTCTTGAGCTTTTTCAACTTTTCCTTCTTCTCCTTCTCTTTTCTCCTCTTTCTCCTTCTTTCTCTTCTTTTCTCTTATGTTTCTATCTTTCTCTTTTCTTTCCACTTTTCCTTTATAATCTTTCTCTTCTATTCTTTCCATCATATTTCTCTTCTCAAACATCTACCAATTTCATTTAATTAATCATCCATCAATTAAACAATCCCCACAAATCATTTAATTAATATAAATAATTAATTAATAAAAATTGAGCTGTTACACCGAACGTCAAAGTTGGCCATTTGCGCTCTGACGAGCAGAGGGATGCTGGAGTTAGGAGTCCCGCCGAGGAGTTATTCGCGGTAGAAAGTGATGGGGACTGACTCTCCCCAGACCTTATCAAGTGTAGAACTCCGGCTTGAGCTCGTGTTGATGAGATGCTCGAACTTCCTCTTGACGGATCCCACAGTCGCCTTGTTGAATCCCCCTCTCGAGATGACCATGGCGGAGGGGAATATTTCCCGCTGTGTGCAGCGAAATAAGGAGGAACATTGAACTCCTCAGAGATGTAGAAGTCTTCGGGTCGCTGAGCTCCATTCGATTCAAGTCGGATGTTTTTTTTTTACTATTTATGAATTCGATTCTCAAATTGAAGTGTTACAAGAACAACCCAAGTCAGAATTATAATTTCTCCAATAATTAAATAGAAGCAAAGTTGTATGGTGACCGAATGACATTTCTATTTAAAAGAAAAAACCTTAGCACCATATTGAAATTTAAGTTTGAAAGGATGGTTAGTAGTTATATATATTGAAGGGAAAACAAATTAAGATTGTAAATATTACAAATTCACATTAATTTTAAGATCGTAATCATAGTGATAGTTCTAATATATAATATTTGAAATTCTACAAAATTTATTTTGTAGTCAACATGTACTCTCTTGAAAACTAATTAATCATTAATTTCAATTAAACATGAGATAAGCTTAAAATAAAAACTATTATTTAGAAATAAATCAATTCACATCTCACTTATTCATTTTTAATAGATAAATTTCAACCACTAAAAAACCACTTCAAAGTTTGTTTTACACCTCAAAATATATTTTCTTACTTTCTCAAAACTATGAAGAAAAGAGAGTTGTTAAAAAAAATACCAATATCGAGAATACTCTTTTGTCCCCACAAGATCATTAATTGGCCCAAGGTTTTTAACATGAAAAAGTATGTGAATGAATATGACAACTACATTCACATCTTTCGGTAGATTTCAACAAACAACACACTACACAATTTTGGCATTACTTTTGTACATACCACTCATCTCAAAACCAAACATTTTTCAACAACAATCACAAATCTTTTGTCACCAATTAATTAATGAATTTTAGATTTTTCCATACTTCCCATGTGGGTCACATAGAAATTCACCTTCCAAAAATGTCAAAAATAATTTAATTCATAATCACATATACCATTCTGTTACACTATATTGATGCTACCAAAACGCATCCACTAATTACATTCAGATGGTATAAACAATGGTTTTATCATTTTTTTTTTGTATCAACAGCTATCAAGTTTGTTGTCACTATGGAGAATCAGAATCCTAATTGTCATGATCAGTCTGTAAACTTTTGTATGTAATAATCTGTCCTGCATGAGAAAAAAATCTATGAATCAATAAGTGCTTAACTAACAAACAGATCCTTATGCATTTCGTAATGTCGTAATATTAATGCATGAAAGTTTTATTTGGCGTCACGAGTCTTGAGTCTTGATTCGAATCGTATCTTGATAATAAAGTATTGAGTTAAACCGCCGCATATAAAAGTGATTATTTAGATGTATGTATAATGTATGCGACATGAAGACTAATATCAGAATGATAAGAGAAAGTTGCAGGAGTAGATTGTGTTGGATTGCTTACCTCTGTCGGTATTTTTCGAGCAACCAAAAGCATTATTTCTTTGCTGTTAGATACAATATGCTGAAAATTTTCAACTTTTCAGCAGTTTAAGTTTTTCAAGAACTTCCTTCATCGACGGTCGAATGGAAAGAGTCTCTTCTGTGCAGGTTAACGCGATCTTTAAAAGCTCGAACAACTTTTCCTTTGGCCCTGATTCCCACAACGCGGATGAAAAAAGCTCAGAACAACGATCTTCGGTCATTAGAAGTTCTGCCCATGGTACTATATTGAATCCGTTTCCGTAATTAGAGAATGACGGATCGAGCGACCTTCTTCCCGATATCAATTCTAAAAGCACGACGCCGTAGCTATAAACATCTGCTTTGTCAGAAACTCTGCAAGTGGTGGCATATTCAGGTGCAACGTAACCGAACGTGCCGGCCACATCGGTAGTGGCGTGAGTCTCGGATACCTCGAGCAGGCGTGCCAAGCCAAAATCGGACAGATAGGCATTAAAGTTCTCGTCGAGTAAAATGTTGCTAGGTTTGATATCTCGATGAACTATGCGGGGAACACAAGAGTAATGAAGGTAAGCAAGAGCCTCGGCGATACCTTTCGCTATTTTGTAAATAACCGGCCACTGCACTTTTTTCCCTTTTTTCCCTGACCTATTATGTATGAAAGCTTCAAGGTTTCCACCAGAGAGGTAATTGTAAATCAACAACATTTCAGATTTTCCTACATAATAGCCAATTAGAGTCACAAGATTCTTGTGTCGAATTCTCCCGAGCGTTCTGATTTCCGTTTCAAACTGTTGTATGCCTTGAAACTTACCTATCAAAAGCCGCTTAATGGCAACAAAATAACCTGGTGATAGCTCTGCCTTGTAAGTTGACCCGAACCCACCAGCGCCGATTAGATAACGGATGCTGAAATTTCCGGCAGCTCTGACCACGCTATCATAACTCAATTCAATTGGAACAACTTGAAAAGTCACCACTTCTTGCCTTCTAATGCTGCTTCGCCGAGCAATTTTTCTCCTTCTAAACCAAATCATCAACATTATTACCAAAAGGGCGCATAGAGCCGCGGAAGCAGAAGTGGCCACCACAATAACCACGGTCCTTGCTTTCTTCCTTTTACGACGACTCTCTGAATTATCGTCTGCAATAGGAACTGCGGGAGGAGCAGGCGAGTCGAAGTATGGATCAGGGCAAGAGTGCAAGTATTTATTCCCTCTAAACGAGTCACAATTAATCGGGTGTTGAAAATGAGGAATATGACCGGAAAGATTGTTGAAAGAAACATCGAGTTGAACAAGATTGGAAAGAGCGGCAACATATAAAGGTATTTCCCCAGAAAGGTTGTTGTGATCTAGCAACATCGTTTCAAGACTTGTCGTATTCGACAAAAATTCCGGAATTGTTCCGATTAGAGAATTGTGAGACAGATTCAAAACAACAAGGGAAGTCAATCTACCAAGCTGGTAAGGAATTTCCCCGGATAAGTTGTTTCCTCCTAGAAGTAACCATTTCATGCTTTGTAGATTTCCCAACTGATTCGGCAGCACTCCTGATAGTTTGTTTTCTGTCAAATCAAGACGCCGAAGTAATGCCAATTCACCTATACCAGGTCCAATCAATCCATCGATTTGATTGTACGCTGCAACAAAATCCATCAACTGCGGACAGTTCAGAAACAATGCTTGAGAAATCTCACCGTAGAGTTGGTTCACACTGATGTTAACCGATAATGTCTTGAGGTCATTACAGTTTGTAACTAGTTGATTCGGAAGAGCTCCGTTGAATTTATTATTATTCAAAGACAGCATGTACGACACTTTCTGATTTGCAGTAAAAAGATTATCTCCAACAAAGAACAACGGTAAAGATCCAACGAAACAGTTCCAGCTGAAATCATGAATAACGACAGTAGAATCTTCGAAACCTAATCCGACAAAAGCCTTCTCTTGAAATCTCAAAACGCGGACATTAAAGTATTTATCATTCAAACCATCCAATTCTAGAAACTCAGATTCTAGTGAAGCAAAGGCGTTACTAATCGATTGACACGTTTCTTTCCGAAAATCTGGTAGCACGCCAGAGATATTATTCCTGCTTACGTTGAAATACATCATACAAGAAACACGGAGCTGATGCAACGGCAAATCTCCCACTAAACTGTTAGAACTCAAGTCCAAGAAAGTCAAATTCCGACACATTCCTAAACTCTCGGGCATGACACCAGTAACATAATTCTCAGCCAAATTGAGTATTCTAAGAGAGCATGATGAATCTGTCCATTCAGCAGGTAACCGTCCGGCAAGATTCGCTCTCGGGGCCCACAAAATCTCCAAACTCGAAAGTGACAACACTGCATGAGGAATATTCCCAACAAAAGCATTGAATTCACCTCTAAATTTATCCTCCAACAAACTTCCCGCGTCAGAACCGCCACGATCATCAAACAAATCAGTAAGAACAAGCACAGACAACTTCAAACAATTACCTAACAGTTTCGGGATTCTACCGGTGAGGCTGTTTCGCGAAACATCAAGAACTCGAAGTTCGACAGCAAGCCCAATCTCAAGAGGGATTTTACCTTCCAATATATTCCCATCAACCAAAAGGGTCCTCAAGTTTCTACATTTCCCAATTTGAGGTGGAATCTCACCAGTCAAAAAATTATCAGACAGTTTCAAATGCTTCAAAGAATCACAACCAACAGAATCATTCACAGGAATTGAACCAGAAAACTGATTATCAGACAAATCAACAATTTTCACATTCCTAGAAAAAATCAACCCATTCGGAATAGGACCAGAAAAAGAATTACCAGAAAGATTAACAAGTTTAAGTGATTCAAGAAAACTCATCTGTAAAGAAACATTCCCTGAAAAGTTGTTACCTTGAACCTCAAGAACTTCAAGTCCCCGGAGATTCATCAAACTCACCGGAATTTCACCAGAGAACATGTTTCCGGGAATCGACAAAACTCGAAGCTCCGACAACTCTCCGATGGAAGACGCCAGTTCACCGCCGCGTAGACCGGTGACATTAAGCGAAATCACTCTGCTGTTTCCTCTGCCGCCGCAAGTGACGCCATGCCAGCGGCAGAATGTGGAGGACGAGCGGTAGGTCCAACCTGAGAGAAGATTCAAAGGGTCTGAAGAGACGAAGTGTTTGAAGGTGAGAAGCGACAATGCGTCTTTGGGAATCGAAGGATTGATGGCATTTGCGTGAAGGGTAGTGAAGAAGAAGAGAAAGGGGTGAAAGAGAAGAAACTGAAAAAGAGTTAGAAAAACATGACCCATGTTTGAAAGAGAGAGAATGATGATGAAAAATGAATTGGGTATTCTTAAAGGTGTGAGCTTTAAAGGTGAACCATTTCCGGCGGGGTCGCCGGAGAATGAAAATGCGGCGGAGTTGAGGGCGGTGGTGAGGTGGAGAGTGTGAATGGCAAGGCGAGTTATTTACGTTGAAAAAGACAGTAATGATCTCATTTGGAGCCAAAACGGTAACATCTCTATCAAAAACAAACAAAATAAGTTTATGTTTGGTTGCTACTTGCTTTGAACATCAAAAATTGATTTTGAAGATTTATATTTGGATTTAACTAAGCTTGTAACAATTATAATTGATTCTAAATCGATAATGTATAATTGATTTTGAGGTATTTCATTATTATTTGAATGAAAAATTTGTAGTTTTTCAAATCAAGCGTCATTTTTACATTCAAATTTGTTTTGAATTACTTTTAGATAGATATATTTAAACATAAGTTATTTCACATCCAACTCACTTTATGATCAATTTATTTTTATTTTAAAAAATTGATTTTTTTTATAGAGATTAATTACATATAAAAAGTTTTACACCTTCAATTTATCACCATCATTCATATACACTATTTTATAAATGGTTAAAATAAAAATTAACTTCTTCCTAACATCCAACTTTTATAATTAATCAACTGTGTAAAATCATTTTACATGGTAAGGATATTTCAATTAAATTCACTTTTATAAATGGATTTTATAAAAATATATTTTTTAAAATATTACAATTTTTTATACTCGTTTTTCCTAAATTAAAATTAAAATTTTGACATCGTATAACATTAGCATACATAATTAAATATCAAACCATATTCCAAATTACAATTTTTATTTTTTAAAAAAATTTCAAAAAAAAAATTTATGAAAATTTTTTTCAAATAGTTTCAAAATTAAGTGATTTTTTTTAAAATTTTGATAAAATAAAAAAATATTTAAAATAACATTTTAAAAATAACTATTCAAATCAAAATTCAAATTTTCATATGAAATTTTTATAAAAAAAATTGTTTGTACAAATTTTTTACATAAAATTATTTAACATTATAAAAATCATTCTAAAGAGAGAAAAAAAACAAGTATGTTATTTAGATATGATTCTAGCTGAACTTAGAATTTATAATTTTTAAAATATAAACGTAATTTTTATGTAAATTTATGGTTCAATTTAATTTTACAAAAATGTATTCTAACATAAATTATTTTATCTTCAATTTATTTTTAACTAAAATTTATTTTATAAATTTAATACTTTTAAGTAGAATTGATTATAACTTAATTTATAATTTTTCAGTTTAAATTTTTTTATAAGTAATTATTTTATTTAAAATCAATTTGATGAAGATGATGTCAAAGTGATCAATTTTAAACTTTAAAAAAAAATTGAAATGTTGCTATTCAATTAATAAGTTTACATTCATGTCCTTAACAAGTGCCCTAAATACACATGTTGTAGTATGCATATCTCACTTAATTGTAATGTTGCAATATCTAGAGTGCACTATAAAAGTAGCATAAAAATGTATAAAATGTATTTGATAAAAAGTAGTAGAAAGACAAATACATCATTCAAGTGTTTGATAAAATTATATATTTTATTGATAAATATAAATTATATTTTTAAATGATAAAATTTATAACAATTAATGTCTAATATATTTTGAAGTTGGTATTTTAAATTTCATTTTTTTAATTGTTTAAAATTTATTAATGTCATCTAGATTTTTTTCTTATACTCATTCTATTTTAAAATAAAAATAAGTGTCATACTTATTCTTATAATTCGTTTCTTACACTTTTACACGGATTACAAAAATGTGATAAATAAAAGAAAGAATATCAATTTTACTAAATTATTTTTATTGACTATTTGTGCATTTTAATTATCATTAGTGTATGGTGAAAAAAATAGTAAATCAAGAGTATTAATTAGAAAATACAATTGAAAATCAAAACTAAAATTGCATTAGAAACTAAAGTAACATTTATTTTAGAACAAATACTTTACAAATATGATATTTATTTTAAGATAGAGAGAATATTAAATTAATTTGTATTCAAAAACATTTTGAAAAAACTATTTTCATTTAATGTTTTACTTTATTGAAAATTATTAATTGTAAAAGTCAATGAAATATTGAACATATGCATAACATTATATATATATATATATATATATATATATATATATATATATATATATATATATATATATATATATATATATATATATATATATATATATATATATATATATATATATATATATATATATATATATATATATATATATATATATATATATATATATATATATATATATATATATATATATATATATATATATATATATATATATATATATATATATATATATATATGCGCATAAATTTTTTAACATAATACACATTGTTATTTATCAATAAAATGGGTGTAAACGACTTATGTATGATTCAAATGGTTATATGTAGAATTTATTTATATTTATATATTAATATGAAAAAGTTGTTGATATTTATTAATTAACAATTTTAAAAAACCAAAAATATGTATTATAAGTGTTTTTTTAATATGAGTGTATATAAACTTTGCAATAGGAAAATTTAATAACAATTATATTATAATAATAATAATAATAATAATAATAATAATAATAATAATAATAATAATAATAATAATAATTGTATAATTATGGATCCATTTAATAATATTTCTATTACAAAATATATAATATCCATCTAATATGGACATTTAGAAATAGGTTTAAATATTGGCTCTTACGATTTTTTTTAGTAAATTTTAATAGAATAATTTTTTTAGTGAAGCCAACTCTACTCTAGTAAATGTGTGAGTTCTAATAATAATTAAGTTAAATGAATGTAAGTTTTTGGTCAATAGTATAATCTTTTTCTAATTATGTCATTTAATTATTTTTTTTATTCTAAATTATAAGATGCTTTTGGACATTTTACACGAATTAAGAAAATTAATTATTAATTTATAGAAAAGATCAATTAAGTATGATTTTACAGTAATATTCTTCATAATTACACAGGGAGAAAAAAATTGAAAGAGTTGAATGAATAAATGATAATAAATACTTGAGGGTATATTGAAGAAAATGTTATTAATATTACATTGAAAATGTAAAGTGACTTATAATTTGGGACAAATTTTATTGGCAAAGTGACTTATAATTTAAGACAGAAAGAGTATTATTCTTTACACTATTTCCAACAAATTAATATGATTTAGAACAAAAAAGGATTTGACAATGTGCACAATTTGTTACACAAGCTATTGCAAATCTGGATGTCATTCAATTTCAAATCCAAATTCAATGGCATAATGAAGATTTGTTTGCTAAGGAACAAAAAGCTCAATTGGAATTGGAAACTGCCCTAAGGTTGGAAGAGTTGCTTTGGCAAGAAAAATCAAAACTTAAACGGTATAAAGGAGATAAAAACACTGATTTTTTTCATAGGATTTCCAAAATCAGAAACTCTACCAAAGTAATATCTTCTATTCAACATGAGGAGGACATCTACACTAATCCTAAGGACATTTCCAACACTTTTTCAAGTCATTTTGAGATCTTGTTTAATACTATCAATAGTTATACTGAAAATGGACTGGTGGAGGAGGTGGTTCTTAAGCTAGTCAATGATCAATCCAATGCCCTTTGACAATGCTTCCTATCCCTGAGAAAATCAAATGTGTTGTTTTCTCTTTAAACAAAGATAGCTAACCAAGGTCTGATGGTTTTGGTGGTTTTTTCTTTCAACACTACTGGGACATCATTAAATATGATATAATAAATGCAACCACACACTTGTTTTCCACAGGCTAGATACTTCCCAACTGGAATGCAAACACATTAGTTCTCATCCCTAAATTCCCCAATGTTAGCACAGTGGATTATTATCAACCTATAGCTCTTGCAAACTTCAAATTCAAAATCCACTATAAAGTCTTAGCTGATAGACTGGCATCAATTATGCCAACAATGACCTCTCCTAAGCAAAGAGGATTTATTAGAGGAAGATCAATAACAGATTGTGTATGTATTGTTGGTGTAAGCCCTAGAGGCCAATACTTTTTGGTACTTGTATCAGATTATTCGTTTAATAATAAAAGGCATTTCTTTATTATGTTTGTCTTTCAGAATAATAAAGTCCCTAGAATAGTTAGTCTGTTTAATGAAATGTTAAGTGTGACTTAATCATGAGATCCCATTAAACATAAAGACATTATTCTTAAAATATCCGTAGTCAAGCTTTATTGCAAAGTGGGATAACATTAAAAGCATTGAGACTATTATGAAGATAGACTGATGATCACATCTCATGGATCATGGATAAAGAGTTATCAAGTCTTGACATAGGTATAAATATTAGGAGTAATATTTATACCGGATTGACCCGCTATGAGAATACTACATAGTATGTTATGCAAAGTGTCATAAGTTATTCTCATGGTGATAATGGTGTATTACCACCCTTCGACCTGAAACCACTATGGACCCTAGATGTAGAGTCGGGTGCTTTATTGCTGATCAAACATTACCCGTAACTGGATGATCATAAAGACAGTTGATGGGCACTCCACGAAGCATGCTGAGGGACATGAGTGTCCTAGATGGAATTTGCCAATCCTGCATAACAGGAGAAATGTCTAAGGGCCCAATATTGAACTGGACAAGGATGACACAGTGTATGCCTTGTGTTCAATATAGACATAGGGGCAAAAGGGTAATTGTACAAACATATATTATCACGAAAAAGGTTTTGTCAGATCACATGACATTTTCGTGACTTGGGTAGCAGTGATGTGTTGCTAGATACCGCTTACTGTTTATTATGTTAAATATATATAATTTAATATAATTTCCAACGTTACGAAATCCTACAGGGTCACACACATAAGGACAGTTTGATGAGAGATAGAGAAATCAAAGGAACACCGTAAGGTACGGTGCACTTAAGTGAAAAATAGAAATTCGGATAATATAATAATAATTATTGTTATTTTATAATGGTTATAAAATAATAATAAAATAAATATATTTATTATAATAATAGTTATTATAATAATATATAATATTATTATGGATCATGTGAATTAGGGTTTTAGCCCGCAGCCCACAAGAGAGTCTATAAAAGGAACCCTTGTGATGAAGCTTTCACTTGATGCATTTTCGTTTTTGATTCTCTTTTCTCACTCAAATAATTCCGTTCGTAAGCAGCTAGCACTGTGATCGGAAGCTGTTCGTGTGGACTGAGTAGAGGCGTTGCACTTCATCAACGCTTGTGATCGCTGCATCAAAGATCTGAATCGCCACAAAGAGGTAACGATTCTATCACTGACCATGCTCATTCGTAAGGATCACTAAAGGAAATTTTTTGTTTTCCGCTGCGTTTAGATCGCAATTTTCCTTCATGTATGACCTCAGAGGCTATCAACATGCTCCACAACAAAGCCTTTGGTGGGAACATTATTGTTAAGATTGACATAAGGAAAGCCTTTGATACCCTTTGACTGGAACTACTTGCTAAAGGTGTTGAGCAAGCTTGGTTTTTCTGAAATTTTTTGCTCTTTGATTAAAATTATTCTATCTTATACTATAATGTCCATTTCCATCAATGGAGCCCAAGTTGGTTATTTCAATTGTAACAGGGGAGTGAGACAAGGAGACCCCCTTTCCCCCCTTTTATTTTGTCTTGTAGAAGATATTTTAAGTAGAGGAATTTCAAATCTTGTTGAGCAAGGCAGCTTGAACCTCATCAAAGGACCTAGAGGTTCTTTAGTTCCCTCCCATGTCTTATATGCAGATGATATCATGTTATTCTGCAAAGCCAAGCCATATAATATGGAAGCTCTTAAAAGCTTGTTCCTCAAATATGCTCAATGCTCATGTCAACATGTTAATCCTCATAAGTTTATCATTTATGCAGGGTCCACTACCTCATCTAGGTTTACATTATTGGCTCAGACTCTAGGCTTCAAGGAAGGACAACTCCTCTTTTCTTATCTAGGGATTTCCATTTTCAGAGGTAAGCCAAAGGCTGTGTATTTCCAACCTTTAGTGGATAGAGTGAAAGCCAAACTCTCCAATTGGAAAGCATCCCTTCTAAGCATGGCTGGAAGAGTGCAGACCATTAAAAGTGTCATTCATGGTATGCTCACATATAGCTTCCTCATTCATGACTGGCCTGTTAGCACTATGAAAGATCTTGAAAAATACATGAGGAATTTTGTATGAAGTGATGACATTGGCCAAAGGAAACTGCTAATTGTGGCTTAGCATAAATTTTGCATGCCATTTTCTCAAGGAGGCCTGGGCATCAGAGCAATCACCAAAATTAATGCTGCTGCAAATCTAAAATTGTGCTTGGATTTCTTCAACTCCTCAAATCAATGGGATCGGCTCCTTAGACTTAGAGTCTTAAGACATAATAAACATATCAATTATCACATATCTTCATCAATTTGGGGTGGTATCAAAAGCAGCTTCCAAGTCTTGATTGACAATTCATCTTGGATTTTGAGAGATGGTAGGAGAATTAATTTCTGGATAGATGCTTGGTGTGGCCCCCTTTTGGCTGATCACTTTAATTTCTGTTAAATTGTCCAAAATGGCTTGGCCTCCAAAGTTGCAGAATTCATTCATAACTTTCAATGGATCTTGCCTCCAGAGTTAGAAGATTTTCTCCCTAAGATGACTGGGATTCTCAATCAGGTTCACATTCCTCTAGTTCCAAGAAGTGATGAGCTTAGATGGATGCACTCTCTAGAAGGCACTCTAAGTCTTAAATATGCCTATAATTTTAAGTCTCCTCCTAGAAATAATATCGATTGGGCAAAGCTGATTTGGAATTCCTCTGTTCCTCCCTCTAAATCACTATTTGTATGGAAACTTATTCCATCCAAAGTTCCAGTTGATGAAGCTCTTGCCAATAGAGCAATTCTTCTGTTTCCCTCAGTATGTAATCTTTGTGATTGCCATATTGAAACAAATGAGCACCTCTTTTAGCAATGCTCTTTTGCACATAAACTTTAGAGTTGGCTAGCTTGTACTACTAGCATGGCTCTAAATCTTAACATCAAGAAAATTTGGGATGTTTTCTTTCAAAATTAGTCTAGCCAAACAAGGGTGGTAATTCTATCTGCTATCATAAACATACTCAACACAATTTGGAACTTCAGAAATCAGAAAAAATTTAACAACTTATGCCCTCAGTGGAAATCTTCCATAAATATGATTATTGCAAATGTGAACCTGAGAGGGAACTCCTCAAAGGTAGTATCTTCTTGTAACATTTTGGATTTTCGCATCTTAGATTTTTTTAGATTTACAGTGTTTCCGCCAAAGGCTGCCAAGATTGTTGAAGTCATTTGGACACCTCCTATCCATTTCTGGATTAAATGCAATTTTTATGGTATTTTGCAAGGTGTCCTTGGCAAGGCAACGTGCAACAGAATTTTTAGGGACCACTCGTCTAATCTTATTGGGTGCTTTGCTGAAAAATCTAGGTGAAAACTTAGCCATCAACACATAACTCATAGGAGTTATGAGAATAATAGAAGTCGCTTTTGATAGCAATTGAAGGTATCTCTGGGTTGAAATTGATTCCAAACTAGTTTCTTTGGCTATAAATAATTTGCAGTTCATTCTGTGGTCACTTAAAAATAGATGGCTTAACTACATTCATAGAACAAGAAGTATGAATTTCCATTTATCTCACGTATTTAGGGAAGGAAACCACTGCGCAGACAAAATAACTTCATTAGGTCTTACCATTCATGGATTTGTTTGGTGGAATGAAGCTCATGTGTCTGTTTTTGACGATTTGGTTCGAAATAGGTTAGGTTTTCCCTTTCTTTCGATGTTGTAGAGGGTTTTGGTCCTTGTCCCCCTCTTTTGTATTTTGTTTCCTCTTCTTTATATTTAAACAGTTCTTTTGGGTAAAAGAATGTTGATCCTAGCTTGTTTTACATTATTAGTACCCTGATGGATAATTTCTAATGCGTCTCACATAGCCTTGGTTGCCTCACAATGAGAAACGTGATAAAACTCATCAACACCAAAAGCGGATGTGAGAATATTTTCCGCCTTCAAATCATGCGACCACAATTTTCAATCATTAGCATCCCATTGTGCTTTGGGTTTAGGTAAGGTAACACCTTCGTTAGTCATTGTTATTTCATTCGAACCATTTTCGATGGCGTCCCATATACCTTTGTCAACGGAGTTGACATGAATACGCATAAGAGTTTTTCAATAGCTATAATTTTCGTCTGTGAAAATTAATGCTCTATTATACACTGCTTTAGGTTTGGTAGTCATCTTTTTAAAAAATAAATCTTAAGCACAAAATTAACCGGAACTCTTGATATTTGCTCTAATTTTTTTAATCAATTTAGAAGAAAATAAATAAATATAATTAGTTTAGAATAAATGAGTGGAGATAAATAACTAATTGATGTGTTAATTGAGTTAAATAAATATAAATTATTAGTACAAAATTTAATCCTTTGTGACAATATTGATTATATTTAT
The DNA here is from genome assembly GCA_963859935.3 of Lathyrus sativus. Classification (NCBI taxonomy): domain Eukaryota; kingdom Viridiplantae; phylum Streptophyta; class Magnoliopsida; order Fabales; family Fabaceae; genus Lathyrus; species Lathyrus sativus. The sequence goes on from OZ012737.1 coordinate 542,471,827, forward strand.
AGATAAATATAAATAAGTTATTGATATAAATTAATAACTTAAAAAAAAAATAGTTTGTAACAATTGAGCATGTGGTTTAATTAATTAAAATAGTTCATAGGAGATAGAGCTAAGTCAACTTATGGAATAAAATATTTCACAGGAGATAAAGCTAGTCAACATAGTTTAAGGTGTTCAATAAAATTAGTAGTTTAAATAGTTGATAATAAAAATGAATTGTGATTAAAAATATATTTAATTTGAATATGTTTTGGTCTTTATTAAAAAAAACAAAACTACGATGGTGTCTTTTGATAATTAAAAAAATTGAAAATTGTTAAAATGATAAAATAATATGAAATATCTAACTAAATAAATTGAAGTAAATTTAAATGGCATCTAATACCGTGTTTGAATAAGATAATTAATTTTTTAAAAAAAGAATTTCTAAATTTAATTAATTTAAATTATTCAATTGGTTTTTTTTAATTCTTTTGTTTGACCAGTATATTAAAATTCTTCATTCTTAAATATTTTGAGTTTTTTTTTATAAATTTTGATCAAACTTAAAAAATAGAGACTAATTTCTAACTTTTGAAAATTTAACTAGATCTAATTTGTAAATTTTTAAAATTATTATGGACTAAATTTCTATTCATGAAAAGTAAACTTTAAATTTTTTAAAATTATAAAGATCAACTTACAAAAATTAAAAGATTAATAATAATTTATTTGACATTCAAATTGAATCTAGTGAGAGAGAAATTTCACTTTTTTTTTATTTTTTATATTTTGTAACATTTGTAAAATTTTAAATCTGAACTTATACAAAATATTTTATAAATTTTCATAAGATTAATTATTTTTTATTTTTATCTAAATAGTAAACTTTGACCAAATTATTTTAAATTTTCTAAAAAAATTATTCCTCTCCACTAAAATATTTCCTCCAATCATACTCCAAAAATTTAAGTTATTAATACAAAGATTTAAATTATGAAATAGACCCCTTGGGATGCGTTTTTTTCCTCTCTACCTTGGGATACCTTGTTGAGATTATTAGTACAATATTTTATATAAATGTTGATTTTGCATTTATGTTCAAACCACATGTGAGTGTTTCAGTTTTTGTTTTTATTATACTAATTTAATTCAATTTAGTGAAAGAAAACAGTGGACAAAAATACTAAATCCGTGATTTCTTCCTTTTTTTTTTTTTTTTTTTAATTTAAATTTCAACTAAACAATGTGCTTATTTGGCTTGTGGTTTTAGAATAGAAAACCTCAGTTTCTTTTCTCTTGTCAAATTAATATGTGAACTATAAATATAATAATTAATTTATAAAATATTATAAATTTAGTTTTTGAACTATTGTTCTATTTTCTATTTTTTAAAAATAGCGAAACTAAATGAAAGCTTAATAATAGCCTAAACTATTATTCTCATTCAGTCAGAAAGAATCTTAGATTATATCATTTGTTAATTCATTATTTATATTAAAAACATTAGTAGTTATAGGTATGTCACTAACTAGATACAATTGTTTAATTTTGTTAATTATAAGAAGAAAAAATGCATAATGCAATTCAATCTCTTGAAGTCAGAAAAAGCCACCAACCATGACGTTATTATTCATCGGATCTTGATTGTGTGATTCTTTAAAACAGATTTATTTCATATTTTATAATTTTACTCTAATTTTATTTTGAAAAGAGATATCACATTTTATTTATGAAAGTTCTGACAAATTTAAAAGGAAAATAAAATAGACTATTCAGTATTAAAAATTAAGGGTGTTATATTGTAGTATTAAATCTTTAATTTTGATTTTCTTGATGGTTATGAATTAGTTTTCTTAAAATGATCAAAAGTCGGATCTATGAGAGCATTTTGTTTTTGTCTTTTGTGCCTTGTGCCCATTGTCTCGATAAAGCATGATATGTTTAAGTAGTTAATTGTTTCTTAATTGAAACAATGTGTTTCGTAACACTTTATTAGGGAGAATTGTAAAAACCTAAAGCAATAATCAACTTTGGTCGATAATTGTCTATGAATTTTTTAGGCACAACGCTTGTGAGAGGACATTTTTTTAGGGGTAAACCATAATTAACAAGAGATTTTGTGAGTAGCACACAGAAGGCGGAAGCTACATGTTTAATGATTATTTGAAAGTGTTAACTTTTGATGCACAAACATCGGGATACAAAATGATTGTTTGGAAAGATTAATTGGACTAATTGGAAACTTTTGAGAAAAGTATTAAGTGTTTGTTTTTGGTAAGTTAAAATGGAATGATGTAAATATTTTGAAAATGTTTAGATAATGCAACCACTTCAGAACTATAGAACACAAAAATTGGCATTTAGGGTAAATGCATATATTTGTATATCAACTGACATGAATTAAGTTAAAGTTAAGAGGTATTGTGCAACGGTGGTGAATGAACCTCGTAATATTAAGTGAAGACTTAAAAGAATGTGTTGGTGCGCAAGATTAAAGATGAAAAAGATGATGGAAGAGAAAGAGAGAGAAAAAATGTAACAAACTTTCTAACAGAAATTGGAATCAGTTACAAAATGAATTCTAATTACAAATCGAAACTACCTTTCATTATTTATACTACCTGAGTTAAGTGAAATGAAAAGCAAATTAAACTCAAATGCAGGTAATGTGAATTTGAATTACACACTTGTTTAACGTGAAAATTAGTAAACAACCGCTAGTCTTCAAATATTGGTTAACTTACAAGATCAACCAGTGAATCCTAGGACATGTGCTAATACTTTTTAAATTAAAGTTTGAGAGACAATGAACACTTCGACAACATTCATGATTGGAAAATAGTTTAATTCGATAATAAAAGAAAATACGTTGCAAGAAAGTAATCGAAAGTGCTGTAAAATGCGTTGAAAGAAATTTGTGCAATAAAGAAGATAAATTTATGGGCAAAAGCATAAACTGAATTTGATTAAAATGTAAGAAAATGATGTTTCATCAAACATACATTTTTTAATCTCTTTTCTTTACATACTAGGTACTTTGAGTAATTTGAGTGACTTGTACAAACTTGAACACACCTGAAATCCTAATACTAAGACCTCTTATTTATACTAAATCAAAATGGAACTAGATAAGAACAAATTTCCCTCCTTTATTCAAATTCAAACTTCAAATCGAAGACACCATCAGTAGCGTCTTCGTTGAACTATATCTCCAAACTTAGAAAATTTCCTTGAGTCCAAACAATTCTTCCTTCTTGCACAAGGATAACTTCGACTAAAATTTCATAATTACACTGTCCTGTCGAAGTTCATCATAATTTCACAGAAGTTATCTTTCCCTTATTTATTTCACCAATTCAAACCAGACGTCGAAATTACGAGCTAACAAATTGCCCCCCAAAAATGTCATTTTAGACACCATATGAAGAAAAATGCATTTTTTGACAACACAATTCGACGCCAAAAACTATTCGACGTCACAAAATTTTCATGTACCTCAACACAACTAATGACGTCGTAGTCACCATGACACTTTTTCTAAAATGTCTCCTCAATCCCACACGAGAATATTTCATAATCATCATATTTCCTAGATCCTAGGAGATAGTGGGGGTAAGCCTTAACTGCCACTGTCCCATCGCAAGCTCTTGGAAGGACACACGTCCTACTCACTTCTTAACCATAAATGCTTATTTAAGAACCGCTTCCACTTCAGTCTCTATAAATAGGTCACTTATCCTCTTTTCTACTTTTTTGCTTTCCTAAACTTTCACAATCACTCTCCAACTTCTTCATCTCCTCCACTTAAGAAACCCAGTTTCTCAAACTTCCTTCAAACTTCCAGCAACAATGGCATCATCAACCAAAGCTACCAAAGAATCTTCCAAAATTATGAAGGATCCCAAGAAGCCTTCAAGCCTTCCTCCTTTCAACATGATTCCAAGTCCAACCATGGTGGGAAATCAACAATATGTTCCAGAACCGCTTTGTGAAGAACAACGAAGGATTTACAAATCCCGGGTACTTATCCCTGTTTCTATTGCTGGTAAACCTTATACTTTGTTAGGATCATTATCTGATCCCACTGCTGACCTTGGTAAACTTAAGGATTTTTCCCTACTTACCATAAGTACAAACCCATAGCTCATGCTAAGAAACCTAGGGCTAGAAACAAAGACCCAAAACCTGCCAACCAAAGTAATCCTTCGACAAATGAAACTATTGACTTAAGATATATGAACAACGGGTTTAGGGTATTCCGATCAAGTCCCTCGTTTAAGGATCCTTCTGACTATTGAACTGGTTAGAAAAATTAGAAAAAACCCAGTCCCAAGTCTGGAAAGATATGGCATCTTTGACCTAATCCAATTGTCAAAAGTAGGACCTGAGTATTGTTCGACCATGCTACTCTCCTCCTTGTACTTATAGGACAGTATACACCAGATTTTCCATCTTCCTTGTGGAATGATGTCACCAACCTTTTTCGACATAGTTGCCATAACGGGGCTTAAACCTACTGGTAATACTTATGATCTAGATTACCAGACTAATGATACCATAGGTTTTTCAACTTCTAGGGCTGCTTATTCCACCCATATTGCACATTACCATGATAAGACAACTGACGAAGTCTCTGAGGTAGAGCATATAACTTCCTAGCTCTATGGTTATCCCGTTGTGTCTTCTGCTCGAACTAACTTCAGGTAGCCAAGAAATATCTGACTATGGCTAACGAACTTCATTCTGGCCATGACTTATATTTAAGTGAAATGATTTTGGAAAATTTTTATGAGTCCATCGGTGAAGGTGTCACCCAACTCAAATGCCTTGGAGACAAAGGAAACCTTCTCCTTTCTGACCCCTTCTGGTTGTTGCAACTATGGCTGAATGCTTCCTTCGAAGCATGCCTCCCTATCAAGAACCCTATAAATGCAGATGCATGTGAAATAAAGAATAGGAGAGTCAAACGAACGCGATTATCCATGCTAACTCCCAGCGACGAAGGATGTCACCTCTAGCAGACCTTAACTAACAATGTGATGATGTTTGCCAAAAGTTATGATTTTACGTCAAGCGTGGCTCCTTTTGCTGCAAGAAGACATGGTCCTGAATGGTTCACTAGACCATTCCCAGCTCGAACGAAAACCTAAGACGCAGAATCTCTTGCCATTTGGAAAGCTTTCTTAACTCCTAGGGTGTTAACCCTCAGGCTTAATTAGTCAAAAAATCAGGTTACCCTTATTGCTTATCAACCAAATATTATCGCTCGACAATTTGGCTTGATCCAAATTCTACCACGACCCATATCTGAGAAAAAGAACGCCTTTCTTCTCTACAACGCAATTCACAGCGAGGCTATGACCATCAAGCAAATAACTCGTTATGTTGGCCAAACACAGTTCATTCATGTTGCCTTCGAACCAAATTTCCTCTATACCCCACAATTCGACCAGTGGTGGAAAGAGTACTATGCTGAAGAATTCTTCAATGTTGTTGCCTTTACTCAACATCTTAACAAGGCTTTCCTCTATGTGCAGGAGAAAATCAAGGAAGGTACTTTGACTCATATTAAGGAAATCCAAGCATTCCAAAAGTACTTTGAAACTGCCTATAGGCCTGATGATCTTGGTTGAATCGTCCGCGAAGCAGCTGTAACTTTAAAAGAGAAACTTTTAAAGAAAATGGAGAACTCAAAGCTCCATCCATTCGTTCCTCCTGAGAAATAGTACGAAACAACTTTTAACATGTATCCTCCTAAATTCCCTTAACTGCCAAGTGATGACTTTGGTGTGGCTTTTATCCCTCCATTTCCAGACCGGTTCGTCTGTGGGGATTTTGTAAAAATCCTACGCCAGGAATCACAAAAACGTGCCCAACGGGTGGTTGTGACTAAGCATACATTAGACAGTTTCAAAGGACACCTTCATATTGGCATTAGAGATGTTCGCATCGAGTCTAAAATATATGAAGGGGTGGAATGAGAGGTGTTTCGACCTAACCTTTTTTGATTTATTTATTTTTCTTTGTTTGTAATAACTGTCTTGATTTTCTTTCAGCCGTGAAGGTTCCACCTAAAAAACCTACAACCAAAAAGCTAGTCGAAGTAAAAGAAGAAGGAGGTAGTAAACCAAAAACAACAACAATGGTAATTTTGTTTTACTCCTTACTCTTTTGTCATGGATTGTTATGTTTCTAATGATTTGAATCGTCTTCTAAGGTAAATTGAAGACAACCACCAACTCCATAGAAACACAAACTCAAAGAACCTGAAGTCTAAGTAATTGAATCTGATGATAATGATTTGTCTCCCACCATAGAACAACCTCTCAAAATAAGAAAAAAACAACTAAAGATACCTGAAGCTCTAACCCAAACTCAAGCAAAGGTTAGCAAAGTTTCAATGAAGAGACCTGTTGCTCTCAAAATACTGGAACCCAATCCTAAAGATTTATCGAGGAAAACTGAAGAGCAGCTCGAAAGTGATAAATCCAGCCCCGGAGCTAAGGGTTCCAAGGTACAACAAATATATCAACTTAGTATTTTATTCAGTTACCTTTCTTTCTGATTTACTAATTTTCGATGTTATCTTCAAGATGTTGCATGTGCTTTTAAGCAACAATGGTTAAAGCAACTGACCCACCGGTCCTTCTCAACAGTGATGGTGATGCCATTTATTATCCCACTTCTGCAAAAGACTCAGAAAAGAGCTCGATGAGTGAGATAAACCAACCAGTCGAGGAACAACGTGAGACTTCGCCACCCAAGACTAACACTCAGCACTCCCACATCAGCCTATTTTGGACCATCAACCTTTGAATGACGACTTCCCGGACGAAGAACTTATGTATTTGAAAATGAAAGATTGTGAAGAACTTCTTCCAGGGTAAGGACCCGAGCCCGGTTCTCAATGGAGCTGCCAACGCTCACGGGAGAGGAATAGGCGCGATTATCGTGATTCCCCATGGGTCTCATATTCCGTTTACCTCTAGGCTAACATTCAAGTGTACCAATAATGAAGCCAAGTATGAAGCATGTATTATGGGCCTCGAGGAGGCCGTGGACTTAAGAATTAAGAATTTGGATGTATTCGGTGATTCTGCTGTAGTCATTTATCAAATCACAGGAGAGTGGGTAACTCGACAGGATAATTTGGTCCCGTATAGAGATTATGCAAGAAGACTGTTACCTTTCTTTGACAGGGTCGATTTTCACCATATCCCTTGCGATGAGAATAGAATGGCAGACACATTGGCAACTTTGGCCTCCATGATTGTGGTGAACACTTGGAACGCGTGTCCTCGAATCGAAGTAAGATGTCTTGACAGACCCGCCTTCGTCTTCGCCATTGAAGATGTTGAAGATGATAAACCTTGGTATTATGACATTGAAGTATTCCTCAGAACACATGAGTATCCTTTGGGAGCCTCCAACAAGGATAAGAAAACATTGAGAAGATTGGCCGATAATTTTCTCCTGAGTAATAATGTGTTATACAGACGGAACTTTGACATGGTCTTTGTAACACCCCGTTTCCCAAAATAAAATAAAATGATTAAAATAAACACATATCAGAGTTTCTCCCACAACGGGATGTCACAATTTCCATCCAAATTCCATAAATCATTTTTTCAAAATAATTTTCGGTAATATTGCAGCGGAAAAATAAACATCGTCTGTCATAAACCACATAATACGTATATATACATCATCGTATATACAAAAATCGGCCATCTGCCCAGAATATATATCCATCATACATCATCACATATCCCACAAAAGAACAGATACGCCACAGGGGCACACATAATATACAATAAACAATAACTCCCCAAAAAGCCCCGGTGTTACGTATCAGAGCAATCCTACGACGACGCCACAATCCAAGCTAGATAAACACCTGGATTGTCTGTACTTCCGAAGAAGCACATACCACATCAGCAACAGAGGGGTGAGAATCACGATCAAATAATAACGGTATAAACATACATGAAATAAAAGGCAGAAATCTTAATAATACTATTCCATATACATATCATCCGGACTCACGGTCCCACCATCAACCACAATATACAATCACGCAACAAATGCACTCACTCAACTCTTAACACACGGTACTGACTCACAATCACGATGGGCAACTGACCATCAAACCTCCACACAGGAGCACATATCAACGATGGGCACTTGGCCATCAACCCTCCACTCAGGGAGCACACCACACCGATGGGCAACTGGCCATCAACCCTCCACAATGGGAGCACCACAATAATACCGATGGACACCTGGCCATCACCCTCCCCACCGGGAGCATAACACAATATCATCGATGGACACATGGCCATCACCCTCCACTACGGGAGCACACAACGATATTCACACGCACAAACCACAATGCAACACATGCACTCAACTCAACAATCATGCGGTACCGACTCAACTCAGGATAGATCGCATACACTCCTCCGAGCAACAATTTATCCCTACCACGCTCCTCCTGAGCCCATATAATTAAATCATCAACGTCCCCCACTTGGGACACGGGTGGTCGCATACACTCCATCCGAGCAACGATCCAAATCCCATCCATGCTCCCCACTGGAGCACGCCAGTGAATCATACATTGCGTCGACACGCTCTCCACTTGGAGCACGTGAGCCACACAGGTCTCACATCCACACGCTATGCAAGACACTATGCATAAACACACAGCACACACAGTGCACACGACCCCACTGGTCCATCGCATCATAATATGCATACATGCACAAGCACACAAAGTGCATCGATCCTACCGATCAACTCACCACACAATATATTACACATCATGCACCTAAGGCATATCGGTCCTACTGACCCAATCATCACAACAACACATAAACACGACACATATAAAGCGTATCGATCCTACAGATCCTCTCATCATAACATATCACCACAACGCACTCAAGGCGTGTCATCCCACTGATCCACTCACCACACAACTTATAGCACACACATATAATTACACCACATAATCCACCGATCACGTCGAATGCGTTAAACTCCGGCCACATAGCCCTCTAACACCCAACATACACCCAACACCCATAAATCATCACGGTACTTCAGACTGGCCATGCTCAGCAATCACAGCTGCACACAGTTCTAGGGAAAACAAAGTTCTGCTATGCTCGCCACCTATCACCTAAATCTCATACAACCACATCTCAAGAGTTTCTTACAATATCACATACACTCATAACGTATATCAGGTCACTTATTCGGTTATACAATTACTACGAGAATCACACTCCCGTATCACACGTATTAATTCCTAATCGAAGGATATATAGCCACTTAGGCATCACAGCGTACTTCGGTTCAATCGTTCATATCAATGAATATTCAAGAACACGCTCCCTACATCACCTTCATGCTCTCAACCGATCTACGATAACCACGTACTCGCTCACGACCAACAAGGGTCTAACCACGCGAGAAACGGAACAACACAGCATAAAAACCATAAAATGCTGTCATGTTCATTGCCATTCGCCTTGCGAAGCCCCGCAGCGAACACTCGCTGGGACTCGCCTGACGAAACCCCTAGCAAAGCCAAACAGAAACAACATGCAGCATTCGCTGCCCATTTCTCCTGGCGAAACCTGGAGAAGGCTCGCCCCCATTCGCCCAGCGAATGCACGCGAATTCTGCAGAAAAACTGCTATTCAGAAACAGCCCCACACTCCGATTTCTTCCGATTAAATCCCACGAAATCCTACATTATACCAGTACAGTACTATCCCACAAGACTACATCGATTATCCTAGTTCATACTCGATAAATCCTCAGTTCTACTCAATTCTCCAACTTCCGGCATCAACTCCGAATTTACCCGGAAACCCCAAATCACCAAACCATCACCCTATGGCACATGCAATGAATTTACATACTATAAACACAACCATCACAGAATTATAAACACGAAATCAACATCATATTAACATCAATCTATGGAGATTAGGGATTTTCCCCTTTTCTACCAATTTCATGCAAATACCTATTCGACCGATCAATCCCCCCCTCCTTACCTCAATTGCAGCTTGATGATGATGAACTTCCAAAAACCCACGAATTCAACAGCCTTGATGTTCTTCTCAAGCTTCCTCTTGCTGCTCTTGATCGTGCTCTACCAAGTTCTCCTCTTCTTTGATCGTTGTCTCTATTCTTCCTTTTTCCATATGCCTAATTTGCCCTGAATTCCAATAATATAATCTCATTTTCTTTTACTCCAAATAAATATTATTTCCACAATTTCTTTTAATTCTAAACCACTTCCAATAATATTTTTAAATATAACAATAATAACAAGAATATTAATAATAATAGTATCAACACTATTAATCACCATATTATTATTATTATTAATCATATTTTTCTAATATTATGGAACTTAATTCCTCAAACAAATTCCACACACACAATGCACCAGAACAACAAATAATACGGGAACATCAAATAATTAAAAATGGGCATTACAGTCTTGCTAAGATGTGTTGACAAGCGGGAAGCAGACATGCTAATGACGGAAATTCACGAAGGGTCCTTTGGTACTCATACAAACGGACATGTTATGGCTAAGAAACTCTTAAGAGCGGGTTATTATTGGATTACGATGGAGTCCGACTATTACAAGTTTGCCAGGAAGTGTCACAAGTGTCAGGTTTACGCAGACAAGGTTCATGTGCCTCCGACCTTATTGAATGTTATATCGTCTCCTTGGCCATTTTCCATGTGGGGAATTGATATGATTGGAATGATAGAACCAAAGGCATCTAATGGACACCGATTCATCTTAGTGGCAATTGATTACTTCACCAAGTGGGTCGAAGCTGCGTCTTATGTTAACGTAACTTGACATGTGGTTGTCAAATTTATCAAGAATCAGCTCATCTGCAGATATGGTGTGCCGAGTAAGATTATCACAGATAATGGGTCCAACTTGAATAATAGTATGATGAAAGAACTGTGCGAAGAATTCAAGATCGAGCATCATAATTCTTCTCCCTACAGACCGAAAATGAATGGGGTTGTTGAAGCCGCCAATAAGAATATTAAGAAGATAATTCAGAAGATGGTTGTCACATATAAGGATTGGCATGAAATGCTCCCGTTCGCTCTACATGGATATCGTATTTCGGTGCGCACATCAACTGGGGCAACTTCTTTTTCACTTGTCTACGGTACGGAAGCTGTGCTCCTGATAGAGGTCGAGATTCCCTCCATGAGGATATTGATGGAAACAAAGTTATCAGAAGCCGAATGGTGCCAGAGCAGATATGATCAGTTAAACCTAATTGAAGAAAAGAGGATGGCGGCCTTGTGCCATGGGCAGTTGTACCAACAGAGGATGGAGAAGGCTTTTGATAAGAAAGTCCGACCCCGAGAATTCAAGGAAGGTGACCTTGTGCTCAAGAAGATCCAGTCTTTCCTCACCGATGCTAGAGGAAAATGGGCTCCGAACTATGATGGGCCATATGTGGTAAAGAAGGTCTTCTCAGGAGGCGCCCTGATGTTAGCAACAATGGACGGAGAAGAAATCACTCGCCCGGTGAACGTGGATGCTGTCAAGAAGTATTTTGCTTAAGACTTAGGAACAAAATCATTATTCCATCGATGTAATAACCATTATTACTTTCCAACATTGTAATATTGGAGTCGCGCCGTTCTGCCGACTACCATTCAATAAATAAATTTTTTCAATCGTGGCATGTTAAATATTTCCATTGTGATGGCAAAAATCCTGAATAATATCCCTCTAAAAAGAGTACCTTGTGTTTATTTGATATATGAATAACAAAAGCATGTCCGTGGACGTTTATTTCATCCACGGAGACGGTTCCGTCATGCCCCGTATAAGACAGGTGAAGATTTCCCTCAGGAGGTGACCGATTTGCGGAGATTTGGCTCGAGTGGGGACTTTGGTTTCCGGCCCGTTGGTTTTGTTAGCATACGCATAGCATATAGATAGATGGCATAACATTGGCATTTCTGCATCTTTGTGTTTGTTTGTCTTGTCACTTCGGACTGTGGTTACCCCTAAGTGACTGGGTGTGTCTTCTCCTTCCGAGTAGAGTTGTCAGCCCTAGGTAGAAAGAGCTCAACGCTTCTATTTCCCCATGGAGTTTGATCCTCGTGGAAGACGGTTGTTTTAGTACATTCCCATTTGAGCTCATGCCTCAATGGTCGGGTCTTACTTGACAGTTTCTCTTCAGTTATTTCCTGAAGTGAACTTTGGTCCTTGGCAATCACATTGTGGACGTCTCCAACTTTTGAAGATGGCTAGTGCATGCATTTATTTTTGCATTTTGCTCCCCAGGAAGAATTTATGAAGATAAGTATTGAAGACGGATATTTCTCCAACAATGATCTCAACATTTTCAACAATTTACACCTGGAATGCAAGCGCCCTCTTTATTTGAGCAACTCGTTTTGACCAAGATCTTATTCAAAACGACAAATGGCAATCTCTTCAGGACAGGTTGCCCATCCCCAGTGGATTTATCAAGATTATCAACCCGTCAAATGACATATTTTCGGGAATCTGTCAAGGAAGTTTGTCGAAGACTTTACAAATATTTCTCTTTATTTGAGAATTTACACTACAAAGTATACATACTTTTACAGCTACAACAAGGGTACTCCCCAGGAATGTATTCCCCAGTGAGTCCATTACACAAGTTTAATTCCATCAAATGGCATCTCTCCCGAGAAGTTTGGTGAAGTTTATTATAATTGATCTCTCTTTATTTAAGAAGACACATTTTTACAAATCAACCGGCCTACATCTCTTCCGAAGATCCCCGGTGAATGTTATGATCTCCATTACGTTATGGATTACTGCTAAGGTTCTACAAATCTACAATGACACTTTAATCCCCTGTGAAGATGCTGTCACAAGTTTTCATCATTTTGGGTAGAAACCGAGACCCGTTCATGGCAAACACACCATGAGTCGTTAGGGAGGTTTATTTCAGAAACTGAGACCCGTTCATGGCAAACACACCATGATTCGTTGGGGAGGTTTATTTTAAGAAACTGAGACCCGTTCATGGCAAACACACCATGAAGCGCGGGGAGGTTTATTTCAAGAAACCGAGATCCGTTCATGGAAAACACACCATGAGTCGTTGGGGAGGTTTATTTCAGAAACCGAGACCCGTTCATGGCAAACACACCATGAGTCGTTGGGGAGGTTTATTTCAAGAAACCGAGACCCGTTCATGGCAAACACACCATGAGTCGTTGGGGAGGTTTATTTCAAGAAACCGAGACCCGTTCATGGCAAACACACCATGAAGCGTGGGGAGGTTTATTTCAAGAGACTGAGACCCGTTCATGGCAAACACACCATGAAGCGTGGGGAAGTTTTGTCTACACTATTATCAACACCACATTAAATTAAGAAACATAATTTTGTGCTGATCAAGAGAGTTTGTTTTGTTTATTACCATTGTTTGGACTACCACCTGTTGGCAGTAGGTTTCCTCGATTATAAGTTCTCACCTGTTGCTTAAACTGCCATATTCTTGGCATATGCACGGTACTATCATGCTTGTGGAGAGTCCCCGTTGCTGGTTGTTTCCTTTCCCCGTGGAGTCCCGCCTCGTTGAGTCTGTCACTCCTTTTGTTTCAAATGTTGTGTCTAGTTTTTTCCCCTGTGGCATCTTTGCTCCACAGGAACATTGTTTGCATTTCATATCATTGCATATCATTTGCATATGGTGGTATCTTAGGGCCAAAAATTCGTGCAATGTTTGTATTTAAGTCTCTCCTATCTCGTCGAGCCAAAGATCTCGATCTTCATACCTCCGGATAGAAGAAACTTAAATAGGGGCATCTGTCACACCCTAATTTTTGACCATAAGATCCCGTCTCCTTGTTTTTGCTTGCTCGTTTTATTGTTATATGTATGTTTATTACGACTAACCAGTTTGTACAAGTGCAGTGAAATCAAGTGATAATCCTCACAGTCAAGTACTTCAAGAGGGGGAATAACATCCTCGAGAGGTGTCATCATTTTCAAAGTCTCTTCTAGACATAGTTCGCATACCATCGTCGTCCGAAAGGTTGAGTCATCATTTAAGGGAAAGAGTCCGGTTTCGTTGATACGACAAGTATGGATAAGAACCATGATTAAGGCTTGGGTAGTTTGTTGTCAAGACAAAGTTAATTTAACCAATTGACTTATAAAATTATTAAATCATGGAAGGATTCATGAGATTCGGGATGGTTTCCCCAAAGTCAAATCAACGCGTTTTCTTCACAAGGATTCGTTTCAACTGTGGAAATTATACTTTGAGGCACCACGACACCTTTTGTAAAACTCAGCTCATTGCAAAAGAAAACACTATTTCGAGGCAAGAAGGGTTAAATTCGAATAACCAAGTTTTAAGGAAGTACAACAAATGCCAGGGTTTGCAATTCATTTTAATTAAACTATTGCTAATGTAATAAATTCCAAATCCAATGCTATGATTAAGGCTACAAAGATTTAGAAAGTTGTACCCTTTTTAGAACCCTGTTCAGTATCTACAAGCAGCCATAGATACAAGGTGACATTGTGTTGCCACTGTTGCTCTATTACTATTATTATTATTATTATGAGGTTGTCATGAATTTAGAGTTCAAATCCACTGAGTTTATTAATCAAAAATACAAGTGCCAAGGAAACAAATGCTACAATGGGAAAACAATAGCATATTTATAGAATATACATTCGACTTGATAACTACAACCCATATGCTTCATGAAACTTTTCTTGACAAATGAATGATGAAGTCAACATGGAAGTTCTGCTGCATTTCAAGTCCATGCTTTGTCCTAGCCAATACAAGCTCCATTCCAAAATGAACTAAGCCGTGCGACAAATCATCATGTTACTCTTTCCAAGCTCACTCTCCAAACTTGCCAACAGGATTTGATAAAGTTGGCAATGCAACGTTACAATCTACAAAGATGCAAGTCAAATATCCAAGGCAATGATTAGAGAGTACATTATTTTGGCGTAAACTGTGGCCATATCGAAACGACAGATATTTACGAACGTCGGCATAATTTAAGACGTACCAATGGTAAATACAATGCAGTGGCAAACTCCGTCGTTGTTACGCATCAAGAGCCAACCGCAACCGTCTTTTCGAATCCAAATGTGCCTGCCCAGCGGCCTCTTCTTCAACCATCCATAAGCCAAACCGAAGCTCAGAGGAGTTCGTACCACAGAACCACGACTTTAGGGACTCAATCCAGGCTTCTTTTCTAGCAAGACGAGTCCGAACCATTTGGCCATGCTTCGAAATCACCATGTCTGTTCAACAACGCTGCATAATTTGAGCCATAATAATACCTACAATAGGGAAAAGAATGAGAGACCTTAATAGAAAACTCACGCCAAGAATCTTAATGCACCATCATTACAGGAAACAACAACTATCACGTGCATATCAGAGGCTTATTCCTCTTTATTTCAAATCCAGCAAGAAGAACTAAACGAGGCTAAGCGCAACCACGAGATTATCTGCATCTTATAACAACCTTGCTATAATCTGTGAGCATCAAGGAAATTACTCAGATGCCATACCTCGCTACAATGAAGTTCTCCACATTGATCCCTTGGCAGCCGTTGGTCCTGTAAGCAGAAGCAATACATGTAAGGAGATTGGAAGAGCTAATGATTACTATCCAGGATTACATAAGTGTAATTACCGTCAGGCCACCATCAACGACTTAGCAGCAGGCACCTCAGCAACTAACTCCGAACAACTTCACGGTGCGAAACCACAACCTGTCACGCAACAGAAAGTTCAAGGTCAGTACTACACCTGCAAAATACAAGAGCAGAAGTGACAACCACAACCGACAATCAAAGTAGCCATAGCATATAATGTGAAGGTCAGAAGTCCAGCAGAAGAAGAATAGACAAGAAACTTCAGCCCTCAGTTCAACTCATCATTGGGCGTAAGTTCGAGCAGCCGGAAGGGAGACAACCGAAGCTGTCGCCAACTCCCTACCGAGCATCGAACAAACTAAAAGCAAATTCATCATAGGCAACAGTAACAAGCCAACACGGTTCAGACCGTCAAGGTCATCATCACTGTTAAACCCTTCTCGCCAATGGCACAGAACCGGCAGCCTCCAAACTTACAGATGGACCCTGAAAGAAGAAGAAGAAAAGTCAGGTTGTTTCCAAAATGTGCAAGAATTCGTCATAAGAAAATCAAAACCATGGCATTTATCAGAACCAAGCAAGCAACACAGGTAGCAAGAAACACAGGTAGCAAGCAACACCAGGTAGCAAGCAAACAGGTAGCAAACGATAGCCAGTTGCAAACAACGCCAGCTACGAGCAAACATCTACAACAACACTGCAATATCAACAATAGCAAGCTGCAGACAACATCAACGGTATCAGCTCAAACACAACGACAAGCAATAGCAGAACAAACATCGCAGTATCAACAACAGAAGGGACATCAACAACATCAGTTCACATTTGCAATTATATCAACGGTTTAGCCTTCAGGTAACACATCATTGGGCAAGGCTCGAGTAGCCAGGAGGATAACGAGAAGACTCGTCGTCAACTCCCTACCGACTCTAAAGCATCAACGGAAGTTCGGAAACAACAGCGGCAACTACAACTCCCAGCTCAGACACGATGTCGTCATCGCCGACTCAATCCTACCTCAACCACATCATAAGGTCAAGCGAGTATTTGAACTCATGCAAGGCTCCCTGCGAGAAGAGAAGAGGAAAAACATTAATAACAAAAGTCAACAAAGCCAGATACGACAAAGTCAAGCGAAGAGGAAGATTCAAACTTCCCAAACCGAAAACCAGCATGTCACCGACAAGACCAAGCGAATAAGGAAAGAATTGAACAGCTCACTATGCGGGTCAGACAAATCAAGATGAAATAGGAATGGATTTAACGTTTGTCTCCCAAATCGTCCAACGAATCCAACAGCATCAACCGAAACGGGAAAGTTCTCAAGGCAATTTAAATGGAGGCCCATCCGCCTCACCTATAAAAGGAGCAATCTTCAGCAGTTGAAAAAGGGAAGGAATCACCGAGAAAAGCCATCGTACGAGAGGAAGAGGCGCGTTTAGAAACCCAGGATCAAGGAGTATCCTCATTGCCGTTAAAAGCTCTGATTCTCCTCGAAGCTCATCATTACCAGTCGAGAAGAAAGAACTCGCAGATCACGCCATAGCCTCACCGCCGCCATCTTCCAGCCGCCGTCAACTCTTGTTCTTAGGTAAAAGAATCCTTTCCTTTAAAAATTCTTTTGCATGTTGATCTGTTATGATTTGTAGGATAAACAAAGGCATCGCGAAACCAGAGACGGAGGAAGATGACGGAATGACCTTCGGAAGAAGGGATCAGCAATGAGAACACGAGGAAGATGAAGAAGAGTTTGGGGACTTAGGGATTTGATCCCTCCGTTTTTTTGCTTTTTATTATTATTATTATTTGTTTATTAATTTGCTGTAATTGGATAACGCACGTGCACGGTAGTCACCGTGCACCTCACACCATATCACCACACACATCACCTACTGCACGATCTAACGCTTCACATCGCGCGTGCCCACCATAATCCGTATGCCCTCGCATCACCTAATCACCCGCCCAGCTTAATCCTTTAATTAATCCTATTTATCCACTAATTAATTTAATCAACCCTAATTTAATAATTAGTCAGTATTTAGACTATTTTATTAATCAGCCTTTTTTTCAATTAAAATAACTAATAATCCTTTTGTTCAAATCTATCATTATTTATTAAAATAAATCATTTTTATTTCATTCACCCTTATTAAATAATAAAAATGCTCATAAAAATCTCTTTCCCTAAATAACTTGAAATTTAATAATAAGCTTTTTATATAACAATTTATCTTTTTAAAACTATTCCATCTAATTTAATAATAAAACAATCTTTATATAATTAATTAGCTTTTATCTTTATAATAATAACTAAGTGTATTCTATTTAATAATAAAACACTTATTTCATAACTAAAAAAAACAACTTTCAAAACAAATAATAAACACTCTTTTTTTATTCAAATTTAAACGTTGTCTCGAATTTATAGTAATTAAAATCTTTTTCTATTCAAAAATTAATTATTATGTTAAATCTAAAATAAAGGCTTTTCACTAAAATTAATTCACCCCTACTTCAACGTCTTTCTTAAGGCAAGATAATACAACTTTTTTAAGATCAATTCAACCATTTTCTTAAAATAATCAAGATCAATCGCTTATTAAAATCAACTCACCTAATTAATCTAATTTTTCTTAAAATCAACTTCATCAATTAATTCAACTTTTATTAAAAATAATATAATTAAGTAACCAATTCACCCTTCAATATAATTTCTTACTAATCCCTAAGATCAATCCTCTTAAAATCAATACAATTAATCAACATCGTAAAATTCAATCAATCGTGCACGCTTCCGTTCCCGATCCGTTCACATGCTCACATATGCACTATTTACACTCACTTAGTGCTTTCATGCGTTTGTGTATGAGTTTATTTATCTGCCTTTATTTTCTGCAATTTATCTTTATCCTGCAATTTATTTTATCGCATTGCATCACGTCCAAAGGAAGAACCTGCACATAACCTAAACAATTGTGCGTATGCATCTCATTTGCATCATACTCCCTATTGATCCTTGATCCCATTCAAGTCGATCTTTTAAGATAGATCCTACCCTATAGGAAGGACTTTTCTTTTATTTTACAACTTAGATAAAAAAAACAAATCAACTCAATTCAATCTATTCAAACATATTAGAGAATAAGATGTTAATCATCTTAAGCGAAATAAAACTCCTACCCCATAACAATTCAATCAATATGTAGGGACTTTGCCTTAGGAGAGATAGAGGCGTACTTGTTGACAATCCGAGTACTTGAGCCCTTCTTTTAAGACGATGCAAAGACTATTTTCCTACAAAGTTGTGGTGGTTAAATCAAGTAATCTCCCTTAAAATGACAACTCATCTTTTCTCCTAAAATCAATCAATCAACTACCTTTATCCCGTAGGAACTTTGACCACAGTCAAAGAACTCCTCAAACCCTTTATGGGAACTACAGATACTCTGATTCCACTCCTGTCAGGATATGTAGGCACAAGATGTGATATCTTGTCGAGTATACTTAGAAATAAACCCCTAGGTCTTTAACCTTAAGCAGATAACCCTTAGCAATAAACAACCTAAAACAAGAGGTTCCTGTAGAGTACTACAGAAACTTAGGATGCTAGCACCTTCCCTAAGTTTAACCAACCCCCGAACCTATAACTCTCTAACCTTTGCATTTGCATTGCATTGTGGGTATTTCGATATTTTTCCCTTCCTTTGGACAAATCAAAGTTCGTTTGCAAATGAATTAAGATTCAAGCTCAACAATAGCTTGGTATCCAAATTTCACCGCGACAGTAGTTAGGAGATTCAACACACTTTCTGATGAATCAAGTTTTAGAAAAAACCCTTTTGCTTTGGGTGCTCCCTGGAATAGATTCAATAGATGGATGTCAGTGGAGTTTCAGAAGATCAAAAATCTCTCTGTTCAGATAAAAGATTATTTTGTCTAGCAAATTGAAAAGAAATTGGAAGCTAAGAGGGAAGTTGAAGCAAAGCTAGCTGCTGAAAGGGAAATAGCTGAAAGGTTGGCTAAGGAAGCTCTTGATAGAGAAGCTGAGAAGCAAGCTAAGGAAGCTCAAGATTTAGCTTGAGAAGGAAGATGAACTGAAAAATCAAGAAGATGTCTTGAGAGCTGCTGAACACTCTACTTTTGATCCAGTACTAAAACCTTTGGAAAACACTCTGAAGGAGCAAGAGTTGTTCATAACAAGAATGGGCAAGCAAGATGAAGTCACTTCCAGCATTCAGAATGCACTTGCTCAGATCCTTCAGAGGCTCCCTCCTCCTCCTCAACCTTAGACACTCCTTATTCCACCCCTTAGTTTCCTTTGTCTTTTTGTGTTTATCTTGTTTTGTTTTTGTTTACCTTTTTTATTATGACAAAAAGGGGGAGTATATTAATGGAAAATTATTTTTATAAAAATACCTTGTCTCTGAATCATAGCTCTGACATTCTAACTTTTTAATTGCACACAATTTTTAGAATATTTTTCAAGAACAAAATTGATATCTTAGTAATCAGGCTCTGATTTAACTAATCATTACCACTATAATCAAGCTCTATTATTCTGAATCTAACAATATCTTTATAATCAAGCTCTGGTATCCCAAATCTAATAAGCTTTTTTTAAGTCTTAAATTCAGGGGGAGCTTGATAAAGGGAAATTATTTCTAAAACTCATCTCTATCATTTCCTATTGATTATCTTCGTACAAAATTGTGTCATCAAAATATATTGTTTTGTCATTATCAAAAAGGGGGAGATTGTTAGAACAAGATTTGGTTCTGCAAGATATCTCTAAGTTTTGATAATAACAAAGTAGTATTTGTGTGAGAACAGTTTTGGTACTCTAACATTTGTTTTTCTAAAGAATTAACAAACAGATTCTAACTCAAATAGAGAAAGCTCTGACTCTGATAGAGACCATGTGCAACGTCACTCTGATCTGACCAAAGTCGCTTCTGCACCATAAGCAAGTGTGCTTCTGATCTACTCACATTCAGAAAGATTCTAAGAAGATAATATGTTGTTGCAGCAATGCTCTCTTGGATTCTAGTCCTAAGTGTGACTCTGATGTCTTACTTCTGAAGGTTGTCTAGCTTCTGAAGTCATTATCTTCTGAAGACTAAGTGCTAAAGACTCTGAAGACAAGGTTCTGCTGAACAAAATTCTGAAGACTTAAGTTTCTGAAGATTAAGTGTTGAAGACTCTGAAGATAAATTTCTGTTGAATAACATCCTGAAGACTCTAAAGACTTAAGTTACTAAATACCAAGGGTTCTAAAGACTGAGTGCTTAAGACTCTGAAGACAAGGTTCTGGTGAACAAGTTCTGAAGACTCTAAAGACTCAAGGCTCTGAAGACCCAGTGATCAACTCTTCTACTCATGATTCAATCATCTCTATTCAGAAGCCTCTGATGTATAGAAGATAAGATCAAACATTTACGATGTAAATAGTACATAGTACATATCAAACACGTTCTATTCCACTACCATTCCACTATCCTGATTTGGTGGTACAAAGGACAACTTTTGTGTATGATTTTCATCCCTGCTTAACGACATTATTTCAAGTCGCC
The DNA here is from genome assembly GCA_963859935.3 of Lathyrus sativus. Taxonomy (NCBI): domain Eukaryota; kingdom Viridiplantae; phylum Streptophyta; class Magnoliopsida; order Fabales; family Fabaceae; genus Lathyrus; species Lathyrus sativus. The sequence continues at coordinate 542,493,088 of OZ012737.1, forward strand.
AGCTATCTAAAGGATATTCCTGATTTACCCTCCAAAGGATCTTTTTCTGGATATATAAGGACTTGATTACTTGAAGAAAACAACGAGAATGAATGACAAAAAGTAAACGAACTATGAAGAACTGAAGTAACAGTATTGAAGCGCCACAATACAAAGAAAGAACATTGTTCATACTATATAAGTTTTATTTAAGTCATTTGAGCTATTAATAGTGTTTATATCTGCTTGTGTAGAAGCAATTCATTGTAAACATTTTTGTTCAAATAGTTGTTTGTGGTTCCTTAAGGGACCAGTTAGGACAAAATCCTTAAGAAGAGACAATTAATCTTTTGATTGTTAGTCACCAGCGGTTGCTAGTGGAGTGTAATCAATTGATTATAGTGGATTAAATCCTTGTGTATAAGGTTAAATCACCTTGGCGAGTGGACTATATTAGCTTGATACCTTGTGACTTCCTCTTCAGAGTCTATCTCAATATCTCACAACATGTCAAACACTACAAATCTTCTTGGTATTTTTTTGATTCCTTGTGGTCTCTGAACTTATTCAGAATCTTCTTCAGATGCTGGAACAGTATCAGATACTGAACTACCTTCAGAGTCTGGTCCACCTTCAGAATCTGGTCCACAAACATCATAACACATTACTCCTAAAGCATATTTTACTCTTGGGGACACTTCTGATGCAAATGGAAATCTAGGTTGCTTACCTTTCGTTCATATTTCACATGATTTCTCAGGCTTTAGAATCTTAGGAATGCCATGTACCATCTTCTTAGAACTCAGATGCCCTAAGATTTTGAAGTTCAGATGCCTCAATCTCTTATGCCACAACTCACTGCCACCTTTAACACTGAGGCATTTAATGTCAAATGTTTCAAATTCACATTGAATGTTCTATTACTTCCTTGTTCAGACTGCATAATCAACTTCTGATCAAAATTATACAACTTTAAGATATTGTCCTTCATAGTAACTGAGAAACCTTTCTCAATTAAATGACCTACACTCATCAGATTGCTCTTCATGCCAAGAACATACCAAACATCCTTAATCATAACGGTTTTTCCATTCTTTATTCTGACCTTGACATTTCCCATTTCTTCAGCATTCAGATACTTGTCATCAGCACATCAGATCTTTGTCCTCTTTCTAAAGTCAAAATCTATTAGCCATTGTTTGATTCCAGTTTGGTGATTTGAGCATCTAGTGTCCATATACCACCAGTATACCAAATATCCACCATAAAATTCAGAAGCCATCAATATCATAGGTTCATCATCAGACTCTCCTCTAGCTATGTTTGCTTCTTCTGATTTCCTTTCCTTGTTTGACCAACAGTTAACAGCAAAGTGACCAAACTTTTTACAATAGTAACATTGAACCTTTTTCTTTTCAAATTTCTTCTTTCCCTTTTGATGTTTCTTCTCATCAGATTTGGAGGCTTCTGACGTCTGATAATCACCACCATGTCTCTTCTTGGCATGCGACCAATACTTCTTCGGACTCTTCTTACAAGAAGATTCCTTTAAAGCCTGCTCTACCTCTCTTTATGATGTCCTCTCAGTCATACATAACTCTTGCGTCTCTATACTGTTTTACAGCTCTTCAATTCTCATGGTGCTCAAATCCTTAGAATGTTCAATTGCTACAACAATATAGTCAAACTGAGGAATAAGGGATCTCACTACCTTTTCAATGATTACTTGTCCAGAGAGAGTCTCTCCACAAGATTTTATCTTATTTTTGATCAGAATCACTCTAGAGATGTAATCAAGTACGTTCTCATTATTCATCATGTTGAGATTCTCATACTGCTTAGGTAGAGACTAAAGATTAACCTTCTTCACTAATGCATCATTGCCATAGTTTTGTCCCAATATGTCCCACACAACCTTCGCCATCATTGAATCAACGATCTTCTCAAACACATTCACATCCACACACTGATGGATGTAGAACTGAGCTTTTTGATCCTTCTTCCTCATCTCTCTATACGTGTTCCTCTGTGCTTCAGTTGCATCTGCTTTAACCGTTGCATAACCTTCATTAACGAGATCAAGAACATCTTGAGCGACAAATCACACACACATTTGAATCATCCATTGATTCCAATTCTTTCCATCAAATACTGGAAAGTTTGTGTTAAAGTTACCGTTTCCACTGTTCATCTTCTATCTTTTGTACTAAAACTCACTCAGATCTCACAAAACACTCATGTTTCCCAATCTCACAGAATCAAGAAATGTGATTCTGTTACGATTTCGATCATAAATTCAATGTGAATTCAAGAAACAAAATCAATCATAAATGCTTCACGTTCACTCATGTTTCCCTTGGTGTTTCCCATGGATTTGAACTAGAGCTCTAGATACTAATTCTTAGTGCACGAGGTTGAAGATGAAGAAGACGGTGGAAGAGAAAGGGAGAGAAAAAATATATAACAATTTTTCTAACAAAAATTGGAATCAGTTAAAAATGAATTCTTATTACAAATTGAAACTATCTTTCACTATTTATTCCCAAATGAGGGGAAGAGAAAATATCGAGAAAACCCATGGAATCGGAAAAAGGATAGGACAAGGTCGTAGTAACTAATGTCGGGGTTCAGAAGTCGGTTATGCAAGGGGAAGGTATTAGAACCCCTCACATCCGTTGTACTCAATGGGAACCATCTAGGTTGTCTGTGCATGAAAGGGTGTTGTTTATCTAAAGGTTTATCTGCTAAAGGGAAAATGGATGTTTATTATTAGGGTGCTCGCCTCGGTGTTGGCCTCATGCCTACGTACCCTCATGGTGCAATGAGGAAGTTAGAGCTTCGTAGTTTAGCCTAAAAAATATTTGTTTGTTGGTTGATTTTACCTTGAAAAAGGATTTTTGGAGTGAGGCCCTAAGGCGCAAAAAGAAAAGTTTGACGAGTTGATGTTGTTTTTATGTTTTTGAAAGAAAATTTTCTTGATTAGGATTGCACTAAAGACCATGGGTAGATGCGATTATTTCAAGCAACCAAGTCAAACGCCTTGTGTTGAAATAATTAAAGTGAGTGTAGGCAAGCTCCATTCTCACTCCTTCTCCACCACTTAAGACTCGTGGCACGCAATCCCCATCGTATATTATTGTGTTTTAAATTTTCTTGAGAAAAAAGCAGCTTAATGTTGGATCAAGGGTTTTTTAGATTGATTAAGAAAAAGTTTTGGTGAACGGGTAGGTTGATGGTGATGCACAAGGCAATCGATTTTCAAAAGGTGAATGCAAATGGAGTGTAATGGTTGAGGGATTGATGGTTATGGAAACCTATTGAATTGGTTTATTATGAAAACGATTGACGTTGGATCAAGCTTATTTGTTCTTTTGAAAAGATGTGATTGATTTTATTCTTGAATTAGAGGGAGTCTAAGCAACTAGCAAGCAAGGAGAAAACGATAAGGTTATTACACGTCATGGGAGTGGGGATACATTTTCTCAAATGGGGATGAAATAAATAATAAGCACACAACCCAAATGATAAACTAAACATGCACTAGCAAAGTGGGATAGTCTTTTAGACGACCAACTAGAAGTAATTGAACGAATAAGTCTCATTGTAAGAAAGTCCAAAAGTAAGCTATGAATGATGTGCAAAGGTGTCCTAAGACAAAGTAATATAAGAATAGAGATAACCAATCCAAAGCTCCTTTGCTAGAGTTTTTGTACAAGGTTCAAATCTCCATGATGCTAAGGATAGTATCATGAGTTTTTGAGATTTTATGCATTAAATCATGATTTTGATGAAAAATAAATTTTTTAAAAAATGCATTAATAACAAATACGAAAATTAATAATAAAATGATAAAAAATGCTATTTTTTGTGATTTTAAATTAATACAAAAGTTAGAAATTAAGAAAAGACAAATAAAAGAGAAAAAAAAATACTAAAATTAAGAAAGGTGGTATTTGAACTCCTCCCACTTGTAACCCCTTAGACATACTACTTTACCAATTGTGCCATTTTATTTATTTGAAATAAAGTGGCACTAGAAGCATATGAAGCGTGGGCAAAATTTTGGGTACTACAATGACCAATGAAGTAATTCAACTCCCATAAGGCTCATCTCAAACTTATCCTGCATAAGCTTAGAAAACTCTTCTAGAAGTTGCATGTTAGTGGATCCAAAAATAATATCGTCAACATAAACTTGAACTAGAAGAAGCATAAGCATTGAAAAATAACCAAGTAAAAGAAAGAACTTCCATACAAAGCTAAAGTTAAAAAGATATTACCTCACTGTACGAGTGATAGACGATGCACATGCATTTCACAATGAAATTTCGAATGATAGTTGGAATAAATGTAAAACTTGTCACAAACTCTTTAGACAACAATGATCTTATCACTTTTCTTTGTGTCAAAATACTTTAAAGTTATTTAATAGTGTATCCAAGAAGATTATTGATTTGATGGTCATTGGAGATTCTCCAAGTCAAAAGAAGATTGTCCACTGCAACTGGACTTTCAACCTTCCCCTTTTCACAATTGTTGTCTTCTTCTTTCTCATGTTCCACCGCTTTAGGAGGATCAATTCCTTTTTTGGTTTCTTTGAGAAATGTTTTGTGAAGATATACCTATATTATGAAAAGAAACACTTATCTCAAAATTTCTCGAATAAAACATTAATAGTAATCAACACGCTTTTACCAATTAAAGAACACCAAACATTAACTTTCGTGGTAACACAATCCACCTTGTTTGTCACATAGTCAACACAATAAGAACATGTCACCTTAATTATGCCTTGAGCATCCACAAACGAGATCCCATACTCTTTTCATAGAGTCAAGACATTTTTCCTGCATGATCAATGAATAGTTCTAGGTACACAATCTTCATTGGGTCCTTGGGTGTGAGTGAAAACAAGGTTGTATTTGGACAACCATTGACCAACTCCTTTAGGGACAAAAAGTCTCCTAAATTTGCATTTTTCAATAGTATGACCTTTCTTGCAACAATAATGACAAGATAGGCCATGATGTGTTTTATCCTTTCTATTTGAATCCTTATGCACAAATTTATGCCTTTTGTTTAAATGCTTCAAAGATTCTTCAGTTTTTAAATGATTAATAGCACGAGTAATCTTAGGTTGTAAGGCTTCATCCAATTTGACATGAGGAGTACTTATCTCCTGTTGCCAATTGTGACAATGTTCACAGCCACACCTAGAAGTTTTTACATCCTCATTCTTGTCACTTTGAATATCTATAATAGATTCAAACTTCCTTTCACATTCTAACACTTTACCTTCTAAATTTAAAATTACTTTTTCATGTGAAACTAACTTGTTAAAAGCTCTTAAGGCCTCTATGAAAATTTTCAAAGGCTTTTTGTAATTGGGAATAGGATAAACCATTAATAGATTCAAGTTTAGAGAGACTTACATTTTTATTTTTATTTCTATTTACCATAACACAAATTATATCCAATTTAATACTCGACGTTGTGCTTTCATCACTAGAGGAGTCACTTTCACTCTCCCGAGCGACATAAGCTATCCTAGATTTGCTTGATTTCTTGTGAAGACTCTTTTATTTGTCTTTCTTCCTCATAGGATATTCCGGTCTATAGTGACAAACTTCACCATAATGATAATAAGATCTTATAAGCTTACTTTTCCTATCCTCATCATTCTTTGAGGAATTTGTTAACCTTCTAAATTTGGCTATGTTCTTGTCGGAGTGTCTAACTCCATTTCTCCTAATATATCTATGGTACTATTTGACAAACAATCTCATACCCTCTTCATAGAGATCCTTATCATCTTCACTTTCACTATCACTTAGCTAATAATATGTAGACCTTGAGTTAGAAGTCTTTAGAGCTATTGACTTATTCCATTCTTCCTTTTCTTTTATTTTTTCCTTCTTTACTTTCTTTTCTTGCTCTTTTTCATGTTTTTCTAATCAAGTGAGCTCTTGTTCATGCTCTTCTAATTTTCCGAATAAAGTCGTGAGATCAAGCACTTTAAGATCATTTTCCTCCTTGATGGCGTTAAACTTGGGCTGCCATTCCCTACTTAAACATCTCAAAACGTTGTTAGTAACAATCTCATTGGAAATAGGCTTACCTAGTGAATTTAATCGATTTATAAGATGTGTGAATCGTTTTCGCATGTCTGCAATGGTTTTACCATGCTCAATATGAAACTATTTGAACTTTTGATTTAATGTGTTGATCCTAGCTTGTTTGACATCATTATTACCTTCATGTGCAACCTCTAAAGCATCCCACATAGCCTTGATGGTCTCACAATGAGAAACGCGATAATACTCTTCAACACCTAAACCGGATGTGAGAATACTTTTCGCTTCCCAATCATGTGACTATAATTTCTAGTCATTAGCATCCCATTGTGCTTCCGAATTAGGTAATGTAACACCTTCATTAGCCACAATTATTTCATTCAGACCAATTTGAACGGCGTCCCATATACCTTTATCAACGGAGTTAAAATGAATACGCATACGAGCTTTCCAATAGCCATAATTTTCGCCAGTGAAAATTGGTACTCTATTGTACGCTCCCTTAGGTTCGGTAGACATTCTTCTAAAAAGTAAATCTTAAGCACAACATTATTCGGAACTCATGATACCACTTGTTAGATGACATACTTCGATCTAGAGGGATGTGAATAGATCACAAATAAAAAAAAGTTTTGGTAAAAATGGTTTTCAAAAGTTTTATGGTACAACGATAAAAACCTAGATCGAATAGTCTAACCGAGCCTACTATTGAAAAGCTCAGATATGCGTAACATAAACCAATTGGATGATAATGAACACAAATTATTCAACAATAACTAATGCACAAATTAATTAAATGCTAAGCTACACGTAGAGCTTATGTCCAATGATCATAAATTCAATTAGAAGCAGTTGAAACAAAATATCGAACACCTTGAGTGCAATTAATAACGCTTAGAAATTTAATTTGATTTGTTGATGTTAAAACTAATCACAATCAAAGTGATTATAATTACATTAATAAATCGTATTTCAAAACGTAATCAAAATTTTGATTTCCAAATGAAATGATCCAAGTAAAAAGATTCGATAATTTGCAAGTACAACATTTAAAGATATATATATAGATATATATATATATATATATATATATATATATATATATATATATATATATATATATATATATATATATATATATATATATATATATATATATATATATATATATATATATATATATATATATATAGAGAGAGAGAGAGAGAGAGAGAGAGAGAGAGAGAGAAGGATTTGTTTAAGCAGTTCCCCAATCGGCCTCACTATGGGTACGTCTGCCCTCAACTAGAAATTGAATTAAGATAGTTGCAATTAACCTTACTTTACAAATAACGTATATACAAGAGATTAAAAACTCTAACCCCATAAACCTTGTGGTTTATTGTTGATTCTACCACCTCAAAAACCCTTGACCAAAGATTGATCAAGTAACCAATAATGCTGCTACAATCAACCGGTTCTTGTTAATAGCTTGCAAGACCTCCTCGTCTTCAAGGAGTCCACTCATCCAGATTAATCCCTAACACACACACACACTTGTTGAACCCAAGATTTACGAATACGATTCACAGTTTCACGCTACTCCCTTGCAAGGTTATCCCCACCAAGTACCAAGGCGTTTTCACTTGATCAAATCTGTGTTTGCATGACCTTGTCCAAAACCTTCAAATCCCTATGATCTTGAAGGAAAACCCAACTTGGTTTTCTTATTTTAAACATACAAAGAACCTAACCTAATGTTTTTGGTTATACCAACCCAATTGAACGTTATCAATCCTATTCTAGATAGTCACTCAATCAAAAAATGATTATGTGTAGTTTAATTGTGTGCATGCATAGAAGAGAGGTTGAAGATGATCGGTTAACTTTGTAATTTTGGTTTCATTTAGGTTTTACACTAATACCCTACTAGAAATGATGCATGTATTAAGTATTTATAAGTATGCAAGTTTGGAAGCAAGAGGAATGCTAAAGAATGGAGAAAATTATGATTTTTGGAAAAAATGTATCGTATGTGTCGACCTATGAAAACTATAGGCCGACTTGTGAAAGATATAGATCGACCTATGAAGGTCTTATATTGATCTATGAAGGTCTTAGGTCAGCCTATAGCAGTCAGCACATGGAACAAAGCCTACAAGCTTTAATATTGCAACGTGTGTATCGACCTATAGACCGCACGTGTCAACTTATACAGTAGAAATTCTTCTATAGGCCGACCTAAATTCGTATAGGCCGACCTATAAAGGTTATGTGCCAGCCTATGCAGTTAGCATATAAAACAACCTTTAAAAATGAGTTACATAGGTCAACCTATAGACCTATTTTTCACATGAAACCTTTTCTAAATCATTTCTAAACTATTTCCAAAATGATGTTATGCTTCCTAATGCTAAGATGCACATCTAAAATTCAAGGATATCGTCCAATATACATTAACGCTAAACTATCCTAGTTGCAATCACATAAAGGTGTTAAACCAAATATAAATTTGGTAAGTGGTGATATTTGTCTATCTTCTACGTGAGATAGTGATTAAAGGTAGAATAATGGGTAATGCAAAGTTGAATAATGAGTAGGTGTGAATTTTTAATAGACTTAAAGATGAAAATTTTGAAAAATATGCTACATGAGATAGTGATTATAGGTGGAATAATGGGGAAGTCTTCACTCCATGGCCTTTGTGACCGCATGGAGCCCTTATAGACATACTGTAAGCAAAACAAGTTTTTGAAGTGTATTTTGCGCTTAAAGGGCTTATGATGGTAAGCACCTTTTACGGGTCACCCGTATGCTTAACAGAAAATTCATTTTCTTTGTATTTTTCTTCTCTTTTCATATAACATTCATGCCAAATACCTATATGATTGCAATGCATCAAAAATACAAATCTTTTGAGAGCAAAATGAAAATAAAAACATAAAACATGAAATAAAATCCTAATTAAAAAGCGATAAAAACACAATTTATCAAACTCCCACATACTTAAATTGTTGTTTGTCCTCAAAAAACTCGGCTTGCATAGGAAAAATATAGACAAAGCAAATAAAACAATAAAAGCTCATGAAGATGTTATCACCAGTACTCATTCATATATCCTAGTTTGAATTGGTCGAAGGTTAACTCCCCTTGTACTCAATTTAACACCAAGGGCATTGTAAAAACACAAATTGTAAGAATAAAGACTAAAGTCTCCTAATGACTTTCTTAGCAAGTGTACTAATTTGATCGAAGTAATAAAAAATAAATCCCTCTCTACAAAGATTGTGCTATTTTAACAAGGTTGCAGTCATGCAACTTAAAGTAACTACGAGGGCTTTCAAATTGATTTTCTGGAAAGTAAATACACAAGTAAAATTTGATAAAAGTTCAAATGATGAGAAAGTGAGTAGATCTTATTAATATCCCTTAATTTTGGCCAGTTGATGATTCTGCATTATCCCTTGGCTATTTTACTCATTTCTTCTTCATTTTAGCTCCTCTTTTACTTGAAAGTTCAACGATTTTATAAAAAATACTCGTCAATATTACGCAATGACAGAGTGTTATCACAACCTAAAACTTACTATGTTGATTATCCTCAAGTAACTTTCATGTAAACTAAAAACTTCAATAGAACAAAATGCTTATTCTTACCAATGAACATCACCTCTATAAATTTCTAATCAACATGTTTGTTCCATGCTTCAATTTGAATACTTTCTAAAAGTTCCTCCAACATCACAAGTACTCAACATGCCTCTCATCTCACCTTTGTTCACCCAAATTGACAAGGTGATCACACAATCAACGTACAAAAGCACTTTACCATAAGTTTGAAAATTTTCTAACAAATTCAATCAAAGTCATATTTAAACACATCCTTTTGAGGTTTTTTCAAGGCTGTAACGTGACTTATGCCAATATAAGATATTTTGGGATAGTAGGCTTAAACATTTAGGGTTAGGTACCTAGTTTTCCTTATGTCACCATGTTTCTTTCATAATAATTTTTTGTCTGGTCAATCAGTACTAGAAAATGTACTTGTTGCTCTTATTCATACATTTTTCACAATTTTTTTAAAGAAGTCATTTTAACTTCTTATTTTCCTTACTTCTCTTTTTTTCCCTTTATTTTGACCATTTTTATTTTTCTAGTACCCTACCCGAAACTTAAACGTTGCTAACTTTCAAGAGCAACTCCAAACTTATACTTTTGCATCACACAAGGAAAATAAATTTTCTACCTAACTCCAAAGAGGGTGGAAAGATTTAATCTTTTAATTTTAATGACTATATAATAGGCTACATCACTGAAAGAAAGACTCTGGATCAAAGTGGTTTAACAATGGTATAGACATTTTATACGAGTTAGTTTAAAGAGGCTCAGATTTTTCACAAACAACTACCTTAATGTGTAATTTATCAGACCAATTAACTAAGCATAAATAAAACAAATTCTACAAAATAACAATGGTACAAATACTCTTATAGGAATGAATAGTAAACAATGGAATTTTTTTGGCTCAAACTTTACTAGTTGAGGAATTTGGAGATTGAGTACAATTCAATTGGTTGTCCATTTTCTTCATCAAATATCAATTTGCATAAGGAACTTCTATGTTGATCAACTCTTTTGTTCATTATTTTTGGGGACTTTTTTCTTGTTTCTTTGTCATAGTGTCACTGTGTTTATCGTGAAATTTGATAAACAAAGACAAGTTTGATTTTACTTAAGGGATTAAACTAAAAAAATATCATGAGACAAATTTGTGCAAAAATTGTAGGTTTTGAAAGATTTTTACAATGAACGTCAAGAACATTGAATGAAAAAAATAATATAGTAAAATGAATGGGTAAAAAGGAAAAGTTAAAGGAAAAAATTAACTATAAATGGAACGCAAATACATACATTGAAAACTCATTTCCCACTTTCACTATTGGATACTTTGAGTGTGTAATGTGTAAAATTGCAGATCCTCTAAAACTACAAACAAGCATTGCTTATATACTAGTCATAATATAATCTTCTTCAAGGGTCGACTTAGCAAAACTTGACACGTCTTCATATTCATGCATCTTTTGTCTTTGCCAGGTTTCCACGTGTTTTTGAATAATTGTATGATCTTATCCTTACTCTCTTTGATAAAAACATCATAGTCACTTCAACTAAACCAACCCAACTCTCACCAAGTCTTTTAAATCGACTAGGGTCTTGAATGGACCTCTCGACCAACTTTCCTAACCTCCTTCGATAGGATATGTTTATCAAACGACTAAGTGATCTTCTAGTCGAAAATGACCATTTCGACTACGGTGAAACCTTAAATCCCTGTCATAGCCAAATTTGATCCTGAGTTCTCCCTTTTATTACCTGTGTCAAAAATATGTGGTAACAAATTGCCCCTCAAAATGTCATTTTTCGACCACACAAGTGTTGAAAGGGAGAAATGTGGAATTTTTGAACACTTTTTGACACTGTTCAGATCACTTCTGAGTGTCATCATTACGTCTTTTCACAAATGTCTATTCAGCATGCGCTTTTGCAGAAGAATCATCATTACTCATACTTCCTAAGAGAGTGGAAGATAACTTCCGAAACCCTCTAACATTTCCACTACCTGAAGAAGAAACACCTTCAACTGCCATGTGAACACCACCTGTTGCACGATTACCCACTACCAATATTTATAAATACCAGTCTCTGTTTTTCCTCTAAATTTCTTCCACCTTCAAGCATTTTCATAACGTTACGTTGTTTTTACTATCGGCAAAAGAAACCTTTTTCTTAAAAGGTTTAGAAAGAGAAACAATGATTGTTTTTACTTTAACTTCTGCACCATGCACCAGCCACCAACAAAAACTCACTTGCATTTGTGATTTCGTCATCAAAGGAGGAGAAAGGAAGAGATTTTGTGCCTGAACCATCACTTGATAAGGAGAAAACCCCCGCCTGAGCCAAATAGGTACTATTTCATTTCCCTTTCTGATAAACTCCTTGTGTTTCTAGGCCCGTTTCCCACTACTAAATCACACCATGATAAAATATCATATCAATGTATCAAAAATCTCAGCGGCATAATGACATAAAAATGTCGAATTCGCGGATTAAAAATCTGATTTTAAATGCATTGAAAATCAAATAGCAACAACATAAACTTATTTACAAAATCAATTATAGAATGTAATTGAAATAGTCCAAATATACATGGTGCAAATGACAATAGAAACTAAGCTAGACAATAAAACAAAATGACATACAATAAATATTATAAAAGCAATGCAACCGAATTTAGATTCAAAATAGTGAGCATGCAGCAAGTAGTATAATACTAAGGAAAATACGATGCAAACCGTTACCATAATGTTGAAACTTTGTTGATGTCGAAAACTTGCCTCATGTGTAAACCACATTCCATGATCACATTTTAGATTATCCAACTCATGAGCCAAAGCATCAAGTACACATACTTGAGTAAGACTGAACATAACCACTAGACCAATCAAACCTACAATAGATAAATACAAAACAAAACAAGTACGATTATATAAAAACAATATTGGTGAAGTAGGAGCACCAAGCCTAATTTAACAAGAACATGACCCTCCAAAACCTCTTCGTAAATAAACAATCCCAATGAAACACCTGCCCAATCACCACACCATCCCGCCATCAGCAAACCTAGGAATTTCACTCAACACACTTACCCCAACGCCTTGCCAAAAAAAACTCCCCAGAGCCCAACCTACTCAATAAAAACCCAACCAACATCACTCCCAAGATAAATTGAATTCACCCCACATAACAGCCTGCTGAATGCATGAAAAACCCGTGTCTTGATCTTCTGAATAAAGTTGAATGACCAAATGGGTCTCTTTGAAGAATCAACATATGTGGTCCATGATGTTGATGTCGTTTGTGTGTTGAATTCTATGAGAAGGAGAGGTCATGAAAGTTCAAGAGTACGACATACTTTCTAACTAAAAATGGGTTATGGATAGGAGTTTGAAGAAGGTAGGTTATTGTGTTGGACAGTAGGGTGGAGGTGAAGTTCGAAGGTGGTGGTGGCCACACAATGGTTGACCAGAAATAGGAGAAGGTGGTTTGGTGGTACGTCGCTAAAAAATAGAAGTGAAGGGAGTTGGTTTGTTGCTTCACTATGTATGGTTATGGAGTCGAGAGGTGGTAATGGAGGTTATATGGTGGATCATGGAAATGAGAGGAAGGGAGGTTTGGATAGGGAGACACGTTTGAATTATGAAGCTTTCAAAAGACAACCTTTGAGAGGAAAAACACATATTTACAAAAACTCTGTTATGGGAAAAGATGGATCTGTTGAGGATCGACACTACAAAAATTCTTCCAAAACTAAGAGTAACAATTGGGCAAACTCCGCTGAGGGAAATGTAAACCTAGAGAGCATCACAAAAAACTTCTTGGGGATAAACAAACTTTGAGAAAAACATCCTGGACTTGCAGGGGAAACTAAGAAGTTAACATCACAAAAGAAAGTCAATCTGCGGGGGATTTTAAATCAAAACTCAACACAAGATGAGAGAAAATTTAAGAATTAATTGTCATCTTAATACTTCTTAGTAGGAAACACTGCTTTGGATTTGCTACTTGGGTGACACACAAAAGCAACAAAACCATAACAGATAAGGTAAAAGCCTGCTGGGGATTCGACATCAAATCTTAACAAAGATGAGTTCTGAATGAAACTTCACAACTTCACATATGTGCTTGATCTCAACCTGACTAGAGAATCACACTCAGCTGGAGAAATATGAATCAAGACATAGCTAGGAAACTGGATTTAGGATTCAACTGGGAAATATTGAATTTAGTACTCAGCTGAGGAACACCCAAACTAATGCTAAACTAGGGGAACTGGATCATAAAACCCAACACATGATAGCAATATGAAGGAAACCCACTATCTGATTAACAAATGTAGGGAAAACCTGAATAAATCCATAAGAACAACTCTGCTTAGGAGAACACTAAGTTCTGCACTTTGAGATTTTACCATTCTTCGAACAACTGTTGACATTCCTTTTTGTATTCACAAATCAAAGGAAAATATTTTTGTAATTTAAAAAAAATTATTGTTATTTATCTTTTGTTTAAAAAATTATTATAAAAAATAAATGAAATTTTACAACACAGAAACAAATAAGAATTACAAACAGATGAACAAAGGCTCAAATTTTATTAATAGAATGGTAGTCCGCAACTGGCGTGACTCCATGGATCATTACAAAGTTAGGAAATGGTAAATAAAGGAAAATACTACATTAAAATACAATGACCACTATTCTCCCTAACAAATTTGAATTTCACTGTGCTCAAAACTTCTGTCGAGGATGATGAGAATTAGAATCCTTGATGGGTAATGTTGCTTCAAGTGATCAAGTCTGGCCTGATGCAGTTACATGCCATAATCCCTAACTTTTTCTTAGATTTCCCTTTCGGGGTTTCAATATACTGTAATGATTATTTTCTGTTTATGTCTCTAACTTCTACCTGGACCGCCCTTTCAGGTTTTTCAGCCCACCGAGACACTCATTTTTACCTAAGTCGCCCTTTTGGGTTTTCAACTTAGAAAGCTGTCATATTATTTTTTTAGGCGAAGTACTTCTTGACTGCATTAGCATTCACAAGACAAGGGAGCTCCTCACCATCCATAGTCGTAACAATTAATGCATTGCCAGAGAAGGCTTTCTTAACAACATTTGGGGCTTCATAATTAGGAGTTCACTTGCCCCTAGAGTCAGTGTTGAAAGGCAAGATCTTTTTTAGCACGAGGTCGCCTTCTCTGAATACACGAGGCAAAACCTTCTTATCAATTGCTTTCTTCATTGTCTTCTGATATAACTGACCATGACACAAAGTTGTCCTCCTCTTTTCTTCAATCAAATTCAATTGATCATATCTGCTTTGACACCATTAAGCCTCAGATAAATTGGCTTCCATCAAGACTCGCATTGATGGGATCTCAATCTCTACGGGGAGCACTGCTTCCATGCCATACATAAGTGATAAAGGGGTTTCCCCTATTGAAGTGAGGACGGATGTATGATACCCATGCAAAGCAAAAGGGAGCATCTCATGCCAATCTTTATATGTCACAACCATCTTCTAGATAATCTTCTTAATATTCATATTTGCATCTCCAAAAGCCCCATTCATTTTAGGTCTGTAAGAAGAAGAAATATGATGTTCAATCTTGAAATCATCACAAAGATCTTTCATCGTCTTATTATTCAAGTTCGACCAATTATCAGTAATGATCTTACTCGAAACACCATATCAACACATAATCTGATTCTTGATAAACCTGACCATAATCTGCTTGGTTACATTAGCATAAGATGCTGCTTCATCCCACTTGGTGAAGTAATCAATAGCCACCAGAATGAAACGATGTCCGTTCGAAGCTTTAGGCTCAATCCTCATCATTTTTTTTCCATTTTTTTCTTTCATTGCTTTTTTTTATTTGCGGACATTCTTGTTAAAGCGGCAGATAATGCTAACCAAGAAAAATATTTTGACAGCTCTATCAACATGTTCTTGACATCTTTATCAAGCAGTGCCCCAATCTTGACCTCCTCTTTTTTTCTTCAGAACCCAAGTTAATCACTTCTACTGGCTATTTATAAGGCTGAATGCTCTTCTTCTCGTGCTCAAGCAACCGAAAAATCTCGTCAGGAATTTCTTCAATACTCTCTTCTTCCGCTTCAAACACAGGGAATTCAAAGTTGTGAGAGGGCATATGGTCATTTTTTGAATGGGTTTATCATGAATCAATATGCACAACGATTTATGCTTGATTTTAGAAAAAACAGATAAATGCGCAAGTATTATGCAGACATTAAAATTTGTCTTTTGGTTTTTTAGATTACCATTTTAAGGAACTTCCTTACGAGATTTCTTAGATTATGTGCAAGAGAGAGATGAAATAGGAACTTCCTTACCATCCTTAATCATGGTAGCATTGTACTTATAAAGGCATAACCTTAATAGAATTGTAAGGCATAGGGCCTGGCAAACAGATAACCAAAGGAGAGACAGAAGATCTCTAAATGTTGTAAGTAATTTCCACTGGTTCTGGTATATTAAAATGAGGAACAGAAACAATCACTTCATGATCAACATTAGCCTTTGCTCAAGTAATATGGAGAAGTTTCTGATCCAACATCTCTTGAAGATCTCTCTTCTCAACATAACATCTAGGAGGACTCCTTGAACAAACTCTGCAAGAAGCATGATCATGTTCATAATAAGTGAGCCTACACAAACTGATATGCATCTGAACTAAAGATCCCCTAACCAGATTAATATCAAAGATACAATAGTCCCCAAGAAAACCATCTACCATATTTACAATAGAACCCCCATGCTTGGGTAATGGATTAGCTTGGAGATTGGGTCCATAATCTTTGAAAGATAGAATACTATTTCGAATCAACCTTTGAACTTCAGCCTTCAGTGTGTAACAATTCTCAATATCGTGACCAGGTGCCCCTTGATGGTATGCACAAAAATGGTCAGACTTGTACCACCAAGGGAGATCTTTTAGGATAACATGTGGATCCCTGGTGTTGCAGTGAGAATCGGATATCAAGCTATTGATTAACTTGAATCTTTGATTTGTTAAAATTCACCACTGAGCTTTAATTTATCCAAAGGAAAGGTTAAAGAAAGAAAACCTTTTGCGTGATGTAACAACAATGCTAAAGATTCGGGGATCGGGGGTTGGTTATGCCTAGGGTAGGTATTGTAAGTGCTCTTGATTGGTTGCATTTTGTGGCAAAACTTTAGAGGTTACATGTATGTCATACTGAATGTTAGGACATACTTAATAATGTATGTGCATGGTAAGTTGACTATAAGTTAAGCTGAATGTCATACAGAATGTCATGACACTGGCCGTATGACATCCAGCGGGCAAGTTTGTTTTTCTGGTATCTAGAAATCAGGAATCAAATCTAGAGCTCAGGCTGAAAGACAGGAGTCATTTGAGAAGCCCTAAAGAGAAACAAATGATTCTGAATTAAAGGGCAAGCGTGCAAAGAATTGAAGACTAGGGTTTGTTATGATTAAACCTAACTATGTGCACCAAGGCCCAAAGGACTGTATGCACTATAAATATCAGAAGGAGAAATCCTAGAAATCAAGCACTTAACAGAATATCAGAGAGTGCAAACCAAAAGTCCTTGTGAGTGAAGAAGGTTGTTCTTCACGTGAGTATTGTGAGTGAAGAAAGTGTGTTCTTCACGTGTGTATTGTGTCTTAGGAATACTTGTTCACCAAGCAACTGTATGCTGTATTGGTTAGGTAGTTTCTAAGCTGTTGTGTCTCTCAAAGCTTTTAAGCAAGAGGGTGTGTCACTTGATCAAAGTTGTGAAGCAAGATCAAGGTGTGTATGAAGTGTTCCTTCATATAGTTTTGTAATTGTGAATTGTATATCACAGTGGTGTGATTGAGGGGGAGTAAGTGGGAATATTCAGGTCTAGAGTGTCTCTAGGTCTAAGTGTCATTAGGTAGATATTAAGTGAGAAGTGCAAACTGGTTGTTTGACTTTGAATTGATTATGCTAATAGTGAATTTCCTCCCTGGCTTGGTAGCCCCCAGATGTAGGTGTTGTTGACACTGAACTGGGTGAACAATTACTGTGTTATTTACTGCTTTTACTTACAGCTTAATTAGTTATTACAGTAGTCAATGTCACAGTGGATGTTATAACTTTGGTAGTAACATCGATCGTGTGATTTCCAGAATTTCAGGTATTTCACATCCTAGACATTTGTAGTACTCTACAGGAACCTTTTGTGTGTGTATATGCTGAGTTATCTAAGTTTTTTTATTGGTGTTAGGGTTAGGGTAAAGTTCTAGGTAAAGACCTAAGGTTAATTCTAAGTTTGCTCGCAAAGATATCACATCTTATGCTTATGTATCCTTACTAGGATGGAATCAGAGCAACCGTAGTTCTCCTCACTAAGTTTGAGGAATACTTGACTGTGGTCAAGACTCCAGGGGGAAACAAACATAACAATGCTTGTATAGAGTTTGACAAAAATCTCTAGATCTAAGTTTAACACTAAAGAGGATTGACTTTGACAAAATCCAAAAGGGGGGTAAGTAATTATGACAATGATCCTGACATAGAGTTAACAAACTCTATCCTAAAGTTCTAACTGAAGGATACTCCTAACAAGGGGTAGGTCTTCTATACTTAAATCAAATTCTAATGTATATAGGTTCTAAATTAACTAAGTTTAAGGACCTAATGACTTAACCAAGTCAAGGGGAGGGGTGATGAGCTATCTATGACTGTGAAGTCAATAGAGAGACTTTCCTTTGGAATAAGGGAATAACAAGGAAACTGGATGAGAACTAATAAGTTCCATCACTTGGGGATAACTTAACAAATTTAAAGCACACATAAGAATCCATTCGAACATGATGAAGATATAATAGCATGGTACCAACCAAGAAAGCTTTAACATGACAATGTTCAAAGATTATGAAGATAACAACCCCACAGAGCAAGCATGAAGCATGTGTAACAACAACAAGTTCATCAATGGTACACAAACACAACCTATTCATACAAGTTACAACTTGAAATATGAACCAAACAAGGATATATGTAACCACATTAAATCATTTTTAAGGCATGTTGATGACAATCAATCATGGATAAGCAAGAAAAGCGACATCAATTCAAACATGGCTTTAAACTTCACAAGGGGAAAGATGAACAAGGTTCATGGTAACAACCAACGTAAGAATGATACCTAAACATGTTATGGTTCTAAAAAGACACATAAACAGGTAAGATGAGGTTAAGGGAACATGATAAAGAGGTTACAACATCATGAAGCATGTTACAAATTAACAAAAGTTTCAAGGCACGATTTTCATGTTCATATATTTACAAAGGCATGAATAAGCATGGTAAAGCAAAGAAAAAAATGTTTTCAAACATATAAACATGTTGAATATCCAAAAAGTGATTCATACAAGATCAATTATGCAAGAGAAATCAAGTATTAAGTCAAGGAAACTCATGACAACAAGTAAAAACCCTAAAAAGGTCTTGTCTTTCAAGTGAATCAAAGTGTTTCAAAAATAACAACTTTTGAATTCTTTCTTCACACATTTAAACTAGACATATCAAGGAGCATTTTTTAAAAAGAATGACATCAAAATGATAAAAATCAAAGAAGTTATGCATAAATCAATTTACAAAGAAAAATGATGAAGATTAATGGTAAAAAGATAAGAAATGCATCCTATGGGGTTTGAACCCACACATTAGGGTTCAATAGTCAAAACCTTACCATATCAGCTAACACACGCGTGTGAGAATTAAGTGGAGCAAACATAATACATGGTTAAACATCAAAATATCACAAAAAGAAGCAAAAAGGTTGATCCGCAGGATTGAACTTAGAACTGGCAAGGCTAGGAGAGTATAGAAAGCGCATGGTAAACCACTGGGGTGGTGATACATCTATTGAATCACCCCTATTTATAAATAAATAAGGCTAACAAGCTTGACCTGAGGCCTAAATGAAGCTCCATGGATGGTCACAAGCACCAAAAATAAGATTTGCAAGAACTAGCATATCTCACTCAATTCTCCATGAAATGCAATGATCCAAAAACCAAAATCACTCAGAATTTCATGAGGATCATGACGGTACTGTTAGTTTCTGCTAAACGTTCCTCTAATTCAAAACCCAATATTGATATAAAAATAACACTAAAATTGAAATTTCAACAGTGTAAACTTATTCAAACATGAACAACAACAAACAAATGAGTGAACACAAGTACAATATCATTACAAACAAGTTATACGTTCAAGGTACATTAGGATATGGCATGATTCAATGAGTTTCAGTTTGATCACTTACCTCTTGAAGTCAAAACTTGAAAATCCTAACAAGCTGCCACAAAGATGTTTCAATGATTTGGATTGCTTCCTTGGACCTCCCTGAAGCTTCCTGAATGCTTCGAGCCCAAAGGGATCAACTGAAATAGGTTATGCTCCTCTTCTTGCAAAAATGAGAAAATGCCAAAATGGAACTTCAACCAAATGAAGTTACAATTGAGAAAACAAGTTTTGAAATGCTTAGGGATGTCCTATGGAAGGTTTTATAAGGGTTAGAATGATTGGAAGTGGTCTGGATAGTGTCTTGACTTTGAAAATGCAGAAAAGTCAAACTTTTGTAGATTTGTGGTTGAATTTTTGAGTGAGAAGTTTTCTGGTGGGAGTGAGTGTTTGAACACCTTCAATACATCATATGTGATGTGTTTTAAGTATTATTAGAGTTGTTTGATGGTTGTATGATGTTTTGGGAGAGTTTGTGCAAAACCGATTTCGCTTCACAAGGAAGTTACTTCCAATGCTTGCAAGAAGGTTGTGATATGTGGAATGAGATAGATTTTGCTTGGTTTCTAGCTTAATCTGATGTAGTTTGGATGTGAGGAGGATTTTCTATTTATAGGAAAGCTTAGAAATCAAGTGGTATGGGCAGATTGGCTCATCTTGCCAACTTTGCCCTTTTTGGAGGCAAAATGTGCAAGATCAACTTGATATCTTTCTTCTGAGCTTTAGCCATCTCTCTATGAGTTTGATCATCACCTATAGCCTGAAAATAGTGGTCTTTAAGTGAAAGGGAGGGAGAAGCTGATGTGGTTGCCGAGTTGTGACAGAACTTGCAAAAAGTTTCTCTCTCATGCCACTTGCATCCACTTGCATGATTAAACAATTCAATTAATCTAATATCTGAGTTTTGCTCGTATCTAGGTATTATAATATCCTAAATTAAGTCCATAAGCATCAAAGAATGAGTTAATCAAGGGATTATGAGAGGTTTGAATGGTTTATGCAAGAAAATGCAAATGCTGAACTTGGTTTTGTGACATGAAAAATGCCCAACTTGCCTTCTTCGATTCTCCCTAACCATAAAGGCTGAGAAAATTCTCTTGTATTTTTAAAAAATCCCCAAACATGATCTACAAATTTCATGTTTTACACAAGTCCAAATTCCAAAGGGAACTATGTCAAAAATCCTCTTGAAGTTTGTTGCAAAAGTTGACTTACAAGCCAAGAAACATGAAAATTTTCTAAGTGTTAAAATTCTTCACAAATTGATGAGCTCACAACTCAAAATCTATGCATTTTTGAACATCAACCCCATAATACACTTTTGTAGGGCTCCTCAAGATCTTTCCAACAAGATTTGAACCATTCCATTTGGATGTGTAGTTAGGAAGTTGTGATCATTTCAAGTTGGCTTAAAATTAGGGTTTTCATGAACCCTAGTTTCTTGATTTGCAAGTTATCCACCAATCCTTGATTAAATCTCCCTCAAACTCACTAGATAGGCAAAAAATGATGTTGGAAGACTTTCTTGCTTCAATTTAGGGTCAAAACCCTAAAAGTCAAAGAGTTGACTTTCCAAACAGACGAACCGAACGGCTGAAATCTTCAGGATCGATCCTCAGTGTTCTGGGTTCTTTGAGCCTCTCAAACTTCTTAGTGAGACTTTAACAAGTAATAGGGATATCATGGATCGTGATTCAAGCTTTGAAAACCTCTTTAGAGCAAAAGTCAAACTTCATCTGACTTTTCCATTAGAAACCCTAATCAGGGTGCTGCACTGCACTGCTCCTATTCTTTTGGTATCAACCTCAAATAGAACTTATTCTTGGAAAGATGTTAGTCTCTTGATGACATGAAGACTTTATTTGTAGAAGATAAATCTAAAACCTTGACTGATCAGTCCATAGGATCCTTGATTTTGACAGTGTAAAAACCCTAATTCATTTGCATCTTGACAAAGATCAACTTGAAAAAGGTTAAGGTTAGGTAACACATGCTTGATGCTACTAGAGTGATAATGGAATATAGGGGTCAAAATTTGGGGCATGTCACCTGGTTTGCAAAATATTCTGTTGTACTAAAGCAGGATATAATTCATCATATGTCATAGGAATCGGGTCAAACTGAACCTTCTTCTGAAAGTGGTTCTATCGATTATACTGCTGATGAGTACGTTGTTGTTGAAACTAAGGTTGATAAGCAGAAACTGCCTGAGAAACAGGAGCAACATTAATAACAGGCGTGACAGATGCCACATGTTGTTGTTGATGATTTTTCCTTCCTCGAGACCTTCTATGCTTTTCGTGAGAAATAACGTTAGACTCACCTTCATTCATCTTGGAGAATCCACTTCCATACTTCTTAGAATTACCAAAATAACCACCTTTTTTAGCCAAATGTCCCTCTCGGACACCTTCTTCAAGACGCATTCCCATATTCACCATTTTAGTGAAATCACTAGGTGCACTAGCTACCATCCTTTCGTAATAAAAGGGACTTAGAGGTTTCAAAAAGAGCTTCGTCATATCTTTCTCCTATAAAGGAGGACTGATTTGAGCAAAAATCTCATGCTATCTCTGAGTGTATTCCTTGAAAGTCTCCTTTTCCTTTTGAGACATAACACGAAGTTGATCTCTGTCTGGTGCCATATCCAGATTCTATTTATACTGTCAGACAAATGCTTCACCCAAGTCATTAAAAGTATGAATGTGAGTACTATCCAACCCCATATACCACTTAAGAGCTGCACCTATAAGGCTATCTTGAAAGTAGTGGATCAAAAGCTAATGATTATCGATCTGAGTAGACATCTTCCTTGCATACATCACAAGATGGCTCTAAGGACAAGAACTGCCCTTGTATTTCTCAAAATCAGGAACCTCAAACTTAGCAGGGATCTTCACATTGGGAATAAGGCAAAGGTCATGAGCATTCTTCCCAAATAGTTATTTCCCTCTCAAGGCTTTTATCTCTTTCTGCATTTCATGGAATTGATCTTGGAACTCATCCATTCTTTCATAAACACCAATGCTCTCACTGGGTTCAACATGATAAATAGGCTCATCAGTATGCAAAATGGTATGAATCACAAGAGGAGGAACACTCATAACTGGTTGCACAATAGGAATCTTAACAGCAGCCTGATAACCTTCATGCATAAAATTCAGAGGCATTCCCTATGGGACCATTGATCATCTAATGTTGTGGAGCACTGAATGGAGCCACAGATATATGAGTTGACATGATCTTGGAAATCACAGTCACTTGAGGCTGAGCCTAAGTTGCATGAGGAGAAGGAGGAGGAGGAGGTTGGTTCTGGGCAGCAACCAAAGATTCAACCAAAACATTCAGTCTTTCCATTCCAGCTCAAAGAGTATTTACCTCTTCATGGAGTTTTCTATTTTCTTGTTCAAGATGATCCATATTCCTCTAATAATTAGCACGAGTATTATATTGATGAGACAACTTGTCTTCTGAGAATACCAAGAGAAAGGAAATAAGACCCCTATAAAACTCTCGAAAAGCAAGACCAAATGCAAAATGATGCATGACATGCAGGAAAATGTTTTATTTTTATTATTTGTTTTCAAGGAACTTTAAGATATCATAAGGCAATTGCAAACATCATAAAGAAATAACATTTTTGAAATACTGAATATCCTCATTTCATTAATAATTGGAAGGATTACAATTTGAAGTACAAGTTTCAAAAGATCCTAAATAGAAGAGGAAATATCTAGATCCTAAATGTCCTAAGGAACCACATTTGAAGATGATCCAACTTCATGCTGATACTTCCTCCTAAACCTCTTGATCTCTTTCTCATAAGTACTTTTCATGGTAGCTTTCTCTATCACAAGCTGGTTTATAATGTCTTTCCAAGCACCTGAAGTAGGAAGATGAATAGTTTGATATGGTGGAATGCTAGAGGAAAATAAATCCTCTTGCTCACTCTTCCTCTTCATAACATGCTTCTCAAGCAACTCTATCAAATCATCCCTTTCTTTCAATTTCTTTTGCAATTCTATCTTCTCAGAATTTGAAGCATGAAACTTGCCTTCCCAAGTATCCTTCTCTTGCTTCACCCGGGCTAAAGCTTCTTGAAACTATTCCATGTTTTTAATAGGAATGGTAGGTGGTTTGGTCACCACTAGAAACATAGGCTTCTCATAAACATATGAAATCTTGAGCTCCCTTTCTCTCTCCTTCACCCAATGAGTATAAGTGTTGCAATTGCGAAAAACAACCAGCGGAAACAAATAGAAGAGTTGTCACCGAACATTATTTATCCCAACGGGGGAAAGAAAATGATCAAAGAAAACCTGAAGAAAGGAGATGACAAGATCATTGCAACCAAATCTTGGATTCGGGAGTCGGTTACGTAAGGGGAAGGTATTATCACCCTCACATCCGTTATACTCAATTGGATCCATGGTTGTTGTCTAATCAAAGGGTGAGTTATCTAAAAGCTACTGCTAAACAGAAATGGGAAAGAAAAAGAAAAAGGATACTCGATAGGATATCGCCGCCCTATGCCTATGTATTACCTCGTGCAATAGGAAAGTCAGAGTCAATGTAGTTTGGAGAACTACGGGTGAAGGGGGGAAGGTTGCTCGCCAAAAAATCGCCATCTTGTGCCTACGTATCCTCATCTGGTATGAGAAATCAAAGCAACCATAGTTCGGCCAACAAAACTACAAGTTAGTTAAGTTTTTTTATAATTGAAAAATTAATTCCCATTCTAGCAGTTAGGGTCGATGCCTGTTTGCGGTAGAATGGAAAAGTAACATGCTCTTTTCAGTAAATGAGTTTGAAGAATAATCCTGAAGGATAAAAGGTTTGAATTTTGTTTGTGAGTTTTAGTGAAGTGAATTGAATTGATTTGCGATTCACGTTGCACTAAAGACTATGATATAGGAACGAATGTGTTGCATATCGCCCCCAGACGGGACGTACACTAAACACTCTATACGAGCAAGAGGAGACCCCACACTCACCGATTTCCATATACTTAAGACTCGTAGCGTACAACATTCATCGTCGTTATTAAGTGTGTTAGAATTGTTTTGAGATGAGAAGAAAGAAAGACGCACAAAAGGTCTAAGGGAAACTCGGTCCCAACGTTGTCATGCAAAGTGGTCCTAAGGTCGGGATGCGAAAGGAAATTCTATCCTAATGTTAGCATGAAAAAGATGGACCTAAGGTTGAGGTTAAAAGGGACTAACCTATTTGTTATCATGCATGAATTAAACTCCTAGTGTCTGTCCTACTCCAAACTTAATCAGAAATCAAGTTGGACTAGGAGGCCTTAAGGGAACATGCAAGAACACAACAAAAACAAGAAAACAAGGCAAAAACAGCAGCTACAACCGCACTTCCTTCACAAAACAACAATATAATCCAGAAAGGCAGCACAATAACATTTAACAACTACTAATTCAACACAAAAAGTATGTGTAAAAGGCAGGCAACAAGCAAGAATGACATACATCAACATGTAATTTCAGAATAGAACAACTGTAGAAAATAGGGTAGCAAGCATGCTTCAACACAACAAACATGAACAAGTATCAAGCAAAGATGGACATGCATTAACAATTAAACACAAGTGTTCAAGAAGAACATCATTAAGCATTCAACAAGAACATCATGCAATTCACATCAATTAATCAATTCAAACGATCACGCGACAAACGACATCGGAAGCAAATACGAACATGCATCGTAAGTCTAGCAAGACAATCATCAACCATTAATGATTAACATGATACAAATGAGAAAAGCACATGATCATCACACCAAGCAACAACATAGGCATTTTAAGCATTTATCAATAGAAACCAAAAGTCGCACATCGAAGAATCGCAATCAAACAATCAAGCATGATGAAATAGGTTACAAATAGTCCACAAAAATGCATCATATCAATCCATGAAGGTTAGAGGTGGAAAGAAATCAAAATATGCTTGAAAACAACCAAAAATGGCATTTTGGTCCAGTGTTAATCGATTAACCGTTTGCAGTGCAAAAGTGGTTAATCGGTTAACCCTTTTTGAAAAGCCAAAAATGCTGAAACTTACACTGGTTAATCAATTATCCAATTTTGTACTACACTGGTTAATCGATTAACACTGCACCATAAGCAGAAAATCAACCATTTAAAAGCACTTCCAGCAATTAATCAATTATACAATCATCCAAATGACCATGTAATCAATTATGCACGAATTTAACACCAAAAAATAGTGGTCAAACATCAATCAAACTTATTCAAGCATTGAGATTACAAATCACGTAGATCAAATCATCAAAATCAACTAAAATTGAGGATCTACATTTTTATTATCCAAATAAGCTCAAAATAGAAGTGAATCTAGAATTAACCAACCTTCAAAGCTGAGATTTGCTTTGGTAAGTGTTGTTCTACTGCAAAATGATAGATCCAAGCTAGAAACCCAAGAAAACTTTAAAATCCAAGAGATTTCTTACAAGAGAAGTGAAGAATGATCCAAATTAAGCCAAAATTGATCCAAGAATCACTTATAAGCTTGCTTCCAAA
The DNA here is from genome assembly GCA_963859935.3 of Lathyrus sativus. Lineage (NCBI taxonomy): Eukaryota > Viridiplantae > Streptophyta > Magnoliopsida > Fabales > Fabaceae > Lathyrus > Lathyrus sativus. The sequence goes on from OZ012737.1 coordinate 542,519,582, forward strand.
ACCAGATCCAAACGAAAATCAAATGATGAATTCAAGTTGATGGAGATGAATGATGGAGGTTAATCTCTAGAACTCAATGATTCTAATGAAGAATTAAAGAACTCAAGTGAGAGAGCTCTAATGGAGTTTTGGAGTATGAGGAAATTGAGAAAAAAAGTTGAGAGAATTTGAGAGCAACGTGTAGAGAAACGAGAGTGAATGAGTGTGAAATCTGAAAATTATGAAAAATTATAGTGAGGTTTGGAGTATATTAGCTTAAATAAGCTCTTGGTTAGGAGTGAAATTATTGTTTGGAGTGAGGTTTTGAAAATTGGAATGGGATTAGGAATGAGAATTTGGAGGGAAATTGAATTGGTTTTGAAAATAAATTAAAATTGGAGTGATTCTAGATCCTTCTACTGGTGTAAAAACAATTCACAAATGATCAAAATAGACCCCAAAAGTGGCAGCATTGAAAATACACGTATCTGGGTAAAATTTGCTTTGGTTAATCAATTAACCATTTTCTAGTGCAAATTGGTTAATCGATTAACCCTTCAAAAATTTGAAAAATTCCGCCATTTGGAGGGAAACTTGCATACTCGTCCGTTTCCACCCGTTCTGAGCCACGTTAAGCCTCTGAAACTTGCCTTTTGATATGACACTTGTGAAAATTCTTGAGATAACCTGAGACATGTCTTATGTGCTAAAAATAATCTGCTGAATAAAATAAAATTAGGCACTCGATGGCTGGGAAAAATAAATGTCAAAGCCTCTGACGCTCGCTGTTTAAAACCTTACAATAAAAGGATGCCTTGAGCCATAGAAACACCTTGATCCCATGTCTCAAAAACCAATGCCATGATATGCAGAAATTTAAAATGAAACACAAGCCAATTATGGTCAAAACGAAAGGGAAAATTTTGGGGTGTTATAGCTGCCCTATTCAATCGACTTGGACCTGAAAGGATGATAGCATCGACTTTCAGACATTCAAGGTACATGGTGGTTGAATACTAAAAGAAACCTAAAATTTGCAATCTGTGGGGATATAAAGAATAAAGTGATTGCCATCTGAAGTTGGACTTAAAGATAGAAGGTATCAACCAAAAGTTGGGATAGCAAACAGATACAAGATACCAACCAAAAGTTGGAATAATGAGAAATAGTGAAATGAGTCGATCAAAAGATACCAACCAAAAGTTGGGATAAAAACTCCGAGACTACCAACCAAAAGTTGGGATAAACCAAAAGTTGGGATAAGACTCCACAAAGATACCAACCAAAAGTTGGGATACAACCAAAGGTACAATACACCAACCAAACACAAAAGATAAGAGATGAGTCAACCAAAAGATACCAACCAAGAGTTGGGATAAAAACTCCGAGACTACCAACCAAAAGTTGGGATAAATAGAGAATACCAACCTAAAGTTGGGATAAACAGAGACTACCAACCAAAAGTTGGGATAAACAGAGACTGCCAACCAAAAGTTGGGATTACCGGAACGCCGACCAAAGGTGACATTGTGAGGAAAAATACCAACTAAAAGTTGGGATAGAGGAAAGTTTACCAAGAAAATGGTGATTTTAATGGGGAGGGTACCAACCAAGAGTTGGGATAAAACCAAGATTACCAACCAAAAGTTGGAATGAAACAAAGGCTACCAACCAAGAGTTGAGTTGACCCAAAGATTACCAACCAAAAGTTGGAATACAACAAAGAGAATACCAACCAAAAGTTGAAATAAAGGCTACTAACAAAAAGTTAGGATCACCGGAACGCCAAACAAAAGCGAATCCACAAATGAAGACTACCAACCAAAAGTTGGGATGGTCAACAAGAAATACCAACCAAAATTTGGGATAAAAGGCTACTAACCAAAAGTTAGGATCACCGAAACACTGACCGAAGGCGAACTCACCAAAATGAAGATTACCAACCAAAAGTTGGGATAACGACTTCGCAGGGGAGAATACCAACCAAAAGGTTGGATAACAACGAAAGATGCCAACCAAAAGTTGGGATGATCAACAGAAGGTGTACTAACCAAAAGTTAGAATAACCACAAGGGACACCAACCAAAGGTTGGGATATAACCCACAAAAGATACCAACCAAAAGTTGGGATACCAACAGGTACTAACCAAAAGTTAGAATAACCGAGACGTTGACCGAAGGTGAATTTAAGATGAAAGACATCAACCAAAAGTTAGGATAAAAATAAGGAGACCAATCAAATGTTGGGATAACAACAAGGGACACCAACCAAAAGTTGGGATAAACAAAGGATAACCAACCAAAAGTTGGGATAACCACCAGGATAGACAGAAAGTAGAATCAACTGACTTACGACTTGAAAAGAAGACTCCACTGGGGAAAGAAAGGTTTAAACAAACGACTCTGCCGGGAAATACAAGTAAGATGAACACATCCATCAATGATTTTCTGTTGGGGATAAAGTAACACAAAATCTTCTAAATCATGCCATTATTTGTTGGATAAACGTCTGGCAACAACGATATCAAACATGGCTTATGCTTCAAATGCATATGTTCAAATATGGCACAATGCTCCATAAAAAATGGAAGTTCTATGCATTTGGAGGATGCAATGCAAATGCTTATGCAGAAAAACACCACCGGGAGAAGTGATGCTCCGCAAGTGCACGAAAATATCAAAGTAATATAAAAGATTGTCGAACCCACAGAGACCAATGTCAACCTACCGTTATCTATTGTTGCAATATAAAGTTAAGGCTAATGGAATTCTAAATTGGGGTGCAAGTAACAATTTAAATGGAAATTGAAACTAGATCAAAATCAAGATATGATGGAATATCAATATGTAGTTTCATCAGTCATCGGGGATTCAATAATTCATGGACGTTTGTTAATAGATGAAGAATATTAGTCTGTAGGAAATACTCATTTAAAAGACCTTATCTCACACTCCCGTGTTTATTGACTCAATCTATGCTCTCAAATCAGAATGCAAGCTCTCGCTTTCTCATTTGTATTTAAAAACACTTTTTGAAAATAAGCATATCCTAATTAATTCTAAAGCGCTCCCGCCCGTATTTAGAATTAATGTCTGGTCCCAGCTATCTGGGTAGGATCTCAAACTCTCGCTTATCTTGATCCTAACCTTAATTCCTTTTTACTCTCGTAACAAAAGTTGGTGGTTTAATAATAAGAAACCGGGACCAGAGAAATAAATTCGTTTAAGTTATGTCATGAATTGATGAAATCTCGTCCGACTGATTTATCTACATACCAATATTAACTAGTTTAGCCAGACATGACTTGCATGCTATTAAGAGAATCAATCCTAATACTAAACAGAAAGTAAACAGAATGCATAACAGTAAACAATAATAAAAACCTTGAAATTTAGAAGAACTTTGAAGAACTTGGATTAATGCCGGCAGGCTTGGAATTCAGTACAAGTCCACGCATAAACAACAAATCCTAAAACTAATGGGAAATAGCTTCTCAATGTGAAAAACTATTGCTTTTACAAGTAAAATAAAAATGTCTAAAGAAACTAAGAAAAATAAATGTTGAAGAAGAAAATAATACGAAAACAGAAATCCTAAGTGCCCCCCTTTTCCAAAACTGCCTTTGTCTTTTATAGTTGTTAGTGGGGGACGGTTACACAAAATTGAAGCTTGAAACGAGGAGTGAAACAAGGAGAAAATGTAGCCAGGAGGTTGAGAAAAAATAGGGAGGAAATGGAGAAAATATAGGGAGGAAGTGACAAATGCCACTTCCCGTTTTTTTAGGAGTGGCAGTTGCCGCTCTCCTATTTCTTAGGAGTGGCACTTGCCACTCCCTACTCATGTGGCAGCCGCCACTCCCCTGTTCTTCTCATGGTGGCACGCGCCACATCCAAGTGGCAAGTGCCACTTGGTGTGTGGTGGCCCCCACCCCTTTTTTTTCTTTCCTTTCTCCTTCTTTTCTTTCCTTGGTCTTTTATTTCCATTTTCTTCTTCTTTTCTTTCCATTTTCTTCCTTTTCTTTCTTTTCCAATTATTTCCTTATTCCTACAAAAACAAACAAAATAATTAAATAATATGATAAAAATCAGACAAACTAATAATAATCGAAGGTAAAATCCATGTAAGTCAAGTCAAATAAACGATATAATTTTGAGTTATCAAGAAGTGCTGAGAAAAACAACAAATCAAACTCTACCAAGGAAGATACTACTGAATGGCCTTCTTGAATATAAGCTTTGCTGAAAACTCCAATCTGAGGGGAATTCCGCTCTGCTGGGAAATAAGATTAACATCTATTGGGAGATCATCCCAAAAATATAATTCTGAAAGGAAATGCCAATGATCATTGGACTTAGCTGGAGAAATTAAACTGCCATTATTTACCTATCGAGGGAATCAACACCAAACTCTTCTTGAGGAGAGAAGTCAATGATACCAATCCTGCCGAGGAATAACCTTGAGTTTACCCTACTGGTGAGGAAATACCCTTCAACCTTACCCTGCTGAGGATAAGTGTACACCGTTGCTGGTGAAAATACTTCTGATATGATAACAGGACTCTGTGGGGAAGAAAAAATCTCTTCTATAGGAATACAAAGAGTCTTCTGCTGAATAAGTGCCTGACTGCATATCTTCATCATTATACCTGGAGTAGTCAACTTTTGAGCACTCGCTGGGGAGTACAAATCAAATCTGGCTGGGGAGCACAACCTCCTAGGCTCCTGCTAGGGGAGGAAGGATTCACTATGCGCTGCTGATACTGTTAGAACTTCACTGTTGGGGAGAAAAAGCTCTACTCGGGAGAGTATCATGTCATCCTGCAAACAAACAACAAGCAATAAGATGTTCTACATGCAAAATGGCTACCTCAGTTACCATTCATGACACCTATTGTTCAAGTAAATTCATTTTTTTCAGTATGCTCTATAAAGCCTTATGTTTTCACATGTAATGTTCATAAAAAATATCAGACGTTTTTCCAAACAAAACAGTAAAAGTAAAAACAGGAAAGAAAAGCTCTTTGAGTGAAATGAATACTTTATTGATAGAATGACCTGTAAATAGGAAAGTTACAATTTGGATGCAACCTCTGAAAAGAGGTAATCACGCAAAAAGTAAAAAGAAAATACAAATGTCGACAATGTAGGAACAAATATCTACCACGTGTCGATTCAGCTATGACCTGTGTGTCTTCAATGTTCACAAATGCTCTGCCTTCTGAAAAGACAGACTAAACCGATTCATTCCTTTTAGATAACCATGTTACAAGCTGAATCACAGATCAAACACATGCCGCAGCCGTTTGCTTTTAGATCTCTAACTTTTTTCTGGATCGCTTTTTCGGGTTTTCAATCCACCGAGATACCCATTTTTGCTAAAGTTTCCCTTTCGGGTTTTCAATTTTGCGGGTTTATTCTTTTTATTTTATCCCTAATTTTGCATGAACCTTTTCTTTTTGTGGTTCGTCGGGATGCCCTTTTTTGCCTGGACTTTTTCTTTTTGTTGTTCCGCGGGTCTCTTTTAAGCAAAGTACTTTTAACTACATCTGCGTTCACAGGGCACGTAAAGTCTTCGCCATCCATAATTGATAGTAATAAGGCTCCACTAGAGAAAACCTTTCTTACCACATATAGACCTTCGTAATTTGGAGTCCATTTTCCCCTGTGATCTGTCTGAGGAGGAAGAGTCCTTTTCAAAACCAAATCACCTTTCTAGAGGCACCGAGGATGCACTTTCTGATCAAAGGCTTTCTTCATCCTACTCTGGTACAACTGGCCATGAGCAATGACTGCCAATCTCTTCTCGTTAATAAGATTCAACTGATTCAACCTAGCTTGCAATGGTAGGACTGCCTCTGTACCATATATCAGTGAGAAATGAGTTGCCCTGGTTGGTATACGCACCGAAGTATGATAACTGTGTAAAGTAAATGGAAACATCTCGTACCAATCCTTGTAGGTCACTACCATCTTCTACACAATCTTCTTAATGTTTTTATTCGCTGCCTCAACAACGCCATTCATCTTCGGACGATACGGTGAAGAATTTTGATGTTCAATCTTGAAACCATGGCACAATTCCTTCATCATCTTGTTGTTCAAATTTGAACCATTATAAGTAATGATTCGCTCTGGAACTCTATAACGACAGGTGATGTCTTTCTTTATGAATCAGGCGACTACCTGCTCCGTGACATTAGCAAACGAGGCTGCTTCCACCCACTTCATAAAGTAATCAATGGAAACCAGAATGAAATGATGCCCATTGGAAGCAGTTGGCTCGATATTTCCAATCATATCAATGCCCTACATTGCAAAGGGCCAAGGAGATGTCAACACGTTCAGAGGGTCGGTGGCACATGCACCTTATCAACATAAATCTAGAATTTATGGAACTTTTTGGCGTATTTAAAACAATTAGATTCCATAGTCATCCAATAATACCAACCCTCAATAATTTTTTGGCCATTGCATGCCCACCGACATGAGTACCAAATGAACCTTCATGAACTTCTTCCATCAACAGGCTTGCTTTGTGTTCATCAACACAATGCAACAAGACCATGTCGAAGTCTCTCCTGTACAACACATCATCCTTGTTTAGATAGAAACTTCCCACAAGCCTCCTTAGAGTCTTCTTATCCTTGCTGTTATACCCCAAAATTTGACCAACCATTTCTTGTACTTGGCTTATGTTTCTTTGCATTTTCGCATTTTTACATGTCATAGCATTTGTTCTTGAGCTAGGGGATCAAAGGTTTTTCTGTGGCTCAGGTTTCTTTTTAGTGCAAGGGACTGAACGACAGGTATCAGAGGCTCCGACATTTATTTTTCCCGGCGATCGAGCGGTCGATTTTATTTTATTTTGCAGGATATTTTCGGATCAAGAGGCAGCATTCAGGCTATCTCAAACATTCTCATGGTTGTAGTATTCAAGATCAAGTTTCAGAGGCTGAACAGGTCTTAGAACGGATGAAAACGGGCAAATGTGCAGATTTCCCTCCAGAAGGCGCGGAAATTCAAAATTTTAAGGTGTTAACCGATTAACCAATGCAAAATCAGGTCAAATTTGAATTTTTGAAGGTGTTAATCGATTAACCCAAATGGTTAATCGATTAACCAAGGCAATTTTCTTCTCTGCACGTGAATTTTCAATAGAGATCACTTTGGGGTCCGTTTTGATCACATGAGAATTTGATTTTACACCAGAAGAAGGATCTACAACCACTTTGAATTTTGATTAGTTTTCAAATTAATTCACATTCCCTCCAAATTCCCATTCCAATTTTCACAAACCACACTCCAAATCACATTTGGATCCTAGCCAAGAGCATATTTAAATGATTTGCTCCAAACCTCACACACAGAATCCTCATAATTCCATTTTATTTTTCAAAATTCATACACTCTTGAATTTTGCTCTCAACTTTTCCATCTCCCAAACTCCATTAAAGCTCTCCTCACCTTGGATTATTTGATTCTCCATTGGAATCATGGAATTCTAGAGCTAAACGTTCATCCTTCATCCTTATCATCTCCAATTCTCCATTCAAATTTCGTGCTATTGTGGATCTAAATTTTGAAGTTGATCTAGAGGAGATTATTTGGATAATTCTTGCTTAATTTTGGTGGATCTTCATTTCTACTACAAGAAGTCACTTGGATCTTGAAGGAATTCCGGATTTCTAGCTCGGATATGCTCATTTCAAGTGAATCAACACTCACCAAAGCAAATATCTGCTTTGTAGGTTGGAAATTCTAGATCTGATTCTGTCTTTGAGCTTATTTGCATAATCATCATGTTGATCTTCATTTTTTATTGATTTTGTTTTTTTGATCCATGTGATTTATGATCTTGCTATTTGAATATGTTTACATGTTATTGGATCACTGTTTTCTGGTTTAATTTCGTGCATAATTGATTATGCGATCATCTGGATTATTGGAGAAGTGATTAATTGCTGAAAAGTGCTTTTGAGCTGCTATTTTCTGCCTCTGGTACAACGTTAATTGGTTAACCAGTTGCAGTGCAAACTGGTTAATCGATTAACCAGTGCGAATTTTCAACTGGTTAATCAGTTAACCATATGTATTAACCGATTAACACTGAACCAGAATGTCATGTTTGCTGTTCTTGAGCTTGTTTTGGGTATCATTTCACTTTGAATCTTCATGGATTAGTATGATGCATTTGAGTGAGATGTTTTGGATATTGTGTTGCTGTTCTTGGTTGTTTAATCAGGATTCTTCGACACGCGTTGTTCGATTTCCACTTGAATGCATACTTTTATGGATGTTGTTCAAAGTGATGAGTGTTCATTTGTTTTGCTTTAGTTTGAAGAATTATTTGGTTGAGATGTGCTTGTGGTGGCTGTTGTCCCACACTTTTTCCTCCCACTTTTCTTCGGTGATTGATGGTCAATGGTCGTAGGAGCTCGCTTTTACCATTTCATCTCACTTTTGCTTGGACTTGTTTAAGTTCTTTTGCTTGCATTTCTCTTTTGCTTTGCATCTCTTTGTTTGTTTTTAAGAGGTTGAGATGTGCTTGTGGTGGTTGCTGCCCCACACCCTTTTCCTCCCTCTTGTCTTTGTGTTGCATTTCATGTTTGCATCCCTTTCTTCCCTTTCATTTGTTATTGATTTATCTTGTGCCTTCTTGGTCTTTTGCCATGATCCCTTAGGATTCCTAGTCCCTTGGGAGTAGGAGAGACATTAAGTGTTCAATCCAAGCATGATAACATTAGGGTAGATTTCCCCTCTTAATCTCAATCTTAGGAGCACATTGCATGATAAAATTAGGGTTGAGTTAGTTTCCCCTTAGTTGTGTCTTCTCTCTTCTCATCTCAAAACTTATTCAAGACATCTAATAAAGGATAATGGGTGTTGTATGTTACGATCCTTAAGCATTTTGGAAATGATGATTGGGGGGCCTCCTCTCAATTGTCTAGAGTGTTTAGCGTATGCCATTTGGACGATATGTGACACATTCGTTCCTAAGTCATAGTCTTTAGTGCAACATGAATTACAAACACAATTCAATTCACTTCTTCTTAAAAGACTCAAAAAAACAAACATCAAACTTTTTTATCCTTCGGGATTAATTGAACCTCATTTTCAAAAAGAGTGTTGTTAAACTTTGGTTCTACCGCAAACAGGCATCGTCTCTAACTGGTAGAACTAAGGTTTAACCCTACTCGGGTAAAATACTTGAACCAATATGTGGTCATGTCAGCCTGAACTACGTTTGCTCTGATTTCTCTTACCAGACGAGGATACGTAGGCACAAGACGACGATGTCTTGGCGAGCAACCTTCCCCCACCTTCACCCGTAGTTTTCCGAACTACGTTGACTCTGACTTTCCCATTGCACGAGGGAATGCGTAGGCATAGAGCGGCGATGCTCTATCGAGTCTCTTTTCTTTTCTTTTGTCCTATGGCCCGTAGCTTAGATAGATTAACACCCTTTAGATAGATAACATGCATGGATCCCATTGAGTACGACGGACGTGAGGGGTGCTAATACCTTCCCCTTGCGTAACCGACTTGTTGCACCCCAAAATTTGCCTAACCTTTTCTTACTTGGTTTATGTTTCATTGCATTAGCATATCATTGATCTAACATTTGCATAGCATATCATTGTTCATTTGTGCAGGGGATCAAGTGTGGTTTACATCTAGAGGAGCCTTTCTAGAGGTCTTATTCAAGCTTGAGAAGTCACCATAGTCATCAGGGAGAGGGTTGGGTTCTTGAGGAGTTCAGTTGTTTGTATGTGGTTAATCTTCTAATCTGAGGACCAATTGAAGATCATAAATAGGTTTTAGAGCCTTAATCAAAGAGATAGTGTATGAATAGAGCTCATAGAGTGCCTTGAGGGTCATGGTGGAGCTCAATCATGTCATTATGCCAAGTATGAAGAGCCACAGTTGAGGGTGTTGCAATTAGGGTTTTCATCTGAGTAATCCTAAGTCAACGGGGCAATTGAAGAGATTCAAACCTCAATTCTAGGTATTTTTAATCATGGATAGTGGTGTTGAGACACATGAGATGATATTCCAAGATCTATTCAAGAAAGGTTCAAGGTGTGAGGAGTTGCTAAGTTAGGGTTCTCAGGGTAAAATCCCCTATTTAGTGCCTAACTTCAAGACCACTTATCTCAAGATACAAGTTTCATCTACACTTTTGGAAAACATGAAACTTGTAGAGCATGCTTTTAGCTTTAATTTGAGTACTAGAAGTCCTCTATTGGATTTATAGAACTCAAGTTATGATCCAGACAAGTTACAGGTCATCTGAGGAATGTGAAATTTGTCTGTGAAAGTTCACCAACTTCCAAGGAACTTTTGACCTAGAAGGGTGTTTCTCTTGAACTTTTGGCCAACATGAAAGTTGTAGGTATTGATCTTAGCTTTCGAAATTGTACTAGAAGTATTCCATATGATTTGTAGAACTCAAGTTATGAGGTTTACAAGTTAGGGGTATTTTGGGAAAGTAAGATTATAGGTCATTTGGCATTATAGGTCATTTTCTCCATCTTGCAAGCTTCAAATGAGATTTTGTTCAAAACAAAACTTGCTCAAAATGATGTTTTTAGGTCAACCATGTCCTCATGATGAATTGATTTAGCTTTAGGTGAGATTTGGTTTGAGAAATTTTGCAAAAGGAAAAATTCAAAGGCATTTAATTGAAAAATTCATGATTAATTCATTTGTGTTCAAAATAAGCCATATGAATACTCATTTTAATCAGAAAAAACATTCTAAACACATTGTCAACATTGGATTTTTCATTTGAGGTCAATTTCATGGTGTTATGGTTTGTTACTTCACAAGTAAGCAACACTTCACAATTTGTTCATATGATGGATTCAAGCTCTCTAATCACTCTAGATTCCCTCAACAGGCCACAAGGAGTTGATTGAAAGCTTCCAAGAGAAGTTTTAAGCCAAAACTCGTGTATACCATGGTTGGTTTTTTGGATGAAATTTGAAAATTGGATTTCTGGATTTGGGCCTCAATTGGACCTCAAAAGCCCATAAACCATTTGTATTTAAGTTCAGAAGAAGATTTTGCTCCATTTTGGTGATCAATTCGTGCTGGAAGCAGAGATAGAGAGTTGAGTTTCAAGAGCTCCAAGTGAAATCGTGAATTCTGATTGAGAAAGATTCAAGCCAAATCAAGGTTCCTAGAAGCTTTATCACACTCCATTGAACGTATCTGCAAGAGATTGGACCAAGAGAAGCTTCCTAACCACCTCAATTTGAAGCTCAAAGTCAGGTATGTAACTTCCAAAATTCTACTGATTCTAGCATGATTTAGACATGGTTAGTATGTGGTTAGGCTTTGGATTGAAACATAGATGAAATCTGGATAAGAATTTGGTTGATTAGAGACAAAATAGGATGCAATGTAATTTCTGTTGAGAGTTAGTTTGACCTGATCTTGAGGTTTCAACATGATCTAGTTAGTTTAAGATGATCAGTGCAACAAGAGGAACAAGTTTGTGGTCTTGGATTAAGGATTGGTGAGAGTTCAGTTTGAGTTGAATTTTAAGATCTTCTTCGTGTTTCATAATCCATGAGGAATTAGATGAATTGGAGATCATATTTGAGATCAGGAGGAAAAGTGGAGTGGAATCATGTAAGGCTTGATGAGTTTCCATGACCTGTAAATACCTGACCACCGGAGAAGATGACCGGAGGTCATCTTCGGCCACCTTGCTGGACTTTCCCTCCAACTGCCATTCAAATGAAGAAGATGACTTGATCACCCTTGGATCTGGCTTGAACATTGACAAAGTCTCCTCATCGTGTGGCCGTGACTTGTTCTCAGAACTTGAGTTTTGAGTATGAAACGCTGCGTTTCATTTTTGAGGTGGATCTTGCATTTTATTTGTTTTAATTCTTTTCTTTTCTTATTTTAATTACATTTTCATACTTTAATTCATTTTAATTTCAATTTTCATCAGAAAAATAAAACAAAAATATGTCCATGCTCCTCTTTTAATTTGTGATTTTTCTATGTTTTTATATTTCTGGTTTGCTTATTTTTCAATTTAATTTGATTTTCTCCATTTTATTAAGTTCTTTAATTTTGTATATTTGATGCATGATTTTGTTGATTTTTTTTCTTACAATTGGTATAGGATCTTGGGCTGATTTTTTGCTAGCTGGTAGATTAGATGTGCATGATCCCCTGTGTTTTTATTTAGATTTTTTAGACAACAATAAGTTCTGTTTTGGATTAAGATCTTTAGAATTTCCATTTTAGGGTTCTTATGTGGTACCTTGTGATCTAAGATTTCTTTAGGTGACTTCCCTTTAGATTAAGGTTCTGACCCTTTGCCTATAGGTCCTTAACATGTTTAGGTTCCCTTAGAAAATTTCTTAGGATTTTAGAAGGTGTTTTAGTATTTTAAGTTGATTTAATACTTAGGTTAGTTTTAGTTGTTTTCAACATAGCACTTGCCTTAGATTGACCCCAATGGTTGCCTTTAGTACATGATAAGCTTGCTAATATTCTTTGATGGTGTTCTAGTCATGAATAAGCTTCTGTTTACTTGATGGTGATGATTGATTTGGTGTTTAGGCTTTCTTTTAGAAGCTTTCTTTGAGCTTGTGAGAATTAGGGTTTAGGAAGAGCTTAGTTGTTCTCTCCTTCTTCACATAAAACATGGATGGCTTTGATTGCTTTCCATTCTCATCCTAGGATTCAAGGTCCCTATGTGAAAGCCTCATCTTTCCTTTGGAAGGATGTGTGGCATTTCACGAGAGGTAGAACTGTATGATTGTTAGTTGTTTATCTGCTTTGCTGTTGAGCTTTTTTATCTGCTGTTTTTCTAGCTGCTCTGCTTTGCTTGTGTGACTGATTGACTGTGTGTTGCACTAGACTAGGTTTCTCATATAGTGATCTAGGATTAAGAGCATCCTAAAGGTTTAGAATAGCTCCCTTTGCTTGTCTGCATTTAGAGGTTGAGTCTGCCTCCCTCTGCTTGACTGTTATTGATTGGCTTTGCTTGCTGGCTTAAGGTTGAGTCTGTCTCCCTTGCCTGTGTTTTGTGTGTTGCCTCTAGGCTTGCTTGCTCTAGAAGTTGAGCTTGGCTCCTTCTGCTTGTTTGTTGCATTGCATGCATTTTACTTACAACATTTTGTTTACAATAATTTTCATTTCAGTTGATTTGCTTTACTGTTGCTTTCCTTTGCCATGTTCCCCCAGGAACTCTGACTTCTCTTGTTCCAGAAAAGTTATGATAGACGTTAGGGTTCTAACTATGCATGATAACATTATGTAGTTCCCTTTTAACCTCGACCATAGGATCAATTTTGCATGACAGCTTTAGGATTGGATCAGTTCCCCTTTAGTGCGTCTTTCCTCTTCTCATCTGCAAACAAAATCAAAATACAGTAATAAAGGTTAATTGACATCGTACATTACGAGCCTTAATCTACTTGAGAAAGGGTTGTTGGAGATTTTTTTCCAACAGTCTGGATGTTTAGTATGGTACCCTTTGGGTGACATGCGACACATTCACTCTCAGGTCATAGTCTCTAGTGCGATATCAGTTGCAAACATCCATAAAAGACACTTCTCTAAAAAACAGAAAACAAAGATCAAACTCTTTTTGTCCTCTTTGACCTTTAATCCCTTGGAAAAGAGTTCTGTTAACTCCCGGTTCTACCGCAAACGGTAAACGCCTAAGTCTCCAAAGGTCGAGCTGCATACACCAAACTGCTAGAACCGTCTGTTAACCCTACTCGGATAAAACAGACAAACCTGTGTCTTTCGTGTCCCGAACTGCGTTTGCTCTGATCTTTCACGCTGTTTGAAAGTACGTAGGCATGAGATGCGATATCTCGGCGAGCAACCTTCCCCCGTAGTTAGGCGAACTACGTTGACTCTGATTTCTCGTGCCAGACGGGAATACGTAGGCATAAAGTGCGATGCTTTGCCAAGTCATTTTCATTTTCTTTTCTTTTCAGACCAGACCTTTAGCGTAGATAGATTAACAAACCCGTCAGATAAACACAACAAGCGTGGATCCCATCGAGTACGATGGACGTGAGGGGTGCTAATACCTTCCCCTTGCGTAATCGACTCCCGAATCCAGACAATGGTTGCAATGACCTTGTCTTATACCTTTGCGTCAGGTTTTTTCCGATTGTTTCCTTTCCCGTTATGAGGGATAAATAACGAAAGGTGGCGACTCATCTGTTTTGCTGGCCTCGTTTTTCGCAGTAGCGACAACTGGCGACTCTGCTGGCGACTCTGGTTCCCTATGCGAGTCAATCCTAGCGCTTGTGTGTTTACCTGTTGGGTTTTATTTATCGCACTTTACTTTCCGCATTTTATTTTCAGTATGATATTATTATTGTGCTGTTGTGGGAAGGGGCGCTGATGAGTGAGAAGCCAGACCCAGGCTTGAGGATACTTAGCATTAGTTGTGGAAATTAGTGGGCACGTACTTGCTTTGCAGGCACTAGTGTCTCATGAAATCCACGCTCAGACGAGGTTCTCCCGGTTGACTTCTTTTCCAGCCCTTTGGGCTTGAGGGGTTGCTGGTTTGGAGGATTGTCGACTCTGGGGACCGATCATTTGTGACTCAGCAGAGTGAGGCCACTTTAGGAGATGATGATGCCACACCTTCTGGGTATCGTATCATCGCTCTTGAAAGTCTGTGACACTGGGAAACGCATAGGATGCCATACCTTGTCTGTGATTAGGTCCATACCTATGAGCGGGGTCGGGTTATTGCAGGAAACCTTAACCTTCAGACTACCTGGTTTTCTTGACAGTGAATCAGTGTTGTTGGGTTCAGAGGGTTCTTATCATCAGAGGTGTGGTTGTTCTCGATAGTGCATATTTATTGGTCCTCTTCAGGGTTGTGTTATCAGAGCAATTGTGATTGTGTTGGATCAGAGCTTTGGTCTTCTCAGCAGACATCTTGATCCCTTGTTGCATGTTTGCATTTTGCATATCATTAACGTGTGTCTGTGTTGCAGGTACATTATCCCCCGGTTCCGGTATTTTCTTGCCTGCTGTTGTGCTATTATGGGTTATATAAGGAAGACTGTAGCCTATAAGCTCCCTACTTCAGATGTTGCTCAGTTGTCCGGTCTGATTGCTTTGGCAGATGATACTGTGAGAGGTGAATTCAGAAAGTCTTGTGGGAAGCTACTCAGTTTGGTTCGTAGACCTTCTGTGTATGAGTTGAATGGGTTGTACGCCTTGCTGCAGTTCTATGATCCTCCATTGAGATGTTTCACTTTCCCATACTTCATGCTTGCACCTACATTAGAGGAGTATGCTGAGTTGCTGGGTGTGCCTATCAAGAGTCAGATGTCATTTGTTCATATGGATGCTAAGCCTAATCTGGCTAATCTAGCTCTTTCTCTTCATCTGGATGCCTCTGAGTTGATCTTGTCTAGTTGGAACGGGGTTCCTAGTTTCTCTCTGCAGTTCCTAGTTTCTCTCTGCAGTTCCTAGTTGGGAAAGCCCAACAGTGTGCCAAAGATGGTTGTTGGATTGTATTCAACGCCATTCTTGCTCTCTGCATATATGGTATCATTTTGTTTCCTAACATGCCTGATTTTGTAGACTTGGACGCCTTTCATATCTTTGCATCAGGGAATCCAGTTCCTACCTTGATTGGCGATGTGTATCATTCCGTCCATTACAAGAACGAGAATAGAAAGGGTAAGAATGTATCATGCTGTGTGCCCTTACTCTACATATGGTTTGATATTCACCTGCCCAAGAAGGGTCTCTTTGCTTCATCTGCAGCCACAGCTGAGTGGTCTGAGCGCTTGATGGGTTTATCAACAGAGAGTGTTGTTTGGTTTGATAGAGATATGTTGGGTACCGAAGTCATATTCAGCTGCAGTGGGTTTCCGAATGTGCCTTTGATTGGAAGAAAAGACTGTATCAACTATAATTCGTCTCTACTTGTCAGACAGTTTGCTTATGCTTTGAGAGCTCCACCAAAGGATGAAGAGGTGCAGGAATCTTTGTACCTCACCGACCTTCTAGAGGGGGATATGTTATCTAAGCTTCAGCACGCCTGGAATGATATCAGTAGACGAGGGAAATCATTGTTGGGTAAAAGTAATAGCCAAGCCTACGCTCCGTATGTGACCTGGATCAGGACCAGAGCAGAGACTATAGGGATGCCTTTTCCTCC
Organism: Lathyrus sativus; assembly: GCA_963859935.3. Classification (NCBI taxonomy): domain Eukaryota; kingdom Viridiplantae; phylum Streptophyta; class Magnoliopsida; order Fabales; family Fabaceae; genus Lathyrus; species Lathyrus sativus. Next base: position 542,535,735 of record OZ012737.1, read on the forward strand.
TGCCAAGCCAGAAAGCCCTCCAGTGAGTGAAGAGCCTACTACCGTGTCTATTCAGCAGTATAATCAGGTGTTAGATGAGAGAGAAGAGCTGAAAAAGGCCAACGAAGAGTTGGAGCAAGAGTTGGCCCAGATCAGAAGCGAGAGAAGCGAAGCCGTCCAGTCTTTGAAGAAGCAGACAGAGTTAGTGAACATGTTGGGTACGAACTTAACTAAGCAGATAGCTGATCGTGAGCGTTTGGGTCTGGACTTCAAATCTGTCGACGATGTCCTGGCTACCAAGAAGCAGCACTTGGATGAAGCATACCGGAGAATATCCAAGTTCAATCAGCAGTGGAATGCCACTATAGCTAACAACAAAGAGAGGGAGGACAAACTGAAACAACAGATATCCAAACTGAAGTCTCAGGTGAAGGCTAGTGAGAAAAAGTTTGATGAGGAAACTGCTCACAGATATGCCACTGAAGATTTGCTTAACAAAGCTCTCGCTAACTTGAAAGATCACAAGTAGAGGTTCGAGTCTAAGAAGCGAAAGTTAGAAGATTGCTTTGGCCAGGGAGCGTGGGAAGATTCAGTTGAAGGTCTCCAGTGTACTATTATGCAGAGAGAGTTGCTTGTTGAGGGGTTACTCACTCGACCTGATCACCCCGAGACTAGAGAGTTGCTAGAGGAGTTTCGTGCCCGCTGTCGCACTTGATTATCTTTGTAACCCTTTGTTTTTTTTCCTGATCTTTGCTGTAGGATGACCATCACCAGGCTTGTTGGTTGAGGTCATGCTATTGATTCCCCATGTATTCATTGACTTTGTACTACTGCCGTTGGGCCTTATCTATATATGAGATGTTATTTTAGTGACTGGATCTAGACTTCTTGTTATCAGCACTTGCACTGTGGCACTCGAATCGGGGGAAAAATCTACCTACGCACAGGCACACGTTTGCATTTTCATAAATCATTTGCATAGCAGGTACCTTGTACTGTTCTCCTAACCCTCTGTTGATGCAGGTTCCAGGATTGCCGACCAGCGAATTCATTGCTACTCTACCAGAAGAAACTGTAAGAAAGCCATGGATCAGATGCAGACTGAGATGCAAGAGATGCGCGATAGGATGGCGCAGTTCATGCAAGTGATGGAGACTGTGGCCAAGGGACAGGAGCAGCTGCAAACTCTGGTGTAGCCTCTGATTGCTAGGGTTAACAGTCAGGGTGTGCTACATGGCGGATTTGCTAATCATCCTTCTCAAGTCGGGACTCCTCGAGCAGATGACACGGTACCGGTGGTTGTCCTCAATACGACTGAGAACGGTAACAGAGCTGAGAATGTGAATGTGACTGGGAATGCTGATTTCAATGTTGGAGCTAGGAATGCTGGTCTTGGTGCTGGGAATACTGGTATGGGTATTGGTGTTGGCAACGCTGGTTTTGGTGGTAATCAGGGTTACGGCAATCAGGGTTTCGGTAACGCAGGTTTTGGGAATGCAAGCCACAATGGTGTTGGAATGGGTGTCCACAATGCTGGTTTCGGGCCAGGTGCTGGAAATCAGGGTTTTGGTAATATGGGATACGGTCCTAGGATCAATCAGGCTGGTTTTGGTCCCAATATTGCTTATGATGGTTATGGTAATGAGGATTCTCACTGGGGCGAAGATCGTCAGGAAGATGCTTTCCCTCCACCAGACAGGGATCTTGAGATGCCCATTAACATTGATAGAAGGTTCAGGTTGTTGGAAGAATAGATGAGGAATCTTGCTAATCAGAACTCCACGGGGCTGGACGTGGCTAACATGGGATTGATCCCTGGCTTGAGGGTACCAATCAAATTCAAAGCGCCCACGTTTGACAAGTATAAGGGGGATACTTGCCCACGAGTTCACGTGCGTTCTTACTATCGGAGAATGTCCGCCTATTCTGATGACGAAAAGATGCTGATGCATTTTTTCCAAGACAGCTTGTCGGGACCGTCATTGGAATGGTACATGGGGTTAGAGCCTACTCAAATCGGTAGCTGGAAGGAATTAGCGGAAGCTTTTGTCAAGCACTACCAATACAACAACGACCTTACGCTGAACAGGGTCCAACTCCAAAACCTTTCTCAAAAGAATGGTGAGAGCTTCAAAGAATACGCCCAGAGGTGGCGTGAGCTAGCTGCCAGGGTGCACTCACCCATGGTGGAGCGTGAGTTGGTAGATATGTTTGTGGGCACTTTCTCTAGGTTGTACTATGACCGGCTTATCAATTGTACGATGAGTAAATTTTCTGAGTTGATACTCTTGGGGGAACGCATTGAGAATGGTGTTAAGATTGGTAAGATTCAAGCGGATGAGTCAACCTCAGCTGGAGGTGGTAAAAAGGCTTTTGGAAATAAGAGACAGGGGCATACCAATTCAGTATACAGCTCTCGAAGAAGAGGTAGAGGTCGAAACCAGTACCGTCAGCAGCAGATTGCTAGTGTGACAATTCCTGTGCCTCAACAGCAACAACAACCGCCACAGCAGGAACAGGGACGACAGAATGCTGCTCCACAGAGATATCAAGGTCGGGATAGGGCTGTGAAGAGAGTATTTGATGCACCTCCACTGCCGTACGCTCAGCTTCTTCCAACTTTGTTACAGCTGCAGTTGGTCGAGAAAAGGACGTTGGCTCCGTTAAAGGGCACACCTCCTTTCGGGTATGACGCTAATGCACATTGCGACTTCCATTTCAGGGCACCCGGTTATAGCATTGAAAACTGCCATGCTTTCAAGCACAAGGTGCAAGATTTATTAGATAGCAAGGCTATAAACTTCGGTAATGAAGCGCCCAATATTGAGAAGAATCCGATGCCAGTTCACGGATCTACACAGGTGGGTGCAGTTTTGGAAGATGCTAGTCTAAATCTGGTTATGAACGTGGGTGAATTGAAGACACCTCTGGCCTATGTCAAGAGCAGATTGCTGAAAGGGGGAGTGTTCCCTGGTTGTGATACTGATTGTGTTTATTGTGTGGCCCTACCTGAGGGTTGTGATAACTTGAGAAGAGGTATTTAAGGGCTGATTACTATCCCGTTCAAGACTGTCACGATATCAGCACCTCCCAAGAGGCCGACTATCACAATAACCAAAGCTGGACCCATTCCGTACGAAAGCACTAAAGCCATTCCGTACGAGCCCACCGGTAGGGTCAGTTGATAACCTTGTAGGGGCAGGGGGCATAACGCGCAGTGGTAGAATCTTCGCATCACCAGAAGTAGAAGCTGAGAGAGCTGCCAGAGGAAAAGGTAAAGTCGATGGAGAAGGACCTTCTTAGGAGAAGGAAAAAGAGGCTTTGACCAAAGACGTAGAAGAATTCATGAGATTAATTCGGAAGAGCGATTATAAAATTATCAATCATCTGCAGCAGACGCCTTCCAAAATATCAATCTTGTCTTTGTTGCTTTGTTTTGAGGCTCACCGGAACGTGTTGCTGAAAGCTCTTGATGCTGCATATGTACCCCAGGAGATATCCGTGAATCAGCTCGAAGGAGTGATTGCGCACGTGAATGCGGGGCATGGTCTTGGCTTTACAGATTTTGATTTAACACCCAGGGGTCGTAACCATAACAGTGCGTTGCATATTTCTGTTGAGTGTAGGGGCAGTGTTATGTCTCATGTCCTTGTGGACACTGGTTTGTCCCTGAATGTTTTGCCCAAGAAAGCATTGCTGAAGCTAGATACCCGAGGTATAATCTGCACGCCCAGTGACTTGGTAGTGAGAGCTTTCGATGGGACTAGAAGGTCTGTATTCGGAGAGTTGACTTTGCCAATCCAGGTCGGTCCAAAGGTGTTTGACACCGTGTTTTATATTATGGATATACAGTCAGCTTACAATTGTTTGCTTGGACGACCGTGGATCCATGCTGCAGGGGCGGTAACATCAACGTTGCACCAAAAGCTTAAGTATATGGTCGGTGGTAGCATTGTCACTATATGTGGGGAGGAAGACATTCTGGTCAGTCACCTGTCATCTTTTAAATATGTTGAAGTGGATGGTGAGATCCATGAGACACTGTGCCAAGTCTTTGAAGGAGTGCAGATCAAGGATAAATCTCCTGTCATAAGCAGTGGGCCAGAAGTGGCTATGTCGTCGTACAAAGAAGCCCAAGCGGTGGTCCAGGCCGGGGAGAGCAAAGGTTGGGGTCAAGTTCTGGAGATTCCTGTTAAGCAGGACAAGTTCGGCTTAGGGTATCGCCCGTCGTCGTCATCTGCATCACAGAGTAGGCCAAAGTTCAAAGGGCCGATTGTGTTTACTCCAAGAAGAGTTAGTTTTGAGCAGATCAACGTTGTGTCTGACAGTGAAGATGGTGATAGCGACTGCGACATGGATGCTGGATCAAGCCCAACGAGCCAGGACAAAGCTTATGCAACTGGTCTATCCAGGAATTTGTTCAAGTGACGCCGAAACAATAATACCTTGTTTTACGATTATTGTACAATCCTGTGTTCTACCCGGGGCATAGTGATTTTATGTCAGGGCCTACTTGCTTATGTGTATGCTTTGTTTTAATCATCTAATAAATGCGTTTTCCTCATGCAAATTTTGTGATCCCTGTTTTTCTGCTTTTTATTTTTATCAATAAAATGGCAATGTGGTTGTGTGCTTCGTTTGCATATCATTTGAAGCATTTAACCCTTTCTTTTGCAGGATTCATATTTCAGATGACACCGATCAAGATCTCCCTATGACTCGCTTCAACTTTGAGCACTCGATATTTCAAGCCGAGGAAGAGATTGTTGAGGACGACGACTTTCCAGAAAAGCTGACTCGTCTGTTGAAACAAGAAGAGAGAATCATTCTGCCTCATCAAGAGGATATTGAGACTGTTAATCTGGGTTCGGAAGAAATTGTCAGGAATGTCCGGATAGGGGCTGCGCTGCAAAGTGATATCAAACAGAGACTTGTCGAGATGCTTCGAGAGTATAATGACATCTCTGCTTGGTCTTACGAAGATATGCTGGGGCTAGACACTGATATTGTGGTTCACCGCTTGCCATTGCGTGAAGACTGTTCGCCGGTCAAGCAAAAGCTCAGAAGAACAAAACCAGATATGGCTGTAAAGATTAAAGAGGAAGTGCAGAAACCGTGGGACGCTGGTTTTCTAGCTGTTACAACTTACCCTCCTTGGGTCGCCAATATAGTACCAGTACCTAAGAAAGATGGTAAGGTACGGATGTGCGTTGACTATCGGAATCTGAACAAGGCGAGCCCTAAGGATGACTTCTCGCTTCCTCATATTGACGTGTTGGTCGACAACACTGCTCAATTCTCCGTGTTTCCCTTCATGGACGGCTTTTCGGGCTATAATCAGATTAAGATGGCGCCGGAGGATATGGAGAAAACAACTTTCACCATCACATAGAGCATTTTAGCAACTTCCAACGTTTCTAATCCTGCGTCATTCCGAGTTACGGTTCTCTCATTACAACAAAATACGAAAACAGCATTCCCATACTCAGAAGGCCATTTACTCATCTTCAACTCTTGAAATACTTAGAGGTCTAATCATACCAAGATTGTATTCCACCTCTTACTTTCTTTAGTAATTACCAGAAATCACCATCCACCCTTTATATACTCAACCTCATAAACTGTTGCCGTAGCACACATAGACACAATCTCAAAATTACTCCATCAATTTAATTCCTTGGCTAACCAATTAGATATATAACATGGAGCTCTCAATATCGGACTAGTTTCCGTAACCAAGTCGATCACAACTTCACTCCATGTCCTGGCTGTAACTCACTATCTTGTCTGGATATCTTCCAGACATCCACAATTAATCGGCAAACCACCAACTTCTCACTTTCATTAACGCTCAAAATTTCCATCAAAATTAAACATCTCAACACTGTCCTGCGCTGACTTACAAAGCGATTCTTAAACACTTGGCTTCACTCCAAACAATTCACTGCTCACGCCATCTAAGCTCGCAAGACATGTCTATCCCATCCAACACAATCCCAACTACTATCAACAAGAGATTAAGGGTGATCAGTTCCTCAATTTGTCAATAGACAGGAGAAATCATGATGGGGCATAAACCATCTTTACCAAACTATAAGAGCGTTCAACTACACACTCAGCTACAACTCCACACTTGCAGCATCCTGGGGAAGTACAACTTTCTCCCCCACTTGGATCATTCCCACTCCTGCAACAAGGTTTAGAACAACAAACGCGTACCGGCAGTGTTTTTACCCACATGTCACATACAAGGGAACAAACAACATTAGACAACTTGACTGGATGGACCGACCTGCTCTGATACCACTAATGTAACACCCTTCTAAACCCCACGGAAAATATAAGCAACATCAGAGTAAAATTAACATGCATTCATAAAGGGCGTCACACATACACTTCCTCATTGTACTAACAACCATCTGTCATGCTCAATAACACTGAAATAAATAATCATACTTTACAAAATTTCATTCGCATGTAGCAGCGGATTCATTTATATCACAATTTTTCATAAAAGAAATATTCATATTTATCACATAAATCACATCACTTAGGCACTGAGGCCAACATCACAATATACATCAGAAACGTAACCCAAACGATCCCAGTGTTACACGACCAGAGCACGACTCGGCCCAATACAATTAAATCACTAAACAACTACACCAATAGCGACCTCGCAAACTACGAGCAGTACTACACCTTGATACCTGCACAATGTCATGAAGGACATCATTCCAGAAGAAGGGTGAGAAATATTATCATAATAACAATGCATATAATCATATATAAATGCACAAATACAGAATACATATGTTCCACATTTTCTCACCACAATACACTATAAACATCATATATGTCACAACATATGTTTACCTAATTACGCACATTCATCAATTCACATAAACACACACAACATGTTTATTCCACCAATTCACATAAACATCTATATTCATGTTTATTTCACCAATGCATCATATAAAGATGATAATGAAAATCATAGAGACCGACTCACGACTCTATGCAGATGTAAATGCGGTACCGACTCGTTCAGCAGGTTCAATTGAAGAACCAAAAGGAACCATCGCTTGTTACCGAAGTAACTCCCCGTCGGGCCTACGATGTTCACGCATCGCTCACACCCCACATGGGCACACGATGTTTCAGGATTTCTCACACCCCACAAGGGCACACAATCGTTCTGCAGATCCTCCACGGGATCAAGAATAAACCATCGCTCACACCCCACAAAGGCACACGATCGTTTTTGCAGATCCTCCATAGGATCAAGAATAAACCATCACTCACACCCCCACAAGGGCACACGATCGTTTCTACAGATCCTCCACAGGATCAAGAATAAACCATCGCTCACACCCCACAAGGGCACACGATCGTTTCTGTAGATCCTCCACGGGATCAGGAATAAACCATCGCTCACACCCCACAAGGGCACATGAGGTTTCTGCAGATCCTCCACGGGATCAAGAATAAACCATCGCTCACACCCCACAAGGGCACACGAGGTTTCTGCAGATCCTCCACGGGATTGAGAATAAACCATCGCTCACACCCTACAAGGGCACACGAGGTTTCTGCAGATCCTCCACGGGATCAAGACACAAGAATGCAATCATGATGCTACACACGCAAAACGACTCCACACACTCTTGAAATGCATACATATCCACAAATATATACAATTACGCATCACACCACACACAAGTACATACAATTATACACATAATTGCCAAACGGCCATATCTCACACTTTCATACAACAGTCACATGCACATACCATATGACTCATATAAACTCATTAACTCTCGCAAATCCTCATTGGATTATGGGTACATCGCTTATACCCCACCAGGAACAACATCACAGTTATTCTAACCCCGTGATTACCACACTAGGAACGACACCTTGTCATTCTACCCCAGTGAGTAAGAATCTCGCACGTCTCACATATTCTCAAAATCATTGTCATATTACCAAACAATGCACATATATCATACATATATCCCATGTATTCTTCACACCTTATCACATAAAATCAATATACAAACACAAGGTCGTGCCAACTACAACAAACTCAATCACATACATCATGCATTAATGTTCAATTCAAACAATGCATATAATTGCCAAAAGGCCATACTTCACAATCTAGGATTCACGCCATAAGGCTACCCACAACACATTTCATCTCAATAATACATAAACTATTCATGTTATACAAGGATTAACATAATTGAACCAAACAATTAACCATTGGATGGAAAACACAAGAAAACAACATGCTGACATGCTCGCTACCTTGCTCACCTAGAGAGCTCCTAGCGAGTGCTCGCTACCTATTCTCCTAGCGAGCATGATCGCAAAGGCAAACAGAAGCCACTGACTTGATTCGCTACCCCACTCGCTCAGCGAAGGCCTAGCGAACGCTCGCCACCACCCCTTCGCTAGCAGCGAAGAACACCAAAACCATCCTGCCCAAGTCTGGGATCGTTCGCTATTGGCTCGCCACAGCGAATGCTCGCGACTTGCTCGCCAAGCGAACATGCTAGAGAGGGTCTGCGAACTCAGAATTCTCCACTGTCCAAAACTCCAAAACCCATCGAAATTTACCCGATTCAATCCCAACTCATCTCAGTAGCCTTAGCCCAACATTCCTCGACTAAACTCTACCACTCATCCTTATTTTAACCGTAAAAACTCGGTTTCTACCGATTAAACTCATTTATGCCCTAGAATGGAAGATGAGGGAAAACAACCAAACAAATTCAAACAATCCATACATAATCACATACATCGGTAAGATAACAATATTTCACACCCTTACCTCGATTAATTGGAAGCTAGAAGTTGTTCTTGAGCTTTCCAAGCTTTCCCTTCTTTTTCCTTCTACTTTCTCTTCTTCCTCTATCTTTCTTTCATGTTTTCTATTTTACATTGTCCTCCCACTTTCCCTTATATATCTTTCCCTTCTATTTCTCTCCAATATATTTCTTCTCTCAAAATATTTACCAATTCATTTCTCATAAAATATCCTCTCTCATCCTTAGTTAGAGAATACCTAGTAAGTCCACATTATTCCACCAGAATAAATCAGTTAAATCCAATAATTCACTTGAATCATACAAACCAATTAACTAGTACCATTAATCAGTTATTGAAAATTGGGCTGTTACATCAAACATGTTCCAACAGGGTCCTCTAATGCAAACTGGTGTATCACCAAATTTAAGCATGAACATCACACTTGAACCACACAAACAAACATGTTTCATGGTTGGCAGAACAAACAAACAAACCTAAAGTCTATCATACATGCCAACTGCAAATATTCTTGCTAAACAAATGAGTTGATTCAAACATGACCTAAAATCTCATAATAACACAGCATTGCACAATAATGAGTATTTTAAACATGTCACATAGCATCTATATAACTCACTCAAATGTTGCTCAACATACAACCATGGTCACAGCTCAAAACAGTATGTAGGATGCAAGGAAAGCTGTTTATGTTCAAAGATAAAGACTTACCTCTTGTAGTTGCCTTTCCTAGTAATGAAACCAAGGACCCTCAATGCCTTTCCACAACCTGCAAAAGCTCCTAGGATGCAGGGCGGCAACTCCAATGATTCACAATCCAAACAGTTGGCAGATAGGCTTGTTTTGAGTAAAAAGTCAAGGTTTGTTATGTAGAAGGTTGACTTTTAGATATATGAAGTCTTGGACTGGTTTAAAGGTCTGAACACCTTCAAAAGGCCATTTGTAGGTTGTGCAAATGATTTTTGAGGTGGTTGGATAATTGGAAATGATGCTGCTATACCGTTTGCAACAAGCAGTTTTTGGTGTTTTGAAGAGTTTGAAATGGTTCACAAAATGAGAGAGTTATGGTTTCTCTATGCAGAATGGTGGCTGCCACTGATTAGGGTTTGTGTGGACTGATGCTTAGCTTAAATATGAAGTGAAAAGGTAAAATGGCAAGCTTTACCATGGTGAAAAATCAAAGGGCAGATTTGTATTTTTCATAAAGATTTTTGAATCAATGGTGGATGATGAAGCAAGGACACCAGCTGCTGCTAGGGCTAGGCCATAGTGGGATGAAATGACAGCTGCTTTTTGGGTCTGCTAGCACAGCATGGAGGGAGATATGGGGCTGTGACAGCTTTTGGCAATGTTTAGCATGCTCCCAATGCAAGTCCTTTGCATGATTTGAGGAGTTAACAGGCTGTATGATGAAAATGCAAGGTTATGCCAAAATATCTTGTAACAAATGCCTTGCAAATATTTTTAAATCACCCACTTTGGACCATGATAACTTGATGCTCAAAAATCCAATTACTTTGATCTTAGACTCAAATGAAAGAGGGCATGGAGTAGAACAAATTTCATGTTGGAGTTATCTTGATTTGAGGATTGGAAGATCATGAATTTGTGATTGAAAATCGTGGCAAGCAAACTGCTCATGAATAACTTAGAAAAAATTTATAAGTTATGAAATTGGCTTATTTTTTCCCAACTTTGCACATCCATAACCTGAGCTTCTCAAATCCAATGGAGGACTTCTTGGACTATTTGGAAAGCTTAGAACACACTCTACAACATTTATTTGGGAAAATTTCCATTTGACATCAAGAAAGTGATGAAAATTGGCTTGCAAAGTGGTGCAAAAATCTGCCCAAACTCAACAACTTTTGAAATCATTGAAATCTCCAACTTTGATTGATCATAACTTGAGCTCCAAATATCATATGATCATGAATTGGTACTCAAAAGAAAGCTTGAGATACAAGGACCAATTTTGATGTTGGCCAGAGGTTCACTTGAAACCTTGATCATGAAGAAAAATGGCTTTGAAGATGGATGTTCCAAACATAAAACTTTCCATAAATGGAAAGTTCTAAAACCCTAATTTTCCTTAAATGGCAACTTTCAACAACTTTTGATTTTTATGATTCCCTTGACTTTTCTTGATCAAATTTTACCCATTGGTCATATTGAAATTAAGGATCATGATCTTGACCTCAAAAAGTCAGGAGTTGACTTTTTCACTACACAGTTGACTTTTTACCCAAATCTCCTGATTTTCAATTGACTGATCAATTGAAGCTCCTCTGATTAAAATTGATGATCAATCTCCCATCCTCAAACACCTTAGGACATATAGAGGGTCATGGAAACAAGTTTTCTTGAAGAAACAAACTTTATCCTGATTAAAATTGAAACCCTAATTCCAACCCTTTTGGCCTGGGCATTGTGCAGATGAACTGAGTAACCATTCCACTTCACTATAACCTATGAGACACTCAACAAGCTTCTACCTCATGCTCACACCAATGATAAAACCCTATGGACCCCTTGACAATCCTCTGATGGTTTGTACCAATGCCTTTGCTTGGGCTTGAAGCCAATAAAGACTCTCCTCTTGGATGGTACACAAACAAACACTTGATCCCCTGTAAGAACTATGCTATGCAAATGCAAGATGCTAAGATGCAATGAAACATAAGCCAAACATTAAGAAAAAGGTTGGTCAAATTTTGGGGTACAATAGCTGCCCCTATTCAAGCGACTTAGACCTGAATGGATGAAAAGCGAACGACTTTCAAATAGTCAAGGTAAAAGACGGTTGAATATAAAAGAACCCGGAAATTTTCCAGCCGCAGAGATAAACTGCAAACAGAAACAGGAGAAAACCCTCTGGAGAAACTGAAACAATAGTTGTAATAGCAACAAGCTCAATGATTATCCGATAATGAACACCTTATCCGAAGATCACCTCGTGAAGCAAACCATATCCGAAATCACATCATCTAAGGAAGAGAAATAATCCCGAAGGTTCACATCATCTAATGATAGACGGAAGGAAAATGCCACATCCAAAACACTCACATCGTCCGATGATAGACGGAGAGAAAAATCATATCCAGAAACACTCACATCGTCTAATGATAGACGAGAGAAAAATCATATCCAGAAACACTCACATCGTCTAATGATAGACGAGAGAAAAATCATATCCAAATCTCGCATCGTCTAATGATAGACGAGAGGAAAATCATATCCAGAACTCACATCGTCTAATGATAGACGAGAGGAACATCATATCCAAATCTCGCATCGTCTAATGATAGACGAGAGGAACATCCCGAAGGCTCACATTGTCTAATGATAGACAGGAAGAAAAACAATCCCGAAGGTTCACATCGTCTAATGATAGACAGGAAGAAAAATATAGACCATGTCAATGAACCTCAAAACCACCCATCAAATTTCAGAATCCTTTCGTCCATAGGAGTTGATGGAAAAATATCTTCATAGGGGCCACATTATCAATAAGAACTGACAGGAAGAAAACCACCTTCAAAGAGCCAGGTCGTCAATAAGAATCGACAACTAGGGAATCCTAACATTCTTCAAAGAGCCCAGACGTCAATAAGAACCGACAACCAGGAAAAAACCCTCTTGAAATGTCATCTCATCCAATAAACAGGAAGAAAACCATATCTGAAAGATTGGCTTGAAACCTCGCATCATCTAAAGATAGACGGAGAGAAAACCATATCCGAAACTCACATCGTCTAAAGATAGACAGAGAGAAAACCATATTCGAAAGATCGCCTTGAAACCTCACATCGTCTAGAGATAGACGGAGGGAAAAGAATATCCAGAAACTCACATCGTCTAAAGATAGACGGAGAGAAAACCATTTCCGAAAGATCACCTTGAAACCTCGCATCTTCTAAAGATAGACGGAGAGAAAAGCATATCCAGAAACTCACATCGTCTAAAGATAGACAGAGAGAAAACCTGCTGGGGAAACATGAAGGTGAGAAAATACTTAGAAGGGGGGGGGGGGGGGGGGTTGAATAAGTATGAATATAAAACTTAGAAATAAAAACTCAAGGATTTTTATCCTGGTTCGTTGAACTCAACTACTCCAGTCCACCCTATCTAGAGGGATTTGCCTTTCTCAAACAAGGACTTAATCCACTATTTAATCAACTAATTACAATAGTAAGCACTAAGAACAACTGTTCAAAGTCTTCTCAAGAACTACTGATCCTAACTGGATCTTCTTAAGGTTCTTTTACAATCAAATGTAATAATAATACAAGTGTTAAAAATGCTTCTAATAAAGCTTTATCACAACTGTGATTTTTCACTTAAGATGAAGAACAATGAAATAATTCAGCAAATGATTTTAAGTTGTATGAGAGCTTTGTGATAAATTCTTTCAAGTGTTTCGTCAACTGAAGAAGATGAATGGAGACTTGCTTTTATAGGCACAGTGATCCAAGAGCTTTTCACGTTGAGAATAGTGTACCAAAAAGGTCTGAGCCTTTTTGTCTTCACATCATGTGACCTTTCCTAAAAGAAGAATGCACAGAGAAATCCTTTTTGTCTGTGTTCTTGTGTCTAGCATAAATAAGGAAAGAGTCATTTGGTTATTCCAACTGACATAATCTTTGAATTCTTCTTCAACAATTTTCAGCAAGAATTATCAAAGTCTAAATTGGTCAGAGCCTTCTGATGTTCATCAGAGTTTGCTGAATCAGAGTCTTTGCAGCAAGTGTGCTTTCAGCATGTATAAGTTCAGAGCAGAGTTTTGGGTCAGATCCTCAGTACTGGCAACGTTAGTACTATCAGAGTCTTCTGAAGTAACTGTGCTTGAAAACTCTTCATACAGAATTCTTCATTGCTTCAGATGCTTTTGGCTTTTGCTTCAGATTCTTCTGTATATTCTGCTTCAGATTCTTCTGTAGCTTCTGCTTCAGATTCTTCTGGAGGCAGCGCTCAGAATCTTCTGGAGGCAGCGTTCAGAATCTTCTAAGAGATGCTTCTGACACTTCAGAGCCTTGCATATTTCTTATGTTCAGATCTAATTTGCTTCTGGAGTGATATTTACTTTAACATCTGCAGCAAACATTCTCAAGCAAATTTTAGAGTATATAATTCTTTAATACAAAATTTCAAAATAGTTATCATCAAAACATAGAGATATTATTAAGAACCAATCTGTGTTCTAACAATCTCCCCCTTTTTGATGATGACAAAAACATCAGAAATTTTGTTTAATAGTAAAGAAAATAATTATAACTCCCCTGAGATGATGAATCTCCCCCTGAATTGAATACTAAGAAGGAATAGGAACTTCCCTTTTGCATGAGTATTCTCTTCAGAATTAGAGCCTGAATGTTCCAACCATTAGATCTTGCATGTTTCAGAGTCAGAGTCTGATAAGTAAAATATTATCTGGAAGTCTTAGAGTCATGTCAGATTTATCAAATGTTTTGAAACACTAAGAGTTTATGTTAGTTAAAATTGATATGTCTGAAGTTTCATTTAGGTAGAGTTTATTTAAACAGTTAGATCTATTTTCTCCCCCTTTTTTGTCATAATCAAAAAGTTAAAAAAAAACTTTAAAGGACAAATAAAAGGAAATACAGAAAAGATAAATCATGTAGAGAAAAACACTTAGTCATTCAATCATATAGATCAAAAGATACAAAACATCAGATAAACAGCAAGTACAAGTGCACAAACAACAAAAAGAAAATAAACTAAGTTTGTTTGGACAAAATCATCTTCAACAGATTAGTGATCTCAGAGGAAGACTGTTCTTGCTTTGACATCCACTTAGCCATGGTTTCATTCTTTTGATCTTGTTTGGACATCCATTGAGCCACGTCTTCAGACTTCTGATCTTGCTTGGCCATCCATGACTTAATCTCAGATTGACCAGCTTCCAGAACTGCAATCTTATCTTCAAGATCTGGATTTTCTTTCTTGACCTCAGATGAAGAATGTGGGGCAGAGCCTGAAGCAGGAACAAAGTCAATTTCCATAGGAGATGCAGAGTCAGGAGCTACAGATCCAGAGGGATGTTCCACAAGAGTCATAGCCAAAGGGTTTTCTTCAGATGCAGATTCAACATTCACTTATGTATCACATACTTCAGAGGATGAAGGAGCATCTTCAAGAAGCAATGGTGCATATCTTTTAATAGTCCAGATCAAACTTCTAGCAGTCTCAGCAAATCTGAGCTTCGCGTCATCAGAACATACATTCTTCAGATTTGATGCTACAGTATTGAATCTGTTGATGAAGCTATTCCAAATAGCATCAGATTCATTTGCATCCATTGTTGATAAGAACTTCCTCTGAATAGAGCCTAAATGCATCTCTATTTCTTTCATAAAACTTTTAAATAAATGATCAACATTCAGCCTAGGTTTTGGTTTTAGAAGGGTTTCCAATGTGAGTGGCTTGGGTTGAGGTGAAGGTGGAATGGTGAATTCTGGAATGATGACCAGAGGGCGAGGGTAGAAGGGTATGGATGGAGAATCAGATGAAATGATAGTTTTGGATCTGATTAAGGCATTCAGCAAAGATGGTTTTGCATTTGATGCATAGGAAACAACATCAAATGTGGTAGAAGTGTAAGGAATGAACGCAAATTTATCAGATAAAAGAGATTCTGATGAAATCATTTTTGGCAGTTCTTTTATATATGTTTGGAGAACAGATGGTAGAATGATTGAAAGCTTGGGTTTAACAGGAGCGATAGTGTCAGATGGTTCAATTCTGGTATAGAAATTTTTGAATTTGAAACCAGAGGGAAGTTTGTCAGAGGAAAATGGTTTACACGAGGCAAAGGATACACACTCAGATGTCATTGGCTTAGGTGTTGGGATGGGATTGGAGATGAGAATTTCAGAAGAAATAGGTGGTTTTGGTTGGTTAGCTTCAAAAGTTCTGAGAGAGGGAGGTGAAAGAATATCTGGGTGGATATCAGATTCTGATGAGTTTGAGGATGTGGTTGGGGTACAAGACGTAGAGGACACTTCAAAAACAGTTTTGAGAGGTGTAACGTTTAGAACCTCTGTCTCAGGTATATTTGTTTCAGGAGGGTTGGTTGGTTCTGAATGATTCTCAGAAGGTTTTGGTGGAGGTTCAGATACAGGTGGTTCAGATATAGGTGGTTCAGAAACAACTTGTTCAGATGCAATAGGATTAGATGCAACTGGATCAGATTGTATAGGTTTAGATGTGTCTGATTGTTTTTCTGGTTCTTGTTGTGGTGCAGATTGTTCTGTTGGTTTTGTTATAGGTGTGGGAGTTTTGTTTTCTGGTGTTGTTGTTGTTGTTGGTTCATATGGTGGAGTAACAGAAGTTTTTAGGGGAGTAGTGGAAATAGGATCAGATGATTTTTGTGGGGAAGGAATTTTTTATGGTTCAGATTTTTGGGATGGAGCAGGAATAGATTGTTTTTGAGTAGGAGGGGGTTTTGGAATAGAACTAAAAGTTGATTCATTCATAACAATTTTAGAAAAAGAAGATACAGATGTCTTATTACCTTTAATTTTGATACGCTTTGTGGGAACAGAAGGAACTTCTCCAGAAGCTTTTCTCTTGATCTGCTTCTGTGGCTTGTCAGCTACTTTTGGCTTCTTCTGAGCAGCAGCTTCTTCTGCCTCTGATTAACCTCTTTTCCTTGTGTTCTTATTGTATACATCTGGCATTCATTCTCTTGCGCTTTTCAGAATATCTGCAGGAATGGGTGTTCCATCTGCTTTGCATGAATCAATATATCTCACAAATATATCCCTTGGTTCTTCAGCACCAAATAGTGGGAAGTTTTCAACTGGAATTCACTTCTGACTGATTTCAGAAATATTCAGCTTCTTGGGTGCAGATGTGAGTTCCTCTACAATATTTAGTCTCTGAAGACTCTTTGCATTCAGAGTTTTTCCAACAATGGATTCAAGTTCATCCTTAACTCCAGCTTCATACAGAGCAGTCACCAAACCATTTTCTGTCAGAATGTCTAAAATTAACCTTCCAAAGGGGATCCATGTTCTGATCTTCTGACCCTTATCCTTTACAGATTCTCTTGAAGCATTGATATGGTTCTTTAAATGTATAAATAGAATGTAAGGAAGATCTACCTTAGTACTCTGACTTAAACAGTACATGAATTAGAGCTATTCATTGTTCACATAATCTGGAGAATTGGTAGATTTTCTGTGATGAATGCATCCCAGAAAAATCTTTGCCCATATTTTGTAGTCAGACTTCAGATCTTTAAATTTGTTAGAGGCCTGTCCAGAAGCGATGACTTCCTCATAAACTTCCTCCATGTCCACACGCCCAGATGGCAGATGACTTACTCCATCAGTCTCCTCATACCCTATGAGTTTCCTGATTAGATCTTCAGTTATTATAATCTCCTTTCCCAGAACAGAAGACAAGATGAATTTTGGATAAACAAATGCATGTATCCAGAATTCCTTCACCAGATGAGGGTAAACTGGTCCAAATAATCTGTCAAAGTATTTTACCCAGCCTTGTGCATCAATTATTGAACGAATTCAAACTCATTTTCAGCTAACAAATCAAATTCCACCATTGATTCACAGAGAACTTCAAGTTTGTCAACAGGAGTTAACAAAGTCCTTTTAGGAACAGTGAATGGAGTCACACACATATTTGCAGAAGTAACTGCAGCCACGGTTGATTGAAACTGAGCTGATGTAGAAGATGAGGTTGCCATTGAAGAGGATGAAGATGATTTGGACGAGGGTTTAGGGTTTTTGTGAAGAGAGAATAGAAGACAGAAATGCATAAACTTGTTTGTGATGTGAAAAGTGTGAAATTGGTGTGAGATGTGGTATTTATAGAAAACACTTAAGGCACTCAAACAGACATACAAGACACGTTTTCACATAGCATTTAATGACAATTAATGAAAGAGAATAAAAATCATTTCAAGCATTAATTGATTCTGACAAATTGGGGGGAAAATCAAGATTTTCACTATTCAAACCATACCTCAAATGTCTCTTCAGTAGTGTACACGCAATCTTTTCAGATTCAAAGTGACACGTGTTTGCTTGCATGTGCTTCTGAATTCTCTTAAGAAATGAAACGTTAGCCAACGTTCAGATCCTTTAAGATTGGTTAGTTCAGATACACACAAATAAACATAAATTTAATAAGCAACAGATGAAATACTTCAGAGTTATAAACATTTTACATCTGAAAAATTTGCTTCTGATAAATATTATTCTAGACAAAAATTCATACCAATATTTTTCAGAATAAATTTGAACCTATCTTCAGCAAGGGGTTTTGTGAAAATATTTTCCCATTGATGATCTGTATCAACAAAGGCTAAGTTTATAATTCCCTTCTGAACATAGTC
This sequence comes from Lathyrus sativus, assembly GCA_963859935.3. NCBI lineage: Eukaryota > Viridiplantae > Streptophyta > Magnoliopsida > Fabales > Fabaceae > Lathyrus > Lathyrus sativus. The sequence continues at coordinate 542,553,937 of OZ012737.1, forward strand.
TCTGATGAAATGATGTTTAATTTCTATATGTTTTTCCTTAGAGTGTAAAATGGGGTTTTTAGACAAACATATAGCAGAAGTATTATCACAGAATATAGAAATGTTACTTTTAAATATCTGATAGTCTTCTAGCTGACTTTTCATCCAGAGCATCTGCGTGCTACATCCAGCAGCAGCAATATATTCTGCCTCTGTAGTTGATAGTGCAATTGTGGGTTGCTTCTTGCTGTACCAAGAGATTAGATTTCTTCCTAGAAATTGACAACTTCCAGAAGTACTTTTTCTTTCCACTCTGTCTCCAGCGTAATCGGCATCACAGAATCCAACTAATTTGAAATTATCAGATTTTCTATAACACAAATCCATATTAGAAGTACCTTTCAAATACCTTAGAATCCTCTTAACAGCTGTTAAGTGTGATTCTCTAGGATCTGATTGGAATCTTGCACACAAGCATACACTGAACAAAATGTCAGGTCTAGAAGCAGTTAAGTAGAGAAGAGATCCTATCATACCTCTGTAGAGTTTCTGATCTACTTTCTTACTTACCTCTTCCTTGCCTAGTGTACTAGTTGGATGCATGGGAGTCTTTGCCATCTTACTATCAGTCATGTTAAATTTCTTCAGAAGTTCTTTAACATATTTGGTCTGATGAATGTAAGTGAACTCTGGAGTTTGGTTGACTTGAATTCCCAGAAAGAATCTCAATTCTCCCATCATGCTCATTTCAAATTCTGCCTGCATACATTAAGCAAACTCCTTTCCTAGCATAACATTGGTAGATCCAAATATAATATCATCCATATATATTTGACAAATTAGAAGATCTTTCTTAAATGTTTTACAAAAGAGTGTTGTGTCCACCTTGCCTCTGATGAAATTTTTCTCCAGAAGAAAATTGCTTAACCTCTCATACCAAGCTCTGGGAGCTTGTTTTAAACCATAAAGAGATTTCTTTAGTTTAAAAACATGTTCTGGAAATTTTTCACTCTCAAAACCAGGAGGTTGGTGAACATAAACTTCTTCTTCTATAATACCATTTAGAAAGGCACTTTTAGCATCCATCTGATATAGAGTGATGTTAAATTGTGCAGCAAAGGAAATGAGTAAGCGAATAGACTCTGACCTTGCTACAGAAGTATAAGTCTCTGTATAATCAATTCCTTTTTGCTGACTGTAACCTTGAGCAACAAGACTTGCCTTATTTATTTCAACTTCTCCTTTCTCATTAAGCTTGTTTTTGAAGACCCATTTGGTTCCAATTACGTTGAATCCTTTTGGTCTTGGAACTAAATCCCATACATCATTTCTTGTGAATTGATTTAGCTCTTCTTGCATGGCAATTATCCAGTCATTGTCTTGAAGAGCTTCATCCACAGAAGTTGGTTCAATAAATGACACCAGCCCAAATAATGATGCTTTAGAAGATCTGAGAAAGGATCTTGTTCTAATGGGGTCATCCTTCTTTCCAATGATCATGTCCTCTGGATGAGAGGCTTTGATTCTGGAAGATGATCCTCTAACAGATGATTCTTCAGAAATGTTTAAGTTATTCATCTGAGAAGTTAAAGGAATTGCATCTGGCGTTGCTTCAGGTTCCTTCACTTGAGCTTTGTCTGCCTCTGAGCCTTCAGAGTCTGTGAGAATTACTTCTCTATCTGCAGAACTTTCAAACTGCTTTGGCTTTTCAATGCCAAGCTTATCATCAAATCTAACATGAATAGATTCTTCCATAATCTGTGTTTCAGTATTATATACTCTGTAGCCTTTAGAGCGTTCAGAATACCCAAGCATGAAACACTTTTGTGCTTTAGAATCAAACTTGTTCAGATTCTCTTTAGTATTCAACATATAACAAATGCATCCAAAAGGATGGAAATATGAAATGTTGGGCTTTCTGTTCCTCCACAATTCATAGGGAGACTTTTCCAGAAGAGGTCTTACAGACATTCTGTTCTGAATGTAACAAGCTGTGTTGATTGCTTCTGCCTAAAAGTGCTTTGCCAGATTAGTCTCATTGGTCATGGTTCTGGCCATTTCTTGCAGAGTTCTATTTTTCCTCTCTATATCCCCATTCTGTTGTGGAGTTCTAGGACAGGAAAAATCATGAGCAATGCCATTTTCATTAAAATATTTTTCAAAATATTTGTTTTCAAATTCACCACCATGATCACTTCTGACTTTTATAATTTTGAAATCTTTTTCATTCTGGACTTGTTTGCAGAAGTCAAAGAACACAGAATGTGACTCATCCTTGTGTTTTAGGAACTTTACCCATGTCCATCTGCTGTAGTCATCAACAATGACTAATCCATACTTCTTGCCTCTGATGGATGCAGTTTTCACTGGTCCAAACAGATCAATGTGAAGTAATTCTAATGGTCTTGAGGTTGAAACAACATTTTTAGATTTAAAAGAAGATTTTGAAAACTTTCCCTTTTGACATGCTTCACAAAGAGCATCTGAGTTGAACTTCAGCTTAGGAAGTTCTCTGACAAGATTGAGTTTATTAATCTGAGATATACGTCTCATATTAATATGCCCCAATCTTCTGTGCCAGACTCATTGCTCATCATTAACAGACAAGAGGCATTTAACATTTTGAACTTTAAGTTATGAAAGATTTATTTTATAAATGTTGTTCTTCCTCTTTCCATTGAATAGGATTGAGCCATCCTTCTGACTAACAGCTTTACAACATTGTTGATTAAAGATTATATCATAACCATTGTCACTTAATTGACTTATGGACAATAGATTATGCTTTAATCCTTCTACAAGAAGAACATTAGATATAGAGGGAAGGTTACCATTACCAATAGTACCAGAGCCAATGATCTTGCCCTTCTGATTCCCTCCAAACTTCACTTCTCCTCCAAATTTAAGTTCCAGGTTTTGGAACATAAACCTTTCTCCCGTCATGTGACGTGAGCAGCCAGAGTCTAGGTACCATGACTGGCGTCTTGACTTTTCTGCTAAAAACATCTGCAACAGGGATAATCTTATCCTTAGGTACCCAGATCTTTTTGGGTCCTTTTTGGTTAACTGCCTTGAAAGTTGGTCTGAACTTCTGTCTTTTTACAACAGTATTGTTCTGACTTACTTTTGGCTTAAACACAGGAACGTTCTGATCAGAACATGTGTGTTTAATGTCATTCAGATGACCAAACTTGAAATGAGAATACAAGGGAGTTTTCTTAATAACAAGTTTATCAACAGGCATTGAATTTAAATCCTTTCTAGAGGAGGATTCATATCCAATTCCTTTCCTATTATTTCTGCTAACCCCATAGATCATAGAAGCCATCTTGCTTCTGTCTAAGCTTTTAGCAAGAAATTTCTGAAAGCTAAAGTCATATTATTCTAAAATGTTTTTCATTTAGACTTACTTTCAGATTCAGAGTTTTGTTGAGCTATTTCAAAATCAGCTTTCATTTTTAAATTGTTTTCTTTTAGCTCAGCAATTTCTGATTTTAACAGATTGTTCTCAGAGCCAAGATTGCACTTAAGCTTCTTGCACTTGAGCTTAATCTGATTATAATTTTTCAGGACTTCAGATAAGACTTTAATAAGCTCTTCCCTAGTGAGATCAGAAAGTACCTCTTCTGAGTCAGATTCAGAATCAGACTCAGATCCAGATGATTCTTCATTCTGATCTTCAATGCCTGCCATCAGAGCCATGTTGGCGCATTCATCTTCAGATTCTGATGAGGATTTAGATTCATCAGAGTCATCCCAAGTTGCCATTAGAACCTTCTTCTTTTTGTCAAACTTCCTTCTTGGCTTTTCTTTAAGAAGCTTTAGACATTCACTCTTGTAATGGCCAGGTTCTTTACATTCAAAGCAGACAACTTCCTTCTTTCCATATCTTTTTGGTCCAGAGGACTCCTTGCGCTGTGTCGCTACTGCGAAAATCGGCGCCGGCTGACAGAAGAGTCGCCACCGTGCGTTATTTATCCCAACGGAGGGAAAGGAAACGCTCGAAGTAAACCTCGCAAAAAACGGGAAAAGGTATGGTCGTCGCAACCAAAGCCTGGATTCGGGAGTCGGTTACGCAAGGGGAAGGTATTAGCACCCCTCACGTCCGTTGTACTCGACGGGATCCACGCTTGCTTGGGTTGTCTAAAGGATGCAAAACAATCTATCTACGGTTGCTAAATCTAAACGGAAGGGAATTGACTCGATATAGCGTCGCACTCTATGCCTACGTATTCTCAAGAGAGAAAGTCGGAGTCAACGTAGTTCGGGACTACGGGGAATTGGCTCGCCAAGACTTCGCGTCTTGTGCCTACGTACTTCCACACTGCATGGAAGATCAGAGCTTACGTAGTTCAGGCTAACTACGGCTAGGCTGGGTATTCTCACACAGCAGTGAGAAATCAAACTGGTTTTACAGGTTCGGGAACCTATGGGAAAAACTACGGTCTGGTCTCAAATGCACTCGGGCAAGAGAAAGGATAACATCAGTCGTCAGCGGGAAAGTCTCGATCGCACAGCAGCGAGAGAACAAAAGGTTAGTTGTTAGTGTGCTCGCTAGGATATCGCATCCTATGCCTACATATTCTCGTCTGGTACGAGAAATCAGAGCAGCTGTAGTTCGGCTACTTTCGGGACCACAGCTCAAATCTCGTTTTATTAATATTCTAAAAAAAGGGTTACAATGATTGAATACTGGAAAATAATCTCCTAGAAAATACTATCCTATCCATCTATAATGGAAAAAATCAAATGGAAAATAGTCCCCTAACAAGTGGACTTCTAAAAACTATCTCTAAAAGGGTAAAAAGTCCCCTAACAAATGGACATTTAAAACTATCCCTAAAATAAACTTCTATGAAGAAAAATATCTATTCTAAAAGAAAAATATTAAATCTACAAACTAATATTTTTATTTCTTTATTTTTCACATATTATTTTTCAAGTATTTTTTCTCACTTCATTTTTCAATATTTTTTCTATATTTCTTTTCTCTATTTCTTTTTCTCTTTTCTTTTTCAAAATATTTTTCATATATTTTTTTCTCTATATAAAGCAACAAAACTATATAAAAAAATAGAAAAGAAAATATAAAGGGAGGGGGTACACTGGTACAAGGGGGAGTTACAAGCAGTAAAAAAAAACCAACTGGAATTGGGCCCGGCCCAATAAGGAGTTCAGAAAAATAAAAAACTGGGAGGGGGATGCTGGCCAAGGACGGAGGGTATTATCAGAAAGGGCTGGGCTTGGCCCATTGTTCAGCAAAAAGAAAAAAACTGAAACGGAGGGTGCACATCCAAAACGGGGTGTGTGGACGACAATCCATGGGCCCAGCCCAATCCAATGGCTTTCACTCTTCCTCGTTCCCACTTCAGGAAAAAAACCTAGTTTTCCCCCTTGTATTACTGTTCACGGCGCCTCCCTCTCAACTTCACTCTCTCTCTGAATCTCCGATTCGCCTCCGCCCCCTTCTAACCAAAATCCAAGCTCAAACTCTTTTCTCCTCACCCAATCTTCCGTGTGGACCTCACAAGCATTGAAACAGAAGACTCAAGTAAAAAAACATGGAAAAACTGAGTTCACTACTTGGAGATCGTGGCGCTGTTATGGATCTTGCATGCGAGGAAGATAGGATGACGTTCGGTGTTCTTGACGGAAGAGATAATGGAATACCTGATGCGATCTGAATGATTCCTGGAGAAGGAAGATTTTTTGAAGAGTCCTGAAGATCGTTGATGCCGTTCTTGAGTCGTTGAAGAAGTTCGAAGTCTCCAGAAGATGTTGAAGGTCTGTGTTCTTGACGTTGCTGGAGATTTGAAGACGATGTTGGTGTGATGATGAAGGTTGAAAAATCCGGTGATCTCAGGATGAATTTCTGGAAACATGTGAACCGATGATGAATCTTGCACGATCTTGATGAAGGTTGAAAAATCTGGAGATTCTTGAGGATGAACTTCTGGAAACACATGAAGGTTTATGAAGAACTGAACAAAATTCTTGATGAACGGTTGATGAATCTGGAGGGTTCTAGAAGAAAATGAATTGAGGATCTGGAAACGAATTCGAGAATATGATGAAGATCTTCAACGATTTCTGGAAAGCTGGTATGGACTCGTGAACGTGAAGATTTGGATGAACGTTCTTGAAGTATGATGAACGATTCTGGAAATCTGGATGAAGTTTCTTGAGTTTGATGAGTTTTCCGGCGTACACACGAATTTTCCGGCGACGTGTGGAGATGGATCATAGAAATCTAGAGGAATGTTGGTGATCGCTGGCTGCGTGTTCTTGAGTCAGATGAGTTTTCCGGCGAGATGGCTAACTCCGGCGACAGTTGCGGTAGCGATTTTGGCCGTATTGCTTTCTCCGATGAACATTTTCCGGCGGTTTGCATGTACTCAGGCGGCCTGCATGCCGGCCGGTGTGAGGGTAGGTGGTAGTGGGGCACGTGGTGGTGGAACGACTTGCATGGGAGCCACGCGGTGCGGAGAGGGAGAGATGTGAGGACACGTGTGAGTGGCGTGGCAGAGAGAGGGAGAAGGAGTGTGCTACGTGGAAGATTGTGGGAGAGTCTGAAATGAAGTGGAAAATGAGGTGGGGCCTTTTGAAGATAACACGTGGTGAATCTTTTATAACGACACATGGCATATGGACTTGCGAACTTGGGCTTTTGACTGATTGGGCCCACGAAAAAACTGGCTAATGGACTGAATGAAGATGAAAACTGATCTGAATCACTAAAGACCCAAATTAAAACCAATAAAAACTGGATTAAAACTAATGCACACTGATTAATGGATTAACATGGTTAACGATGAGGATTAACGGCAGACTAAGTGGATTAATATGAATTAAAACTGATAATGAAATGAACTATTAAACTAATCCTAATTATTTAAAACTCTAATTAAACTAAACACAATTAATACTCTAATCTATTTAATATTCTAATATCCTATATTACTAATTAACATCTACCAATTAACATTCTAAAAAGAAAAAACTATTAATATCTATTTAACCTATCTAAAACAAAATAAAACAAATTAATATCTAGAAACCTATTAAAAAATCTATTAATTTCTAGAAAAACCCTATATTAATATTCTATATTATTCTAAAAACATTTAAAAGCTATTTAATATCTAATATATTCTAAAAAAAATGATTAAAACTATTAACAAAGATTAAAATCTATTTATTATCTATTAAAATCTATTATATTCTAAAAATGATTTTAAAGCTATTAAAACATTAAACTCTATATATAAAAAAATCTAATAATAGCTAATAAAATATAGAAAATTCCTAATAATTCCCAAAGGAACAAAAACAGCACAAAACGACAAATAACACTGCGAGAGCGCACCGGAGTAACCGATAAAAATAAACGGACACCGAAATATCCCTAAAAACAACAGCGCGAGCTGATAACACTGGGAAGAGCACGACTTCCCAAAAAATACGATTCTGCCTATCTAAACTGAGCTTAAAAACAGCTGAGACGCGAGACGAGGGTTGTGATCCCGATAAACTCAAAACAACTGAAAAGTGCACTGTATGCGACATGCGGATGCGAATGCGGTCATGCATCGAAACATCGAGCCAGATACGGGACCCGGTTGGTCAAATTTTAGGGTGCAACACGCTGATCTGGTCTTTTGAAGTTCTTGAACTTCCTTTGCTTATGCTTCCAGAGTCTGTTGATTCTTCTAGACAGCAAAGATAGTTCATCTTCTTCTTTAGAAGAAGATTCTTCAGAGCTTTTCTCTAACACCTACAAAGCTTTTACAGATTTTTTAGATTTTAAGGCAATAGACTTACCTTTCTTTTGAGGCTCATCTTCCTCAACTTCAATTTCATGACTCCTTAAAGAGCTGATTAGCTCCTCCAGAGTGATCTTGTTCAGATCCTTGGCTAGCTTCAGAGCAGTGACCATAGGTCTCCATCTGATAGGCAAGCTCCTGATGATCTTCTTCACATGATTAGGAGTTAAGTAGCCCCTGTCCAGAACTTTTTGACCAGCTGTAAGAATCTGGAATCTAGAGAACATAGTTTCTATGGACTCAGATTCTTCCATCTTGAACGCTTCATACTTCTGTATTAACGTTAGAGCCTTGGTCACTTTTACTTGAAGGTTTCCTTCATGAGTCATCTTCAAGGACTCAAACATGTCAAATGTTGTTTCTCTATTTGTGATATTTTCATACTCAGTGTGAGATATTGCATTTAACAGTATTGTTCTAGCCTTGTGGTGATTTCTAAATTCCTTCTTTTGGGCTTCTGTCATAGATTTTCTATCTAATTTCTTGCCATTCCCATCAATGGGATGAACATACCCATCTATGACCAAGTCCCATAAATCAGCATCATAACCAAGGAAGAAACTTTCAATCCTGTCCTTCCAATAATCAAATTTCTCCCCATCAAACATAGGGGGTTTAGTGCTGATTCTGTCCCTTTCTTCATATTTGTTGTTAATGTTAGATGTTGAAGTATCAGCCATAGTAACAACCAAATATATATCAAAGTTTTTCTCACTGGATCTTTTCTGTCACTGTGAAGTAGTAGTACACATAGAACCGGAGCTCTGATGCCAACTGAAGGTGAGAAAATACTTAGAAGGGGGGTTGAATAAGTATGAATATAAAACTTAGAAATAAAAACTCAAGGATTTTTATCCTGATTCGTTGAACTCAACTACTCCAGTCCACCTTATCTAGAGTGATTTGCCTTTCTCAAACAAGGACTTAATCCACTATTTAATCAACTGATTACAATAGTAAGCACTAAGAACAACTGTTCAAAGTCTTCTAAAGAACTATTGATCCTAACTGGATCTTCTTAAGGTTCTTTTAAAATCAAATGTAATAATAATACAAGTGTTAAAAATGCTTCTAATAAAGCTTTATCACAACTGTGATTTTTCACTTAAGATGAAGAACAATGAAATAATTCAGCAAATGATTTTAAGTTGTATGAGAGCTTTGTGATAAATTCTTTCCAAGTGTTTCGTCAACTGAAGAAGATGAATGGAGACTTGCTTTTATAGGCACAGTGATCCAAGAGCTATTCACGTTGAGAATAGTGTACCAAAAAGGTCTGACCTTTGTGTCTTCACATCATGTGACCTTTCCTAAAAGAAGAATGCACAGAGAAATCCTTTTTGTCTATGTTCTTGTGTCTAGCATAAATAAGGAAAGAGTCGTTTGGTTATTCCAACGGACATAATCTTTGAATTCTTCTTCAACAATTTTCAGCAAGAATTATCAGAGTCTAAATTGGTCAGAGCCTTCTGATGTTCATCAGAGTTTGCTGAATCAGAGTCTTTGCAGCAAGTGTGCTTTCAGTGTGTATAAGTTCAGAGCAGAGTTTTGGGTCAGATCCTCAGTACTGGCAGCGTTAGTACTATCAGAGTCTTCTGAAGTAACTGTGCTTGAAAACTCTTCATACAGAATTCTTCATTGCTTCAGATGCTTCTGGCTTTTGCTTCAGATTCTTCTGTAGATTCTGCTTCAGATTCTTCTGTAGCTTCTGCTTCAGATTCTTCTGGAGGCAGCGCTCAGAATCTTCTGGAGGCAGCGTTCAGAATCTTCTAAGAGATGCTTCTGACACTTCAGAGCCTTGCATATTTCTTATGTTCAGATCTAATTTGCTTCTGGAGTGATATTTACTTTAACATCTGCAGCAAACATTCTCAAGCAAATTTTAAAGTATATAATTCTTTAATACAAAATTTCATAATAGTTATCATCAAAACATAGAGATATTATTAAGAACCAATATGTATTCTAACAATCTCCCCCTTTTTGATGATGAGAAAAACATCAGAAATTTTGTTTAATAGTAAAGAAAATAATTATAACTTCCCCTGAGATGATGAATCTCCCCCTGAATTGAATACTAAGAAGGAATAGGAACTTCCCTTCTTGCATGAGTATTCTCTTCAGAATTAGAGCCTGAATGTTCCAACCATTAGATCTTGCATGTTTCAGAGTCAGAGTCTGATAAGTAAAATATTATCTAGAAGTCTTAGAGTTATGTCAGATTTATCAAACGTTCTGAAACACTAAGAGTTTATGTTAGTTAAAATTGATATGTCTGAAGTTTCATTTAGGTAGAGTGTATTTAAACAGTCATATCTATTTTCTCCCCCTTTTTTGTCATAATCAAAAAGTAGAAAAAACTTTAAAGGACAAATAAAAGGAAATACAGAAAAGATAAATCATGTAGAGAAAAACACTTAGTCATTCAATTATATAGATCAAAAGATACAAAACATCAGATAAACAACAAGTACAGGTGCATAAACAACAGAAAGAAAATAAACTAAGTTTGTTTGGACAAAATCATCTTCAACAGATTAGTGATCTCAGAGGAAGACTGTTCTTGCTTTGACATCCACTTAGCCATGGTTTCATTCTTGTGATCTTGTTTGGACATCCATTGAGCCATGTCTTCAGACTTCTGATCTTGCTTGGCCATCCATGACTTAATCTCAGATTGACCAGCTTCCAGAACTGCAATCTTATCTTCAAGATCTGGATTTTCTTTCTTGACCTCAGATGAAGAAGGTGGGGTAGAGCCTGAAGCCGGAACAAAGTCAATTTCCATAGGAGATGCAGAGTCAGGAGCTTCCAGAACTGCAATCTTATCTTCAAGATCTAGATTCTTCTGTAGCTTCTACTTCAGATTCTTCTGTAGCTTCTGCTTCAGATTCTTCTAGAGGCAGCGCTCAGAATCTTCTGGAGGCAGCGTTCAGAATCTTCTAAGAGATGCTTCTGACACTTCAGAGCCTTGCATATTTCTTATGTTCAGATCTAATTTGCTTCTGGGGTGATATTTACTTTAACATCTGCAGCAAACATTCTCAAGCAAATTTTAGAGTATATAATTCTTTAATACAAAATTTCATAATAGTTATCATCAAAACATAGAGATATTATTAAGAACCAATATGTGTTCTAACAAAACACATCGTCGATAGGAACTGGCGGAAAAAAGATTATGTCGTCATCATATGACTAATGGACAAAGCATTACCAACATGTGATCTGAAACCTGAGTAAACCGTTGAGCTGTCTGAATACGAACGTTGAATAAATGCCCCTGTGCTGATTGCAGAGTGATTCATGTTGCCACGGAAGGCTGATAGAAAATTGGCCTATGTTTCACATGCATATGCGTATGTTTGAATTTGGCATAATACTCCATATGAAATGGAAATGCTACGCATTTGAGGATGAAATGTAAGGATGATGCAAATATGATAACTATATGCAAAGATGCAGATGCATGCTCGGGCTGCTGGGGGAAAGCCAGATATGAAAGAACCACTCCAGCAAAATAAATGCTGAAGAGGTGAAGCCAACTCGGCTGAGGGTAACCGGATGTGCCCAGTATGATTGGACTCTACTGGGGATAGCTTACACGTGCCAATGATGATTGGACTTTTGCTGGGGAAAACAGACGAAGTCTTCCTGCGTACTAAAGGGAATTGGATTTGCAAAGGATCAGGTACGACTGATGCTGGAAAAATATCATGGATGAACTCAAAGATTTTTGGTTGAAGGGTCAAGGGATAGTAACATGATTTCCTGACATTCGTCTTGAACTTGAAAGTTGATCGAACTTGCTTGTATCTTCGAGTAGCTCTGATGACACGGAGAGGAACAATTCTTTCGCTTTTGATTTTCCCCATCCTGTGGGATCTCTGTGGGGATGTTCCTTGAAAGGAAATTTGAAAATTCTCGTATCCTGACGGATCAAGATAAACTGCCTCAGCACTTGAACCTCAAAGAGGTGCTTTAGATTAAATGCCCTCTGAGTCAGGAATAACTTCTTGGAATGGCCTGCCCCAGTCTTGCAATGACTTTGCCCCTGATTGGCTGATTAGTGGAGTAAAATTTCTGGCTTCAAGAGATTTACCGAATCTCGACCTGATTGCCTCAGAACAACTGACTTTGGATGGCTGACTTCATCAGGGATCATAAGATATAACTTGTGTAACGCCCATTTTAATTATCTAGTTTTTCTGTGTTATTTTGTTTGCGGTGCTTTTGTGGGAGTGTGTTCGAGTGCAGGGTGAGTAGCCCTTAAGTTGGAGTTTATTTAATAATTTTGGACTATGGTATTAGTAATAATATTTAGTCATAATAATTTAATTAATAATAGTATTGTTATTATTATTATTAATTATTATTATTATTATTAATATTATTACTAAGAAAATAAGAGGAATTTGGAATAAGGGGTATTTTTGGCAAGAAAGGAAAAGAGGAGAAGAATACGATCATTGTGGAAAGAACAAGAAGAAGAGCAGGGCCAATTGGAAGGGAAATTGAAGGAGAAGAATCAAGGAGGAAGAAGAAGAGCTTAAGTTATCGATTCTTCAAAGAGTTTCATCATCTGATCGAGTTATCGAGGTAGGGGGGAGAATCGGGTCGAAATTGGTATTTGCATGAATTCTAGGTAGAAGGGGATTTACCTAACCCCATAGGTTTTGATGAACTGAATTTTTATGTTGTTGTGTTTCGGAATTTGTTGATGGTAAGATAGGTTGTTGCATGTGATTGTTGGAATGATTTTGGGGTTTTCGGTAGTTTATCATTTTTAAGCCGGGAATGAGTTAATCGGTAGAGATGAAGTTTTATCGGGTGGAATTTAGATTATATTATGTAGCTAAGTCGCATTAGTGTTGTGGGAACTGGTTTGAGTAAAATCGGGTGATTTCGGAGAGTTTTACCGATTCTGGACAGTGGAGTTTTTGTGAAATCGCAGACATTCGTCAGCACTTTCGCTAGGCGAGCGAATAGCAAACATTCACTAATATTTTTCTAGGCGAACTGGGTAGGGAGTGCTTCCAGTAGCCATTGTCTTCCTTCACTAGGGGGCTCGTTGGGCGAACGAGTAGGGAGCCTTCGCTGATGCTTTGCTAGGAGAATGAGCTAGCGAGCATGACATTAGTTTGTGTTTTTGGTGCTGTTCTATTTTGTTCTCTGGTGTTATTGGACCCTTGTGGGTCATGATTGATTATGAGATAGATAGTGAACTGTGGAGAGTGTATGTGTGGTGTGGAACATGATTTCCTTGATATTCGTTTAATTAGAATAATTCAATGGGTGTATGTTAGTATACATGGATGTGGTGATGTGTGGGATATGTATATATATATATATATATATATATATATATATATATATATATATATATATATATATATATATATATATATATATATATATATATATATATATATATATATATATATATATATATATATATATATGATTGTGTGATGAAATGTGATCAGGAGGATCGTGTGCACCGTGGGTGCTTGTGTTGTTATGTGCATTGGTGTCGTGCATATCATGATGACTTGGTGGGATGAATCGTTGCTCAAGGTGGAGTGTATGCGATTCATCCGGTGCTCCCTTGTGGAGGGTTGATGGCCCAGTGTCCATCGGTGCTCCTGTGTGGAGAATGGTGGGGTTGAATCATTACTCGGTGGAGTGTATGTGATTCACCCGTGCTCCTGTGTGGAGAATGGTGGGATGAATCGTTGCTCAAGGTGGAGTGTATGTGATTCATCCGGTGCTCCCTTGTGGAGGGTTGATGGCTAGGTGTCCATCGTTGTTGTTGATTCGGTATCGCATATCATGGTGTTGAGTTGCATATGTTTGCATCGTTATATGTATTGTGTCGGTGTTGGACTGTAGGTTCGGGTTGTTGTATGTTGAATGATGTTTGTTTATTTACTTCCTTTTATTCATGTACATTATTACCGTTATATTTTGATCGTGATTTCTCACCCCTTTGGTTGTTGTTGTGGTATGTGCTTCTTCGGAAGTACAGACATTCCAGGTGCGTAGCTAGCTTGGATAGCGGTGAGTCGAGTCGTAGGGACGCTCTGATACGTAACATGGGGTTTTTGGGAGTTATTTGTTTATCTGATGATTTTGTTTTGACTCTGTTTCGTATCATGTTTTGATGAATCCTTTTGGTGGATATATTTTGTATATTTTGGGTGGATGGCCGAATATTGATGTATACGATGTTTATATGTACATATCTATATGATGATTTCCGCTGCTTATTGTTGAATTTCTATAAATGAAATGTTTTGTTGAGTTTCTGTTTTGTGACATCCCATGTTGATGTGGCAACTCTGATATTTGTTTTGATTTAAATTGCATTTATTTTATTTTTGGGAAACGGGGTGTTACAAGTTGGTATCATAGCAGGTCGGTCGGTCCGGCTAGTGTAGTAGTTGAGTCTGTCTGTAGGATAGAGTTTGTTTTTCTGTTAACATAGAGTTGTTGTTGTTGTTGAGCAGTATGGCGGGAAGGACTGATGCTGTGTTGGCTGCGGCTATGCAGGCGATGGCGCAGGTGGTTGCTAATTAAAACCAAGCTGCGGGTGCGCAATTCAGGGATTTAGTGCAGTTTTAGAGTAACAACCGTCGACGTTTCAAGGTGGAATTTTGGATCCCAAAGCTGCTCAGAAGTGGCTGAAGGCGATTGAGAAGATCTTCAGGGATTGTCCTGAGCTGATAAGCAGAAGCAGGATTTATGATAATGATAACCGGGCTAGGATTGCACATTACAAGGCTACAAATGATCGTAAGGGTAAGCAGAGGTTTGGTGGTACTCCTTATAGTGTTCCTGCTGATAAGGGGAATTTTAAGGCTGCTGCTGATAAGAAGCCCAGAGAAGGGAGAGGGTCTGCTGGTGGAAAATGTTTTCGGTGTGGTGGCGTGGGTCATCGTGCCAATGATTGTCCTCATGAGGTGAAGAAGTGTTTCAAGTGTGGTAAGCCGGGCCATGTGGTAGCTGATTATCGGGTCGCTATACCTACCTGTTATAACTGTGGTGAGAAGGGTCACATCAGTACGCATTGCGAGAAGCCGAAGCCGTCTCAGACCAGTGGTAAAGTGTTTGTAGTGGTGGGAACTCAAGCTGCCAGTGAGGAGCGCTCTATCTAAGGTACTTGTTTCATCAATAATATTCCCTTGTCTGCTATTATTGATACGGGTGCAACCCACTCGTTCATCTCTATTGATTGTGTGAAGAGGTTAGGTTTGGTGCCGACTACTCTTGAGCGGCGGATGACTATTGATACTCCCTCCGTTGGTTCAGTGACTACTTCTTTGGTGTGTTTGAAGTGTCTGCTGACTATTTTTGGTAGGGATTTTGGAGTGGATCTGATTTGCTTGCCCCTTGGTAAGTTGGATGTTATTTTGGGTATGAACTGGTTGGAGTTCAACTGAGTCTACATCGATTATTTTCGGAAGGTGTTGTTGTTTCTTGCGCCAGAGGAAGAAGCATTGGCGGATTCCTTGTCTAGTAAGGAATTAAGGATCTTGTTGGAGGATGAAGCTAAAATGTTTGCTTTATTTGCATCATTAGCTGTTGACGGGAAATTGTCACTGAAGGAGTTGGCTTTGGTGAGTGAATTTCCTGAAGTGTTCCCTGATGATATTACAGAATTACCTCCGAAGAGAGAAGTTGAGTTTAACATTGATCTTGTACCTGGTACGAGGCCTATCTCTATGGCGCCGTACAGGATGTCGACAGTGGAATTGGTCGAATTGAAGTCTCAGATTGGAGAGTTGTTGGATAGGAAGTTTATCAGGCCGAGTGTGTCACCGTGGGGAGCTCCAGTGTTGTTGGTAAAGAAGAATGATGGTAGTATGCGTCTGTGCATTGATTACCGTCAGTTGAATAAAGTGACCATTAAGAACAAATATCCTCTTCCAAGGATTGATGATTTGATGGATCAGTTGGTGGGAGCTCGAGTGTTCATTAAGATTGATTTGAGGTTGGGTTACCATCAGATCAGAGTGAAAGAAGGTGATATTCATAAGACCACATTTAGAACTTGTTATGGACATTACGAATATGTGGTAATGCCTTTTGGAGTGTCTAATGCATCGGGAGTGTTCATGGATTATATGAACCGAATCTTCCATTCTTATTTGGATCAATTTATTGTTGTGTTCATTAATGATATACTGATTTATTCGAAGTCAGAGGAAGAGCATGCAGGACATTTGAGAATTGCTTTGCATATACTAAAGGATAATAAGCTGTTTGCGAAACTGTCTAAGTGTGAGTTCTGGTTGAAGACAGTGAGTTTCTTGGGCCATGTAATATCTGGTGATGGTATATCGGTAGACCCATCCAAGGTGAGTGCAGTATTGCAGTGGGAACCGCCGAAGACAGCAACGGAAGTTAGAAGCTTTTTGGGTTTAGCAGGGTACTATCAAAGGTTTATCGAAGGTTTTTCTACTTTGGCGTTGCCATTGACTCAGTTGATGAGAAAGAACCAAGTTTTTGTGTGGGATGCTGCTTGTGAAGAGAGCTTTATAGAATTGAAGAAGAGATTGACTACGACACCGGTGTTAGTGTTGCCGACTCCGAGCGAGCCGTTTGTGGTGTTTTGTGATGCGTCTAAGATGGGATTAGGCGGAGTTCTTATGCAGAATGGTAAGGTGGTGGCGTATGCTTCGCGGTAATTGAGGGTGCATGAAAGGAATTACCCTACTCATGATCTTGAATTGGCTGCGGTAGTTTTTGTGTTAAAGATCTGGAGGCACTATTTGTATGGTTCAAAGTTTGAGGTGTTCAGCAATCATAAGAGTCTGAAGTATCTGTTTGATCAGAAAGAGCTGAATATGAGACAGAGGAGATGGTTGGAATTCTTGAAGGATTATGATTTCAGTGTGAGTTATCATCCAGGAAAGGCAAATGTGGTAGCAGATGCTTTGAGCAGAAAAGTGATTCATATGTCGGCTATGATGGTGAAAGAGATGGAACTTATTGAGCAGTTCAGAGATTTAAGCATGGTTTGTGAGACTACGGCAGATTGCGTGATGTTGGGCAAGTTGCAAGTGACCAACGACTTCTTGGATATGATTAGAGAAGGCCAAAAGCTAGATGTGAAGCTAGTGGATTTGATGTCTGGAGTAGGAAGTGACTTTGATGGTGATTTTAAGTTGGATAGTGCAGGTGTGTTGAGATTCCGAGGCAGGATTTGTGTGTCGGATAATGACGAGCTGAAGAAGTCAATTCTGAGTGAAGGACATCGTAGTAGTTTGAGTATTCATCCGGGAGCTACGAAGATGTACCACAATTTAAGGAAGATGTTTTGGTGGTCGGGTATGAAAAAGGATATAGCTCAGTTTGCTTACGCCTGTTTGACGTGTCAGAAATCGAAGGTGGAACATTAGAGACCCTCTGGTTTGATGCAACCGTTGGAAATTCCAGTTTGGAAGTGGGATTGTATCACCATGGATTTTGTTACAGGATTGCCGAACACGGCAAGAGGATTTGATGTCATTTGGGTAATTGTGGATTGGCTTACGAAGTCTGCACATTTTGTGCCGGTTAATATAAGTTTTCCGTTGGAGAAGCTGGCAGAGATTTATATTCGGGTGATTGTGAAGCTTCATGGTGTACCGGCGAGTATTGTGTCGGATAGAGATCCGAGGTTCACTTCAGAATTCTGGAAGAGTTTGCAGGAAGTTTTGGGTACTAAGTTGAAGCTGAGTTCAACTTATCATCCACAAAGTGATGGACAGTCAGAGAGGACTATTCAGACGTTGGAGGATTTGCTGAGGGCTTGTGTGTTGGAGAAAGGTGGTGCATGGGATACTCATTTACCATTGATCGAGTTCACGTACAACAACAGTTACCATTCTAGTATTGGGATGGCACCTTTTGAGGCTTTGTATGGGAGAAGGTGCATAACTCCTCTGTGCTAGCACGAGACGGGTGAGAATGTGGTATTGGGACTAGAGATTATGCAGCAGACTACTGAGACCATTCAGATGATTCGTGAGAAAATGAAAGCATCTCAGAATAGGCAGAAGAGTTATCATGATAATCGGAGAAAAGATCTGGAATTCAATGAAGGTGATCACGTGTTCCTGAGAGTTAACCCAGTGACCGTTGTGGGTCGCGCGTTGAAGTCCAAAAAGCTGGATCCGAAGTTTATTGGGCCGTATTATATTTTTCATAGAATTGGTGTTGTGGCCTATAGGGTGGCGTTGCCGCCTGAGCTTTCGAATTTGCATGACGTGTTTCATGTGTCGCAACTTCGGAAGTATGTCGCGGATCCATCTCATGTGATTCAGAGAGATGAAGTGCAAGTCAGGGAGAACCTAACCGTTGATACGATGCCAATGAGGATCGAAGATCATAAGATGAAGCAACTCCGAGGGAAGGAAATAGCTTTGGTGAGAGTGGTTTGGGGAGGTGCTACAGGTGGCAGTGTGACCTGGGAATTGGAAAGCAGGATGCGGGATGCGTATCCGGAATTATTTCCATCAGGTAATTTTTTAGGACGAAAATAATTAAAGTGGGGGAGAGTTGTAACGCCCATTTTAATTATCTAGTTTTTCTGTGTTATTTTGTTTGCGGTGCTTTTGTGGGAGTGTGTTCGAGTGCGGGGTGAGTAGCCCTTAAGTTGGAGTTTATTTAATCATTTTGGACTTTGGTATTAGTAATAATATTTAGTCATAATAATTTAATTAATAATAGTATTGTTATTATTATTAATTATTATTATTATTATTATTATTATTATTATTATTATTAAGAAAATAAGAGGAATTTGGAATAAGGGGTATTTTTGGCAAAGAAAGGAAAGGAGGAGAAGAATACGATCATTGTGGAAAGAACAAGAAGAAGAGCAGGGCCAATTGTAAGGGAAATTGAAGGAGAAGAATCAAGGAGGAAGAAGAAGAGCTTAAGCTATCGATTCTTCGAACAGTTTCATCATCTGATCGAGTTATCGAGGTAAGGGGGGAGAATCGGGTCGAAATTGGTATTTGCATGAATTCTAGGTAGAAGGGGATTTCCCTAACCCCATAGGTTTTGATGAACTGAATTTTTATGTTGTTGTGTTTCGGAATTTGTTGATGGTAAGATAGGTTGTTGCATGTGATTGTTGGAATGATTTTGGGGTTTTCGAGAGTTTATCATTTTTAAGTCGGGAATGAGTTAATCGGTAGAGCTGAAGTTTTATCGGGTGGAATTTAGATTATATTATGTAGCTAATTCGCATTAGTGTTGTGGGAACTGGTTTGAGTAAAATCGGGTGATTTCGGAGAGTTTTACCGATTCTGGACAGTGGAGTTTTTGTGAAATCGCAGACATTCGCCAGCACTTTTGCTAGGTGAGCGAATAGCGAACATTCGCTGATGTTTCGCTAGGCGAACTGGGTAGCGAGTGCTTCTAATAGCCACTGTCTACCTTCGCAAGGGGGTTCGCTAGGCGAACGAGTAGCGAGCCTTCGCTGATGCTTCGCTAGGCGAGTGAGCCAACGAGCATGACAGTAGTTTGTGTTTTTGGTGTTGTTCTGTTTTGTTCTCTGGTGTTATTGGACCCTTGTGGGTCATGATTGATTATGAGATTGATAGTGAATTGTGGAAAGTGTATGTGTGGTGTGGAACATGATTTCCTTGATATTCGTTTAATTAGAATAATTCAATGGGTGTATGTTAGTATACATGAATGTGGTGATGTGTGGGATATGTATATATATATATATATATATATATATATATATATATATATATATATATATATATATATATATATATATATATATATATATATATATATATATATATATATATATATATATATATATATATATATATATATATATATATATATATATATATATATATATATATGATTGTTTGATGAAATGTGATCAGGAGGATCGTATGCACCGTGGGTGCTTGTGTTGTTATGTGCATTGGTGTTGTGCATATCATGATGTCTTGGTGGGATGAATCGTTGCTCAAGGTGGAGTGTATGTGATTCATCCGGTGCTCCCTTGTGGAGGGTTGATGGCTCGGTGTCCATCGGTGCTCCTGTGTGGAGAATGGTGGGGTTGAATCATTGCTGGTGGAGTGTAGCGATTCACCCGTGCTCCTGTGTGGTGAATGGTGGGATGAATCGTTGCTCAAGGTGGAGTGTATGCGATTCATCCGGTGCTCCCTTGTGGAGGTTGATGGCCAGGTGTCCATCGTTGTTGTTGAGTCGGTACCGCATATCATGGTGTTGAGTTGCATATGCTTGCATCGTTATGTGTGTTGTGTCGGTGTTGGACTGTAGGTCCGGGTTGTTGTATGTTGAATGATGTTTGTTTGTTTACTGCCTTTTATTCATGTACATTATTACCGTTATATTTTGATCTTGATTCCTCATCCCTTTAGTTGTTGCTGTGGTCTGTGCTTCTTCGGAAGTACAGACATTCCAGGTGCGTAGCTAGCTTGGATAGCGGCGAGTCGAGTCGTAGGGATGCTCTGATACGTAACACGGGGTTTGGGGGAGTTATTTGTTTATCTGATGATTTTGTTTTGACTCTGTGTCGTATCATGTTTTGATGAATCCTTTTGGTGGATATATTTTGTATATTTTGGGTGGATGGTCGAATATTGATGTATACGATGTTTATATGTACATATCTATATGATGATTTCCGCTGCTTATTGTTGAATTTCTATAAATGAAATGTTTTGTTGAGTTTCAATTTTGTGACATCCTGTGTTGATGTGGCAACTCTGATATTTGTTTAGATTTAAATTGCATTTATTTTATTTTTGGGAAATGGGGTGTTACAGCTTGCCCCGGCTCACGGAGTATTCGGGCGTTCTGCATTCTATCCTGATCAGACTTTCCACTGTAGGAAACTTTCCTGCTGTCAAGCGCTTACTCGCAAGTAAAACAAGTTGTTCAGAATAAAAGATATATTAAATGCAATGCATATGATAGTTTTGAAATCCAATCTGTTCACCGGAAAGGGAAAGACACTTTACGGCACATAATGAACAAATCATTTACCAGAATATCAACATCAATACCAACATGGTAAGAAGAATCCTTTTAGAAGTCAGTTTCGACACGATCTTTACCGAAGTATACTTTCGAGACAAATCTGCTTCAATTAGGACTTTTTTAGGTTGTAACGTGGTCAGGTTCAAGGTTTTGAAGGGAAGGGGAGGGTAAGGTTTTGGCGCCGGTTTGAGAGCTTTGAGCTCCACCAAAGAATTCTGAATTAGATGCGGCAGCAGCTGGCTGCACGACATAGGCACTAGATGAAGGGGAGCATTCCTTCTTTTCAAATTGTTGTGAGGCCTAATCTAATTCTGGCGATGATAGTTTTGCTGGAAGGATCCAAAAGGTCGTGAACTTTGAACAGTAGGGACATCCGAAGACTGGGTTTGAACCACTGAGGACCCTCCTTGTTCAGGCGCTTTCATTCTCAGGCTTGACCCAGGAACCGATATCAACTGTGGATAAGGGGACTCAGACACCAAAGATTGCAGGATATACTCTTGACTTACCGTAGCTTCAGGTGAGGGAATAGGAACATCCATCTCTTTTGCGGTGACTGGGATAGGACCATCTGATACGTTTACGCCGCCCGGCGTGATTTCAATTGCCTTTGAGTCAATCAGGTCCTGGATTTTATGCTTAAAAGCTTTACAGTCCTCAATGCTATGCCCCAGTGCTCCAGAGTGGAAATCGCAATGGGAATTCACATCAAAACCTGATGGAGGCTCACCAGTCAAAGGATTCATGGTTCGAAGCTTAATCACCTGGCCTTGAAGCAAATATTGCAACAGCTGAGCATATGTCGTAGGAATCTGATCGAAAACTCTGTTACATGGCCTTGTCTTCTGATACCTCCTAGGCATATAATTATCCTTAGAAGCAAGACATTGACGGGAAAATCCTAGAGCTCTCGGTCATGCATGAGATATCTGAGGCTTATCACACCTTGGCACAGGTTCCACAGGCACAAGCGGAACAAGCATTTTTGCTGCGGCCTCAGGTAGCTGGTCACCTTCTTTTCTGAGCACATTCTTTATCACCTCCATGATCAAGCCCACCTGGGTCTTTAGCTGATGGTTTTCTTCTCTGAGTGTCTTCTGATCCAGACGCAACTCTTGCATGTCCTTCATGAACTGCCCTATCTGGCCCTGAACTTCCTTCAGCTCTGCTTTCATCTGTTCCATAGCCATCTCCTATCTTCCCCCACAAATTGATGTCTAAAATTCTTAAGAAAACCTGGATCAGGATAATAAATCCCAGCCTCGAACACCTGTGATGCAAATGAAATGCGAATGTCATGTTTGAGTATTTCCAAAGAACCTGTCTGCTTCGATTCATGCTTTACACAGACGACCCACAAGGAAAAAGATTTAACGTTCAACAGCAAGTCTCGAAGTTAAGACCTTTGGAAATACAAGAACATGTATGTCAAAATGCAAACATGCTGGGATGATGCAAATGTAAATGCAAAGATGCAACAAGGGATCAAGATTGATGTGCTTGCTGGCTGAGAATAACCAAAGTTCTGCCTTGACAAGAACATAGCACTGCTTCGATAGGAACCAACTGATACCAATAAATCGGATTCAAACTGTAGAGAAAATCGGGTAGTCTGAGGGTAAAGGTTTCCTGCATAACCCTAGCCCCACTCACAGGTATGGACCTAATCCACTGATAAAGGTATGACATCCTATGCGTTCCTCAGTGTCACAAACTTTCAAGAAATGATGATACGTTCACCATTTCTGGTTTGGCATCATCATCTCCCAAAGAGGCCTCACTTAGCTGAATTCCAAATGATCGGTTCCCAAAGTCGACAATCCTCAGATCCAAAATTCCTTCGAGCCCAAAGGGCCAGAAAGAAAATCGTTAAAGAGAATCTCATCTGAGCGTGAATTTCATGGCTAGCTGGTGCATGCAAAGCATACAGGCTCACCACTAATCTCCACTTCTAATGCTAACTCTATACTCAAGCCTGGGTCTGGCTTATCTCTCAATGGAACAATCCCTCCCCACAGCACAACAATAATGAATCATGCGGAAAGTAAAATGCGGAAAGCAAATAAAGATAAAGCACATATGTACACACCCAAAAATAAACAAACAAGTGCTAGGATTGACTCGCATATGGAATATTCCGGTCCCCAGCAGAGTCGCAAGTTGTCGCTACTGCGAAAATCGAGGCCGACAATGACAGAAGAGTTGCCACCGTGCGTTATTTATCCCAGGAGAGGGAAAGGAAACGCTCAGAGAAAACCTAACGAAAAGAGGGATAAGATCGGTCATCGCAACCAAATCTTGGGTTTGGGAGTCGGTTACGCAAGGGGAAGGTATTATCACCCCTCATGTCTGTCGTACTCGACGGGATCCATGCTTGTTGTCTATCTAAAAGGGTGATTGAAACTATCTAACTGCAGGCTTCAGGGACAAAAGAAAAAGAAAAAGAAAGGAGACTCGGCAGAGCATCACCGCTCTGTGCCTACGTATTCCCTCGTGCAATGGGAAAGTCAGAGTCAACGTAGTTCAGCTAACTACAGGTGAAAAGGGGGGAAGGTTGTTCGCCAAGACATCGCGTTTTATGCCTACGTACTTTCATCTGGTATGAAATATCAGAGCAAACACTACGCCAAAATTGGTTTTTTGTATCGCCTACTTTAATAGCGCTTTTTAAATAAGCGCTATTAAAAAGGAAACAAACATATTTATAATAGCGCTTTATAGTAAAGCGCTATTAAAGAGTACAGAGAATATGATTTTGATAGAACTTTGTAAAAAAGCACTATTATAGATATTCACTAAGATATCGCTTTTCTAAAAAGCGCTATTAAAATGTTGTATTATAATAGCACTTTTATAAAAGCGCTATTATTAAAAGCACTACGATAGCGCTTTTTAAAAATCGCTATTAAAATATGTAACTACAATAGCGCTTTCTATGGAACCGCTATCGTTTATATCATTGTGTATTAAGATAGCGCTTTTATAAAAAGCGCTATTAAAGAAATAAAAAATAAAAATAAATCAGCAAAGAAAAACAATAGAAGCCAAGAGCCTTCTTCTTCGTATCATTAGTCGGATTCCCCTCTCTCTCAATCTCATTTCACTGGCTCTCTCTTTCAAACTCTCTCCATCTCCTCTTATTCTATTTCTGAATCTGGTTTACGTTTGTTGATGATGATTATTCTGAACGGTTTGGTTTTGATGATGGAAATCGATTGAAGTTTGAGGTTTACGGCGAAAGGAATGGAGATTTGGATTACTGAAAGAGGGGTTAGGGTTTATGATTGGGTGTTCAGTTGTTTCACTTTGAATCTCTCTTCCACTTTCGGTTCTGGTTTTGGGGGTGTTTTGAAGTTGGATTTACGGATGAAATGGGTTTGAAGCCAGTTTGAAGTGAGGGATGGATTAACGGTCGGAGGTGAAGGTTTCTGGAAGGGGTTCCGATGGAGGTTTTGAAGGAGTTTTCCGGCGTTTTGTATGTGGTTCTGTTAATGGTGAGAGATGGAATGTGGATTCTGTGTTGAAGATTTTCGGATGTTGAAGTTAGGGTTAAAAGAGGGGTTTAGGTCCGGTTCTGTTTTGATGTTAACGGAGGGATGTTTCCGGTGTTTAACGGTTTTGATGGGTTTCTGATGTTGATAGCGGCGTGCGGCGGAGTAAGGTGGGTCGAAGGGAGGTTTGTTGTTCTTCAGGTTAGGTTTGGGCGTTGAAGGATTGAGACATTGTTTCCGGGTTTTGCGAGTTGTTGAAGAAGGATCTGTGGTGTTTGAAGGTTAATGTGTTAATGGAGTTTTCAGAGTTTACTGAAGATGGTAGAGGGACCATGTGCTCACTGCCTTTGCCGGGAATGCCTCTTGGCAAGTTGGCGAAATTCTACCTCTGGTTTGTGTCCTGTTTGTAGGTATTTCCAGGTTAACCTGTTAGAATTTTTGATATTTTATCTTTAACTTGGTTTAATAGATGTTTAAGATTGTTTTTATCGCAGAATGTGTATTAATGTAAAAGAGAGATGCTCTTGATCCTGTCACTGAGCTCTACTGTGACCATCGATGTTTGAAGATAATACTATTTTAGTTTCTTCATCTAATATGTCAGCAAGTTATCATTTATTCATTCCAATCACTACTTTAATGTCTCATACTGTGATTAAAAACTAGATATCTACTTTTTGTTTTGATTCAGATATACAATTACTATCATTTGTTAAAGATTCATTTATATGTTCTGAAAATATATTTTATTGCTTTTTTGACTTCTCATTAGTTTGGTTTTAACTTTATCTCAGGTTGTGGACACGAAAAGAGAAGGAGATAGCGATTGTGACTCACAGTGGATTCTTGTTTCACACTCTAACTGCATTTGGAAATGATTGCCACCCCTCGGTGAAGAAAGAAATATCCAAGCAGTAAGATCTCTCAACACCTCTGCCTCCAACCTAGCAATTGTGATTTGCTTCTCTTGTTCTGTGAAGCATGAATTGTTGCTTCTGATGTAGTGGCACTCAGTTTTATTCAGTGCCTTAGATTCGTTAATTTGGGATCAAGTTCCTGCAACTTTTAGTATTAAACATAATGACTAATCTGACTTAGTGCCTTAATTTAAGCTATTCTTAGTGGTAGCAAATGATTGACTGATTTAACATAAATTTTGCAGCTTTGCCAACTGTGAGCTTCGCTCCATGATCATTATGGATAGAAGGTGAGTTTGCAAACAACCTATATACCTACCTTCACACTAAAACCTATAATCTCAACCAGAATTCGTTTAATTTATGTTTTTCATCCAGTATGTTAGGGTCAGAAGTATCAACTACTAACTATCCAAGCAAGATACCTTCAGGGCTGGACAAACCTAGTGATGCTGTGGTTGAGAACGTTGAGAAGCAGGGCGTTTAGTTTTGCTACATGTATGTGTTTAGTTCCATTTAAACATTGAACTCCTGGATATCTTTTCCCAATGCAGGTCAGGTTCATCGTGCGAAATTAAGGGGACGGGAGGTTGTTATCAAGGTTCAAAGGCCTGGTCTCAAGGGAATTTTTGATATTGATCTTAAAAACCTAAGGGTCAGTGTTATACTTGATACTTTTTGCATCAGTAACATTACTGTTGGATAATTCTATTACCTTCTGCTTGATTTATCTTAATGACGGTGTTCGTTGGCCTTTTGCATCAGTGACGGTGTTCGTTGGCCGTTTTGACATGCGAATGATGCAGGTAAGGTTTCAGGTAATTTCTATCTCATCAATTTTGGTTTCAACGTCATGCAGCGTGTTGCTGCTCTTTTAGATGTCATACAATAGCTATTTTAAACAAAGTGTGATACTTAGGTCCAGTAGTAAGCTGGATTCTGATGTAGACAAATGAAAAACCTGTAAACCTGGACTCTTTGAGGACCTATTCTTCAAACTTTGGATAGGTGTTTCTGTTTGGGTGTATAGTGTATTAACTGCATGAGTTTTTGTTTGGTGGAGTTGGCTAGAATATGGAGCTGTCTTATTTGTAAAACCAAATTTTGAAATGACTCAATTTAATCATTGACCACTGAACTCCACAAGATATATTTTATTAATATATTTCATATAGTTAGGTAACCTGCATTTATTTATTTTATATGTGACAGAACACTTGACTTTGAACTTTTATGATATATATATAACCTATATTCTTCATTACCTTGTCATTACCTTGTCATTACTTAATGCTCCTTTTTATAAGCACTGAGTGTACCCGGATCTATGAACAGGTGGATGAACTAAGAGCTGCTATTGGGCCCTTATCCGGGCGTCAATTGATGTATTGCACAGATGCATGTTTAAAGAGATATTTAGAAGCGCGGAACTAGAACGTTGATAAAGCTAAGAAAATGCTGGAGGAATCCCTCAAGTGGAGATCTACTTATAAGCCTGAGGAAATTCGCTGGGTTAGTTTGACTTATTTGATTTTGACCTTTATATACTCCATTGGTGATGCCGGAACTTTTGTATCAAGAGCATGCTATAAATTATAGTTGTGGTGTTGATCCATACCGTAAACGATTTGACAAATTGGTGAAGTACCAAATCTTCTGGAGCTTTGCTATTTTTGTTCTACTGTCTAACTTGTCTTGACCTTACTTAATGGTTGATGTGTTGTCTAACTTGTTTTTTTCAAGTAATAGCAGGTGGTGCTATGTTGGTTCTCATGGTTATGGAAACATCAAGAAAAGTGACACGTGTGAGTGGTTTTTGTCGTTGTTACCGCACTGTCAGCATGAGCTTGAAAAGAGGAAGCAACATTGTGTGTATGGTTGTATAAGGGTGAAGAGAAACGTGGAAGGAGAGATGATGTTGATGACTTGGCGATGTCGTAACATTGTGTGTATGGTTTTGGTTTTGAATTTGATTTCAGGTGCGTGATTTTAGTTTTGATTTTGTTTCTGTTTATCTATTTGAAGGATTTGATTTGTACCGTGTAAAATTGAGTATGTTTGATCAGGATAATGGGGATCATCATTGTTTGGACTGAAGATGAGTGCTGGTTAATTGCTCAAGCTTTATTGAACTCTATTGTTGAACTGTAACTAGATTTTGTTGAGGTTTA
The DNA here is from genome assembly GCA_963859935.3 of Lathyrus sativus. NCBI lineage: Eukaryota > Viridiplantae > Streptophyta > Magnoliopsida > Fabales > Fabaceae > Lathyrus > Lathyrus sativus. Next base: position 542,581,344 of record OZ012737.1, read on the forward strand.
AATTATGATATTCGATTGTGTTGATTTGACCTGAATTGAAATTGATTAATTTTTTTCCAGTAGTTTTGGAACATTGCAACTTTGATCATGATTTTTGAAGTCTGATTTTGCTGTTTAGTTTGGATCTTAGGAAATGGTTGTGTTTTCTGAACTTTATTTGCTGATTGTTCCACTGTTTCTTCACAAAAATATCGGTTAAAGCCCCGACAAGGAAACTGCAAGTGTTGTAAAAGAAAGGTTAAAGCCCCCGACAAATGAAGAAGCTTCTTCAAATGTCACTCAACAGAAAGTTGCAGCTGCAAAGCAGTACATAGAAAATCATTATAAGAAGCAGATGAAGAACTTATAGGAGAGAAAAGAACGGTATGGTCACTCCAACTTAAGATTTGTATCAATTGATGAGTTTTTTAGCATATAAAATAGTTGTTTTAACAACTTGTTGTCATCTCTTAAGGAGATATAAATGAGAATTTTCTTCAATGTTCTTGTTCACTGTTACACCAGACCAACGAGGTAGCAACTTGTATTCTTTGACATTTGAATATAACTTTGCATGATGATCTTGACATAATATTTTGTAATGTCTCCGGTGCTTTTATACGAGTTAGTGCAGATAACATCTACAAATGGAAATTGTTGTGAGCTCTTGTAATGCTACGCATGTCATTCTTGCAGACGTAATATGCTCGAAAAAAAGTTGGCTGACTCTGAAGTCTCCGAGGAAGAGCAGAACAACTTGCTTAGGTTTTTTGAGAAAAGGGAGAGGGAATACATGTCAGAGGCATAAAATGGGTGCTGATGATTTTGAGCCCTTGACTATGATAGGGAAGGGTGCATTTGGAGAGGTACAGTCTGGCATAATTTTTATATAAGTAAAACCATGTTTCTGATCTTTTCAATATGTTACTTTGACCTTGTTAGAATATTTGAAATATATCTTGTTCATCACTACATAATTCTGCCATAAAACCTTATAGTGTTTAGGTAATCTTATGTAACATCAACCAACAATATCAATATAGTATATTAATATTTAATATTCTAATTTTTTTGGGTATAGGTCAGAATCTGCCGAGAGAAGGCAACTCGTAATGTATATGCTATGAAGAAGCTTAAGAAGTCAGAGATGCTTCGCCGAGGCCAGGTACTGAAATCATCAGGGCCTCCTCAGATTGTTGATGTGAATTATGCCTTGTTATACTCGTAGGTAAATTTTACATCCTTGTTTAGGTTGAACATGTAAAAGCAGAGAGGGACCTACTTGCAGAAGTTGACAGAAATTACATTGTAAAGCATTATTGTTCCTTTCAAGACGAAGATTGTTTATATCTTATAATGGAGTATCTTCCTGGTGGCGATATATGACATTACTCATGCGAAAGGATATACTGACAGAATACGTGGCTGTTTTCTTCCTTATGAATTTTAAGATTTTCGTAGTTTATTTGATGCTTTGTTTTTGTTGTCTAGGGGATGACATTGATGTGGTTAAAGACCATGGTCCCACAGGCAAGGCCTTCAGCTTGTGTACATCCAACAGAAGGCTGTAAATCAGCAACGAAAGGCCAAATGGCAATGCTACTCTCTGCATTTGGTCTAATGTCAATTGGAAATGGTGGTCTTTCATGTTCCATGGCGTTTGGTGCTGACTAAGTGAATAGGAAAGATAATCCAAATAGCTATAGAGTCTTGGAAATATTCTTCAGTTGGTATTATGCTTTCACAATTATTCGTGTCATAATAGCTATTACAGGAATTGTATACATTCAAGATCATCTCGGTTGGTTCTACCATTAATCAAATACTTTTTCAAATTTATTGTTCTAGCATTGTGTGTTATTAAGTTTTACTTCATGGAAAAGCTTGGACATTCATCATCTGTATTTGTGATCCTATCTTGATTCAGGGATTTGAGGCATATGTTGGATTTGAGGGATTTGAGTTATAAAATTTCATTTTTTTAAAAGAATAAATAAAGGGCAGTAATAGCGCTTTTCTAGAAAGTGCTATTAAAGATAGTGTATTGTAATAGCGCTTTGTTAGAAAGTGCTATCAAAATTAAAGCAATTTACCGGTATTTCAATAGCGCTTTGTTTGGAAGTGCTATCGAATATGTGGATTATAATAGCGCTTTGTTTGAAAGTGCTATTAAATATGTCTCTTATAATAGCGCTTTATTGGAAAGCGCTATTAAATATGTGTACTATAATAGCGCTTTGTTTGAAAGTGCTATCAAAATTAAAGCAAATTACCGGTGCTATAATAGCGCTTTGTTTGAAAGCACTATCAAATATGTGACTTATAATAGCGGTTTTGTAAAAGCGCTATTAAATACAGGTCATATAATAGCGCTTTTGAAAAAGCGCTATTAATTACCAGAACTATAATAGCGCTTTTAAAGCGCTATTAAAAATTTTGTTTTACAATAGCGCCTTGATTAATAGCGCTTTAAAGCGCTATTAAAAAGCAAAAAAAGCGCTATTATAAAACTTTTTTGTAGTAGTGAAATGTAGTTTGGGCTAAAAGGGAACACAGGTTTGTTCAACTGTTTTTTACCCGAGTAGGGTTAGTAATCAGTTCTAGCAGTTTGGTGTATGCAGCTCGACCATTGGAGATTTAGGCGTTACCGTTTGCAATAGAACCAAGAGTTAACAAAACTCTCCTTATGAAAATGATTTTCAAAGATTAAAGGCCCCAAAGGGCAAAAAGAAGTTTGAATGATTTGTTTTTGTGTTTTTTAGAGAAGAAGTGTTTTTGGATTGTTTGCAATTCATATTGCACTAGAGACTATGACTTAGGAGTGAACGCGTCGCATATCACCCAAAGGGTGCTATACTAAACATCCAAGCCATTGAAGAGAAACCCCTCAACAACCCTTTCCCAAGTGCTTAAGGCTCGTAACGCACAATAATCATTAACATTTATTAGGTGTTTTATGATTGTTTTGAGATGAGAAGAGAAAGACTCGATCTAAGGGGAAACTGGACCCTAAAGTTATCATGTACAATGCTCCTAAAGTTGAGATGAGAGGGAATAATTAACCTAATGTTGTCATACATAGGATTGAACACCTAATGTCTCTCCTACTCCCATCCTAAACGGAGGGACTAGGAATCCTAGGGGGATCATGGCACAAAGCCAAGTAAACATTAAATAAATTCACTCACAAATGAAATAGAAAAGAAGAGAAATGAAATTGTAGATTCAAAAATAAAAATAATAAAATAAAATGGAAAATTAAATAAAATAAAATGAAATAAAAAGGATGGAAAATAATACATTAAAATATAAAAGATTTTTTGGATTTTTTATATTTAAAACTATTTTTAAATAAATAAAACATAACAAGAAATAGTTAAAATAAAATAAAAAGAAATAAAATAAACAAGTCATAAAAAAAAAGTCCAAACTAGGAGTTAAACCCTTGATCTTAGGGTTCAAAGTTGAACATCAAACCACTCCAACCACTTACACACACGTGAAAAACAATGGAAAAGGAAAAAAGAAAACATAAAACGTGAAAAATAAAATGAATAAAAGCAAAAAACGCCCCAGCAGGGGACAAACTCAAGACCTGGGTGTGAAATGGCAAGGCGCTTAACCACTGGGGTGGCGATACATCCGTGTATTGACGCCACCCCATTAAATTATAACCTCTACAATGTGCGCTTTCTGGGCAAGCAAGGCAGGAACACGTAGAAAAAGCCAAATGCGTTTTGATTGCAACTTACTCAAATCTTAACCAAATTGAGGAAACTTTTAGTCTATCTTGCTTGATTTTTCATGAGGAATGCAGTGGTACCATCCAAATTTCCAAATGATGTTCATAAATTAAAACACGATGGTACATGCAAGTATGTGTTTGGAAATGCATTTTGAGATTTAGAGTTGAAACATATGCGTTCAGGATAAAATAAGAGTTTGGAGCAAGTTTCAAAGATGATGTTGGATGAGTTCTAGCATGTAAGTTCATTTAAAACACACAGGATGAGGAAATGACATATGAGTTGCATCAAAGAGCATGAGTTGGGCATAGGCCAAGGCAAAACTGGGTGAATTCAAGATCAACAATGGTCTGCTCATGCTTGAAATATGTCACAGATCAGGTTCTAACCAAAAAAATGATCCAAAATGCCATTAAAACAAAGTAAGATACATGAGTTGCAACAATATCATGAGTTGAACAACCAAAACAGAATGAGCAACAAAATTGGCATCACAATCCAAACACAATAACTTCATGACAGCAGCAGTTTGGCCATCATAATCCAAACACAATATGAGATTCAATCCATGAAGCAAACAAGAAAACTGACCTTCAGCACAAAAATAGTCCCAACATTTTATCATGATAATCTCAAGCATCAATTCAATGCAGGTCTCATATGGGAAATAGACTCATGAGAGCAGGCCAAAACAAATGAGGTCTAAAGGTAACTACTAAACATAATTGACATGAATACTAGATTTGACAGCAAGATTGCAAAAGAAAACCAATAACAGTCCCAATTTTTGTTCATAAAATGCAAGTTTACAAACTTAATGACATAATTCAGCAGCAAATAACAGCAAAATGCCAAAGTAAAAACCTGTCCCAAATGGCTTGTGATGCTAGCAAGTGAAGGTCAAGGCTGATCTCAAACATAACTCAAAACATTGAGGCAAACATGACAGGGTATACACATACATAATTTCCACACCAAACTCAACTTGACTTGGTCAGCCTAGCAAAAATGTTCCTACTTAACATAAGTTAGCAACTCTTGGACTAAAGACCAAACACATAGCAGACCAAACATGAGCAAAAGCTTACCATAAGGCTTCAAACATTACACATTTAAACACATCATGAATTAAACACATAGGGATCTCTAATCTAAACTGTCAGCAAAAAAATCAAGATCTGATGGTGTTACTTGCAACAGAACCAGAACAACATGATCTCATCCACCTAAGTAACCAATCAATGCCTTTGAACCAAAACCTGAGCCTTGCAGTTTCTATTCAACAATAGTTCATGACATATATTCACTCATTAATCACATTAAATTACAACAAAACATGAACATGTATATACAGTTCCAAGTCAAACAGAAATTGATTTAAGCTGAACCAAAATAGGAAGCAACAAGCAAATCAAGAGCAGTTTCAAACATGTTCCAACAGGGTCCTCTAATGCAAACTGGTGTATCACCAAATTTAAGCATGAATATCACACTTGAACCACACAAACAAACATGTTTTATGGTTGGCAGAACAAACAAACAAACCTAAAGTCTATCATACATGCCAGCTGCAAATATTCTTGCTAAACAAATGAGTTGATTCAAACATGACCCAAAATATCATAATAACACAGCATTGCACAATAATGAGTATTTTAAACATGTCACATAGCCTCTATATAACTCACTCAAATATTGCTCAACATACAACCAAGGTCACAACTCAAAACAGTATGTAGGATGCAAGGAAAGCTGTATATGTTCAAAGATAAAGACTTACCTCTTGCAGTTGCCTTGCCTAGTAATGAAACCAAGGACCCTCGATGTCTTTCCACAGCCTGCAAAAGCTCCTAGGATGCAGGACAGTAGCTCCAATGATTCACAAAGCAAACAGTTGGTAGATAGACTTGTTTTGAGTAAAAAGTCAAGGTTTGTTAGGTAGAAGGTTGACTTTTGGATATATGAAGTCTTGGACTGGTTTAAAGGTCTGAACACCTTCAAAAGGCCATTTGTAGGTTATGCAAATGATTTTTAAGGTGGTTAGATGATTGGAAATGATGTTGGTATACCGTTTGCAACAAGCAGTTTTTGGTGTTTTGAAGAGTTTGAAATGGTTCACAAAATGAGAGAGTTCTGGTTTCTCTATGCAGAATGGTAGCTGCCACTGATTAGGGTTTGTGTGGATTGATGCTTAGCTTAAATATGAAGTGAAAAGGTAAAATGGCAAGCTTTACCGTGGTGAAAAATCAAAGGGCAGATTTGCATTTTTCATAAAGTTTTTTGAACCAATGGTGGATGATGAAGCAAGGACACCAGCTGCTGCTAGGGCTAGGCCATAGTGGGATGAAATGAAAGCTGCTTTTTGGGTTTGCTAGCACAACATGGAGGGAGATATGGGGCTGTGACAGCTTTTGGCAATGTTTGGCATGCTCCCAATGCAAGTCCTTTGCATGATTTGAGGAGTTAATAGGCTGTATGATGAGAATGCAAGGTTATGCCAAAATATCTTGTAACAATGCCTTGCAAATATGTTTAAATCACCCACTTTGGACCTTGATAACTTGATGCTCAAAAATCCAATTACTTTGATCTTAGACTCAAATGAAAGAGGGCATGGAGTATAACAAATTTCTTGTTGGAGTTATCTTGATTTGAGGATTGGAAGATCATGAAATTTGTGATTGAAAATCGTGGCAAACAAACTGCTCATGAATAACTTAGAAAAAATTTCTAAGTTATGAAATTGGCTTATTTTTTCCCAACTTTGCACATCCATAACTTGAGCTTCTCAAACCCAATGGAGGACTTCTTGGACTCTTTGGAAAGCTTGGAACACACTCTACAACTTTCATTTGGGAAAAATTTTCATTTGACATCAAGAAGGTGATGAAAATTGGCTTGCAAAGTGGTGCAAAAATCAGCCCAAACTCAACAACTTTTGAAATCATTGAAATCTCCAACTTTGATTGATCATAACTTGAGCTCCAAATATCATATGATCATGAATTGGTACTCAAAAGAAAGCTTGAGATACAAGTAACAACTTTGATGTTGGCCAGAGGTCCATTTGAAACCTTGATCATGAAGAAAAATGGCTTTGAAGATGGTTGTTCCAAACATAAAACTTTCCATAAATGAAAAGTTCTAAAACCCTAATTTTCCTTAAATGGCAACTTTCAACAACTTTTGATTTTTATGATTCCCTTGACTTTTCTTGATCAAATTTTACCCATTCGTCATATTGAAATTAAGGATCATGATCTTGGCCTCAAAAAGTCAGGAGTTGACTTTTTCACTACATAATTGACTTTTTATCCAAATCTCCTGATTTTCAATTGACTGATCAATTGAAGCTCCTCTGATTAAAATTGATGATCAATCTCCCATCCTCAAACACCTTAGGACATATAGAAGGTCATGGAAACAAGTTTGCTTGAAGAAACAAACTTTATCCTGATTAAAATTGAAACCCTAATTCCAACCCTTTTGGCCTAGGCATTGTGCATATGAACTGAGTAACCATTCCACTTCACTATAACCTCTGAGATACTCAACAAGCTTCTACCTCATGCTAACACCAATGATAAAACCCTATGGACCCCTTGAAAATCCTCTGATGGTTTGTACTAGTGCCTTTGCTTGGGCTTGAAGCCAATAAAGACTCTCCTCTTGGATGGTACACAAACAAACACTTGATCTCCTGTAAGAACTATGTTATGAAAATGCAAGATGCTAAGATGCAATGAAACATAAGCCAAACATTAAGAAAAAGGTTGGTCAAATTTTGGGGTACAACAAATAGGCCCAATCTTATCATGCTGGGGATAAGAACACACAGTTGTTAGTGAGATACTTTTGATTCGACAACATTTCCTTGTGGGGATAGAATCTCTATTACAAGTTTGGTGCCTGACTGCATATCAACATCCAGTCTGATGTAATCATCTTCTAAATACTCACTGGGAGCATAAATCCAATTAGTTGGGGAACACAAAACCCTGAACTCCTGTTGGGGAGGAATGATTCACCATGTGTTATTGACATTGTTAGAACTTCACTATCGGGGAGAAAGTTCTTCTAGGGAGAGGATCATGTCATCTTGTAAACAATCAATAAACAAATAGAATGTTCTGTATGCAAAATGGCTATTTCGGTTGCCATCCATGACATCATTCAAGTAAAATCATTGTTTTCAACATGACTCGCAAAGCCCCAAAGTTTTCACATGTAAAGTTTATCAAAAATATCGGACGCCCTTTTTGCAAACAAAACAATAAAAGTAAAAAACAGGAAATGGAAAGCTCTTGGAGTGAATAATATTTTATTGATTGAAATGGCCTGTAAATATGAAAATTACAATTGGATGCAATTCCTGAAAAGAGGTAATGGCGCAAAAAGTACAACAAGAAATATAAAAATGTTGGCAATGTGGAAACAGACCACCACCATATGTTGATTCAGCTATGACCTGTATGTCTTCAATGTTTCACCAATTATCCTCCTTCTAAAGAGATTGACTGGACTGTTTTTACCCTTTGAGACCTCCATGTGTCAAGATGAGTTCACAGGTCGAACACAGACTGCAGTCATTTGCTTTTAAATCCCTAACTTTTGCCTAGATCTCCCTTGCGGGTTTTCAATCCACCGGGATACCCATTTTTTCCAAAGTCGCCTTTTCAGGTTTTCAACTTTGTGGGTTTGTTCTTTTTCTTTTTCTTTTTATCCCTAATTTTTGCCCTAACCTTTTCCTTTTATGGTTCGTTGGGATACCCCATTCTTTCCTAGACCCTTTTTTTTGTCCAGCGGGTCTATTTTAAGCAAAATATTTTGACTATGTTTGCGTTTACAGGGGACGTAAAATATTCACCATCCATAGTAGATAGTAATAGGACTCTACCAGATAAAACCTTTCTTACCACATACGGACCTTCATGAGCCCTGCTAAATATTCTTCTTCTGGGGTAGTGATTAAGGGGTAGTATTTTTTTGATGTCTGGATGAGGAAACTGGGAGATCTGAATGTCACAAACACCTCTAAGGGCTTGGGCTAATGACTTCGGGTGTGGTGGTACGATTGGCGAAGACTCATGGGTGGAGGGGGGGGGGGGGGTTTAACAACATGTATATAATTGGTTTCAAGAAAAAGTTCAGCAAAGTCCATGATGTAAATCAGAGATTCATACTAACAGTAGAAGAAGAGGAGAAAAAAACAGCGGTAGACTAGGGTTCCGGCAGAACCGGCGGCAAAGGTTTTAATTTCTTACAACCACCAGGCTAACATGTCATCTGTTAAATATGTAATTTTTTGTGTTAACTAAGATTGTATTCGAATGTGTCGAAGTTTGTATGAAATCATTGAAAACGTTTACTTCGACAGAGCCTAAGAATGTGTATATTCAAAATAGTTGAATCAATTAAAATTCGATAAAGTTGAACTTAGTATTTTTTGTGTAATAGTTTAGTTAGATATTTTGAGATTGTAGTAACCCAAAATTTGACCTCCCCTTTTGCCTTTTGCATAAGCATGTGCATTTGCATCGCTGGCACACACATTAGCATTTTTTCTCTGTGGTTTTGTTATAGGAATATTCAGGTTTGCTAAGCCTGATTAGTTTCATCCTTATAAGATCGTCATATCATCAATACAAGCAAAACAGAAAGAATTCCATGCCTATTCATCAAAGCAAAAGGGTGTAAATCAGAATCATGGCCACAACACTTTTTTTAAGCAACTTAGGCAGTTTTTTCTATGGTAATCGATTACCATTTTTCTAGGCAAAATGAAGTAATTGGTTACCACATGTAAATGGGCAGATTTTGCTGCATCTTCATGACAACAACTTTTCCACTACTTCTTTGGGATTTACTTGGTTCTAGCATTGTGTGAAATATTCTATAAAGTAAATTTCTGGAATGAAGCTCCAGCAATCAATATCATGCGTCTTGATAGACCAACCTTTGTATTTGTAGTTGAAAAAGCGTCAGATGGGAAGCCCTGGTATTTTGACATCAGAAATTTTCTCAAGGCTCAAGAGTATCTATTTGGGGCATCAAGAAAGACAAGAAGACTATGAGGAGGCTTTCAGGAAATTTCTACTTGAACAAGAATGATGTGCTATACAAAAGAAACTTCGACATGGTTTTGTTGCGTTGTATAGATGAGCATGAAGCAAGCTTGCTGATGGAAGAGGTCCACGAGGGTTACTTTGGCACTCATGCTAGTGGGCATGCAATGTCTAGAAAATTATTGAGAGCAGGGTATTACTGGATGACCATGGAGTCTGACTATTTTAACTATGCTAAAAAATGCCATAAATGTCAGATTTATGCTAATAAAATGCATGTCCCATTGAGCCCTCTAAATGTATTGACATCTCCTTGGCCCTTTGTGTGAGGGCAAATCCTCATATACCATACATATGTGTGTTTCGATGATGTCAAAATGCAATCATGGAAGAATCGGTTTTTGGCTCTACCACCATAAGGCAAATGCATATCACATCTCTCATATCACTCTTGTGTGCATGTCATGTCAATTTAACTTGCTATTTTGAGTCCAACATATTTGGTAGATTATTGGTGGTGTCTAGAAGTGTCGAAATCACAAAAATAAGCATTTTTGCAAAATGACAGGGTTTGAGTCGACCACTCCAGGGTTCCGGTCAACTCATAGAAGGTGCCTAGAAAGTGAAATTTCCACTAGTTGGCGCACGCCGACCTATGGTCGATGCATACTGATGATATTTTGTGTTTGTCCAAAACTGCAGACTATGTGTCGATGCATAGTCCTGGTATGGTCGGCCGTTCGCTTCGTTTTCTGCGCAATTTGAAGACTTTCCACTTATTTTGAAAAGTGGATGTGTCTGATATGTTTGGATTACTATAAATAGAAATTTTTGCTCATTCTTCAACATAACAATTGAAACATTTGAGTCAATTGCATAAACAAGAAAAGTGAAATAGGTGTCATTTGTTCTCATCATCTTCATCTTCAACATTTCATAACACAACAATTCTTGTTGTGCATTATGGTTTGTTTCACGGTGATAACGTTCGAAGCCATTGATTGGGAATCCGGTTCGGGTTGAGTTTCTTGGCAGGTTTTTCTTGAATAAAACTTTAAGGGTTTTGTCCTCCAAGATTCAGTGAATTTGGGGGGTTTTTGGTACGAATCTTCTTGACAAACATTCAGCTAAGCGAAGGTGATTGAGAAGCGGTGGGTTCCATCAATCTAGTAGCGGAAATCGGTGAATCGTTTAGGAGAGGTTCGGGTTCGATTAGTTTGTGTTTGAGATCAGCCGGGCTGGGGTTTGAAGATCGCATGGTTGTTCAACAAAGGGGCTGTAATCGGAGTTCTATCCACAACAATCGAAGGACTTGATTCGACTCGAATCAAGGAACAAGAAGAAAGAGTATTTTTAACAACAAGAGAGTTTATTTGTATATTTGCTTGTCTATTCTTGTATAAACGTTTCAACTACAACAGGTGATATCTATAGTATATGATCTCAATTCTATTTTTAGAATTGAGGGCAGACGTACCCCGAAGTGATGACGGCGGGGGAACTGCCTCAACAAATCTTTGTGCTTTTTATTTTCTGCACTTTAATTTTTGCTTAATAATTGAGTAATTTTAGTACAAACAATTCTATCAAATTTAGCATTGGTTTGAGTAAGTGTTGAACATTGTTTTTGACTCTAGTACAATATTTTATTGTACAAGGAAGCTAAGAGCTACTTACTCAAGGAAAAACTCACTTCGAATGCTACAGACGCCAAGTGTTTGATAAATTGTCTAAACCAAAATTCTCTTGTGTTGTCCATATAATTTGTTGGCATTTTGAGGCATTGGAACTAGTCTTACTAATTAGTGATATTAATCAATTGATAGTGTGACTAGTGTGGTGATTCTCTTTTCTCATTATCATATCCATAGGGTAGACACATATCCGGTCTTCTAATAACGGTTCGTTATAGATGGTAATTTTTCCACGGCCGCTTCCGCATATCAAATATTTTTAAAACCAATTTTTATTGGTAGCTGTCGCTACTCGAAAAATGCATCGTGCAACGACGGGGAGGCGAAAAAGATAGACAGAAGAGTCGCCACCGAACTTTATTTATCCCATGAGGGGAAAGGAAAATATCGAGAAAACCTTTAAGAAAGAAATGGATAAGATGGTCTCGCGACCAAGAACGGGTTCGGAAGCCGGTTATGCCAGGGGAAGGTATTAGCACCCCTCGCATCCATCGTACTCGATGGGAACCTTTTGTTTGTCGATGTGTGAATTTATTTGCTTAAACATTATGCTATAAGAAGTGTTCCACAGGGTAAAAGAAGGGTTAGAAACAGGAAAGAGAGGTAACAGAGGGAGAAAAGAGAAAGAACAGACTCGGTAGGACTTCGCGGTCCTAGGCCTACGTATTCTCAAAAGATATGAGAAAGTCAGAGTCGACGTAGTTCGGGGAACTACAGATATAGGGGGGAATGTGCTCGGCAAGGATTGTGGCCCTTGTGCCTACGTATCTTTACTTGAAAAAGTAAAGAATCAGAGCAGCCGTAGTTCGGCCTACGGTTGATGGGTGAGTTTTGGTAGACGATGCTATCGTGCGCATTCTAGCAGTTTAGGTGTTTTGCTGCTTGCTCGTTTGGAGACTTATGCGTACCTGTTTGCGGTAGAACGGACGTAACATATCCTGTTTGAAAGGTTGGTTTTCGCCATGCGAGGCGAGGTATCATGTTTGATTGGTTGAGATTGTTTTTGGGGAAAGATAGGTCCTCGGATAGTAACCCCTACAGGTAGTACCCGATTCTTTATCTCAAAGTTTTTGTTATAAAAGGTGTGGCGAACGAGGCGTCTTTGTATTGAAAGACGAGCGTCGAAACCACCCTCACTACAGTGGGCATCCCTATGCTCGGAGAAGAAGAAGTCTACACCCAATCCTCTCTCTTTAATTCAATGCAAAGAGAACTTCATTCTCTTATTAAAGGTGTTTTTGGCTTTGAATGGTAAGTGCTTTTTGCGACAGAGAACCCTACGGTAAACGTCAGCACTCGGGATAGGAGAAGGCCTACGCCTAACCACTCCACGACCATTCAAGTTTTTGTATGAAAAGGAATTTGAAAATGCACTCGGTACGTGACCGAGGTTTTAGGTGTGAAAATTGTGGAAGGAAGTTGTGAAAGCGAGATGGTGGATAAAAGCGCGTCTTCGTATCGAAAGACGAGTGTCGAGACCACCCTCACTACAGTGGGCATCCCAACACTCGGAGAGGAAGAAAGTCTACACTTAATCCCCTCTTTTAATTCGATACAAAGAGAAATCAAATTATTATAGTTTGAAAAAGGACTCGGTACGAGACCGAGGTTTTAGGAAGGAAGGTTTGAAAAGTCACTCGGTGCGGGACCGAGGTTTTAGGAGGAAAAGGGGTGGAAAAGTCTTCGTATTGAAAGACGAGTGTCTAAACCACCCACACTACAGTGAGCATCTCGACACTCGGAGAGGAAGAAAGTCTACACTTAATCCCCTCGTTTAATTCAATACAAAGAATATGATTTAAAAGATGGTTTGACAATGTTTTTGAATCGAGTCGGGACAGGTGACGAAGAGAGAAAATAGGTGGTCTCAGATCCAACATTACTCATCAATAATTTGACTGGTAATGAATTACGGAGGTCTCGTCATCGACCCAAAACAGATGAAGATGGGACAAAACGCCCAATAACAAATGAGAAATACAACTCAACTTTAAAAATAAAGTATTCTGAACTCTAACATTATAAACTTAAAAAAAGAAAATAATATATAGATTCTAAAAATAGTATACATAAAAACTCTAATATTAAAAACTCAAATATAAAGAAATAATAGAAACTATCTAAAGATCTATAATATATAAAATATAAATAATAATAATAAACTTCTTAAATAAAAAAGAAAAAAACGGATGGGCTTAGGGGGGAGATGGAGCCCGAATCCACAACCATAAAAATAAAATAAATAAAATATAAAATAGAGAATAAAGAAAAAATAAATATATAAAAAAAAAAATAATTAAAAAAAACGAGACCCATACGGTCTCCTTGTTCACTCTTGTTCTCACTGTTTCTCTGTTTCTCTCCAAAAAGCTCAACCCTCGTTGTATCTCAATCTCACGCTTTCTCTCTATCCCAGTTTCGATTTTCTTGATTTCATCTCTGTTCTGATTTAGGTTTTTGTGTTTGAGGTTTTGATTCGAAGATGAGTGGTGAGTTGAACGGTGGTATGTGAATCTGAGTTTGGAGTTTGAGCGATGGTGATAGGTTTACGAAAGGGGGTTTGATAGAGTTTGATGGATGGTTGAGTGTTAATGGTGGAGTTGGGGTTTCACGGCGGTGTTTGGGGATTTTCCGGCAAGGATTTCATTAACGGAGGAAGAGTTCGAAATTGTGAGAAAGTGAAGGATGGGTTTCCGAAATGAGTTGAGAGCTTATCGAAAGTTGAGATGAAACTTTTGCGGTGGGTGCACTGAAGGTGATGGAAAATGAATGGAAGGGATGTTTGTGAGTGGCTTGTGGTTCGCGGAAGAAAACCCACAGGCGGGTTGACGGAGGTGTTTGGTTGAGGATCTTGTAGTGAGCTTTGCTCAGAAATGATGATTTGATGATGATAGTTCAGATGAGATTCTGATGGAGAAAGGGGGCGGCTGACCTAGGGTTGATGTTCTGGAGGTGGTTTGAAGGCAGGTTCCGGATAATGGAGGTTGCGTTGGGAAAGAAGGCGAGTGAAATTGGTCGAGAAGTTCTGTGAAGAATCAAGTTGTTTGTATATGAAGAGCAGAGGGAGTGTGAGGTTGTTTTTTTCTATTCAGGGTGAGGCAATGGCGACGTATTTCTGGGTTTGGTTTCAGAAAGAGCTTCAAGGACGAAGTGGTTGTATGGATTAAAGAAATGAGGAAAATGAGGAAAGGAGATGGGGTCAAGGCTTTTGACGAAGAAGACGAAGATTAGGTTTTCGGTATGTATTGTTGGAGAAAATAAGTGAAGTTTGATGCGTTTTGATATCCGTTCAACTCGAGTTTCTTGTTCGGTTTTCAGGTTCAAACTGGTTCCCAGGGTTTGTGAAATTATTCTAGATTTTTTGCTTCTGTTTCAATCGATGAGTATTGGTTGTTTATCTGAGATGAGTCATGTTGTTTCATGTTATTTCAGGGTGGAGATGTGAAGAGAATTTGAAGGGTTGTTAGTTGGAAGGATTTGTGGTTAAAATGAGTTGTGGATATTAAAGTTTGAAGGAGATTCTTGGTTCCATTATTGAGCAAGAGAAGATTGAAAGAGTGAGGGTCTGCAAATGTGTTTGAAGGTCGTTTTGAAGAAAATGAATATTGTAAGTGTTTCAGAATGATTTTGAGATGTTTTTTTTTTGGTTTTAAGGTCTGGTATGGAGGTTTGAAGGTGGCTGTTCAGTGGGTTTTACATCAAAAGATGTGGTTGTGTTGTGAAGAAAAGTCAAGAAGATATGTAGGTATCATGAGGGTAGTCACTGAGTTGTATGAGTTATCTTTTTGCTCTTTTACACTCCTCCTTTTAAAATTCACAGCTTGCTCATTCAGTATTTTTGTCTTGTTGCTTTGAGTTGTTAAGTCATTTTCAACTGCAGGATGTGGTGTTGTATCACTTTCATGTTGCAGATCCTTGGCTTGGATGAATGTGAGTATTGCATTGGTACAACCCACAAAGGTTATTGTTTGGGATATGATGTGCATAGTTTATGTCCTGCTGCCAGTTTATGTCTGGCTTTACTGTTGTGTATATGCTGATTTTTTTGTCTTGGTATGGTTTATGTGCAGGCTGGTATGTAGCAGGTTTTGTTTGGTTGTGGCAGAGCTTTGTCTGGTGTGTGTTTGGTGCAGAGTATTATCTGGTTTGCAGCAGGCTGGTCTGGTGTGATATTGTGCATTTTTACATTTGCTCAATCCACTGTTATTCACCTTTATTTTCCTTTTACTGCATAACAAAATATGATGGTTGTAACTTTGTTCTGATGCAGGTTTTGCCGCTTCGGGGACGGTACATACGCAACATGAAATGAAGGCTTTGGAGCACACATGGTTATTCCACAGAGAACTTGCATACCCCGGAAAGTATGTGTGGTCATGGAGAGAATACGGTCTTTTTGTGCGAAGATCTTGTGCCGCTGCGGTAATTCACTCCCTCCTCTTCTGCAGGTGACTCAAGGTGTGAGTAATAGGTTGCGTCATGGTATGCACAGAGTGTTGGCTAGTACGGCTTCGGTATTGTTTTGCTCGCATTTTTCATTTCTTGCCTTCAGTAAGCTTGTCCCCTAGATTATTTCTCACCGACTTAAAATCAACTATTACAATTGCTTTTACTGAACTTTGTACGGATTTGAACTTGTCGATGTCTGAAATATAACGTACACATGAACCGTGAATTGCAGGTTTTGCTCGTGCTTTTGCGACCGTTCAAATAAAGTGGAACCAACGACTTCATGAAGGGCGGTGATTGCCTCGACATTCTGAGCCCTTTCCTGGATTTAATGTCCTCTTGATGCTCCTGCATTTGTGCTAGGATTTGCCACCGTATCCCTCCAAATGTGTTGGCTGCATTGTTTTGCAGGTCGTGAGCAGGACAAGTTTGTGAAATGTGGCTTTGCCGTGAATTCTGCAGCTGGTGCATGGTGTAGCAGTCAATATGAAGATGGTGTAGTAGCTGTCCTGATTTGTGGCTTGGCAGCAGGGATGTTGTACGAGTTTCGTAGCAGGTGTGTGGGCTGGCAGGTTTTTTTTGTCTGTTGGAGGGTTTTTTGGCTAGTTGTGCAAAGCTTGTCTGGTGTGGTAGAGCAGGTACATTCGTACTGTTGCCTAGTATCATGTGAGGTTTGGATGCGAGTTTTATGAAATCGTTTTGTTTTTTCGTATGTGCAGATTTCGTACGAGGACCTGTTGTGGTTAACAAGTATGAGGGGCCTATAACTCGTTGAGCAGCATCAGCTGATTTTCCACTATATACCACCTGAAGGGATTTTTGAAATCTCAATAATTGTGAGAAAGAAATCAAGACCCACGGTAGGCTTGGATTCAAAACCCAATATTTCAACTATGCCTTCCCGTTGTTTGAAGCTTTCATCAGAGATGGGCTTTCCAAATGAATCCAATAACTGTTGTGTAATCCTATTAAGGCAGTTTGTATCATGGGATTGTTGAAGCCAATATACTCCATCACCTTCAGGGCGTTAGCTCCTCATTTTGTCTTAGCAATGATAATATTTAGCCAAATGGACTTGTCATTATTGTAATATTTGCATGATCTTTGTTTATTACTTTTGATTCACTCGTTGTAAGATAATGGGCCTATAGAAATGAGTTTCAAAGTTTGTTGTGATTTTTGTAATGAATCATTTCTTTAAAGTTCGCATTGAATTTTGAATTCAAACTTCCATATTTGAGTCAAACCTTGATTTTTGCCCATGACTTTAAAAATAAATCAAATTTTGAACCTTAACTAAACTTGAATTAAGTCCAAAATCTGATTTAAAGTGGACCAAATTTTGGGTCTTAACTATTCTTGAACAAATTTTGAAATATGGATGAAATTAGATCGAACTCTGAAACATTCTTACACCATGGCCTGATCATGAACAAGCTTTCTCCTGACCCAAAGCTAAATCAGAACCAGCTAAACTTCAATCACCACCCACACACATTTGACTTAATGAATTCAACCTTGCACAACATATTTTTTTTTCTTTTTGAATAATGGTTAGGAACTAAATATACAAAATGAAAACTTATATACATAGGGCAAATTTGGGATATGACAGATGCCCCTATCTAATTGACTTAGACCGAGTAAGATGAAATGCTGCAGCGTTCATTCTTTCGAGGTAGAAGACAATTAGATACAAAGAAGACCCTGAATTTGTCCGAAAAGGAAAGGAAATCTTGGGAAAATGATGGATGAGGTGCCTCTGAGTAGACTGTAAATAACTGGCAAAAGGTCAACTATCACCAAAAGGATGATGAGACGAAACACACGAGGCTACTATCACTAAAAGGATGATAGAGCAGACACACACAAACAAAATCGCACAATCTATCACCAATTCAAGTAACAGACCCCTCACCAAAAGGATGACGGAGCGAAACCAACACAAACAAACCTAACACCAAAAGGATGTAAGGAGTCCATTACCAAAAGGATAATGGAAAATACGCTAGTCATGATACCGAAAGGATGCCAGACCCGTCACCAAAAGGATGATGGAGCGGAAGAAAATCAATCCTAACACCAAAAGGATGTAAGGGGATAAGCTTCTCTGAAGAGATTGCTACTTATCACTGAAGAAAGATAAGCTTCTCTGAAGAGATTGCCACTTATCACTGAAGAAAGATAAGCTTCTCTGAAGGGATTGCCACTTATCACTGAAGAAAGATAAGCTTCTCTGAAGAGATTGCCACTTATCACTGAAGATGGATAAGCTTCTCTGAAGAGATTGCCACTTATCACTGAAGATGGATAAGCTTCTCTGAAGAGATTGCCACTTATCGCTGAAGACGGATAAGCTTCTCCCAAGAGATTGCCACTTATCACTGAAGACGGATAAGCTTCTCTGAAGAGATTGCCACTTATCGCTGAAGATGGATAAGCTTCTCTGAAGAGATTGCCACTTATCGCTGAAGATGGATAAGCTTCTATGAAGAGATTGCCACTTATCGCTGAAGATGGATAAGCTTCTCTGAAGAGATTGCCACTTATCGCTGAAGATGGATAAGCTTCTCTGAAGAGATTGCCACTTATCGCTGAAGATGGATAAGCTTCTCTGAAGAGATTGCCACTTATCGCTGAAGATGGATAAGCTTCTCCCAAGAGATTGCCACTTATCGCTGAAGATGGATAAGCTTCTCTGAAGAGATTGCCACTTATCGCTGAAGATGGATAAGCTTCTCTGAAGAGATTGCCACTTATCGCTGAAGACGGATAAGCTTCTCCCAAGAGATTGCCACTTATCGCTGAAGACGGATAAGCTTCTCCCAAGAGATTGCCACTTATCGCTGAAGATGGATAAGCTTCTCCCAAGAGATTGCCACTTATCGCTGAAGATGGATAAGCTTCTCTGAAGAGATTGCCACTTATCACTAAAGATGGATAAGCTTCTCTAAAGAGATTGCCACTTATCGCTGAAGATGGATAAGCTTCTCCCAAGAGATTGCCACTTATCGTTGAAGTCTGCTGGAGATAACTCACTGGGGAACGCCCATGATTTATTGAAGATGCCCCTGTCTGGGCTAAATTGATTTGAAGATCTTGATTAATCACGAGGTTGAAATACATCATGTGATACACCCATGGTCTTGAAAAGGTGCCCTTGACTGGGCTGGATTTTGCTTTTGATTTTCTTGAATTTCGTGGGATGACCCACGGCCTTTGCAGATAATGCCCCTGACTGGGCTGCTGATTGCGTTGAAGCTCTTGGATTTGCCCAACAAATATTGCACAGCTTTGTGGGGAACGCCCACGGTCTTGAATGAAATGCCCCTGACTGGGCTGATAGTTGCTTTGAAGCTCTTGAGTTTGCGCAACAAAAGTTGCACAACTTCGTGGGGAACACCCGCAATCTTGCTGAGAATGCCCCTGACTGGGCTGATGATGATCCTGGGAATCTTCAAGATTGATCCTGGATCTGAACTCGCATACGCGGATGCTT
This sequence comes from Lathyrus sativus, assembly GCA_963859935.3. Classification (NCBI taxonomy): domain Eukaryota; kingdom Viridiplantae; phylum Streptophyta; class Magnoliopsida; order Fabales; family Fabaceae; genus Lathyrus; species Lathyrus sativus. Next base: position 542,600,776 of record OZ012737.1, read on the forward strand.
AATGATAATGATGTTCCATAAATGGAAATGCAAATGCAAATGCTAGAGCGCGAAGATGCAAGGGCTGGAGAAACATGATACGATATTGGATATGCGTATGATGCAAAATGCTTATAAAGCCGAATGCAATGCGTATGATGCATATGATCGCAGATGGTAATGGAAATGCAGGTTAGGCTTTTGTGGTTGCCAATGCAGATTGGACTTTGGGTTGGAAGTACCAGATGAGGGCTGGTATTCGGAGGGTAGACCAGATGGGACTGGTTGGCGAAAAGGTTAAGCTGTTAAAGGAGAGCTAATTTTGTGGTTTGCCAGATGGGAGCTGGACCTTGGAATAAGATTTACCAGGCGAGAACTGGTTAAACGGTAGGCTAAGGGAAGGGTGACCAGATGAGAGCTGGTTTAAAAGCTGACACATACCAAGCAGGAATTGGTATTCAGCGAAGGGTTGACCAGATGGGACTGGTATTCAGGCTTGCCAGACGAGAACTGGACTTTGGAGGTTTTGAAGGTTACAAGGTTTTGACGGGTTTAGGCTGTGGGATGAGGGATCCAATGACAGCAAGGCCTTTTCGGAAGGTTAAGGTTATTTGGGTGAGGTGATGGTATGATTCCCCAACACTCGTTTTGAACTCAACAATTGTTGATGAAGATGAACTTGCTTGAGTAACTTGCCAATGAGACGACCTCGAGATGACTTGCCCCAGAGTTTGTACCACGAAAAGATTTATCGTTGTTTAACCAATTCTTGGTGGTTGGCTTCAATATACTCTTTGGAGTAGCTTGCTCTTGAAAGAGCGTTGAAGCGACTTAACTTATCCTGATTGAACATTGAAGGGATCTGTCCTCAAGTCAAAGAAACTTTGGGTGGCCTGCCCCTGATTGATGTGATTCACCTATGATCAACCGCTTCTTAAATGATTTTCCCCATAATCGACCGATGCTTGGGGATTTGCCTCTGACTGATCCAGACTGCTGAATGATCCAGTCCTGCTTGATTGCTTCGTGTTGGAATTTCCTCTATGCCAACTACAAACTTGCAATTAAAAACTTGTTTTTTCACGAATGGTAATCTTAATGCAAAGTTCATGCAAGTTTTTGAAAGAATTGTCTTTATTACGTGTCGTGATAGTGACACGAATGGACCATTAGTCCAAACGTTGTGCTAACTTGATTGGTGTAAAAATATAGCAAAGATATTGACACCAATGCTGATGATTAGCAAATAAGTGGGAGTCAGGTTACGCAACCTTGCGATAGTATGCTTTCAGAATAAACCTCGACTCAATTAGGTCTTTCGAGGGTTGTAACGTGGTCTGGCTCACGGCTATAAAACAAAGGATATTAGGCTCAAAGTATTAATTTGTACCCACCCCTTCTTCTTGATGATCTCCAGTCCTACGTTCAATTAATTCTGCACCTATTTGTCTTGACGGTGTGAGCTTGATTGTTCAAGGTTTGCTCGAGATGACAGTCACCTTATTTTGATTTTGATGGAAGTCAGTGACCCCTTGGTTTGGGTGACCACTGAGTCTTATTTTGTTTTTGTTGAAGGCTTGAGGACCTCTTTTGCTTTTGTTTTTGATCCCTAACTTTTGCATGGACTGATTCTGCTTGTCAGATCCACCGGGATTGCCTTGATTTTTGCCTAAGTCCCCTTTGAGGTGCTTGACTTAGCAGGCTTTTGATTTTTTTTTTTTATTTTGTTGGCGAATTGTGACTGCCATGTCGTGGGTCATTGATGAACAACCGTCTTCTGGATTTTGCTTTATGCATAGTGGACTAACTGAACAACTACCCTGCCCCAGGTTGAGTGTAAGGATTTGAATATCCGAAGGAAACTCCTACTTCTAGGCTCGAAGTGGTTGACTAGGGATTAACTCCTTATATCTCCGGTGTTTAGGGGATTTGAAACAATGCTTGTACATCATTGACGAGATTATGTCTGAAAGCATACAGTTTGCTATTATGGGTATTTCGTTTTCGTCATCCTCCCTCCAATATTTGCTAAACACAACAGTGATGAAGTGTAGTGGATAAAAGTGTATGTGTCTGTGATAAGTGGAAATAATGAGTGAATACGACGTGACTGATTCGGAAAATGCATAATAACTCCATTAATATTACCATTCAAAACAACAATGTTTAAACACAAGTAGCAATTAACAGGAAATAAACTACAAGATGCAAATGATAAAAGCGTTCAAGGACTGCCAATGTTGAGGACGTCTGCCTGTCTAGACCACTGGTCTTCTGGAAATGACCCTTGAAATCTCTGAGCTTAGACAGCTGAAGGGTTGACATGGACAACCAAACTTCCCTCTGGAAAAGAGATGTACCCCTTGTCAATCAATTGATGCACTTTGGCTTGGAAGGCTTTGCATTCTTCAGTCGAGTGCCCCATGGATCCACCATGATATCCACACTGAGCTTTGGGATTGTACCCCGAAGGATAAGGTTCTGGCACAGGCTTAAGAGTCTTAGGCTCCACCAATGAGTTTTGGATCAGATGTGGGAGAAGCTGACTCTGTGACATAGGGACTGGATGAAGAGGAACAGTCCTTCTTTCCAAGTTGTTGCGAGGTCTTCTCTTGTTTTGGCGCCGACAGTTCTGTCGCTGAGGAACATAAGGTTGTTGGCACTGACTAGGGCATTCCTCATGTGCAGGCCCTTTCATCCTCAGATTTGGCCCAGGAGTAGGCAATAGCTGTGGGCATGGAGATTCTGAAATCAAAGATTGTAAGATACGCTCATGACCTGATGCAGCTCCAGGGAAAAAAGCAGGGATATCCACTTCTTTTACAGCAACTGGAATAAGCCCACCTGGCACTTTCATACCGCTTGGCGTGAACTCGAATGCTTTTGAATCGATTAAGTCTTGGACTTGGTATTTAAAAGCTTTGCATTCTTCCACATTATGGCCCGGTGCCCCAGAATGAAAATCACAATGGGCACTTGCATCATAGCCTTGTGGTGGCTTACCAACAAGCGGAGCTAGAGTCCGGAGTTCAACCAATCGAAGTTGAAGCAAAATCTGCAACAACTGAGTATAAGTCATAGGGATCTGGTCGAAGCTTCTATCGGGCTGCTTCAGCCTCTGCGCATACCTCCTAACCTTAGGATTGTCTTGGGAAATAAGAGGTAGCTGCCGACGGGGAAATCTTGGAATCTTAGGTTGTGTAAAAGATCTACGAGGCACATCGCGCTCTCGAAGATATTCCATAGGTACGGGTTGAATGATCACTTCTGCTGCGACCTCAGGCCTGAGATTTCCATCCTTTCTTAGCACACTTTCCATGACTTCCATAATCTCGCCCATCTGGGTCTTCAGTTGATGAACTTCTTCCTTGAGCATTTTCTGATCCTGACGCAAAGCTTGCGTATCCAACATGAATTGTCCCATCTGGCTTCGGACTTCCCTTAACTCTGCTTTAACCTGCTCCATAGCCCACTTCTGCTCCATAATTACCTCGACTTGCATTGTCTGACTTGGTCTTTCCAGGTGTCTACGTTCCCCTTGCTTCAAACTCTTTACAGCTCTTCACAAGTTCAACGGGAGTGTCGGGAAATCAACTGCGGGTTATGAATAGAGGATGGGTAAGGCCTTGGTATCTGGATAGAGAAAATGCAAAATGATGCAAAAATGCTTATGCAAATGCAATGCAATGAGTGCATACAAGAACAGATCCACATCAAGGATCAAGGTCACAGATCCTGCAAGATGATAACAAAAGGTATCTCTCACCTCGGGTGGGAAATCTACTGGTTTATAAGAGGGTATTCCAAAGGCTTTTCAAACAAAGTCCCATGCACTAACCCTTAAAAGTTTCCCATCAGAACGACTACTCGTAAGACGGTATTTCCTTTAAAGGATGAACACAGAGTTATGTTTTAGGAACCTTCGGAATAAGGTTCTACAAAAGGTCCTCAGAGTCACAGACTCCCAAGTTGGAAATAAAGACGCCATTACGACTACACGTAAGACATAATCATCCCAAAGGGGTCTCGTCTGAGCGGTAGAATTCGATCCAACTCAACGAGTCCTAAGTCTTGCAAATTAGAAAGAATCCACCTCCTAACTTAATGTATACTCGAAAGCTCGGGTAGAAAGCTTTTATCCTCACAAACCAACCAATAAACCCAACAGGTTAGTGAACACAACATAAAAAAACAGATAAAAGCAAACACAATCACACACGCGACAAACAAATTAGGCTTGGCTCGCTAGGAGTCCCCAGCAGAGTCGCCAGCTGTCGCTACTCGAAAAATGCATCGTGCAACGACGGGGAGGCGAAAAAGATAGACAGAAGAGTCGCCATCGAACTTTATTTATCCCATGAGGGGAAAGGAAAATATCGAGAAAACCTTTAAGAAAGAAATGGATAAGATGGTCTCGCGACCAAGAACGGGTTCGGAAGCCGGTTATGCCAGGGGAAGGTATTAGCACCCCTCGCATCCATCGTACTCGATGGGAACCTTTTGTTTGTCGATGTGTGAATTTATTTGCTTAAACATTATGCTATAAGAAGTGTTCCACAGGGTAAAAGAAGGGTTAGAAACAGGAAAGAGAGGTAACAGAGGGAGAAAAGAGAAAGAACAGACTCGGTAGGACTTCGCGGTCCTAGGCCTACGTATTCTCAAAAGATATGAGAAAGTCAGAGTCGACGTAGTTCGGGGAACTACAGATATAGGGGGGAATGTGCTCGGCAAGGATTGTGGCCCTTGTGCCTACGTATCTTTACTTGAAAAAGTAAAGAATCAGAGCAGCCGTAGTTCGGCCTACGGTTGATGGGTGAGTTTTGGTAGACGATGCTATCGTGCGCATTCTAGCAGTTTAGGTGTTTTGCTGCTTGCTCGTTTGGAGACTTATGCGTACCTGTTTGCGGTAGAACGGACGTAACATATCCTGTTTGAAAGGTTGGTTTTCGCCATGCGAGGCGAGGTATCATGTTTGATTGGTTGAGATTGTTTTTGGGGAAAGATAGGTCCTCGGATAGTAACCCCTACAGGTAGTACCCGATTCTTTATCTCAAAGTTTTTGTTATAAAAGGTGTGGCGAACGAGGCGTCTTTGTATTGAAAGACGAGCGTCGAAACCACCCTCACTACAGTGGGCATCCCTATGCTCGGAGAAGAAGAAGTCTACACCCAATCCTCTCTCTTTAATTCAATGCAAAGAGAACTTCATTCTCTTATTAAAGGTGTTTTTGGCTTTGAATGGTAAGTGCTTTTTGCGACAGAGAACCCTACGGTAAACGTCAGCACTCGGGATAGGAGAAGGCCTACGCCTAACCACTCCACGGCCATTCAAGTTTTTGTATGAAAAGGAATTTGAAAATGCACTCGGTACGTGACCGAGGTTTTAGGTGTGAAAATTGTGGAAGGAAGTTGTGAAAGCGAGATGGTGGATAAAAGCGCGTCTTCGTATCGAAAGACGAGTGTCGAGACCACCCTCACTACAGTGGGCATCCCAACACTCGGAGAGGAAGAAAGTCTACACTTAATCCCCTCTTTTAATTCGATACAAAGAGAAATCAAATTATTATAGTTTGAAAAAGGACTCGGTACGAGACCGAGGTTTTAGGAAGGAAGGTTTGAAAAGTCACTCGGTGCGGGACCGAGGTTTTAGGAGGAAAAGGGGTGGAAAAGTCTTCGTATTGAAAGACGAGTGTCTAAACCACCCACACTACAGTGAGCATCTCGACACTCGGAGAGGAAGAAAGTCTACACTTAATCCCCTCGTTTAATTCAATACAAAGAATATGATTTAAAAGATGGTTTGACAATGTTTTTGAATCGAGTCGGGACAGGTGACGAAGAGAGAAAATAGGTGGTCTCAGATCCAACATTACTCATCAATAATTTGACTGGTAATGAATTACGGAGGTCTCGTCATCGACCCAAAACAGATGAAGATGGGACAAAACGCCCAATAACAAATGAGAAATACAACTCAACTTTAAAAATAAAGTATTCTGAACTCTAACATTATAAACTTAAAAAAAGAAAATAATATATAGATTCTAAAAATAGTATACATAAAAACTCTAATATTAAAAACTCAAATATAAAGAAATAATAGAAACTATCTAAAGATCTATAATATATAAAATATAAATAATAATAATAAACTTCTTAAATAAAAAAGAAAAAAACGGATGGGCTTAGGGGGGAGATGGAGCCCGAATCCACAACCATAAAAATAAAATAAATAAAATATAAAATAGAGAATAAAGAAAAAATAAATATATAAAAAAAAAATAATTAAAAAAAACGAGACCCATACGGTCTCCTTGTTCACTCTCGTTCTCACTGTTTCTCTGTTTCTCTCCAAAAAGCTCAACCCTCGTTGTATCTCAATCTCACGCTTTCTCTCTATCCCAGTTTCGATTTTCTTGATTTCATCTCTGTTCTGATTTAGGTTTTTGTGTTTGAGGTTTTGATTCGAAGATGAGTGGTGAGTTGAACGGTGGTATGTGAATCTGAGTTTGGAGTTTGAGCGATGGTGATAGGTTTACGAAAGGGGGTTTGATAGAGTTTGATGGATGGTTGAGTGTTAATGGTGGAGTTGGGGTTTCACGGCGGTGTTTGGGGATTTTCCGGCAAGGATTTCATTAACGGAGGAAGAGTTCGAAATTGTGAGAAAGTGAAGGATGGGTTTCCGAAATGAGTTGAGAGCTTATCGAAAGTTGAGATGAAACTTTTGCGGTGGGTGCACTGAAGGTGATGGAAAATGAATGGAAGGGATGTTTGTGAGTGGCTTGTGGTTCGCGGAAGAAAACCCACAGGCGGGTTGACGGAGGTGTTTGGTTGAGGATCTTGTAGTGAGCTTTGCTCAGAAATGATGATTTGATGATGATAGTTCAGATGAGATTCTGATGGAGAAAGGGGGCGGCTGACCTAGGGTTGATGTTCTGGAGGTGGTTTGAAGGCAGGTTCCGGATAATGGAGGTTGCGTTGGGAAAGAAGGCGAGTGAAATTGGTCAAGAAGTTCTGTGAAGAATCAAGTTGTTTGTATATGAAGAGCAGAGGGAGTGTGAGGTTGTTTTTTTCTATTCAGGGTGAGGCAATGGCGACGTATTTCTGGGTTTGGTTTCAGAAAGAGCTTCAAGGACGAAGTGGTTGTATGGATTAAAGAAATGAGGAAAATGAGGAAAGGAGATGGGGTCAAGGCTTGTGACGAAGAAGACGAAGATTAGGTTTTCGGTATGTATTGTTGGAGAAAATAAGTGAAGTTTGATGCGTTTTGATATCCGTTCAACTCGAGTTTCTTGTTCGGTTTTCAGGTTCAAACTGGTTCCCAGGGTTTGTGAAATTATTCTAGATTTTTTGCTTCTGTTTCAATCGATGAGTATTGGTTGTTTATCTGAGATGAGTCATGTTGTTTCATGTTATTTCAGGGTGGAGATGTGAAGAGAATTTGAAGGGTTGTTAGTTGGAAGGATTTGTGGTTAAAATGAGTTATGGATATTAAAGTTTGAAGGAGATTCTTGGTTCCATTATTGAGCAAGAGAAGATTGAAAGAGTGAGGGTCTGCAAATGTGTTTGAAGGTCGTTTTGAAGAAAATGAATATTGTAAGTGTTTCAGAATGATTTTGAGATGTTTTTTTTTTGGTTTTAAGGTCTGGTATGGAGGTTTGAAGGTGGCTGTTCAGTGGGTTTTACATCAAAAGATGTGGTTGTGTTGTGAAGAAAAGTCAAGAAGATATGTAGGTATCATGAGGGTAGTCACTGAGTTGTATGAGTTATCTTTTTGCTCTTTTACACTCCTCCTTTTAAAATTCACAGCTTGCTCATTCAGTATTTTTGTCTTGTTGCTTTGAGTTGTTAAGTCATTTTCAACTGCAGGATGTGGTGTTGTATCACTTTCATGTTGCAGATCCTTGGCTTGGATGAATGTGAGTATTGCATTGGTACAACTCACAAAGGTTATTGTTTGGGGTATGATGTGCATAGTTTTTGTCCTGCTGCCAGTTTATGTCTGGCTTTACTGTTGTGTATATGCTGATTTTTTTGTCTTGGTATGGTTTATGTGCAGGCTGGTATGTAGCAGGTTTTGTTTGGTTGTGGCAGAGCTTTGTCTGGTGTGTGTTTGGTGCAGAGTATTATCTGGTTTGCAGCAGGCTGGTCTGGTGTGATATTGTGCATTTTTACATTTGCTCAATCCACTGTTATTCACCTTTATTTTCCTTTTACTGCATAACAAAATATGATGGTTGTAACTTTGTTCTGATGCAGGTTTTGCCGCTTCGGGGACGGTACATACGCAACATGAAATGAAGGCTTTGGAGCACACATGGTTATTCCACAGAGAACTTGCATACCCCGGAAAGTATGTGGGGTCATGGAGAGAATACAGTCTTTTTGTGCGAAGATCTTGTGCCGCTGCGGTAATTCACTCCCTCCTCTTCTGCAGGTGACTCAAGGTGTGAGTAATAGGTTGCGTCATGGTATGCACAGAGTGTTGGCTAGTACGGCTTCGGTATTGTTTTGCTCGCATTTTTCATTTCTTGCCTTCAGTAAGCTTGTCCCCTAGATTATTTCTCACCGACTTAAAATCAACTATTACAATTGCTTTTACTGAACTTTGTACGGATTTGAACTTGTCGATGTCTGAAATATAACGTACACATGAACCGTGAATTGCAGGTTTTGCTCGTGCTTTTGCGACCGTTCAAATAAAGTGGAACCAACGACTTCATGAAGGGCGGTGATTGCCTCGACATTCTGAGCCCTTTCCTGGATTTAATGTCCTCTTGATGCTCCTGCATTTGTGCTAGGATTTGCCACCGTATCCCTCCAAATGTGTTGGCTGCATTGTTTTGCAGGTCGTGAGCAGGACAAGTTTGTGAAACGTGGCTTTGCCGTGAATTCTGCAGCTGGTGCATGGTGTAGCAGTCAATATGAAGATGGTGTAGTAGCTGTCCTTATTTGTGGCTTGGCAGCAGGGATGTTGTACGAGTTTCGTAGCAGGTGTGTGGGCTGGCAGGTTTTTTTTGTCTGTTGGAGGGTTTTTTGGCTAGTTGTGCAAAGCTTGTCTGGTGTGGTAGAGCAGGTACATTCGTACTGTTGCCTAGTATCATGTGAGGTTTGGATGCGAGTTTTATGAAATCGTTTTGTTTTTTCGTGTGTGCAGATTTCGTACGAGGACCTGTTGTGGTTAACAAGTATGAGGGGCCTATAACTCGTTGAGCAGCATCAGCTGATTTTCCACTATATACCACCTGAAGGGATTTTTGAAATCTCAATAATTGTGAGAAAGAAATCAAGACCCACGGTAGGCTTGGATTCAAAACCCAATATTTCAACTATGTCTTCCCGTTGTTTGAAGCTTTCATCAGAGATGGGCTTTCCAAATGAATCCAATAACTGTTGTGTAATCCTATTAAGGCAGTTTGTATCATGGGATTGTTGAAGCCAATATACTCCATCACCTTCAGGGCGTTAGCTCCTCATTTTGTCTTAGCAATGATAATATTTAGCCAAATGGACTTGTCATTATTGTAATATTTGCATGATCTTTGTTTATTACTTTTGATTCACTCGTTGTAAGATAATGGGCCTATAGAAATGAGTTTCAAAGTTTGTTGTGATTTTTGTAATGAATCATTTCTTTAAAGTTCGCATTGAATTTTGAATTCAAACTTCCATATTTGAGTCAAACCTTGATTTTTGCCCATGACTTTAAAAATAAATCAAATTTTGAACCTTAACTAAACTTGAATTAAGTCCAGAATCTGATTGAAAGTGGACCAAATTTTGGGTCTTAACTATTCTTGAACAAATTTTGAAATATGGATGAAATTAGACCGAACTCTGAAACATTCTTACACCATGGCCTGATCATGAACAAGCTTTCTCCTGACCCAAAGCTAAATCAGAACCAGCTAAACTTCAATCACCACCCACACACATTTGACTTAATGAATTCAACCTTGCACAACATATTTTTTTTTTCTTTTTGAATAATGGTTAGGAACTAAATATACAAAATGAAAACTTATATACATAGGGCAAATTTGGGATATGACAGTAGCACCGACTGATTTTTTTAATTGGGATCTATTCAACCCCCCTTCTAGATCTGTGCCATCGTCTAACACTTTGCAATGTAGAGGCATTGATATGATTGGGAAAATTGAGCCAACTACTTCTGATGGACATCGCTTTATCTTGGTAGCAATTGATTATTTCACCAAGTGGGTAGAAGCAGCTTCCTTTGCCAATATCACCAGGCAAGTGGTTGCTGTTTTATAAAGAAGAACATCATTTGCCGTTATGAATACTAGAATGAATTATTACTCACAATGGTTCTAATTTGAATAATAAGATGATGAAGGAGCTGTGCCCAAACTTCAAAATTGAACACCACAATTCCTCTCCGTACCGTCCGAAGATGAATGGCGCTGTCGAGGCAGCAAATAAAAACATCAAGAAGATCGTACAAAATATGGTGGTAACTTATAAAGATTGGCATGAGATGTTTCCCTTTGCTTTATATGGTTATCATATTTCGATACGTACTTCGACTGGGGCAACACATTTCTTACTAGTATATGGTACGGAAGTCTTCCTACCATTAGAAGTTGAGATTCCTTCTTTAAGAGTATTGTTTGATGTGAAGCTTGATGAGGCAGAATGGATACAAGCCAGGTTGAATCAACTAAGTCTGATCGATGAGAAGAGATTGGCAGCCATCGCCCACAGCCGTTTGTATCAAAGCAGAATAAAGAAGGCTATTGATCAGAAAATGCGCCCTCGGTACTTCCAGATAGGTGATTTGGTTTTGAAAAGGATCCTTCCTCCACAAACAGATCACATGGGTAAATGGACTCCAAACTAAATGAATTTAAGAACAACCTCTATGGACGGGTTCTTTGGCCTAAAGGTTCTTTACCTCTCACAGTTGCAGCACTTCATTTGAAACTATTATATTAGGTTTGATATCAGAAATTGGGGAGTTTTTCACTTGGGAAAAGGGTACTATGATTTCACCTTTTCAGATGTGGAAGACATGAGAAGAATTAAAGTTAAGGGTTCAATTAGCTTAAGCCCAGGTTCGTTGAAGTTATTTTCTTGGTCGAAAGATTTAAACCCTTTTTCACAATGTCATACCTATGCTCCGGTTTGGGTCAGATTTTTCAATTTATTTCAGAAATATTGGAGGCCTCATATCCTATTTTCCATAGCCAGCTGTGTTGGAATGATCATTTGTATTGATATTACATCTTTTAAATCTAGAGTTGACATAACTTTCAAATAATTCTTTAGTGTATTGATAAATATGGATCTTACTCATCCTATCAATTACAACGTTCTTGTCAAAAGGGAATGGTTTGCTTTTTTCTCTGATATTGAATATGAAAACTTACCTGATTTCTGCACCCACTATAAAAAAACTTGACATGATGTGCAAAACTGCAAGCTCTTGAAGAAACCCGCAATCTAACAGATACCAAAAACTAAAGTGGCAAATGTGACACAACCTTCATCTAAATCGTAGGAAGAACTAATGAGGCCCATCATCGATGTCGTTGATCACAATCCTAATAACCATGAAATGAGAGAGAATGGTCCGACTTTGATGGCTAGCTTAGAGGCTGACCCGAATAATCTATCTTTAGAGCAGACCTTGGTTCCTTAAAACCTCCTAAACTTTGTCTCACAATCAATTATGGAGTCGGAGTCCTAACTATCTACCTTTGTGGATGCCACTCAGTAGAAACTGAGAATGAAGTACCTATTGCGGATGCGGTTTTCCTTAATGATTTTTGGGCTGCTCTGGAGGCAATTGGTGAGGAACCAAATCAAAATGAGGGTATATTTTCCTCAGCCCTAACCAAGCTAAAAAATAAACAGTTGGCGAGACAAAAGCAACATTACACTGCCAGGTTCTAAGAAAGACTAAAAAATCTTGCATCATGAAGTGCTTTTATTGGAACATTAGAGGAGTGGCTAATTCTCCTTTTAGATTATCCCTAAAGATATTCATAAAGTTACACCATCCAGATTTCATTTTTCTAGCAGAGGCCAAAATGGATTTTTCTAAGCTTCATAACAATTGGTTTCGTCGTTTAGGTTACAAGTTGTTTGTGTTTAATAATAAGGATCAACCGTCTTTGTGGTGTTTATGCATCATATATTTCTCCCCAACCATCATCTCTTCTTCAAATCAATTTGTCGGATTATCTTTTATTTTGGATAACTGTTTGTTGGCTTGTGCTGCAATGTATGCCTCCACCAATCTTGTTAAAAGGAGATACCTTTGGAAAGATCTTAGCCAAATTCATTATCTACATTCTATAGTGTGGTCCTTTGTTGAGGACTTCAATGCTATTATTGGTGCTCATGAGCACCAGGGTAGGAACTTGTCAGCTCATAATCTTATGTCTAAATTCAAGAACTAGTCTGATGCAAATAAACTCATTTACATTCCCACTTCTGGTGCCACTTTCACATGGTCCAACAAGCGTGACAATCCATACTCCATTGTAAGATGGCTTGATAGGTGTATTGGGAATATTTTGTGGTTCGATGTCTGTAATCAAATTTTTGTCTCTACTCTCAACAGAACTAAATCTGATCACTTTCTAATGTTATTCAAATTTCATGTTAGCCCTACTTGTGTTGTATCTCAGTTCAAGTTTCTCAAAACTTTGTCGTTTCATAAGGATTGCAAGAAGTTGATAGAATCGGTTTGGGCGAAGGAATTTATTTGTTGCCATAAGTTTTTTCTAACTAAGAAGTTGTAGCTACTGAAAAAATAGCTTAAAGAGTGAAATAAAAGTACTTTTTGAAATTTTTCTTCTAATGTCAAAAGTGCAAAAAATCATCTTGGAAAAATTCAATGTTAAATTCAGAATGAAGGTTCTAATGACAATCTTAAGCAGTAAGAAATCAATGCGCAAAACTCCCTTTTGATAGCTTTGGACATGGAGGGGATCTTTTGGAGGAAAGAAACTCAGGACCAAATGGCATTTGGAAGGTGATTGCAATTGAAATTCTGGCAAGCACGCGATGGATGTTATCTCGGATGTTATAACATCCATTGTAACACAGACTGTTGGAGTAATTAAAATGTTGTAAAGAGAAAGCAGTAAATAACACGGTAATTATTTACCTAGTTCAGTGTCAACAACACTTACATCTGGGGGCTACCAAGCCAGGGAGCAAATTCACTATCAGCAGAATAAATTTAGAGTTAAACCTCTAGTAGTTTACACTCTTCGCTTAAAACCTACCCAATGACACTTCAGCCTAGAACACACTAGACCTGAGTATACCCACTCACTCCCCCTCAATCACACCACAGTGATATCAATACACATTTACTAATGATTGTTGAAGTTATACTTCAACCACACCTTGATCGTGCTTCACAGCTTTGATCAAGAACACACCACTCTTGCTTAACAGCTTTGAGTGTTACATCAGCTTAGAAACTACCTAACCAATGAAATTCTACAGCAGACAATTGCTTGGTGAGCAAGTATTCCTAAGCCACAATACAAATGTGAAGAATAATCTTCTTCACTCACAAGGACTCTCTATACGCACTCTCTAATCTTCTGTCAAGAGCTGCTCTTCTAGGATTGCTCCTTCTGTTATTTATAGCAGCAGTCAGTCCTTGGGCCTTGGTGCAGAAATTAGGTTTACCCAAAACCTCTCTACAAAATGTTGCACTTACACTTTGGTCAGGTACATTTAATTTCGCCAGGGCTTCTAAAATGTTTCCTGAATTCCAGCTTGAGCTTCTATAAAGTTTCCTGAATTCTAGCCTGAGCTTCCTCATTCTAAATACCAGAAAAACAAACTCTGCACGCCTGATGTCGTACGATCAGTGTCATGACATTCAGTATGACATCCAACTCAACTTACTACTTACCCTGCATATTGTGTGTCACATCATCAGTTATGACATCCATACACACTCTAATGTTTTGCCACAAAATGCAGCCAATCAGAAGCACTTACAAACTCCCCCTTTGGCAAATTTTTGGCTAAAACATCCTGTTAACAGAGTTTACAAGCAGCAGAAGTCTAACATATAACCTTTTATGCAGGTAAGCTACTAACACCCTAGTAGAGTTGTTTATATTCACACAGTTAGCTCTTAGCTTCTCAGGATCAACCTGTCACACAATCATTCATCTGTTAGTCACCACTACAGATGTCACACTATATTGAGTAACATTTTGGGTTACTCCCCCTCAACTGATGCATTTTATGCATATCCTCTCAGCTGAGCACACAACCTACAAACAGTCCTGCAGTCACGCATAAAACATCCAACCTGTTCTGGATGTCCAGACATTCAGGATAACTTCCTGAAGTACACTATTTCCACAGCATAACACTCTTACCTGTTAGCCTAGACTACATATGTCTCACCTTTCTTTAGACTATCCTGTGCTACTCCCCCTGAAGAGATGCACAACACTCAGAATCTGCTAACATAATGCAGATACACACACAACTCTTAAACACCTTCTAGGATCACACAAGTTAGCAGCTACAACAAACATACCCATAGTAGTTCTAACATTCCTACTCCTACTAGGAAGTCATACAACCGCAACTATGTTTACTGCATAACACACACAACTCCTAAACACCTTCTAGGATCACACAAGTTAGAAACTACAGCAAACATAACATAGTAGTTCTAACATTCCTACTCCTACTAGGAAGTCATACAACCGCAACCATGTTTACTGCATAACCTCCATATTAGTAACACACCTGCATACCACACAAACACTCCTAATACTATTAGGATCACACAGCAAGATCAGCATCCTGCATATATCAACACAGTTATAGCATCAGCTCAAGCAGCAACTCTTCAAACTCAGTAACTCAACCAAGTTTTCTACTTGATCTCTTACACCTGCTCAACACTGCCAACAACCAAGTCTTCCACCTGTGAGAATCACAATGCTAACACAATTCTAACCTGATGTTACCTAACATCTCTCCCCCCTTTTAGCCACAAATTAAGATCAAGACTAAGCTAGTAGCATAGATAAAAATAAATAACATTACAGTGGTTAGGGAATTACAAAAAATTGCTCATTAAGAGCATCACAAGTGTTGTCACAAAAACAAAAATCTCAGCCAGCAAAGTTCAAAATAGCAGCACATCTTCTTCATCAGCTCAGCAACCAGCTACCTGAGCCCCTCAGCAGCATATCACCACCCTATTCTTCCTCCTCAGATGCAGACTCGGACCTGACCTCCTCAGATTCTTCATTACTCTCTTCTGCTTCATCAGTGGCTTCCTCTGAACTGGCAGCAGCTGCTTCTGAATCATCTTCCTGACCATCATCCTTTCCTGAACCCTCATCATTGTCATTAAATTTAGATTCTTCATCTTGCTCAAGATATCTGATCAGTTTCTCAAGATTCTGCTTCCTTGTTTCCAATTCCTTGCAGGTTTCTTTGAGCATTGCAATTACATCACCTTTTCTGGTCCTGGGACTCCCTTTGGATGTCTCAGCAGATGTCATGATAATGTCTGGAACATGACTTCCTTGAAACAATTTATGATGAAAGGACAGGGAACTTTCTCTTCTACTTGCAGTATCATTCTTCTTGAGAATATTTGGATATTGAGCTAAGATAATTCCACAGATGAGCGAGGGAAATGCTATGGGACCTTTTATGCTATAGCTACCAGCATGCTTCATAGTCTGATCAAATATGTAAGTGTCATAATCAATTTTGGTCTTGGTTCCAATAGCATAGATAAACCTCCCCAGGATAGTAGCCACTGTTGATTTATGATTAGTGGGCATCCAGTTTGCAGCCCCAATCTTTTGTAGCACATCATATTTTACACTTAGTTTGCTGGAAGCTAGCTTCCCTTTTGATGGCCACCTTTTGACTTGGTTTCCAGTAATTACTTGACACACTTTGTTGTCAGAGGTAGTTATCTCAGACTGGTCACCATTTGATCTTCCAAGGTAGTTGTTGATGACAGTGGGGTAGAAGGTGACACCTTTTCCTCTAACATAGACTTTCCCAAACTCAGCAGATTTTCTGTCAACACACTGATCTGATAGATTTACTATGAATTCTTTGACCAGTGTTTCATAGCATTGGGAGAACTGAGTCACAGTCTTCACCAAACCAGCATCACAGATAAGAGCCATTATCTCCTTGTTTTCAAGAGCATTTTCTGCTAGCTCTCTCTCCAAGGCCAGCCTCTTTTGGTATACATACTTCCACCTGTTAACACACGAGGGGTAGTGAAAGGAGATGTTGTCAATGGGCACTTCAGGAACATTTGCCTCCAGTTTACTCATTGAGGGTTTCTTCTTAGGTTGGTTGTCAGCAACATCAGACTCTGTTTCTGATTCTGAGCTAGTTCAGCCTTCCTCTTCTTTGTGGCTACTTTGCTCCAACCTTTGGAGAGTCCAAACTGAGTCTTTTTAGTTCCATCCTTCTTTGAGAGAGTGTTCTGCTCAACAACCTTCTCAACACCCTTCTTCTTTGATGAACTTTGATTAGCAGCATTCTTGTTCAGAGAACTTTGATCAACAACTTGATCAACAACCTTCTTCCCCTTCCTAGTCATAAGCCTTTTGGCTATGCTAGGATTTATCTTTACTATCAGGTCATTGTCAGAGTATTCATCCAGGTCCACCCCCTCAGCATTCTTGTTGCCTTCCATGTTACTCTCCAAGTTATCAGAACCTTCATCCTCGTCCTTATCCTTTGGTGCATTGTCCTTCAATGTTCCAACATTGTGCATGAATCATTTTGATCATTCAAATTTGAGACAGTCCTCTCATTGCTAGGTGGAATGGGTATATTTAGAGCCCTAGCTACCATGTCAGCAATGATGTTGTGGGTTTTCTTGGCTTCCTCCTCATCGACATCAGTCGTTGTAGAAGGAGGAGCTTGTCCTGAAACAAGGTCTCTGAGCCTTCTTGCATGTGGGATTCTTGGGTTTTGTACCAGCATTCCTTCTGGAGTCATCATACGCAGAGGTACTATCTCAAGCACTTCGTTAGGGTTGCTAGTTCCCACCTCAGAATCGTTAGTGAACATTCTTTTAGAGGAGGGTGATTTTGAGTGTTGAGACATTGTGAAGATCTTTGATCGTGTGGAAGGGAATTTCTTTCGTTCGTTGGAAGATGTAGGGGAGATGAACAGTTTGAACATGAACCAAATAGTGTAAGAATTTTGTGTATAGAGACTCAAGTGGTGATATGGAAAATAAGGAGGGAACTTAATATTTTGACCAATCAATAAATGATTGAATTCTAAAATAGAATTCCCTCTTCCCATTAATTGCTATAATTCTTCATTGATAGATGACCTCAACTTCCTTTCAAATTGAGTATCATTGAGGCCTCTTGTACCCTTGTGATCACTGTATGCTCCTGAGTCTCTTAGTTCCTCACATTCTTTCCCAAAGTGGTGCCAGTCAGAATTTTTCACAGTTTTCTCTGGCTGACTAGGATAGCAGTTCATGTTACTGAGATTGTCACAAAATGGTGTTATGACATTCTGAGTGACATTGCTCCCTGTATGTTAAGTAGCTTCCATGGACTCCATCAGGTTCCAGTATAACATATCTAGATTTCCCTGATGACCATTCTTTGGGTGTCCCTTCTTGGCTTGCTGCTCACACGACATTTACTACATCCTGTCCTACTATCTGAAGTAGACTTTGAAGTTCCTCTTGCTACTGTTTTGTACATGGTCCTTTCTATTTTTAGCAGATGTTTTCTTTTATTCAGCCACAGTTGATCCTTCTTCTCTTTTTGGACCAAGTCATTGAGGTTGCTACTGGGCTCCCATAGGTAACAGTTGTTCTTGGCTCTAGACCCCCTCATGACTTCCATATCATCTTCATTGATGACCACACACTTACCCTTGGTAAATTGGACCTTTAAGCCTTTATCACAAAGCTGACTGATGCTTATTAGATTTACAGTTAATCCTTTGACCAGCAAGACATTCCTTAATTCTAGAGATTTTGGACTGTCAAGTTGTCCAGCCCCTGCGATTTCTTCTCTAGCTCCATCACCAAAAGTTACATGACCAGAGGAATGAGTTTTGAGGTTTATCAAGAGATCCTCAATTCCAATCATATGTCTAGAGCAACCACTGTCAAAATACCAGTCATCTTTGGTAGCCACCCCAGGACAGGTGTGGGCTACTAAAGCCATAGTCTTGCTAACCCATTGTCTTTGCTTGTTAGGAACCTTCTTCTTATGTTTGACATGAGCACGCTGTTTGGATCTTCCTTGATGAGGGTGACTAGGAAATCCATGTAGTCAAAAGCACACAGATTTAATATGCCCAAGTTTTCCACAGTGGTAACACCTATACCCTTGGAATTTGCTCTTGACTTGATTCCAGTTTCTGTTTCTCTGATGTTGTGACATTGGTCGTGACATCCCCTTTGACTTCTGGGTTTCAGGTTTTGGCCTCTTGAGATTCAAGATAGGTTTCTGTTTACTAACAAATCCCAGTCCAAACCTATTTCCTAATGTTTGACCACTCTGTAGGATCTCTTCTAGAGTGTCAGTCCCAGGGTTTAGCATCCTTATGGATTTTGCCATTTGCTCCATTTTGGATTCCAACAAACTTGCCTCACTTTTGAGTGAGTCTATTATTGCAGATGCTCTATCTTCTCAGCCTCTAATTCCCTTATGCACTTCTTCTGTTGCTCTCCTTGTTGATACAATTCAGTACTTCTGAGGCATAGCTTCTTATATGACTCTGCAAGTTCACCATAAGTTAGCTCTTCTTCACTTGAATCACTATCAGAAATACATACACTGTTCAGAATAGTGACATGTTTAGCACATTCTTCTTCTGATTCACTGTCAGAATCTCCATCAGACCAAGAGACAGTTAGGCCTTTTCCCTTCTTTTTGAGGTAGGTGGGACATTCCTTTCTAATGTGCTCATATCCTTCACATTCATGGCATCATACTCCTTTGCTTTGGTTATAATTCTCCTCAGAGTTACTCCTTCTGCTGCTGTCAGAATAGTTGTTCTTGGCATAGGGATTTGACTTATGATTTATTCTTTTGATAAGTTTATTGAATTGTTTTCCAAGCAAGGCAATTTCTTCTGACAAGTTCTCCTCATTTTCACCCTCTTCTACTTCTGAGTCATCTGCAGTGTTTGAAACAAGAGTTATGGTTTTGTTCTTTTTCTCCACAACCTGATCACACATTCCCATCTCAAAAGTTTGGAGAGAACCAGTGAGTTCATCCACCTTCATGTGACATATGTCTTAGGCTTCTTCAATGGTTGTGACCTTCATGGAAAACCTCTTAGGCAATGATCTTAAGATCTTCCTCACTAGCTTTTCTTCAGACATCTTTTCTCCCAAGGCTCTTGAGGTGTTTGCAAGTTCAAGGACATTCATGTAGAACTCATGAATAGTTTCCTCCTCCTTCATCTTTAGACTTTCAAACTTAGTTGTCAGCATTTGAAGTCTTGACATCTTGACTTTAGAGGTTCCCTCATGATTTGTTTTGAGAGTATCCCACACCTCTTTAGCCAGCTCACAATGGTGTACCAGTCTGAAGATGTTTTTGTCTATGCCATTGAATAGTGCATTCAATGCTTTAGAGTTCCCAAAAGCTAAGGCCTCTTCCTCTTTGTTCCATTCCCCTTCATAAATTAACACAGATACTCCATCCTTGTCAGTCTTCTCAGGATGTTCCCAGCTAGAGTTTGCAGCTCTCCATGCCTTGCTGTCTAAAGATTTTAAGAAGGCAATCATCCTAGGTTTCCAATAGTCATAATTAGAGCCATCCAGAATTGATGGTCTATTTATGAATCCTATGTCTTTATCCATAGTACCAGAACTTATCATCCCTAGATCTCACCCAGAAATAACAGGCAGGGTGCCTGCTCTGATGCCAATTGAAATTCTGGCAAGCACGCGATGGATGTTATCTCGGACGTCATAACATCCATTGTAACACAGACTATTGGAGTAATTAAAATGTTGTAAAGAGAAAGCAGTAAATAACATAGTAATTGTTTACCCAGTTCAGTGTCAACAATACTTACATCTAGGGGCTACCAAGCCAGGGAGGAAATTCACTATCAGCAGAATTAATTCAGAGTTAAACCTCAAGTAGTTTACATTCTTCACTTAAAACCTACCCAATGACACTTCAACATAAAACACACTAGACCTGAGTATACCCACTCACTCCCCCTCAATCACACCACAGTGATATCAATACACATTTACTAATGATTGTTGAAGTTATACTTCAACCACACCTTGATCGTGCTTCACAGCTTTGATCAAGAACACACCACTCTTGCTTAACAGATTTGAGTGTTACATCAGCTTAGAAACTACCTAACCAATGAAATTCTACAGCAGACAATTGCTTGGTGAGCAAGTATTCCTAAGCCACAATACAAATGTGAAGAACAATCTTCTTCACTCACAAGGACTCTCTATATGCACTCTCTAATCTTCTGTCAAGAGCTGCTCTTCTAGGATTGCTCCTTCTGTTATTTATAGCAGCAGTCAGTCCTTGGGCCTTGGTGCAGAAATTAGGTTTACCCAAAACCTCTCTACAAAATGTTGCACTTACACTTTGGTCAGGTACATTTAATTTTGCCAGGGCTTCTAAAATGTTTCCTGAATTCCAGCTTGAGCTTCTATAAAGTTTCCTGAACTCTAGCCTGAGCTTCCTTATTCTAAATACCAGAAAAACAAACTCTGCACGCCTGATGTCGTAAGATCAGTGTCATGACATTCAGTATGACATCCAACTCAACTTACTACTTACCCTGCATATTGTGTGTCACATCATCAATTATGACATCCATACACACTCTAATGTTTTGCCACAAAATGCAGCCAATCAGAAGCACTTACAGCAATACGACATATTTTCATAGAGTCTCCAAAATTAAGCTTAAGCTGAAGCCCGTTTCTTTGTTGAATCATGTTGATAGAGTGCTCTCAGACCCTAAAGATATAGCCAACTATACAGTGAAATACTTGCAAACTCTCTTTTGTACTAATTATGTTGTTTTATAGGATATGATCATGGTGGATAAGACCATTCCCCGATTGGTTGACGACAATATGGATGTCATTCTCACGCGGCTTCCTTCTTTGGACGAGATAACGACGACTATTTTCGCTTTGAACAAAGATAGTGCTCCGGGCCCTGATGGATTTGGGGTTGTTTTCTATCATCTGTATTGGGCTATCATTAAGGTGGACGTGTGAAATGACGTTACTAATTTCTTTCTCAATGGTTGGATTCTATCGGGTTATAATTCCAACTCTATTGTGTTAATCTCTAAAACAAAGGGTGATATTGCTTTGGAAATGTTTCATCTCATTGCCATCTCAAACTTCATGTTCAAGCTGATATCTAAAATCATTGTTGACCTGATGGCGACTTTAATGTCGTTTCTTGTATCGCAAGAGCAATGGGATTTCATCCACAGTAGAAAAATTCATGATTGTATAACTTAGCTTCGAAAGCGGCTAACCTGTTAGATTCTAAAGTCTGGTGTGGTAATGTGGCGCTCAAGGTAGATATCAAGGAGGCCTTTGATACTCTTAATTGGGATTTCTTGCTAAAATTTCTTCGGTATTTTGGTTTCAAAGACAAGTTTTGCTCTTGGATTAGCTATATTATTCACTCTGCTTTTGTGTCAGTCAATATTAATGGTGTTATACAAGGGTTCTTTTCATGCTCTCACGGTGTCCGTCAGGGTGACTCGCTTTCGTCACTGCTGTTCTACCTTGCAGAAGATGTTCTCAACAGGAAGATTCATCAGTTAGCTTCCTCCAATTTTTTAGATCTTATTTATGGCCCAAGGAATATCAACATTCCATTGCATATTCTTTATGCAAACGACGTTATTATTTTCTGCAAAGGTAAAATATCCAACATTAAAACTCTCATCCTTACCTTCCAAGCGTATGCAGCAATATCTAGGCAAGAGTTCAATTGTTCGAAATTATTCATTTTCGGTGATTCGATGTCGATTTCCAGACTCAACATCCTTGTGAATCGCTTAGGTTTCCAGCAAGTTGTTTATCCTTTTTTGGTATCTTGGAATTCCTCTGTTCAAAGGTAAACCGAAGAAGATTTATTTGCAGCCTATTACAAATAAAATTATAAACAAGATGGCTCTGTGGAAAGGTTTGTTGCTATCTTTTATAGGCCAGGTGGAGTTGGTTAAGCCCACCATTATAGGTATGCTTACTCATAGTATGTCTATATATGATTGGTCGTTGACTCTTCTTCGTGAGCTTGAGAGGGTAGTTAGGAGATTCATTTGGAGTGGTGAAACTTCTTAAAACAAGGTGGTTACAGTGGTTTTGAACAATATTTGTAAGCCAATTCATAAAGGAGGGTTTAGTATTTGTTCTTTGTGTATGCTTAATGAAGCATCCAACTTGAAGCTTGCTTGGGATATTTTAAATTCTACGTGAAGCTGGGCTACCCTTCTTCTGGATAGAGTCATGCGTAAAAACAAGTTCATCACTCATCATGTTTTTTCATCTATTTGGTTCAATGCAAAAAAAGAGATGACCAATGTTATTGATAACTCCTATTGGTGTATTGGTAATGGCAAGTCAATTAGTTTATGGTATGATAATTGGCGCGACTATCCTTTATCTCTTGATGCGGCTGCCCCAGTTTTGCTTGATGATCAAAAGGTTCACAAAATCATTGTAAATGGTAATTGGGGTTGTTTAAAGTCGTCCACCAGCATTCCTATTTCTATTCAGCTGCGCATTATAAATTGTCATCTTCCTTTCGATATTCGTCTCGATAAGAGATGTTGGAATCACTCTTCTCATGGTGATTTATCCTTTAAGGTTACTTATAGTTCAAAGAAATATATGCACTTCTAAGGAATGTTGGAAATGGATTTGGAACAAGTTTATCCCTCCGTCTAAGTCTTTCACGGTGTGGAGGCTCATTCACAATAGGTTGCCAACAGATGCTCAAATGAAAAGATGAAGCTTGACCTTTCCTTCAAGATGTGATCTTTGTGGTTTGGAAGAGGAAACAAAAGCGCATTTGTTTTTTTATTGTACTTTTGCTTCTAAACTTTGGGTTTGGCTCAAGAATATGCTCAATCTTAGTTATTTTCTTTATGGCTGGTAAGATATTTTTAGACTCTTTGGGACAACGAGTAAGGATCACGGTAGGATGATATGTATAGTTGCAATCATATTTACGATTAACTCAATTTGGAAGGCCCAAAACTTGGTGAGATTTAATGACACTTTAACTTTTATTTCTTCTACTACTTCTCTTATTATGGTTGTCGTTTCTATTGTGGGTAATGCTAACTATGTTGGTCCTCACCTTTCTATTTATGATTTTGAGATTCTTAAGAGGTTTAAGGTTAACATTCATTTGGCCCGTACTTCGAACATTTTGGAGGTCTTTTGGCAGCCCCCTCCTAGAAATTAGACAAAGTTGAATTGTGATAGAGCTTTCAAATCTCCGTCGGGTATCTCCGCTAGTGGTGGCATTGCTAGAGACAAGGACGTCTCTTTTTTAGGTGTTTTTGCTTCGAATTTAAGTGTCTCAGATTCTCTCATTACCGAACTCCCGGGTGCTATGCTAGCAATATAGTTCACTCATGAGAAGAATTAGCGTAATGTGTGGTTGGAATCAGACTCGACAATAGTGGTTAGAGCTTTCAATCCTCCTTTTTGTGTGTCCTGAGTGATTATGAATAGATGGATTAATTGTACAAATCATGTTTCAAAATAGAATTTTGTTGTTTCTCACATTTTTAGAGAAAAGACTAGTTTTGCAGATGCCCTTGCTAATCTTGGTCTTTCTTTTACTGATATTTCTATCTTTTTTTCCATGCATGCCTTTGAATATTATGGCTAGGATTGCCTTTCTTTAGAGTTGTTTAACCTCGAGAGGGTTTTGGTATAACCCATTGATTTTATGATCTGTTTTATTTCTATTATAATTTTATTCAAAAAAAAAAATTGGAGCATTCAAAATTGATTATAGATGTGTAGAATTAATTTTAATATGTTTAGTTGTTCTAAAAAATGAATTGATTCTTCTTGAATATATGATATGTAACTTTTGAGCTTAAACATAATTTTTTACAACTTATTATTTAATTCAATTTTATTAAAATTTATATAAACATAAATCATTTTACTCTAAACTCATTTTTATTAAAATTAATTTTAAATAATTAATTCATTCAAAATCAATTTTTTACACTAATAGTTTTTACATTTTTGTTGGGTGGCCATCCACACCTATCAATTTTTAAAGTAAAAAAATAAAATAAAATAACTACTTTGTTATTTAAAACAGAATTAAATAGAGTGTCGTATCAAACACATGATGCTATCTCCGGTGAGAGATCTATATAGGTCTTTCATAATAGGAGACCAAAATTCTATTTTTTTTAGCAATCTAGCTAAAATTATTTTGCAGGATTTTAAATTGTTACATTAAAAAAAAAAAACCTTTAAAATGTTAGAGATTATTGATCTCCAACATATTGAACTAAAAAAAAGCTTTGAAATAGTGAGATACTATTGACCCCGCAAAATAACCCACACTACATAATTGAAAATAAAAAAGCTGGAATGTTGGTCTCCCACAAGAGTCAGCACCTAAACACATGCTTAAACAAATTCTTAGTTATGAACCAAGTACATTTTAGAACCACATTAAACTTAACAAAATAAAGTAGTTTTGTTGAACTCAAAAGTGTCTTTTCTTGTGTTATCACGGGAAGTCCAAACATGAAGTACTCATGCTGCATTCATGGATTCTTATCACGATTTTCATTTACAGTTTGCACCAATGAATAAAGTGATGCTAACTTGCAAACACACATTAAGTAAACCACGGCCTTGTTCTCTCTCTCTCTCTCTCACACTCATATATATATATATATATATATATATATATATATATATATATATATGTATATATATATATATATATTGTTTGTTGAGCGTGTTCTCGGACTTATGAATTAAGACCATGATCCTGGAATCAGGCTGAATGTCTGTCAAGGTCACGTTTCCAATTTTAGTATCTTAATTTTTCTGAAAATTTGAATTTGTTTATTTTGTCAGAATATCATTAGTGCCAATTTTATTTCAATTTGTTATTAGTATAAAATCGCAGATTAATAGTAATATATACTTGTAGATACTTTACGAAATTATTTATATTTTAATATATATTTATAAAAGCGAACTCACCAACTTTACAAAAGCGTGGTTCGAAGCGTTTAAGACATAGAGTATCGAGGTTTTGTGATATTTTGTTATCTCTTGTGTTTTGAAAAGTAGAAGAAAACAAAAAAAAGCAAGTACTGTTGTTGTGAAAGTGGTGCGTCATTTCCAATGTCTCGACGTTGTAAAAGCCTTTGGTAGACGAAACAGACTTGTCTTCGTTTTTGGCTTTTTGTAAAGAGAAAGTGAAATTATTTGAGTGTTAGCGTTAGTACCAAGCCTTTACTTTTGCGTAGGCTTACGTAATGTTTTTTTACAAATTTTTAATTCTATAAATGTTTTTAAAAAAATAATATTTCATCAGTTTTAAAATAAATGTCGATTTATAGAAAAAAAGTTTTTTTAAAATAAATATCATTATTATTTTTTAATATAATAATAATTTTTATTTTTTCAATTATGTAGTATTATTCTGTATATTATTTCTAATACATTAAAAAGATTAATTTAATACAAATGTAATATTTTGTAATAATATCATTACATTTCTTAATCAGTGTTCAAAAATTTTAAACGACCGTCATTTTAAAATAGATGGTGTATTGATTTATAACTTCTCAAAAAAAAATATCATTTTTATTAATATAAACAGTTTCAAGATGGCAAAAGTGTTATATATATATATATATATATATATATATATATATATATATATATATATATATATATATATATATATATATATATATATATATATATATATATATATATATATATATATATATATATATATATATATATATATATATATATATATATATATATATATATAATTGATTAATTGATTTGTGATATAGAGCATGCTCATCCACTCTATTTCTCTGGATGTCTAGTTTATTGCTACTCTTAAAAGAATTGAAGTATTTATTAGAATTTTTATTTAGAGCGGTGATATTAAAAAGAGGAAATTGGTTACTATTTTTTTTAGAAAATTATTTGCAATCATATTTCTCATGGTGTCATGGTATTAGGTCGCTCATCTCTTTAAATGAAATCAACAACCTTAAATTTTGTTGGGAGTTTCTATCTAGTGGTGAACTTTGGGCTAATCTCTTGAAGATTAGAGTGAAGAGATCATTTATTGGCTTTATCAGGTATCACATATTTTCTTCTCTTTGGTCTAATTTTAAATCTGAGTTGTTGGTGCTATTTGCTAATTTAGTTTGGCTTCCTGAAAATGGTTCCTCCATCTCTTTCTAAAAAGATAGCTGGTGTGGTGATTCACTTTTATCTATGGTTAATTTTGAGTTACTTGTTTCTCAAGGTATATCAGTCTATGCTAAGGTATTAGTATTTATTGGTGATAATGTATAGATTATTCCTCTTGGTTGACTTGACCTTTTCTCTAAGGTTTGCCTTAAGTTGTGTATCATCAAGTCTCCTACTGGTATGATCGATGATCTTTTGTTTTGGAAGAATTCTATTTCATGTGACTTGATTATAAAAAATGCTTATCTTTTAAAAGCTCGTGCTTATTGGCCTCTTAATTGGGAAATTTTTTTTGGTGTACTGACATTCCTCCTTCAAATTCTCTTTTGGTTTAAAGACTAATGCATAATAAGGTTCCTACCGATGATATGCTTCAACTCTGAGGTAGTTCTTTGGCATCTATGTGCTTCCATTATGAGTCAAACTCTGAATCTACTTTTCATCCTTTCTTTGACTGCCTATTTGCTACAAAGTTGTAGTGCTGACTCACTTCTCTCCTTCAAACCCCTTTCCATTTTACTTCTTTGGAGGCTTTATGGTTGCTTGGTGATAGAAGCAGCTCCAAGCATGGTATTCTAACTTGCACCTTAACTCTTGTTTATCTCATCAATGCCATTTGGTTTGCTATAAATTATGTCAGATTCAAAAACAAAAGTCTGCCTATGGAGTTTATCACTGCCTAGGTTACGTCTCAAATTAACATCATTGGCAAAAGATCAAGACTTTTTTCATCAAACTCTATTTCTAAATTTGTAGTCAAGTCGACTTTTAACATTCCCCTTCATCCCACTAAAGCTCCTCAAATTAAAAAGGTCGTTTGGACTTCTCCAAATTCAAATTAGGTCAAAGGAAATTGTGATGGAGCTTACATTCATGATTTTAACAATAGTTGCTTGTGATGGGATTTTTAGAGACCATAAAGATGATCTAATTCTTGGGTTTTATGAGCCTTTACCTTGATCTTCTTTCTTTCTTGCTGAATTTTATGTTGTCCTTAAGGTTATTAAAATTGCCTATTCTTACAATTAGAAAAACCTTTGGTTGGAATCGAATTCTATTTTGGTGGTCAAAGCGATTGGGGTTGTTGCTATTGTTCCTTGGCAACATAAGCTTAGATGAAAGGAATGTAGAGATTATAGCTTGTAGTGTCATATTTGCAAAATTTATTTCCTAGGGCGATACCTTGGGACCACCCTAGGAGAAGTCGATGTCATGAGGTCACCCGAATGGAGGTATCGCCTTGCCCTTAAGATATCCTTGCCTCTAGACGGAAATAAATGTGGGATAAGATGTGTCCTAGTGTTCGCACATGATTTTTGCACGAACAACCTCTAACCTCCTAACGCAGGTTTACATGTGGGATCAGTCAAACAAATCCCAGGACAATCTGGTCGAGTCTATGTGACGCTGGTAGAATGGTTTTGTTTAGAATGAATTGGAAACAAACTTGAAGAAAAATGTACACGAATTGAATAAAAAACAAAATAAACAAGTAAGAGGCAGGATATCTTAAAATTTGGTAATGTAAATTGCTTTAAAAAGAAATATGGACGTCATTATACATTTTGCAGGAGTGAACTCTTTTCTCTTAACGCTTGGTACTCAGAGTGTATTCCTTTGAAAATGTTACAAAATGCATCCCCTTCAAATGAAAATGGACATTGCTTTAAATAGGAAAAGAAAATAATTGTTTTTCTCTTCATGTTGGTCCTAGTGGTGACACGTGTTACTCCACCATCTTTGTAACTTCCCCATGTTCTCAGTCTTTCAAATTTCTTCCCCCTTAAAGGTTCTCATACTTTATGTCGGTTTCATTTTCCATCAATTGACACTTTTAATGGCATCGCCTTGAGTCGACTCACAATACATCTTCTGTTGGCGTCGACTTGCGACATATCTTTCGCCGGTGTCGACTTGGATCGTTTCCTTCACCATCTTCCTAACCTGTCAACCCGCATGTTAGCTTTTTCATCAACTCTTCTCAGTCGAAATCTTCCGGCCAACAAGATACCGCTCCCCAAAATCCAGTTTCGACTGAGCACTGTGTCGACTGAGAAACTTGGCATTTTAATTTCCTGCGAGATTTTGGCTGCACCTTGGTTTTGACCCAGCAATACAATCATTTTCCTACTGTCGAATCAGACACACGTCACCCGATGCTTGACATAATAATGGCGCCTTTCTGTGCCACGATTTCCAAGAAAACTCATTATGCCTAGTCGCGTCCTAAGTTATGGGCTTTAACCCACTTCCACTCACTCTAGAATTGGAACAATCTATTGCCTTTTTAGCTGCAAGCAATTTATCTATAAATAATTCTTGCCTACGTTTGGTTTACTTTTCCACCTTCTCTCACACTTTCCTTTTCTTCCAAATTTTTCGCTCCCAAAGTTCTCTTAGTCTCTCTTTCAACGGATACCTCAACCGCTTCTGCTACTCACACAATTGGGAACAACCCCATTACTTTCGTTCTTTCTGAAGCCGAATCTCTCAGACCCCTTCTCAATCCAATGTCTGCTGATGACACGGTGATAGCAACCTGGCAACCCCAGATGATCATTCCTTTCACGGTGGGTAGAAAATTGCATGCTTTCCATGGGTCGTATCTTGACACGAAACCCATCCATGAAGAAATCCAAGTGTTTTTTCCTTGCTATCTTCCTACCATACCCCTTGCTTTTCAGAAAGGTGGCACCTTCGACCTCAAGTTCATGGCGCCAAAAGCCAGAGTTTTCCAGTCGATGTCCACTCCTGGAAACAAAGAGTATATCTCTTAGATTAACAAAGTCCAAGGCAAGCGTCAAGAGAAATAGAAGAAATCTGACATCTTCGACGCCATTTAACTCTTAGGAATGCTCACAGTATTAACCCTTGCCTATTGCTGGCATTGATGTATTTTTGGGAGGGGTCGACCAACACATTCCACTTCCCTTGTGGTATGTTGACGCTGACACTTTTCGACGTGGCAACCATCACAGGCCTTTCTCTTTTGGGCTAAATCTTTGATCCGACTCTGGAAATGACCAACACTTTCGACTTCAATCGTGCTGGTTTCCAAAACTATATTGAGGATCATCATGATAAAGATTATTACGAAGTGTCGATGAAGAACATGTTGCCTTCCTCACTCTTTGGCTGTCATACTACCTTTTTTGTTCTGGATCCCTGCGAATAGTTAAACGTTACATCAACCTGGCGATCCAAATACATGAGGGTAGATAGGTATTATTAGGTAAGCTCTTATTATCCTCCCTCTACCATTCTCTTGGTTTATCGACCTTATGATTAAAACTTCTCCATGAGACCACCAAAGCCTTGAATGTTTTAGGGCCTATGTGGATGTTACAACATTGGTTCAACGCCACCTTTGAGCACCAGCTGGGTTACCCTGTGTCTGCAACAATGCATCATTTAAATGAAGAACGTCTCATAGAAGGCATTTGACTCGCTCTGATGACCACTCAGGAAACTCCCAACAAAACCCTCTTGATGAAGTATCTCAATATTTTTGTGGAAACAACATCCTTCGTCCCCGGCATGGCTCCCTATGTGAATCGACGATTTGGTTCGGCGTGGTTCAAAAATCCATTCCCTGGTGTTTCCCCTAAAACGGCAGCAATGTCGAACTCTATATGGAGGGTGTTTCTAACTCCCACCATGTTATCGTTCCGAATTGAGACTGGGAACACGGGCTATGGGTTTTGAACTACCATCCCAACTTGGTGGCTCGTCATTTGGCTTGAGCCAGCTGCTGCCCAAGTCCTTGGTGCAACATTCTTTTGATATTTTTTGGGCTGGTCGACGACTAAACCTGACAGGCCACAAGAATTTCCTTAAGTTTTCTAGGTTGACTCAACGCCTTGAGTTTCCTATTTTGCTTTCCAACCATCCTTCTTTACTACAGAAGGTTTTAATTTCTGGTGGTCGGAGTACCAAACTCAATGTTTTCAACGTGACTTTTTCTTGGAAAATATGATTGATGCTTTCGCTACCCTTGCTGGAGAAGTCCCCACTTCGATAATTACTGTGTCTGTCGAGAATATCCAGGGAGCTGGTGCCACAAAGGACCCCTCAAAGAAGGCACCTCATATGCTTTTCTCTTTTATTAATTGTCATTAGCTAATCATTTGTGCTTATTCCCCAGAGTCGAAAATGGGAACCAGCTGCTGCATCGACCTCCACAAGGCTTGCAAAGAAACAAAAAGTCTTGAATTCACAAGTATCACATGTTTCAACACTTCTTTGCACTTGTCTTCTACTGTTATCTTATCCTGTTATTTGTTAGGCCCCTGAGAAGACGTCGACTCCTGAGGGTGGTGTGTCGGATGAAAGCACCCAATCTCGGGTCTTTCCCTCTGAAACCTCAACATCTCTACCGGCTACTCCGGTGGCCAAGAAAAGAAGAGTCCCAGTCAAAAAGAATCCTTCCAAAACAGTTACTTTAGTCGTTATACCTGCTGCTCCTGACCATCTTGCTGAGGTTTTCAAACCTGTTGACTCTGAAGTCCCTCATCCAAGACATTACTGAGGAATTTATCGTCTTTTCTCTCTTGGTCCATATATTCCTTAGATATTTTCTTAATTAACCTTCCTTCTGCAAGATATCGCGATCAACTTGACTATTGCTGAAAACCCTGTCAATGCCACGGCTACCGCTGGAAATCCGCCTGAGACGGCGCCCCTTTTTAGTCCTCAGAAAGTTGATGAGTTCCAGGGAGCGTTGACAGAAGAAGATCCCGCGGCGAAGACACCTCCTATTCAAAACACCGCCAATGAGGCTGGAAGGGATGGTGCAGCTACCAGTGGTAAGGAAAACCCTTTGATTATTTCTACTGCCACCAAGAACAATTCGACTTCTAAAGGTTCTGCTGAAGGTGGCCCTACTATTGAAAAAACTCTTACTCCGGAGGAGATTCTGGCGAGGAAGCAGTCAAACCCAACAGAAACTCTGAAGGCCCTACTCAAGCATTGTAAGGCGTCTATAGACACTCACCCTGCTGGTTCAGTGGCCATTCCTAACCCAGAAATGGATGACTCTTTTACCCTCAAACTCCAACAACTGAGGACGTACCTATTTGAGGATGAATTTTTGGCTTCCATCGCAGAGGAAACAACTATAACCTATGACGTTTTCAAGATATTGAATGAACTTTCCCAGTTTCAAGTCCCTGCTCCTATGGCTAAATACTTAATTGAATTCGAGGCCTTCTTTACCCAGGTGGTGAAAGACCTATTTGTTTGTAAACAGGCTGATGCTCAGACCAGGATGAAGACCAATGAGATGAAGCGTGAGTGGTACTCAGTTCTTTTTATGAAAAGAAACTTGAAGACTTCGAGGCCAAAAATCAAGAACATTTTGATAAGCGCCGCATTTTTGACTAGTAGATATTTGACTATCAGACCCAAATGGATGAACTTACAAGAAAAATAGCTGAGGTCGAAAAGCAAAAAAGCCTCTTTGGACTCCGTTGAACCTCTACCTGCTCAAGAGGTAATTGACAAAGAAGTCTCCCAAGGAATTGCCCATGTCGAAATGACCCTTGCACTGAAAGGTACAATCGACCAAATATGGAAGAAGAAGTCCCTTCTTGAAAGCAAGGTGGCTTACGAGGAGAACCTTTTTGAAGACTTTAAGTCCATATTCCCTGCATACTTGTATTTTACATTTCAATTGAACTTTTGTAACTTCGTTTGGAGATTTTGTAAACTATCTTGGCCCTCTATCCATGTTGGCCAATTATTAATGGAAACTTACTTCTGGATTCGAATCTCTTGTAGCATAGGCTTATACTTTTTCAAATATTTCCCATTTACTCTTAGATTCACTAATCCATACCTATCTCTTGGATCTCGTATGCATTATTACTGAACGCTTGGATCACTTGGAATGGTCCCTCCCAATTTGGTGACCATTTTCCTAATGTTTGATCCCTTCGATCCATAGGCAACACTACTTTCTACATATAATTATTGACTACAAAGGTCTTCTTTCTGACTTTCTTATTATATGCTTTGGCCACCCGTGCCTTTTGGCGTAGTAATACATCTAACGTTGCCATCCTTTCTTCATATAAGTCCATGGTTTCGTCTAGCATCATGTTCCAGTATGTCAATCTAACGTTGCACTCTAATTAATTGTAAACAAATCTCTGCTGGCAAAACAGTGTCATGACTGAACGTCAAGCGAAACAGAGTCGAATTGGTTGACTCCTTAGGGGATGTTCGAC
Source organism: Lathyrus sativus (assembly GCA_963859935.3). NCBI lineage: Eukaryota > Viridiplantae > Streptophyta > Magnoliopsida > Fabales > Fabaceae > Lathyrus > Lathyrus sativus. The sequence continues at coordinate 542,633,481 of OZ012737.1, forward strand.
AAGCCCAAAAAATTTGATCCAAAGTCTTGTGCCATTTCTTAGGTTTCTTAGCAACGTGTTTCTTGATAAGTCCAATCACTACTTTGTTGGCAGCTTCGACTTGACCATTTTCCTGAGCATAATACGGTGTCAACGTAATTAACTTGAAACCCGTTTCTGCTGTAAACTCTTGTATCTTCTGGCCAACAAATATGGAACCTTGGTCTATAGTGATGATTTTAGGGATCCTAAATCTATACAAAATATGGTTCTGGATAAACTCAATCATAGCCTCCTGGTCCACTTTCACTAGAGGTACAACCTTTATCCATTTTATAAAGTAGTCTATACCCACGAGGATGAATTTTTTGTTGTTTCGATGAGGTTGGTTAGATTTTGCCTATGATATCCAACTCCCATCCATGAAAGGGCCATGGCTTGACGATTGGGTGTAATTCGTTGGCTGGTACATGTTGAATGTTCGCATGCTGTTGACAATCTTGACACCCTTTTGCAAAGTCTATGCAATCCTTGAGCATGCTTGGACAATATACACCTTGCCGAAACAACAACCATTTCATCTTATGGCCAGCTTGCTGAGCCCGCGTGTCCCACTATGGACTTCTAAAATTGCTAGGTATGCATCTGTGTCTCCCAGACACTTGAGCAACACCCCTTCTGAAGTCTTTTTCAGCAACTCATTTCCTATTAGGACGTAACTTAAAGCTCCATGCTCAATCTTCCTATCAGTACTTCCCACCGGATTTTCCAAATACTCGAAGATTGGTATTCTCCAATCCGACGGTGATAGATTGCTGATAGCGAAAATTTCATAATTTTACAAACTTTCCATTAAGCATTGTGTCGGAACGCTTGCCCCTCCAGTTTCTAGGATTGATAAGCCTGATGATGGTAGCACATTCGACACCACCTTTTCCTTATTCTCGACGAAGTCTCTCAACTTCCCTTCTGACACTTTATACCCGGAAGCAATTTGGGCTAAATCGACTGCCTCTTGATTTTCTATTTTGGGCACGTGTGTAATGCTGACAACCTCGAAGCATTCCAAAAGTCGCTTCGCCATTGTGAAGTACACCACAAGGTGTTCTTTGACGCATTTATACTCTCTAGTGATCTGTTTAATCGCCAGTTCAGAATCACCCTTTATTTCAACTCTCTTGGCACCTAGATCTTTAAGAATTTTAAGGCCAGTGATTAAGGCTTCATATTCTGCCTCATTATTGGAACATTTTCCATCGATCCTACACTTGAATTTAGTAGGAATGTCGTGCCGGGATATTATCAAGATTTCAATACCTGTTCCATTTTTATGACTTGACCCGTCGAAGTATAACCTCCAAGGATCAATATTGACCATCCACAACGACGATTCGACTAATGTGTGGTCGACAATAAAGTCTGCCACTATTTGACCTTTCATTACGCTTAGAGGGACATACGTCAAGGAGAATTCAGTTACCGATAGTTCCTATTTCCTAATTCGACTATGCAGAATGGGTTTAGACAACATATGATTAATAACATCAAAATGCAACGAAACATAAACCTCAACTGGTATAATATATTGCTTTAATTTCATACATGAGAAGTACAAGCATATGCACAACTTTTCAATCATAGTGTACCTAGTTTCAGCATCTATTAACATTCGACTAAGGTAATAAATGGGTCATTCGACGCCACAATCATCCTCTTATGCTAACATGCTTCCTATGATTGCGTCTGACGCATCAATGTACAACTTCATGATCTTATTCACACTATGTGGCAATAAAATGGGAGGCCTTGTGAGGTATTCTTTAATGGTGTCGAAAGCCTCCTGCTGCTCCCGTCCCTAGTGAAACTCACTTTCCTTCTTGGCCTTGAGCAATGGCGAGAGCACCTTTGTCTTGCCACTTAGGTTTGATATAAACCTTCTCAAGAAGTTTATCTTCCCCAACAAATACTGGATCTGTTTCTTCGTTGAAGGAGGCTTGAGATCTAAAATTTCCTTGGTCTTGTTTTGATTGATCTTGATGCTTTTTTGTGGACTAAAAATCCCACGAAATCCCTTGCATGTACACAAAAAGCACATTTTAGTGGATTCATTTTTAATCCATATTTTCTCATTCTTTCAAACGAACGTCGAAGGTGGTCTAAGTGACCATTCTCCAATGAGGATTTTATGACAATGTCATCAATGTACACCTGCATGAATTTCTCAATAAAATAATGAAATATAGAACTTATGGCCCTTTGATAAGTTTCTCCAGCGTTTTTTAAACCAAATGGAATCACAACCCATTTGTATGTTCCCAAGGCCCCAGGGATCAGAACACGGTTTTAGGAATATCATCTTCGGCTATGAGAATTTGATTATAGCCGGAATACCCATAAAGCATACTCAAATATTCGAAACTTGCGGTTGAATCAACCAGCATTTCTGCTATAGGCATTGAATACTCATCTTTTGGGGTAGCATTGTTCAGGTCCCTGAAATCTATACAGACTCGCAGAGTCCCATTTTTCTTGATAACATGCACTATGTTCATTATCCATTCGACGTACCTTATAGTTCTGATGAACCGACGTTTGAGCAGTCTCTCGATCTCCTGCTTGATCTTTAGAGTGATTTCTGGAGTGAACCATCACGACTGCTATTTTACGCGCCTTTTCCCTGGCTGAATCAGCAGTAGGTATTTCCCACACTTTGACTCAAACCAGGCATTTCGCCATAATCCCAAGCGAAGCAGTCTTTGTATTCTTTCAATACCTCGATCAACTTGGCCTTCATCTTTGGCCCAATTTTAGTACTCACGTAAGTAGGTCTTTTTGTTATCCCATCTCTTAAGTCAATCTCTCTGAGTGGGTCTTGTGCTTGCATTCTCTGTAGCCCAATGGATGGGTCTTTCTCAAACCTCGGAGGCTCATTGTCATAGATGCAATCAAGGCTCCGGCTTTCTGAAGCTGTTGTTTGGCCTCGTCATCCATTTGATTGTGCATTACTGTCGACTTCACTAGTTACATCTCTTCGTTTTTCTGTTTCTAGTGCTGACTTTCTCTTATTTTCATCGCATAGGCCAAAATTCGAGTCAAGCTCTCTGACTCAGTAGTCATTCTTATCGACTATTGGCCACCCTGTGGGTGGAATTCCTTTTGTAGGCTCCATTGTCTCGTAAGAAGCATCCCAAATAAATCCATAATCAAGATCCAAATTTAGGACGCGACTCGTATCGACAGAAGTATAAGACCCTGATCCATCGTCACAAGGTGCCACATTTTCCAGGTGTTGATCAGAAGATTTCTTCGTACCCTTTGCTTCATCGATCTTATAATAGCTTTGATCAGCTTCAATATTTTTAACAATGCCATCTTTCCTTCAAATGCTTAACCTTTGATGTAAAGTCGATGGCACTGCCCCTATCCCATGGATCCACTCTCGACCCAACATCAAGTTGAAGTTGGCCTTTGCGTTTATAACCATGAATAGCGTTGATCGGGTGGTTGTACCCACGACTAAGTCCACTTGGACAACCCCAAGAACATCATTGGTTTTCCCTTCATAATTATATAAAACCATGTTATGTTGTCGGAGATCAGCCTCAGTCTTCCCAATCTTCTTAAACAATGTATAAGGCATTAGATTGGTAGTTTCCCCTCCATCCACGAACACTTTGTTGACTACCGCTCCGTCGACCTTTGCTTTTATGAATAATGGCTTTAAATGGTACATCATTCTAGGACTAGGTCTTTCAAACATGGTCGTTCATTCTTCCACCATGCCACTATTCATAACATAATATCATAGCGGCTTGCCTTCCGTAGTCTCGTCTGGCACAAAATCTTCTTTTGCTTCAGATACTTCTGACACCCTATCATATTCTGCCGACATTATTGATACGATGTTGCATTTTATGATGAAAACCTCACCGTATGTGTCATCATTGGTGTCGTCATACATATCCTTGTCGAAATCGCCTTCTGGTGACGAGGTATATTCCTCATCTAAATGGGGAGTGTACTCTGGTTCTTCCTCGACCCCAAATGTGCACTTCGAACTCTGGGTTGACACCACCCCCGTTTCTCCTGAAGCTTCCACAGTCACTGTCGTAGTTTGATTTGTCATGATTTTCTCCTTCTCAACCCACCTTGCTTTTGGGTATTGCCTTTTCAATCCAGAGGTCCCGACAAACTTCAATTGTGATATTAAAGCCTCTTTGGCAGCCTTTTTATTTCGTTGGTACTGCCTCTAATGAGTCCTTGTCACAAGATTCTTTCCTTTGTAATTGGTGGACACCATATAGCCCCTAGGTTCAACCGTCTTGTCGGAGACCTTTGCCTCCTTCTCTAGACCCAACACCTTCCATTTTGGCCTCTTGCTCCCCTTCTGACTCACGGGTGCCACCCACTTATCCCATGGAGTGTCTGATGGCGGCACAAAAGTCTTGGGTCATGCTTGCTGGAACAACTTCTTGTACTCCTCATTTCGACGAGGAGCACCGTTCTGGTCAAACACAAACCTTGGGACTGGTGGCTTACTATCTTGTAGTGCTACTCTCTTACCAACTTCACACTTCCCAACAACCTTTTCATTAAAGACGACGTTTCATCTCGGGCATAACACAGCCTTCGACCCATTCACATTGCATTTCTCTTGGAAATTCGTCAGACTTTCGCCAGCTTGAGGGTAAACTGCTTTGAGTTCCTCCCCAAACTTTTTGTCAGAACCATCAGTAGTCTCGACCATCATGCTTTCAAGAGTTTTGATTGTTAATTGTTTGTTAAGACCCTCCGTAGTCTCAACCATCATGCAATCATACAGCTCAGAGTACAATGCTTTTTCGACCTTCAGAGGGTCCGTGTCAACTTACATCTTTGGCCTTTCGCGAAATTGAAGCTGACCTTCCTTCAAAGCTTTCTGCACAAAATCCCTGAAAAGAACACATTGAGATGTCTTATGACCAAGAAAATTATGAAATTTACAAAATCCTCTCTTCCTCTTTTGCTCTAAAGGGGGATCTTTTACCCCAGAAGGGACAATAATCTGACCGTATTTAACTAATAAATCAAATATTTTGTCGCACTTAGATACATCAAAAGTATAAGTTTTTGCAATGTATTTATCTGTTTTTTCAGTTTCGATGAGATTTTTTCCATTTGATGGTTTTAATAATTTACATGTGTAAGGATGCCCTGGCTTGAGTTCAGCCACGTTAACCTCGCTTTCGCCGACGAGCTCCTCATTGTTAGAAGAGTATACGTCAGCGGATACATATGAAACTTTCTCTTTCTAGCAGTATCTGTTAGCCTGGATTTTTCCATTTTTTAAACGTTCGACCTGTCGGACCCTATCATCTAGCTGCACCATATCTCTAAGATATTGTGTGTCTAACTTTTTCCTGATTGAGTAATCTAGGATGCCAGCCGCCATATCGACTAGCTCATGCTTAGAGACTTGAGTGTAACATCGCCCTTCCAAAAGTCTAAACCTGTTAAGATATTGGTCCACCGACTCTGTGGCCTTTTGTTTGACACTAGTTAACTCTTTCAGACTAATTTTCGACTGTCCCATGTAAAACAGTTCATGAAACAACCTTTCTAATTATACCCAGGTATGGATAGACTGTGAGGGTAACATGGTAAACCAAGTAAACACATTATCTGTGAGAGAATTTGAAAAGTACTTCATTTTTAAGTCCTCATTGTTTGCTATGTCACCAGCTTCAATTTGATATCTAGCGACATGTTCGACGGTGGACTCTCCGGTCTCTCCGACATATTTGGTGAACTTTGGAACCTTCCATCCCCTAGGCATCTCTGTTTTCAAAACAAAGTCAGGTAGTGGGGACGTATATGTTGGTCATCGAAGGCCTGGGTTCACACCATTGCGAACCATAATTCATTCCACCATAGCTTCTAAGTTTGGTTCGCCAGCCATGGCTTCGTGTCGAACTTGTTTGACCACATAGTCTAGGTCTTGGTTCCTATGAACTAAAATAATGGGAGGCCTTTGGGCCACGCTAAGTGTGTGTTCAACTTCATGGGGTTGCTAGTCAATTGTTTTATCGAAGACTTCGTCTTATCAAATTGGTATCTCCGGTCAAGGCGGAGGAGTTTGTCGACCCGGGGCCCTAGAAGCGCCTAGGAAATCACTTATCCGTGTCATCCCAGTCGCCAACTGTTGGTAACTCTGGGTTGAATATTATATTAATGGTCTTAATATGGTGCCTATTTGATGGGTCAACATGTGAACTATTTCGTGATTACTCTCATCCATATGCTGTCTCATAACAGCGACAAAACTTAAGGTGAAAGTTGAAATTGATTGGGATGGAAGACTAAACTCTGGGGGCCTAGTAACTTGGTTCGCCAAAGGCCCTAATCCATGATACAGTGAGAAAGTCGACGATGAGTTTTCTCTAAAGAGTGGACCATTATGATGTAAGCTCGACATAAACTTTGTTGGCATCCCAAAGCCTCGAGGCGTGAACATTGTGAAACTAGGCACATACTGCCCCTAGATCCCGTCATCATAGGCCTAGGTTCAGGTCGATGTGGCGTCACGACAGGCCCAATATATGCAGTCGAAACCGCAGACATAGTCAGTGCCAACATCAGTTGTTTGCATCACAATCGTATTTCCCTTTGAAGACGGTTCTTCGTTTGGACGTGGTATCACCATCTTACCACTACGTAAATGCAACACTCAAACCAACGGGTCCCACCAGGTGTGTCAATTTATTCACATGCGGTTTCTGCACGAACAACCTCTGGCCTCCTAATGCAGGTTTACTTGTGGGATCGACCTAACAAATCCCAAGACAATCTGGTCGAGTCTATGTGATGCTGGTAGAATGGTTTTGTTTAGAATGAATTGGAAACAAACTTGAAGAAAAATGTACATGAATTGAATAACAAACAAAATAAACAAGTAAGAGGCAAGATATCTTAAAATTTGGTAATGTAAATTGCTTTGAAAAGAAATGTGGACGCCATTATACATTTTGCAGGAGTGAACTCTTTTCTCTTAACGCTTGGTACTCAGAGTGTATTCCTTTAACAATGTTACAAAATGCGTCCTCTTCAAATGAAAATGGACATTGCTTTAAATAGGAAAAGAAAATAACTGATTTTCTCTTCATGTTGGTCCTGGAGGGGACACGTGTTACTCCACCATCTTTGTAACCTCCCCATGTTCTCAACCTTTCAAATTTCTTTCCGCTCAAAGGTTCTCATACTTTATGTCGGTTTCATTGGTCATCAATCGGCACTTTCGATAGTATCGCCTTGAGTCAACTCACAATACATCTTCTGCTGGCGTCGACTTGCGACATATCTTTCGTCGGTGTCGACTTGGGTCGCTTCCTTCACCATCTTCCTAATCTGTCAACCCGCATGTTAGCCTTTTCGTCAACTCTTCTTAGTCAAAATATTCCATCCAACACCTGGATAAAGACACAACCAGAGTTGTTGCTCACCCCATTACCCTCAGATATAGGGATTCAACTGTCCACCATTTGACTGAGTAGGTGATGGAGTTTTGTTAGGTAACCCTAGGTTCTAAATCATCTATACATACATTATCCCCTCAAAGGGATAGGGGATCTCACGTCATACATATTTACTACTACTCAGAAAGCATCATGCTTCTAGTATCCTTAACAGATCATCAACCTAGCCTGCCGCCTGCTACCTTACAATGCCAGCCGGTAATAGGGCTTATCACCTCACATGAGTTGGTCCCTTAAACATCCTCAAAAACTATCATATAGGACTTCTCACTCCCGTGAGCAAGCCCTCACTACCCAAATTGTAATACATATTTAGAGGCCTATGAGTCCCCCTATCCTTACAAAGGGAACACACACACCCTGTACTTTTTGACAACTATAGTGGGCTCCATTGTAACACCCTTCTACCCCAAAGGACATTCACGATAATTAAAACAATTATATCAGAGAGCATCACCACAAGGGTGCCACATTTCAACATAAAACTTCATAATAGCTTCTTACTCCATAACATGAGATCGATCATCATAAATTTAACCAAATACTATGCAGCGGAAAAATCACAAATAATAACATAGTTCATAACTCAAATCTTATTAAAAAAAAGAACTCATAGCATTGAGGTGTCAACAAGAAAAATAACATAATGGTTCACTCAAACGTCCCGACCCGATGTTACATATCAGAGCAAGATATATCCTCTAATCAACATAAATAACCAAAAGACTTCAAAACTAAATCTTCACGCACCAAGAGAGCTAATCTTGATCACCTGCATGTTATCCACCTAGAGGCAACAATTCCAAGCAGACAGGGTGAGTAATCATAAATCATTATAAAAGATATAAAGAAAAGATATACCAGTATAACAACATCAACATTTCATATACACCGTCATAGTATTGTCAAACTAAATAATCATCATCGTCACATATCACTTAGAAATCACATCATCATTAACATCATTTACATCACTTAGAAATCCGTACACCATCATTTACCAAGTATTATACTCACACCTTTCTATCATAGTAACATATATACATCTTCATCATAAAATCATTAAATTAACATTCATCATCAAAACATCACTTAAGTCACAACATCATCAAATATCATTTTAACACTCAATTATGCAATACCACATGGTATGGAATGCAACAACATAGACTCATGCATGTGGTACCAGACTCATCATGTTGATGGACACTGGGCCATCACCCTCCAAAGATCCCCACCAATAGGATCAATTATACACAAGAACCAGAGCACGTCATAAACTCCCCAATCCACACAATGCGATTGAAACCACCACTAGATCGAAGTCCTAACATCATTACTGGACCAAACTCCTAACATCATCACTGGACCGAAGTCCTAAAGTATGTTATGAATGCATGATACAAAACATCATAAATCATCACATCATCGTCAAAGTTGCATCATCATTCATGAAAATTTATCAAAACATCATAGTATTACATAATAATTATGCATCAAAATTCTTCAAATTACTCCTCAAAATCATCATGTTATAGTCATCAAAATACAACATATCAATTACCCAAGGCATACAAACAACACTCAAGATTCGTCACTTACACCATGACTTCTTAAGGTACACATCAAGCAACAATCACATTCTTCAAGATATTAGACATAAAAATATTAGGAAGTGATTCATATAATTACCCTATGTTAAAGTTCTAATTATTAGCTTTCCAACACTTCGAACGGTTTGTCATTTGGATTAACGGTTAAAAAGTTATGATCGAAACCGTTTCTGACGTTTTTTTACCTATGAGTCGACTCAAAGGTCAACGCACAAAGCTATGAGTCAACTCACAGAGCTATGAGTCGACACATACAGCTATGAGTCGATGCATACTGTTAACATTTCCACAATTTTGCATTCGGGTGGCCATGAGTCGACCCAGGGGTACCTATGCGTCGACGCATACTGTTCCGAACCCCAAAAATCACTTTTTTTTAAAAGCACTTTCACCCCAGAATTTCACACCAAAGCCTATACCACTAAACCTTACAACCATAGATCCGATTTTATACCAAAATAACATACTAAACTCGATTATGCTATGTTTTAATCATGGATTAACAATAGTTCATCATAATTTCATTCCTCCGGCTCGAAACTCTAAAACTCAACAATGGAGGAATTTTCAACAGTTTCCCAAACAGAATTTCTACACACATACATGTACATAACTCATCACATATCAGTTATAAAAAATCATTTATCACACAATCAAATAACAATTTCATCATAATCACATCATGTTCCCCATAATCCCTAACTACCTACATACATCTACCCTTATATCAATTATAATGACAAATGATGCTCCACATACCTTAGATAATTCGATTTCGACTTTCCCCTTGAATTCTTCATAGTTCTCTCTGAGCTCTAGTCTCTTCCTCTTTCTTTCTTTAGAGCGCTCTCCCAAAAACACGATTGTACCAAATAAGCTTCTCCACTCTTTTTTTCCCCCTTTTATCATTCTTACCCCTTGAACCCCTATTATGATTTCCCAATTTTGTTCTAACTTATTCCACTCAACATTACCATCTTACCCTTAGTGTTCCCTTCCTATTATTTAAAATAATAATAATAATATAAATAACATTGTTCACATTATTCCATTATGATTATTGTCAAAATAATTCTAGTAAATCATACACTTCTAAATATTCTCAATACCCTTTTAACATCATAAATACCCTACAACACAAATCATCAGACATCAAAATATTTCACCAAAATTCACCAAAAATCATGAACATTTATAATAAATAAATTAAATAAATATTCTAATTATCTTAGGGTGTTACAACTCTCGCCCACTTAAAGAATTTTCATCCTCGAAAATTACCTGAAGAAAATAGAGTCGAATACGACTCCCTCATCTGATCTTCGTGCTCCCAAGTCCAACTCTCAAAACGCACGATCTCCCTCTTAGAATTCAAGTGCTTTCCTTCTCTTATCATAATAAGTCTTCTGACAACTCTATGAAGCTCTCATCCTCTCTAGGATCATCTTAGTCTTTTTGGTCGTCTCTGTAACAGCCCAATTTCAATAATTAATTATTTGTATTAATTAATTGATTTATTTGGATTATTCTAATTATTTGAATAATTAGATGATTGTTTAAATGGATTTATAGATGTTTGAGAGAGGGAATATATTGTATAGAAATAAAGGGAAAGATATATATATATATATATATATATATATATATATATATATATATATATATATATATATATATATATATATATATATATATATATATATATATATATATATATATATATATATATATGTATATATATATATATATATATATATATATATATATATATATATATATATATATATATATATATATATATATATATATATATATATATATATATATATATATATATATATATATATATATATATATATATATATATATATATATATATGAGGAAGTGGAAAAGAAAAGAAGGAAGGAAGAGAAAAGAAAGGGGAAGAAAGAGAAAGAAGAGAAAAGGAGGAGAAAAAGAGGAAACATGGAGAATCATCAAGAACATCCTCTAGCTTCCGATTAATCGAGGTAAGGGTGTGAAATCTTACTATCTTAATCATTGTGTATGTGTGTTAGATTGTTTGGGTGTTTTTTTTGGGTATTTTCCATTTTAGGTCGAAATGAGTTTAATCGGTAGAAACTGAGTTTTATCGCTTAGAATTTGGGATAGACGGTGTAGTATAGTCGAGTGATGAGTGGGTTGTGCTACTGGGTCTGATTTGGATTAAATCGGTTGGTTTTGTGAGGTTTGGGCTTTTGGACAGCCATGAGAGTTCTGATCTCGCAGGTTCTCCAGGCGAATGGCAGCGAGGCTTCGCCAAGCGAAGCTCAGCGAATGGTAGCGAATCAAGTCAGAACCAAACACCCTGTCTTCGCTGGCAAGTTCGCCAGGCGAATGAGAGTGGCGAAGGTTCGCCAGGCGAGTGTGCTAGTGAGTGCTAGCGTGTAATTCCAGAATAGCTCCCAGTGGTCTTCGCTGGCAAGTTCGCCAGGCGAACGTTGCAGCGAAGGTTCGCCAATGGCTTCGCCAGGAGAAGGTTGGCGAATGGGACAACATTTGTTTTATTTTGATTGTTTCCATCCAATGTTGATGTCTTTGGTTTTAGCATGTAGCGAATAGCTTGTGTACGTTGTGCTATGGGTAGCCGTATGGCGTGAATCCTAGATTATGAATTGATTGTGAATATGTGGCCTTTTGGCATATGTGATGCGTTGTTTAAATTAATTAAAAATGCATTATTGGGTGGGATTGAGTTTGTTGCCGTTTGACATGATAATGTGAGTTATGAATGCGAATCTAGTATGAAACAATATGAGATGAATGACGAATATAGGGTAAATATATTTGCGAGTGTATATTGAACGTACATGTTGATGCATGACGAATGATGAATGATATATACATTGTGAAGGTATGATTACTGTATGTGATTATGTAATGAATGCATGAGTATGTTTGCAAACACGTATGCATGTTGTATCGGTTGATTCCTCGGAGAATCTGCAGAACCTCGTGTGCCCTTGTGGGGTGTGAGCGATGGTTATTTATTGATTCCTTGGAGAATCTGCAGAACCTCGTGTGCCCTTGTGGGGTGTGAGCGATGGTTATTTATTGATTCCTCGGAGAATCTGCAGAACCTCGTGTGCCCTTGTGGGGTGTGAGCGATGGTTATTTATTGATTCCTCGGAAAATCTGCAGAACCTCGTGTGTCCTTGTGGGGTGTGAGCGATGGTTATTTATTGATTCCTCGGAGAATCTGCAGAACCTCGTGTGCCCTTGTGGGGTGTGAGCGATGGTTATTTTTGGTTCTTCAATTGAACCTGCTGAATTGAGTCGGTACCGCATTTGCATCTGCATAGGGTCGTGAGTTGGTCTCTATGAGTTGCATGATTTCATCTTTATATGATGCATTAGTGAAATAAACATGTATGTGTATGTTTATGTGAAAATGATGTGAATGTATGCATGATAAAATGCTTGGTTTTATACATATATACATTATGATGTATGATAGTGGATTGTGAGGCATTGTAGTGAGAAACTGTGAAACATATATATTCTGTACTTGTGCATTGATTATTATGGTAATGTTTCTCACCCTTCTGCTGGAATAATGTCCTACATGACATCGTGCAGGTACCAAGGAGTAGTACTGATAGTAGTTGCGAGGCTGCTGTTGGTGCAGCTATTAGTATTTAATAATGTTGGGTCAAGTCATGCTCTGGTTATGTAACACTGGGATTGCAGGGTTTATGCCTTAGAGATATATTGTATATTCTAAGTTGTGTTTTAAATGTATTTGAAATATGTGATAATGGCCTCTGTGCCTAAGTGTTGATGATTATATGATGAACATGAATTTTCTGTGAAGAGTTATGTAAACCAAATTGAATCCGCTGCTTCATGCAAGATGAAAATTTAATAGAATGACTATTTATTTCAATGTTACATGAGTATGACATGTGAATGTTAAGATTTTATAATTATGTGTGACGCCCTTTATGAAAGCATGTTAATTTACTCTGATTAAATATGTATTTTTCCGTGGGGATTGGAAGGGTGTTACAGTCTCCTGCACAATCTCAGGTCCGAGTACAACACTCTCGCCTGACTCATACCAACACAATGGACTTCTACACTTTCTTCCATAAACGAACTCTGCAATATCCTTCTTCATACCAGGCCACCAAAACAATTTCTACGAGTCCTGGTATATCTTCATAGCACCGAGATGAATACTCAATCTACTTTGATGCCCCTCTTCAAGAATACTCTTCTTAATGTCTAGAACATCTGGAACACACACTCTATCTCTGAACCTTATCACACCATTCTCATCAAGTCAAAAGTCACCTCCATTACCTTGGTTAATCAAGGTTGATTAATCAACTAACCTCAAGTCAGATTATTGACACACGCTGATTTCTTCTAGAATACTACTAATCAGTTTCAGCATACCCAACCTCACACTGTCAGAAGTCTTTTCACATACTAAACTCAGATCTTGCAATTGCTCAATTAATTTCAATTCTCTCACCATAAGCATTGACATATGTAATAATTTTCTGCTCAATGCATCAGCCACTACACTTGCTTTACCAGGATGGTAACTCATATCAAAATCATAATCCTTCAATGATTCCAACCACCTCCTCTGCCTCATATTGAACTCCTTCTGATCAAATAAGTACTTCAAACTCTTATGATCACTGGACACTTCAAATTTAAAGCCAAAAAGATAATGTCTCCAAATTTTCAACATGAACACCACAGCTGCCAACTCTAAGTCATGCATAGGATAATTTCTCTCATGTCCTCTCAATTGTCTCGAAGCATAAGCAACAACCTGCCCATTCTGCATCAACACCCTACCAAGATCCATCTTTGACGCATCACAATACACCATAAAAGATTCATTTAGATTAGGTAAGATCAATACCGGAGTGATTGTAAACTTCTTCTTCAATTCCACAAAACTCTTTTCACATGCAACATCCCACACAAAAGCTTGACCCTTTCGAGTCAAATGAATCAAAGGTAATGCTAACTTAGAAAAACCTTCGATAAACTTACGATAATATTCTGCCAACCCAAGAAAACTTCATATTTCCGTAGCAGACTTTCGAGTCTCTCACTGCAACATAACATTAATCTTAGAAGGATCAACAACAACTCCAACACTAGATATCACATGGCCAAGGAAACTCACTTCCATCAACCAGAATTCACACTTCGACAGTTTTGCATACAACTTCTTCTCTTTTAACACTTGCAACATAATTCTCAAATGCTCAGCATGTTCTTCTTCAAATTTAGAGTATACTAAAATATCATCAATAAAAACCACAACAAACTTATCTAAATATTCATGAAAAATTCGATTTGTATACTTCATGAACACACCTGGTGCATTGTATACACCAAACGACATCACAGTGTATTCATAGTGACTATACCTTATTCTGAAAGATGTCTTCAGAATATCATCAGGTTTAACACGAATTTGATGATAACCCGACCTCGAGTCAATCTTGCTGAACACACAAGCGCCTACTAACTGATCCATCAAATCGCCAATTCTCGGAAGTAGATATTTATTCTTGATAGTCACTTTATTTAACTGCTGATATACTCTATAGCCCGTCACCTTGCTATATACTCTCTAAAAAATAACCATCAACGATACCTGATCGTTCTCCCTCAGAGACATCCTAACTTGATCGATGGATAAGAAACTCAATTCTGCCTCATCTCCAGATATAAGAATCTACATTAAATCATCACAACCATCTTAAGCACTTGGCCTAGCTTCAAAAATTCAATGCTCACACCATCTAAGCTGGTAAGTATTGGCTGGAAGTTTCGACTAAAGAAAGGCGACACAAAGACTGGCTTGTGGGTCGACAGGCTGGGAAAGGTGGTGAAAGAAATAAGGTGAGCCGACGCAAGCAGAGGAAGGCTTGTGGGTCGACTCATGCATGTTCTGTCGATAAGGTCGAATGATGGGAAAGGAGGCCAACGCAAAGGAGGAAAACATTTAAGCGGGAAGAAAATTTGAAAGCTGAGAACGTGGGAAGTTACAGAAGTGGTGGAAAGACACGTGGCACCACCAAATTCAACATGGTAGTTATTTTATTTTTCTATTTAGAGCAATGCCCTATTTCATTTTAGAAGGACGCATTTTGTAACATTCTAAGGGAAAAACACTCTAAGTACCAAGCGTTAAGAGAAAAGCGTTTCATTCTTGCAAAATGTATGATCACGTCTGTCATACCCCAAATTTGTCCTACCTTTTGAGATTTTCTTATACCAACTGGTTATGTGGATTGGTAACCTTTATATGCATGAGTCAATTTCAAGTTAGAGTCATGGTTACATTGAAATTCGCTTCAGAGAATTTATGGCGTGATCAAAAGGTGCATTCAATTCATACAAGAGGTGGTTTAGTATGGAGACGTGGTTGTCGCTACTGCGAAAATCGGCGCCGGCTATGACAGAAGATTCGTCACCATGCGTTATTTATCCCACCAGAGAGAAAGGAAACGCTCAGAGTAAACCTAACGCAAAGAAGGAAAGGGCCAGGCAAGATGCCATCAAAGAGAATCTCGTCTGAGCGTAAATTTCGTAGCTAGCTGGTGCGAGCAAAGCAAGCAGGCTAACCACTACTCTATACTTCTAAGTCTATGTGTGTACTCAAGCCTGGGTTTTGGCTTCTCTCTCAAAGGAACAACCACCCAACAGCACAACAGCAACAGATAATAACAAAGGTGCGGAAACAGTAAATACAGTAAAATACAACATACAACGCACAAGAGTAAACATTCAAAGACAAGAAAACAAGCGCTAGGATTGACTCGCATAGGGGATGTTGGGTCCCCATCAGAGTCGCCAGCTGTCGCTAGTGCGAAAATCAGCGCCAGCTATGACAAAAGAGTCACCACCGTGCGTTATTTATCCCACCAGAGGGAAAGGAAACGCTCAGGGTAAACCTAACGCAAAGAGGGAAAGGAATGGTCATCGCAACCAAATCCTGGATTCGGGAGTCGGTTACGCGAGGGGAAGGTATTAGCACCCCTCACGTCCGTCGTACTCGACGGGATCCACACTTGTTGGTTTGTCTACAGGATGAAAAAATAATCTATCTACGGCTTCTGAAGCTAAACGGAGGGAAAATGACTCGGTAGAGCGCCGCTGCTCTATGCCTACATATTCTCAAGAGAGAAAATCAGAGTCAACGTAGTTCGGGAAACTACGGGGAAGGTTTGCTCGCCAAGACGTCGCGTCTTGTGCCTACGTATTCTCGTCCAATACGAGAAATCAGAGCATGCCGTAGTTCATGCTAACTACGGGTAATCAAAGGGTGTTCTCGGTCACACGGGAATGAGAGATTAAGTTGACTTTAGAGGTACGGGAATCTAAGGAACTTAGAACTACGGTCTGGTCTCAATTGCGCTAGAGCAAGAGAAAAGGATAACAGGCGTTAGCGGGAAAGTCTCATTCGCACAGCAGCGAGAGAAAACAGCAGTTAGTTGTTAGTGTGCTCGCTAGGATATCGCATCCTATGCCTACATATTCCCATTCGGTATGAGAAATCAGAGCAGCTGTAGTTTAGCCTACTTCAGCAAAACGGGGAATGGTCTCTATTGCACAAAAGCAAGAGAAAGGGTTCGAAACGGGACGCACACGTTGAATCCTAAACGGAGGAGCAAATGCGTCGCATATCACCCAAATGACGCTATACTAAGCATCCAGGTTACGTGAGGGAAACCCTCCCGTAACCCTTTCCCACGTATCTAACGCTCTTACAACACTCGAAGGTCGCTAAGGGGAAATGAGAGACATGGAATAGAAACAATGCTGCTGAACGGAAATGGTTCCGTCGATCTTTGACTTGTTGCGTGCAAGCTTCGTCTTCGTGCTGATTTTCTTTATGATTTTTCTTTATGCTTTTCTTCTTTTTATGCTTTTCTTCTTGGATCTTTTCTTCTCGGAGGAGGAAACAGAAATGAAAAGAAGTCCCCTAACAAGTGGACTTTTAATTCTACCTCTAAAAAGTGTAAAATAAACTCCTAAGAAAAACTATATCCTAAAAGGAAAAGTTACAAGAGTTTGCAATGAAAACTTACAATCTAAAGTCCTATACGAAATAAGAACTAAAATATTCTAAAGAAAATAAACTAAATTCTATAAAGGAAATTACCACCTAAAAACCTATCCTAAGAATTATAATATTCTACCAAAATGATAAACTATTCCCTAAAAAATTACAATTAAAATGTCATACTAAAATATTAAAAGGAAATAAAATGCACAGGGGGGTATTGGTTCAATACAGGGGTGTGCTGCAAAAAATAAAATAGCAGGCCCAGCCCACCAAAAACACACAAAAACGGGGAGGGGGGTAAGCCAGTAAAACAGAGTAAGTTACAGTAAAATGCCAAGGGGTTTGGCCCATCAACAAAAAAAAAACTGTAACAGCACAAAAAATGGGGGGTGTATGGGCCCAACGGACTAACAGCCCAATCAACCAAACAGAGACACGTCCACTCTCTTCTCTCTTTCACTTTCACATTCTGAAACCCTAAGCTTCTCAGTCTCCTCCGTCAGCACCTTCCCTCACACTCTCCGTTCAAACTTCCTCCATCGTAAACCTCTCCCTTGTCTCCAAACCTCTCAAATCAAACGCTCTCTTTTCAACACCTCAAACCTCTCTCCGTTTCAATTCTTGATGAACGTTGATTGAACTGATGAAGAACTCAGTGAAGGTTCCTTGCTGGATTTCTGGCGAAGCTTGAAAATGATGAAGAATTATGGATCTTGAAGATCTGGAACAATCTTTCTGGAAAACACATGAACAGATGAACGTCGATGAAGTTCATGATGATGAAGTTCTTGAACACGAAGATTTAATGAAGCTTCTGGAAACGGATGAAGATCCTGATAACTGATGAACAGAGATGTAGCTTTCTGGACAGATCTAAGATGAACATTGAGGATTGTTCTGGAAAAGTGATGAACAGATGAAGCTTCTGAGGAAAAGTTCTTGAAACTTGTTGAACGGATGAAGACTCTTGAAGCTTGTTGAACAGATTTTCTGTTGATGATCGGAGCTTGTGATGAATGTTGGAGATCATGAAGAACACGGTGAGTTCTTGAGGTTGGATGAATGTTCATGATGGATCTGGTGGAAGGGATGAAGGTTCTTGAAATGATTTGAAGATCCTTGAAGTTTCTGGTGATAATTGATGAACACGAAGGATCCTATCGCAGATCTAGAAATAGTTGGACAGATGAAGGTGTTTGAAGATTCGTTGATGATTTCTGGAAACTCATGATGAACACAGATCCAGATCTAAAAAACGGTTATGGATGTGATGAATTTCAGATGAAGATATGAACAGGTCTTGAAGATTATTAATGAAGTTGTGATGATTAATTGATGACAGAAACTGGAGATGATGAAGATCATGAAAAAAAACTGTGAAGACCCGTTGATGTTAATGCAGTTTCCGACGAATTTGTGGTTTTTCGGTGATGTTTGGCCGTGAGGAACGCCGTAGCGATTTTTCCGTTCACGTTTTCCGGCGGTTTGCATGTGGTCCGGCGAGGGATGGTAGTGGGAACCACGTGGAAGCCATGCAGAGCATGGGGAGAGGGACGGAGAAGCGTGGCATGGAGAGAGGGTGGTGGAAAGGTGAGGTGTCTGCCATGCAGAGAGTGGGGGGAACAAGTGGCCAACTTTGAGAGAGAGAGAAACGGGTGGCACTTTATAATGATGCCAAGTGGCAGTGGACCTGGGCCTGGGAAAATTGGACATCTGGTCCACTAAAACTCAGATTAATGACTAATTAACAGGACTAATTAAAACGAAAGTTAATACTACTAATGATTAATGCTGATTAATATTGAAAATTAATGGCTAATGGCTTCAATTAATGCTAAACAAAAAATGATTAACAACTAGTTAATGAAAGCTGACTCTAATTAAACTATTGATTAAACTAGTCTAAACTAGTAAACTCTAATAAAAGAAAATCTATTAAAACTAAACAACTCAATTAAAATCTATACTAATAAACAAACTATTCAATTATAAAAGTCTATTAAAATTCTAAAAACATATATTAAAATCTATATTATTCTATTTATTAAAAAGAAACTATTATTCTAATATTCTAATAAAAATCTATTAAAACTAGAGAAAACTATTAAAACTCTATTAAACAATTAAAACTCTATTTAAAATCTAGAAAAAGACTATTATATTCTAAAATAGAAAATAGCAACCAGAAGAAATAAATTGGCAAACGTAACATGCGAGAGTGCAGTAGAATAAGCGGTAAAAGGGGTACGGACACCGAGATGTCCTAAAAAATAACAGCGTAGACTGAAAACATCGGGAAGCGCCCAACTTTCCCAAAAATGAAACTCCGCTTACTCGAACCGGCCTAAATCGCCTGAAATGTGAAAACAAGTCTGTGATCCTGATAAAACCAATATGACCGAAAGAATGCAATGTATGCGGTATGCGAGTGCGGATGCAAAATGAGTCGAAACATAAACCAGATGTGGGAATCGGTTGGTCAAATTTTGGGGTGCAACAGTGGCTTAATGATGGAAAAACAACATTTGATCTTCGAGTTACAATTTCCTCAATGATATGGCGGCCAAATTAATGAGTGCACGAAGAAAGTGGCTGCAGTTCAGGTCATGGAATGTTCTTATAATAAGGTGACTAGCACTTTCTGGGTCAGATTTTTTATAAGATAAGTATACGTCTATGTCGCTACCGCGAAAATAAGGTGCCGCAAAACAGAAGAGTCGCCACCTTTCGTTATTTATCCCACATAAAAGGAAAGGAAACAATCAGAAAAAACCTGATGAAAAGGTATAAGACATGGTCATCGCAACCATGTCTAGATTCGGGAGTCGGTTACGCAAGGGGAAGGTATTAGCACCCCTCACGTCCATCGTACTCGATGGGATCCATGCTTGTTGTGTTTATCTGACGGGTTGATTTAACTATCTACACTAAAAGTCTGGTCTGAAAAGAAAAGAAAATGACTTGGCAGAACACAACAGTTCTATGCCTACGTATTCCCGTCTGGAACGAAAAATTAGAGTCTACGTAGTTCGCCTAACTACGGGTTACGGGGGAAGGTTGCTCGCCGAGATATCGCATCTCGTGCCTACGTACTTTCACACGGCGTGAAAGATCAGAGCAAACGTAGTTCGAGCTAACAAGACCACCGGTTTGGTTCAAAATGTTTTACCCGAGTAGAGTTAACAGACGGTTCTAGCAGTTTGGTGTATGCAGCTCACTCGACGGAGACTTAGGCGTTTACCGTTTGCGGTAGAACTGGGAGTTAACAGAACTCTCCTTATGAAAAGGGTTTCAAAGGATTAAAGGTCCGAGAGGACAAAAAGAGGTTGATCTTTGTTTTTGAAGTCTTTTACGGAAGAAGTATCTTTTATGGATGTTTGCAACTAATATCGCACTAGAGACTATGACCTGAGAGTGAATGCGTCGCATGTCACCCAAAGGGTGCCATACTAAACATCCAAGCTGTTGAAAAGAAACTCTCCAATAACCTTTTCTCAAGTATCTTAAGGCTCGTAGCGTACGACATCAATTAACCTTTATTACTGTAATTTGATTTGTTTGAAGATGAGAAGAGAAAGGACGCACTAAAGGGGAACTGATCCAATCCTAAAGTTGTCATGCAAAGTTGATCCTATGGTTGAGGTTAGGAGGGAGATACCTAATGTTATCATGCATGGTTAGAACCCTAATGTCTGTCATAACTTCTCTTGAACAAGAGAAGTCAGAGTTCCTAGGGGAACATGGCAAAGGAAAGCAATAGCAGAAGAAATAAACTGTAAGAAATAACTGTAAATAAAATGCATGCAATGCAACAATACAAGCAGAAGGAGACAAACTCAACTTCTAGAGCAAGCAAGCCAGAGGAAACACACAACACAGGCAAGGGAGACTACACTCAACCTTAAGCCAACAAGCAAAGCCAAACAGTAACAGTCAAGCAGAGGGGGACAGACCCAACCTCTAATGCAGACAAGCAAAGGGAGCTAGGCTCAACCTTTAGGATGCTCTTAGGCCTAGAATCATCTACATGAGGCCTAGTTTAATGCAACACACCGAGCAGTCACACAAGTACAGTAAAGCATACAGAGAACACAACAAACAAGCAGCTCAACAAACAACTCAACAGCAAAGCAGCCTAACAGCAGAAGAATCTAACAGTCTGTAGTCAACTTCAAGTCTAAGCTATCTTCAAGAGAAGGAAATGAAAGCTCCATCTTCAAGCTTCAAAATATCCACCAAGAGAGATGATAATCAACATCAAGAGGATTGCATGATGATGGGAAGCATGATGGAAACCAAGGGAATCCATCATGGCACTCAACCATACATCTGAGATAGGCATCCTCAAAGGTTCTAAGATATTATACATGAAAGTATTAGGAAATGATTCGTATAGTTTCACCGAGTTAAAGTTCTACTTATTAGCTTTCCAACGCTTCGAACGGTTCATCATTTGGGTTAATGGTTAAAAAGTTATGATCAAAACCTTTTCTAGCATTTTTCTACCTATGAGTCGACCCAAAGGTCGACGTACACAACCATGAGTTGACGCATACTGTTAAAATTTCCACAATTTTGCATTCGGGTGGCCATGAGTCGACCCAGGGGTACCTATGAGTCAACGAATACTGTTTCGAACCCTCAAAATCCATTTTTTTAAAAGCACTTTCACCTCAGAATTTCACACCAAAGCCTATACCACTAACCCCTATCACCATAGACCCAATTTTATACCAAAATAACATCATAAACCTCGATTATGTTATGTTTTACTCATAGATTAACAAAAATTCATCATAATTTCATTCCTCCGACTCGAAACTCCAAAATTCAACAATGGAGGAATTTTCAACAATTTCCAAAACATAATTTCTACATACATACATGTACAAAAATCATCACATATCAGTTAAAAAATATCATTTATCACACAATCAAATAAAAATTTGATCATAATCTCATCATCTTCTCCAAAATCCCCAGCTACCTACATACATCTACCCTTATATCAATTATAATGACAAATGGTACTCCCCATACCTTAGATAATTCGATTTCGAATTTCTCCTTAAATTCTTTAGAGTTCTCTCTGAGCTATAGCTCTTCCTCTTTCTTTCTTCAGAGCGCTCTCTCAAAAACACGATCGTACCAAATAAACTTCTCCACTCTCTCTTTTTCCCTTTTTTCATTCTTACCCCTTGGACCTCTATTATGATTTCCCAATTTCGTTCTCACTTATTCCACCCAACATTACCATCTTACCCTCAGTGTTCCCTTCTTATTATTTAAAATAATAATAATATAAATAACATTGTTCACATTATTCCACTATTATTATTATTATCAAAATAATTCTAGTAAATCTTACACTTCTAAATATCCTCAATACCCTCTTAACATCATCAATACCCCACAACACAAATCATCAAGAATCAAAAGATTTCACCAAAACTCACCGAAAATGACAAACATTTATAATAAATAAATTAATTAAATATTCTAATTATCTTGGGGTGTTACACCCATAATGGGGTCCGATAAAGCTAACAAGGGTCACATCTTTCGCTCCAACCATAACATCCCCCTCTTTCTGAAGGTAACTTATAGGGTCTTGCACCATGTAGCCAACACCATCGCCGGAGGTATTTTCGGGATGGGCCTCTTCAGGGGCGCCCGACAAAAGATACGCAAAGTAGGTGTTCACAATGAACATCATATCCCCCGACTTTCCTGAAAAAATTATAGGAATGTCAGGGGTCAACATTGTTTTCTATAGAGAGGATGCCATAGACATCAACCCTCACGACAATGATCCTTTATTAATCATCATTCAACACGACAACTATGATATCAAGCGCCTTCTGATAGACTCGAGTAGCTCAACCGATGTTCTATTTTTGGATGCCTTCCAGAAGTTACAACTAAATATAGATGGCATATAGAGGTTTACCGAACCCTGGCAGGCTTATCAAGAGAACGGGTATAAATAATGGGCTATGTGACCCTAAAAACCACATGCAGTGAGGGAGTTTACGCTAAAACCATTAATGCCAACTACCTCATTATAGACATTATGTGGCCTTACAGCATCATCCTAGGGCACTCGACCAATAATGCTCTAGGGTCGTTCGTGTCCACACGATACTTAACCCTAAAATATACACTCTTAGATGGCAGAGTGGGCACCATCTAGAGAGTTCAAGAGGTAGCTTGCAAGTTGTCGCGGCGAGAATCAGAGATCATAGCTATTAAGTTAACTAGGTTCACAAATCTTAATTCACCATTGATCTTTAATTTATCCAAGGGATGGGAAAAAGAATGAATAACCCATAAGTATGCAATGCAATGCAAAGCAAAAGAGAATCTAAGGTTCGGGGGTTGGTTATACCTAGGGAAGGTGCTAACATTCTAAGTATTTGTAGTACTCTACAGGAACCTCTTGTTTTAATGTGTTATTTGTTATTTGTTTGCTAAGGATATAAAGAAAAGGGAAGACCTAAGGTGCTATTCCTAAGTATGCTCACCAATACATCGCATCTTGTGCCTACGTATCCTGAGTAGGATGGAATCAGAGCATTCGTAGTTCACCTCACTATGGGTGAAAACAAGAAAAAGGTGTATAAAAATAAAAAGGTTGCTCGCCAAGGATTGACCTTGTACCTACGTATTCTCAAAAGGATTATGAGAAATCAGAGTGTTCGTAGTTTGGAAAACCATGGGTAAAAGCAATGTTTGTTGGTTGGTTTTAGGAGAAGAGACAAGTTGTCATCTTAAGGATAATACTCAAATAAACCGCCACAAACATGTGGAAGATGGATCTTTGCTTCACATTGAGAGAAGGGCTCCAACTCAGATATAGAATCAACGAGTTAGCCAACGTGAAAAAGAATTAATATCTTTCTCAACCATGTCACGGGGTAGGAGAATTACATCTCAACTAAGGATGACTAGTGTCTAATCTCTCTTGGGAGATGGGGAAACTTAACTGTGAGTTATCTAAAGTTAACATACTAACGGAAGCAAACCTAAAGATGAGTCTAAAGTCAACAACCTAAGTATATACAATCTAAGGTGATCAACCTAAAGGAGAAACAAGGATCATACAATGAGGTAAATGATGCAAATGACAAAATGCAATGCAAATGACTATAAAGTCAACCACAAGTCCTTTCCATGGACTTAAATAGGAAATCATAAAGATTTAAGAGCTACATGTAATTTCCAACAAGACAGGCATCACGGAGATAATATCAAGATAGGGTAAGGCAAAGCCTCAAACATCAAAGCTAAGATCATGAACAAATAACAACATATGTACAAAACAAAAATCATGGCATGTAAATAGCTCACAAGGTAAGACATCAAGAATAAATATCATCATTAATTAAGACAAATTATCAAGAATTAATCGAGGAAAAGCAGGTCTAAAACAAGGAAGCAAATGAGTTACCAAAAACAATTGGGCCACCGAGAAATTATTAATTAATTTAAATATAAGTATTCAATAAGATTAACTAATAGTTTAATTAATCTATATTAAATAAAATAGAATAAATTAATTACTTAGAATCATAGTTTTTTTAAACAAATGAATGATTAAACCTAAAAGAGAATATTAAAAAGATTAAAATTCTTTTTTTTTTGTTGTTGATATTTTTAATAATAGACAAATTAATGTTAAGACACATAATTAGAACCAATGAATAGTAAATGAAATAAGAAAATAAGTTGGGTGTTTATTATGTATTTGGGTCAGATCCAATTAAACATAAATAAATAAAACTATAGAAAAATAGACAATAAGTCCAAACTATAATAAATCAGTAAGAAAAAAAAAGAAGAAAAATGAAAAAAAATAAAATTAGAAAAAGAGAAACAAGTTACTCAAAATGATCTGAACTTATCTCTTATTCTCTTCTCAGCCGCGATTCCTCCCATGATTTACCCTTTCTCTTTTCACGTTTTAAAATCGTGCTCGCCATTATCCCAACAACTTCACCAGTGGATTGACCTTTGTGATCTGAAACGTGGCTGTGAAGGTGGTGCTTAGCTTATTCAGAAACGGAGTATAGTGGCCAAAGGTATTATGTGGAGATGGTGAGTAGTTGTAATGGTGATGATGTTGTTCGACGATTTCGTGTTGATGTTGTAGGTGGTTCGATGAGGTTTACAGCGGTGCTTTCAAGGTGTTGATGGTGAGAATGTAGCAACTCGAAGGTGCGTCCGAATGTTGGGATGTCTAGCGATAAGCTTTAATGGGGACTTAAGGTGGTGTGAAGCAAGATTTGTAGTGGTTATGGTGTTAGTAAGTGTTTCTATGAAGGAAGGCTGTTTGAGAGGGAAGTCATGGTAGTGTTTTGAAGGAGAAGAACTGAAAACATCAACAACATTGTTATCGTTGCGTTTTGGTTCAGTTTGTTTGATTGTTTTGAGAGTTAAGATGGTGGAAAGCGATAGAGGTTGAGTAAGAGTTTAAAGTTATGGTGAAGAACGATGCCGAAAGCTGGGTGGTTAGTTGGCGAGTTTAGAATGGTCATAGGGAGGATTTTTCGCTTTTTGAAGAGATTTGAAGGTGTTAACATGGGCTGCTATGGAGTTTTTGTGGTACATGAGTTTTATGGTGTCTTTGTGGTAAGCATCAAAATAGAAGAAACATGGTTGTTTGTGAGAAGAAGGACACGTTCTTGAGCAGGTTGAGTTTCATGAAGAAGATAGTGTGAAGGGTCTTGTGGTGTTGTTTATTTTTGTAATGAGAAACTTGTTATGCTTTAGAAACTTATGAAGCAAAGGGTGAGTATGGTTGTTGTTTTTCTGTTCATGGTGAGGCAATGGTGACTAATGGCGGTTTTGGTGTTTGAAAGGAGAATGATGATAAAGTTAAGTGTAGAAGGTGGGTTGAGCGAGATTGGAGATGGTAGTGTAGCAGAGGGAGATTGTGTTGTTGTGAAGAGTGAGAAAAATGTTGGTGCGTGGAAAAATCGTGAGAGGGAAAGTGGGTGTATGCTATTGTTGCTGAAAATGAAACAGAGAGGAGAGTGGAAATATTTATGTGAACAAAAGAAAAAGTGAAGTGTGTTTAGGAGGAGGTGATAGTGAGTTTAAAAAAAAAAAAAAAGCTGGGAATGCAAGGTGGTGGTATTGTTTTTCTGCAGCAAGTGTGTTGTCCGTTTTTAAAAAGGGGCTTGTTCCTTTATGCTACCTTTTTTAAATAAAAAAAACGGAGAGAGGTGGGAATATTATATGGAAAGAAAAAAAATGATAGGGATGTGTCCATGCTACATGATCAGTACTATGGTGTAGATTTTGGTACAGGCATTTACATCAAAAAGGGAATTTTTTTTAAATTAACCATGTATTGGTTAGCATTTATCAAAAAAAACAAAACATTCAAAAGATTGACGAAAATGGCACAAATTCAACATGAAAGAAAAAGAAACAATATCACCATTTGAAATGGCGACTTAGTTGTGAGTTTGTTTCCGTTTTTTAATGTTTTAATTTATATTATTATCACATAATTATATTCTTATTATTTAAAATATAGTTATTAATAAATTTAAGTAATTATTTAAAATATAGTTTTTAATAAATTTAATAAGGTTTAATAAATTTGAAGTAATATTTTTAAGTAATATTTATGAAATAAGTAATAATTATTGTTTTTAAATTATAAATTTTTTAAAATTTTAATTATAAATTAATTTAAATACAAAATAAAAATTGATTAACAATTTAATTTTAAAGCATATAAATTGATTTAAAATATAAATTTTAAAACATAAAAATTGATTAACCATTGAATTATAAAGTGTATAAATTTTGTAAGGGTATTTAAGACATATCACATGGGACACGTACTATTTTATTTTTCTATAAATACGACTGCAAACACATATATGTTTTCACAACATTGTATATCAAAAGACTACGTTAGTGCATTTTGAGTGGAGTGGAGTCTAGAATGTCTGCATTTCTAAATCAACGTTCTTCATCGTCGTCATCAGCATCAGAGGAACCCTTTCCAACGTTCGATCTAATGAAAAGAAATATCGTAGTTGTGTTTTCAGCAACAAAGCCTCCGATGAAGGTGCTCCTTTGGAATACGCAGACGTTTGAGCACTTGCATAGGGAACTGAACCGCTGGCTAGAAGGAGATATTGCTCTAGGAGAAAAGATTAGGAAAATTGAAAGGTTGGTCAAGGAGACCGGGAGAAACGGAGTTACTCGTGAATGGAGAAGAGTGGAAAATGATGTTGGTGTCCTTGTGATGATGTTGACACCAAAGAAGATAAAGTTGATGGTCGTGATATCGTAGACACCTTGGTGCAGTGTTCTGTTTTATGTCTTTACGTTGTTGTTATGTTTGTTTAATTTATGTTGCCTTGGTGCAGTGTTCTGTCTTTATGTTGTTGTTATGTTAGTTAACTATGGTGTTGATCAAATGCAATTTGCTATTAATCGAATAAAATTTGCTATTAATCGAATGAAATTTGCTATTGATCGAATGAAATTTGCTATTGATTTAAAAGGACAAGATTACATATGAAACTATGATCGGTTGCTTGATCCTATGTTAGGACATTTTGTACGATTGTGTCCTGGTTGTCAACACAAACTACACAATCTCACCAGCTTGTCTGTGGTATCCATCTCCGTTCGAATGCGCGTGTTGTTAGGCCGACCCTTTTTCTTTCAGCGCATCAAGTCATTATGCCAAACAATTTCGCCTTCGTATTGAGGCCAATAGTCCTCCTTTGCCACCACCTGAAAGCTACATGTGTAAACATTGCATAGACTTATCACTTGGTGAACTGCAGAAAGAAGGTTGGTTGGGTCCTGGAGCGCCTTCGAACACGCTGCTATAACATGAGAGCAAGGCATACGGAATGCTTGAAACTTCCCACAATCATACCAGCTCTTATCCAATTCAACACGGTAACATCCCCCAGGCCTTCCTTCGTTGTGATCAATAGACTCGGAAACACTGAACCAACCAGCTATACGGTCAAAGATTGTGACCACGTGTGTATTGGCTTTGGCAGCTTCCTCTTTCATGAATTTCATTGAAGTATCACTGTACAACGGACCCGATTGTAATACCGAACCCCACTTCGTACGTCTGCCATCAAAGAGTGATCCTAGCCTAAAATAGGTTGCCTTTACCAAGGCAGATATAGGGAGGTTTCGGATTCCCTTGAAAACAGAATTCATTGATTCGACGAGGTTAGTTGTCATGTGACCCCATCACACACCATTGTCGTATGCCCGCGTCCATTTCTCCCTATCAATGTTATCAATCCATCTTAATGCATCCGCGTTTGTTAGTCTGATTTCGTCATGGTAGTATTTGAATGTGGGTTCTGTTAGTGCATATCCCGCGTTCACAACCTTCTTCCGTAGCGTCATGTCTTTGATTTCCCGCATGAAATTTTAGGCGATATGCCTTATGCAATAGACGTGGGTCGAGGTAGGATCCTGCCAACCGTTATCAAGGTTGTTGTATACACTCTCGATTGATGGGTGTCGATCAGAGATCAAACATAAGTTAGGTTGGGATGCATCAGGGTATTCCAGATGCTCTGGTAGAATTGGGGCAGTGGCATCAAAAGCGGGTGGACTCGCAGTGGAGTGTCAGTAATTGGAAGGAGTTTGCTAAGGAGTTGTGTAAACACTGGAAGAGAAGAAGGCATCACATCTTGACCGGCCATATTATGCACGGGGCTAGGCCAAGTCTTCAATACATGACTTGGTTTAGTTCTGTCACGATATCTCAGTCTTTTCTGTCCGAGCCAACCTATTTGGTTGACCCAAGGCAACGCGCTTCTTCGTCCAACACAGAACAACAGTCCAGTGCCCAAAATCAGCCTTACCATAACCCATATATGCCACCAAATGCCCCCCATTAACACCAAAATCCTTACCATGACCCTTACATGCCACCCACCCAGTCCCAACCTCAACCACCATACCATTATAGCCCTGATACGTCTTTTGAGCATACCCCCTCCACCTATAGCCCATACAACTCATTTGACCCTACCCCCTCCAACTACCCCTCCAACTATCCACTATTTGACTACCACACCCCATAACAACCAACACACCATTTCCAACCCAATTCGATGTACAAATTCAGACAACCATATCATTCATACTCCACCTAACCTCCCCGACAATCCTACGAAAACATGGGTATTGGGCTAAACTACGGCAGCACCGTTGATAGTGGACCTCTCGGCTATTGGGGTCAAATGCTGCAAAATCTATCTGATACGTCGGGGCCGTCCCAACAAAATCCTCCTCCACAACTCAACACACAACAACCAGACACACCACAACAACCTTGTCGTAGACCTCGTCGCAACACGCATCCCCCGCAGTGTGGCACCGGTGGTCGCTTGGATAGAGTCGGCCATTAGTTTTTTTTGTTGTTGTAATTTTCATTATATTGTAAATTAATATATTTTAATATTTTTTTACATTTCTATATTATTTTAAGGTTATTTAAATTTCAATTCATTATGAAAAACAAACACATAATTTACTGACAAATATTTATTAATAGGTAATTAAAATATTTATAAATTTAATAACAAACTTAATGTTATTACTATTTAAATATGTATTTAAATATTTGCATAAATTGAATATGTATTTAAATATTTGCAAAAATTTTAATATTTATTAATATGTTATTTAAATATTTACATAAATTAAAACATTTAATCAATGTATTTAATATTTTTTTTATAGAAAATATTAATAAAATAATAATTAAAATTGGAAATTAGAAAAACAGAAACATGGAAACCCTAATTTGGCCTCTGTCGCCATTCCAGATGGCGATATTGTTTCTTTTTCTTCCCTGTCGCCAAATTGAAAGGCGAGTTCATGCAATGCCAAAGAAGAATACAACATTGTCGCCATTTGGTCCGACGACAGTCTGTTGAATTTGTGCCATTTTCGTCAATCATTTGAATGCTTTGTTTTTTTGGTAAAAATACTAACCAATACATGGTTAATTTAAAAAAAAAATTCTCAAAAAGGTAATAAAAGCAAAAAAAATAATAATAAAACTTAATACTTAAGTTTTGTCAAAAATAAAATAAAAACAAATTTTAAATATTATTTAAAAAAATAGAATAAAAAATTGGAAAAAATATTGTCTAAGTCCTTTAAGTTATTTTAAAATATCAAGTTAGTCCTTTAAGTTTTTTTTGTAACGCTTTTGTCCTTTATGTTAAGTAACATTTGCGCCGTTGGCCTTTTTAAAAATCTTCGTTCCAAAAATGCCTATGTGGCATAAACGGAGCACATGTGACATTTAACAGCGATGATGTGTCATTTTATTTTATTTTATTTTATTTTTTAATTCCACATGGATTTTGATTTTAATTTTTTTTAATTTAATTTTATTTAATTTTTTTAAAAATAATTTTAACTGGAATGACCTGATTGTTACATTTTAAAAACATATGGGACGTGAGTGTTACAAATTAAAATATAACTAATACATTGTTTTATACTATTTTGAATTTTAAACAATAACAAATATTTTATTTTACACTATTTTGAACATTAAACAATTACAGGACAACATACTAAATATTAAATAATCTAAATATTGTAAAAAAATATTGTTATAATGTTATAAACCAATATATACAACAGAATAACTTCAAACAATATAACAACAAAAAATCCATGTAAATGTAAACATCAAACAATTCTTTTATAATCAAACATCAAAGAACAAAAATTAGAAACAAAGAATTTACAATAGCAAAGATCATTAATTGAAATTAAATTCAAATGAATAACAAATAAGTATAGGATGGAAAAGAATAAATTGAAAAAAAGATGAATATGATTGAGAAATAGATAGAAAGAGAGAAGAAATAAGATAGAATTTTTGGATTCACTTCTCTTTCATATTGTGACAAACTATGTAAAAGAAATAAGTGTAACAAATATAATAAAAATAATTAATTATGCAATCAGGATACATTAGTCTCACTCCAAAGCATTAGAAGAATGAGAGAAAATAATTTAAAGGATATTCAACTTTATTATTAATCATCAATCTTCATCGTGAAACCTTTATATGTATTTAATAACAACCAAGTGATAGAAAGAATGAGAGAAAATAAAATTTGATAGAAAGGGATGAAAAAAACTACAGCGTTATAAGATATTTAGAAATTGCTAATATATAAACGGCAGAAACTTAATGGAAAATATTGAATATGCACTCAAGTCATGTTATAATAGCATGAAAATAAATTAATAATAATGATACAATGAGTTGCTACCATTAAACTGTTACAGAAACTTCTCATTATAGGGCACCAAAGAAATAAAACTACTCATATTAGTGTATAAAATGGAACCTAATTTTTAGAGAAGAAGAGAGAAAATACAAAATCTGACAAGGTTTTTTTGTTTTACATTTTGGGCAATAGAACACAATTGTAAAATTTAAAAATTTTAAACATAAAAGATTTAAACTGCCACAAACTGCAGTATTTGTTTTATAAAAATTGTATTTTCATCTAGTTACTTTCATAGAGTATTTGAATTGTGGAAGTTAACTTTCTCTTTCTTCTTAGTAGAAAAAACTTCAATAGTATTCTCATCTAGTTTTCACATTTTATCTTACTAGAATATCAAATTTCAATAATTGAATAACCATATTTAAAAAATGTTTTTGACAATATTTAAATTATTTAATGTTTGGTATACTGTCTTGTAATTGTTTAAAATTCAAAATAGTATAAAACAACACTTAAATTATTGTTTAAGATTCAAAATAGTGTAAAACAACGTATCAGTTATATTTTAATTTGTAACACTCACGTCTCATATGTTTTCAAAATATAACAATCAGGTCCTTCTAGTTAAAAATTAAAAAAATAAAAATAAAAATAAAATAAAAATAAAAAAGTAAATAAATAAAAATAAATAAATAATAAAATAAAATGACACATCATCGCTGTTAAATGCCACATGTGCTCCGTTTATGTCATGTAAGCTTTTTTGGAACGGAGATTTTTAAAAAGGCCAACGGCGCAAACGTTACTTAACATAAAAGATCAAAGTGTTACAAAAAAAAACTTAAATAACTAACTTGATATTTTAAAATAACTTAAATGACCTAGAGAGTATTTTAGCAAATAAAACTATTAAATAAAACAAAATTAAAAATCAGATTGATAAAAGAAAATAATTATTAAATAAAATCGATTAAAAATGGAAAAACAGACCGGTATCAAAGTGCTCAGAAAAATAAAATAAATACAGCAAAATGATCAACACAAAATATGCGTATTGAAAAAATACAACGTTTGGTCAAATTTTGAAATAAATTTTACCCGCTAAAAAGGCTTAAACTGATAAAAAATGCGACTGAAAAGTGCTCGAAAAATTCAAATGAGTGAGTCGGGTTAAACTACGTGAAACATAGATTAATATCACTGACGCATGCAGGCTCGATTTTAAAATTCTCCGTCCACTGATTTTACGCACAATTAATTTTTTGGTTTGACCAATTCGGCTCTAAATCCAACAAATTTATTTTAGTTGATAAAATGAGTATTATGCGAGATGAAATGCATGATATGCTATGTGGATGATGCAAAGCGAAAATACAGAATCTTAGGGTCAAAAATTAGGGCATGACAAAAGTGTTACATGAGCATCATGAAGACGACCAGATAAGAGCTTGCATTGATTAATGCCTACCCTTCCGAAGTTCCAAATGCTGACTTAGAGGGTTAGGACCCCATATTGGGCGCGGAGGCAGAGAATACCACGCCCGTATAAGACTTAAACGAAGTCCATATAGGTTCCCATGTTGACCAAGTCATGAAGATATGCATATCCTTGTCTGGAGGAGAGGAGCAAGAGCTAGTCGACTGACTCCAAAGAAACATAGACATGTTCTCCTGGGCACCCTCAGAAATGCCAGGTATTGACACCAAAGTTGTAAGACATTGCTTGGTCATCCATTTGTCTACCAATTCAGTGGCGCAAAAAAAGTGAGGTAGGCGAGGAAAAAATGGTAGCCATTGATGGAGAGATGGAAACGTTGTGCAATGTCAGATTCATCACAGAAACAAAGTACCCCACCTGGATGGCCAACATAGTCCGGGTACGAAAAGCCAACAACAAATAGCGCATGTGCATGGACTTCATAGATATGAACGTTGCTTACCCTAAGGATCCATATTCGCTGCCATACATTGACTGTTTAATCGATGGGTCGTCAAGCTACTATTGTTAAGTTTCATGGATGCCTACTCAAGATACAACTAGGTCTGAATGGATCCCTTAGATGCGCCTAAAAAAGCTTTCATGCCGGACTACGACAACTACTACTACAATGTTATGCCTTTCGGCCTCTAGAATGTTGGCTCTACCTACCAACGAATTATGGTGCAGTCTTCACATATCATATTGAGATGAATCTGTAGGTATATGTCAATGACATGATTGTCAAAACAACTGAGGGTCATAGGCATGTCGATGACCTGGAGGACATCCCACAATCAGTAAGGAGGTATGAATGCGTCTGAACCTCTCCAAGTGCTCTTTCAGAGATCAGGCGGGGAAATTTCTATGTCTTATATTGACTAGAATAGGGATTGAAGCCAATTAAAACAAGTGTTATGTGTTCATTGATAAGAGGAGCCCCAATAGGTAAAATGTCTATAGAAGGTAATAAATATATCCTCATGTTTCCTCTCTTTTAAAGTAGAACATGTCCCTTGAGAATAAAACTTCATGAGAGATCTCTTGTCCAAACTAGCCACCTTAAAGGTCATGGGGTTTAATAACAGTCATACAGGAAACCCTCACCTCCCCTACATTGAGGAGGAGGAAACATACTCCTTGAAACTCATCCCCGAGTTCAGTTGGATGTCACCCATATTGCACTACTTGCAGTCAGAAAAACTCCATTCGAACGAGGGAGAAGCTAGAAAGATCATAAGAAAGGCTTCCAAATATACTCTACTCTCGGGAAAACTTTTTTGAATGGGGAAGGCTGCTCCCATGTTGAGATGCGTGGGTGAGGATAATATTATCTTAGTACATGCAGAAGTTAATAAGGAAGCCTAAAACAGACACATCAGGGAAAGACTCTCGCCAAAAAATTATTAAGAACATGGTATTATTGTTCTATTCTAATGAAATATAATATCTCCTTTCTCAAAAAATGCAATCAATGCCAAGGGCATGCCAACATTCACCACGCCCCAGCTGAGCTTCTGTTGTCGACGACCTCGCCCTGTCTACTCTCCTAGTGGGGCGTGGACATTCTAGGCATGTTCCCCCTAGAACCAAGCCAATTGATTTTCTAGGCATGTTCCAGTATAGTATTCCTATCTCTTCCCCTCTCCAACACAAACCGCACGTAAGCCTTATCGCCTTCCACAATAGTTTGAAGACGATCCACAAGACTATCAATGGTGTGTCGCTATGGGAAAAAACAACCGGCAAAGACACAGAGTCACCATAGAACTTTATTTATCCCAACGGGGAAATGAAAACATCAAGAAAACCTCATAAGGGAAAGAAAATGGTCTCATAATCAAATATGGGGTTCGGGATTCGATTATGTAAGAGAAAGGTGTTAGCACCCCCCGTGTCTGTTTTACTCAAAGGGATCCACTCTTGTTGTTCTAATCAAAGTGTGTGTATATCTAAAGCTTACTTGC
Source organism: Lathyrus sativus (assembly GCA_963859935.3). NCBI lineage: Eukaryota > Viridiplantae > Streptophyta > Magnoliopsida > Fabales > Fabaceae > Lathyrus > Lathyrus sativus. Next base: position 542,668,388 of record OZ012737.1, read on the forward strand.
TAAGAGAATACATGAATGAAAAGGGAAAACAAAAGGGGGATCATCACGATCTTGCAATCCTGTACTATGTATTACCTAGTGCAATGGGAAAGTCAGAGGAATCGTAGTTTAGAGGACTACGATGAAAAAGGAAGGTTGCTCGCCAAGGATTGAGGCCCTTGTGCCTACGTATTCTCAACAGAAATGAGAAATCAGAGCATTCGTAGTTCGTGAGACTACGGGTTGTTGGGTGTTTTTTATGGGTGATGCTAACATTCGCATTCTAGCAGTTAGGTTTTGCCGCTCGCACGTAAGGAGACTTACGCTTTAGTCTGTATTGCAGTAGAACGCAAATAACATGCCCTTTCTGAAAAAAGGTTTGAAGAGAAAATCCCGAAGGAAAAAATGATTTGGATTTGTTGAAGTATTTTGTTAAGATTTTGAAAATAGTTTGAGACACGTATTGTACTAAAGTCTATGACAATAGGAGCAAGTATTTTATACAAATGATCTAAACGTCTCACGTACAAAATACTCTAAGAAGAGGTAAGGAAAACTCTCGCTCATCATTTCTCATGTACTTAAGGCTCGTGACATATTATACGCATCGTATTTATTAAGTGTTTTTGGATTTTGATGCAAGAAAAGATTTGGATGCAAAAAGAAAGAAAATATAAGGGAACTGGATCCTAAATTTTATCAGGCAAAGTGGTTCTAAGGTTGAGATCAGAGGGAAATTCTATCTTAATATGATCATGCAAGATGGACCTATAGTTGAGGATGAAAGGAGATTTTACCCTAATGTTTTCATGCTTGGATTAACGCCTAATGTCTATCCTACTTCAAGCTTAATCAAAAATTAAGTTGAACTAGGAAATCCTAATGGAGCATGTGAACAAAACAAGCATACAACCAAGTACATAAAAGTAAATAGTAAGAAATGGAAGGATTTAACTAAGAAGATGTCACATGACAAGCATTCCCTTCCTTTGGATTAGTGAGCCAATGGAAAACCAAGCATCAAATAAAATCATAATAACCAAGATGATTCTTTAAGAGAATCCTTAAGCCAAGGGTGCTAGATGAATCTAAATAGGTCTTAAGATGTACTTCCGATCTAAGGTCAAGGTCTTAATTCTAAGTCCGTAACTCCTCAATAATACATAGGATAGTATATCAAGTCCAATAAAAGTAACCAAATTTTTAAAGAGGTTTAATATTTATTAATGTTTTAAGAGAAAGTCCAAATGGACAAAAATAAAAAGAGCACAAGCATAAACACAAGTCCAAGTGGACAAAGAAAAAACAGTATGATAATATGATATGAGATGCTAAAGTAAAAGCATAAAAATAAATTGCAATAAGTAAAAGGGCACAATATAAATGAAAATTGAGGTAAAGATTAAATAAAAAAGTTAGTAAGTTAGTAATTAGAAAAGAAATGCCAATTTGTCATTTTTTGGAGAACACTCAACTAAACATCCATAAGCATGAAAACATGGTTTTATACATTACCAAGAGAAGCGCTCCAACTTGGATAAAATCAACAATTATGTCACTAGCTCTCTTAGGTAACAAAAGATCCAATATATTTCACACAATACCATGAAGAATAGGAGGCTGACAATCTCACTTACAAGAATGACTTGAATTTTGATTTGGGACAAATTTAGCGCTAGGTTAAGCAATCGTAGCATAACCTATAAGGAAGGTCATACTATGGGAGGCCGGTCAATAAAATTTATGTACCATACATGTTAAAGATATAATATAATGATCATACTCATAAAACATGTAGCACAAGTCAAAACAAGGTTGATTAAGACCTAAGCCAAGGCAAGATGGATCCACTAAATCTATCAACCTCTCATAGTACTTTGGACAAACTTACGCATCAAACCAAAGTACCTTAATTGATCTAATGATCAATCAAATGGTAGATTTGAATTGATGAAAGTTCATCAAGCACCATTCAAAGCTTCATGAACAAGGCGACACTCAACATCTTCCAATTGATCCAAGAAAGGGTGAACAATAAGAAGAAAAAAGTTAAGATGAAGAGAACAACCAAATTGAATCTCAAATCAATTAAATCATCATCATTATCAATCACCTCTCTTGGTAAATAAAATTAGCACCCAAAGTCCATTGATACTGATGAGATCTTATCAAAAATCAAGATCCAAAGCAACAACCAACAATCAAAATATCAATAAATAACAAGAAAATATAATCAAGCAACAATATCAATTCACATGATTTTAAAAGGAAATTTTAAACTAAAATATCAAAAGTATAAAAGATAAAGAAGATCCAACAAGAATTAACTCAAGAGAAAAAAAGTTTTCAAATCAAGAAATCATGAAAAAGAATTAGAAAAAAATAGTCAAAATAAAACTTGAAATAAAAAAAAAAGAAATTAATAGAAATTTTAAGAAAAGAAAAGGAAAGGGAGGTTAATTAGAAAAAGAGAACGTGACGGAGTAGTGCATCCACACGGGCCAAGGCCCAAAAAAACATTACATGAAGCCATTTTTTAAGGAAAAAAAAAAGAAGAATAAAAAATGAATTCATCATCTTCTTCAACTATTCGTGCAAACAAAAAGAGAAACAAAGCTCTAGCTGTTACTTTCTTTGTCGTACCGGAGCTCGAAAATTATGCAAAATAAATTGAAACACAAATCTCTACGCAATGGTACCAACTGTCACACCCTCATTTTTACCTTTAGCCTTTCATATCCTACATTCATCATATCATACATCGTTCTAGTGCATATCGAGCATGTGGGTTCACAAGGTAAGGATTGGGTCGGTTCGTTATTTTCCATTTCAAATAAGATAAGTTGTCTATCTTGGGCTACATTGAAGAAAGGTTCACCATATAAGGTTTGACTCAAGTTGGAAAGTCTACTCATGTAGATTTCTTCAAGGAGAAGTTAGTTGAAAAATATTGAGGTATTCAAGGTCAATGTTCCTAATGAACATGAATTGCAAGACCCAATTCAAGATTTCTTCATCCAACTTTGTTTCAAGTTCTATGTTCAAGTGGAATTCAAAAGATCACAAGTTCATAATTCAAGACTTCATCCATTTCAAGTTTAATGGTATAAGGGAAATCCATCATTCCAAATTCAAGATTCATGAATTCAAGATTAGACTTCAAGGATATTACATAAGGAAATTTCATAACATTGCAAGAATTTCACATTTGTTACAAAGTTTCCAACTCTAAGCAATGCTTAGAAAATTAAGCTATTTCTAATCTTAATTCAAGTTTCTAACTAGTTTTATGTTATGGTACCTTTCATGCCTCATCAAATCTCCATGTGCTACATATAATTCATAACCAATTAAACCCACAAATATCCAAGGAAAATAATTAAGGTTTAATTAAACATTGGAGCATTTCAAAAGCAAAACCATTTATGCTTATTCATGGGCAATTTCAAGGCATTTTTAAATTGATCCAAAACAGCCTCATGACCAACTAATTCCCAACCAAACAAACCATGTCACAAAACTTGAGGAACTAGCTCATGTTGGTTCACTTACATGCCAAAATTCTGAATTTCAAAATTCTATCAAGGGTAGAGAGGCATGCGCTACAAGGACAGCCCAAGAACAAGTGAATAAAGGAAAGTAATGCAAAAGGGCAGCAAAAAAACAGGCCTAGGAAAAGTGCAACAGAAAAAGCAGCATGCTAGAAATTGAAAGAAATGGGGTTGCACCAAGGAAGTGGCCATAAGCATTTCTAAGTATAGAAATTTTGAAACTTGAAGCATGTGCAAACTCTAATACTTTGGTACAGCAGCAAAAGTGCAGCAGAAAAAGTAGGATTTTTAGAAATGGAGAGGAAAAGGGTACACCAAGAAAGTGGCATTGGACATTTATAAGTGAAGAAATTCTGAAGTTTGAAAACAAGTACAAACCCTAATATTTTAGCTATAAAATAGAAGCAACAATAGTAGGAAAAGGGGAGCCCAATTGGAGAGAAAGAGGAGGCCACATTGAGAACAAGAGATATTGAGAAAACCAAAAAAATAAGAGAGAAAAAAGTGACATTGAGAACAAGATAGCTTAGAGAGAAAAACAGAAAGAAAAAAAAAAGGTAAAAACACAGAGGAAAACCTGAGGAAGACACATCCAACAAAGGACCTTGGTGGCTAGGAGAAGAGTAGAAGTTCTGGGGTATACATCTCTCTAAACTTTTCTCTTTTACATTTTCATATTTTTGCATGCTTGTTTTATTTCTTGCTTTTTATCATTGTTAGTTAGGATAATATTTGTTGATGTATATATTGTAATGAGGTCTCAAGAGTGACCTATGTTGTAAAAAAAAGCAAAAGAAAAGAGAGAAACAATAGTGAGTTTTGTGGTAGAATAGTTAAAAGAAAAACTCAAAAATGCTGTCATGTTCGCTGGTAAGTTCACACAACGAACTTTGGTACATTTCGCCTTTGTTTCTGTGAAAAATGCATATTCTGGGCGAATTCAGCATGAAGTTCGCACAACGAACTTCTTGATGTTTTTTCTGGGCAGGTTCGCTGGCAAGTTCGCACTGCGAACTTTGGCCCCTTTTGCCTCTGTTTGTGAATAGTGTGTATTCGCTAGGAAGTTTGCACAACAAACTTAATGAGTTTTTTTCTGGGCAGGTTCGCTGGCAAGTTCGCACAGCGAACTTTAGTATCTTTCACCCCTGTTTGTGAATAGTGTACTGATCTGGGAAATTCTTAAGAAGTTCGCACAGCGAACTTTTCATAGTTTTCAAGAAAAAAAATTTCAAGTTTTTTTTCATGTCTTGTTTTATTCGTATTTTCAAGTCGATTAACTCGATGTGGTTGTACGGCCATTGTATGTGGATATTATTACTGTCATTTTTGACTTCTGGTTCCAAAAACTATTTTCAAAAATAAACTCTCGATTTTATCAAGCCATTTTCAACCTTGTAAGTCGATTTCGTTGTGCGTCGCCATCGACCTTGTTTGCATCACTTCAAACATTTTTACAAGCAATAAAACCCTTGACCCAACATCAAGTGGTATTTTTCTCATAAAAAAAATCCAAAAAAAAATAATAAAGATACGATTGGGGTTATACGCCATGAGCTTTAAAGTGGTGGAGGAGGAATGAGAATGGAACCCCTCCTACACTCGTTCCGAATGTTTTGAATACAAGACGCTCGACTTGGTTACTCGAAACATTCATCTCTATCCAAAGTCTTTAGTGAGATCCTAATCAAGAACAATTTCTTCTCAAAAATCCTAAAAAACATCAACTCATCAAACTTATTTTCGCCTTAGGACATTAATCCGAAAACCATTTTTCAAGGTATAAAATCAACCGACAAACAACCATTTTACAAGCCTTCGAACTACGGAGCTCTGATTGTTCACTTTTTTTAAGTGAGGATACGTAGGCACAAGGGCCACAATCCTTGGCAAGCACTCTATAAAAAAAATCAACCCCTCTTTTCCTTTAAGCAAGCAAGTTTTTAGATTAAAAACACTCATTCAAGCTAAACAACCTAGAAGGTTCTCATCGAATATGATGGATGTGAGGGGTGCTAATACCTTCCCCTCACATAACCGACTACCGAACCCTAAAACTTGGTTGGAATGACCATGCTCTTTTCCTAAAGGTTTTATCGTTATTTCCCTTTCCTCCTTGGGATAAATAAAATCCGGTGGCGACTCTGTGTCATTTTTCGCGTAGCAACACCAACAATTTAAAGAATCACAATGAAAAGTTTTGGATCAAAAATGAAGGCAAAGCTTCGAACTACCTTCAAAGTCTCAAGTAAGAATAAATTTGAACTCTCTTCTTCTCTCTGCTTGTTCTTGGCTGGAAATTGGTTCAAATTTGAAGCTAATTTGACTAGTGAAAATGGAGGAAGAGTGATGAACAAAACGGTTTTACGGAGTGAGAAACGAGAGAAATAATTCTGCATAAATTTCTTGGCTTAAAAGCTTGAGTGAAATGAATGAAATGTGTGTTCTATTTATAGAAGAGAATTAGTGAGATTTGATCGCCATTTTTTCATTTTGCATTTTGAATCATCTTGTTATGCGTGACTTGCATGATATCTTGTTGTCGTTTTATGTTATGAATCGTTTTACTTATTAACTTCATGTCGTTTTGGAAATTCATTTACAGGTCTTTTATTGTAAATGTGTGACATGTATTTCTTATGGCTCACACGACTTCTCTTTGGCTTGAAAATACATACTTATTATGGCACGACGTGGTTTGGCAATTGCAAGTTGTAGCATGGCTTGGAAATGGTTTGTTTTGGTCTTTTGGTTCTAGCAAGGCTTGGTTTACGTGATATTTGTTGGCTTACAAAACTTGCGGTATGACTTGCTTGTCAACTCTTCATGCCACATTACAAGTAATGACTGCAGGAATTCAACGTGTTCAACAATAGGCCAATTCGAACACGAATCTCATCACACAGGTTCCTAAGGTAATAAAGGTGACACCATATTTCATCTCTCATCTCAAGGTATGTCACTAGAGGCATGAGGGCATAATCATTAAAAAGGGGGAGATTGTTGGAATAAGATTGTTCATACTTCTTGGATTTTGATGATAAAAAGTATTTAGAGAATAAATGGGTATACTAACATATGTTCAAGTGTGCAGGATCGTAAGCTAAGAGTTCATCATGAATTAATCCTGTTGAAAGCATGAGTGAAAAAGCAATACTACTCAGATTCTGGTTGATCAGAATCTGAATATGTTCATCAACATATGTAGATTCAGACTCTGGTATGTTTTTCTAGGCTCTAGTGACAGCTCGGACCCTAAAGGCTTAAGGAGCGCCTAATCCGTACTCTACACTAAAGCTGACTAGTCTTGTCAAAGCAACATATTTTGGACAGTGTCAACTAGGGTTTGGTTTTGCAAGGCTCAAAGATGGTGATGTGACTTCTTCATTCTTGCAAGTGTGCTTAAGCAATTGTAATCGGTTGGGTTACAGTGAAAATCTTTTGTTGAGGCAAGGGGACTGGACTACTCTCATTTGAGAAGAGAAACCAGGATAACCTTTATGTGTTGCTAGCATTTACATCTGAACATTATATTTCCGTTGTTGTTACTTGATCTGATATTAGACTCTATACGTGGTTCAGAATCTGAAGCTTTAGTTTCAGAAGTGAAACGATTTTTTGGCATACACGATTCAACGCCCCCTTCTTGTGTATTTTTCTCACCTTCAGCAGAGTTTGAGAAAAATTTCAGAACTAGGATTGTAATGAAACAAAATGTCTATGATCCTGCGGTTGCTCCTCAGTTACACATTCCAGAGATTGTTAATCTTATGGAGCATCAAGAGATTAACAACTTTTTGAAAGTCTCCACAGACTACAATGAAGACTTAATAAGAATATTTTATGCTGGGTTGGAATCAAGGGAAGGATGTGCATTTCGATTTCAGATGGGAAGGAGTTCCTACCATTTTATGCAAATACTCATGGAGGGAAGTGTTTGGAATATTTGTGCTCTCTCATGAAGCAACTTTGTCTGATCATGCTTTTCATCCAAATTTCGATTGGAAAATTCACTTGAACTCATCTCTCAAAGCACCAAGTCTAGATAATAACTTTGATAGATTGTCAACGGGCTTATTTAAGAGCGATCCTCGTATTCTTCAGTGAATTATCACTCTTGTGTTACGTCCAAGGAAATGAGGACATTCTCAAATTAACCAAGTTGAGGTACATCTCATGTGTATTCTTCACTCTTGTTTGTTAAGTCTTCCGATATAGAAAAAGTTTGTTGCATACCAGTACACTTCCAACAACTCTTTTAGTTCACATATTACAAACCAGAACAAATTTAGTAAGTCCTCCAGCTTTATAATTTGACCAAAACTCTTAGGCTAAGTCTTCCAATTTTTATTCTACATATTAGAACTCATTTTCAATGTCTTCAAGTTTGACAAAACATTCACCAGAAGTCCTTTACAAAGTGTTCTTATTTTTTGAAAAGTTAATGCACCTGAACTCTTTCAAAAGGTGTTCCAGTTTCTTGAAAACCATCTTCACTTGAACTCTTTCAAAATTTGTTCAAGAATGATTTTTTTAAATACTTTTTTTGATGTGTTTTTTTTGTTATTTTGACAATGTCGCAAACACGAGGCAGGGACGGTAGGACTTCAGTGCATGGTTTAGGACGAGGCATTCCATCGCTGTTGGCATGGGAGGAAAATCATATTGGTGCATTTGCATCCGCACCACAACCAGTTGGCTTTCCAAGAGGGTCATTTTTAGAAAATATTTTGCGACAGTGTTTTATCGTATCCACAGGGATTAATGAGAATATATATGCTTGTCGTTCAACGGTTTAATGATTTAAGAAAGGGTTTTTTTAAATGGTTTATATTTTTGTAAGGAGAGTTTGCAAGAAATAAAACGGAATAAAATTTGGTCTAAGTTTGATAAAAGCATATTAAGGTTAGGTTCACTAATTCGTCCTAAAAGTATCCAACCGATCGAATATGTGAACAAAGTTTTAACCAACATAATCGCGTATCCTCGCAAAAACGTTCATTTCTAAAGCGATTTCGTGAATTTTATTATTTCGACCGTTAAATGATCTCTCTAAATAATACTCGAAACCTATGTCTAGAATTTGTATAGTTGATAGATGAAGAAATTAGGTCATGACTTGGAAAGTTCATGTCTAAAGCAATCCAAACCATAAATGTACAAAGAGTAGCAAATTACTTCATCTATATTGATCACAACATTGTTCACATACGAAATATCAAGAAGAATACATAAAATATGAACTAACTACCTCTAACCTTGACAAGAGAGGGATTTAGTCACCCATTTCCATGATAGCTTGAGCAACAAGTTTTGGAAGAAGGTTGATCAACATACTGTCGCTACTGCGAAAATCGGCGCCGGCTATGACAGAAGAGTCGCCACCGTGCGCTATTTATCCCACAAGAGGGAAAGGAAACGCTCAGAGTAAACCTAATGCAAAGAGGGAAAGGAATGGTCATCGCAACCAAATCCTAGATTCGGGAGTCAGTTACGCAAGGGGAAGGTATTAACACCCCTCACGTCTGTCGTACTCGATGGGATCCATGCTTGTTTTCTATCTAAGGGTGTGTTATTCTATCTACTCTACAGGTCTGGGTTAAAAGAAAAGAAAATGACTCGGCAAAGCATCGCACTTTATGCCTACGTATTCCCATTTGGAACGAGAAATCAGAGTCAACGTAGTTCGCCTACCTACGGGAAAGGAGGGGAAGGTTGCTCGCTAGGATATCGCATCTTATGCCTACGCACTTTCATACAGCATGAAAGATCAGAGCAAACATAGTTCGGGCTATGGAAGACACAAGTTTGTCTGACTATTTTTTATCTCCTTAAGAAAGGGTTTTCCTGATTAAAGGTCCAAGAGGACAAAAGCATAGTTTGAATGTTTGTTTGAGTTTTTTACGAAAGAAATGTTTTTTAGTTTGTTTGTAACTTGTACTGCACTAAAGACTTGTGATCTGAGAGTGACTATGTCGCATGTCACCCTAAGGGTACCATACTAAGCAGTCAGATTACTGAAGAGTGACCCTCCAGCAACCTTTTCTCAAATAGCTTAAGGCTCGTAGCGTACAACACGCGTTATCCTTATTATTGTGTTTTTGAAGTGTTTTGAGATGAGAGGAGAAAGACCCTAAAACTATGGTTGAAAGGGAATCTACCTACAGTTATCATGCATGGGTCAAAACCTAATGTCTGTCATAATTTCCTCTTGCACAGAGGAAATCAGAGATCCTAGGGGATAAACAGCAAAAAACAGCAAGCAATTACAGTAAACAGTAAATAAATATGCATGCAACAGTATAAGAGAGGCAAGGGAGAAAACAATAGGCAAGAGGAGACAAGCTCCGCCTTAAACCTAGAGGTAATCAACACAAGCAAACAGACAATACAGAGAAAAATAAAAGGCACAGAGAAGGCAGCCCAAGCAGCAGTACCAAACTCCTACAACAAACAGCAACAGCAGCTCTAAACAGCAAAGTTGGATGGACAACAAAGTTGACAGCAAGGCCTCATCTTCAAACAAGCTTCTATCTTCAAGCTTCATCAATCTTCAAGCTCCCACAAGCACACTCCAAGATGAGGATTAAACATCAAGATCAAGTTATAATGTTAAGAAACTTAATGACAACCAAAGGAAATCACTAAGAACTCAACATTGCAAATGAAAGGTATCCTCAAAGTTCTACTCACTTGGGCATACCACTCATCCCTCCTAAGGAGAGATGGAGCTTCCCAAGAAGGACTTTATGTCATTGGATAGAATAGAGGCAAACAATGCACTCCATGTTTGAGGAAAGAATCAAAACTAGGTCTAAGGCACTTCCTAAAACCCTAATTCTCTAAGCTCCTAAACAAAAAATCCACAAGAGGAAAAGCATTCAACACCAAGCTCCAATCCTCAATCCTAAGCATCTTCAATGAATCCAGAAGCTCCAACAAAAAGAACTCAAGCTTAAACCCACTCCAAAGAAAACAACCAAACCAAACAAACCAAAGCACTCAAGAGAGGAATCCACAAACACAAGCCAATTGTAAAATACAACTAAAATAGAAAATGACATTGCAAAATTCTAATAAACTTCCTAGGGGAACATACATGTTTGAACAACCTAGTGTAAAAAGATTGAAGCCTAAATCCACTTCTAAGTTATCTAAACAATTCCTACATTGAGATAGGTCAAGGGAATCCACAAGTTTGGGAGGATCTTAATCTCAATACCTAAAACAGAACCTAATGTTGTTCTAAAAATCCACCAAAAATTCTAGGGGAACATACATGTATACCCTAACACATACTAAAAAATCAAAGCCAAACTCATCACCAATTAGAAGAACTAAATTCAACAAAACAGATGGTCAATTATGCAAAAATAAAGAACCAAAATAAAATGAGAAAAATCAAATTAAATTGGAAAATGCATGAAATTGTATTTTGTTAATCCCAGAAAATCACAAATTCCATAAGGATCATGAGGATATTTTTAAAATAAATTTTGGATCAAAATTGGAATTAATATGATTTTTGGAATCAACAAACAATTAAAATAAAAAAAAATGAAATAAAAAACAAATTAAAATCAGAATTAAACATGGATGGTTGGATCAGGAGACTAGTCAAAGATCTGGACGCGCCACATGAAGCCAGCGCATTAGTGAAACGGCAGTGTTTTGGATTAAAACTCTCCACTCTCAGATTAAAACACAAGCGTTGGATCCTCAGGTCAGTCAAAGGTCCAACCTAGATCTAAGGGTTCAGACATCATCTTCTCCAAAATTCAGGCAGGCCAAGTGGAGATCAGGGACGGTGGTTCATGGTGGCCGGAGAAGACTCCGGTTGTCTTCTCCGGCGAAGGTCTAGGTTCAGATCACCAGAAATAACAAACTATATACCAATTTTGCTCAGAATTTCACGTACATTCCAGATCTATCATCAAAATGCTCTAATTCTCAACACATAATCAAACACGATTCAAGTTTCAGAAATAGCATCGTCAACAACTCTCATTAAACTCAAAATTAATGGTATAGATCTCTTCATCTTGTTGCGTACATCAACATGGTCTAAACATTTAGCATTAACTCCTCATGAATCAAGAGATTCAGGTCCAAACAGATCTTACATGTCATCTTCAATCATCACCAATTGAGTCCAAATCAAGCCTAAAACGATCTATGTCATGTCTAGATCCTAACCACAAGTTCAAAACTAACTGAATCATGCTAAATCATGCTGAATTTTAAGTGATGCAAACCTGGTATAGATCTTGAAACAGAGGTACTTAGAGCTCGTGGCTTGCTTCCAAATGCTCCAGATAGCTTCAATGATCCACAAGGAAGAGATTGCACACCTCAATTTGGCTTGAATTGGTCTGAATATGAGAATTCGATTTCAACTTGCAGTTGAGAAAATTTTCTTGCTCTTGCTTGCTCTGGCACGAAATGATGCTCCAAATTGATCTGAACTCACTCTAATGAATATATAGAAGAGTTTCATGGGCCTTTGCAATGTGTTTGAAGCCCAAATCCGTGATTTGCATTTTCTGATTTTTCCTTCAAAATTCAATATGACAGTCGTGCATTGCAAGCTTGGCATTGGTTCTAGAAGTTTCTAACACCTTGCACATGTCATTTAGAATGAGTTTGGATGGAGAAATTGGCCTGAATTGCCTTGTGCATTGATTTGGATATGTGACTTGCAAGTGAAGTAACCATATGCTATCTCTCAAAACTTGAACTAAACTCCAAAATATGGTATTGCCAATGATCTTAGAATGCAATTTCCAATCAAAAAATTCACTTACTTGCTTGGTTTTGGTTTTGTAACACAAAATCCCATTTTTCCCTCCTTTTCATATTTGAAAATTCTTCATTTTCAAGCCATTTCAAATGTATTTTTGATATGAGCCAACACAAACTCTCATGACCACTTGGTTGCACTCAAAACATCATTACAAGCAACTTTCATGTTGAGCAATTTTCCATTTGAAGCTTGCAAGTTAGAGATTTTGGCCTATGCTTGAAAATGACCTATAATCTCACTTTCCCAAAATACCCCTGACTTGTAAACCTCATAACTTGAGTTCTACAAATCATATGGATGAATTCTAGTACAATTTAGAAATATAAGATCATGAGGAACAACTTTCATGTTGGCCAAAAGTTCATGTGAAACCTCTTTCTAAGTCAAAAGTTGCTTGGAAGTCAAGTGATTTTCACAGATAAATTTCACATTCATCTGGTGACCTGTAACTTGTCTGGACCATACCTTAAGTTCTACAAATCCAATGGAGGACTTCTAGTACTCAAATTAAAGGTATTGAGATTATCTACAAGTTTCATGTTGTCCAAAGATCCATTTGAAACTTGTATATTGACTTATGTGGCCTTGAAGTTAGGCACTAAATAGGGTAATTTGCATTGAAACCCTAATTTAGAAACTTCCCACATTCTTGATTCTTCTTGATTTGATCTTGGCACAACACCACAAATGTCTTATCACATCATTCCATGAACTCCATGACCTCAAATTAGGCTTGAATGCTTTTCAATTGCATAATTGACCTAGGGTTGATCCAAATGAAACCCTAATTGTCTGCACTTCAACTGTGGCTCTTGCACTTGAATCAATGACTTGGTTGAGCTCCAACATGGCCCTCTAGGCACTCCATGAGCTCCATACACATATTCTATTCATAATCCAAGTTTCACATCTCACTGATGGACTTCAATTGATCAAGACCGCTCACCACCTCCTGATGACTTGGATGACTTCTCAAGCTTGGATAAGATTTCTTGCTAGGCTTCTCTTGATAATAATTACACTTGATCTCCTATTGGATGAATGATATGCCATGATATGCAAATGATATAACTATGCAAATGATAATGCAATGAAACATAAACCAAGTAAAAGATGTTGAGCAAATTTTGGGGTGCAACACATACGAGTCGTATAATCGAGATTGGATGGGAACCCACCTTCTTTTAGTGAAATATTGCTAAGAGATGATGAGAGATGGAGAGACAAGCATTTTAGGTCTGAAAATCCTCTAAAAAGAAAGTACAAAATAAAAGACATTTTTCACAAAATGTAGCCCATACTACTTATAGAAGGGCTACTGAGCTGTCATGTTCGCAGTGCGAACAAAGTGTTCACCTAACAAACAACCAAAATGGCACCTGAAGTGCCTATGTCCCGAGAAAACTCCCTAAACAGAATTCCACATGTTCGTTGTGCGAAGCATTCTTCGCAGTGCGAATCCTTCGCTGAGAAATTCGCACAGCGAATTCTTATCCAAATACATACTGCCTCAAGTCTGGGGGGTGTTCGTTAGCCCTTCGCTACCTCTTCGCTCCAGCGAGTTGTTCGCTGCCTCCTTCTCACAACGAACTTAGGGCCCTTTTATTTCTGTTTTGGTTTCCTGGCCTTCACTACAAAGTTCCTTGTGCGAACTTTATGAAATTTTCTAGCAAGCTTCGCTAGCAAGTTCGCACAACGAACTTGCTGTTGTTTGCATGCTGTCTTGGTTTCTTTGTTATCTTTCTTGTGTCTTACTCTTCAATTTTTCATGCCTATTCCTACACAATAACACACAAATCAAAGGAACCAAGATATTTTCACATGATGGTGCAAATCAATCAAAGCAAGAGTAATTCTAACACTTTCTTTACAAAAAGGAGTGAAATATGCCCACATTTGATAGATCAAATAAGCAAAGTTGGGCATCTAACAACTCTCCCCAACTAGATCTTTGCTTGCCCTCAAGTAAAGTATGCCTCTTGATCAAACAAGAGGATTTGCTCAAGAAAAAGATTTCTCCGAAAATGGATTAAATGGCTCAAACACAAGGAATGCAACCAGACACAGGTTCCCAATGGTGAGAATCAAACAACGCACTAGAACTAAAGTCTTAAAGTAATTCAAAACATATATCAATCAACAACTATGCCATCTTGAATGAATCACCCTATCTCTCCTCTTCGAATAAGGATTGAAGAAATTACGTGTTTGCAACCGCGGGGACAATTTCACCCACCCAACAAACAATGCCAATATTAATCTAATTCATACAATATCTAACAATCATAAATGAAAATATGGAAGCAAGAAGATCACTAAGATCTTTTACGGTTGTAGCTTGGTCGGGTTTACAAACAAGGGACATTTCTAAGGTCATTGAAACGAAATTGTTGATGCAAAAGAGACATTCACTATACAAGTTATTTACGCATTCTAACTTCATTCCACTTTTTTCTCAATTGAAAATCTTCCCAACTCTTATTTCACAACTTATTCTTTCACTATTTTTCTTTTCCAAGCAAGCATTCTATTTTTTTTATATATTCATATTCACATAACAACTTTTTCAACGCTTGCTTGATTTTTTTCAAAAGTTGTAGCAACCTACCATACTTCTTTTCATTCTCCCTAACTTAACTTTTACTCAACCCTCAAGTGAATGCTCTTGACTTTTTAAGGAAAAGAGGACAATTAACACAAAATTCAAGGGTTCGAGAGTTTTTTTTGGAATCTCGCACAATTTTAGACTGAGATTCACACTGTTTAGGCTCAAGGGGTTAACGAATACTCTCTGCTCACGGGTAAGTTGCATTTGGAACTGGTTGTGCTCAATAATAAATAAGTGCCTTGATCATTTCTAATTGCTTCCATAAATTCATAATAATACAAGATAAAGCATGAATCAAATGAATCAACAAAGTCTATTAGAAATCCAGCATTTAACGCACAATGGAGGTTTCCTCACAATTTGTGGTTCTAAATCCTAAGTGAAACATTCATTCAACAATGTTGCTAAAAGAAAAATATCCATTTACAACAAGATTTAAGTTCTTAAGAATTCTAAAATTCTAACCAAAGGTAACCATGTACCTTGACATTATTCACTTGCTTAATATTATCATTGCCATCCAAACTCAGATGCATCTCCATTGGATACTTCTTTTCAGAGAGCAACCAATCTAGATGTTTAGTAGAACTCAACAGCCAAAAGATATTAACAACCCACTTGAAAAGAGAAAAAAAATATTTTAAACATAAAACCTAACATTAATTAAACTTAATAAAAATGTGCATGGGTGAAAAACACCCCCAAAATAGTACAAGAACCAATATTTGAAACAAAAATACAATAAATCTAGCAAAAGCAATGATTCAAGCACAAAAATACTTCACTTTGAAGACCAAAGGAAGTTTCTCGAAATCATGCTCACAAAATCAAAATACATAAATTCAGTCCTCCTCGGACTCTGTCTCCTCCACACTCTCAAAACCTGCATCGGACTCTCCATCAGCATCCTCATCATCATCATCATCATCATCCTCCACTACCTCAATGTTGCCACCATCAGGACCAGAGGCACCTGCCCCCTTTCCAAAAGTAGGCCTGACCTCAGGCCAGCTCGCGTGCTCAAGGAACTGCTCACGAGTCATCCTTCTACGCTCCACGGAGGGGTCACGACACTACAACTGAAGTACCTGCATAGAGTCATGTATATCAATCATGGTGCGCTGAGTAGCCGCCATCCAATCCCAGTTATAATTGCAGACAACTTGCTGGAATGGATCAAAACCCTGTGAGAAAGCAACACCAGGGCCATCAGTAGCCCCGGTATCTGCAGCAGCTGAACTCCCTTTGAAACCTTTGGGTCGGCAGTATTTTTCCACATATCTGTCATCAATAGCGGTTAGAATCGTCACCTGTCGACGAGAAGGTAGTATCACCCTCGACTGAACACACAATTCCATGATGAGACACGGAAAAGCGAGGGGACAATTAACTCCCGCCCCCGCTTTCAATCCACTTTCCACCATGGCTCGCATCTCATTGGCAACGATCCGAGCCATATCAATCTGCACATTAGTAAGAATAGAGTGGACCAAATGTGCCACTGGGATCGACACAGTCGACGTGTGTGATTTTGGCTTAATGTTCGTCAAAATCAACAGCAACACTAATTGAGGTAAAGGCTTTATGTCTTCTATATGGTACCGCCTTGGAACCCCTGATGGGTTCAATTCTACAGTTTTACCCTCCATCAATATAGCATCGAAAATCAGATATGTATTTCTGTGAAGTCTTAGATCTCGATCGTAATCATCAATTTCATCTTCACCCAAGCTAAGCGGTCTTCCAAGTACCCTATTGATGGAATCTCTGTCAAAGCTCACCGGTTTGCTTGATACCCTTGTGGTCCAAGTGAATGGCTCATTGTCATTTGGAAGTGCGTTGTCATAGAACTCCCGCACCACCTCTATGTTATAGTTGTCTGTTGGCGTCACCAACACGTCCTATTTCTTGCTGTTTATGAGTCCTGTGAAAGTTCTGTATGATCCTTCTGGATGAATTAGAAACCTTTTCTCTGGCAGAATCTTTTGCTTTTCCAAAGCCACGTATCGAGCGGCTTGCTTAGGACCCACAAATCTCTCTGTATCATACTGGATGGGTTGGGGCCGTGAGGTACTACCGACCTTTCTCTTTTTAGACGCTATTGACCTGGACGCCATCTGTAAACATAACACAGGAGAAGAACAAAAACATCCATATAACAGATCAGTCCAGCAATCAGAACAGAAAAACAAAATGATGTCACGTTCGCTACAAACTTCACTGTGCGAAGACCTAGAGAATACTCGCCCCAGGTTCGCACTGCGAAGGTGTTAGCGAAGGATGCAGGTTTTTAAAATTCCCCACTGTTTTTAACCCATAAGCAAGACAATCCAATTTTTAAAACAACAATTTATGAACATCAACATTGGTCATGCTAGGGACAGTTTTAAACACACATGCAACCACAAATTTGACAATTTTGTCCTACCCTAGTTCAACCTATCAGGTATGTTCTACTTCAAACTAAACAACTTAATCACAAAAGAGTTGAGAAAGAGAAACATACTTGGTTGGGGAGCTTGATTTGGGGCAGTGAGACAAAATTAGGGTTTCTAATAGAGAAAGGCACAATTGTGATATGAGAGTGGAGTGTGAAAAATGTGAGAGTGAAGTGGAGTGACCCTAAAATCTGCAGAACTAATAAAACGGCTTGGGCCCAATTGAGTGACCCACTGAATTTTAAAATGACACAACCTGATTCTCTTTTTTCGCATTGTGAACATCCTAAAGAACATGTTCGATGAGCTCTTCGCACAACAAAGGTGCTAGAAAACATGACAGGGTTTGGTTTTTTTCACTTATCATTTTAGATCATTTTTCAGCAAAAGTCCACCACATCAAGCACAACAACAAAAAGCAGTAAATATTTACAATGTTGGGGTGCCTTCCAACAAGCGCTTTGTTTAACGTCGTTGGAGCTCGACAGTCCGATGCAATCACGGATCGCAGAAAGGCACAGAGGTGGTGTCCCGCTCAAAGTCACCACCTAGGTAAATCTTCAACCTTTGGCCGTTGACTGTCCAATTCTCTTTGGTTTTTATGTCTTCAATAGTAATTTCCCCATAACTCAAAATGTTGCGAATCCGAAACGGACCCGACCACTTGGACTTTAACTTTTCGGGAAACATTCTCAACCTAGAATTGAATAATAACACCATTTGCCCTACCTCAAACTTCTTGATCACAATCTTCTTATCATGATACCCCTTCACTCGGTCTTTGTAGATTTTGTTCAATTCATAAGCTTGGAGGCGTATTTCTTCCAACTCATGAAGTTGACTTTTTCTTTTGTCGCCACTCATGTTCTGATCAAAATTTAGAAACTTCAATGCCCAAAAGGCTTTGCGCTCCAATTCAACCGAAAGGTGACAGTTTTTACCGTAGACCATTTTGAACAATGTGAGACCAAACAGAGCCTTAAAAGCTGTCCGATAGGCCCACAAGGCGTCGTCAAGCTTGCTTGACCAATCCTTCCTCTAGGTAGACACAGCTTTTTCCAAAATCTTTTTAATTTCTCGGTTTGATACCTCCGCCTGTCCGTTAGCTTGCGGATGGTACGATGTTGCAACTTTGTGTCGCACACCATACTGTTCCAAAGCTTTTGATAACTGGGTGTTACAAAAGTGTCATCCTCCGTCACTTATTAACACTCTCGGAGTACCAAAGCGAGAATATATGTTTTTTTTCAAAAATTTTATTACGACTTTCCCGTTTGCCTTAGCGCTAGCTATGGCTTCCACCCATTTTAAGACGTAGTCAACCGCAACAAGAATGTACTCATTTGCAAACGACGATGGGAATGGACCAACAAAATCAATGCCCCAACAATCGAAAACCTCGACTTCTATCATGATTTGAAGTGGCATTTCATTTTGTTGCAATATTCCACCAATCCTCTGACATTTGTCACAACTTGTTGTGTGCGCATGCATATCTTTGAACAAGGACGGCCAATAAAATCCCAATTGGAGGACTTTAGTGGCCTTCTTGTGTTGTTAAAATGACCTCCATACGGAGAATTGTGACAATGCCACATGATGTCTTTGGCTTCCTCCTTAGATACACATCTGCTTAAAACATTGTCGACACCAAGTTTGAACAGATGTGGCTCATCCCACACAAAGTACTTGGTGTCAGACAAATTTTTTTTTCTCTGGTGACTAGTTAGACCTTCCGGCATTAATCTGGTGACTTTATGGTTAGCCATGTCAGCGAACCAAGGTCTAACCTTCACCATATACAACTTTTCATCAGGGAATTCTTCCCTCACCTTCTGCTCATATTTTGTGACTTCATCATTCACAAGTCGGGACAAGTGATCTGCTACCAAATTCTTGGATCCTTTTTTATCACGAATTTCAAGATCAAATTCTTGTAATAAAAAATCCAACGAATTAACCGTTGCTTGGAATCCGGTTTGGTAAGCAGATACTTGATCGCCGCATGATCATTGTACACCACAACTTTGGATCCGATCTAATAAGACCTAAATTTTTCTAATGCGTACACTATTGCAAGCAATTACTTTTCAGTTGTTGCATAATTAATTTGAGCATCGTTAAGAACCTTGCTTGCATAGTGTATCGCATGGAAAATTTTGGTTTTTCTTTGGCCTAACACTGTGATCGCGACTTTCTATGTCTAATACAACCTAACTGCAAGTGCACAGTCTATCGCGTAGTAATAATAGATATCGATCCCACAGGGACTCGTAATCAAACTAGTGTTCTTGGGAGTTACTATGTTTAGCTAGGTAGAATATGTTTAAGGGAATAAGATTGTCACTAAAGGGAAACTAAGACTGTTACTTAGATTATAATTAATTGAATCGATATGCAGTAATTGTGTTCTTCAGGGATTTGACAAGTTACTGGTGTATGAAATGATTTTCAGAATTTATTTAAGCAGAAAATGGTGATTTGAAGACTCTCGCCTCACGATGGTTATTGACGCTAATCATAATTCTAAGGGCCAAACGTACACTTTCGTATCCCATTCGGGGTTAAAATTATTTTTTGGAAATCTCTAAGTTCTAATTCATTTTAAAGTGCTTTCGCTGTTATTAAAATGAATGACTAGTGTTTACTATCTGATCTTACCGCAACTTTCGCTTGTTGGTTCGTATCTTAATTAATTTCCCACTTTCGTGGCAAAACTACTTTTAAATAAGTTCTCGCTTTCGCGACGAAGTTTATTCAGTAAATTAATTTTAAACACTCAGACCATAAATTACTTTTGAAAAGAGAATTTTCGACCAGTTATTATCAAATCCCTTTCGAATTATCACTACATATCGATTACCTAAATTTAGCTAGACATGGATTTGGGAAAGGTAAAACATAAATGACAATGATAAATAATAATATGCAACATAATAAAACTGGAATTACGATTGAAATGAGAAACCTGTAAATATTCCAATTGGCCTTTGGGCAGATCCTCCACAGATGTTGGCAGGATTCTGGTCTTTATGCCAATTTGATCGTACAAGTAGAAATTACAGAAGAATGAAAAGGCAACAAAAAAATAGGAAAGAAAATAAAAACTGAACTTTTGCTCTGAAAATAGAATTGGGCAGCACTTCGTTGTATGAATGCGGCCCCCTTCTGAGGTCCCTTTCTTCCCTTTTTATAGAAATGGAATTCTAACGGTTATAATTGAAGAGAGTGGACTTTGAGGCAGAATAATCAGGGAGTAGTGGTCCACTATTTGGGACTTGGAACTGCTTCATTCACGTGCAATTGAAGTGGGGCGTTTTTGCCTGCATGACGGTCGTCACAAGGTGTGACGGTCGTCACCCGTGTGACGGTCGTCATGGAGCTGTGACGGTCGTCACAAGGTGTGACGGTCGTCACCCGTGTGACGGTCGTCATGGAGCTGTGACGGTCGTCACAGCAGCAAAATCAGCATTCTGCGCTTTTCATGATGTTTTCATCCTTTTTTCGTCCATATTTCATTTGAGATTGCTTCTTTTCTTCATATTGCCTTGTTTGGACGTGATCGTTAAATACCTGCAAAACATCGGACAAATAACACGGAAATAACCGAAATCGGATAGAAAACAATTAAACTTTAGTCGAGTTATGCATCAAAATATATATACGATTTCGTGTTATCAAACTCCCCTAAGCTTGAATCTTTGCTTCTCCTCAAGTAAAACATGAAAAAGTCGGCAAGCACGAGGCAGCTTCTTCGTTCGCAAAGTTGGGAAAAACCGGGATTCTTGGTAGGAACAAAACGAGTATCATGACGACACTGGAATACAAGTCTTCGGAGGTCTCCTTTTTATGCAAATCGGTCCCAGTCATGCTACTGTAGCTTGGTGTCAAGGTTCTCGCGGCAAGTTCACCTTGTTTGTTCTAGCGCAATCACATTAAGCCCGTTGTCCATACACTTTCATGGCAAGTCGACCTGTTAGTGAATATGATCTCATTTCTGTTTTTGATCTTCTTCATTGATCATAAGCTTATGTCATTGATTTTTCAATGAGTTTACGTGCCGTTGGGCTAAATGCTCGGGTGAGGAGCACCTAACTTAGAAGGAAACGTGTCTTTATAGTTTTGGGCTATCTAGCTTTCTTTTCATGATTTTTTTCCATCTTTTTGGAGATCATACACTTATTTGCATCGGTCGCTCGCTTAGAAGTGTTTTAGGATGGTGCTGACTGCTAGTATAAACTACTTGGGGCTGAGTTTGCGTAGACGCTTGAGACTTTGGTACGCGTAGGTAGTGAAACCGATTCGCATAAACCGGAGATCTAAGGTGTCAAGATGGTACTGGTTTTGTTAAAACTGTCGTCTCCTTGGAGTTTCAAAACTTGGTTTGAACTCGGGTGCATTCTCGTGATGCTTTTGCTTTTGAGGAAAGAACGAAAATTTTTGTTTACGTCGAATAACGTGGGGATGTTTGCGTAACGGAAAAAGGATATATAAACGAGCTTTATTTGCTAAAAATAGAAAATGTTTATATAGAAATTACGAAATTCGAAGTACAGTGGAATGGAAATAAAGGCTCCGCTCCTACACTATCTCAATCAGTGTCCCCACTGATTTCGAAGCATGCGAGAGGGAGATACAACTGAAATGAAAGTACAAATAAACTGGAAATATAGTAAACAAATAAGGAAAAATGGATAACTAATCACGTCCGCTGCCTCGGTCACGTCTGCGCTGGCGTCCTCTGGCTCTGGCTAGGGCTACTCGGTCCTCATAACTCATAGCTCCGGTGTGGTAGACGGTGTCCCGGAGTCCTTCGACCTGCAAAGTCAGATTCGCCAGGTTCTCAGTAATGGTTGCTTGTCCGGTTTGAAGTTGTTGCATTTGAGTCCGATGCCAAGCTTCGAACTGGTCTACTCGCTGGTTCTGCTGCTGCAGCATAGCGAGTATCTGGGCCTGCTGGTCGAGAGAGCGACGGAGGTCCTCTTCTCTGTAGTCGGGCACTGGATGATGGCGGCGGCGGCGAGAGGATGTACCTTCGGAAGGAGGAGGCTGTGATGCCTCCGGTTGCTCCGACCTGTCCAACTCAGCTTGGATTTCATCGTCAAAACATTGGGTGTGGTCCTGAGTAGGAACAGCGGCAGCAGGAGGGGCAGTGAGGTCAAATAACTAGTTGGTACGATCCTCTGGGTGTGTCCGGGTGCGTGATGGAAGGATGATGCTTCAGACGGTTTTGCCACGCACTACCGGATGGTACTTGCCGTCAGCTCTGGAGCGGATAAGGTGAGAGGCTCTGCAGTGGTCGGTGTCAAGGAACACCGAGGGGATGGAATGGAGGTGCTGGAGGCGGTCGCCTAGGTTCAGCCCAAGTGCAATGGCAGTGACAATCCCGCCAAAGTAGAATGGCTTGGAGCCACGGTTGCAGTTGGCCTGAATGTGAGCCAGCAGGAACGGAGCGGCGTTGACAGGCTCGTTGTTAAAGACGCAATGGAGGAAGAAGAGCTCTTTCGAGTTCACCTTATGGTTGCTGTTGGCGAAGATTATGTTGCTCAATGCTCGGTGAAAGTACCGGATGGTCGGGTTATGGATATGCGTGGCGTGCAGAGAATCCCAACCATCGGCATTGATGCCGGTCAACTGGTACCACAACGCGAAAGCTTCGTGCTGGAACTGATCGGTGAGGCGGCGGTGAGCATTGTCGCCTCGAGGTAGCTGTAAGATGGCGGCAATCTGGTTTTGGTTCACCTGATAGTTTATGTCGAACATCCGGAAACATGCGGCACCGGAGTGTTGGCTGAGGTCGCCGCTGGATGTGACGTAGGTAAACAAACTCAAGAACTCGAGAGTGAGTTGTTCGTATGTTGGCAGTGGATTGGTGCAGAGATTCCAGATGCCTGCTCTTTGAAGCATCCAAGTTACGCCTTCAAGGAGTCCGAGCTCCGTAAGCGACGGAATGTATGGATAATGAGTCGGCTGGAGCGACCTTTGATGGAATGCGATGTAGTTTGCCCGCTGTCTTTCGCCTAAGTCACCTTCACTGAAGATAATGTTACTGATATCCGGGGTTTCGGTATTTCTCGCCATTGTTGGAAGATTGAGAGGGTTCTGAAGATTGGGGTTGTTCTGCGAAGTGGGAAAAATTGACAGAAGTGTGGTAGGAAGTTGAGATTGGAGTTGAAATATATGGTGCAATGTGGGGAAGACGAAAAATTTGAGTGGGGTGAGAGTGCTGATGATTGGAAGTTGAAATGAGGGTAGTGGGAGAGAAAATGCAACCCCTGTTATATCAGATAGCAGTTTTGGGATCGTGACGGTCGTCACGTATGCGTGACGGTCGTCACCCGCGTGACGCTCGTCAGGGTCCTGTGACGGTCGTCACAGCAGCAAAATCTGCAGAACGCAGAATTTTGCTCTGAGGGTGTTCTTGCAGTGACTTTTAGGCCTAGTATCGATACGGCAATGTAATATAGCAACCAATAAACAAAGAGTAACGTAAAAAAAACAGAATAATTGAATAAAGACTATAATTTAAATAACATGAAATTGAAATAAGTGTATATAGTACATAAAAGAAACTAACAATGCGAAAAATCCAAATGATTAAACGAAACTAAACTAAAACTAGTATCTAGTATTTTCGTGCCTTCAACTCATCGGATTTCCGTGCGTAGTAGTCGAGCTGGTCACAGACTAAGTCCATGAAGACTACCAGTTCACTGTGTATGCCTGCGATGTCATCTTTTACAGTAGTCAGAGCTGCATCAACGTTGTCCAATCGGAGTAGAACAGTATCCATTTTGTCGGTGGTCTCCTCAGGGATAGGCTCGGGATAGGTGTTGTAGTGCGGAGGAGTCATAGGGTCTACTTCAGCTTCTGATACAGCATCCTCATAGTACATATAGTCGTGTGCCTCAAAGATGTGGTCACTGTCATACATATAGTTCTGTGGTGTTGACTGAGGTGAAGGAGGTCCCATAGGCTCATCCAATTCATAAAGCCAGTTGTCCTTGTTGTGGATACTTGTCATCTGATGATCAGGCAGTGTGAATAGCTGTACTAGTTTTTCGTTAATGAGGTACTCATAAGGTCCAGGCTCCATAGTTCCTAAAATGCGCCTGTTGAAGCAGAATTGTATGTTCATGGGTCGGATGGTGCCAAAACGAGTGCTTGCATTTAAGTGGAATCTAAGGCCGAGCTCGTGGGCAATCATTGTCACAAGGCCTCCTATAAGAATAGGTGTCTATGGTTCCTGAGTGAGGCGTTTGAAAGATCTCATCATGAAAGGCACTGCATTCACTGTACGTCCCTGAGAAGCACAGAACATGATGAATAACTCCTCTTTAGATACTGTAGTAATATTTTCTTCTTTCCTGAAAAGGGTGTGAGCTAGTATCTTGTAGAAGTATCTGAAAGTTGGGTTATGGATATCATCGTTATACATTCTGTCCGGTTCAGGGTGATAGTTGCCTGTGATTCTACCCCAAAATTGGTCGAGTTCAAAATCAATATCGTCGTCTTCTGCACTGATGAACACATGCGGTCCGTTAGGAAATCCTAGGAGGTTAGCTAGTGACATCCGGCTATGGGTTTGGTCCATTCCAAACATTCGAAAGGTAATCAGCTCTGTGTTGGATCCAAAACCATAGTTGGGTATGTATCTGAAAGAACTAAGGAATTCATAGGTGAGATCCTTATAGGTAGCAAAACGTGTTTTCAAAGCAGTGTTCTCCCAACCCAGTTGATTGAACAGGTATTGAATGCTATCTGTGATTCCTAGTTTATCCATGGTAGAATTATCATAATACAGCGTTAAGGCGATTTCTCTTTCAGTTAGTGCTGCAAATCTTGCCTTTTGAGCTAGTCCTCGAAGATGAACCTTTGTGAAGTCGTACTCGGCCATACTCGCAGGTAATTCGGAGAAAACAGAAGGAATGTTTTGAAGACTTTAAAAATCCTGAAAAGTTTAAAACAGGAGTTTGGAGTCAGGATTTTTTAAAAACAAAAAACGGTAGAAACAAAAGACAAAAGAGAAAAATAAATTAAAAATAAAAATATGAAAACAAACGAAAGTAGAAAGTAGTAGTAATTATAAGTTTAGAATTTTTGTTGGATTTTCAAAGTAAAATTTTAAAGAAAAATGAAATACAATAACGAGGGAAATTGGGTTGCCTCCCAGTAAGCGCTGTTTTTAACGTCTAAAGCCTGACGATAGCTTGGTGAGAAGCTATTCGGGTGTTTGAGCTGGAAGCTCAAGCAGTGTTATACTGCAGACTCGAGGGCTGGTTTCGTTTTTATTATAATGTTTTAGACGTTGCCCGTTTACGACAAACGGTGCATTCGTCTTATCGTTAATTTCAACAGCTCCACTCTGAAGTACTTTAGTCACTTCATAAGGTCCAAACCACCTAGATTTTAGTTTACCTGGGAAGAGTTTTAATCTTGAATTAAATAGCAATGCGATGTCTCCCACACTGAATTGTTTCTTGACTAAACGTTTATCATGCCACTTTTTAGTTCGTTCTTTGTAGATACGGGCATTTTCGTAAGCGTCTAATCGAAGTTCTTCCAATTCATGTAAGTTCAAGATTCGCTTTTCTCCTGCCTCGGTGTAGTTGAAATTGAGTGTCTTAATGGCCCAGAAGGCCTTATGCTCTAATTCTACAGGGAGATGGCAGGATTTACCGTAAACTAATTTATAGGGTGTAGTACCTATTGGTGTCTTAAAAGCGGTCCTATAAGCCCATAAAGCTTCTTGTAGCTTTGATGACCAATCTTTCCTTGAGGTAGCGACAGTCTTTTCCAGTATCCGTTTTATTTCTCTGTTCGAGACCTCTACTTGTCCGCTAGTTTGCGGATGATAAGGTGTAGCTACTCGGTGTCGGACTCCATATTTAGAGAGAAGTTTATCAAATATTCGCGATATAAAGTGAGATCTGCCGTCACTAATGACGAGTCTGGGTACACCGAATCTAGGAAAGATTGTGTTTTTGAAGAGTTTGATTACTACTCGTGCATCGTTTGTTGGAGCAGCAATGGCTTCTATCCATTTAGACACGTAGTCTACAGCGACGAGTATGTAGTTATTACCAAAAGAAGGTGGGAATGGTCCCATGAAATCTATTCCCCATACGTCAAATATTTCTACCTCTAAGATTCCTTTCTGAGGCATTTCATCGCATCGTGAGATGTTGCCGGTTCGTTGGCATCGATCACATTTTAGCACAGCGATGTGAACGTCTTTCCAGAGGTTAGGCCAGAATAAGCCGGCTTGGAGAATCTTAGCGCACGTCTTGGATGTACTAGCATGACCACCATATGGTGCTGAACGACATTGGGAAATGATATTTTCTATTTCTTCCTCTGGGACACAGCGACGGTATATGTTGTCGGCCCCTCTCTTGAAGAGTAGAGGTTCGTCCCAATAATAATGTTTCAGATCATGGAAGAATTTCTTCTTTTGCTGATAAGTGAGATCCGGTGGAAGCACTCCTGCAGCGAGGTAATTAACGATGTCAGCATACCAAGGTAATGTGACTTGGGCATAGACGGCTTCTACGGCTTTTTCGAATTCTGGATCTTCCGAGATTGAGTTGGGTATGTCACTTTCTAATTTGGCTATCAGGCGTTCGTACGGGAAATCGTCGTTTATCGGTACTGGTTCGTGTCTGATGCCTTCTATTCGGGATAAGTGATCTGCAACAACGTTCTCGGTTCCTTTCTTATCTTTGATTTCTAAGTCAAACTCTTGTAGTAATAGGATCCATCTCAATAGTCTTGGTTTGGCATCCTTTTTGCTTATTAGGTACCTTATGGCAGCGTGGTCTGTGTATATGATAATTTTTGCTCCTACTAAGTAAGAACGGAATTTGTCAAGCGCAAATATAACTGCTAGAAGTTCCTTTTTTGTGGTAGCGTAGTTCATTTGGGCAGGATCTAAGGTTCTACTGGCATAGTAGATGGCATGGAGTTTCTTGTCCTTCCTTTGTCCTAGAACTGCGCCTACGGAATAATCACTCGCATCGCACATGATTTCGAACGGTAGTCGCCAATCGGGTGGTTGCATAATTGGTGCGGTGATAAGGGTTGATTTTAATGTTTCGAATGCTTTTAGACAGTCGTCGTCGAAGACGAACTCAGCATCTTTCATCAACAGGCCGGTCAGAGGTTTTGTGATTTTCGAAAAATCTTTTATAAATCTTCGGTAGAAACCGGCATGTCCTAGAAAACTCTGTATTTCTCGTACGGATTTTGGAGGTTGGAGATCTTTTATAATCTCTATTTTAGCTTTGTCGACCTCAATTCCTTTATTTGATATGACATGTCCTAGAACTATTCCTTGTCGGACCATAAAATGGCATTTTTCCCAATTTAGGACGAGGTTCACTTTTACACAACGTTCTAATACCATTTCTAAATTTTGTAGGCATCCTTCGAAACTTTGTCCACATACTGAGAAATCGTCCATAAATACTTCCATGATGTGTCGTCTATGAAATCTGCGAAGATTGCCATCATGCATCTTTGGAAGGTTACTGGAGCATTACAGAGTCCGAACGGCATTCGGCGGTAAGCAAAAGTACCATAAGGACATGTGAATGTAGTCTTTTCTTGGTCATCAGGATGAATGGGAATTTGGAAGAATCCTGAATAACCATCTAGATAGCAGAAATATGAATGTTTTGCTAATCTTTCCAACATTTGGTCTATGAAGGGTAACGGGAAATGATCTTTGCGTGTGGCCTTGTTAAGCTTCCTATAATCAATACACATCCTGCTTCCAGTCACGACTCTTTTTGTTATTGATTCGCCTTTTTCGTTTTTAACTACTGTGACTCCTCCTTTCTTCGGTACGACATGAACTGGGCTAACCCATTCACTATCAGAGATTGGATAGATGATTCCTGCATCTAGCAATTTCTTTACTTCATCTCTGACTACAATGCTTAGGATGGGGTTAAGTCTTCTCTGATGCTCTCTAGAGGTTTTAGAGTCTTCCTCTATTGTAATTCGATGCATACAGATTGAAGGGCTTATACCTTTTAGATCGCTTATGTTATAGCCTAACGCGGTGGGGTACTTCTTTAGGACTTCTAATAGCTTTTCGGTTTCTGGTTGTCCTAAGTCGGTGTTGACTATCACTGGTCTTTTTAGTTCATCGTCTAGGAATTCATATCTAAGGTTTTTGGGTAGTGTTTTAAGTTCTAAAGATGGGTTCTTCGGACCTGGCATATGGTTTGGGGTCAGTGCTAAGCTTTCGCTTAGGCTGTCGTCTTTATACGGTTTACGCCAATCGTCGTCTTCAGAAATATCAGGTATTTGAATTTTTATTATTTCTGAATACGTGGTCTCTTCATTTTCAAGTTCTCTTATGCATTCGTCAATTTCATCTACTAAATAGCAGGTATCGTCTATGGCTGGTGCTTGTAAGAACTTGGTGAGAATGAACTCTATCTTTTCTTCTCCTACTTCGAATGTTAGCCTTCCTTTCTTCACGTCTATAATCGCTCCGGCTGTAGCTAGGAATGGTCTTCCTAGGATAATTGGGGTAACAGTGTCCTCCTTGATGTCCATGATTATGAAGTCGGTTGGAATGTAGAATTGTCCTATGCGTACTGGAACGTTTTCCAGTATTCCAACGGGGTATTTTACTGATCGGTCAGCTAATTGTACGGACATTTTGGTTGGTCTGAGGTCTCCTATATTCAGCTTTTTGCATATAGATAAAGGCATAACACTGATACTGGCTCCTAAATCGCATAGAGCTTTGTCTATTACGAACTTTCCTATGACGCAGGGTATGGAGAAACTACCTGGGTCTTTTAATTTAGGAGGCATGCGGTTTTGAATAATAGCACTACACTCTGCAGTAAGTGTAATTGTTTCGTTATCCTCGATCTTTCTCTTATTCGACAGGATTTCTTTGAGAAATTTAGTGTAAGACGGCATTTGAGTTATCGCTTCTGTAAAAGGAATAGTAATATTCAGCTGTTTAAGGAGCTCTACAAATTTCTTAAATTGTCCTGAAGTTTTGGAGTTTATTAGTCTTTGAGGATAAGGAATAGGTGGTTTATATGGCGCTGGAGGTGCTTGAGTTTTTTCACTTGCGGTATCCTCCTTCTCGTCGTCTTCCTTCTTCTCTAACTCGGATTCCTTTTCTGCTTGTTCAGTTGGTTTTTGTTGCATGGCTGAGTTTTCGGTCCTCGGATCGATCGGTTCGTCCAATTCTTTTCCGCTTCTTAGTATTACAGCATTTGCTTGACCTTTTGGATTCTGTTCGGGTTGTCCAGGAAATGTGTCAGCGGGTGCGGCAGCAGAGGCTTGTTGTTGAGCCACTTGTGATATCTGTGTTTCTAGCATTTTGTTGTGGGTGGCTAAAGCGTCTACTTTTCCTGTCAACTGTTTAATTTGCTTGCTAGTGTGTATGTTTTGATTCAGGAATTCTTTGTTTGTTTGTGCTTGAGTAGCTATGAATTTTTCCATCATCAATTCGAGGTTTGATTTCCTAGGTGCAGTCTGAGCAGCAACTGGTTTCTGATATCCTGGTGGAGCAGTAGGCATTTGCAATGCATTTTCGCTTTTGTAAGAAAAGTTTGGATGATTTCGCCAACCTGGGTTGTAGGTATTTGCGTAAGGATTTCCTTGAGCATAATTTACCTGGTCTGGTGGGATTCCGGCTAGCAATGGGCATTCGGGCGCATTATGAGTGGTGCTTCCGCATAACTCGCAATTTGGAGTTACGACAGCGACGGTTGCAATGGGGTTAACGGTCAGACTATCAATCTTCTGTGCTAGAGCATCTACTTTAGCGTTGAACTTTTCAAGGTTGCTGATCTCGTACATCCCACCTTTCGCTGTGGTTTTCTCTGTTGGAGTGAGTTCACCTCCCCATTGGCAATGGTTTTGTGACATGTTTTCGATTAATTGATAGGCTTCGTCGTATGGCTTATCCATAAGTGCACCGCCCGCGGCGGCGTCTATTGTCAATCTAGTATTGTATAAAAGCCCATTATAGAAAGTATGGATTGTCACCCAGTCTTCTAGACCGTGGTGAGGGCATGTTCTTATCATATCTTTGAATCGTTCCCATGCTTCATAAAGAGATTCAGTATCTTTTTGTCGAAATCCGTTGATTTGAGCTCTAAGCATAGCAGTTTTGCTTGGCGGAAAATATCTTGCTAAGAAGACGTTCTTCAATTGTTCCCACGTCGTAATGGAGTTGGATGGTAAAGATTGTAACCATGTCCACGCTCTGTCTCTAAGAGAGAATGGGAAAAGACAAAGTCTTATCGCGTCTGGAGTTACTCCATTTGCTTTCACCGTGTCTGCGTATTGTACAAGCTTTGTTAGATGTTCGTTCGGATCCTCAGTTGCGTTTCCTGAGAATTGGTTTTGTTGTACAGCTGACAGCAATGAAGGTTTCAGCTCAAAATCATTTCGGATAATAGCTGGGGCAGCAATGCTACTTCTAGGCTCCATCTGAGAGGGCGTAGCGTATGCCTTCAGCGGTTTGTTTGGAGGTCCTTCAGCCATGTTTGATTCTTCTTCGGATTTGGGAATGGGAGTGAGAGGATCAGGAATGTTATGTTTGAGTTGGTACTCAATGATTCGGCTTCTTAGATGTAAGAAGCGTTCTAGTTCTGCGACTGAAGGTTTCAAGATATCGCCTTGTGAGCGATTACTTGGCATACAATCGACAGCACTAGTAAAGGAAAAATGAAAATTGTTAACCTAATCTATACGGCGTAACAGAAGGTTACACTATTGACTAAACGGGTCCCCGGCAACGGCGCCAAAAACTTGATCGCGACTTTCTATGACTAATACAACCTAACTGCAAGTGCATAGTCTATCGCGTAGTAATAATAGATATCGATCTCATAGGGACTCGTAATCAAACTAGTGTTCTTGGGAGTTACTATGTTTAGCTAGGTAGAATATGTTTAAGGGAATAAGATTGTCACTAAAGGGAAACTAAGACTGTTACTTAGATTATAATTAATTGAATCGATATGCAGTAATTGTGTTCTTCAGGGATTTGACAAGTTACTGGTGTATGAAATAATTTTCAGAATTTATTTAAGCAGAAAATGGTGATTTGAAGACTCTCGCCTCACGATGGTTATTGACGCTAATCATAATTCTAAGGGCCAAACGTACACTTTCGTATCCCATTCGGGGTTAAAATTATTTTTTGGAAATCTCTAAGTTCTAATTCATTTTAAAGTGCTTTCGCTGTTATTAAAATGAATGACTAGTGTTTACTATCTGATCTTACCGCAACTTTCGATTGTTGGTTCGTATCTTAATTAATTTCCCACTTTCGTGGCAAAACTACTTTTAAATAAGTTCTCGCTTTCGCGACGAAGTTTATTCAGTAAATTAATTTTAAACACTCAGACCATAAATTACTTTTGAAAAGAGGATTTTCGACCAGTTATTATCAAATCCCTTTCGAATTATCACTACATATCGATTACCTAAATTTAGCTAGACATGGATTTGGGAAAGGTAAAACATAAATGACAATGATAAATAATAATATGCAACATAATAAAACTGGAATTACGATTGAAATGAGAAACCTGTAAATATTCCAATTGGCCTTTGGGCAGATCCTCCACAGATGTTGGCAGGATTCTGGTCTTTATGCAAATTTGATCGTACAAGTAGAAATTACAGAAGAATGAAAAGGCAACAAAAAAATAGGAAAGAAAATAAAAACTAAACTTTTGCTCTGAAAATAGAATTGGGCAGCACTTCGTTGTATGAATGCGGCCCCCTTCTGAGGTCCCCTTCTTCCCTTTTTATAGAAATGGAATTCTAACTGTTATAATTGAAGAGAGTGGACTTTGAGGCAGAATAATCAGGGAGTAGTGGTCCACTATTTGGGACTTGGAACTGCTTCATTCACGTGCAATTGAAGTGGGGCGTTTTTGCCTGCATGACGGTCGTCACAAGGTGTGACGGTCGTCACCCGTGTGACGGTCGTCATGGAGCTGTGACGGTCGTCACAGCAGCAAAATCAGCATTCTACGCTTTTCATGATGTTTTCATCCTTTTTTCGTCCATATTTCATCTGAGATTGCTTCTTTTCTTCATATTGCCTTGTTTGGACGTGATCGTTAAATACCTGCAAAACATCAGACAAATAACACGGAAATAACCGAAATCGGATCGAAAACAGTTAAACTTTAGTCGAATTATGCATCAAAATATATATACGATTTCGTGTTATCACACTGCGCCAACCGCATAATCGCTCGCATCGCACATGAGTTCAAAATCATTTTCCCAGTTCGGTGCGACGATTATGGGTGCAGTTATTAGGCTTTGTTTCAAAGAATCAAAAGTTGTCATACAAGAATCACCAAAAGGAAAAGACTTATCTTTATTGAGCAGGTTGCTCAATGGTTTCGCTATCTTTGCAAAGTCTTTGATGAATCTTCGGTAGAGTCCTGCATGACCCAGAAAACTTCAAATTCCCTTCATATTCAGAGGTGGCGACAACTTTTCAATCACTTCTAATTTGGCCTTATCAACTTCCAGTCCCTTTGAAGAAACCTTGTGCCCAAGCACAATGCCTTCCGTAACCATGAAGTTGCATTTCTCCCAATTAAGCACCAAATTAGTATCCACACACCTATCCAAGACAACATCAAGATTTTTCAGACAAAGGTCAAATGACGGTCCAAAAACTGAGAAATCATCCATAAACACCTCGATCGTCTTCTCAATCAAGTCCGAGAATATAGCTTGCATACACCTTTGAAATGTCGCTGGTGCATTACACAAACCAAACGACATCCTCCTATAAGCAAAGATTCCGAAAGGACAAGTGAAAGATGTTTTTTCATGATCCTCCGAGTTGACAATAATTTGATTATACCCTGAGTATCCATCCAAAAAGCAATAATATTCTTGATTGGAAAGTCTCTCGAGCATTTGATCCATGAAAGGAACAGGGAAGTGATCTTTTCTTGTATCTTGATTGAGTCTACGGTAGTCGATACACATCCTCCATCTCGTCACAGTTTTTGTTAGAATCAACTCATTCTTCTCATTGTGAACAACCGTCATTCCACCTTTCTTCGGTACCACTTGAACTGGACTATCCCACAGACCATCAGAAATAGGATAAATCATGTCGGCATCCAACATTTTGACAACTTCTTTCCTCACCACTTCTTTCATAGTAGGATTCAATATTCTTTGCGGTTGAGCTACCGGCTTGAAATCTTCCTCCATGAATATTCGATGCATATAATAGGAAGGACTTATACCTTTCAAGTCGGAAAGAGTCCAACCCACTGCCTCTTGATTTTTCTTCAAAACAATAATTAATTTCCTTTCTTCCTCCATGGTTAGATCCGAACTTATGATCACCAGCTTGTTTTTCTCTTCATCAAGGAAAACATACTTAAGATGAGATGGTAACAATTTCAACTCAAGTTTGACTTCCTCATTGTTCTCTTTTTTCAAAATTTCCACCCTTTCTTTCAAAGGTGGAATTTCCTCTAATTCTTCAAGCTCCCGCAAACACTTTTCAATCTCTCTTTCTTCTTCTTCATTGACTTTTTAAAGAGCATTGGTAAGAACTTATTGTAATGGTGTGGGAACTTGCAACAACTCCTTGACTTCTTTGATCTCCACTTCTATTGCATCAATTCTAAAACAATCGATTTTGTCCTTTGAAGCTTCATGGCTTCAAAAAGATTGAAACAAATCTCCTCATCTAGAACTCTAACCTTCATTAGACCATCATCCATATCAATCGCCATGCGCGCGGTCTTCATAAAAGGTCGACCAAGAATCAAGGGAGAGTCTTCATCTTCTTCCATATCAATTACCACAAAGTTAATTGGGAACAAAAATTTGTTAACCTTTACCAACACATCTTCGGCTACACCATGAGGGCGAGTGATAGGTTTGTCGGCAAGTTGCAATGTCATTTAAGTAGACTTCAACTCCATGCATCCCAACCGCTTCATAATAGATAATGGTATCAAATTGATACTAGAGCCCAAATCAGCAACCCATTGCCAATGTAAGTATTTCTAATTGTGATGGGCAAAGTGACTCGTCCCGGATCACTTTCTTTTCTCGGGAGAGTACGCTGAATGATTGCGCTACAACTAGCATCCACCATGATAGTTTCTTGATCCATATACCTCTTCTTCTTCGTAAGGATGTCTTTCATAAATGTCGCATACTTGGGAATTTGTTCCAATGCTTCGGAAAGTGGAATATTGATTTGCAATTGCTTGAATATGTCCATAAACTGAGCATATTGTCTCGCATTATCTTTCCATGTCGGAGCATATGGATAAGGAAAATTTTGAATCAGGATAGTGCTCACTTGCTCTTTTTCTTTCCTAGACTTTTTCACTCTTTCTTTTCTCTTATTTTTCTCTTCTTCCTCACTCTTTTTCACTCTCTCATTTTTAACTAAATCTCCCTCAACATTTTTTTCTACTTCTTTCTTAACATTTTCATTTTCTTTTTCAACTACAACTTCTTCCGCCAGCATCTCCTCACCTACGCCCATGTCAATTTCTCTACCACTTCTTGTGAGAATTGCCTCGCAATGCTCCTTAGGATTTGGAAGAGCGGTAGCCGTGAAAGGCCCTTTTTGTTGATCGGCCAATTGTTTTGATAGTTGGCCCACCCGTGTCTCTAAATTCTTTATAGCCGCATCGATGTTCTTTTGATTTGACATTGATATTTACATAAATTGATTAAGATTTTCCTCCATCTTTGATGGTGCATTTTGAGTTTGTGGAGGTTGAGTGTAATTTTGATATTGTTGACGATTTGAAGTTCCGGCTTCTTGCGACCTCCAAGGTTGTTGGTACCCTTGATTTGGTCTTTGATAATCTTGATTTGCTTGTTGATAAGGTGGTCTTTGTTGGTATCCCTGATTTTGATTTCTGGCATAGTTGACTTCTTCCAATACCGGAGGACAAGACCCGGTAGGATGGTCACCTTTACACAATTCACAACTTGCCACTTGAGCTTTGGTAGGAACTTCTTGCATTTATTCGATTTGTTGTGAAAGTTTCGACATTTGTTGAGTTAAAAGCTCCACTTATTGTGAAAGAAGTTTGTTTTGAGCAAGAATAGCATCATTAGTACCTATCTCTAGCACGCCTGGTTTTCGTTGAGCTACTCCACGGTTATGATTTCCTTGGTTATCATTAAGTGCCATCTTGTCAATAATTGCTATTGCATTGTCGGCGCTTTTAGACGTCAAAGAACCCCTTGTCGTAGCATCCAACAAGGTCTTATGAACCGAGAGGAGGAAAATGTGAACTTGAGTAAGTTCATCAAAAATGTGTCCTTTGCATTTCCTCAACATAAACTTGAATCTCTCCCAAGCTTCGTTGAGGGATTCATTTCCTCCTTGTGAAAATACAGCTATCGCAGATTTTGCTTCCATGAAATGATTGTGTAGGAAGAACCGTTCAAGAAACTTCTATTCCAATAAATTCCAATATGTCATAACTGTCGTAGACTAATCAAGATACCATTCCTTCGCTTTCCCAATCAAAGAATGAGGAAATAGCCTCCTGAACACTGACTCTTCATCAGCTTCTGTTGCTCCAGTTGCACCCGCAATCTCATAGGATTTGGTAAAATATGTATGAAGGTAGGAACAACACTTAGAAGGGAGGGGGTTGAATAAGGGTTTAAAAAATAACTAAGATGATAGAAAATAACAAGTTATTTTATCCTGGTTCGTTTGAACTCAAACTACTCAAGTCCACCCTACCAAGGTGATTTTGCCTTTCTCAACAAGGACTTAATCCACTAAATCAAATTGATTACAGTGATACCACTAAGACAAACTATCTTAGTCTTCTCAAGAATCCTAACCACACTTGATCTCTTAAGGAACTTTACAACAAGTAAAATACAATGTGTGTTTAAGAGTTGCTTCTAAAAAGCTATATCACAACTGTGATTTTACACAAATGAAGAACGAAATAAATCTAGTATGAAGTTGAAAGATGTTTGGATATTGTTCTTTGATTGTTCAATAATTCGTCAACTTTGAAATGATGCTGAAGACTTGCTTAAATAGCACTTCAAGTCCATTTCTCAAAGACTGTGCAATACTGTGCAGTTGTTGCCTTTTTGTCTTCTATTGACTTTTCCTTTCTCAGAAGAGGAATGTTCAGACATATACTTTTTGTCTGAATTCATGTGTCATACACGAATAAGGAATAGTGCCGTTGGAGTAGATGTTGAGATTATCAATGAATCTTTCTTTGAGTTGTCATCTTTTCAAATAAACAGTTTCTTCAAATAAAACTAGCATCAGATCCTCTGATGTTGTTCCTTGTTCTTCAGATCAGAGTTACTCTATCCAAAGTTTTGCAGCAATGTGCTTAGCATGAATATCTTTATCAGAGCATACTTGATTCGTCAGAGCCTCTGTAGGTTGTAACGTTAGTTCTTACAGAGTCTTCTGAATAGCTGAATCTTTACTCTGCGCTTAGAGTCTTCTATAGGTAGCGCTTCAGAGTCTTCTGCAGCTGCGCTTCTACGCTCAGAGCTTTGCATAATGAAATGTTCAGAGTAATTTTTGCTTCTAGAGGAATATAAATTTTGATATCTGAAACAAAAACATTTGAACAAAATTAGAGTATATATTTTCTCTATACAAAATTTCATTAATGTTATCATCAAAACATTGAGATATATTAAGAACAAATATGTGTTCTAACAATCTCCCCCTTTTTGATGATGACAAAAACTATAGGAAAAATTTTCTTCAAACAGAAAAAAAATATATCTCCCCCTGAGATTATGAATCTCCCCCTGAAATGAATACTGCTATAAAAGTAAATACTCCCCTTTCAGCATTAGTATTCTTTCCAGAGTCAGAGCAAGCTTTGCATTCTTTCTCAGACCTTATTCAGAGTATTCTAAGGATTTTATCAGATGAGAAATTTTAGATCTAAAACACTGAATTCAACGTTAGTTATATTTTATCATGTATGAATTACCATTTGGTATCTGTTTATGTGAACTATCAGAATTTCATTTTCTCCCCCTTTTTGTCATATCAAAAAGAAAACTTTTTAAGATAGAGCAAGATAACAGAGAGAAATAATAAAACAGGAACACATAATATATAATCAGATGGAAAAACCGAGAATCACAGATGCATTGATAAAAATAGTACATAAGAGAAAACAATGTAATCAACTATCACATAAGTGCATAACAAACAAAACAACTAAGAAGAAGAACGAGAAGCCAAAATTTTCAGAAGATTCGTTATCTCAGAAGTTGACTCTTCTTGCTTAGCCATCCAAGTCTTAATCTCAGATGTAGATTCTTCTTGCTTAGCCATCCAGTCTTTGATTTCATCTGTTGTTTTCTCTTGTTTAATCATCCATATTCTAATCTCAGAAGTGGCAGCCTCTCGCTGAGCAAGTTTATCCTTCAGATCTTCAGCTTCTTTCTTCAACCCAGATGATTCTGGAACAGTCACGCTTGCAGAAGCAGTCTCAACAATCATATCAGATGGCTCACCAGAAGCATTCTCTAACTCCATATTAGAAGGCTTATCAGATTCAGGATTTTCTTCAGTGATAAGAGCTTCTGGATTAACTGCTTCAGATTGAGAAACTTCACCAGTTTGAAGTGTAGCAGAATCTCCAGATGACGCACACACAACCTTTGTAGGTGTGTTGCCCAGGAACAGAAGTGAAGCCCTTCTGACACTTAGCAGAGCGAGTTTCACAGCCTTAGAAAATATCTCTTCAGCAGCTGCAGAGGAGGCATCTTGAAGGTTCAGAGTCATAGAGTTGAATCTATTTTTGAAGGCCTTCCAGAACTCTTCACAGTCACTAGGGTTCATACTTGTGAAGCATTTCTCTCTAACAGCAGATAACCATAACTGCATCTCAGATTCAAAACTATATAACAGAGTTCCAACATCTGGTTTTGGTTTTGGTTCAAAGTAAACTTCAAAGAATGAGTTCCTGAGGATATTTGAGAAGGTAGGTGTGTGAGATTTTGAAGGTTTAGACGATGATGAAGGTTTGGCTATAGAAGCAGAGGGAATAGAAATTGGAATGGCAATGGGATTAGGAGAGTAAGTAATGAAAGCAGAAGCAGGAATGGAAGTAATATTTGGTTGAGGTTGGAGAGGTTCAGAAGGGGTTGGTTCAGATGTGAATGTATCATCCTCAGATTCAGAAGGAATTAAGACAAATGGTTTGTTTTTGGAAGGGATAATAGCAGGATGATTTGGGGATTGATGTGTGGGAGAGGTAGCATCTGACATATCAGAATCAATGGAATCAGATGATTCAGATGATCCAGATGAAACAGGAAATATTATCTTCAGAGGTTTGAGATTAAGAATCTCAGGTTCAGGGTTAGATGTGATATCAGCAAAATCAGTTTGCTGAGGGATGTTAAAGGATGGAGTAGAGGGACTGGAAGTGGTACAGTCAGAGGGTTGAGGTTCAGGTTGTTGTTGTGGAGATTGAATTTCAGCCGAGTTAGTATGCTGAGGAATGGTGACGGATGGTGTTGATGGTAAAAAGTTTGTATGTTCAGATGATGGAGCTTGGTTCTGTTGAGGGGATTCATTTTATGGTTCAGAGGTTTGTGTTTGTTGGTGAGGAGAGGTAACAGGATTGTGATGTTCAGAAGAAATGTGTTCAGGGGAGGGTGTAGGGATAGGATCATAGGGAGGAGGAGGTCTAGATGTTGGAACATCTGTTACATTTTCAATAATAGGAGATAAATTAACAGCAGGGTTACCTAAAGGTTTGAGACGTTTTGCCTTCACAGAAGATCCTTCTCCTGAAGCTTTCCTCTTTGTCTTCTTGGGTTTCTCAGAAGGACCATCTTCAGAGACTCTTTTCTTCTTACGTTGAGACTTCTCAATTACCTCTGCTGCAGGTTCCTTAGCTCTTTTCAGCATATCTGGTGGCATGAGAGTTCCATCTGCCATGCAAGAAGCAATGTAATTCAGAAGAGCTTCCCTTGGCTCTTCAGCAGTGAAGATAGGAAAGTCCACTACTGGATCTCTTCTTTTGTGTACAGCTTCAGAGTCAATCTTAACTGGTTCAGATTGAAGCTCATCAACCAGTTTCATCCTCTGCAAGCTTTTGCCATCCAGAGGCTTTCCCATAATTGGGACCAACTCTTCTGTCTGACCTGCCTCTGTCAGATGTGCAACTAGACCATTTTCTGTAAGAACATCAAAAATCAATCTGCCCATAGGGATCCAGTTTCTGATCTTCTAGTGCTTGGTTTTGATTTCTTCTCTGGACATTTTCACATGGCTCCACAGATGAGCAAATAGCAAGTGTGGCGGATCCACGTTGATATTGTTTCCCAAGCAGTACAGAAAGTATAGTTGCTCTGAGTTGATGTAGTCTGGTGAGTTTGAACCTTTTCTATGGTGGATGCATCCCAGAAAGATCTTAGCCCAAATCTTGTAATGCATCTTAAGATCCTTGATCTTACTTGAAGCCAGCCTAGATGTAAAGACTTCTCTGTAGACTTCATCCATGTCTACACGTCCAGAAGGAAGATGATGAACACCACCTACTTCCTCATATCCTATCAACTTACGAATCATGTCTTCAGTTATAATTATCTCTTTACCCAGAACAGATGAGAAGATGAATTCTGGATATACCTTTGCATGTATCCAGAATTCTTTCACCAAGTGAGGATAAACTGGACCTAACAATCTATCAAAGTATTTCACCCATCCTTGAGTGTTTACAGTTGGACGCAGGTCAAAACCATTCTTAGCCATATAATCAAAATCTACCATAAACTCACATAGAACTTCCAGATCATTCACAGGCGTGAGAGGGGTTCTTTCAGGTTCCTTGAAAATAGTATTACCCCTTTGAGAAGAAGATACTCCAGCCATTGTTGAAGCAAGATTTTGAGAAGATGATGATGAGGTTTATATTGATGAACTTTTGAGATAACGAATGTTTCTTTTGGATTTAGGTTTGGAAGATAAGTGAAAGCAATGTAAAAGGCAAAAATGCATAAAAGGGTTTTGTGAGAAGTGAAAAGTGTGAAATGTGTGAGATCGTGGAATATATAGAGGTAAAAATTAGGGCACAAAAACTCATAAAACATTTAGCATTTAATCACATTAATTAAGCAAACAGAATGATTTCAAGCATTTAATGAGATTTGACAAAAGTGGGGGGA
Organism: Lathyrus sativus; assembly: GCA_963859935.3. Taxonomy (NCBI): domain Eukaryota; kingdom Viridiplantae; phylum Streptophyta; class Magnoliopsida; order Fabales; family Fabaceae; genus Lathyrus; species Lathyrus sativus. The sequence goes on from OZ012737.1 coordinate 542,708,966, forward strand.
AAACGAGAATTGCCATAATTAAAACAGTACCTCAAACGGCGCTTCACTCTTGTACACTATACCTTTTCAGATTTCATGTGACACGTGTTTGATGTATAAGTGTCTCTGAAACTCTTAGAAAATGAAACGTTAGCAAGCGTTCAAATCCTCTGAGGCTTGTTAGTTCAGAGTTTCACAAAATAAATTAACAAAATAAATTACAGATGAAACACTTCAGAATATAGACATTAATTATTTTTCATCTGAATAATAGTCTTATTCTGGAAAAAAAATCCATACTAATATTCTTCAGAATAAATTTAAATCTATCTTCAGCAAGGGGTTTTGTAAAGATATCAGCCCATTCATGGTCTGTATCAGCAAAGTTTAAACTTATCATTTCCTTCTGAATATAGTCTCTGATGAAATGATGTTTAATTTCTATATGCTTTTCCTTATAATGTAAAATAGGGTTTTTATAAAGGCAAATAGCAGAAGTATTATCACAAAAGATAGAAATGTTACTCTCATATATCTGATAGTCTTCTAGCTGACTCTTCATCCAGAGCATTTGTGTACTACAACCAGCAGCAGCAATATATTCTGCTTCTATTGTTGAAAGTGCTATTGAGGGTTGCTTCTTGCTGTACCATGAGATCAAATTACTTCCCAGAATCTGACAGCTTCCAGAAGTACTTTTACGTTCTACTCTGTCTCCAGCATAATAGCATCACAGAAGCCTACTAATTTGTATTCATCATATCTTCTGTAACACAAACCCACATTAGTAGTACCTTTCAGATACCTCAAAATTCTCTTAACAGCTATTAAGTGAGATTCTCTAGGATCTGATTGGAATCTAGCACAAAGACAAACACTGAAAAGAATATCAGGCCTAGAAGCAGTCAAATATAGAAGAGAACCAATCATACCTCTGTAGAGCTTCTGATCTACCTTTTTACTTACCTATTCTTTTCCTAGTGTGCTAGTTGGATGCATTGGAGTCTTAGCTAACTTACTTTCTGTCATGTTGAACTTCTTCAGAAGCTCCTTTACATACTTTGTCTGATGTATGTAGATGCCTTCTGGAGTTTGATTCACTTGAATTCCCAGAAAGAATCTAATTTCTCCCATCATGCTCATTTCAAATTCTGCCTGCATAGATTGAGCAAACTCCTTTCCAAGCGTAATATTTGTTGTTCCAAAAATAATATCATCTACATAAATTTGATAGATTAAAATGTCTTTCTTAATTGATTTATGGAAGAGATTAGTATCAACCTTTCCTCTGATAAAATTATTTTCCAGAATAAAATTACTCAGCCTCTCATACCAAGCTCTGGGAGCTTGTTTTAATCCATAGAGTGATTTCTTCAGTTTAAAAACATGTTCTGGAAATTTTTCATTTTCAAAACCAGGGGGTTGATGAACATAGACTTCTTCATCAGTTAAGCCATTTAAGAAAGCACTTTTAACATCCATCTGATACGGAGTGATGTTATTCTGTGCAGCAAAAGAAATAAGCAAGTGTATAGATTCTAACCTTGCCACAGGAGCATATGTCTCTGTGTAACCAATACCTTCTTGCTGACTATATCCTTGAGCAACCATCCTAGCCTTGTTTCTAATTACTTCTCCTTGCTCATTCAGCTTGTTTCTGTAAACCCATTTTGTTCCAATGATATTAAATCCTTTTGGTCTTGGAACCAGATCCCAGACATCATTCCTTGTGAATTGATTTAGCTCCTCTTGCATAGCAAGTATCCAGTCATTATCTTGCAGAGCCTCATCCACAAAGGTAGGTTCAATAACTGACACCAACCCAAACAATGATGTTCCAAATGACTTGAGAAAGGATCTTGTTCTGATGGGGTCATCCTTCTTTCCAATGATCATCTCCTCCGGGTGGAAGCCTTGATTCTGGAGGATCCTTTCAGATGGATTTCTTCAGAAATGGTTAACTCGTCCAGCTGAGCAACTAATGGAGTAGCATCTAGAGTAACTTCTGGTTCTTGTGCTTGAGCTTTGTCTGCCTCTGATTCTTCAGAGTCTGTGAGAAGAACTTCTCTATCTACAAAAATTTCAAGCTGCTTTGGCTTTTGATTACCAAGCTTATCATCAAATCTAACATGAATTGATTCCTCCACAATCTGTGTCTCAGTATTGTATACTCTGTAGCCTTTAGAGCATTCAGAATATCCAAGCATGAAACACTTCTATGCTTTAGAGTCGAACTTGTTCAGATTCTGCTTAGTATTCAGAATAAAACAAACACATCCAAAGGGATGGAAATAAGAAATGTTAGGCTTTCTATTCCTCCACAATTCATAAGGAGTCTTCTCCAGAAGAGGTCTTACAGACACTCTGTTATGAATATAACATGTTGTATTAATTGCTTCTGCCCAAAAATGTTTTGCCATGTTAGTCTCATTGATCATGGTTCTGGCTATTTCTTGCAATTTTCTATTCTTTCGTTCTACAACTCCATTCTGTTGAGGAGTTCTAGGACAAGAGAAATCATGTGCAATGCCATTTTCTTTAAAATATTTTTCAAAGTATTTATTTTCAAATTCTCCACCATGATCACTTCTGACTTTGATAATATTAAAATTCTTTTCAATTTGGACTTGTTTGCAGAAGTCAAAGAATACAGAATGAGACTCATCCTTGTGTTTCAGGAATTTTACCCATGTCCATCTGCTGTAGTCATCAACTATGACTAATCCATACTTCTTGCCTATGATGGATGCAGTTTTCACTGGTCCAAGTAGATCAATATGAAGTAGCTCTAACGGTCTAGAGGTAGAAACAACATTTTTAGATTTGAAAGACGATTTTGAAAATTTTCCTTTCTGACATGCTTCACAAAGAGCATTTGAGTTGAACTTCAAATCAGGAAGTCCTCTGACCATATTGAGTTTGTTAATCTGAGATATACGTCTCATGCTAACATGACCCAATCTCCTATGCCAGACCCATTGCTCATCATTAACAGGCATAAGGCATTTAACATTTTGATTTTTCAGTTCTGAAAGATTTATCTTATAAATGTTGTTCTTTCTTTTCCCATTAAAGAGGATTGAACCATCTTTCTGACTCACAGCTTTACAACATTTTTGATTAAAGATTATATCATAACCATTGTCACTTAATTGACTTATGGACAATAGATTATATGTTAATCCTTCAACAAGAAAAACATTAGAGATGGAAGGAAGGTTACCATTACCAATAGTTCCAGAGCCAATAATTTTGCCCTTCTGGTTTCCTCCAAACTTCGCATCTCCTCTTGATCTAAGTTTCAGGCTTTGGAACATAGACCTTCTTCCCGTCATATGTCGTGAGCAGCCAGAGTCCAGGTACCATGACTGGTGTCTTAACTTTGCTGTTAAGGACATCTGCAACAAAGATTATTTTATCTTTAGGTACCCATATTTTCTTGGTTCCTCTGGGGTTAGTTGGTTTGAAGTTCTGTCTGAACTTCTTTCCCTTAAAAGCATCTTTGTTCTGACGAAATTTTGGTTTAACAAAAACTTGAGTGTTCTGATCTGTACGTGTGTGTTTTATGTCATTCAGGTGACCATATTTAAAATGAGTGTACAGAGGAGTGTAATTGATGATCAACTTATCAACAGGTTTTGGATTTAAATCCTTCCTAGAGGGTGATTCATATCCAACTCCTTTTCTGTTATTTCTGCTAACACCATAGATCATGGAAGCCATTTTTCTTCTATCTATGCCTCTAGACAGGAACCTCTAAAAACTATAGTCGTACTCCTCTAAAATATTTTTGGAGCAAGACATAGTATCTGAATCAGACTTTTGTTGAGCTTTTTCTAAATCAGTTTTTAATTGAAAGTTATTTGCTTTTAGCTCATCAATTTCTGATTTCATCTGGTTAGTCTCAGATGCAAGATAGCTCTGAAGCTTCTTGTATTTGAGCTTAATCTTGCTATAGTTTTCAAGCATCTCAGATAGGCTTTCAATTAGCTCTGCTTTGGTAAGTTCAGAAAATACCTCTTCTGAATCAGATTCTGATCCAGATTCAAATTGTTCCGTGTGCTCCTCCACATCAGCCATTAGTGCCATATTTGCACATTCATCCTCTGACTCTGATGATGATTTAGAAGCATCTGAGTCATCCCATGTGGCCATCATGACTTTCTTCTTTTTCTCAAACTTCTTTCTGGGTTTCTCCTTATGAAGTTTGGGACATTCATTTTTGTAGTGCCCTGCCTCCTTGCACTCATAGCATACAACTTCTTTCTTGCCAGATCTTTTGTATCCAGAAGATTCCCCACGTTGTTCTGGTCTTTTGAAGTTTCTGAGCTTCTTTTGTTTATGCTTCCAGAGTTGATTAATCCTTCTGGAGAGCAAGGACAATTCATCTTCATCTGAGGAAGATTCTTCAGAGCTTTCCTCAAGTACCTGAAAAGCTTTATTGTCAGATTTTTTATTTGATTTCAAAGCAATAGACTTACCTTTCTTTTGTGGCTCATCTTCTTCCAGCTCTATTTCATGACTTCTTAAGGAACTGATAAGTTCCTCCAGAGTGATCTTGTTAAGATCCTTTGATAGCTTCAGCGCTCTCACCATAGGTCTCCACTTCTTTGGTAGACTTCTGATGATCTTCTTCACATGATCAGAAGTAGAATATCCTTTGTCAAGGACCTTCAAGCCAGCTGTCAGAATCTGAAACCTTGAAAACATTGTTTCCACAAATTCTTCTTCTTCCATTTTGAAGGCTTCATACTTCTGGATAAGAGCAAGAGCCTTTGTCTCCTTCACTTGAGAGTTTCCTTCATGTGTCATCTTTAATGACTCAAATATGTCAAATGTTGTTTCTCTATTTGTGATTTTCTCATACTCAGTATGAGATATAGCATTTAACAGAATGGTTCTAGCTTTGTGATGATTTCTGAAATCTCTTTTTTGTTGGTCAGTCATTGACTTTTTGTCAATCTTTTTGCCCTCATCATTAGTGGGATGAATGTAACCATCAATGACCAAATCGCATAAATCAGCATCATAGCCTAGAAAGAAACTTTCTATTCTATCCTTCCAATAATCAAATTTCTCACCATCAAACATGGGAGGTTTGGTGCTAATTCTATCTTTATTATCATATTTGTTCAACCCAACATTGTTAGACTGTTCAGCCATAATATCTCAAAGATAACAAATCAAGAGTTTATCTCAACTGGATCTTTCTTTGTCACTGTTAAGTGATAGCACTACAGAACCGGAGCTCTGATACCAACTGAAGATAAGAAAAATACTTAGAGGGGGGTTGAATAAGGATTTAAAAACAACTAAGATGATAGAAAATAACAAGTTATTTTATCCTGGTTCGTTTGAACTCAAACTACTCCAGTCCACCCTACCAAGGTGATTTTGCCTTTCTCAACAAGGACTTAATCCACTAAATCAAACTGATTACAGTGATACCACTAAGACAAACTGTCTTAGTCTTCTCAAGAATCCTGACCACACATGGTCTCTAAAGGAACTTTACAACAAGTAAAATACAATGTATGTTTAAGAGTTGCTTCTAAAAATCTATATCACAACTGTGATTTTACACAAATGAAGAACAAAATAAATCTAGTATGAAGTTGAAAAATGTTTGGATATTGTTCTTTGATTGTTCAATAATTCGTCAACTTTGAAATGATGCTGAAGATTTGTTTAAATATAACTTCAAGTCCATTTCTCAAAGACTGTGCAGTTGTTGCCTTTTTGTCTTCTATTGACTTTTCCTTTCTCAGAAGAGGAATGTTCAGACATATGCTTTTTGTCTGAATTCATGTGTCATACACGAATGAGGAATAGTGTCGTTGGAGTAGTGTTGCACCCTAAAATTTGCTCAACCTTATTCCTTGGTTTATGTTTAATATCATTAGCATTTGCATATAGAGTCATGTACATAGACTAACCATCTGCATAGCATAAGCATAGCAAAGTCATTCAACAGGGGACCAATCATTATTTTCATCTCTAGAAGCCTATCAAGAGGTTATTATCCCAATTCAATCTCATTCAAGTCATCAGAAAAGAATTTGAAAGCAAAGAGTTCAGCAGATCAAGTCTTGAGTCCATCTCCTAGCTGAGGGTGTCTGAGGGTCAACAAGAGGGTTGTGAGCTGTGAAGTGAAGACCTGGAGAGTATATAGACATTATGAGAAAGTCATTTGGAGAAGGAGACAAGTCATTGATGAGGGCACAAGAGCTATAGCTGAAGGCAGTCAACTAGGGTTTCATCTGGGTCAACCCTAGGTCAACCCTAGGTCAATTGACTGATTTAAGGGGCATTCAAGTCTAGTGGAGAGATGTGGGGTTCATCATTTGACATGGAGAACAAAGATATGGAGATATGTCAAGGAGAATTCAAGAGAAATCAAAGAGAAGAGGAGTTTCTAAATTAGGGTTTCTTTGTAAAATCCCCTAGTTTAGGTCAAATTTCCAAGCAAGATAAGTCAAAATGCTAGCTTCAAATGGCTTCTTGGCCAACATGAAATTTGTAGAGGATCTCAATAACTTTAATTTGAGTGGAAGACATCAAGGAGATTTATAGAACTCAAGTTATGGTCCTTGCAAGTTACAGGTCATCTGAGGTATCTGAATTTTTGTCTGTGAAAGTGACTTGACTTCCAAGCTAGTTTTACCCCTCAAGGAGATTTCAAATGAATTCTTGGTCAACATAAGAATTGTTCCTCATTGTCTTAGCTTTCTAGAATGGTATGGCATGCCTTCATATGATGTGTGGAACTCAACTTATGGTCTTGGCAAGCAAAGGGTATTTTGGGTATTTGTGAATTACAGGTCATTTTAACCTATGTCCAAAACTCATACAAGGAGGCCTCAAATGGAAAAACTCACAACATCAAACTTGCTCCAAATGGGATTTTAAGTCTAGAAAGAAGGTCACAAATTGTTGGAAAAGCTCATAGCATGAAGTTGCATAATTGGTCAAAATTTGAACTAAAATGGCTTATAATTTGAATAAAGTCAAGATGGAAAATGGTTTGGGAGATTTACAAGTCCAAATGGAGACTTCCAATATATGATTTTGAATGGAAAAGCAATTCTAAGAACAATGGTTCAAACACTTTTTTGAGTTTAGAAGGAAAAAAGAAAGATATTCATGGTTACTTGCCTTTTAAGAAACATTTCAAAAATGGATCAAAGTTGGAAGGCAAGGGAATGTGCAAGATGGGTCTAGAATGTTCATGTGAGCTCTATATATTCATGAAATGAGGATTGATCAAGGGTTGGCTTCATTTTTCACCAAGAATCTCCCAAATTCTCTCATTCTTTTTCATTGAAGTTTCATTCCAATTCCTCAAGTTCTTCACCAATCATCATCAAAATCAACTTCATTATACTGTTTCATCATCATAGATCATAGTTCAATCAAGAACAAGGTGTGATTACTCCATTTTCGAGCACTTCCATCATCAACATCAAAGTTACAATTGCAAGTGGATAGCACAATTCAAGTCAAGAATCATCAAGGTATTGCATACAGAATCAATCACTGAGTTAATTGATCAAGATCCAAGCCTTGGAAGCCTCAGATCCACGAGTCTCCATAGCTGTTTTCAAGATTTCACACCAGGTACATTTTCTCTGCCACAGCTTGATTCAATTAGGTTAGCATGATTTTATTAGTTTAGATATAATGTAGGAGGTTAGTAGAGCAATTAGGATGAATTTGGAGTGGTTTGGTGATGTTTGTTAGCAGGTTATAAAAACTGTTAGGGCTTGGAACTTGTAGTAGAATGCATCATAAGCTTAGCTTGATAGATCAGAATGATAACCATTAGTTATAGATTAGATTAGTGCAAGATTGAGGGAGAATTGTGATGGTGAGTTGCAGAGTGTATTCATGGTGACCAGAATTTGTCTTGATCGGGTTGAGAGTTGTGATGAGTTTCAAGGCAAGCAAAGACCATAGGATTATAGAGGGAGAGATCCTGAGCATTTTTCATGTTTACATCGTGTTGATTCATGGCCTGTAGAGTGAGAACAGATTGGTGGAATGTTGCTCGTGCATGAGCTTTCATGGTGAAACCCTAGCTCTTGAATGATCCAAGGAGGAAGACGTAATCGTGGCCATCCATCTTGCATTGGACTTTGACTCAGAGCTTAGATCCTAGGGCTCTCATTTAATTCAGTTTTGGAGGGAGATGAGTCAGGTGCCAAACGCACCGTTTCATTAATTGAAACGGGCGGGCCTGAGTGGATGTTGCTAATCCCACCCCCAGTAATAGGCCCATTGTCATTTTGAACGTGATTCTGTTTCTTTTCTCACCCCCCAGCGTCCTTCTATTGTTTCATTAATCCTGAAGTGATGCTGGGCCTTAAGCCAGCTTTCTATTTGCACCTCCATCTGCCTGGCCCATCCAAATGTGAACTGGGCGCGCCTGCTATTCATACCCCCCTCCCTCATTTTAATTCAATTCAATTTTTTTAATTCCATTTTAATTTTTCACCAACTTTGAAAATTCATAATAAATGCATAAAAATTCATTTTTAATTCATTCTTTTTACATCATTTTCATTAGAGTGTCTAGAAAATTATAGAAAAATAAAATTGCATTTCTATTTTTATTTCATATTTTTTCCATATTTTCTAAATAAATGTCATTTTAAATAGATCCATTTCATGCATGATTTTAGTGATTTTTGTTCTATTAAATGCTTCTATATTTTTTGTTCATTCTTTTTATATTGTTTAGATTAGATATTGAACTTGTAGATTCATTTTAGTTCCCATTTTTAGGAATTAATTTTAGGTGATTAATGTAGGCTTGAACAACATGAACAAATTAGGGTTTTAAGTGACCACTTAAGAAGTTTGATTTCATTTCCCTTAGGACTTAGGGTATGAATAGATTAGTTATGGGACTATAGGGGCTATGGGTAGCTATTAGATCCCTTAGAAAAGTCAGGATTCCCCTACTGCTATTAATACTGTCTGTATATCTGATTGACTGGTGTGGTGTGCCCTCTGGGGATTATTGCTTGCTTGCTTGGGTATTGGGTTTGTCTGGGGACTTGGGAGAGCTGAAGACTTGAGGAGATGAAGACCATTGGAGATCCAGAGATTGAAGATCAACTGCCAGAGTTGGAAAGGAGGTTCTTGCTAGCAGATGCTGAGGAACTAGGGTTTAGGAGCTAGGCAGAGCTCTAGATTAGAAAGCTTGTTTCTCAAACATGGAATGCCTTGTCTGCATCCATCCTTCCTCTATGATTCAAAGTCTCTTTCAAATATCCACCTCCTTCCTTTGGAAGGATCAGTGAATATATTTGAAAGATAGAACTTTTGAGAGGAAACTTTCTGTTTAATGTTAACAGTTGATGAACCACCCTTGGTAGGTAATTAACTGTCTAACATTCATTCACTTCACTCTTGTGACTGATTCCTCATCTGGGAGGTTTGAGCATGAAGAAAAGCCATTGCAGATGGAAGATAGATGATCAAAGCCCTTGCCTGAAGGCCATGAAGATGGATATAGATGCTTGTTGAAGCCTGTAGCTGATTGGAGATTACTTGGAGTCAGATGTTGATTCAGAGCTGCTGAAGATGTTTGTTTTATTGCTGTATTTCATTTGCTGATGTATTGATTGGTTTTCTGGATTGTATTGTTTGCTGTTTACCCTGCTGGGTTGAAAGTGAAGCCTGTTCACTTTTGCCTATTGTTTTCTAGGTTCGAGGTTGAGTGGGACTCCCTTGCCTCGCTTGTGCTGTTGCATCCATGCATTTTACCGCTTTATTATATCTGTTACTGTTTCTGTTTCTGCCTATCCCTTAGGATCTCTGTTTCTCTCTGTGCAAGAGAGGAGCATGATAGACACTAGGTCTTAACCCATGCATGATAACATTAGGTTAGTTTGATTCCCTTCGCAACCGTAGGTTAGAGTTCTGTCTCTTTCTTTCTCAAAACAAACAGAAAAACACATAAAGATTTCAACACAATAAAAGACACTTCTTCCGTAAAAGAAGGTGAACTCATCAAGACGTCATTTTTGTCCGCCGTGGACTGTTAATCAGAAAAACCTTTTTCAGAAGGAATAAAATCAACCAAGACAAGCTTGTGTCTTCCGTAGCCCGAACTACGTTTGCTCTGATCTTCCATGCAGTGTGGAAGTACGTAGGCATAGGATGCGATATCCTAGCGAGCAACCTTCCCCTCCTTTCCCGTAGGTAGGCGAACTACGTTGACTCTGATTTCTCGTTCCAGGCGGGAATACGTAGGCATAAAGTGCGATACTTTGCCGAGTCATTTTTATTTTCATTTTATTTTCTTTTTCACCCTTGACCTATAGTTTAGATAGAATAACAATCCATACCCGAAAATAAGCGTGGATCCCGTCGAGTACGACGGACGTGAGGGGTGCTAATACCTTCCCCTTGCGTAACCGACTCCCGAACCCAGGTTTTGGTTGCGATGACCATACCTTTCCCATGTTGTGCGAGGTTTACTCTGAGCGTTTCCTTTCCCTCCCGTGGGATAAATAACGCACGGTGGCGACTCTTCTGTTCAGCCGGCGCCGATTTTCGCAGTAGCGACAGCTGGCGACTCTGCTGGGGATCCAACGTCCCCTGGCTGCTAAGGACTGCGATGGTTCTTATGCATTTGGGATCCAACGTCCCTTAAGAGAGTCAATCCCAGCGCTTGTTTTCCCGTCGAGGATTTTGTATGGAGTTATTGTATATTTCTAACCTTGTATTTTCAGCTTTATATATTGATTATTATTGCTGTATCTTGGGGTGTGACGGGTGTTCTGATATTGAGGGATAAGCCGGACCTGGGCTTGAGTGCACCTAGAATTAGCGTAGAAAGTAGTGGGCGCGTGCCGGCTTTGCTTGCATTAGTGTCTCATGAAATCTACACTCGGACGAGGTTCTTCTGGTTGGCTTCTTTTTCTACCCTTTGGGTCGAAGGGGTTGTTGGTCAGCTGAATTGTCGACTCCGGGAACCGATCATTTGGAAGTTGGCTGAGTGAGGCCTCTTCAGGATTTGATGATGCCACTCCTTCTGGGAATCGTATCATCAACCCTGAAAGTCTGTGACGCCGACGACCGCATAGGATGCCGTACCTTGTGCCAGTTATAGGGCCACCCACCTGTGAGGGGATTCAGGGATATGCAGGTAACTAGACCTTCAGACCACCGGTTATTTCTTGATCAGAGATCCTGGTTATTTATGAAGAGTTAGGAGGTCTGTCAGAGACCATTTGGAGATATGTTCTGAGGTCTGTCAGAGACCAGTTGGAGAGTTCTGGGGTCTGTCAGAGACCAATTAGAGATGTGATTTGAGGTCTATCAGAGACCAGTTGGAGTTATGGTTTGAGGTCTGTCAGAGACCAGTATTGGAGCTTTGTGTTAGGTCTATCTGAGACCAGGGTTTGATGACTTCCGGATGGTCTATCTGAGACCTTTCTTGATTGGGTTTAGGCTATTCAGCTGCAGCTTTGGTCCCTGTTGCATGTTACTTGCATTGCATTGTCTGCATATCCATTACCATTTGCATTTCACTAACGTGTGTCTGTGCTGCAGGTGCATTTGCATTTCCCTAGTTCTAGTGCCCGGACTTCTGAGTATTGACTATGGCTGGTTTGAGGAAAACAGTTGCGTACAAGCTGCCTTCACCTGATATTACTTCTTTGCTTGGTCTGATATCTCTCGCTAATGAGGAGGTTAGGAGAAGCTTCAGAATGAGCCATGGGAGATTACTGAGATTAGTCTGCAAGCCCACTGCTGATGAGATGAACGGGCTATACACCTTGATGCAGTTCTATGACCCCGCATTGAGATGCTTTACTTTTGCTGACTTCATTTTAGGACCTACCATTGAGGAGTATGTGGAGTTTACTGAGCTTCCCGTGCAGAGCAAGGTTCCCTTTATTCACTCCGCTGCTGAGCCCAAGTTGGAGGACTTAGCCAAAGCATTGCATATGAACGCTGCAGATCTGTTATTGACTTCTTGGCTTGGGGTGTCAGGTTTCTCTCTGGATTTCTTAGTCGCCAAAGCTCGAGAGTACGCCAAGAACGGTTGTTGGGTGGTTTTCAATGCTATTCTGGCCCTATGCATTTATGGAATCGTGCTGTTTCCTAACTTGCCCAACTTTGTGGATTTGGATGCTTTCTACCTGTTTGCTGCAGGCAACCCAGTGCCAACGTTGATCGGAGACTCCTATCATTCCTTGCACTACAAGAATGAGAACCGAAGAGGAAAAGTTGTTTACTGCTGTACTCCTCTGTTGAATATGTGGTTCAAGAGTCACCTTCCCATAAAGGGACCCTTTGTAGACAGTGCAATCTCAGCCAGTTGGTCAGAGCGCCTGATGAGGCTATCTTCCGAAGACGTTGTCTGGTTTGATCGAGACCTGTTGGGATCTGAGCTCATCTTCAGTTGTTCGGGGTACCCTAATGTGCCGCTGATAGGAAGAAAAGGGTGTATCAATTACAACCCTTCTCTATTCATTCGCCAGTTCGGATATGCGCTGAAAAATCCACCTCAGGAGGAAGAAGTACAGGAATCTCTGTACTTCACAGGTGACGTGAAGGGGGAGTTATTAGCCAAGCTGCAGCACGCCTGGACACGTATTAACCGCAGAGGGAAGCCTTTGTTAGGAAAGAATGATTGCCAGGCCTATGCACCTTATAGAGTTTGGATTCAGGAGAGGGCTAGTCAGTTGAGGATGCCGTTTCCAGATGCACCAATTCTTGTTCCCGTTCCGGTAGCAGAGCCAACTACTGTTTCTAGGGAAGTCTATGAACAGGTTGTGAAGGAGAAAGAAGCCTTGATGAAGATTAATGAAGGGTTAGAGCAAGAGCTAGCTCAGGTACGCAGTGAGAAAAACAAGGCCGTATATGCTTTCCAACAACAGATCGAGCTGGTAAACAGGTTAGGGGCTGAGTTGACTGAAGAAAAGAAGAAGCGCGAACGTCTGGGGCAAGAGTTCAGAAGTTCCCATGACATGCTGGAAGCCAAAAAGAAAGCGCTCGACGCAGCACACCGAGAGATATCTTCTTGCAATAAGACTTGGAATGCTACACTCACTAACAATAAGAAGAGGGAAGATAAGCTGAAGCAGCAAATCTCCGACCTCGAAGAGAAGTTGAAGTCTAGCATCAAGAAGTGTGAGGAAGAAGTGATGACCCGGTATAGTGTCCAGCATGCACTGAACAAGGCAATCAAGTCCAGAGATGAAGCAGTGTCTCAGAAGCGAAAGTTAGAAGATTGCTTCGGAGAAGCAACATGGGAAGAAACTGCTGAAGACGTACGCCGTGTCCTTAAAAGGAGAAACCAGCTTGTTGAAGGGCTGCTTGATCGACCAAGCCATCCGGAGACCAAGAAGTTGATAGAGGAGTACCAGACTTTTGGGAGGATTTGATCATTTCATGTAGTAACTTGTATGCTTTATTTGCATAGTGCTGACCATCACCAGGATTGTTGGTTGAGGTCATGCCTTCTTTGTACTCTCAGCAATATTGTACCCTGGGTTTGTTGATTCTCCCTGCAATATATGAGGCTTTCTATGATTCAGCTCCGATATTCCTATTGTCAGCACTGTCACTGCACCGGCACCTTTGCACTAGAACTGGGGGAACGAACTTCCCTAATGCACAGACACATTGCATTGCATTCATATTCATATTGCATTACAGGTAATCTTTGAATGGTGTCTTATTTCCTGCTCTGTATCAGGTACTTAACAGGATTCCAGATCAACATCCGCACCGCTATTCTACACGCTCCAACTGTCGGAAAGTCATGGACCAAATTCAGAACGAGATGCAAGATGTACGCGAGAAGCTCGCCCTCTTCATGCAGACCATGGAAGCTATAGCAAAAGGGCAGGAGAATTTGCAGGCCATGGTCCAGCCTCTGTTGGCTCGCAACGCTGGTCATGGTAATGACGATCATCAGTCTGTCCGGGTTGATACTGCTCATGGAGACGGCACTCCCACACCTGTGGCTCCGCCCGTAGTCAATATGCCTGCTGCTAACGTCAACACCGCTACCGCTGCTGTGAATGGTAACGTCGGAGTGGGGAATGAAACTGCTGTCCATAATGCTGGGCTGGGTGATGTCAATCTGGGAGATAATCTAGGAGGCAATGGCTTTGTCAATACTGGGTTCGGATTCAACGATCAGGGATTCGATAACACTGGCAAGTATGGCTTTAATGCTCAAGGCTTTGGGCAAGATGGTTATGGTATGGTCAATCAGGGTTACGGAGGCTTTGGAAACGGAAATGGTACTGGATTTATGGGATTTGGTCCCGCTGGAGGTGTTCAAGGGTACGGCAACAGAGGCCGAGGTCCGGGGATGAATCAGATCAGAGCTGGACGTAATAATGCATATGATGGGTACGGGGCTGGAAATGGTATGTGGCAAGAGGATCAGCAGGAGGATGCCTTCTCCGGAGGAGGTCTTGAAGGGCCGATGGATGATTCCCAAAAGATTAGAATGCTGGAAGAGCAGATGAAGGGAGTCCTAAACCAAAGTGCTGTGGGATTGGACATGGCAACCATGGGCTTGGTACCTGGTCTGAGGGTGCCAATTAAATTCAAAGCTCCTGCGTTCGACAAGTACAAAGGAGACACATGTCCGAAAGTGCATGTACGAGCTTATTACAGAAAGATGTCTGCATACTCAACTGATGAAAGAATGCTAATGCATTTCTTTCAGGATAGTCTATCGGGTCCTTCCTTAGAGTGGTACATGGGGTTGGAGCCAACTGATATCAAGACTTGGAAGCAATTGGCGGAGGCGTTTGTAGCCCATTACAAATATAACAGCGACCTGGCGCCCAATCGGGTCCAGTTGGCCGGGCTTTCGCAGAAGAAGGGGGAGAGTTTTAAAGAGTACGCGCAAAGGTGGCGCGATATGGCTGCCAGGGTCCGTCCTCCTGTAGAAGATAAGGAAATGAATGATATGTTTGTCGGCACATTCATCGGGCTGTTTCATGATATGCTGTTTCATACGTCTCTGGCCAGTTTTTCAGACCTGATTCTGATGGGGGAAAAGATTGAGCGTAACATTAAGCAAGGAAAGTTCCAAGTCGAGGAATCAACTGCATCTGGCAGTAATAGGAAAACTTATGGTGGGCGCCGTCAGGGCGAGGCAAGCGCGGTATTCGGAGGCCGAGGCCGAGGCCGAGGCAGGGGAAGAGGTCAATATCGTCAGCCGCAGCAGGTGTCGAGTGTTACTATCCCATATCAACAACAACCAGTTCAGCAACAGCCAATGCCACAGCAGCAGCAGCCTCAGCAGGGGGCACAGCAGGCTCAACGAAGATTCCAGGGCGGCAAGCCGAGAAGAGTGTTTGAGAAGCCTCCTTCTACCTATGCTGATTTATTGCAGACATTGTTAGGATTGAATCTGGTAGAGAAAAGAACTCTGGCACCGATAACGGGAACTCCCCCGTTCGGCTACGATGCGAGCAGGCACTGTGAGTTTCATTCTGGGGCCCCGGGCCACGATATAGAAGGTTGCCATGCTTTTAAGCATGTTGTGCAGGATCTTTTAGACAACAAGACTATCAACTTCGGAACGGCAGGTCCGAATATAGTCCAGAAACCCATGCCTAATCATGGGGCGAACGCCGTGCTGACTGAGGAAGGCCTGAATCTTATCATGAATGTTGAAGATTTAAAGACGCCGCTGAGCGAGATAAAGAGCCGACTGTTGCAAGGAGGTGTTTACCCAGGATGTAACGAGTATTGCTTAGATTGTTGGACCCTGGCTGGGGGGTGTGAAGATTTGAAGAAAGGCATTCAGGCTTTAATTGATGAAGGTATATTGCAGTTTGATCGAGCGGCAACTGACGAGCCTGCAGGGGCAGTAGTGGATAATCGGAGTGATGTGGCCACGGTAACGATTCCGCGGAAGACGATCACTATTGCAGCACCAGCTCAGCGCCCACCGATCACTATAACTAAGGCCGGGCCAATCCCGTATGAGAACACGAAAGCAGTCCCATGGTCATATGGGCTAGAGGTGTATTGTGACGGGATAAAGATTGACGTTAACAAGCAGTCAGCGGAGATTGTGGACAATGTTGTTGGCTCAGGAGGCATGACGAGGAGTGGCAGGATCTTTATATCTCCTGAAGTGGAGGCTGAAAGACTAGCGAAAGGAAAAGGGAAAGTGGTTGAAAATGTTCCGGTACAAGCAAGTGAAAAAGAAGCAGCATCGAAGGATGTAGAAGAGTTCATGCGCTTGATTCGGAAAAGTGATTATAAGATTGTGGAGCATCTGCAGCAGACACCGTCCAAAATATCTATCCTATCATTGCTGTTATGTTCGGAAGCCCACAGGAATGCTTTGCTGAAAGTCCTGGACACTTCTTTTGTACCCCAGGATGTCTCCGTAAATCAGCTAGAAGGAGTATTGGCACATGTGAATGCAGGCCACAGTCTGGGCTTCACCGATTTTGACTTGACTCCGAAAGGGAGGGATCATAATATGGCATTACACGTATCTGTTGAGTGTAGAGGGTCAGTAATGTCGCACGTATTGGTTGACACCGGATCATCTTTGAATGTGCTGCCTAAGAAGGCGATGATGAAGCTGGATGTTCGAGGGATTTTGTGTACACCCAGTGATTTGGTAGTCAGAGCGTTTGACGGCACGCGGAGGACAGTCTTCGGATCGATTACCTTGCCTCTGCAAGTGGGGCCAGAGGTGTTTGCAACGGAGTTTTATATCATGGATATACAGCCTGCGTACAGCTGCTTGCTTGGAAGACCCTGGATTCATGGGGCAGGGGCAGTCACGTCCACCCTGCATCAGAAGTTAAAGTATATGGTCGGAGACAGTGTAGTCACCGTGTGCGGAGAAGAAGACATCCTGGTCAGCCATCTATCTTCGTTTAAATATGTGGAAGTCGACGGGGAGATCCACGAGACGCCATGCCAGGCATTCGAAGGTTTGCGCATCAAGGACAAAGGTCCCGGGCCGAGCAAAGTGCCAGAGATAGCTGTCTCATCGTATAAAGAAGCTCAAGCGCTAGTGGAAGCAGGAGAAGCCAAAGGCTGGGGCAAAGTGCTGGACATCCCTGTGAAGATGGACCGGTTCGGGCTGGGGTACCGACCGTCGTCATCAACTCCTTCCGTGGGGGCCCCCCATTTCAGAAAGTCAATCACCATCTCTGCCAGTGGAGTATGTCATGAAACTGTCAATGCTGCTTCAGAGTCTGATGAAGGAGACAGCGACTGTGATATGGATGCCTGGATTCAGCCAAGCACGCCAGGACAAGGACTGTGCAACTGGTCTATTCAGGAGCTTGTTCCTGTGACTTTTAAACAGTAATGCTTTGCTTTATTAATTGTTGAATAATTTGATGTCTTGCCCGGGGCATCAGGATTTGCTTAGGGTTGTGTTGTTATAAACATTGCGTGTTAATCATTAAATAAATGGCGTTTTTTCATGTGCAAATACCGTAATCCTTGTCTTTCTTGTTTTATATTTTTCAATAAAATGGCAATGTGGTTATTCGCTTTATACGCATTTTGAAGCACTTAACCATTCCTTTTGCAGGATAACATTTTCAGATGACATCCTTGAACCACCTATGACTTGTCCCGACTTTGAGCACCCGGTATTCCAGACCGAAGAAGAGGTTGTCGAAGATAGCGACGTTCCTGAAGAACTGTCTTGGTTAGTGAAGCAAGAGGAAAGAGCCATTCTGCCTCACGACGAGGTTATTGAAATTATCAACTTGGGGTCGGAAGGGGTTGAAAAAAATATTCGTATCGGAGCCGCACTGCAGAGTGATATCAAGCGAAGGCTGGTTGAAATGCTCCGAGAGTATAATGATGTATTCGCTTGGTCATATGAGGATATGCCAGGGCTCGATACAGATATGGTTGTGCATCGCCTGCCACTGAAAGAAGATTGCCCGCCGGTCAAACAAAAACTTCGCAGAACTCGACCAGATATGGCAATGAAGATCAAAGAGGAGGTTCAGAAACAGTGGGACGCTGGTTTCCTGGCTGTGACAAAATATCCCTCATGGGTTGCTAACATCGTACCAGTGCCAAAGAAAGATGGCAAGGTTCGAATGTGCGTGGATTATAGAGATTTGAATAAAGCAAGCCCAAAAGACGATTTTCCACTTCCTCACATTGACGTGTTAGTTGATAATACTGCTCAGTACTCAGTATTCTCCTTCATGGATGGCTTTTCAGGCTATAATCAGATTAAAATGGCGCCAGAGGATATGGAGAAGACTACTTTCATAACGCCTTGGGGAACATTTTGCTACAAAGTGATGCCCTTTGGTTTGAAAAATGCTGGGGCAACATATCAGCGTGCGATGACGACTCTTTTTCATGACATGATGCATAAAGAGATCGAAGTTTATATTGACGATATGATTGCCAAATCCCAGACGGAGGAAGAGCATCTGGTAAATCTGCTGAAGTTGTTTAAAAGGCTTAGGAAGTTCAGGCTGAGGCTGAACCCTAATAAATGCACCTTCGGGGTGAGATCGGGTAAACTGCTGGGGTTTATCGTAAGCGAAAGAGGAATAGAGGTCGATCCTGCTAAAATAAAAGCGATTCAAGAAATGCCGACGCCTAAAACAGAGAAGGAGGTGCGCGGGTTTTTAGGGAGGTTGAACTACATTGCCCGGTTCATATCTCACCTAACGGCCACGTGTGAACCATTATTCAAGCTGTTAAAGAAAGATCAAGCTGTAACGTGGAACGAAAATTGTCAAAAGGCGTTCGATAAAATAAAGAAGTATCTGCAGGAGCCTCCTATTTTGATACCCCCAGTGGCAGGGAGACCCTTGATAATGTATTTGACGGTTCTTGAGGGAAGCATGGGTTGTGTTCTCGGTCAACACGACGAGACAGGGAGAAAAGAGCATGCGATCTATTACCTGAGTAAGAAATTTACAGACTGTGAATCTCGATACTCAATGCTGGAGAAAACTTGTGGCGCGCTAGCCTGGGCCGCCAAGCGTTTGAGGCAGTACATGCTGAATCATACAACCATTCTCATCTCGAAGATGGATCCTATCAAATATATATTCGAAAAGCAGGCGTTGTCAGGTAGAATTGCCCGTTGGCAGATGGTCTTGACTGAATATGACATTCAATACGTCTCGCAAAAGGCTGTAAAGGGGAGTGTGCTGTCTGAGTATCTGGCGGAGCAGCCTATTGAAGAGTACCAATCAATGAGATTTGATTTTCCGGACGAGGATATCATGTATTTAAAGATGAAGGACTGCGAAGAACCATTGCCAGACGAGGGACCAGAGTTGGGTTCCAAATGGGAGATGATATTTGACGGAGCTGTGAATGCTTACGGTAGCGGAATAGGGGCAATCATCACCACGCCACACGGGTCGCACATCCCGTTTACTGCCCGATTGACCTTTGCCGTTACCAACAATGAGGCCGAATACGAAGCTTGTATAATGGGGCTTGAAGAAGCCATTGATTTGCGAATCAAACATCTAGACGTATACGGAGACTCAGCTCTGGTGGTGAATCAGATCAAAGGGGAATGGGAGACACGTCAGCCCAATTTGATACATTACATGAATTATGCAAGGAGATTGTTGCCTTTCTTCGACAAAGTTGAATTGCATCACGTGCCGCGGGCAGAAAATCAAATGGCTGACGCCCTTGCCACTTTGTCTTCCATGTACAAGGTCAACTTCTGGAACGAAGCTCCCCAGATCACTATCTCTCGGTTGGACAGGCCAGCTTATGTATTTGCTATTGATGAAGCATCTGATGACAAACCGTGGTATTTCGATATCCTTAATTTCCTGAAGAATAAAGAGTATCCGGCTGGGGCATCCAGTCAAGATCAGAAGACTCTCAGGAGATTAGCAGGCAATTTCTATTTGAACCCGGATGGCGTCTTATACAGAAGAAACCACGATTTGGTGTTGTTGCGTTGTGTAGACGAGAAAGAGGCAAAGCTTCTCATGGAGGAAATTCACGAAGGTACCTTTGGTACGCATGCTGGTGGGCATGCTATGACGAGAAAGCTGCTGAGGGCAGGTTATTTTTGGCTGACTATGGAAACTGATTGTTTCAAGTTCGCGAGAAAGTGCCACAAGTGCCAAATCTATGCTGACAAGATACACGTGCCTCCGAGTCCTCTAAATGTGATGTCATCTCCATGGCCATTCTCGATGTGGGGAATCGATATGATTGGGAAGATTGAGCCGACGGCTTCTAACGGGCATCGGTTCATCCTAGTAGCAATCGATTATTTCACCAAGTGGGTGGAAGCGGCGTCTTACGCAAATGTAACGAAGCAAGTGGTGGCCAGATTCATCAAGAGAGATATCATTTGCCGATATGGGATCCCCGAGCGGATAATCACGGATAATGGTTCAAATCTGAACAACAAAATGATGAAGGAGCTCTGTCAGAATTTCAAGATCGAACATCACAACTCCTCCCCTTACCGACCCAAGATGAATGGCGCTGTCGAAGCGGCCAATAAGAATATCAAGAAAATCGTCCAGAAAATGGTGGTGACTTATAAAGATTGGCATGAAATGCTACCTTTTGCTTTGCACGGTTATCGTACGACGGTACGCACATCAACCGGGGCAACTCCGTTCTCGTTGGTATACGGAATGGAAGCGGTATTACCATTGGAAGTTGAGATCCCTTCTCTGGGGGTATTGCGAGACGTTCAGCTGGACGAGGCAGAATGGGTAACGAATAGATTGAACCAACTGAGTTTGATGGATGAGAAGAGGCTAGCTTCTCTGGCATACGGTCGTTTGTACCAAAGACGAATGAAGAAAGCGTACGACAAGAAGATACTTCCGCGAAGCTTTCAGACGGGCGACCTTGTGCTGAAAAGGATTCTCCCGCCGCAAGCAGATCACAGGGGCAAGTGGACCCCCAACTACGAAGGGCCATACGTTGTCAGTAAAGTCTTTTCAGGAGGAGCGTTGTTGTTGACCACCATGGACGGAGAAGACTTTGCGTCACCTGTGAATTCGGACGCAGTTAAAAAATACTTTGCTTAAAATAGACCCGCTGGACAGAAAAAGAGAGTCCAGGCAAAAAATGGGGCATCCTGGCGAACCAAAAACAGAATGAAAGGTTCGGGCAAAAGTTAGGGATAAAATTGAAAAAATGTACACCCGCGAAGTTGAAAACCTACACTGGGCGGCTTCGGCAAAAAGGGGTATCCCGGTGAACTGAAAACCCGTAAAGGGCGGTTCACGCAAAAGTTAGGTGAGATATGAACCGGGCAATGTAGTTCAACCTCCCTAAAAACCCGCGCACCTCCTTCTCTGTTTTAGGCGTCGGCATTTCTTGAATCGCTTTTATTTTAGCAGGATCGACCTCTATTCCTCTTTCGCTTACGATAAACCCCAGCAGTTTACCCGATCTCACCCCGAAGGTGCATTTATTAGGGTTCAGCCTCAGCCTGAACTTCCTAAGCCTTTTAAACAACTTCAGCAGATTTACCAGATGCTCTTCCTCCGTCTGGGATTTGGCAATCATATCGTCAACATAAACTTCGATCTCTTTATGCATCATGTCATGAAAAAGAGTCGTCATCGCACGCTGATATGTTGCCCCAGCATTTTTCAAACCAAAGGGCATCACTTTGTAGCAAAATGTTCCCCAAGGCGTTATGAAAGTAGTCTTCTCCATATCCTCTGGCGCCATTTTAATCTGATTATAGCCTGAAAAGCCATCCATGAAGGAGAATACTGAGTACTGAGCAGTATTATCAACTAACACGTCAATGTGAGGAAGTGGAAAATCGTCTTTTGGGCTTGCTTTATTCAAATCTCTATAATCCACGCACATTCGAACCTTTCCATCTTTCTTTGGCACTGGTACGATGTTAGCAACCCATGAGGGATATTTTGTCACAGCCAGGAAACCAGCGTCCCACTGTTTCTGAACCTCCTCTTTGATCTTCATTGCCATATCTGGTCGAGTTCTGCGAAGTTTTTGTTTGACCGGCGGGCAATCTTCTTTCAGTGGCAGACGATGCACAACCATATCTGTATCGAGCCCTGGCATATCCTCATATGACCAAGCGAATACATCATTATACTCTCGGAGCATTTCAACCAGCCTTCGCTTGATATCACTCTGCAGTGCGGCTCCGATACGAATATTTTTTTCAACCCCTTCCGACCCCAAGTTGATAATTTCAATAACCTCGTCGTGAGGCAGAATGGCTCTTTCCTCTTGCTTCACTAACCAAGACAGTTCTTCAGGAACGTCGCTATCTTCGACAACCTCTTCTTCGGTCTGGAATACCGGGTGCTCAAAGTCGGGACAAGTCATAGGTGGTTCAAGGTTGTCATCTGAAAATGTTATCCTGCAAAAGGAATGGTTAAGTGCTTCAAAATGCGTATAAAGCGAATAACCACATTGCCATTTTATTGAAAAATATAAAACAAGAAAGACAGGGATTACGGTATTTGCACATGAAAAAACGCCATTTATTTAATGATTAACACGCAATGTTTATAACAACACAACCCTAAGCAAATCCTGATGCCCCGGGCAAGACATCAAATTATTCAACAATTAATAAAGCAAAGCATTACTGTTTAAAAGTCACAGGAACAAGCTCCTGAATAGACCAGTTGCACAGTCCTTGTCCTGGCGTGCTTGGCTGAATCCAGGCATCCATATCACAGTCGCTGTCTCCTTCATCAGACTCTGAAGCAGCATTGACAGTTTCATGACATACTCCACTGGCAGAGATGGTGATTGACTTTCTGAAATGGGGGGCCCCCACGGAAGGAGTTGATGACGACGGTCGGTACCCCAGCCCGAACCGGTCCATCTTCACAGGGATGTCCAGCACTTTGCCCCAGCCTTTGGCTTCTCCTGCTTCCACTAGCGCTTGAGCTTCTTTATACGATGAGACAGCTATCTCTGGCACTTTGCTCGGCCCGGGACCTTTGTCCTTGATGCGCAAACCTTCGAATGCCTGGCATGGCGTCTCGAGGGAAGCATGGGTTGTGTTCTCGGTCAACACGACGAGACAGGGAGAAAAGAGCATGCGATCTATTACCTGAGTAAGAAATTTACAGACTGTGAATCTCGATACTCAATGCTGGAGAAAACTTGTGGCGCGCTAGCCTGGGCCGCCAAGCGTTTGAGGCAGTACATGCTGAATCATACAACCATGCTCATCTCGAAGATGGATCCTATCAAATATATATT